>OU611977.1:1419544-2834088 GCA_914767545.1 Sesia apiformis | reverse complement strand
GTTTCTTTCTTAGTGGACGACGGCGGCGGACGAGCATACAGTCCACCTGATGGTAAGTGGATACTCTGGCCCATGGGCGGCCGCGGTACATGCCAACATTAGTCTAAAATGACAAACGTTGGCACGCCCCCGGATTGCCCCTTTGAAGATATAGGAATTTATTTGTATAAAAGATTAGGGGAAATGGGGAGGGATAGAAAATAAAAATGGACTCTGGCACATCTCACTCACTACCGAAACAGGTACGTACATTGGGGAAATAGGATAAAGTGGGAAGTGCAGTACATTTCAAGGTAGTCATCTGTTCGAGAGGGGTAACGTAGTCAGTCGGGCGAACCCAGTAACTGTTGGATTGCAGCGTTTTTCCAGTACTCAACTTTCATTTGCCAGATTCCAGATACAAATCCAAAAAAATCCATTACAAAAAAATATACGTATCATTGAAATGAGGCAAACGCTGAAAATAGGTTTGTTCACAGGTATCAAGAGTTGAATCGATCCTATCAGTTTTTAAAATAGTTTGTTTTTATATAACTTATTGTTCATTTCTAGTATATCTTTCGTTCTACACGCAGTTACATTCAGCGTGCATCCTCAAAAACTTCCTGACTTCCTCAAATAGTGACCTATTCTCTATTCATTGACGCGTAAGACGAAAAGTAAACGTTAGGACAAAACAAAAGTTTAATAGAAATCACTTTGTTTTATTTAAATTGGAGCCTAAACTTAGTGTTTAGTTCATGTTTAGTTTCTATCTAGCATATAGGCTTAAACATGCAATTTAAATACCTATGCTAGTGGTAGGAATTAAGTTTTAAAACTACCGCCTTTTTGGTTTACATTTTGTCTCACGCTATATTGAATATATCACCGAAAGGAGACAACTTACATTATGAGCATCGGCCGTAGGCACGACATACGCTGCTAAAGCAGTTGGTTGAGATGCCATCAGCACTCGAAGCGCTGTCAGACGCTGCAGCGACATGTTGGTAGAAACCCGGGCTATGAATAATAATGATAAGTAGTTTTTATTGTTTACAAACTGTAATTACATGTCTCACCGTCAGTGGAATAAAGACATAGGTAATCCGAAAGTGATGACTATTCAGTGAGTACAGCAAAAAAAGTTGTAAAAATGTTTTTTTACGGGTTTTTTTATATATAAATATCATTTTAATAATAAAGTCCTAATCATTATTATTTTCTGTAAAGTGATCGTTTCATGCTTATAATTTTTTACAGACTTCTGTAAAAAAAAAAATACAAAATAACTTAATCGAATTTTGCCATTTCTCAAATTTAGAGATAAAATTATGAAATAAATAGGTGCTTATATCTAGTGTAAAATGCTGTTTTAAATAATGTCAAAATCTAAATTCAAACATAATACGACTTACGGCTTTGTTCAACTGACGGTGCGATGTTAACGCAACGCCCTAAGCCGAGGTCCGTTCTTTCCGCCGGTCTATCAGCGAGGGAGCCCTTAGGCTCATTGCTGCACATACTTTTTCTTCCTGGCTGAGCGCCTTCTGTGCTCGCTCTAAACCATACATGTCCAGTGACTCTTGAATTAGGGCCTCAAAATTTAGGCATTCCAAAAAAAAACAGAATACAATAATATTTTCTTAGGTTTTCGCGATTACTATACATTGCAATTAAACAACTTTTAACGGTTTAAATCGCGTATATTTGACATGATTTATATCCCGACGTTTCGAACACTTTGCAGTGGACGTGGTCACGGGGTGACTAATTGATTTTATTTGTCACTTGAGTTATTAAGAAATTATTACTACCGTCTGAATTTTTTTTTTTTTTTATTTTTTTTTTTATTTTGATTTTATTTTTATTTTTTTTTCAAAAAATTTCAGACGGTAGTAATAATTTCTTAATAACTCAAGTGACAAATAAAATCAATTAGTCACCCCGTGACCACGTCCACTGCAAAGTGTTCGAAACGTCGGGATATAAATCATGTCAAATATACGCGATTTAAACCGTTAAAAGTTGTTTAATTGCAGAATACAATAAGCTACCTTATCGCTATTGATCGCTACCAAAAAAATGTAATATAATTTTTAAAAAACTTAAATTTACAAATAGAATTATCTTCAATATAAACTGACTATATCAGTAATAAATATAGCATAATACATTCTAAAAATAATAACTAACTTGTAACTGCTTATAATATTAATTAAAAAAATAGTATGTTTTTGTCAGAATGACTAAATTCCTGTGGCCCCAATGGCCTTTCGAGAGTCACCGGACATGTATGGCTTAGGGTGAGCGCAGAAGGCGCTCAGTCAGGAGCAATGTGTGCAGCAACGAGCCTAAGAGCTCCCCCGTCGGTAGTCCGGTGGCAGGAATGGAGAGTGTACAGCAGTGAATGATAAAAAGGCTGGAGATCCAGGCTATTTTGTACCACCAATCTCAAAATTAATATTGAATTAAAATTCAACGTAAATTACTTACCTTCACTCACTTTTCCCGGGATATTGTCATCTGTCTCGACTAATCCGGCGTTTGTTGCGACACTGCAATGAAAAAATACATTTATCACTGAACAAACACAAGGTACTCGTAAATGTCATGTAACATTGAATAATAACTTTATAAGATAAGTATTCTTCAAGGAGATCCGTAAATCATTGACTTTTACTAATACAGGCTCAGTAAACACATGTGTCACACGTCATATCATAAATATATATATATCGGTTTTTACAATAGGTTGTTCATTTTCGTGCCGAATTATCCAATCCAATTGTCGCAAGGAGACGTGAGCTTTGCATCCGTGTGAGTGGGTGCCCAATTGTCATAATGGTCAGTACTGTACACTATCGGTGTACACTCGCACAAACGCAAGACTCATGTCTCGTTGATTTCATTGTAGGTATATCTTTTATTCCACGCGCAGATGCATTCCACCCAATTCGCTTACGCCGCGCCCGGTCACTATAACCTGTACTTAGGATTATATAAACTATGTAATGAGCGCTATAAACGTTTCAGATAGAACATCAAAACTTTACATAAGATAACTTTTAATTTAATTTCTAAAATAATTTTATTTTTCGTTAAAACGGTTTTAGATATTCTAAATCTGTAATAATTCTAAATTCTGTTTTAAGCCGCAATTGACGTTATTTCAGACACCGTGTGGTGTTACTGTAAAAGTCCGAACAATGGTGAACCCTAAGATTTTTCAGTAAAATGTAAAATTTACCAAGCAGTAATTCTTACGGTAAACAAAGCCATCCCCAAAAGCCTCAAAACAATCCTAAACTAATCTCAAACACTCGGGTTGACTGATGCGGTGTCTGTCGCTATAAGAATCTGTCCCCATGCGAACAAAGCGTAGAGTATAAAGCAGGGGGAGAGAGCACGCTGCATTCCCACAGCCGCTGGACCCACCCGATTGGCCACATTACCCCTCTCTCACAGAAAACTACCTTGAAATGGACCTTCCTTCCTTCCTACCTTCGTTTCAAACCTTATTCCGCCAATAATCTCCGAGCACAGCTCTTTGGTAGGTTTACGTTTATAACAATAGAAATCATAGTTTATGTGAAAGCGACCTTGTACCTAGTTAATATACAAGTTAAATTGATTGACAATAGAATCGTTAAAGCAGTAAATTAACACTCACCTATAAACTAAAATAACGGCAAATGGCAACCACTGCATTTTAAACAAAATGGACACGAAAAAATATCCATTAAAAACAAACTGTTTGTGGACGTAAACAACTTTGACCTTCGACAAGATATTGGTGCGTTTTTAGCGCCAATCACTCACAGTGACAAACGAAACTTTAAAGATTTTTTGATTTCACAATTTCCTTAAAGGATATTAAAAATATATGAATTAACATTGTACTTTTCACATGGGATTTCACTAAATCATTATACAATACTTTTCGCGCCAACGTACTCCAAATGCAAAATTCGTTCTACATTACGAAACAAGTTTCTTTTCCTTTTATAAACAGGCGATATTGTAATTTAGAAGGAAGTTGCTTTTACCGCCAAAATGATCCGTATGTCAATGAAATAACGATTAGATTCTTGAGTTTAATATTGACAGTTCACTGTAGGTATATTTATATAGTGAAATACAGTAAGCCCCCAACAGTGCTGCCAGATATACAGATTTTTAAAATCCAGTTACTGATTTTAAATTACTAGTTAATTCTACTCGTATATAGATTTTCACAATCTGCAAATTTATCATTACAGATTTTTGCCGAGTTTAGTAGTTTTCAATTACTTCGGCGAAATATTTTATTTTATCCAAAAAAAACAATAACGTCACTCGACATCTAAGTGCGTAATATAGTTTAATGGGCAAGAATGTTCCTGCACTGCCTACCTTTGGAGATATAGGAATGGATTTGGAGAAAGGGTTGGGAAAATGGGGAGGGATAGGATGGGAATGGGCTCTGGCACATCTCACTCGCTACCGAAACACGTATGTACATTGGGGAAATACAATAAAGTGGGAAATGCAGTACATTTCAATTTAGTATTCTGTGAGAGAGGGGTAACGTCGGCCAGTCGAGCGCGACCAGCGGCTGTTGGATTGCAGCGTGCACTCTCCCTCTCAGATATACATAACTCGAGTTTATTAAGCGTATCGGAACAATCAACGGTACCATTTAATATACTTATTACAGATGTAACAAACATCGGCCAATTCCCGGAGCTACTTTAATGGGACGATGTGACGTCTTCTGCAGCGCGAGAGGTAACTGTTATCGGCTTTCCTACTCCGGAATTGCAAATGCCTAAGAAAGCGCTTTTGTATGTTTTCGATACAATATATCTACAATAAGATATAATAGGAATAACCACATAATTATTTATTACTTAATACGATATATTTAATTACCGGAAAGTCAGAAAGTACAAATGTTAGGTACGGTGTGCAAGGGCGTCGCCAGCTAACCAGGGGTTCCATTGGGCCAGATAATAGAGAAGATGGGAGAAATATGAATAGTAGGTACTAATACAATTTTTGTCAAATCTCTAGAGGGGGACAACTGCCCTCCCCTGCCCCCCTTGACGGTGTGTAGATACTATGGGGATTTCCCTTTGAATCATTTGGACTCATTTTACTCACTGTACGTGACCTACGTTCTACATAGTCGTATATTGAGTTGCAAAGATAATCGATATAGTGCTCGTCTCCCGTACTAGATTCGGACGTGTGACAGTTGCTTTCCTTCCCCCCCCCCAAACCCACATAGGGTTCGGTCCGAGTGGAGATAAAGTTCGCTTGCCTTGCTTAGGTCACACTGTGACCGTCACAGATTATATAATCAATCATTATAGTAATATAACGCTCGAAAAAGTATAAAGTTAAATATAATAGTTTTTCGTCATGGGGTCCTCTAACTAAAGCACGGGGCGCGTCAACTCCCTGTTAATAAGAGCCTGGCTAAGACCCGTTTAATAGATGTGTAAAAAATTTTTTTTTTTCAGTTATATTACAAACTAGCTGTTGTATGCGACTTCGTCCGCGTGGACTTTAGTTCATAAACACCGTCTTCATTCGACGTGATTCTTTAAATTGATATATTTTTTTTATTTATGAACTGATTGAAATAAAACAAACAAATTTTAAGTGAAGCTTACCACCTTACATTAGTGAAAACCGCACCCAAATCGGTTAAGCCGTTTCTAAGATTAGCGCGCACAAAAAAACAGACAAAAATTCTAACAGTCATTGTTTTGGGTTCTATTGCGTTGATAAAGGCCCCCAATAATAGTTTTTCTCATATATCTTCCATGTACAGACAGCGATCAGTTACATTTTTATTATATGTATAGATATAGATGTTGGCACATTAGGTACGTGGCCTACCTTTGGAAACGAAGTAGATTTGGACAAAAAGTTGGAAATAATGAGGAATAGGAAGTATAATGGGAAGAGATTATCTCATTGAAGTAGGTATTCAATTTTCCCTCGACTCCGACAGGATGTAGAAAAAAATACAACACAATCTGTTGAGTACTTTTTTATTTAGATAAACAATTTTCATTCAGACTGTCTTAATCACAATATGTTAATTGGGCTAAATACCTAACAGGTAAACAAACATATATGTTATATATCAATACGATGCTTGCCTATTATAGTGAATACAGCGTCCAGACGATTACAAACTTTTCTGCGCTCGTAACAGAATAATAATTATTATGGCTATTTTAACATTTAATATTTATTGTTTTAGCTGAATGAATAAGTTTGTTCTACAACGTTATATTTGCGGTCGGCGTTATCTAACTGCTTATTGAATAAGTTGATAATCAGCTGCAAAGGAGTTGGTGTACGTTTGAACGCTTGATTGGTCAGTACTATCTGTCAATAGAATGAAATTTCAAGATGGCCTCTGTTTCAAGATGGCCGCTGCGAGTTTCCCTTTTCGTTATTACTTTTCCCTTATTACTAATGCGAGGAACATAGAACTAATTTTGGAAGAGATATTTAATTAGTGTCATTTTAGTGTCATGTAACTATATTACTGCTTTATAAAACGTTGGCAAAGACATTAATATGTTACAGGTATTTTATAATTAACATTACATACACAATGTTGGTACAAATAGGTCCTTCAAAAGTAGTGTACAGATAAGTCATCCACGTCTATGAATTATCGTACCTCTAATTTCATACTTTATTGCATAGACCTGGATGACGCGTTCGGGTGTTTCCGGATTAGCCGATGGTCAATGTTCTCGTAATGTATCTATAAAATATTTTAGTATATCATACAATGGGCTATAATTATATTTATACGAAAAAAAAAACAGATTAGAAATGCAAAAAAAAGCCGTTTTTTATCTTTTTTGGACTTTTGTCCTACAAGGATATGTCAGCCACATTTCCCTCTGATCTTACAAAATTATCCTATATATTTTAGTTCAAAGCATACAGTATAAGACATCCACGCGCGCAACGGTTCGCGTCCCCAATCAAAGCAAGTTGGTAATACATACGAGTAAATAACTTAGCAATCAATTATTTTTAATGTAATAAAAATCATGAAATACATGTTAATTTTTATTTATACATTTGTTTAGACTTTTAATTTTAGTGTACTGATTTTACAGTTTTTGTAGGGCCTTATATAATGATGGACAATCGAGCATTCGCAAAAATACGGAGTCCTTTGCAGCTCATTATCAATATATTCAACAAGCAGTTACGTAAAGCTAACCGCAAATATAACGTTGTAGAACAAATATATTCATTTAGTTAGAGAAACAAATATGAACTATAAAATAAGAGTAATGGCTCGTTTATGAACGCAAAAAAGCTTGTAATCGTACGAACACCCATTTGGTCAATGCTTTATATGTACATATTCTGTTTTCAAATAGTTTAACATGGCCATTTTTACATCGAACTTTATCCAACAAATTTATACAATAACAGAACACTTATTAAAATAATTGTTACTTAATTACAAAACTCCAGATTTCTTTTCCAATTTTAACCCTTTACTAATACTTTTTTACAGAAAACACAACAATACAAGTAATTAGAAGTACAACCCGCGGCCTTATCTCTTAAAGATATTCTTCCAGGCAACCTTTGGGTGCTAAGTGTATAGAAAAATATGAGGTAATAATACACTCGCGAGCAATAAACTGGAATCACTTCATCGTGCGTTGCTCAAAACAATTTTTTACAATTTCTATGCAATGAACTATGGATTGTGGTATATCATTTAAAAGGTAATTTTGTTAGCTTTCAAGTGATATCAAAAAGATTTAAAATTAATTTAATTTTCTACCTAAATTTAGGGAATTATTGCAATAGGTCGAAGTTGTGGGCGTGTAAATGAATAGGAAGTAATATGAAAAGATAAAAATTTTATTTACAATTTATGTTATTTACCTCTCAATATTTTGTGTTACCCTCCCTGGCCCTAATGACTGCCTGTAAACGGTTTTTCATTGACCGAATGAGTTTCCTGATGGAATCCTGTGGGATTTCCTGCCACTCTTCGACTAAAGCAGTTTTCAGGTCTTCTATAGATGCCCGAGTTGGACATCTTCCTCGTACCCGCCTTTTCAGCTCGTCCCACATATGTTCAATCGGATTCAAGTCAGGACTGAGGGCTGGCCAGTCTAGTGTGGGAATCCCGACTTCTTCCAAGTACTGTCTAGTCACTGCAGCGGTGTGGTAGCGGGCATTATCGTGCATTAGCAGGAAATCTTCGCCAATAAACCCGGCGTAGGTAAGCACATGGCCTAGCAGAATGTCGTTGATGTATCTTTCTGCGGTTAGCCCCCCTCCCCGACCTCCACCAGGTACGAATATCAGCTCCGTTTTTGCTTCAATAGAAATCCCCGCCCACATCATACAGGACCCACCCCCGTATGCCACTGTTTCCGCAAAACAGCATTGTGCGAATCGCTCCCCCGGTCTCCTATAGACTCTCCGTCGACGGTCGCTACCATGCAGGCACATCCTGGTTTCGTCCGAGAACAGAACTCGGCTCCATTGCTCCATATCCCAATCTAAGTGATCGCGAGCAAACTGAAGCCGGGCTTGTCGGTGGGCTGGAGACAATTTGGGTCCCGTGACTGGCCTTTTTGGGGTCAAGTTCGCTTCTTTGAGTCTTCGCCTCACTGTCCACTCGCTGACAGCCCTCCCTCGAACTTCTCTGAGCTGCTGCTGGACGTCCACGCCGGTCAGGTGTCGATTTCGGAGGGAAGAGGTGACAATAAATCGGTCATCTCTCACCGAAGTGCATCGCTGTCGGCCAGATCCTGATCTCCGGACTAAGTTTCCAGTCTCCCTGAACCTCTTGTATACCTTCGAGACACAAGACTGGCTCAGATGAAGCTGTTGAGCGATAGTACGCTGAGACAACCCTTGCTGGATTAAGATGACGACTTGAGCGGCTTCTATAGGTGTGGTTTCCATTTTCTTTTAGCTTCAGTGTTCCCAGTGACGTGAAACATTGGACTGATGACCAATTTTCATAAACACCCACTTTTTATAGGGTTTCAGGACTACCAAACAATATGGTGTTTTGTTTTAATAATTGATGTCTTTTGTTTTTACGTTCCATGACATAAGGTGAATAATCTTTGGTTATGATATTGAAAGAGGTTGAAAGCTAACAAAATTACCTTTCAAATGATATACCACAATCCATAGTTCATTGCATAGAAATTGTAAAAATTTGTTTTGAGCAACGCGCGATGAAGTGATTCCAGTTTATTGCTCGCGAGTGTAGATGATATTAAATGAAAACATAGTTTGTTGGTATGTTATAAAACATCATTAACAAACATACAAGTTATAAGAAAGAAAATACGAAAATCTGTTCTTAAAAATACTTTTTAAAAAATGGCATTCTGTGCCAGTCATTTTTCTAGCATAGAGAAATAGTGATAGAGATAATATAATGTCAACTTCTGCAAAGAGAAAGTTCACGGAGGTGACAGAGTTGTACTCTGTAGATGGTTACGCAAAGGGGCAATACTGATAATGGGAGGATGACCAGAAGGGTAGGGGCCCCAAGGATATCTAGAATCTCCAATCCATATATTTTCTACACACAAAAGCTTTAGTACACAGAGGCTCTTTTCTGTCTCACCGCTTGACAAACTGCAAACAGAAAAATTTCTTATATCTTATTATTACTGTGTAATAAGCGAGCAGCATTACTGTTGGTATGCTAGCTGCTGTTACAGGTTTCACCATATCTCTTCTTCTGGAAGCCATTTGTCAAGACTGTTTTTGAAACCGCATACGCATAGTTGGCGATTCAATGATTTCTTGTACTAACTTATTCCAACTGTTATTAAATGTTATGGTCTGCTTTTGTTTTGGCTAATATAATTTTAGATTGTTGCAGTGTGTTAGAAGAACTACACCCCCTCTAAAACAGTGGACTCACTAACCCGCTTGGCCAATGTGGCATTTTAAGGCCATACATCCCTCGTACATGAGGACATTGTGCATAAAGAAGTCCGTATCCAGCAGTGGATACTTAGAGTGCTGGTTTCAGTGTGTTAGCTTTTCGTATGTGTTTAATTTGAACATGTCAGGTACGTATTTATTAATCACATGAAGTAATTTTATTGCAGATACTTACCTGTTATACAACATTGGAGATTTTCGCGATTTCCAACATATTTATCTATGTTTCCCTTATTTATTTTACTCGATATTTCGGTTGTGTTGCAGCAACCGTGGTCACAAAGTGATTGAAGAGGCGGGTACTCCACAAAGAGTTATGAGCAGTTTCATCAACTTAAATGGGTCTTACTCAATGTGGGTACATTGAGTAAGACCCATTTAAATATATAAAAAATGCAATAATCTCAAATGTTGTGTACGGTAAGCATCCCACAATTAAATTAATTAATGTGATTATAAGAAAATATTAGTAAAGGCGGAAGTAAATCTTCTTTATATCAAAATGACGCTTCTAAAAGCATTAGGCCCTTTGCAATCTTATAGTCAAGACAGCCCATGGGTCATAATAAATAATAATAATGGTGTATAAAGTTGTATGTAGAAGTCATGTTTTTTGTCATACTTCTTACAACCGGTTTGTTTTAAGACAGGACTTTCTTATCTACAATACAATACAATGCTGCTATTTGTCCAGATTCCAGAATCTTACTGGAGAATTGTTGGAGCCAATTTGCTATAAATGGTCCAGCAGTTTATAAAGAAAACATTGTTGAGATAAATTGTTTCAGACATGTTTGTATGGAGCTTGGCATATATACTTTTTCAAGATAGAATCTCACAATTATTCAATCAATTCGTCATATTTATGTCATAATCAATTCACTATCCTTGTAAATTCCCATTTGTTCATTTTCCTTTTTAAAAAACTACCTTGTTCCAACATTGTTGATTTGTTATTAACACAATCTTTTATTTGGCTACCTGAAAATAAACACATTTGGTATTAAGTCCTTATTAGCATTTCCCAACCCCATTATAACATAAATACTTAAATTATGCCATACTCAATGGGCCACACTAGGATTCTCTGTCGTGGGTCCAGAGACACATACAAAGACAAACACAAATGCACACCCAGACTGGAACATACATTTAGCATTTTTTTTTTTGTCCAACCAGGGATCGAACCTGGGAGCTTTTACACAGCAAGTAGGATCACTACAAATTGCGCCAATCGGTCGGTCAGTGAAACAATGTCAATGAACAATGTGAAACAATGCCATTCATGTCAATGAAACAATGCAGTTTCAAATAATTGAAGATATTATTTTTATTTATTTTATTTATACAACTTAACAATAAATACAGATTAAACTAATTAACTATTTACAAAACTATTCTAGTGAAAAATAAAATTACTTTAGGGAATAAACCAAAAGTTAAAAGCATGTAGTTTTGTTGTTCTGTCTAAAACATTTGTATTGCTCATTATTCAGTACAAGATAATGACTAGGCGCGGTCCTAGGCGCTGAATAAAGGATAAACTACAATATACCAGAACAATACAGTTTGCTGGTAGAAATCTCCTGAGGGGATAAGCATGACTTTTGTATGTATTTTATAGCAATTTTTTACAGGGTTTGCTGATATATATCAGCGGTTATATAAATCGTCAAATATTGATAAGATATTTATCATCAAAACTAGAGTTTTGGCAGATCCCACGCTTTTAAATTGTTATACTGACATAAATAAATATTATGATCACTGTCAATGATCCAACACTAAAGATTATAATTTAGTTGAATGTTAATCAAGTAGACTCAAATTTTTTGTTACTCTAATTTTACTCTTATTTTTTATTTTGTTTTATAATAAATAAGTATATTAATAAAACTCAAAGTTTCATTTAACAATTTATATCCAATATACATATATCCTATATATATCAAATATCAGATATTTTGATATTTATTATAAATATCAGGTTTTTACCCTGATTTTTTATCATTTGTATGAAAAAGTATATTGTAAAAACTGGTAAAATTCTACACTGGATAATGAACAACCAATTTTCAGTTACTACATTATTTTAGTGACATGCATAAAAACTGTTGTGCAAAAAGTACCTACATCTCCATTCTACAGAATACAGGGTAGCAACATGAAGATGATCAATGGGTATGACTCCTCCATAGTGTGAATGGATTAATCAGGTACAGATGGTAATCAAGAACAGATGGCGTGTCACATTTTCCAGAATTGGGGTGCAAAATAAATATAATATTAGAGCAATAAACTCAAAAATCACATCAAAAGCCACTCTCTCATTCAGTTTATATTATTAATGTGTAAAAGGCTACCAAGGGATAATAAAGCTGCTATCACAAGCGGTGAGGAATTTATTGCACTGGGCCAGTGATTTATCAAATTTTAGATTATTGCAGCGTCTTAGATGTTTAGCATGAACGTGTATGGTAAGTCTCAACAGTTATATTTTATTGTTAGGATTCTCTATTAACATCTATTTTTTTATAAATCTATTCATTTATTTATGTAAAATAAAAACTTTGTATACTAACCTCAGCACTCCATAGGCGCTATTGAATTCGAGTTATCCCCATACCCACTCAGGCTTCCCTGAAACTCCATACCGCTAATTTGACTATCAGCATTAAAAGATGCACCGTATGAATCATTACTTGGAGCGTGAGATGTTTCAATATTCCCATCACCCGAGTCTGTAGCCACTGCCGCATCAGGCTCCGCCCAGTTAATCTTAAATCTCGTAACTCTAGGCTCTGAAGCTAAGATATTCCTCACTACTTTGTCAAACTGGGGCTTCGATGGAGGATTCTCGCGTAATTCCGGTTCGCTTTCACTGTACTCATTATTTATAAAATATCCTACTCTAACAAACTCCTGTCCTCGATATGAGCATGTTAGTAACACTACAGTGACCCCTAAAGCGTCGTTTTCGGGTATACGTGTAACGTCAGGTGGTGGAGCTTGGAAAACGAACATGTGTCTCCCTTCCGGGATCGGTCCGACGTAGATGGTGTCTAAAACTTGATCGTGTTCCTCAGTTTCTGCTGATCCGACATAAATCATCTTCCATTCTAGATCTTCTTTTAGCTCTTCTATGCATTCAAATGTCAATTCAAATTGGAAAGGGTTGAGGAAAGGCGACGGGTTGTCGAGAACAACTACGTTGGTTATATGCACTTTGGCCATCGCTGTAAAGCGATTCTTTTTCACTGATTTCGCGTTGAATTTATAAAATACTCGTTTTGAGTGTATTTTTAACGTAAATACAATAGAATTCGCGAGAAGATTGGTTAGAAAATAAGTTGATTACAGAACTTGTCTGTGGAAATTGACAACTGTTTTGGCGGTTCGAATATAGCAAGGTCACGTGATCAAAATAATTGCGCGATACAGCGCCTGTGGCGGTGACAAAATGAAACTAAATTAAAAAGTTAATATTTTGACAGCAGTACACGACGAGAAAACAAGAAAATTTACTAGCGACTTATAATAAGTTTTCACCAGTGTGATGAACGTTTTTAAGAATTAGGAAACACATATCATTCAATGCTAACTAAATAAATTGTGAATACTCACATTTTCTTGCACTTTTCAATTTATTTAGCTTAATCTATGTGGAATGAAAAATTTCAAATGAAACTATAAACAACTTTGGTGTTACCATAATTGAAGAACACATTTACGACCATATTTTGTCTATGGAGGATTTGAGTGATATTTGAAATTAAAAATACAAAACTTTAAGTATTTATGACAATGTGTCCATATAAATACCATTAATTTTGTCAATGACGTTAATTTAAAATGAAGTAATGAAAAAAGAAGTAGAAAGTGGCTTCGAAGTCTTTTTCACGAGAATTATATTTAATGCTAGCAACAAAATTAGAAACGTCAACGTCATAAATAATAAATATGGCTTTCGTCAAGTTTCGTCTAGTAGCTTTGTGTTTGCTGTCAATATTTAATTAATGCAATATTGCAAAAAACGTTTGCTATTTGTTTCACAACCAAGTTTTATAACTGTTATGATTTCACACCATGAAGGCCGTACGCTGAATATGTACGCATAGCGCTTTTGAGTGAAATTATGCGTTTATAGAACAGGTATCACTTAAATTAATATTTAATTTATCTTTCTGTAGTATTTTCAACATATTTACTTGTTATATAGTTGTGAAATTATTAAAAGAAACTTGTAGACATGCCTTATACAGTCTAACACGTTTAAATATGAAAATAAAGTCTTAAAATAAAACTTTCTCACCTCCTTTTTGAACACCTATTTTGGTCACCAGTCAGACTTTCTGTTTTAGTCACTACATGCTTTTTGAATTAGTCACCACTTTAACAATGTTTTAATGTCCGTTGTAATTAATTTAAGCGCTGTACTTGTGTGTGTGTGTTGATTTTGATTTTGATTAATTCTGTTGGCTGTATTATTACTGTCACTCACACTCAACACATAGGTTTAAAACTAAAGTAAAATTACAAGGCTCTTTCTTTGTATACAAAGTATCATAGTTTATTTCTAAAACAGATTAATTTTTTTTTCAATGAGGATGTTTTTTGCAAGTAGACTGTTTTTTTTTATTTGAAGTAGCTGACTGATGAGCAGACAGTCCATCCAATGTTAAGCGGATACTGCCACACATGATTATTTGTGATATATGCCAATATCAGTCCAGAATGACAAACATTACCATGTCTCAGAAGCACTGGCTACTTTTGAAATGAGTTAAAAATTTCTAAAATGAGTTATAATTTTTTTATATTGTCAACCCACAGCTGAATATAAAAAAATACAGATTAAATTCTTAGAAATAAAAAATACTAGCTGAAAGAATATGAATCTTGAACTGGATGTCACATATTATACTTTGTACTTTGACTTTAAGATAAGTAACATATTCAGTAACTTTATTCAAGTAACTTTATTCAAATAATATGCATACTTGATCTGTTCATGGATCACAAGCAATGCGACAGCCTATGCTTATTGTCAAGAAAATCATGTGAACTCCCATGTGAGTAACTCTAGCTAGGAATGGGAGAAAACAGTCTTCATTTATTTATAAAAAAAATAGTTCAATATTTTTTAAACTATATTTCAATATATATTCAATATTTTACTATATTTTGAATAAAGTTTTTTTTCATTGATTTTAAACACAGGTTTTATTTACACTTTTAAACAAGTTTCAAATACAATTCAGGATACATTTTTTGTCTAAGGTAATTTCCCTTTTATGGGGAGGTTTCCGGAATTGATTAAAAAAACTAAACTGTTTGTAAATTTGGGAAATAACTTTATAACAAAATGAACTGCCAAAATTGATTCAGGTGATTCCCCCAAATCAATGCAATGCAAGGTAGAAAATAGAGCAGGCTGATATTTTCTTTTTAATTTAAAATTCACACCAAAGAAAATCCTGCTATTAATAATAGCTAGTGGAAAAGTACCCTGCCTTTTTGAACATATGACTTTAGCATGCTATATTTCTGGCAACAGTAATCACTGGCGGGAAAGTGATATACCATTTCGACAGGGGCATGGATGATTCTAGTGGTTGAAAAGATATTTGTGGTCTTTTTTCAGAGAAGATGCTTTATCTAAAACTGTATCAAAGAATACTTCAGTCAATTCAGCGCTGGTAATCTGGTAATGTGAATGATGTTCCTCACTGTGGTTGTCCTATTAAGGTTAATGTTGATGTTATCAATGAAAAAATTGAAGCAGACCAACACATAAGCAGTCATGAAAATGCAGAAGAGCTTACCATTCACCACTCAATAGTTTTGGATCACCTGCATAAACTAAATATTGTAAAAAGCCAGATGTTTGAGTGCTGCATCATTTAAATGACAGAAACCAGGTGAATAGAATTTCCATATGCAAGATGTTGCTAAATAGAAATGAAATTGATCCATTTCTGAAGAGATTGATAACAGGCGATGAGAAGTGGATCACCTATGATAACAATGTTTGAAAACGATCTTTGTCTAAGCGAGGTGAACTATCACAAATGGTCCCAAAGCCAGGCCCACTCTGAACAAAGTCATCTTGTGTGTGTGGTGGGACTGGAAAGGCTGTATTATGAGCTTTTGTCACATGGCCAAACAATTAATTCTGATGTCTGCTGCCAACAATTAGTAAAATTGAAACAAGCACTTGAAGAAAAATGCTCAGAATTAATGAATAGAAAAGGTGTAGTTTTCCATCACAACAATACTCGACCACATACATCTTTGATGACTAAACAAAAATTGATGGACCTTGGCTGGGAAGTTTTAATGCATCCTCCATACAGTCCAGACATAGCACCTTCGTATTATCATTTATATCGCTCTTTACAAAATTCTCTAAATGAAGTAAAATTACATTCAAGAGAATCCTGTATAAACTATGTATTTAAAACAGTTTTTCAGAAATCCCAAAAAGGACTCTGCCAGAAAATGGTGAAAGATGTTCTGTTCAATAAATATTCATGTAATACAAAAAAAATCTTTATTATTTTCACTAGTGGCGAACTTATCAGACTGTCTAATATATTCAACAGAGTAGTAATAGTAAACACATCTCTCAATTATTAAATATATACACATTAATTTCAAACATGTATTATTTAGATTGTGTTTTAAACATGCCAACCCTGACTCTAGCCTACCAGCATGGTGGCCCAGAATACTCGGTTTTGGAAATATTTTCTTGGAACTGGCCTCCAAACGTAATGATTGAGGAGAAGCCAGGATGACGTGTTTGACAGTGGACTACCCCCACATCGGAGGGAGGGAGAAAGGAAAAACAATCTGTCAGATTTTATTATATACCCCCAACTAAGTGCATTAGTCGTGGTGACCTATGCATTATTACATGTTAAATAATATATATGTTACTAATCTCTTCAGATTAAGCACTTCATATAATTATGATAGAACTTCACTTAGGTAAATTAATTTAATCATCAATTATACAGTCCTGCCTAATGGATTTCAGGTATAGGGATTAGCTTTTTATAAATAGGGAGACTTTTTTTATAATAAAAGCAGGGCAGTGCTTTGAACTACATGTGTGTTGCAACTGTTTGTTGGCAACCCAAATTGTTGACAATGTTGGGAGTCTTAATTTTAGAGGCTATTTGCCTGGATACCAAACCACAGTCTTTTTATTATAAGAATGAATAGATTGGTTTTTCATAAAAATTTTGTTCAATAATTTACCTTCTATAAATAGTTTACATTATACAAACAAAAAAAAACAAATATTCTGTTCTTGTGGTGGAGGTTGGTAATCAGCTCCGAATATTTTGCCGTCTCTCTCCCAAGGCGAAACAGTACGGCGACACTCGCCATGCGAGTTCACTCCTGTCACATAATATTCTGTTACATCATTTTAATAGATACAAATAGTAGAGAAACCAAAAATGCACTTTGAATGCAATAGTGGATTGATGGGAGTCTCCTATTTTAAGATATTAGGTTTGCTTGTAAGACTGCTCTATGCAAATTAGACCTAACAATTTTTGTGAAACAACATAAACATGTTTGTCTTATTTGATAAACATATTTGTCTGCTTCCCTTCTTTCTTTTTATTGTTTAATTGATTGTAAATGTCTATTTTTTAGTTTTATAGTATTTCTATGATGAGTGTATGTTGTCTTAATAAGAATTATCATTATTATTAAAAATTAGCATAAGATATTTTGTATGTCACATTTATAATTTATATAAAAAGAAATTTGTACAGCACACCTGAATGTTTACAATACAATGGCATCAGGACGTGACGATGGTCCAGTTTACTACAGAGAAATACAGAAGAATGCCTACCTCAAACGCATACTCAATGAGCCGAGTGGAGGAAAACTGAGGCCGTTGGGACAGAAGGTAAGATATTGCTATTTAAAATATGATTTAGACCATCTCGTCTCTGCTGGATCTCTGGGTGGGCCAAAATGATGGAGAGATGGTATAACCCCCAGCGGAACACAATAGTCCGAGATTCAGGACTGGGGTACGCGGTCACGCGTACGACGGACGGTACGCGCCGTATCCAGCAGTACCGCATTCTGCGTCTTCGCTGAGAGCCAACCGCCACGGAAGACCAACACCTCAAGTTGGTCTGTAGGCCGGTGGGGATTAAACCGTTTATGAACAAGACAACTGAGGATCAGTTGTCGTCATGTCCCACATTTATTATTATTATTGTGTCAAGCAACATCACTGCTGGTATGCCCATATCTCGTGTTAGCTGGTGTTACAAGTTTCGCCATATCTCTTCTGGAAGCCATTTGTCAAGTCTTTTTTTATTGGCCAGTTTTCTTATTTTCGGCTCATTTTAGGTTATTGCAGTATCTTAGCTATTCCTTTGCATTTAGTTTGCACATGTCAAGTCTCAAGTCTCGACAGTTATATTTTATTGATATTTTATTGTTACAATCATATATGTATCTATTAAATTGCCTTTTTTATCAATCTATTCATTTATATATGAAAAATAAAAACTTTCTAAAAATGTTATGGCCGGCTTTTGTATTGGCCAGTGTTTTATCTAATTTTAGATCATTGCAGTGTCTTTTTTTTATCTGTTTTTTTTAATTTTAATTCAAAACTTAAACTAATAAACTTCAGAATACAGTAGTAGCCTGTGCTTGATATTGATATATTTTATCACTTGTTTGACAGCTAGCTAAATTTGTTAGACAAAGAGCGGTTATAGCCTAGTTAACTGTTACCAGCGCCTTTTGTTATCCACCACTGGACATGGGCCTCATGCACGAGGAATGTATGGCCTTGACACAGCACGCTGCCCAAGCGAATTGGTCAGTCCATTCCTTTATAGGTGGTGTGGATTTGTTATGCCTTAATCGCCTTTTTCAACACCCGCGGGAAGAGATAGATTGGTGCTATTCTATAGCCGACGGACACCACAGGACAATAAATAAAAAGCTTGTGTAGTATCTACAATCATTATTATTTAATTGATAGCACAATGACAACATTTTTAATTCTTCATACATCGAGATCACATTAAGCCTCTGCTTCTGTATTTCTTTAGTTTATATCGCAATTTGTGATTCCGTAGTTGCCTTCACGGCAGCTACAAGAACAAATGAGATGGCGCTGTTCTAAAGCGGCCCAAGATATATTTTTTGGTGTTTGTTATTCTTTACCTACAGGATATTAAAATTTATATTCCAGAAACCACCCCTCAAGCCAATGTGGACTCTGTTATGTGTGCACAACGGTCGAATTCCCTTCCTAGAACAATACCCGGAGGCAGATTCCCCGGCGACAT
The DNA here is from genome assembly GCA_914767545.1 of Sesia apiformis. Classification (NCBI taxonomy): domain Eukaryota; kingdom Metazoa; phylum Arthropoda; class Insecta; order Lepidoptera; family Sesiidae; genus Sesia; species Sesia apiformis. The sequence goes on along the minus strand of OU611977.1, from coordinate 2,814,796 downwards.
TAGCACATAAACCTTGTTGGAGAGTTAGTTTGAGGACTGCGAGACATGTAACAGGCAGTGTTAAGCCAAGAGTGAAGGATGAACATGATTTCTTGGTTGATACTGATCATGGACCTGTTAGGATGCTTGCGCCGGATTGGTGAGTAACTGCATACTGGTAAATAACACACACATGCACGCGCCCGCACGCTCGCACAATACCCATACTCTCATGCACAGACTGTTCATTCCTCATGGTAAGATCCAACTGTCCAACTGATTGTACCTGATGTTACTATAAGGAATCATTATTCCCTTTGGTCCGATTACTCTTCTGTACAGTTCAAAACATAAATGAAATAGTTTTATTGTCAAACATATATTTTATTGTCAACTGATAGTTTTATTTATATCTTCTTCTAAAGAAGTTTGTTAAAACAAAAACAAATGTTTTTTTCTCTAACAGGACTTTTTTTAATAAAATATTGGTGTTTACAACATCTACAAAGTCAAAATATAATCATTCCATGCTGTCTGTTCCCAACCTCTCAGTCAAAATTTGTATTAAATTCATAACACTGACCCTTCTTTCCTACCAAGTTATTTTTTTTTGTATGCCGTCTTTGGTCAATATTTGTGATTCAATAGTTGTCCATAAAATCTGAATAATTTGATTAATCAGACAGTCACACACAAGTCACAATCTGACCACAAGGAATGAAGGATTTAATTTAATCAAGACATATTTTAAAACCACTTACAATTTATAATTTTATATGTGAAAACATTGTATACCAGTATATCAAATATATAAAATGTTCAGTGTTTCCTGATTTTTTTTTTTCTAAACTTACAGTAAATACTCCCTTTTGATTGGTGCGTGTCAACCATCTTTCTATCTGTCTTAACAGCATTGTTTCTTTTGCCCAGGGATTCAATGCAAGACTGGGTATCTACTCTTCGCAACAAATTACACGAGTTACGAATACTGTCGAAGGGCGAAAATGTATACATGTCCCCTCCCGCTCCGCCGCCTCCTCGCGCAGGCACTAGGGACCCTACCTCGCCTTTACCTCCCACACCACCCGTACCACCTGATAGGTAAGTTGGTTTATGTACTTATTACATCCCTAGTTAAAATGGTCAGTAGCATTGCTACATATTATAATGTCAATCACGACAGCTATGTGTATTATAAAATACTACATGGATCAACCACTACATGTGCTACTAGAGCGCAACGAGTGTTTCAAATAACTGCTACGAGTGCTAGAATGACCACTATTTGTGCTACGAGTGCTACGAACGGCCGCTACTAGTACTACGAACGGCCGGTACGTGTGCTATGAGCGCTACGGACGACCGCGACGTGTGCCACGAGAGCACTATAAGTGCTACGGACGACCGCTACTTGTGCTACGAGCGATCACTACGTGCGCTACGAACTATCACTACGCTTGCTACGAACGGCCGCTACGTGTGCGAAAATGCTAAGAATGTTAGGAGCGATTGTGGGGTCGCTATGAGAGCGATCACCTGTGACTGGCTTCGCTCCGGGTTGGACAAACGTCTTATCGTGTTTCGTATCCATAATTATAATTGAGTCCAAATCCGAAGATTATATCTTCAATAGTGCGTTAGATCCTATCGACTCTGTCCTGGTCACCACCAGACCTTCAAAACGGCTGAGGAATTTCATAAATAAGCATGCTATTAGTTGTGAAATCGCAGAATTTCGGTTTTCAAATAAATTATTTTAAGAAGCCGCTCCCATACTTTATACCTTGTAGGTAAATATGCACCCGAATATCCGATGTCTAAACATCATAATGCTTATATAAGAAGCTATCAAAATCAATAGCAATAAAATGAATACAGAAGAATGGAGTTAATTAGATAACAGACTGTAATTTATTTTTAAAGGAGCCTATTTTATCAGAGAAAATATCTGTGTCACATTTATGGTATATTTCATTATATTAGGTAGTCTGTTAACGCGGCCATTTTATAATGAAAATAAAGACTTTTTTGTATAACAAATATTTATCGAACGGAATAGTATCCATTTAATTAGACTATCTTTCGCCATTTTTCTGGCAGAGCCATTATCCCATCTCTATGAAATTTTTGGCGTTTCTGAGTGAAAAACTGAGTTAAATGGTTTTTGAGCCTTATGCATTTTTGAGATATTTGTATGGCATTTTCCCGGTACTTTAGGGCCGTGTTGCCGGAATAAAAATTGAATCTTATGTTAAAAGCTTTCATTTGACACTCATGTTGTGTATTGAATATACCGACCAAAATGACTCATCATTCTGTAAATTTAGGTATTATTGTTACTATTATTAGGTGTTATTGTTTTATAATTTAGGTATTATTATTATTACTTTATTGTTACCAGTAACAGTTTTTTTTTTTCAGTCAAAAATAGTTTGTTTTCTTGATTATGATTTGATGCTTTTGTTTAACTACAAGGCTTATTGTGTTCGAGCACATCTCCCGCCCAATGGTTACCTATAAGAGTTCGCTTTAGTGATAAGGCCCATCTTTTGTATATCCATTTAGTTAATGTTTGTTTCACTTTCACTGTAGTTTTTGGTATGCAATAAATGCACTTATTTATTTATTTTTAATGAAAAAAGGCACCAGTCGAGCATTCAGTCCACCTGGTGGTAAGTGAGCACTGTAGCTCATGGACATCCGCGGCACATCAGTCCAGAATGACCAGCAGTTGGCATGCTCCGAATGCGCTGTCTACCTTTGAAGATTAAGGAATGGGTTCGGAGAAAGGGATGGGTAAATGGGGAAGGATAGGATGGGAATGTGCTCTGGCATATCTCATTCACTACCGAAACACATACGTATATTGAGGGAAAACGATAAATTGTATTTATTTAAACATAAAGAGGGTACGTTATTAGAGTTATAAAAATCAATGCATACGTTCTTTATAACAATTTCTCTATGAATTCCACAGCATACATACCTGCTCAGACTCTGCTCATTTTTGATAACATCTATGTCACTACGCTTCGATAACATATAGCATGTGACGCTGGTGACACGTGATGAATTGCAACCAATATTCATTGCTGGACATGGGCCTATCATGCACGCTTAAAACCTTAAAACGCCACACCGGTCAAGTGGATTATCGAGTACACTCTTTTAGAGGTTCTGTAGCTCCCTGGGGCTTGCGGTAGCCGCTTTGTTATCCTTCAGTAGCCTTTTACGGCAACCGCGGCAAGAGATGGGACGGTATTATTCTATATAGCCGCACAACACCAGACGGCATATTTTCTCAAATAATTTTATCTTAATATTTTCTTAATCTCTTACAGAGTACCCGGTATAGAACTCGCGCCTACTCGAACTACAACTGTCGAATCAAACGAACCCGTCGATGACCCTGTACCCCCTGAAACGACCGCTGTGAATCTCGAAGCAACCCCGAACACGAACGTTGAAGAAACTCAACCCCGGGTTGAGGAAAATAATCGGGCTGTCAATAATATAGAGGAAAGTGTGGATATATCAAACTGGGATGTACCTTTCTCGTCACTACCAAGTACAAGTCAAGAGACCAGGTAATTATTATAGTATTGTTTAATCAGACTTTAAAATAATAATAATAAGCCCTTTATCCTGAACTCCATTTCTATACAATTGTTTCAGTTTTATAAGATGCCTCTGAGTTCAGTGTGCCTCCCGGCAAAGGCCTCTTCCAATTTCCGTTGCTTTCTGTCTCTTGCGGACTCTTCTCCAGTTAGGACCTGCTGGAAGTTTTAGTTCAGCTTCACATCATTTACGTTGTCTTCTCCATTTTCTTTTGCCATATCCAGGATACCAGTCTGTTAGGATTTTACTCCACCTTTCTTGGCTACTCCGTAACATGTGACCAGTCCATCTCCATTTTAGTTGGTCTATCTTAGAAAGTACATCTATAACTCCTGTCTAGGCTCTTTTAAATGTATTTCGTTTTCTATCTTGTAGACTTTTAAATATGTACATTATGAAATTTGTTACAATAATATTTTTTCTCGAAATAGTATTGGATTATCAAAGAATATTTTACTTATCCACCGTATAAAATACTTTTAACCTGTTTTTTATTATTAATTCAATCGAATTACCATCGCCGTGTCATATTTCGCAACACCAAATTGTAACTGGTGTGGAAAGACAAAGAACGGCGCGACAAGTAGGAGCTTCAGGAACACAGCGCCGGACAGCTTGCGTTATATTTATCTGGGAGCAAATCTAATGCAGATTGCAGACCTTGGTCTAGTTGGGATTATGATACTTCGATATTTTGGATCGATACAAACCACAGATTTAGAGGGATAGATAACGCAAGCTCTCTGTCGCTGTGTGCCCGAAGTTGGTGCTAAGGTCCTACTCCCGTCGCGCCACTTGGTCAGTCTGTTACCCATGTCGCGAGCAAGTCGTTGTTACAAAACGAAAATATACCTAATCAATTGTAAAAATTCGTGTTCAGTGTTGAGCCGAGTCAAGGGAGATGTTTCGTTTCATCGACGAGTTATTTCCCAACACTACTCGTGACGTAACACGCGCGGTTTACATACAATTTCACGAACTTGCATTGTCTGTCCATGTCTATGGTTTTCCTATTTATTATCGACCAAGTGAAAATGTCTTATTTACATGGTTTTACTTCGGGGGTAGGTGTCTCTCATCGATCAACCAAAATACATCGATAATTCCTTCTGACAACACTGTGTCCATGAGTGATGCAAGTGGTATATATATAATGTTACTGTCGCCATACACCAGTAGTAATTTACATTTTTAAGAGTCTTTGCTTTATTTTTTTACTTATATTCAATTTCACAAACAAATTTACCGCGAAATCTATATCATTATTTCCAATTATATGGCAAAAATTTTGAATTTCAATTATTTCTAAATTTCTTCTTTTTTTTTTACATTGACAACATCAATACCATACCATCAGCCCATGTCTCTCCACAGCTGGATATAGGACTCTCTCAAGGCTCGCCACCACACTTGAGTCCATTCGAGAACTCGTCTACCCCAACGGTTATCGGTCCTGCGGCAAATATTGACAACATCATGATGTCAAAAATATTGTAGTTATTGTTAGAAAGATATACTATCAATTATACATCCTTGATAGTTTTTTGCTATCAAGAATTGATAGACTGAATTGACAGTTGGTAAATTTAACCGCCTTGCAAATGTCTCACTTTTAGGGCTGTAATGCTCCATTTTTATATTTTGTTTGATCGATGGTACCTCTTAATTTTATTATAATCTTATTCTAGGTTAGAAAACAAAAGCGTAACGAAAATTTGTGGGCAAAATATTTGCCTCGACGACTCCATTTTGAAACGAAAAGCCAGTGACGTCACCGATAGTGACGAGGAATTCTTTACGGAAATCGATCGAATCAACAATTCGATCGAAAAAATCGACATCGATACTAAATTCGATTATAAACAGAGGGTAGTTGTTAATACGCACAAGGCTGGAACGTCACGTGGCGATAGTCAAAGGTCAGTTGTTTAAATAGCAAATAAGTAGTACGAATATATCTGATAATAAGTGGCTTACCAGCTGATGTTAGCAGATTTACCGAACTCATGTCCAATCTGTTAATTGATTGTTCTCATTAAGTATCTGTTCATTTGTATTAAACCCCTTATCAAATGATGTTAAGTGGTTTATCAACTGATGGTGTGTTACCAACTGATGGTAAGTGGCAGTGGTTTACCAACTGATACTAAGTGACTTTCCACCTGATGATAACTGGCTTACCGACTAAAACTTACTTACTAGGTGATGGTATGTAACTTACTAACAGATAGTAAGCGGCTTACTAATGTGAATGGCGACGGTACCACCACCAGTTGATGGTAAAAGACTTATCAATAGATGATAAGTGGCTTTCTGGCAAATGGTAAGTCGCTTTACAACTAATAATAACTGATAGTAAGTGGCTTACCAACTGATGATAAATGGCTTACTGGCTGATGCTAAGCGGCTTACCAACTGATGTTTAAGTGTTGGCTTATCAACTGACAGTAAATGACTTACCAATAGATGGTAAACCCAACTGATCGTACCTTACTTACTGAAAGTGGCTTACCAACTGATGGCGAGTGAACTACCAACTGATGCCCTAGTCACACACCTACAGTCGGTAAGCGTGTGACTTTCCAACTGATGGTAAATGGCAAACGGGCTGATGATAAGTCAGTGACTTTCTAACTAACGATAAGTTGTCATATCACATGTGCATATTATTCAAATTAAATCCTATAATGACTTGGCAAAACCAAACACTGTATATTTTGTAGAATAAAAGCTGTATTATTTGGGGCCTCTCTCACCTTCTGATAAGGTATCACGAGGATTTTATTTATTGTTTTACTCCTAATAGTTTATCTCCTGATAAAGTAATAGTTAACAATCTGAAAGATAAATTATCTGCCCATTAAATCTAGCCGATACTTTCTGATAAAGTATAACTGACTATCCGATACATCACAATACCTTATCAGGTGGTGAGAAAGGCCCTTATTCTTATTGTTTATCGTGTACTTTTTCTTTTAAATAACTAAGTGAAACAATTTGATCTTTCCAGCTTACCACAAAGTACCAACATAACAGTAATTAAAGTATCAAATAAAGACCCTCCACACACAGCGATTCCAGTCCTCGGACCGGAAACTGACGTTTTCGATTTCGAATTCAAACAGAAATTAACCGTTGAACCGGAAACCGAAAATTTCGTAAACATTGTCAACACCGAAATGGGTGTTAACACCGAAAATGGTTACGGAACGGTTTTTTCAAAAGAATCCGATTATGGCCACTTGAGTTTGACAACTACCGTCAACGTGACAGATGGATTGACAGATATCACGTTGACAGCTGTGAAAAATGACAGCTTATACGAGAGGTTATGTTTGGCGTCTACTTCCAAAACTGAAGCGGCATCGCCTTTGCCGATTAGAAAAATAAAAGCTGTTGATAAAATACGTAAATCTTCTTTGCCTAATTTAGATTTTGAGGGTAGTTCTGAATCTACATCTGAATATTTATTTCCAAATAATAATAGGAGAGTCGAAATCCAAAATGGCGAGATTAATTCGAATAGTCAAAGGGCTAATAGTCCCGTGATAGCAAATGTGGACTCTATTACAAGGGTCGTAAGGTCGAATGTTGAGAGATCTCATAGTCAAAATGCATATGATAGTACTTCTAGAGTAAGAGAGCCTCTGTTAAGGAGTCATAATAGTCCAAAACGGGAGATTAAAAATGGTAAGTGATACAAAGAAACTTTTGTCAAATTTGACATGACACAAAATATCTCCACAACGGACTGGGTGCATCGAATGGTCCTGTTACCTATGAAATCCATATATTACATGATTAACAATATCAAATTTGACATGACATAAAACGGACTGGGTGCGGCCGAATGGTCTTGTTACCTGTTAAAACCATATACCCCTGTACAATGGGGAATGCTCTGAAGAATTGTTCAATATAATTGCCACCTCGGGTTTCTACAAGCGCACCTCCCGTCACAGAAGTGCGCTCCATCCGCATTTCCTCGATACGGAGGTGTCGCGCACTGTTCGATTCAAAAATTATTTTATATCGCGAACCCGTAGGCTGTGGAACGAACTGCCTCAAGAGGTCTTCCCATTAAACTACGACATGGGGTTCTTCAAGAGAGCTGTGAATAGGATTTTGCAAGGTCGGCGGCGCGCCCGCATACCCCCTGGTGTTGCACGTGTCCATGGGCGGCGGTAACACTTACCATCACGTGGGACCGCTTGCTCATCCGCCCTCTTCTCTATAAAAAAAAAAAATATATACTACATGATTAACACTGTCAAATTTGTCATAAAACAAAATTTCCTCAAACTTTTTGTTTGACCTTAGAATGTTACTCGTATAAATAAAATAATTCATAAATTCATATTAGTTCTGGTAACACCATCTATCTGTCTCTCTCTATGGGTCTGTCTAATGGCGACGAGCGAATGTATAATTTGTGTTAATGTTAATAAGTTATTTGTGTATGAAATACATACAATTCAAACAACAAAAAGTGTTTCAACTGCAATCTAAAAGAGAACCCATAACCACTTATCATGTACTTATAAAGATATTTTTTGTATCGTGTCAAATTTGACATTATACGTCTTATATCATGTCTATGAATCCATATTCATAATTTAATTGTAACAGAATGCTGTAATTCAATTTTAGATAAAATAGAAACTCAAACGAAACCAATTTGGAAGAGAGGTCTGACGGAGTTGTCGTTATTGAGTAAACTTCGAGGTATAGCGCAAGGGAAGAGACAGGAAAGCGCCACTAGCCACGAGAACGGAACTACAGACAGGTATTTAATATTTACACAAGCATTAGCCTGCGTCTTCGTTCACATTTAATTTTGAGTATAATTATATCAATCATTTGTATAATGTGAGTTTACAGGATGGTACAGAATGGCTAATGTGTCCATAATATAGTTAATAAGTTTAATAGTTACATTTAATAGTTAATAACTATAAATATAGTTAATATAGTGCCATTCTGGTACACAAATATACGAACATTTAGTATGTATGTATAACATAAACTAAATTAATTGATACAACATATTTAAATTAACAAATTAGTATATATGTTAAGGGTAACGTCAGAAGAACGAGTAAACCTGGATTTACCCAGATTTACTTAGAATTACCCAAGCTTTTTGGGTAAAGTCCGAATTATCATTAAAATAAATATGATTCAGGTCTACCCAATACTGGCTGGGTAATGTTAGAATGATTAATGAAATTAAACACCAAGTGGAGTGATGGCCTGTTTAATCCACATTAATTACATAATTAAAACGATGACAATAGTGCACTCAAGGCGTGTAGAAATCAAACTTTTAGTAAATAAGTAACCAATAGTAAGTAAACCCGGGTAAACCTAGGTTTACTCGTTCTTCTGGCATTACTCGTAACATATATACTAATTAAAAATATCAAAAAATAAACATATAGCGGCAAATACATTCAGGGGAGGGCAGTTGCCCCTTATAGAGATTTGAAAAACTTTGTATTTGTAACTACAATTCATATTTCTCCCATCCTCTCTCTCATCTTGCCCCCCCCCCCCCCCCCATCCCGTATCATGCCATCCAACTTCATTCAATCTTCTTCCTACCCGTTTTTACATTGTGAACTGCGTACTTTTGTTATTGGTAGCCATTTGGCACAGTAGCAACTGTTTGTAGTATTCCTATGGATTTTTACTTTTTATACCTACTGAATGTTCAAATTGAGTTACCCCTGAGTTATTTATCTGTTCAAACTTCATTGCACAAGTGATTGTGCAAACGACGGACTTAATGCCACATGGCATTTTCCAGCAGTCAATCAACAGATCAAACGGAGACAGGTACGCGGCTACAATTTCGGTCTAAACATAAACAACATTTATCACTAATGTTACGTGATATATTTCAGCGTGGTGACGTCACAAGTGAAAGTGGTCCATAGATCTCGACCAGAAACAAGAGTGGACAGCACGAGGCGCAGAAGCAACTCCTTTAGCAATGGTGAGTTTGTTATAGTATATAATACATTCGTCTATAAATCATTCGACGGTCTTAACTAACATACACTTTACCTTCGAAACTAAACTTTAATTTCGACGTATTTTGTAATCTATTTCGTATATCTACATTTTAAATGTAAATTGTGGCTGATAAGCTCTTTTGCCTTTCAACCATCGATTTGTGCATTCGCACAGCCGCTGGGCGCGCTCGACTGGCCACGTTACCCCTCCCTCACAGAAGACTACCTTGAAATGTACTGCATTTCCTAATTTATCGTATTCCCCCAATGTACGTACGTGTTTCGGTAGTGAATGAGATATGCCAGAGCCCGTTCCCATCGCATCCTATCCCTCCTCATTTTTCCCAATCCATTCCTTAATGTGCAAAGGTAGGCAGCGTATCCGCGGGCGTACCAATGTTTGTCATTCTGCACTGATGTTGGCATGTATCGCAGATGTCTATGGACGACAGTATCCACTTATCATCAGATGGACTGTATGCTCGTCTGCTGCCTTTTCTCTATAAACAAACAAACGTTTATTTTAATAATATTATCTATAATACTAGAGTCTACCGATGAAATTAATATAAAAATATCGTGAAAATTAACCGAGTGACGATTTAAAAACGTATGTAAAACTATCCCGTTATATCTTGCAGGCCACATATGAATAGATAGATTAGATAGAACATTGGCAGCAAACTATAACAAAAAAGGGATCACAAAAAATCAGCAATGGTTGCAGTGAGTTGCTAAGCTAGTAATGATAAATGTAAATCAGCAAAGGCCACAGTGAATTGCTAAGCTAGTAATGATAAATGTAAATCAGCAATGGTCGCAGTGAATTGCTAAGCTAGTAATGATAAATGTAATTAAGCCTCTGTCTATACGCCCCGCCGTGGTCAAAATATGTCTAACTGTACCTCATGTTAAGATCTTCTGCACATATGTATATTGCAACGATTGTTTAGGTGGTCGTCAAATTCCTAACTAACGCGTGCGCGCTACGAGCGGGAAGCATTTCCGACATTGACATGTGATCAGCCAAGACTGGACGCCAAGAGATTTGTATGAAATCGTCGCACACCGACCACTTTACTAGACCCTCAGGGGTCTAGTAAATAGCAGTAAATGATAGGGGGTGTAATACGAATTAAGTGGTACCGACCACTTGCGACCATGCGACGATTTCATACAAATCTCGTGGCGACCAGTCTTGGCTGACCTCATGTCAATGACCTAAATTCTTCCCGCTCGTGGCGCGCGCTTTAGTTACGAATTTGAGGACCACCTTGCAATAAATGTTATCAATTTGAATTGTATCCCCCCATTTTAGGACAATCTCCCCCACTCCCGAGTCTACAGCCGCTACGTAGGCGGCAGGCTTGCGCATTGCGCGCAGAACAACGTCGCGGCGCTGCTGTACCGGTCTCACTTGCGCACACGCACATACCCACCTTCATCGACTACGACGCGCAAGTATGGTAAGTCAACTTAGCATTTTTATCTCCTTGCCTCTTCGTATATCTCTCGTATTAGGACAGTCCCCCCAATTCCTTTGTATCCACCCTCGTCGGTTTTAGAACCTTCCAAGCTTACAATCAGTCGCTACGTACGCAGAGGCGTACCTGGAGCCGGCATCCTTCACACATATATGTACATTAACCCATATTGGTTGACTACGACACACAAATAACTTAGCAGTTCTATCAAGTCTCAGGACGGTCCCCCCCCCCCCCCCCCCCCCACTCTTCCTACATTCCCTATATAACGTGCCCTTTTAGGACAGTTTTCCATGTCTTTTGAAAGACTTATCCTTTTCCAACTTACCCCCACGACTATGGTCTATATGTTTTTTTAAGCATTGTAACCCAACAACTTATTATCAAAGTGAGAAGATTTAGTAGATTTTGAAGTAAGATTTTCCATAAAAAGCATAAAAAAGTATAAATCTACTAACATCCGAGGAGTTTCCTCTTGTAATGCCAGTAAGTGACCAGCGTAGGCAGCTACTTAGCAAGCCCCCCTCGGTTTCGTTGAACGAAAATGATAATAACGATAATCCCGTATTAATATCAGGGTGGCGTGGTGGGGTGCGGGTGGTGTCAGGCCGGGGGGTCGCGCGGGCGACCGGGTGGTGGGCGTGCGAGGGGCGGCGCCCCGCGACGCGGCGCACGCGAGGCACCTCGCCAAGAGCGGACACACGCATATGGTGAGTTGTTGTTCACTAGTTACTCGTGGCGTGGCGGGAGCGGGTGGTGTCGGCCCAGGGTCGACCAGATGGTGGGCGTGCGGGGGGCGGCGCCAACAGCGGACACACGCATATGGTGAATTAATTTTAAATATTAAAGTCGAATTTTTATTACGAGTCAGGGATATGTAATGTAGAATTATTGTCAAACAGAGTGAAATTCGTACGGAGATGACATTTTATTGACAGTTCTACATGACTGTCCCTGACTCGAATAAAAATTCGACTTTCGTTATTTATTGGCTTTGCGAGAAATTAGAATTAAAATCTTCGTATGTGTTTAATATAAGGTCCGACAAAAATGGTGTAAAGTATTTTAATACGTCAATCGGTGCACTAGAACTGTTATATCTAACGAAAAATTAACATCTCCAGTGCGTTTCACGCAAAACATTTTTATTCCATAAATAACGCATTAATTGAAAATGAAAAAAAAAATATTTTATCTTTTATTCGAAGCTCAATTGCACTCTACGCGCACCGGGTCACTGCACTGTACTGAATAGCGAGCGCTACGAACGTTTCAGATGGAACAACAAAACTTTAGATATAACTTTTGATGTATTCTCTAAAATAACTTTATTTTTCTCTAGAACGGTTCTATCATATTTAGTTTACGGGTTTCACATTTGCGTTATTTTAATGACACGTCGCACCGCGCTTGTCGCAAGGCCACAGTATCCACCACCGGGTGGATTATCTGCTCGCCTTTTGATTTAAAAGAATCGTTAATTACCATCCCCTGTTTGTTTTCAGGTAGACATCTTGTTTCACAGAGTACCGTTAGGGAAAATATACGTGTTCAACAAACGGGACAACGAGAGCTTAGGTGAGTGTAATAATATACCAACTTACTTACTTTATACTTATTGTACAGGCATACTGCTGTAAGAGACTACAGTGAAACCAACGAGACATGAGCTTCGCATCTGTGTGAGTGGATGCCTTATTGTCCAATCCGATTGTTGAAATAGTCCTCGCCAACGAGACATGAGCTCTGCAACTGTGCGAGTGGGTTTGCTCCTGTCGCATTTCTAGTATTTCTTTTATTCTACGCGCGTCAGTAATAAGATTTATCATTATCATGTTAATGAGGTTGTAATCTAAAATTATCATTTTAACGTAATTTTGTTCGAAACAATGAATACACACTTTCCTGGATTAACATGGAAATTTGCATGCTCTTGTAGCGCAACGTGAATTGTGCTAGTTCATACAACGGTTTGTTTTGCGATTGTTGATGATCGACTATGGTAATATTAATAATGTAATTGTACAATAATATTAATTATATTATTTACTAGCTGAGCCAACAGACGTTGTGCTGTCTTAATTGCAATAATACAATAAGTTCATACAAAAATCCCATAGAAATAAGCACTTTCAGTTTTTCACGAATTATCCGGGCAACTTTTCCAATTTTTCTTTCCCTACAAACCTTATTCGGACTATTAAGAACATTTTTGAAAAAAAAATTAGCCAATTCGGTCGAGCCGTTCTCAAGTGGTGCGCTTACCAACGAACAGCATTTAATTTTTATTTATATAGATTAAAATATTGTAATATTGTATTTAAATTTAGAAAATGCCGACTTTATATGTCGGAGACGGTCAGTCGCAAAACGAAGCAAGCATGTACAAACATTTTCCCCGCGCAAGCAGCTGCCAATCCGACTTGTCGATACATGCTTGGACGGAGTCGAGACACGTCGTACAGCGCATTAACGGACCCTGTGCTTCGTCTCAAAATAACCTTTTAATTATTGCATAAACATTGATAATTAATTAGTCTTTCGTAATGTTGTTTATTGTAATACTCACGTTGTAGATATAGAACTATCCACATGATGCCAGGTTATGGAGATGGTACCATGGGCACTATCCCTCTGCCTACTGATCCGACATATATTTATTAAAAACCTGTGTTTTCTATCAAAATTACTTTTTGCGTGAATTTTGGGACCCCCATATAACCATGTCAATCATTTTACACATTTATATTCCCTGGTTTCAAACTTTCTGGTTACAGTTTATATTTGGGCTGTGTTTTAATAACCAATTGAATAAAACGGGCAGTCAAATAGAAAACTTCCTTATCAAGGACTGATTAACCTTGCATTTCATAGTTATAATCTATACTTCTATCTATATCTATATTACTAATATATAAAGAGGTAAAATTGTGTGTATGTTGGGGGTAATCTCTGGAACTACTGAACCGATTTCAAAAATTCTTTCACAAATAGGAAGCTACATTATCCGTGTCTAATATAGGCTATATTTTATTTTGAAATAAAAACTTATAAACCGAAGCGAAGCGAGGGCGGGTATTAGTCATTAATAAAAAAAAATATTTACTAAGCTATCAATTAACTAGATGGACTAACTAGATGGATAACTAGATCTGCTAGATGGACAGACGACCTCATAAAGGTGGCGGGCACCCGCTGGATGCAGGTCGCTGCCGATAGGTCTAAATGGCGGACAATGGGGGAGGCCTATGTCCAGCAGTGGACGTCTAAAGGCTGAGATGATGATGATGATGATCAATTAACTAAGTCTCTTCACTGTGTTTTTTCAGCTGCCACAGCTCTTGCTATGATAACCGTAGTAAATATAATGATAATGTCGTAGAAATTCGGTGTTAAGGGGGTGCAATTATTTTTCATTGAACCCTTAATTCACAGTAAAAAATAAACTAGAAATTTTGACGTTAATGTTAAATTTATTTTTTTCCCCAGGTATAAAACTAGACAGTGAGTGCAATATAACGTCCGTGGAGCGTAATTCGCCTGCAGGCCGTTTAACCTTGCCGCCGGGTAAATGGGCCGTCACAGAAGTCAACAACAGGCCAATTAACTTGATTAAAGTATGTATCATCTGTAGATTACAGTAGATTAAAATTAATGTGGATAATTGTTAAAATTACAATAAAAATTATAATTTCACTTGCTTGTCTCCCATTTGCAAATTATCACAAAAAAATGTAAACACAATCTCCATATGTCGTATCTTATTTGTAAATTTTCACGAAACAATGTGAACGCAATCTCAATATTTTGTCTCCTATTTGTAAATTTTCACGAAACAATGTGAACACAATCTCCATATGTCGTATCTTATTTGTATATTTTCACGAAACAATGTGAACGCAATCTCAATATTTTGTCTCCTATTTGTAAATTTTCACGAAACAATGTGAACACAATCTCCATATGTCGTATCTTATTTGTATATTTTCACGAAACAATGTGAACGCAATCTCAATATTTTGTCTCCTATTTGTAAATTTTCACGAAACAATGTGAACACAATCTCCATATGTCGTATCTTATTTGTATATTTTCACGAAACAATGTGAACGCAATCTCAATATTTTGTCTCCTATTTGTAGGTTTTCACGAAACAATGTGAACGCAATCTCAATATTTTGTCTCCTATTTGTAGTTTTTCACGAAACAATGTGAACGCAATCTCAATATTTTGTCTCCTATTTGTAGGTTTTCACGAAACAATGTGAACGCAATCTCAATATTTTGTCTCCTATTTGTAGGTTTTCACGAAACAATGTGAACGCAATCTCAATATTTTGTCTCCTATTTGTAGGTTTTCACGAAACAATGTGAACGCAATCTCAATATTTTGTCTCCTATTTGTAGGTTTTCACGAAACAATGTGAACGCAATCTCAATATTTTGTCTCCTATTTGTAGGTTTTCACGAAACAATGTGAACGCAATCTCAATATTTTGTCTCCTATTTGTAAGTGTTCACGAAACAATGTGAACACAATCTCCATATGTCGTATCTTATTTGTATATTTTCACGAAACAATGTGAACGCAATCTCAATATTTTGTCTCCTATTTGTAAATTTTCACGAAACAATGTGAACACAATCTCCATATGTCGTATCTTATTTGTATATTTTCACGAAACAATGTGAACGCAATCTCAATATTTTGTCTCCTATTTGTAAATTTTCACGAAACAATGTGAACACAATCTCCATATGTCGTATCTTATTTGTATATTTTCACGAAACAATGTGAACGCAATCTCAATATTTTGTCTCCTATTTGTAAATTTTCACGAAACAATGTGAACACAATCTCCATATGTCGTATCTTATTTGTATATTTTCACGAAACAATGTGAACGCAATCTCAATATTTTGTATCTTATTTGTATATTTTCACGAAACAATGTGAACACAATCTCCATATGTCGTATCTTATTTGTATATTTTCACGAAACAATGTGAACGCAATCTCAATATTTTGTCTCCTATTTGTAGGTTTTCACGAAACAATGTGAACGCAATCTCAATATTTTGTCTCCTATTTGTAGGTTTTCACGAAACAATGTGAACGCAATCTCAATATTTTGTCTCCTATTTGTAGGTTTTCACGAAACAATGTGAACGCAATCTCAATATTTTGTCTCCTATTTGTAGGTTTTCACGAAACAATGTGAACGCAATCTCAATATTTTGTCTCCTATTTGTAGGTTTTCACGAAACAATGTGAACGCAATCTCAATATTTTGTCTCCTATTTGTAAGTGTTCACGAAACAATGTGAACACAATCTCCATATGTCGTATCTTATTTGTATATTTTCACGAAACAATGTGAACGCAATCTCAATATTTTGTCTCCTATTTGTAAATTTTCACGAAACAATGTGAACACAATCTCCATATGTCGTATCTTATTTGTATATTTTCACGAAACAATGTGAACGCAATCTCAATATTTTGTCTCCTATTTGTAAATTTTCACGAAACAATGTGAACACAATCTCCATATGTCGTATCTTATTTGTATATTTTCACGAAACAATGTGAACGCAATCTCAATATTTTGTCTCCTATTTGTAAATTTTCACGAAACAATGTGAACACAATCTCCATATGTCGTATCTTATTTGTATATTTTCACGAAACAATGTGAACGCAATCTCAATATTTTGTCTCCTATTTGTAAGTGTTCACGAAACAATGTGAACACAATCTCCATATGTCGTATCTTATTTGTATATTTTCACGAAACAATGTGAACGCAATCTCAATATTTTGTATCTTATTTGTATATTTTCACGAAACAATGTGAACACAATCTCCATATGTCGTATCTTATTTGTATATTTTCACGAAACAATGTGAACGCAATCTCAATATTTTGTCTCCTATTTGTAGGTTTTCACGAAACAATGTGAACACAATCTCA
The DNA here is from genome assembly GCA_914767545.1 of Sesia apiformis. Taxonomy (NCBI): domain Eukaryota; kingdom Metazoa; phylum Arthropoda; class Insecta; order Lepidoptera; family Sesiidae; genus Sesia; species Sesia apiformis. The sequence continues at coordinate 2,797,723 of OU611977.1, read as the reverse complement.
ATATTTAGTCAGTTTTCATAAAACTACATATATGAACACATCACTTTCTTGTCTCCTTTTTGTAAATAAAATTCTAAACGTTAATTTGTTACTACTTTATTTTGTGTAATTACTATTTACGATACTGTTATTAAATAATAACATAAAAGAAAATGTGGATTTTGCATACATTTTGGATAAGATGTAACCTAAATTAAATTTTATAATATATATATATATATCAGATTTTTTCGTCACTGTAGGTATATGATAGTACTTCTTTTTCCATCCTTCCCCGACGCGAAGACTCTTCCGAAGAAGCTCCCGGTGACCCGGGACGATGAAATTAAATGGTCCTTAATAAATCTGCCCGTAGGAAAAAAGATACAAGTGCATTTTAGGTGTTTTCATTAATTTAAAATCAAATTAGAAACTTGGGAGTTTTGTATAAAACCAAAAGACTAAGAGCCTTTCTCACCACCTCCCGGTGAAGTAACTGTTAACACTCTGTTAGATAAATTATCTGACAATTAAATCTAGCCGATACTGTCATTCTAATAAAGTATATCTGACTTTCTGATACCTTCTGATAAAGTATCGGGAAGTGGTGAGAAAGCCCTATTTTCTTTTGTTTCAGGGCGGTGAAGAAGAAATGAACCGTCTCGCTATGCACGGGTCGGAAGTATCGATATTGATACAACCCTCGCCATTAGTAAAGAAGATACGAGCAGCTATCAAATCCAACAAGACTCTGTTGAATATAAGGTAGTTTAAAATTTAATTTAAAAATGTCAAAAGAACTAACAATAGTGATGTAACATTTCATCAATAAATGTCGATAATTAATTTAGATTGTGAATCTGAAAACAATATTTTATCGACTAATTAGACGTGCAGCTTATAATATTGCAACTGATCTAGCAAATAAAAGGAATTATCAAGGTTTTTAGACATGTATCATCATGAATTTTAATGATCGATAATTTTTATCGACATTTCGCACCACTAGATTAAAAATATTATACAAATTTACATAAGAAAAAAATATTTTGAGACAGCTATGTTGGTAATATTAGGTTTGTGTGTAATGACTTACAAGTAAGTCGCTTACCGAATCAATATTCCCGCTAAATTGCTTACAATAAGATGCTAACCAATATCAATGATCTTGCGAAATGGTTTATAAGCTGAAACCATTAAATCTACGTAATGACTTACAAGTTACACGATGACCAAATCAGTAATTCCGCTAAAAAGTCTTACAGTAAGCCGCTAACTGATATAAATGATCTCACAGAATGGCTTACAAACTGAAATCATTAAGTCTCCAGGAGACTTACAGAAGGGTTCCCGCGCAGTAGCTCTCAATAAGTCGCTAACTGATATCAATTAACTCGCGAAATGACATAAAACGAATGACTATAATCAGTGAGTCTTCGAAATAGTTTACAGTAAGTCGCTTATCAAATCAATATTCCCGCGAAACAGCTTACAATAAGCCGTTAGCTGATATTAATAATCTCGCGAAATGCCTTACAGACTGAATCCATTAATGATGGCTTACAATAAGTCGCTTAACGAATCAATATTCTAGCGAAATAGCTTACTTACAATAAGCCACTAAATGGTTGCAATGATTTCGTGAAATAGCTTATAAACTCATACTATTAAGTCTGTTTAATTAGTAAGTCGCTGATCGAATCAGTGATCCCACTAAAAGACTTACAGTAAGCCAGTGACCGAAATAAATTATCCCGCGAAATTACATATTGTCCGATACTGGCCGAAACCAGTGATCCAACAAGATGACTTTTTTTTAATCAAGGAACCTACGAAATACCTTATCATTGACCAAAATAAATCATTCCGGGAATAGCTTACAGTAAGCCGATGACCAAAGTAAATTATCCCGCGAAATTACATATTGTCCGATACTGACCGAAATCAGTAAGTGTCCGAAATGGCACATAGTAAACCGCTGACCGATATAAATTAGTCCGCAAGATGACATACAGTCACAGATATAGAGGGTTAGATAACCCTCTATATCGGGTTAGATGTCCATGCCAGAAATTAGCTCTATGCTCCTACTTCTCGCGCCGCTCGTTCAATTTGTTTCGACCCGTGTCGCTAGCGAGTCGTTACAAAACAAAAATGCCCAATGGCACTGTAATCAATTATTAAAAAATCGTGTTCAGTGTTGAGCCGAGCCAGCGAGTCGGGGGACATGTTTCCTTTCATCGGCGGCGAATGGTTTACGTTCACTAGTGACGTCACACGCGCCATGACACATAGTTTCACGAACTAATTGTCTATACAATTGATATTGACCATTGAAACCGGTGAATTTTCAAAATCACTTACAATGATTAAAACCAATAAAGGCTTAAAATGGTTCAAAGATAGCTTGCTCATACTAAAACGATAATTCTTTTGTCTCTATACAGCCTAAGATATTTGCATTTTGAACGCGTGTGTAAAAGTCCTACAGTCCAATTAGGGACCATCTCAAAATATACATTAATTTTTAAGCAATGTTTTTAGATCAATTTTACACTTTTATAAATGACGGAACGCTAAAACATTTTTTGTAAAACAAATTAGTCTGAAAATGTGTCAATTGTGTGTCAGGACAAATCAAATGCCACAGACACTGCGAGTAAATATAAGTAGCTTTATTAAATTGCCGACAAACGGCACTAACGACGTCGCAAGGCTATAGTTGTAAACAGAACTTCACATAATTAAATAATTAATGTTGTTGCTTTCAAAATTAGTTTCATTTACGTTCATGATTGGTTTATTGAAACTAGCAAATAAATTTATTAACAAACTCTTGATTAACCCTTAGCCGCTAGATAACGACTCAACCGCTTGATACGGACTCAATCGCTAGATACCGACTCAACTGCTAAATACAGACTCAACAGCTACATACCGACTTAACCGTTAGATACTGACTCAACTTCAAGATACCCACTCAACCGCTAGATACCGACTCAACCACTAGATACCGACTCAATCACTAAATATCGACTCAACCGCTAGACACTGACTCAACCACTGTATACCGACTCAAGCAGCTAGAATACCAACTCAAATCTCCAGACATCAACACAACCGCCGCTACATGGCATTGTTTTTGCCGCCGACCTTCGAAATGTATGAGAATGTGTTGTGTGGAGATACGAGTACTTGATTTTAGGTGCATGATGTATCTTCAGAAGGTTGCGTGAAATAACTTCCATCGTCCTCTGTACCTACTATTTTATTAAATGATTACCAAGAATTAATTATTGGTACGCCATCTCGTGTGGCGTGCGGGACGCGACTGGCGCAGCGTGCGGACGGCGACGCTATCCGACAAGTGGCCGACAACGCATAACACCGCGCGCGTTCTGCGTGCACCGTGTACCCCTACATATTCGAATGTATGTCGAATGTATGTTGCGCGTGTTTATTCCTAGAATGTCTGTGGTTGAATTTTTGGTAACGTTGAAACAATTTATTTTAAAAATGACTGATATGCAAAATTTCTAAATAGGCATGATGACGGATTTTGAAATCCGCTTCTATAATGTAGATTCACGTCTACTGTTTCCGAAAATAACATTATTTCAGCAATAAAATAAGTTTTAACGCAAATTATGCATTTTTTTTCTATCTACTTTGAATTATGCGCGAAAACACTCACAGGTGTCATGGCGTCGCTTGTGACGTTACACCTAGGTAAACGTAGGTAGGTAAATCAATCGAAGTTCAAGCGACACGGTGATGTTTCATGAGGCGTGACGTCATTCGCTCTGATTGGCGTTTCAGTTAACATGGCCGAATGCAGTATTTTATACTTTTATTTTATTGAAAATATTATTAATCTCAATGTTTACATTAAAACTGGTTAATTTATTAGAATTCTTTCAACATATTTTTTTCTCTAAAATCATTTATTCTTTAATTCTTTAATACTGTCATCATGCCTATTCTCTAATTTAGACAAATAGAACATGCCGAAAGTTAAAATATTGCTAGTTTTGACCAAAAAATTTTGCTGTATATTTTCAAAACTATTTATAACGGACACGGGAGAAATTGTCGTTTTAAAAAGACATAGTTAAGTAAGAAAATTTCAACAACGGGACTGTTTTTAAATTTAGATAACACAATGTTACACTTTTCGTTCCAACTCGTTGAATTTTCATAATAATTTTAAAGTAATTGATACACTAGTGAAAGGTTAGTGCAATCTGCTTTCCACTCTACTCGGGGGGCCTACTCTGAACTTAAGGCCTTCGAAGTTTCGGGCTTGATCGAAATTCGAATGTACGAAATGCTATACTCTGACTTTCCTTCGGTCGAAGGATTGTTTAAAAAGTGACATATAATTATTGTAAAATTTGATTTTCGATTCCCAAGTATCTCTTGTCGACAACATCTATATTTCGATCGCTGTCTCGGCCGATCGGGAGTAATTTCAAATGTCAAATGAACTTTATTCGGGCCGATATATCGGAGTGAACGTTTTCGTGTTAGAAATATCGGCGAAAACTTCGCGTTTTGTGATTTCGGAGTAGACCCTCTTAAAAATAATCCCTTAAATCCCTATATCCCTTAAAAATAAAATGTGAAGTTTTTACGAAAAAATATGTAAAACTATAAAACAAAAAAAAATCTAACTTATAGGAAACTAGAGAACATAAATCAGAGTGAGACAATTTTGAAAATACATTTATTTATAATTTATACAGTGTTGTGTGATTCCTGAAAAATTACAAACATTGGACAAGTGCTCTTTTGTCCTCCCCCCCCCTCTAAAACTACATATCTATCGTAATAATATATAAACAGTGAAATATTAGTTTCAAACTTTTGCTCGTAACGATCTTCACACGCTTCGTGATTATAAACACTAATATAATTTGCACATTAATTTATTTCAATACACCAACGCACTGATGCCATTTAAATAAATGCAAAATCTGAAAATAGGTTGTTCAATATCGAGGGTAGAAGTGATTCTAACAGTTTTTGCAATAGGTTCGTTTGTTCATTTCTAGTACATCTTTTACCTTACGCGCGCAGCTGCACTCCAGGCGGGCCGGCCGCGCCGCGCCCGGTCATTGCCCTGTACCGAGTAATGAGCGCTACGAACGTTTCAGATAGAACAACAAAACTTTACATATTTGTAAGTTTTGTTTTATTCTCTAAAATAATTTTATTTTTCACTACAACAGTTTTATATAGATTTTAAATTAGTTGGGCCCTATGTCTTATTGACACCGCCACAAATGTCATAATCGCTTGTAGAAAACTCAAGTTCGATCATTATGGCATAAGTTCTTGTAAAATACAGTTTTAACAATTTAGTACTCACTTGTGTACGCGCGCACTCCAATGCAGCTATGACACAAACGTCGCGAATCTGTCCACTGTAATTTAAAGCAATTTCTATTGTGATATCATGTACATTTCTTATACAATATTTTGTACATTTTATATAAATATACAATTTTATACAATTTTTTTTTCTAATATTTAACGTTCATTCCTTGAAATCCAAATTGTATTTTTTAAATTATCGAATATTGGAAGGATCTCTTAATTTACTTTACTATTAAAAATTGCAATATGTTTAGTATAAATTATGTGACACGTGATGTTATGTGATGTGTGACGCGAGGGGGCGTTCCTTGATTGACTAATTACACAAAGAGACAATCCATTAGCCAATTATTTATTCAAGATTGAGTAATTACTCGACCGGACATCCTTAATTGACCAATTACGCGAGAGGTCGTTTCTTGATTAGACAATTACTCGAGAGGGCGTTCCTTGATTTTTTTTTAATAATTTATTTGGACTCTGGCATAACCATTGGTCCACACACAGTTTAAATAATAAAACAGAATTGATTTTACGACGTCATTGTCCAGTGCCATCGAACTAGGAGTCGCTCAGTAAAGTGATAGTAGTTTTACTGAGCACAGAAGAGGACTAATTGTAAGAACACAAAAAATGCAGTCTCAAGTTTTTATTTAATTATCATTTCAATTTATCATTGAAGTTTAATAAACTATCACTATTAAACCACGAATCTCACAATACACAATTTTTACAATAACCAAACAAAAATTCAACTTCACTTCTCGGTCAAAAAGTCCCCCGTTTCTCGATTAACTAATTTTACTCCAGGGTGTTTCTTGATTGTGGCGTTTCTTGATTGACCAATTAACGCCGCCCTGTGCTGATGAAAATCGACTTAAACATCAGTTTTCTCAATTAGAAAGTACCAACTACCGTCATCGTCGAGCTTAAAAGACGGCGACACTTCCAATTATTGAAGGCCGTGTGCAATTTTTAATAGTAAAGTCAGATTTAATTATTATTTAATTAAAAGAAAATTTGTATTTATTGGCAACTATTTATCCTAATTTATTAACAGATAACTTACAGATAGTTATTAAAAAAATAATTCATTGCACCAATTTGATGAAATATATTTTGAAAACAGATATGAAGGGATAGACAACGCAAGCCGCGGGTCGCTGCTGCGTGGCCCAAATTAGCGGCTCACTTATCGAAGTTACTTCACGATTGTTTCATTCTGTTCCGACCCACGTCGCTAGCAAATGATTAATAACACATAAATTATTAATTGCTTTTTTTTGCTATATAATCAATTGTAATAATTCGTCTGCAGTGTTGACCCAAAGTCAAGGGAGATGTTTCGTTCCATCGGGCGCGTGGTTTTCCATCGCTCTACAATTTACTCGTGACGTCACACGCCCGGTTTACATATTGTACAATTTCGCGAACTTTCGTTGTCTATTCGTGTCTATGGTCTGATGCTAACTGTCAGTTTATCTGTCATATTTAAATTCTTTTTTTTTTAGTTTATAAGCTCTTTATAAGTCAATTCATGTGATTAATTCTACTTTCTGTATTAATAGTACATAATTTTGAGAATGTTAAGGATGTGTTTACTTACATAAGCAAGAATATGTTGATAATTGAGGTATATCAAATTTTGAATAATAAGTTCTAACACGTTATATCACTTTGGATTTACAATAACAAAAATAAGTAATTCTCTGAAACTATTGAGTATTGAAATTAAAAAAAAATGTTACATGTCGATATTAATACAAAGCGAAAACAAACGTTAAACTTTTCAACGGTGCCTTTGAATAACAATCGATTTTGACTTATCAACTTATTCCCGCCATAAGCAAATATACTCACCCGGCTAATTGTCGTTTTGTTCTTTATATATAAAACAAATATAAGCTGTGAATAGTACAGATTAACAAACTCCGACTTTGTATAAAAATAAACTTTTTTTTTAGTGTAAGTATCTATTTCTATGTTAAGAGATTGCAGCTATTTAAATTTTATTTAACATCTATATGTTCAATATTTGAGTTATAAGTAGGCACACCCTTAAAACTTAGCATTCTACAACATATCTTAAGAACTTTGTGATCATTTTTCATTAAAAAATCTAGAAATAAATTTTTCAATCAGATTTGTCTTTTGTTTCATTTGAAAACTACAATTGAGACTATTATACCTAGTCCAGCCATACACATTGTTGCAAAGAAAACATTGAGATATATTTATTTTTACACATTTAGATTAGAAGAATTTGTGTTATTTTAGAAATAAATAGGTAAGCATTTTAATTTGTTTTTACACAATAACGTTATGGCCAGTTTTTGATTGAACCGCGCACGCTTTCCATCGGAAAATTGGCAGCTGCCACCCTTATGGAGTGTTTTTGGCGATTCAATATTTTCACGGCGTTTAGAGCATGCCATGCTCTCTAAAACGGAGCATAAATCGTAATCGTGCCATTGAGATCGGTACTAGATGATGGCCAGTCTTCAGCTCCAATGAAGAAGTGTTGAGCGAGCCTTATGACCTGGTGCTGAATCTTGCTGGAAGGTCCATTCTTGGTTATGGAACAGGGTATTGTTTACAGGCTGTATGACCTTCTCGAGAATCGTATCTTGATACACGATTTTCAGCCAACGTTTTATTACATTTTTTTTTTCACAAAAATATGATTCACTCACTCCTTGATAGCTAACACCCCACCAAACCATCACTGAAGTTGGATAATGGCCACGTTGCATGCTATTGACCAATTGAGCAACTTCTCTAGAGCTAAGAGCATGAACTCGGACATTCTGCTTGTTAAAATGTTCCTCAATGGTGAACATTTTCTCGTCCGTTAATAACATTTGTCTGTGAGCTCCGTTTGCGGCGAAGAACTTGTTTTGATTTGTCAACCTTATTTTTCTTTAAATTTTCAGTTACGAAATGACCAGTACATCCTCAATTCAAGTCCAAACAAGTTCTAAATCATCTTTTAAAATCTTTTCTTCGGATTCTCGTTCACAACTTTAATCGTCTCTTTAGTACGAACAGTGCGTGGACGGCCAGACCTTTTCCTGTCACAAATAGACCTACCAATGTACCTACCAATAGCCCGGTACACATTCAGCTAATAGGCACCAAACGGATGGAGTTTTAAAATTGCATTTTACTCCACGCCTACTTTGTGTAATGCAATATACGGTTTTCGTTATAACCCACTCCATTTTAATATTAGTAGAGAATGATTGGCGCCAAAATGAGAGAAAACATATATTTTTCACGTCAGAATGTAATTCTTTTTTTTTATTGTAACGGTATTTATGGCCAGACTTACATTCGTATAATATAAAATCGTAATAGTCTTGTCTGTACATGAATATATAAAAAACAGATACCTAAGAACTAAGAATAATACTCGGTCCAAAATATTTCTAATCGTTTGTCTGAACGTGCATTGCCCAAAAACCCCCTAACGAATTTTTACTTAAAACAAACTCAAAAAGATTTAAGCCGATTTTAAAAATTCTTCCACTTTACGGAATTAGCCATGTTAATGGACATTAGCCATGTTTGCCATTCCATAGGTAATAGTTTATATCACCTGAGCTAAGCCACGGTGGGTAGTTAGAAATAAAATTCCAATATAGAAATTAAAAAATATTTAATCAAATATACATACTAAATACAATAATAATGTTGGTATGTAATCAAAGTAATACTTATTGCAATTTTACAAAATTAAAGACCTACTCTATGATGATTGGTACTTTTATACACCGTGTTCAAACCTTACCCGGGGCCTGAAACTAGTCTCTAGTAAAAATATATTTTTTTGAGTTTTCTCATTAGCAAATGTGGTAAAACTGAAAACGAATGAATTTTGCAAAAAAAATACTACGAATCATGAACTGAATCCATGGTTTCAGGCTTCGAGAAGACTTCGGACACATCCTCCTGTACCTACATGGAAATTACAATAAATGTTATGGTGGAATAGGATATAATTGGAAATAGGTTTAATCGAGGACAAGTCTTCACAAGTATAGGGGGCCGGGTTAGAATTGGAGCGATATCCCAGATATCACAGTAAAATTAAGGTAGACTATAATGAAAATAGCCACAGAGTTGAATTTCTGTGCGAAACTTTATTTTGATAAAGCGGCAAAAGTACGGAAGTGTATTGTGTCCGGGAAAAGTTAGAGGAAAATCATTATTTCACAAATTTTTCGAAAACCTTTTGCATCGGTTATAATGGTTATTACAAAAAAAATCATATTGAATTATTTCTGTGATATATGGGGGATACTACATTTTAAAAAATCCTGCTGAGAATTAATGATACGTACTCTGTACCTCTGTATGATGTGAAAATTTCTTTAATAAATAATTTCTTTATGATGACCAAATGTATGACTTGTAGGGGGAGAGTGCATGCTGCATTCCCACAGCAACTGGGTGCACTCGATTGGCCACGTTACCCCTCTCTCACAGAAGACTACCTTGAAATGTACCGCATTTCCTACTTTATCCGTATTTCTCCAATGTACGTACGCGTTTCGGTAGTGAGTGAAATACGCCAGAGCTCATTTCCATCCCATCCTACCCCTGCCAATTTTCCCAATCCATTCCTTAATCTATAAAGACAAAGGTAGGCAGCTACAAAGACCATCGTTTGTCATTCTAGACTGATGTTGGCATGTATCGCGGATGTCTGTCTATGGACGACAGTATCCACTTACCATCAGGTGGACTGTATGCTCGTCTGCCGCCTATTTATCTATAAAACAAAAAACAGTTTTCTCGTAAAAATGAAATTTTGTCTAATTTTACTGGGTTAAATTGGTTTAATGCTTACCTTAAAAATTAATAACTATTACAAAGGCATAGATAGCTACCTAATTTCGAGGTCCTAAAAACGATCAGCGAAACTTAAATGATTTAATTTCGAAATTTACAGAAACAATACCAATAGATTTCAAGATATATTTGCACTCTTATAATATACTTCTAACTATTTCTAACTGTGTTATAAAGATACATTTATAATAAGGCAAAATGTTCACATAGTGGATTATTAAATTACATAAAAATGGCACTGCACTTGTGCAATTCGAATTGACCATCCTAAAGCCACCGACGGCCGCGCCAACAGTTGTGCCGGCCACTGCTAGTGGAGTTTTGTTGGGTTTGACGACTTATGTCCAATACGTCCAATTATTACAATACGTAATTTCGTCCAAGCAACGAAAAACGTCCAATATGAAATTTGTCCAAAATTAAATATGTCAAATATAAAAATTGTCCGAGATTTAAAATGACTAATACGAAAAATTTGTCCTATCGGTTTGAGAGCACTTGTGGATTAAAAATACGATTAATATAAATTTTTATTCCATTTAATTCTATATGTTAAGAATACATTTTGTTTGTGTTTTAATTAAAAATAAATAAGTTTAACCTATTAAATTGATGTTTTATTCAATTAGACTTATTTGTGGAAGACAATATTCAATTTGGTCAAAAATCAATTAACGTTTTAAAAGTAATTACGTATTAGACAATTATCATATTGGACACAAGTAGTCAAACCCCTTTTGCTGCAAAAAGAACTTGAACCAGATTGAGGTTTTTACTGATTTCATTGTTTACCCTTAGTTGGAGTTGGAAACTGACCTCTATGGAGACTGCATAAGGTCAAAAATTACTAAGTCTAAGGACGAAGTTTCCATTATGCTCGATTTCTCTCCTTAGGACTGCAATAGTAGGTGCCTCTGATAAAGAAAGTACTATAACTATTCTTTAACTTATATTTCGTTAGTGCAAAAAATGGCATTGTTTATAAAACAGACAGATTTTTACATAGATATACAATTGAATCTTAACGTTATTTTTACAAATATAAAATAAATTTATTTCATCTTAAGTACATGATTAAATTCGATTTGGAAATATTATTGGAGGCATATTTTTTAAAATTATGCGCTTATAGTACCTAATAAAATACCTATTCAGTATCGAGTAAATTAACTAGAATTAGGTAAAGTTCTCTTAGAAAATAATATAACTGTATGAACTCCTGGTATATATTTTATTATACTCGTATTTATGGTAAAATATAAAACTAAACTAAAATTATTCGAATGCAACTCCGATGGACTTTTCCTAAAAGTGTAGATTTTTTTAAAGTAAATAAAATTAAAAATATATATTTTTTATTAGTTGGAATAAGTATCTACCAATGAGGTCCAAAATTTTCTAGCATACTTCTAGATGTCTGAAGTCTAAACAAATTATACGCCATTGTAATTGTCATTTATCCTGTTTAGTTCGTGTATATTTTTTATACTGGGATATAAATGCTAATTAAACATCCGAAAAGTGTGTTCAAATACACGGACTATTGGAAAATGATTTCACTGATGATGATTCACTGAAAAATGATGGGGGGAGGCCTATGTCCAGCAGTGGACGTCCAAGGGCTGAAAAGAAGAAGATTGGAAAATGAAAATAGTTTCATAAACTTGAGTGTCCTTTTTCTTTGTCGGGCCGAAAACTTTTAGACCTCCCCTCGTGTGTGCTAAAAGCGGACGGCTACGGTCCACGTGACGATAAGTGACTAATAAAATACTTATGGTATAAACAATTAACAGGTGCAAAAATATATATGTGACATATGTCAAAGGGGACCTTATTCTGTCGGTTCTAGTATCCCACATATACAAACTAATTTGGAATATTAAAAAAAATACGTACATTATACTAAAACCCAGATGTTAGTGGAGGATATTTATATTTGAACAGAATCTTGAAATAAAGAAATTTTAAGGCAGAAAATCTTATCTCAGACAATATCGACAATAAGATCCCTTTGTTCAAATAACGTCAGGCATCTATAATATATAATACAATATTCGTATGCAAAGAAATACATTTTAAAATATATTAAAAACTACAACTAGTAAAGAATTTATTACATATAGTAGTTATAAAAATAATTTCAATAGCGATTAACAGTTTAAATATTGATTCAAAAAGGACTGGGTGTATTTTTAGATTTTTTAACAAAATAAATAGATCCTCACAAGCCTATATAAAAAGGAACAATAATATACAGTAATCCCCCCTATAACATGGTAGATTGGTTCCGCGTTATAGGAAAACGTGTTGTAGGAGTATTCCCGTATAACGCGTTTTTACGACCTCGTATAACGCGTTACGTATAAATTATTCACGTAAATTAAAATCAAACTAAACTAAGAACATTTTAAATAAAAACTTATGCATATGAACTGTACAAATCATTGTAAATTTCACAGTACAGAAATATAATGTGGGAAATCCCCGCGTTATATGGGGGAATGCCCGTGTTATACGGGGTATTGAAATCGCGTAATATGAAAATGCGTTATAAGAGTACCGTGTTATAGGGGGGGATTACTGTACTAAACATTATTACGTTTTATAAACTTCAAATGGATATAATTATGAGGAACTAGGCCAAGCGCCAAATTTGATGTAATAGCCAGTCTGAAAAGTTCGCAGCCTTTTTGAACGTATGATTTTAGCGTGCTATATTTCTGGCAACACTGATCACTGGCGGGAAAGTGATATACCGTTTGACAGCTGACTTTTTTGTAATGGCGGCATATTGAAATTGCTTTCATATTTTTTAACAATTTTAAAATGAAAGTTAATAAGAAGAAAATTAGAAAAGAGATTTGTGGTGTTTATGGAGAAGATGCTTTATCTAATTATCTAAAACTACTGCAAAAAATGGTTAAGTCGATTCAAGCATGGTGATTTTGATGTGAATGATGTTCCTTCCTGTGATCGTCCTATTAAGGTAAATGTTGATGTTATCGTTGAAAAAAAAATGATGCAGATCGACACATAAGCGGACATTGAATTGTGGTAGAGCTTAGCATTCACCACTCAACAGTTATGGATCACCTGCATAAACAGAATTTCGTAAAAGAAGCTAGATATTTGGGTGCTGCATGATTTAAATGACAGAAACTTGGTGATTAGAATTACTATATGCGAGATGTTACTGAAATGAAATGAAATCGATCCATTTCTGAAAAGATTGGTAACAGGCGATGAGAAGTGGAGCACGTACGATAACAATGTTCGAAAACGAGGTGAGCCATCACAAATGGTCCCAAAGCCAGACCTCACTCCAAACAAAGTCATGTTATGTGTATGGTGGGACTGGTAAGGTATTGTGTATTACGAGCTTTTGCAACGTGGCCAAACGATTAATTCTGATATCTGCTGTCAGCAATTAGTAAAATTGACACAAGCACTTGAAGACGCCCAGAATTAATTAATAGAAAAGGTATAGTTTTCCATCACGACAATGCTCGGTCGAGCATGGATCGATGGACCTTGGCTACAAAGTTGTAATGCATCTTCCATACAGTCCAGACATAGCACCATCGTATTATCATTTATTCCACTCTTTACAAAATTCTTTAAATGGAGTAAAATTACATTCAAGAGAAGCCTTTATAAACTATTTATAAATCAGTTTTTCGTTCAGAAACCCCAAAAATTGTATAGTGATGGGATAATGATTCTGCCAGAAAAAAGCGCCGAAAGAATAAATGGACAATATTCCGTTCGATAAATATTTATGTAATACAAAGAAGTCTGTATTATTTTCATTATAAAAAGTCCGCGAACATATCCGACTAACTAATGTTTGTTTTTTTTTGTGCCATTCGACTCAATTGACACAATTTAGCGGAATAGCCTCAAAAGATTTTTGAATTTTCATACACGATGTTTTAGTAGTTTGGACTACTGCGCCTTGCAAAATAATCTGGTACAAACACAAATTTCGCTTTTGTCAGTTGGACCAGATAACAGTTTCCAAATATTTTTTTGATTTAATCAACTTAGTATGTTATCAAATAATAATGTTAACAGTGCACATTATGTATTATACTTTTTAAATGTCTAAAATCCGTTGTCGTTATCGAAACTTATGCATATATTTATTACTAGCTGTGCCCGCGGCTTCGCCCGCGTGGGATTCGGTTATCGCGGTAAATACCCTAAGTCCGTCCCTGGAAAGTATCCTATGTCCTTCCCCGGGTTTCGATCTATCTCCGTACCAAATTTCATCAAAATTGGTTCCGTAGTTTAGCCGTGAAAAGGTAATAGACAGAGTCACTTTTTCGCATTTATAATAGTACTAGCAAAACCCGGTAGACGTTGTCCTGCCATAAAAGTTGATGTATTGCAGCGCCATCTAGTGGCGAGTTACACCAAATTTGATAACTCGAAAATATTCTCCGTGCTCAAATACATATGTATACCAATTTTCATGGCGATCAGTTGAACGGTATAGAAGTTGATGTGCTGCAGCGCCATCTAGTGGCGAGTTACAACAAATTCGATAGCATAAAAACCGTCCCCATGAAAAAACACATATATGTGCCCACTTTCATGGTGATCGGCCAAACGGTGTCGAAGTCTATTAACATCAGATATACCAACATCCTCTTTTATATATATATAGTATTAGTATAGATATTAATCCCCATAAAAACTATAAACATACACCCAAAACCTTTTCTAACGAAATATACCAATTACTTTTACATTATACAAACAATATGAAAAGCCCCATTTAGTTCTACTATAGTTCAATGAACCAAGTATGAAGTATCCGGAAATTATTTTTTCAAACAGTTTTACCACATTGTAACGCAGAACCGAAATAAAAGAATAAAAGTTACGCTTTTTCCAACTCTTTTTTTCGCGCCATCCGCCGTCTTCTGCTATTTATTATGGGTACAAACCCCCATAAAGCAGCCCCTCCCACTAAAATGAAACCTAAAGTTACAAACAGCGACTTATATGATTTTGTATATTCGAACCAAAATCCACAGATCGGTGGACCGATCAGTTGCAATATGCCATTCATGAATAAGCTTATGCCGTATGACGACATCAAACGTTCCGTACCCAACATTTCGGTCATAACTAGTGCCGTGACGCCAACGTTGATACCGGACGCGATGCCGAATATAGCACAAAATGCACTGATTGCAGAATAACTGTCCACTAAAGGCATCGCCGCTAGACTCACGCCAGACAATAAGAGGCCGGATATAAAGAAATATCTTTTAGGTGTTAAGACGATGTCGGATAACGCGGAGCCGCCAATTCTTCCGACTAAATCCAGGGCGGATATAATCGAGAGTAAGTAGGCGCCGAGCGACTTGTCAAAGCCGCACTCGTTGGCGTACGACGGAACTAAAATTATAAAATTTGTATACGAAATCGCGCAAGTGCAGTTTGATATTAAAATGACTAAATATATCGGGTCTTTTAATAGCTGCACATCGAAATATTTGCTTGCTTCTTTTTTAGCGTCGCCATCTTTTGGCCTTCTTTTGCAACCGCAGCAATAAGTAATTGGCGCGAAGGTGTCCGTGACAGATTTCAAACTGAATTGTGAAGCGAATTCGCTCGGTTTTTCAAACGCCGACAACGTTGAACCATGGAAAGGAGTTGACATGTATTGGAAACTTGAAGTAGAAGGACTCCGCTTGGGCGTTTTCGGCAGGCCCAATTTTTTGCCAAACGTCTCTTGCGAGTTCACGCGACTGGCTTTGCCCTCTGGCACGGACTCTAATAAAGAAGGATTGCTTGGCAAATAATTGGAAATTTTACTGCTAATGCTGTGTAAACCGTGCTTTGATGACACTGGCGTGGATATTTTTCTATGCCTTTCTGATTCTTGATTCCTTGCAGCTACAACGACAGCGCTCGCTGATCTGACGAAGTTTGGTGATGTTTCGTCTGAGGTAGCATTGGATTGATTTTTAAATATAGGTGGAGAGCCGTTAGGGTACTTTTCCCCAGTTGGAGAGACGTCTTCTGAAGTGAGAATCACTTTCGGATTCGTCTCTTCTTCGATGGCATCCTCTTCGGCAAACGGCTCGAGCTGTTAACAAAAACATAATCAAGTCTAAGGAGTAAAGATTTATTATTTTAGAAAATATTCCGATGCAGGCACGTACCTATATCTACTATCCTCTGGGATGGTAAAGAATATAGCAGAGTGCCTTTTATATAATTTTATTATGCAGATATATAAAACGTAGGAAATTTTTTTTGTCTGACAGTAGCAAAGGAATGTTGTGACATTATTTTATATAGAAAACTTAAAATATATAAACATAGTATATGGCCGGGGGGTTCTGTTGTACATAAAAACTTATATATTTATACACCAGAAACGGTAGATCATAGATTCTCAGATAATTACTTATATACTATGATGAGCAAGTAAATCTCCTATAAAGTATAGTTAGAATCATATAAAGTATATTTGGATGTATTGTATAAACCAGTAAACAATGCAACCTATCCCAATCAAAGCACAAATATCGTATAGCAGTTGGATATGCTAAACGAATGATTATGAATGTGGATGTACAGCGACCGCAAGCGTTGAAGAACTACACCAGCTCGTGGACTCGCCAACGCGCTCGGCCAGCGTGGCGTTTTAAGGCCATCCCTCAACCACAACACGAGTCCAGCATTGGCTACTGAAACGGCTGGTTGCATTGCAATTAGCAGGTGAATATATAATAAAAACTACATTGTATATAAAGTAAATGAACAAGTATATATTACACATTAATTATATGCAATGGAGAAAATAAAAAACGATCTTTTACATATTAAAAATACATCATTTATTTACAAAATACAATTAAAATAACACAATTTACCTGACGTAAACCTAACCTAACATTAAAATTAAGTAACATGTTATTTTTCTACGTTACAAATATTTTATTTGGAAGTACGCATACAAATACCTTCTCGTGTCATAAAATTCTTAAAATAGTTCTCTTTAAATATCAATCAGAGCAAAGGAAACCGTACACATTATTATTTAACTGAGAATATGCTTCAAACAAAACTTTTTCTTTCGCCATTGTATTTTATTCTCATGCCGGCTCTACACTCACGCCGCCGTGAAACCCTGCGAGCAGCCATTGTTCGTCGTCCGTGATAACCATCCACACTTGCGTTACACGGGTTATGTTAATTTTAGAGGGAAAACATTTTTTTTTTTAAATTGAGCGGGAAAGTCTTTGCGTGTATAATAAAATAATTATTCACATTTGAGAACATTTGTAATCGCATACAATCGCTATTGTATTCAAATATGTATAGATTTCACCGTGCGATTCTATTTTCCTGCGACCTTCACCTAAGCATATTTCTCAATGGATATAATTAAGTAATATTGGAGAAAAAAAAAAGTCAACCCTTGATGGATAAAATACATTGATTCAAATAAGTAGCATATAATAAGAATTAATATCAGTGTTTCAAAATAGTTTACATTAATTTGTATATAAAAATTAATCGATTGATTATTAACAGCCAAAGACAACAAAAAAAAAATTAAATAATAATAATTCCCTTTGTAGATTTAAGTTTATTTTAAATAATTGCGTAATTCTTTGAAAAATGTTCTTAATGTTTAAATTAAGTCTAAGGATTTTGGAACATCGTACCAACCCACGCACGTGCCAATAAAAATAAATACTTTGGGCCCATAGACATATTTCACTAAACAATTAGTCAATCTTTGGCGCAATTTTTTATGCCGCCATTTTTCACTTCCAAGCTAAAATCAAAAATGGAATTGTGTTTTTTTACAAAATTCTTAAAATCATTTTGCATTGATATAAAATTATAAAGCCTTGAGTATATTTTTTTAATTTTAAAGGAATGGAAGATGGAATGATCGATTACTTAATAATATCACAATGAATTCATTTTAATATTTATTGTCGGTAATAATATTGGCAAGAAATAAAAAAAATCCGATTGGAGGTTTGGCGCCATATTTAATAGATAGGTACTCCAAATTAATATCAATTATTAAGAATTTAATATCAATTATTAAGAATTTAATATCAATTATTCAAATTCGTTATAAATAAAATATATTTTAAAGTAGTGCTGCCTATTTTATTAAGTAATTTTGATTTCAACACATTTAGTTTAAAAAAAGAATTCAATGTTACTTATTATCTACCATTATACCATAGATAATTCGTTTTTATTTTTTAACCTACAGATATTATATTAAATAATATTTAAATGTTGAATTGATATGTATTATTATTTATTAAACAATTCTAACACATTTAGTAAAACGCGTCTCTCGGTCTGTTTTTTTGTACACTTATAATTCAACAACTGTTCATCTCATTTCGATGAACTTTCGCGTATGCGTAGATTCTTTTTTTGGGAAAGTTTAGGGTAAGTTTCATCAAAATGAGCGCAGCAATTGCTTTTTCATCTCTGGTAAAACTGGGAACGGTCGTCTAGTATATTAACTCCCCTTGGGCATATAAAAAAATGCTTGAACGAATTTGGAAGCCTCATTATATTAGGTAACTATATTCTACTCCCGACGACGGCGAACATGTTATTGCATTGAAAGACTATTTGTTTAAAGAGTTAAGATATATTTTGTGAAAGCAGTTGACATGTGTCAAAGGGGCTTAGAGAGTCTTTGAAATGGAACTAAATTAAATCATTATGTATTATATATACGGTTTTTATTTATAAAGTGCTACATCGAAATCATTTAAATTGATTATAAAATTAGTTTCTTTTTTCAAAGCACCATATACGTTTTTGTCAATGATACAATACTATCTCACTATATAGTAAAAGGTTTAATAGTTCAGAAAGAACATATAATACGCAGAAGGAAGAACGAGATGAATTGACGTTCTGAAATCAGAAAAAAATACAAAAGTGAGAAAAAACTTGGAATTTTATGTAAATCTCAAAACAAAAGTGATGGACTTCTGTAATGTAAAAAAACTGCAATAGTTCCCTTGTAATGCAATACACTAATATAAATCTAAATAATATTAGGAAAACGGTTGTCAATGTTTTTTTTTTTAAATTTCTCTACGCACATTAATAAACCATAGACAAAATAATTCACAGACTAAAATGCAATTTATTTCCAGTCGGGAGTAATCAACTTAATTCTACTAAAAAAAAAATACTAAATAGAGAGTAAAAATAAATTCTACTGGTATTTTGTGTCCACAAATACTTATTAATAGTAATAATTGAACACTTCATGTGCTTTGTATTGCTTATAATCATCACATAACAAAATTAACTTGTGACATACGAAGTGAGACATTTTGGCTTGGATACAACTCCTTTCAGTCGTATATTTTATTAATTATGTTCACTTTGAACCATACAATGGAATGCCTTAAAGCTTTTTTTTATTTATTACTCATTTAATAAAACAACAGAGATGGCAAAGAAATTTCGATTATTTGTCTTTAAACACAAATTTTAAGTCAAAAAGTCCCGAGAATCGTATTCGGAATGTTTTTGTGTAACCTGTCAGTTATATTTTTAAATTAATCTATATAAATAAAAATGTAAACGTTCGTTCATTCAAAATATTAAATCTCCAAAAGTTCTTCGCCGATTGCTTTGAAATTTTAACACACTGTTGCATTCGAATACGCGCGTGTTTTTATACACCTATAACAGGGTAAAAGCATGCTTTTTACCCAAAAACAGGGTAAGCGCCATCTTTTGGGCAGCTACAGCAACGCGTGGCAGGGCACAGCTAGTGAATAATATTGTCCATACTTAATTTTTATTTAATAAATTGAAATAACTGATTTTTATTAACTTTAGTAAACATTTTAATAGGTAGGTTAATATAGTCTACTAAAAAAAAAACGGAAAAAATATATTTCAAAAACAATCAGTCAAAAACCGTCATAAGTCATCTCAAGTCAATCTGTCAATTCATCCTAATTGCCTTGTCTATAGCACGATATCTGTATCATAGAGTATATTTAAAGGCCTGTATATCTTCGTAACAGCAAATAAATATTCAAATAAACCTAATGTTATATAATACTTAAAATCGAACTGGTCATTAATTTCTTTAATAAAACGACTCGAATCAAAGCCAAAACGTCACAAGTTCATCGCCCTGTTAAATGTGAAATCGAAACTAACGTTTTTCTAAAACTAAGTACCTACTTTCCGCTAAAAAATCATTAATCAAACTTTCTGCGCTTTCTCGCTTTCCATTCTCTCTTTATCTCTCTTCCTTTTATTGATTATTGGCATAAAAAGCCACAAAGCCGCGCCTCCAACGAAAATTAAACCGAGTGTCACGAACATGTTAAAGTAATTCTGGTCATATTCGAACCAAAAACCACATACAAATGGTCCTACTAACTGTAGTATACCATTTACGAACAAACTTATGCCATATGTTGACATAAGCCTTTCTACGCCCAAAATTTCCGCCATAACCAAAGTCGTGACTCCGTTATTAATACCCGAAGCTAAGCCGAATAAAGCGCAGACAACGCTTATAGCGTTGTAAGACTCGAGGAATGGTATAGTGGATAGAGTTATGCCGGAGAACAAAAGGCCGCCGACGAAGTAAAAGCTCTTTGGCATGACGTTCAAGTCGCATAAGGCTGAACCGCCTATTCGACCGACCAGATCCAAAGCTGACACAGTGCTGAGTAAATAAGCCCCTTTAGCTTTATCGAAGCCTATGTTCTGAGCGTGAGATGGCAGTAAAATTATGAAATTCGTGCAAGAAATTGCCACCGTACTGCTTGATAACAAAATTACCAAATAAGCCGGGTCTGTTAAGAGACTTATATCGAAAAATTTATTAGGTTCTTTAGACTTTTTCCGTTTACAGCAGAAGCAACAATAAGCGACATCTGCAACGCTGTCTGTGATGGACTTTAAGGAGAATTGGGAGGCGAATTCGTTAGGCTGCTCGAAGGCAGATAAAGTGGACCCGTGGAAAGGCGTAGAGACATACGCGAAACTGGTGGTGGAGAGATTACGTTTTGGACCCACATTACTGAGTCTCCTACCGAATGTTTCCGTGGAGCCCAGTTTTTTCCCGTCGGGGATGCCGTCTACAGCTATAGAAGCTGAACTATATGTGGTCTTTGAAATGGGTCTGGAATATGACAGTTTCCGTTTGGACATATTGTGTCGCAAATTTTGCGTGGATAAAGAGGGAACGCAGTTTTGACTATTCGCTAGGTGGGACAGGGATAGGTTTTTATCGATTTCTGCAGGTTTCTCGTCTATTTGAAGGCCGTTTTCCGTTTTTACGTTTGTCTGCATGATTGTCGGGATCATTCGGAACGCTTCCGGTGGTTCTTCTTCCTCGAATAAAATGTCGTCCTGCAAACAAACACATTAATTATCCATCTGGATTTCCTTATTTTTGTCAATCGAAAAGCACCTTATCGGCAGATTATCTATTTCGATAGAATATTTTTAAAATATCATAATATGTACAGACAAAACGTTATTTATGTTTGATAACATCAGATATAAATATACTTATCACAAAAAATAAACATGGTTTTAAAACCGTTTTCAACGCATGTTCAAATGCTTCTGGACCAATCAAATTATTTGTTCTCAATTTATTTCTAACGCTGTATTGAAACTCATTTCACATCGCAATACACATCAACACTACTGATTGAATTATGTTTGAAATTTTCCTGTTTTCTTATTTCATTCTAATTTTTACTAGCTTTTGTTCGCTTTTTAGTTTCGTTCGTATTTCATTCTAATTTTTACTAGCTTTTGTTCGCTTTTTAGTTTCGTTCGTATTTCATTCTAATTTTTACTAGCTTTTGTACGCTTTTTAGTTTCGTTCGTATTTCATTCTAATTTTTACTAGCTTTTGTTCGCTTTTTAGTTTCGTTCGTATTTCATTCTAATTTTTACTAGCTTTTGTTCGCTTTTTAGTTTCGTTCGTATTTCATTCTAATTTTTACTAGCTTTTGTACGCTTTTTAGTTTCGTTCGTATTTCATTCTAATTTTTACTAGCTTTTGTTCGCTTTTTAGTTTCGTTCGTATTTCATTCTAATTTTTACTAGCTTTTGTTCGCTTTTTAGTTTCGTTCGTATTTCATTCTAATTTTTACTAGCTTTTGTTCGCTTTTTAGTTTCGTTCGTATTTCATTCTAATTTTTACTAGCTTTTGTTCGCTTTTTAGTTTCGTTCGTATTTCATTCTAATTTTTACTAGCTTTTGTTCGCTTTTTAGTTTCGTTCGTATTTCATTCTAATTTTTACTAGCTTTTGTACGCTTTTTAGTTTCGTTCGTATTTCATTCTAATTTTTACTAGCTTTTGTTCGCTTTTTAGTTTCGTTCGTATTTCATTCTAATTTTTACTAGCTTTTGTTCGCTTTTTAGTTTCGTTCGTATTTCATTCTAATTTTTACTAGCTTTTGTACGCTTTTTAGTTTCGTTCGTATTTCATTCTAATTTTTACTAGCTTTTGTTCGCTTTTTAGTTTCGTTCGTATTTCATTCTAATTTTTACTAGCTTTTGTTCGCTTTTTAGTTTCGTTCGTATTTCATTCTAATTTTTACTAGCTTTTGTTCGCTTTTTAGTTTCGTTCGTATTTCATTCTAATTTTTACTAGCTTTTGTTCGCTTTTTAGTTTCGTTCGTATTTCATTCTAATTTTTACTAGCTTTTGTTCGCTTTTTAGTTTCGTTCGTATTTCATTCTAATTTTTACTAGCTTTTGTTCGCTTTTTAGTTTCGTTCGTATTTCATTCTAATTTTTACTAGCTTTTGTTCGCTTTTTAGTTTCGTTCGTATTTCATTCTAATTTTTACTAGCTTTTGTTCGCTTTTTAGTTTCGTTCGTATTTCATTCTAATTTTTACTAGCTTTTGTTCGCTTTTTAGTTTCGTTCGTATTTCATTCTAATTTTTACTAGCTTTTGTTCGCTTTTTAGTTTCGTTCGTATTTCATTCTAATTTTTACTAGCTTTTGTTCGCTTTTTAGTTTCGTTCGTATTTCATTCTAATTTTTACTAGCTTTTGTTCGCTTTTTAGTTTCGTTCGCGTCCCACGGAAACTATCTCACGGAAATCTTAAGTTATGTGGCCTATGTTATTTTTGCCGAGGGTTCGCGCGAGTACTTACTATTCCCGCGGGAACCTTAGTTTCGTTGCCAATGTCCTTTTCGTGGTTCCCAAGCGGGTTTTGCAAAATTTCAGATCGATTCATCATCCGTTGATACTTGAAAACATTTCAAAGAGACGTCATTTGTCAATTTCATTGTTATACAAACTTATAAATGAATTCTAGTTGGAATTTTATTATTAATTTTTCAACGTACCGTGTATTGTGTTGTCTGAAATAAACTGCTGTCTATTATCAAGTTTGTTACACACATCTAAGGTTATCGTTTTAAAATCATATTCATTCTTTGTGACAGGGGGGAAATTGTGAAGAATTTCACTGGATATTTTAGTATCGTTGCTAACACAGACGCGACCACAGTATAATTGTAATTAAAACTGTTATAAGAACTCGTGGTAGCCGCTTTGTTACGCCTTGGTCTGCTTTTACAACAGCCACGGGAGGAGATGGGATGGTGGCACACGACAAAGCGGCTACCACAAGGCCTGAGGAACTACACCGCCACTGGACGAGTGGCCTCGACAACCCACGTGACCCGCGTTCAGCAGTGAACGATATAAGGGCCGCTAACGGATATGAGAATTTGACTAGCTATCGCTCGCGACATGGCTCGCTTGGATTTAGCTTCATTTAACTGTCAGATGGTAATTGACACAGGGAAAAATACAATTTATTCGTACAGCCCTGTTCAGTGAAATGAATAAAAAATATATCACGCCGCCAATACGATATTTAAGTGCCATACAAAATTATACACCCTCTATTATTTTATAAGACCTTGGACATAATTTTGATTAGTGCAATAAATGTATTGTTATTTATACTGAATCTCAAGTTAATAGTTAAATATTTTTTTCCATTCAAAATTTGACAGCTCGCTTCACTATTGGGTTGAAAGTTTCGGAAGATCCCTTCTTAATTAGTGTTTAACGTAATAAAGGCAAATTTCATGTTTCTAAGTTCAGCGTTTTCGGCTCGGCGTTGATGAGTCAGTCAGTCAAGACATGTCCCTCTTCATATATAAGAAAATAAGCCCCATATCAAAGAGAGTTTTTGGAATTAATTAGATCACTGTGTAGACGTGTGTGAATTTATACATATTTGGATTGGGGATATTATGTTAGGAAACTTGCTTCTCCGTCACTCAGAAGTGCCTCAGAAAATGACGTCGTATTACAGAAAAATGACGTCATATTTGCGATTCATTTCTACTTCCCTTTCTACCTGTGTCTTTGTTATGTTAAAGATAAATCTATGCCCAACAGTGGGAAGTTATAATTTGACATCGTAACATATATATACATATATATATATATAACAAAACTGTAGAACCAGTGTGTCTGTACATATTTTTACCAATTTACCAAATATTTACCGAAAACTGATTGAGTCGATGAAGGAATAGTATCAGAATACAAAAAGACGATTTTATAAATTTTTGTGTGTGTCCGTCTGTCTGTTCGAACACGCTAATCTCTAAAACTACTGAACGGATTTTCATGGAGTTTCCACAGGTTAATTAAACTTAACTTGGCGCTTCGAATAGGCTTTATTTAATCGAAATCGGCTGACGGGAAGAAAAGATATCCCCAATTTAGAGTTTAATGATGAAAAAAGATTCCACGCGTACGAAATCGCGGGCACAGCTAGTCTTTTGTTAAAACGTTACATTGTACTGTGGTGGCGCCATCTGTCCACAGATTTGTGTATTATGGCACACAATGCGCTTCATTTATTAATAAATAATTTGACAAATTAAGAAGCACAGGTTGCTTTGAAAAGTATAAACAATTTTTGATAAAATATTTTCCAAAGTACCTTTCATTTGTCTTTTTTTAAGTTTCTTTTTGTCTACGGTAAATTTAAAAACAAAATAACATGCCGACTTCCAACGTCAAGAAAAGGGGCAAAGGAAACTGAAATCAAGTCAGAGAAATATAATAAGTTTTATACATTAAAAAACAGCCTGTACGTGCCGTAGCGTCTTTATAATCACTTTCGTTATTTTAAACAAAACATTTTTATTAAAATCATACGTTATTAAAACTGTTCGTTATAAAG
The DNA here is from genome assembly GCA_914767545.1 of Sesia apiformis. Taxonomy (NCBI): domain Eukaryota; kingdom Metazoa; phylum Arthropoda; class Insecta; order Lepidoptera; family Sesiidae; genus Sesia; species Sesia apiformis. Next base: position 2,772,275 of record OU611977.1, on the reverse strand, counting down.
AATTATTTTTTTGAAAATGAAACAAGTCTCATGCCATAGAAATTGTTAAGGAAAGTGATTATTGTGGTTTTAGTGAGTTGTTAGAATAAGTGAAAAACATGCACGTTACAATTAACGCTCACTAGATGGCGTTGAGCGAGTAAATTAGTATTTATACGCGGGCAAAGGCATAAAATAATTTTAAGGCGCGAAAAATACATATAAAAAGCAAAACACGTAGAAAGCTTTAAAAATATGTAGTGTTTTTAGTTTTAAATGTGTTATTTAAAAAAAAAAGAAAGTAATTTTTCTAATTACTGATTAAGTAGACAATAAAAACGATCAAGCTATCTGTCAAGCTTGTTGGCATTTGAACGTGGAATTCTAATTCTGGAATTTGTACAAAATAATGGACACTTATAAAATGTATAATTTGTGCATATTTGCAATGAAATAACGAACCCGCTAACAATTAAAATGTAACGAATCTCGTTAATTTTCCAATGAATTCCTATAACTTTCTCATTTCCATTAGGAATCTCGTTTATTTATATAATTATTATATAAAAATTACAATTTGTAGGTATCGATCAAGCAAAATACATAGATGGATAATGCCCTGTGCCAAAACTGTGTACACGAGTGATGCCCCAGTAGTTCATACCACCGTCGATGTTGTTCAAAAAAATGTTGCTGTTGCGATACACGAGTACTTTCTGTATTCATTTGCTTAATATCAATTACGCAAATAGATTTACCGCGGAATTACATCGGTTTACACACAAAAAGTTTTGTTTTTAAATTATTTCCATATTTCTTATTTTTTACATTGGCAACACCGTTATGTCAAAAATATTACAGTTACTACAAAAAATGGCAACCTTTGTAGTTCTTGTAAATAATACATTCTTTGTAGTTTTTGCCGCCAAATAATAGACTGAATTGACAGGTCGGTAAATTTGACCGCCTAGCAAATGCCTCGCTTTTAGGGCTGTAATGCTACATTTTTTTTATGTACGAAGGCGGCAGACGAGCATACAGTCCACCTGATGGTAAGTGGATACTGTCGCACATAGACATCCGCGATACATGCCAACATTAGTCCAAAATGAGAAACGTTCGCACGCCCCCGGATGCGCTGCTTACCTTTGGAGATGTAGGAAAGGGAAAGAGTTGGGAAAATGGGGAGGGATAGGATGGGAATGGGCTCTGGCACATCTCACTCACTACCGAAACACATACGTACATTAGGGAAATAAGATGAAGTGGCAAATGCAGTACATTTCAAGATAGTGTTCTGTGAGACAAGGGTAACGTGGCCAGTCGAGAGCGCCTAGCGGCTGTTGGATTGCAGCGTGCACTCCCCCCCCGACAAACTTTGACAAATACATCTGTGTATTTTGGTTGATCGATGTTTAGATATTGTTTTAAATAACTTTTAATAATAGTTTTGATAAATAGACAAGTTTGATAATACATATAGTGTTCAAATGCCAATATTAGCTCAACTGAGTTGACACACAGAGAAGCAATACACACAACACGGAACATAAAATATAAACATAAATAAATGTATATCTTACTTTATATAGTATGTTGTGATGTCGCTTGTGTGATATCATCTCGCACTCAAAATTTTGCAATAAAGGAGTCTGGTTTCATTTTCAAAAAAGCACTTTTTTATTCGTCCGAAAAAAAATCTTGCTGTATTCAAAGATATTATTGTGCTTGTAACACTATTTTTATGTCATCCAAGTAAAGATTTGTATAAATACATATATATGTATAATAAAAAGATCCCCAAAACTATCCAGAATATAGAATATTTTCCTAAGAGCAGTATAAGACAGAAACAAATTTTATGAAATTAAGAAAAAGATATCTATCTCACTCGCGCTTAAAGGATTATAAGTGCAAGCAAATGCCATAGACTCTATATTCCGTTCAAATCCAATTTAGCGAAAATGTAAACAAACATGGCGCCCTGAGTTAACTGACACGGCCTTAAATTAAACAGTGAGGTGACTATTATTTATATGTATATCGATTGTTTGATTCATCGAGAGTGCAAGTTTTTTTTCTCATACATTGCAATGGTGCAAGTAGCACATTCTGCCAATGTCAAGCTTTCTTCTTAGTAAACAATTTCGAAGTCTAAATCGTATCCTGTCAATGTCCAGTCCCGTTGCAGTAAGTCAGGAGTCGCTCAGTAAAGCGATAGTAGGTTTACTGAGGACAGGAGAGGACTCCTTGGAGGCACGCGGAAAACACAGTGGCACGCTTTTCTTTGATTATCACAAACACCGCGCACGATAACCACTTTGTATACTATCAGTTACACCACAAAACGTGTAGACAATTTTTACAATTAAACAAACAAAAACTCAACGTCACTTCTCCTCGAGTCGCCGCCCAAAAAGTATAGTGCAAGTTTGTCCTATAGTACAATTTTTAATTCCGTAGAATTTTTGAACTTGTCAATTTATGACGTTCCAGTTATCTTAAACCTTTTTTGTCCGGTTCGTTTTTAATTATACATAGTTTATAATCAAATTGTTTAAAAGATCTTCTATCAGGCCAATAACCAAATTGATAATAATGTACCTATCTGCTTGTATTTTTGCTAAATCTGTAAGTTAGCCATCTATCTATAATTCAAGCAATTTGTCTGTATAATTTTTGTTGGAAATGATAGTTAAAGGAAAAAATATTAAATTATACTTGGAAGTATTGACACACTCTATTCTGAGCATTCATTAATTAATTGGTATTTATCAATTCTCTAACCTGGTTGTCTGAAAGAAACAAGACCGCCTGTGTATTTTTGTGTTGTATGATGTTGTTTTAATCTGTGGTATACGATAACATTTTCTTACTTATACCTCGTTCCAATAAAATACATCCAAAATGTAAACAAACATGACGACCTCAGCTAACTGACACGGCCTTATATTAAATAGTGAGATGATAATCATAATTTAATTCATAACTGCAGATAGATTTGAATTTAAATGTTGAGATATTTCATTGACAACAAAATCCAAATGTTTTCGGTAAATTCGATTGAAACGGACCGTACTTACTTACGTCTTATTTATTACTTCTGGCAATATGCGTTTGTTTTCTCTATTTGCGTTTGTTGAAGGAAAAAAAAAACATTTTTATATTAGTAAAAAAGGTTTGTTATACATGGCAGAAGTTAGAATGATACCTGTTTCAATTTATTTTTCCTCCTAATTGTTTCGACATTGATATTTAATTACACAATTATGATTTTACATTTATAAATGTTAGAAACCATAGCCGGATATTTTATTGGAATCTTACCTTTTTTTCTGAGAATATTTTTGTCGTCTAGTAATACCAAGACATGTCAGTGCAATTAAAAATCAGACTATAGATATAATTAAAGCTAAATGTTGATATATTTCTTTAAGGTCGTTACTCGAGGCCGCCATGTTTGTCAATTAGAACAAATTGGATTGAAACGGAATTTACGAATACATGGCATAGATTCGAAGGAATCTATATTTATAGAATCTATATATAAGGCCATATTTATGAAATGCGATATCTATGACTACATCTGTCCAGAATGGCAAACCTTGGCACGCTCTCGAATGCGTTGTCTATTTATGGAAACGTACTTAGGTACTTGGTAGTAAACTCGAAAACGAATAAAACGTTTGAAAATCATATCTATCTCACTCGTTCTTAAAATAAAATGTGTTAATGCAAGATATTTGCACATGTAATAAAAGCTAATGCGATTTGAGACTTTCCGTAAGTAAAAAAAAAGTCTTTTTATATCCCATAAAGCACAATTTTCAGCAAAATAGTATAAGGCCCTACAAAAATAGTGTAAAATATTTGAATATGTCAATCAGTGCACTTAAGCTATTGTATCTAACTAAAAAAGTAGCACGTATTTCATGATATTTTATTACATTAAAAATAAATAATTTGATGATTGATTTTCTCGTATGTGCATAATACTATCCACGCTCGCTCGCTTGGGTCGTTCACCTTTGAACGCGCCCACTTCTGTTGGAACTTGCATTCAGTAAAGTGAACTTTTAATCAGTTGGTAGTTTGATTTTGATTCGAATTTGCGATCACACTTTTACAGACTTTGTACTGTCAAACGAACGTCTAAATACGTAGATACCTAATCCTAACACAAAGCGCGCCTTACGTTCCTACTCGCTTTGACTCGGTGCGCGAACTGCTACTAGCGTGGATGTGTTATGCTGTATGCTTTCAACTAAAATTCATAAGACAATTTTAATCACCGAATGACTTTTCCAGGTTTAACCCGTTATCATTTTTTAAATAAATATTAGTACTATAATCCCCAGAAGGATATACTAGAGTATTTTACACTATTTCAGTGGGACCATATATTGTGTTAACATCCGGAACGTTCGACCAAATTTCGAATTGAATTTGAACTTAAAATTCCACCGTGAAAGGCCAATAGAGCTAATTGTAAACGGGGATAATTGGGTTTAGGGATGATTAGGAACGGGGTAATTGGGTTCAGGGGTAATTGGGAAAAAAGTACTCGGTTTCAGAGATGATAAAGAACAAGATACTTGGGTTCAGGGGTGATAAGGAACAGGGTAATTGGGTTCAGGAATGATAAGGCACAAAGTAATTGGGTTTGGGGGTAATTTGTGAACAGTGGTAATTGATCTTAAATTTGTAATAACAAAATATGAGAAGTGTATATCCAGTAGTGGGGAGACACGCTGATGAGATAACCGAAGACTTAGTCTCAGGTGTGAGAGAACCGTTAGATCGTGTTTAAAGACAACGGAGAAGTACCTATGTATACAGCAGCGAAAAGACAATTTAATGGTATAAAGTATTGTGTACGAGAAAAGCGTTAGATAACGTTGATGACCAATGACTTGATCATGTATAGAGACAATGGGGAGGTACCTATGTATCCAGTAAAAACCAATGGCTTAGAGTCTTATACAACGGGTCACAGAAATAACGCAAAACTTGAAACATGTCAAACAATTACTTAAATTATTTTAAGGAATGAATTAAAAGTTACAAACATCAAGTTTTGTTGTCCCGTCTAAAACGTTCGTATCGCTCATTAGTCAGTCCGGGGGCCGACGCGGACGGCGCGCGTAGAGCTAATGATATACTAGAATTGTACTATAAACAATGAAAAAAAAGCCTACTGTAAAAACTGTTAGAATCAATTTTACCCTCGATACTAAACTCCCCTATTTTCAGCTATTGCGTTGTTTCGGTGACACGTTGTATACGAGAGAAGCGCTAAATAGTGTATCAGACAAGGGTGAGGTATGTATCCAGTATACCAGTACAACTTATATAGTCTTATGTACGAGAGGAGTGCAAAAGACATAGGATAGGTATCCAACATACCTGCGGTCCATCTTCTTCTTCTTCAGGCTCTTTATACTTTCTGATCATATGTTCCTCGACTGGTTGGAAAAGTAACGCCGCTGCCCATACGTTGAGCATGATGCCGCCCAGAATTAGAACTGCTCCTCTGCGGACAAACATAATAATTAAGCCACATTTGCACAAGGGTTAGTCGGACGGTTCGGGTGAGAATATTGGTATACGATTCTCGTATGCGACCAAACTGCATGTAATCTCCCCCGCAACTGTTCACATGGTGATAAAAACTGGATGATAAGAGTGATCAGATAATGATAACAGTTGTTTATATACCAGCTTTTGACCGGCGTTCGATAAACTCCCCTTGTGTAAATGAGCCTATAAGGGAAATAATTGATCTATTTAAGCTGTTTTTTAAAACAAAGGCGGTTACACTGAGCAGTAAAAAAAATATTATTTGAGCGGTAAACTGATTGATTAAGCAGTCAGATAATTAGTTGTCCAGTTCTCAGCGTTCGGTAAAAGCTGAGTCTTTCCTATCCAGAAAAAATCTGGCTCGTTTCGACTAGAAGTCAACGACTTCGTGATTATTTGTTTTTTAAACAACGCGCAAATCCAAGAAACATTTTGTTGGGGACATTTATTTACTAATCATCTCAATATTTCTAGCGGATCGATTATTAATTTTACCGCCCAATCTGCTATTAAACAATTTGTTTTTCAAAATACTGACGGAATCTAATTTTGTCAGCACACGACACGCCAACCTATAAAACGTGTTGTTAAAACAAGTAAACACATTTAGTTTAGACTCTAGCTTTTTAACTACTGTTAGGAAACCGACTATGTTCCTTTTTTCCCTCCTCGTTCTATTCCGCCAAACTTGGCAACACTGACAGTTCAATGTCTGTCCGCGAGTGCGCTTGTTACGCTTAGACAAAACTCAAATAATATCAAAATAGTAACCGTGTGTGTCGTGTCTGTGTAGTGAGAATATTACTGAACCAGCTCATAACCCACAACGAGGTGCCCCGGGGCTGGAGACAAGCATTCATCGTCCTGTGAGTACATACCTCTTCCCTTGAACATAGTCGGGAATTTGTTGGGGTAGTTTCAAAACTTAGTTTACGCAACAACTACAATTGTTTAAGATCAATTAAACATTAAAAACTGGAACAATATCACTCACTAGTAGCCTTTAACGATAGATTCTTTAAAGTTATTTTCTTAAAGGTCGGCGGCGCGCCCGCATACCCCCTGGTGTTGTTGCAGGTGTCCATGGGCGGTGGTAACACTTACCATCACGTGGGACCGCTTGCTCGTCCGCCCACTAATCTATGAAAAGAAATAAAAATTCAACATATTGTTATTTGATATATTTGCATGTCACATGTATACTGTGGCGATGCATGCACAATGACACCTGAGATGACATCAACAATGAGTATGTCAGATTTGACGCAAATGAGGATTTATTATTATTATTAATAATTCCAGCGAAATTCACTAATATTTTCAATAAATCGACCTTTAAGTTTTTTTTTTGAGATAGTCTAGTTGTTTAATAACCAGTCAAAATTACGTCTGGTCACCGTTTTGAATGTGTCTGATCGATCAATTAATCGTTCGGTACAATAATTAAACTGTACGTAGATTATTAGATTTTAGAATAATCGAAACAGTTTATTTAGTTGTTAAACATTTAATTAAATATATTTATCAGATCGTGGTAATCAAATTCTGTTACTAAATCGGTTGAATATGTATTAACCCATTAGTGGCCAAATGGAAATCAAAAACGTTCCTGTCACTAAATCTTTATTTCTATATTACAAAGGGGGCATAAAAACATAAAACGAAAAAAAAAATTAAAATATTATTATTATTACTAAGTTATGAATGTGTACTCATTTAAGTACAGTGGCCACTTATAGCTGAAAATTTTCAAAGCACGACATTTCAACACAGAGCGTTTTACGACACTTCTTACATTGCCACCATACTCTCGAATAACAAATAACACATCATAATTGATTGTCGAGTTTCTCGGGATAATGTCCTACACCATCTTGAGACAAACCTTGGACGATGAAGAAGAAGGACGAGTTTTCTTTTGTATTTCTTGTCGTAGATAATACCTGGCAAGATTGCGCCAAAATAGCAGTTGATCCATGTGATTATCTTTGCTCATAACATGCAAACGCCATGCATTTGCAATAGCCATATCAATCATATATATAAATAACACCCACCACCACTTCTTTCCGTGAATTGCTATCCTATAAAGCGATACTGACTGATCAAGCTCGTCCACTCCTCCCATACTTTTATTGTAATTTTCGAATAAGTGTGGTATCGGGACATCGATTTTTTCTCGTCTTATAGGACACCATCGCTTCATAGCTCCCATCGGTTCAGTGGTGTCGTAATTTGTAGCCATGGTAACGACACTGTTATCTTTCCATCTGACCAACAACACTTCATTATTCTTATCAAATCTGTAATCGTATGTGGCACGATCCTTTTTCTTCATGTCTTTAATACTAGTCAAGGGACATTTTTTAGTACGATTCTCCCGTAATGTTCCAGTAGCCCGATATCCAAGCTGTCGCAGATCAACTAAAAGATCGCAACTGGTAAAAAAGTTGTCAAAGAAAACTTTGTGATGTTTAGGATTACTACTCAATTTCTCCAGCAAAGTTTTCACAACCCTGGTTCCTAGTGGCTCTCCTGTAGCATCTGGTGGCTCTCCGCAATAAAAATCAAAGCTGTAACAATATCCAGTTGAACTTGCAGCGACCCAGTTTTTGTAACCAAACCTCACTGGCTTTCCACGAATAAACTGTTTCGAAGGATGGTGTCCCTAATATTTGACCATCGATTCATCGATAGAAAGGTTATCATGGAACACGCCCCACTGAATAAATTTTTGCATTAGAATATTGGCTAAAGGTCTGACTTTGAGCATTTTGTCTCTGGTGTTTGTTGATTCATTGTTATCCGCTAGATGAAGATTTCGTTTGATGTCCCGAAATCTGTTTTTTGACATAGCATTTGACACTAACTCAACTCCAATATCTTCATCTAAAGACCAATACATAGCTTCACGGGGCAGTTTGTGGTACCCAGACAGTATCAAAATACCAATTAATTTTTTCATTTCGGATGAATCAACTGAAAAAGCGTGTTTGTGGTTCTGATTAGCATACAACATACTACCAGAAACGATGAGATCAATTACCTCTTTGTCGAATTTTTTTTCAAATATTTGAACTGGATTGAAATCTTTCAGCACTTCTTTCACTGTAACTTGTCTGTCAATCGCCTTTGTAGTGTCTTGAGGTAGAGAAGTATAACTTGGTGAACACTTACGCCAAACCGCTGTTTGACGCCGGTGCTGGCGCCGAACTTGCTTTGCTGCTAATAGTTCATCATCGCTACTGTCATTGTCGCTAGAAATGGTCCCCACATTATTTACAAATACCTCAATATTTCCGGGTATATCTTGTGGCAAAGATGAGGTCACCATGTCGTCATCAGCACCTTCTTCCTCGTCAGTCACAACATTGGGATCGAATGGAATGATCGCCAAATCGTACTCGGCATCATCATCACTGTCTTGCAGGATAGATCCAATGGCTTCCTCAAGTCCCTTGCAATTATCGGCAGCACGGAAACAGTCTCTACTCATATTTAGTAATCTGAAAAATAAAATTCATTATTTAGACACCAATGTAGCCACCGTACTCAATTGAGTACATCTGTGTTTATTACAAAATAAACTGGAAAGCACATGCAATATGTGTTTCAATTATTATTCACATAATGAATAACACTATATTTTGTGAGAATTATGAGAGAAAACATTATTTACTATATATATACACTAAATAAAAATAAAATAATGAACTTACCCAAGGGAGCTGTCTGCACGGTCACTTTAGAACACTCTAAATGATTTTTGTTTTTAAGGTACCCGCAAGTATTATGTTTATTCAAAGAAGTAATCTTACACTGTAACATAAACACTCGAAACGAAAACATAAAACATTTGAACTTTTGATTTATGTACTATAGTTTGGCTGTACTCATATGAGTACAGCGACCTTAAATGGGTTAAGCTTATATATAACACTTTTAAAAGAAATTAATTCACGGATCAAGTAATTTGGTCTAGTTTTGACTTGAAACTGAAAACGGAACTTGCCAAAATTTTGTATCAATTACTTACTTGTATCCGTATTCTTCAATAAGGTATCTCAACACGGGCGGCAAAATAATGCTTCCAAAGGCAGATCCAGACATACAGATTCCGTTGGCGAGTCCACGTAGTCTCACGAAGTATGACGTCACTATATACACTGTGGGCGGGAAGGCTAGACCCGCTCCAGTGCCTACCATTGCGCCGAAGCTTTAAAAAAAATTTAAAAAAAATCAAGAAATAAAAAAATGGTTTTTCTGTGGAAATTAATAGATATCTTTTAGATAATTTAAATATTAACTTTTATGAGTGTTGTTCGCACAACAAGGACCTTATTAAACACGGGAAACCATTGATCACCCAAAATACAGAGATATAACATTACGGTTTTAAAAGTGAGACATATGCAAGGCGGTCAAATTTACCGACCTGTCAATTCAGTCTGTCATTTGTCGGCAAAAAAACTACCAAGGAGGCATTGTTGATAGTTTAGTTTTTCCACAATAACTGCAATATTTTTGACGCAACGGTGTTGTCAATGATAAAAAAATATAAGAAATTATTGAATAACAACTTTTCCTATATAAACTGAAATAATATTAAAGATGTAATAATACGCGGTAAATGTTTTTGCGCAATTAATTAATTTTAAGTAAATAAATAATGCAGACCGTTAAAAATTATCGCGACAGTAACATTATGTTTTTACCACTGGCATCACTCATGTACACAGTTGTCACAAGACTTTTTGGCGGGAACTCGAGAAGTGAAGTTGAGCTATTGTTTGATTAACTGCAAACATTGTATACGTTTGTGGTTTAATAATAGTGATTGGTTTATTAAACTTCAAAGTGCTTTTCGTGCGTGGTGTTTGTAATAATCAAAGTAAATCGTGCGACTGCGTTGTTCGCGTGCTTCCAAGGAGTCCTCTTCTGTCCTCAGTAAACCTACCATCGCTTTACTGAGCGATTCCTCACTTACTTCCACGGAGTGGACATTGATAGGATACGTTTTAGACTTTAAAATTGTTTATTACGAAGAATACCTGACACTGGCAGAATGTGCTAATTACACCATTGCCACATATAAAAAGAAAAAAAGAGCAGTTGTGGAACTATCCATATCTACCTACGTATTTTGGTTGATTAAGGCCTAGACACAATAAAACGCACAATTTTCAAAGGACGGTGAGAAAAAAGTGGGCGTGTATTTTAATGATTAACAAAAATAAACACTAAATTAGCACTAATAACTAAATCTCTAAGAATAATCACACTCCCATCGCACCTCCCAATGTATCTCTCTGATCAACCCAAAGCTTAGCTGGTGGAGAATGCCTAAAGGCACTAAGCTCGCCTTTTGTACCATAATGTCACTGAGAAAGAACTGTCACTGAGTAAATTAAAAAATACTTGTACAGACGGCTGACTACTCAAAAACACATTTTAACCTGGAGAATCACAGTTCTATATATATATATATATATGTGTGTGTGTGTGTGTGTGTGTGTGTGTGTGTGCGTGTGTGTGATAATTCACCTTCAACTCACCTAAAATACAAATAACTAATGTTGAACGCCCAACTGCTGAATATCATTCCGAAGGCGGCGAAACTGCCGCCGATTAAAGTCACCGTCCTGTACGACCACTTGACGGAGAGAATTGATGACAATGGACCTGAGGACAACGGGACAAGATAACGTACAAACAATATATCATCAAGCCGAGAAATATACATTATCATCTTTTAGTATTTATATTGCAATTTTATACATAAAACTCAGGAATACAGTCAATAACAATTAAACAACTTTGAACGGTTTAAATCGCGTATATTTAACATTATTTATATCCCGACGTTTCGAACACTTTGCAGTGGACGTGGTCACGGGGTAACGTCGGGATATAAATAATGTCAAATATACGCGATTTAAACCGTTCAAAGTTGTTTAATTGCTAAGTATAATAATCGCGAAAACCTAAGAAAATATTATACAGTCAATAAATTTAATTGTCCTAACACAATAGTTCTTAACACTATGTAGTCACGATTAATGTCTAAAATTATATTAACTTGGCATTGTACACAATTATCGATCGTAAAGCATGCGAGCGCTATAAACCGGAAGACATTTCCTCGGGACGCGCGTGTCACGGACTCTCTCTCTCAACCTCAACTGTGCTCTATTTCTCATGCACCGCCACACCGAGACTCTATCAGAGTCCCTCCCCGTTGCTGTCGTCATCGCAGTCGTTGGTACATCCTAGGCGACCCCGACGACCCAATTACTGCTGTCAATGCGGTTCTTACACTACACTCACATATACACCGTCCCCGCCGCCGGAGACGAGGACGGCCCCCTCGCTACACCGTGATCACACACCGGCCTTCAGCCAACACCTTTACCAGGTATTGGCACGTGCCTGGCTGCTTCTCACCGCCTCGCGATCCTGCTGTACCCTCCCAAAGTAACACCCTTAGCCGAGGTCCGTTCTTTCATCCGGTTTACCGGCGGGGGGCCCCTTTTTGCTCCTGGCTGAGCGTCTCCTGCGCTCGCCCTAAATTATACACGTGCGGTGACTCTTGAAAGGCCATTAGGGCCATAAGAATTTAGCCATTCCGAAAAAAAACATTCCGGCACAAGGCAGGTTCACCGCGTGAGTAGAGCCGGCATGAGGAAATAGCACTCTAATTCAAGAAATCGACAGCTGCAAGCAAAAATTTATTTATTAAAAGTGATTAAAATAGATTTGATTTATCCTTACCTAAACTACTGTAGAGAAAGTAGCAAAGCGCGACTATGCCCGAGGAAGACGACGCGCTCGCGTGGAACACATCATTGAATTCCACCAGCAGTACACCGAAGGACTTGATCGTGCCCGGTATGAGAATGTTCACTAGAGTCGCCCCTGGAATGGCACAGACAGACACATAAAAACAAAACTGTAAGCAGACCTTGCGGTATCCACTGACACGAGCCTCGTGCATGAGAGTTGTATATCCTTAAAACAGGTTGGCGAGCCACTCACTCTTTTAGTACCTCGGTACTTTTGGTTGCCAATTTATTGCTTAGTCGCCTTTTATCACACCTACGGAAAGAAACGAGGTGATGCTATTCCAGATTTTGCCGATACAACACGATCTTACAGAAATACATATTTAAAATATTTAAGGACAGATAGAAATATTTAAAAATAAATGTTTTATAGAAATAAACAAGTTTTTTAACAAAAACTTTTTCTTTTGAGCTTGTATAGTTTAGATTACGATGGGGCTGACATGACACATATACATGAAAGCCCCCCAAATAACATAGGAAAAAAAAGTGCAAATGTAGTGATAAACATACTAATTAATATATAAATGTAACATTATTTTTTGCACGCCTATTAATAAAGGTAGAACATAATGGGATATACTTATACCTTAACACCATTTTTTGTAACCGGTGTTCTTGCAAAAATAATTGATTATTATTATTAAAACAAAAATTTTGAATAAACAGGTATACATAAAGTGGGCCTCTTCGCTAAAGCGATATCTTCCATACAACCTTTGGGCGGGCGATGTATGCGAACACAAGAATAACACGTAGATAGTGCACACATTATAATTACTAGAAACAAATATGTAATAAATATATTTATATGAAAATAACACCAAAAATTAAAATAACTACATTATAACTTTATAAGTTACATTAAAAATAAATAATTGGTGATTAATTTACTCGTATGTGCATAACACTATCCAATCCACACTCGCTCAGGTCTTTGACATTTGAACGCGCCCGCTTCTGCTAGTGAGTACGCGTACGCTATCTATCAACTCCGTAGCGCGGTATGCATATACAGTAATACCCCGCTTTACGCGAGGGATACGTTCCGCAAAAACTCGCGTTAAGTGAAATTCGCGTATATAGGGGTTTGCGTTTAAACATAGCCAAAAGTCAGTACAAAATGCAAATCAATATGTACTTTAATTCAAAAAACACATTGTGCAGCGTTACATTATGCATTATGCACCAGTGGCATTACCACCCAGCAGTAGAGTCAATCGATCTTTCGCGACTTTGAAGCCGCTAGCTTGACGTTCTTCTTTAGATATGAAAGTTTTAGAAGGCATTTTTTTCCAGTAAAGCCCGGTCTCATCAACATTGAAGATGACACATGCAGGAATTTTTTTTTTCGCGCCACGAACTCTTGAAACTTGTCTGGAAACTCAGTTGCAGCTTGAGTGTCCGCGCTGGCGGCTTCACCTGTTATGCGGATATTGTGAAGATTTGAACGCCGTTTAAACCGGTGAAACCAGCCCCTGCTAGCAGCAAAAGTCAGAGTGGAACTCCCTTCACCTTCTTGTGTCTTTAGCATCATCTCAAACAAAGAGTTTGCTTTTGTACATATGAGAGCTTGACTCAGGGGTGTGTTCTTTTTATTTAAATCTTCGATCCAGACTGCCAGCAACTTCTCCATTTTTTCTAGGATAGAAGGCCTCGAACGAGTAAGTACAGGTGTCGAACTTTCGCTGAAAAGTTTAATTTTTTACCCATTTTTAAAAATCGTTCTCACAGTCAATTCTGAGAGTCCAAAATCTCTGCCAACTATTGTTGCTTCGCCTCCATTTTCCATTCTTCTTAACACCTTTAACTTCAATTCCTAAGTTAAGCTTTTACGCTCTTTCTTCTTCTCGAACGGCATTTTTAACGTAGCGTTGAATTATTCTCACCAAAGGTTAGAACACGACTGCCAGCCGAGATTAAAATATGTACGTAAGACAAATGAACGAAACAAAAGAGGGAATCCCCAAAGACAAAAAGTCCTACTCTGAGGGGATTCCCCATTCTTTTATCTGAATGATCAGAGAAAGTGGGAATTCCCGCGATCAAAAACAAGTTAGGAAATTAAATTATGTACTACATATGTAACATACATACATGTAACCAATCCACGTAAAGCGAGGCATTTTAGCGCGAAATTTAAAATTCGCGTAAAACCGAAACCGCGCCTAACGGCGTCGCGTAAAGCGGGGTGTTACTGTATACGAGTAAAATCATCAGCATCACCAATTATTTAATGTAATAAAAAATAAATCATAAAATGTATTTTATGACTTTTTTGTGTATGACTGATTGATTGTTTTAGTGTACTGATAGACATATTAAAATATTTCTAATGTCACACTATTTTTATATGACATTATTTCTATGTCAATTATTTCAGAATCATGAATTCTAATTCATTCTAATGAACCATGAATTCATGAATTTGAGAAATCTAAGGTTTCAGGCGTCGAGAAAGGTTTGGTAACAGGTTGTACATAATAAAGCTTCATGTACATTTATTTACCTACGAGTATACACCAACCCCACTTGCCGTCCGGCGGTACAGTTTCCCAGTCTCGTTCCGGCGCCGGACCGATGGTGAATCGGCCGCCCGCACCGACCGCCGACGTCTCATCCTCGGGGAGCTTTACTGTGGACAAAACACACAACACAGTGAGTTGTTCGGTGAGTACTGTAGGGCGGGTCTTGCGTTTCATCTGTATGGATAACGGTATGCAAATAAATATCATTGTGATAGAGGTGACGAGAACAGTCGAAACATTTTCCAAAATGCTGCCCAGTCAAACTGATTGCGTTTATATCCAGTCGCTACTGGAGAAAACAGTTTTAAGTCGTCGATACATGTATATTTCGTTTCAATTGAAATTGTCCAAAATGTGAACAAAACATGGCGGCCTGAGGTCCATCCATAATTTGATTCATCGTAATTCATAATTTGATTGTCTTATTAATTGATATCCTTTTATTTTATTAGTTATTAACATTTTAGTATTATTAATTGTCATTTTTTAAGTATCTTTTATTGGTACAATACACATTATTGTCATAAACAATTGTAAAGCATGAAAATGGTGCATATAGAGAGATAGATGACACAAAATGTAAGTCGCTGCGTGCTCGAAGTTGGCGTTAAGCTCCTACTTCTCGCGTAGCTCGTTCGATCTATTCGAAACCGTGCCAGCAAGTCGTTACAAAACACAAAAATATCTAATTTCGCTCGTAATAAATTTTAAAAATTCGTCAAAAGCAGTGAATCGAATCGAGGCGGCAGTTTCGTTTCATCGGCGGATGGTCCCCCCCCCCCCCCCCCCCCCCAGTACAATTCACTCACTAAAGTAACTAAAAGCGCGGTTTCCGTTTTTCACGAACTTGCGTAGGACATAGATAATAAAGTGACAGTAATCCTAATCGCATACTGATAAAATAGGCAAGCATATTCTTGATCGACTTTTTCTACTGTACACGTTCGAGGAATTGTCCCTGTGTAAATCTGCACAAGTTTGTGCTACAACGTTGTATTTGCGGTCGGGACCACCTAGGCTGTCTATTAAATATGTTGATAATGCGCTGCAAAAGATTATTGACTTTCTAGGTTACCCCCACCTATACCTATATTTCCCAACATAGTAGTAGCACCCACAACTGTACACACCATTGATGTTATAAATAGTCGGGTGCACTCTCAGTGTTGGCGTCAAGCCAGTTATGGAGCTGGACGCCACGACATGCGGGCCGCTTATTGCGTCCGACTAGAACATTGACATCGCAATGGATAGATGGATATCCTCTTTATTGTACATCAACAAATGTTACAAAGATACAATTTAATTTACATTAGAAATCTGTAATTTCTAATGTAAATGTAACGCGAATTGTAAATGGTACCTACTTTTATGAATATTTCGCGACAAGCTTGTTGAGAACAAATAATTCAATATAAACTTATTTTATTCGTTTTAGTACATGGCTTGCATACGAGTTTGTTTTTAAAAAACGTTTTTTGTTTTATATTATTTATTCTATTTATGTCATGTTATGTGTGTAAGTAGGGTGTCCCTTATATGGGTGAAAAACATTTTTTTTCGGATATCGAAATGCATACCCCCTAATTCTTTTTAAACTACCCAGACTTACTCAAATACAAAATTTTATCTTTCTACGTCAACATTAACCCGTGCCGACAGAGCTCTGAAGATTTTGAAAATTGCTGTTTTTAACCCTTTCCGTTATGTAGCTAAATCAATTGAAATATTTATATTTTAGAAAAATAATAATCAAAAAGAAAGTTAGTAAATAGGTACTTATTTATTAAAAGAAGATAAAATTACAGATCAACCAGGATATTTTCTTTTGAGGGTCTCTTTTTTACAGTCTGGATACAGATTTCTATGCTCTTGACACAGCATAGTAAAAATTGCTTTTGTTCTTCCTTTCCTTTCCTTCCTTCCTTTCCTTTGATCAAACCATGAAAATCTTGCATAAGTTTTATAGCTCTTTCAGCTGTATCAATAACTGCCCTTATAGAAATAACCTTTCTTTTTGCCTCTAAATAGGCAACATCTTCTTCCCACGTAGAAACGGGTTTCTGGAGGAAGCTCTCATCAATTTTTAATCGAGAAAATAAATTTGTGCTCTTGACAGACACAAAATCACTTAATAATTTTCCTGCAACAATAAATAAGGCAGTATTATTATCAGTTTAGTGAAAACAATGTAAAAAATAATACTATGTATTCCCACTTACCATACAAATAATCAGACATATCTTCTTTCGATGGAATGTATCTCTTCCCAGTCATATAATCAGAATCAGAATCAAGCCTCTTTAAAAAGCACAAATCTTGATTTGGTGCCTTCACCGCCAGACTACATCCAAGCCATGGTTTCACATATATAACCGCAATGAATAAACAAACGTCTTGAAGTGCTCATTTCTCCTTGTCCCTAATTTTGAGCTGGGATTGCAACAAAACATATTTTTAAAGAGTAAATAGCTCTAGCCATCCCCCTTGCTTGATGCATCGCTCCAGGAGGTCTGATTTTAATTTTTTTCTCATTATCTCCTAAGAAAATAATAGATAGTTCAATCAGTTCCCGATAATCGTCACGTACAATGGATTTTTGCAGTTCTTGATTATAAAATGTCAACAATTCTTCTATTGTTGTATTACAAAAATGTTGTGTGACGATATCGGTGTATGTTTCAATAGCAGCAGGATTAATAGTTTTCCAGTTATCTCTAAACTTTTTGAATATTGGGATATCAGGCCTAATTGTGATTTGGTGGATTTTTGTTTCGAACACACATTTTAAACCAGTTCGTAAACGTGATGGCGGCAAGCAAAGAGTACTAATTCCCTGTCTAATTTTTGTTCCAAAAGTACACAAGCTCCTTTCAATCGCCCTGATTAGACGCAGTTGTATCACAGCATATTATTTGTACTTTGTCATCGAGGTTCCAGTCATAAAGTGCGTTTAACACAGCTTTAGCTTGATCTTGACCAGAAGAGCTCTCAAGTTTGGGCACAGCCAGAAGTTGTTCCTTTTCTCCAAATGAAATAAGATTTGACAGGCGTGCTTCTTTAGAACTTCTCACGTCCAGTCCAGGTAATAATTTGGCATCCCAGTGAACGGTCACCATTTCAGGCATATATTCTGAAAATCTGATTTTATAGATTCCGCTCTATCTTTTCTACTCTGTGTGCGAATGCGTTGAATGGACGATTTGTTTATCGGGAAATCATCACAGCTAAGATCTAGTGCTTCTACTACAGCCTGAAAGTATATAGACAGAATCCCTTATGCTTAATTGACATCTATCTAAAGCTGCAACTAACTTAGGCGTGATAAAGTCTTTCCTTCCTCTTTTTGTAGTAGTTCCAGAACTTACCGTTTGAGATGTCGATGGCAAGGGTTCCTCAAGGCTTTCATCAGAGCTGGTAGGTTGATCGTGATGTCCTTGCGTTTGTATAAAATCTTGTGTAGTAAGAGATGACGATAAACTTTGAGAACACATTTGCTGATGTCTTTTTTTCTCTTCTTTTAATTTTCTCTGTCTTGCCCTTTCTTCTTTCTCGGCTAACTTTTTGTCTACACCCGCTAAACATCCTGGGTTCTCTTTGTTTTTGTAAAAAGATTTTATCTTCCTCTATTTTCATCCGTTCCATAGCATCGGCGTGTGCTATATCGAATAAATTATCTAAATTGTTTTGAAAGTCCTCCTCACGGCGCTCGTAAACATCTTGTGTTTTTTTGGAATTTTTTTGCAACTCTCTCCAAGCATGGTAAAGATCCACAAGTTTTTTTACACAGTTAAGTATAGCTCTGGTAGGGATTCTAGCTTTTTCCCAAAATATAATACACTCAAAACACTCGAATGACGAGATTTGCACTTTCACTAACAGTCAATTTAACTTCGCGAATGTTAGAAAAAAGTACTGCAAGAACTTGACGTTTAGACGGTAACTTTGCGGCTGTTATTTGATAATTTACCTCACAAACTAAGAAAATACTTTTTTTATTGCTTCTTAATTCCACTGCCATCTTCTAAATGTAAAACAATGCGTGTTAATCACGAGAATAACTGAGAACAAATGACAAATACTGCGAGTACGCGCTGCTACTTCCGCGCAACTTGTATGAACATGATTCGATGCAAGTCGGCACGGGTTATCGTACTCCAAATAAGGTTAAAATTTATTTCCGAGCGTTTTAAGAGCAAATGAACAAAACTAAGACCTATGCGTTAGAAAATAAAAACTTTGAAAAATAAGGGACACCCTAGTGTACAGTAAATAAGTATATTATAAATCTTGACCAAAGTCAGTAAGGCCATAACGACAATAAGGCCCATTTTCTCAAATAACATCACATATAACGCTCATACGTAAGACAAGGTTTTATGTTCGATTTGCAATATTACACTCCCGTATGTTTTCAACAACATTTCAACACATAAATATTAAATTAGTGCATTTTAAACGTCCAACGACTCGCACATCAAAAAGATTCATCACTCTCATAATTCAATATTTGCAGAACGATATTTGTGTCTTTTAAGACTCCCACAAGAAGACATGGGGGTTATTCTATAACCGGCCGATATCACACGTCGGCTAATGAATAACAAAGCGGTTGCCACAAGAGCTGGGGAACAACGTCACCTCTAAAAAAAGGTGGACTCACCAACCCGTTTGCCAGCGTGACGTTTTATTAGGGGCCATCCATAATTTACGGCACACGAGTTTCATGATTTTTGGAGTCCCCCCCCCCCCGTCCTTGTCACAGGTGATCACATTTGTGTGACCCACCCCTGGTGTGACGTCACATATTTAGCAATTTTAAATTTAGATATTATTAAATTAAAACAACTTGATAATAATATTGAGAGTTGGTAATATTTTAAAGTTTTTCGTTAGACTTGAAGTTTAGTTTTAATACTTTAGATTTATACATGTGACGTCACGAAGCTTATGACTCGTCCCCCCCCCCCCCCTTGTCACACGATGTCACACTTAATTGACCCCCTCCCGCCCCCTTAACGTGTGACGTTTTATGGATGACCCCTTACCATACATCTCTCCAGCACGAGACAACGGCTGGTTACGGTATTGATTGACTGATGGGTTGCATATTGAACAACGTAAAAAAATAATTACCTTTTTTCTCAGATGTCGTTGGTGACATTTTTTTTCGAAAAAAGACCCTATGTTTTACCTACGTTAAAATATTTTAAAATTTACTGTTTCTTAAAAATTTATACAGAATATTGAACTGCACATATTTTCTTTTGTACACTTGAGATTATTTAAAAAATGTTGCCGTTTATAGCGGGAATAAGTCAGTTTAGAAGTTTCGAGATATCACTTTAATGCTAAAATCTCTCGAAAGTTATACAGTATTGAAAGATTTTCTTTTATTATTGTAAATCCAAAGTGATACAGAACATGAATTTCTTATTTGAAATTTTATATATAGGTACATACGTGTTATTGACTCTTTCTTGCCGTACATTGATATAATAGTTATGTATATACCACATATAAATACTAAACGGACAGCAAATTAAGCTCAACAAAACAAACTATCTTTGACTAACTGAAATAAACAATTTTTAATTACTAAGAATGTTAAAACGAATCTCAACGTAACCCCAAGAACCCAACCCGCCCTTAAATTTGCTGCTCATTTAATTATTCCCCTTTTATATATTATAATTTTTTAATCACTACAAATAATATAAAACACAATTTAACACTGAAAAAAATCGCGTGCAACTACTGCATATGTAATTTTAAAAGTCCTTGCCCCTCCTCGCTATGTGCTACAAAACGACGTTGCCAGATGAAAAACTATTATTTGAAACAAATTCCTATGTTAAAATCTATTTATAGAGAGCATTGTTAGCTTTGTTTCAAGAAACATATGAGAAAACAAACATCATAGTATGTTTTGCAGTTGCAAAATTGAATTTTCTATTTAATGTGCAAGGAACAGAAACGTATATAACTGCTTTTTTATTTTTTTGCAATGCAAATGAGTAATTGAGATCGTGTGCTTTGTGAGGTTTGAGGAATGACGTCAGAAATGTTTGACACGGTCTCATGAGTCACATGTGGGCCATGCGATTATTAATATTGAATATTCTACGTACTATCTATTGTACACAAGAGAAATGTCCTAGCTGAATCTGAAAATATGAAATTTGGGCAGTAGCTTCCTTTTATGTAGTAAACACTTACTAAGAAGGGATTTCTCCAAATGCAACCCCTAAAGGAGTAAAATAGGGTGTCAAAGTTTGTATGGAAAATAATATTTGATGGTCCTATTAACTAGAAACTTGGTACACGCCTCTGTCGTGTACCAATACTTCGCTGACTGACTAACGACATAGACGACGCTCTACAAAACTAAAAAGCCAGCCGATTAAAGACGATGTGTATTACTTTCGGCCGGGATGTGTACAAATATTTTACAATACACACAACTAAACGACTAAACTATGTAAACGACTGTTTTACAGTTTTTAAAAATTGTGTCACAGGGCTAAATAAAGTGTGTCAAATTTTGTATAGAATCACTTAAATATCACTTAAAGGTGATATGATATATTTATTCCTTCAAATTCAGTTAATTTATATAGTCTGTTAAATCCAAACGTGCGACGCCGCGGGTTAATAAGGTACTTTTAGTTGTAGTTTTACAGAGGAAAAGGCCAAAAATAAAGTAAATAACTTCACGACCCCCCCTATTAAACTCAAAGTTTCATTTATCAATTTTGACTCATTAAAACCACACACAGAATGAATACGCGTCTTTTTTATATACATGATATATACATCTGGTCGAATATTTTGATATCTATTCTAAATATCGAATGTTTACGAACCCTGGCTGTGTAATTGAGAAATAAGCAATAATATTTTATTTTAATCGCTTATATTTAAACGGACAGAAATACTAAATGGGCATCAATTAATGATTAACATAACAATCTATTATTGAATAACATAAATAAATAATTTGAAATTACTAAGAATATGATATTATCACCAAGTCAACGGACTCTTATTTATATCTTTACTGCCACCAGAGAATCTCAACCTAACCATCCTCCAAATTCGCTGCCATCGATTTGCTGCCTATTCAGTATTTTCTGTTCCCCATTTAACTCCATCTCATTTTCAATCTTATTTTAAATCTCCACTTACTTCTTTTCACTCTCTTGTATTTTGGTTTTGGCATTTTTAAAATCACTTTTAAAATTTGTTAACTACGAACATTATGCTGAAGACAATACACAGATTTAATAAATGTAGGTAATTAACCATTATAATTTTGTAAATATTTCTGTATGTACCCTTCAACATGATTTCATTTTCACAAGTTTGTGATATGGATACTAGGCATTTTATTTTAGTTGCGTTGATTTATTTATCATTATCTGAGCAAAAAGGCCAATAGTCTGACAGATAAAAGTTAAGACTGGAATAACTGGGAAAATAAAAAAGAAACTACATATTAGCCAATGTCAAGCAATGACCTTTGACCGTTTCATTGTTTGTCTATTATTTGCTGGGACGTAGGAATCCTACTGCCACCCGTAAAAGTTAATAATATATTTAATATGTCGTCACTGAAAATAGTTGGAAAATTAATTTAACTTTGAGTATGAGTATGTATGAGGTAAACTCAAAACTAAAGGGCCGATTTCGTTTTATTTTTTTCACTTTCGGATATTTAATCTAACGCAACTGAACATAGGCTATGTTCTCTAGCTATGACTATGGCTACGTTGTACTTGTATCAGAGATGAGTGATTTGAATCAATTTGATTAAATTATTTCAATGATCATTCTTTCAAAAGCAGGTGACGATCGATTTAACCAAATCAATCCATTTTTTTTAAATAAGCGTGTTTTAATTATATTATAACTTTATGTAATCTACAATAATTGTATGAATATTGATGAGATTGCTAAGATATCTCACATATATACATAATATTACAAGCCTACATACATAAATCTCTTTAAACCGAAACATCGATCAAGCAACAGCCGCTGGGCGCACTCGACTGGCTCTCTCACGGAAGACTACCATAGAAATGTACTGCATTTCCTAATTTATCGTATTTCCCCAATGTACCCATTCCCATCCTCTCCCTCCCCATTTTCCCAGTACATTCCTTAATCTGCAAAGGTACGCAGCGCATCCGGGGCCGTGTCAACGTTTGTCATTCTGCACTGATGTTGGCATGTACCACGGATGTCTATGTGCGACAGTATCCACTTACCATCAGGTGGACTGTATGCTCGTCTGCCGCCTTTTTTCTATATAAAAAAAAGTGTTTTAGTACCTATTGTATTAAAATGAATAACACTGCTTAGATATATCACATACAAATTGATGAAAACAGTATGAAACTAGTATCACTGATTGATTGCTTTCCATTACTTGATTAGATTTACGTACAGAACTAAATAATTGACATTTCAAAGTAAATTTAAAAGAGTTTTATTTTAACATTTGATTCAAATTAATGTTATTTTGTTAACACAAATACTGTTGTAGATTTTTAATAAAAAAAAAAATTAAGTCGGTTAAATTCTTTACTGAATAAACAGGTATTTCATTACAAATTGTAGAATTTTAAAAATCTATGCGCGATCCCGCTGGGTTGGCTCCACTTTCCAGCAAATTTACTGTGGGATTGCAATCCCTAGTCAGGATGGACGAATGTAAGATATATTTTTTTTTAAGTTTCAAATGAAATGATTTGTTAAATCTTCCACAGATTTTGTTTCAATGTTTTCGGCGGGAACTTATAACGGTTCCGAATAAAAAGTATCCAATATAAACTGTCTTTGTACTAAATATCGTTAAAATCTATCCAATGGCTTTCCGTGTGAGCTCTGATATTGTACATGCGGCCTTAATATTTTTTCCCGTGGGAACTATCTATATGGGTCCAGATCTATATTGGATCTGGATTAAAAATGCCCTAAATGTTAACATTCAAGTCTCATTAAAATTCGTTCAGTACGTTCATTTTTGGGCGATGTGCGTTCAGACAAACAAAGGAGGAAGGGTACACGCTGCAGTCCAACAGCAGATGGACGCGGTCGACTGGCCACCTCACCCCTCTCACCGAAGACTACCTTGAAAAGCATTTACCACTTTATCCCATTCTCAAATGTACGCACTTGTTTCGATAGTGAGTGAAATATGCCAGAGCCCATTCCCATCCCATCCTATCCCACCCCATTTTCCCAACCCTACCTCCAAATCCATACCTGCATCGCCAAAGTTAGGCAGCGCATCCGGTGGTGTGCCAACGTTTGTCGTTTTGGAGTGATATTGGCATGTGCCGCGGATGTCTATGAGCGACAGTATCCAATTACCACCAGGTGGACTGTAAGCACGTTCGCCGGCTTCTACCTATAAAAAAATAAAATAAACTAACCTTTCTTCGAAGACTTCACAGATAGCAATCCACTTTCCTGCACTTGTCCTCCGGCTGGCACTATCAGCACCTTATTTTGTTCCAGAAGTTTCTCTTCGGCCTCATCCATGCCGTCCTTTTCCTCCAAAACCGATCTTATTGACGGTGACGCCATTTTGTCGTCTCGCGCTTCAAGATGGCGGCTAAAGCATTCCGTTGCCGCCTTTTTCTCCCTTCTTTTATATTTAATGTATTATCATATTTCTGGAATGTTTCTTTTTTTACACTACATAATAAAATTCAGTCTTGTGTTTGGCTGGCGTTGTTCATTCTGAAAACAAAAAGATTGCATTTAATACAAATAAATATGTATATAACACTAGGATTCCCTGTGTCGTGGGTCCAGAGACACACGCAAAGACAAAAACACACACAAATACCCAGAACCGAACAAATATTTCTCTTTAAGCAAATAAATGTCCGACCGGAAATCAAACTCGGGACCTTTTGCACAGTAAGCAGGGTTATTACCAACTGCGACAATGATAAGAGTACGTATCATTTTTATATTATATAAAAATTTGTACATAGTTATTTAGATTTTTCAATTAGTGATATGTTCCGTTTGGCCGACTATAGTATACCATCACTCTCTCTTCCCGTGGGTGATGTAAAAAGCGACTAAGGAATAATACCGCAAGCCCTGAGGAACTGCATCACCTCTAAAAAAAAGTAGACTCGCCGACTCGCTTGGCCAGCGTATCGTTTTAAGACCGTCCCTTATGCAGAAGTCAACGGAATGAGCCTCATTATTAAAAAAAAAAAATTTTTTTTTAACGTTTGTGACTTTATTTTGTTTTTCATTTACATTGTTCTTTTCTTGAGGTTATTGTGATATTTATATTGTATGTGTGCTAGTGTATGTCGGAATAAAGTGTTGTCTATTGTCTAAATCTTGTTGGTGTGCGGGAGACGACTGACGAGAACAGTGTACAGTGGCGGTATGCTTTCGAATTGCTGACATTCGCAAAACACCGTGCGCGTTCTGCGTGCACTGTGCCAACACTGTGCCCCTACAGTAGACACAGTATTCCTACCATTAAATAAAACAATCGAAACATTAACACATCACTAATTTTCGTTAATGCCAAGTAGGTCACATTGTTAAAAACACTAAACATTCTTATGAATACGAATTATCGCTGCGTTGGTGTTTTATATCATAAACATTGTCACCAATTCAACGCCTTTTTTTTAACTTTTTAAAACCATTTTAAGCCTACACTACAAAAAGAAAATTGCAAACATGATGTACTACGGTTGGTTCCACTAGCCAGATGATCCGAACTATGACGTTTCCGAAGCCACTTTAGAAAACTGCACACACTTACGAGGAAGATTTCGCCAATTATTTATCAATACTGCTGGATCCATGCTATCTGCGTCGGTAGTCCTGTCGACCAGATATAGTAGAGCAGTCATGACCACGTCGCCGTCCTCTAGCAAGCCGAAGTTGTTGACCTTTGAACACGTTTCCCTTTTTATTTATAGAATAGATGGTAAACGAGCGGGCGGACCACATGATGGTAAGTGGTCACCGCCGCCCATGGGCACCTGCAACACCTTGCAGGCTTGCGGGTGAGCTGCCGACCGCGCACAATCCTGTTCACAGCTCTATCGTAGCGTGATGGAAAAACCTCGGCTAGCAGTTCATTCCACAACTTTAAGATTCATGGTATAAAGTGTATTTTTGACTGCACTGAATGTAGCGACTCCATGTCAAGGAAGTACGGATGAACCGCACGACGATGTGCGGTGCGATGGTAAAAACCCGAAGTTGGCATCAAATTAAACAGTTCTTCAGAACTTTCCCCATTATATAGGCGGTAAAAAACGTAGAGAGAAGCAATATCTCTTCTAGGGTTCTAGACCACCTGTGAGAGTGTATCCGACGCGACTACCTTGCAATGTAATAATGTGGTTTCCAAATGGTGTAGCCATCAGCACGTGGCATCAGCACGCGGCAACGGTGCGGGGAGTTTATCGTACACGTGCCGACGGTTCCATCGCGTCCCTGCTTAGTTTGCGATTATTTTTCCACTCGCAATTGATGATGTGGATGTAACCTTAGTTGATCTTCAGGTTGATACTATTGGTGCTTGATTTTTATAGCCCCGGAGGAAAAGGGGGAGCCATCTACAACTCACTATGTATTTAAAACACATGAAGTAAAGAATTGAAGAGCTACTGTTAGACTCTAACGTGCCTGCCCTGGCTACTCGTACATTGTAATCTCTCGCGCAATCTTGTGAACATATTCATTGTAGATTGGTTTGGTTTTTGAGGTTTCTCGTGTACAACAGTTCTTATTAATATGATTTAAGATGTCAAATCCGAATTCTCGTAGCGAGTTAAGATATTGAAATCTCCGAGGAGTATGAGCTTTTTCCGTTTTCGAGTTGCATTTCTAATGTATTTATGAAGTCCTTAAAATACGTCCAACCGGGTTTATAAACTAATCAGATATTTATTGAAAATGTCTCTAAATTTATCCATGAATAATTGTTGCCATTCATATATTTTTCCTCACTTAATTCATGCTTTAAGTCATTGTGTACGAAAATTGACACTGCTTTGGAATGTCTATAGCTATAGTAGTGTTTGTAGCAAGGGCGTTTTAAGTGAGGGCAGTTACCCCTTCTAGAGATTCGAAAAAATTGTATTTGTACCTACAATTCATATTTCTCCGATCCTCTCTCTCATCTTGCCGCCCCCCCCGCCCCCCTGCCTGACCCATAGGCTAGCGTTGGCTGGCGACGCCCTTGGTTTGCAGTGTTATATTTTCACTGCGGGTAGGGAATTCGGGGGTAGGATCTAGTGTTTATTCGTTTTTTGGTGTTACTTTTACTATATTTGGGATTCCTTTTACATATTTTATAGCTAAATTGCTTTCACCGGTTTGTTATCGTTGAGATAATTCTTCTCTCAAATCTTTCAGATATTTTGGTTGGCAGGGCGGCGTTTGATTGGAGTATATTTTTATTTTTATGTTGTAGACCGTATCGGATTTATTACGTAACAAATATAAGGCGTCTTGTTCTGTATGAAAGCAATCTTTTATTGGTCGATTTTTTGCAGCATATTTGCCTATCCGAAAATATTGTGGTGGCTCTGGGTCGTTCTCGTTTGTATAAACCTTAGATATTTGATTTTTGGCAGATAATCTCCTTTCTTTAGGACTTTTTTTCGTTCAATTCCGTAATTTCTATAATAATGATGTTCTTTTGTCGTTGATATCTTCCCTGATTTTTTTCCTTTTGGTACGTAAAGAACTGGATAAAAATAAGACTTAATTTTAAATAATACTAAAATAACAAATTAACATTTCCACAAACGTCTTCATGACAAGGATACATTTTTAATTTGATACTATAATTTTTTAATCAAGTCTTTAGCTATGGCTAACCAGACTTTCGTTATCGCTGACTGTAGCGAATCGATTGTCTTGGTTGATTAAGACAAGGTTATTCGCGCTCCAGTAGCCAGTTACCATCACTCTTTCAGATCCAGACTCAATTAGCGGAACTAATCGAGTTAACCTTTTTTTGTGGCACAGATGTCCAGGCCACATAATGATAAGTGGTCACCGCCGCCCATGGACATCCGTAACAACATGCGAGGTGAGCTGTTGACCTTGCTGAATCTTGTTCACAGCTCTCTTGAAGAGCCACATGACGTAGCGGGAATACCTCAACTGGCAGTTCGTTCCACAGCTGCCGGGTTAGCGGTATAAAGAGTCCTGAAGAACTGTCAATTTCCCTGCTGTCAATTTCGGGGGATTACGCTATTTTATACCTTAGTCGCCTTTTATATTATACCCACGGAGTCGTGCTATTCTAAACCCAGACGACAACAAACTGCCATCATATGAGTATATCATACTTCGTCGAACTTAGGTATGTACCTAAAAGCTGAGTACTGAAAAGGAATGGCAGCACATGTGGATAGCTAGATATAATGGAAACCTTTCCAATTATTACCTTCCAACGACAATAGGAAACCACTGAATGGCATTGAATCAATTGACCGGAAGCGGAAGTCCTCGGCCAAAGACAATTCGCTAAATTGCTTCTATGCCGGCTACCGAATCGACCTGTTTTATGTCTTAGCTTGTAGAATGTGAAAAAAAGTTTTTATTATTGACGCAAAAGCTACAAAATTTTGTCATTAGGGACATTTGAAGAGATGATTTCTGGTTCACTTCATAAATATAGTTCAGCTTTATTTCCCGTAAGAGTTAAATTATATTATAAATATTACAGAACATTTTTTTGGGGTGTCGTACATTATTGAAGAACAGAGTATACCAGAGTGGGAGACACAGAGTATCTACATACTCTATAGCAGGGGTGGCCAACTTGTTCAGAACATTGTTCTACTTAAAAACAATCTGACCTCTTGCTATCGAGTTAATTGTTCTTTAGTGAGATGAATAAAACAATAACTAGATAGCCTTTCAGTATTATCAATAAAATAATAGTAACATTAATATGAATAGGTAACAAAAAAAATAATGGGAAGTTTTTGTTTTCATTTCTTCTCTCAAATTAACAAAATCAGTACTATAATTTGATAACCCTTAACGAAAATTTTGATACCGGTCAAAAATTTTACCTTTCGCGATCAACCACCGGTCGATCGCGATTGACTTGTTGGCCACCCCGGCTCTATAGTATAGGCAGAGTATACCAGTGTGTGTAGAGTGATACGCCCTACGGTCAGGTGAAGCGACGACTCAACAAAGTTGCAGGTTGGTGGTTGGACGAGAAGAGCCGTCAGCCGAGGATCGTGTGCGGTGACGAACCGCAGGGGTTATCCAGCAGTGTAGAAACACAGGCCGATGGTGTTGGTATACTCATTGACCTAATATCAGAGTAAGAATTAACCGACGTATTCACTTTTCCACATTCACTACAATGATCACTCGGAAAGTTTGTAGTGACAAGATAGATAACATTATCATTGTTTACACATCTTACAGCGGGTTTGATTAGCCTTCAAGGTGGCTTTTGTGATCGTTAAATGCTTTCAAAACATCTACTCTTTTTACCCGTTTCGTCACTCATTGAAACCTAAACGCTCAGCGAACAATGCCGAGAGCTATGGTCCAAGTTTCCTTGCGGTATAAGCTCCGAAACGAAGAGATTCACCAAAGAACCGAAGTCACCGAGATAGCTCGTAGAGTCAGCATGCTCAAGTGTCACGTTTGCAGCGGGATCGACAGCCGATCGGGCAGACGACTCCTCGAATGGTGTTGCCATGTGCCGTGAAGCGTAGTGTGAAACGCATTCCGGCCAGGTGGACCGACGAATTGAAGTAGTTTTCCAGCGACGGCTCGATGAAAAGAGCTAAAAACCGTGTGTGGTGACAAGCCGCGGGAGAGGCCTATATCTAACAGAGCGGAGAGTTTATGAGAGTTATTGAGGTGTAACGAAATATTTCCCGAAAGTCGATCTCCGCAAAAGATACAGTGCCTATTACAAATTGAATAATGGTGATCGGCCATCTTCGGATGCCGAACAAACACGAAGAGTAAAAAAAAAAAGATACAAAGTGACCACTCTATGTTACATTGTACATCTCTCAGCGTTCGGTCAAGTCTTCTTCGAGTCTGGGTGTTGCGCGTGCTGTGTTCGCCTTTGTTTGTGTCTCTGGGCCCACGACTCGGGGAATCCTAGTGTGGGACTATTGAGTGTGGCGTTATTTATTTATGAATATATAAAAACAATTGCGACATCTTTATGACCACTACGAACGTTTTAGATAGAACAACAAAACGATACATGATTGTAACTTTTGATTCATTACTTGAAATAATTTTATTTCTCGCTAGACGGTTTTATGTTTTAAACTAGTTGAAATGTTTTCCGTCATTTCCGTGACACATTGTGTATAAAACTGTATAATTATTTAATTATATAAAAAAAATATTTGTAACTAAGAACCAGCATGTCCTGACGTCGGAACTCAACTTATCGTCCAAAAACATTTTTATTTCACACTAAATTAATTGTCCGTAAGTGTATAAACAAAACGAGCAATAAATTGTTTATGATCGTCATGACGTCACATTTCAAGATGGCGCCTAATCGACGCAGTACATTGTTCTTTTATTGCAAGTTTTATGTAATGGGTGCATTTATGTATAACTTGCTTGTGATCACGGTTTCATCCGCATGATCACTATCCCACAGGAGCCCTAAATACAGGGTTAAATAAATAAGGGAAATAATCTAATGCAGCAGAAATACTGAAGGTGGCAGCAAATTTAAAGGTGGGTTCAGGTTCTCTGATGACCATAAAGATACAAGAGTCTCCGTCCACTTTGTGTTGACATTCTCAGTAATTTACATCGATTTGAGAATACAGGCAGGCACGTTAATCTGTTTTTTTTTCTTTTATTTATAGTAAAAAGGCGGCAGACGAGCGTACGGTCCACCTGATGGTAAGTGGATACTGTCGTCTGCGATCGGCGACACATGCCAACATCAATCCAGAATGACGAACGTTGGCACGCCCCTGGA
Organism: Sesia apiformis; assembly: GCA_914767545.1. Classification (NCBI taxonomy): domain Eukaryota; kingdom Metazoa; phylum Arthropoda; class Insecta; order Lepidoptera; family Sesiidae; genus Sesia; species Sesia apiformis. The sequence continues at coordinate 2,741,340 of OU611977.1, read as the reverse complement.
TGCGCTGCCCACCTTGCAGATTAAAATGGAAGGGTTGGGAAAATGGGGAGGCATAGGATGGGAATGGGCTCTGGCACATCTCACTCACCACCGAAACACGTACGTTCATTAGGGAAATAAGATGAAGTGGGAAATGCAGTACATTTCAAGGTAGTCTTCTGTGAGAGGGGGGTAACGTGGCCAGTAAGGTGAGCGCAGCGGCTGTGGGAATGCAGTGTGCACTCTCCCTCTACACGATGTTCTATGTACAGAGTAGCTCTCGAATTATTTAATTCATATGTGTTTTGAAAATGGAACATTCTTATTAGTACCTATTTAAGTTTCAAATTTGACTTTCCAATGAACCCCTCCTCATCCGCTTCAACCTCCCTAGAGGTTGCACAACCAGGTTTGATGAGAATGTATGAATGTTATTCAAAAATAGTTTCATTTGCAGATCACGATTTGCTGCTTATTTGAAATAGAACCCAATAAAATATACGTGCATCCTCCCTTTTGTGAAAACGAACAACGTTAGTTTTACGATTTCTTAAATTCAACTCTTTCTTTTTCATACAAAAATAAAAATATTTATAATGTAATCTACTCTGAAGCGAAAAAACAAGCAACGTTGTCAAACTGTTGACATAGAGAAATTGTAAGAGGAGGTTAGACAAGTTAATTTAAGCGTTACATATAAATTTCGCATGTCATTTTTATGACAACTTGAATATATTCTGAAGATAGAATACAAATGAGTAACAAATTCTCGGATTCTCTAATTGTAAACTTTAATCGTCTGTTTAGTACGAATAGTGCGTGGACGGCGAGACCTTTTTCTGTCGCAAACAGAGGACGTTTCAATGTACGAGTACCTACCAATACGAACACAAACATTCGGCTGCGGAACGAACTGCCTCAAGAGATCTTCCCATTAAACTACAACATGGGGTTCTTCAAGAAAGCTGTGCTAGGATTTTGCAAGGTCGGCGGCGCGCCCGCATACCCCCTGGTGTTGCAGGTGTCCATGGGCGGCGGTGACACTTACCATCACGTGAGACCGCTTCCTCGTCCGCCCTCTTCTCTATAAAAAAAAAAAAAATAGCAAGCGGTTGGAGTTTTAGAATTTGCATTTGGCTCCATGCCTACTTTGTGAAATGCAATTACAGCAATACGGTTTTCGTTATTACCCACTTCGTTTCAATATCAATACAATATTTAATAATGATAGGCGCCAAAATGAGAAAAAACCATTAATTCTCACGCGAGAACGACATATTACAAATTCAAATGTATTTCTTTTTTCTTTGTTGTAACGATATTTATGGCCAGACTAAATACAGAGACTTTAAAATTTCGTTGTTGTTGAAATAAAACATGCTGTAACATCTGATTTGAAGATACCAAGAATCTGATATGTCATGATCATCTGATCATCTTCATATGATTTGAAGAATGTAGACTAAATATTTGTAACAGAATTTATTTTTTTATTGCGATCTCCATTTATAATAATAAGCTACCAAATTATTGAAAATATTTACCGGGAAATATTATAAATTTTATATAAATTATTATAATATGTATAAATAAATTTGAAATTTTAAAATGTCATAAGTGATACGCTAGATTTTAAATAAATGTTTTTACAATGTAAATCATTATATAAATTGAATAGTGACAGAATTTATAGTGAAACGTTATGTGTAATAATAATAATATAAATGAAGTGTACGGATTATACATAATATTATACATTATATAAATTATTGTATGCATAAACGTGCTGTGACTACTAACTTGACTTTTGCACGCATATTGAGGCAAAACAACACGAGATGTATTTATTATAATTTATAACACCATTATTTTGATTACTACCTATGTTTTGACAAAATAAATGATAAAAAAAATTATCCTCTTTTTTTCCAAGTCTGAATCTTGGGAAATTAGAAACAACAATTAGGTACTTATTCGCACATAATGTCGCAAATGCTTAACACATTTCTAAACAATGACCTAGTTTTATTTTTATCATACAGTAAACAGATCTTTACATCCATCGATATCATATGTCGCCATAAAAATAAACACTTAGAGAATTGGCCAACCGAGCGTTCGCACGATTACAAACCTTTTACCGTTCGTAAACGTGTTATTTCTATGACCGTAAAGTTCATATTTGTTGCTCAACTGAAAGAATATGTTTGTTCTCCATCGTTACATTTGCGGTTAGTGCTACCTAACCGCTTACTGAACAATTTTATAATTATTATTTTTTTTATATAGAAAAAAGGCGGCAGACGAACATACCGTCCACCTGATGGTAAGTGGATACTGTCGTCCATGGACATCCGCGATACATGCCAACATCAGTCTAGAATGACAAACGTTGGCACGCCCTGGATACGCTGCCCACCTTTGCAAATTAAGGAATGGATTGGAAAAATGTGGAGGGATAGGATGGTATGGGAATGGGCTCTGGCATATCTCACTCATTACCGAAACAGGTACGTACCTACGTACATTGAAGAAATACGATAAAGTAGAAAAATGCGGTACATTTCAAGGTAGTCTTTAGCGGCTGTAGGAATGCAGCGTGCACTCTGCCTCCTAAAATGAAGTTTGTATTTGTGCAAATGCACGAGAAAGGGTCACTTTCCGCCGGTCTACCGGCGGGGAATCCCTTAAGTTCGTTACTACACACACTGCTCCTGACTGAGCGTCTTCTGCGCTCGCCCAAAACCATACATGTCCGGTGACTCTTGAAAGGCCATCAGGGCCACAAGAATTTAGCCATTCCGAAAACAAAAGCGACTACACGATTGACCGATACTTTATGCCTATAAATTCTATGACATATTTATACCAGTGGTTCTCAAAGTGTGCGTCTCGGTGAGCCCAGAGAGCTGCGACTTCCTTACAGGGGCACAGCACCGCGAAACGCAACTCTATTTTCATAATTTTACTTCCATTTTCAATTCAAGAGGGGAGATCCAGTAGAGGGTGGTTAAATGGTTACAACCACTTATGTACTTATAAGTTATATTTTGCAATAAAACCAACGAGGCTTATGATTGGTGAGTGTCCAACCAACGAGGATTGGTGAGTCGAGGTAGTCGAGGCTTGTGGTAGCCGGCTTTGTTATCTCTCGTCTTTTATGGCACCCACTATTCTATACTTTTCTATAGTCCGACGACACCATACATACATATATATAATGTAAATATTATGTCTGGATGACATTTCCGCATAACAACCTGATAAGTAAGTGATAAGTGTTATCACGCACACCACTAATTGTGATATTAATGCAAATACGTCTAACCTTACATTTTAATGCGCATTTTTATCTAATTACTGTTGGAGGAATGGCATTTTCCAGCGATGAACTTGGTAGAAAAAATGAATTCAAACGCCACGCTGACCAAGCTTGGCGAGTGCACTGTTTTAAAGCCGGTGCAGTTCCTCAGGGTCTGTGGGAGCCCACGGCACCACGACGCGCACGGCAAGAGATCGGCTGGCTGACACCACGCAGCGCAATGAATACATTAGTTAAATAACCACATAAGTTATATCAATAGAAATAGATAACAGAAAACCTAGTTATTCACACGTTTGTATGTCCACTAGTTGATATTAAAACGGTCTGTTACAGTATATTATCCCTTGCTATTAAAAAAGAGGGTTTAAGCCCTGCATTGGTAAAAGGTAAAAGGTAGTCCACTTTATCTTATTTCCCCAATGTACGTACGTGTTTCGGTAGTGAGTGAGATGTGCCAGAGCCCATTCCCATCCTATCCCTCCCCATTTTCCCAACCCTCTCTCCAGATCCATTCCTATATCTCCAAAAGTAGGCAGCGCATCCGGGGGCGTGCCAGCGTTTGTTATTTTGGACTAATGTTGGCATGTAGTGCGGATGTCTATGGGCGACAGTATCCACTTACCATCAGGTGGCCTGTATGCTCCTTCACCGCCTTCGTACATAAAAAAAAATCTTGGTAACATCTACTACACTTTTTACAAGCATTTGACTATCAGCCTGTTTTCTTAAAATTTAAATGTAATTTTTTTATTTAAAAAGAAAATTAAAATAATTTTGTGTCATTATGTCGCAGTTTAGCCTATAAGTATAAGTTTCTATGCATATTGTATTGTATAATTTGGATACATAAAAGGTAGGTGGGACCGAGCAGAAAAACGCAAACGCTAAATCGGTTCATTAAATGAAATCTAAAATAGCGATATAGTGATGATTAAATGTAACATGGGCGTGTCGCGCGATGCTGATAACAACAGCTGTCGGCCCGCGCGCCGTAACGCGAAATAATTTATAAGTGACGTTATCCTGAGCACAGGGACCGGTATAGACGGTATACACCGGTTCATTGTCGGTATAGACTTGTTGACTTTCATTAAGATGTTTCTAACTCAAAATTTCGAATTAATATTAGAATTGGTGTAAAAAAATAAATCCAATGTTATATTTATCAATTCGTCAAAATTCCAGAGGTGATTTTAAAAAGGATCAAGTCTGTTGGACAGTTTTTGAGATTATTACCTCTTACAAACAAACATTTATTCTTTATAAATTATATCTAACGTGATAAGTATCTGGATAATTTCGAAGCATTTGAGGAAAAGACCTGAATATGGAATGCAATAAATAAAATATTTTATTTATTTGTGTCAGTCAACATAAAACACATACCTACCTACTTCTAAATTAAAGTAAATGATGTTATTTTAACGAAAAAAATGTTTTTCAACGGAGGTATACTCCGCGAATAGTATTAAGTACGTAATTGTCAAAACATTTACAGTAACAAATTATATAAATGTTCAATTGTGTGATGATTCAATATCGAGAGCATATTCCATAATTGGGTATTTCCTCCATATGGCATATTTATTCAAGGAACTAGGAAACAGAACGTTAGTCAAGCATACAATTTAACATAGTATATTATGTCTTAGCGATGACGCAAAACACAATTGTTTTGATTGTATGTAGATCAGTGTAATACAAGCCACTTGATAAGCGAATACACCCCTTACACTACTCACACCGCTTTGACATAGAAAAAACACGCTGTATCTTAGCTGTCCTACATTTAAAAGTTACAGAGTTGCTTCAAATCATGCCTTTAAAACTGCACGCTAGTTCGCATACCGGTAACAGTAATACTTGTTATAACACCGTATCTATTCATGACTCTTATGCGTAAGTACGTGATTTCAAATCCTCGACCCGTACTGCCTCAAGAGGTTTCTCCATTAAGCAACGATATGGGGTTCTTCAAGAAAGCTGTGAATGGGATTTTGCAAAGTCGGCGGCGCGCCCGCATACCTCCTGGTGTTGTAGGCGTCTATGGGCGGCGGTAACACTTACCATCACGTGGGTAAAAAAAAAAAAGATTCAATATCACTAGTTCGTATGTTTCTGATTTAAAACAAGAATCTGTAGCGGGCGTATCAAACAATGCACACGGCGCACGCGCGGTAGATACGGCTCTAGTGCATTTCTACCAAGATAACTTACTTGTGTTCTATGTCACAGTGTAGTGGCAGGTCTAAAGTACATTCATTACACTGATATATGTACGTCACGTACCACGCGATACAATTGACTCTATTGGACCAATAGCCGGTTATATAAGTACCGCGCATTCATTGACTAGTGTCTTTGTTTATTAGTTAAATAGATAGATAGACGAACGGATACGAAAAAAGTATTTTTTTTTTTTATAGAGAAGAGGGCGGACGAGCAAGCGATCTCACGTGATGGTAAGTGTTACCGCCGCCCAAGGACACCTGCAACACCAGGGGGCATGCGGACGCGCCGCCGACCTTGCAAACCCTATTCACAGCTCTCTTGAAGAACCCCATGTCGTAGTTTAAAGGGAAGACCTCTTGAGGCAGTTCGTTCCACAGCCTACGGGTTCGCGATATAAAATAATTTTTGGACCGTACAGTGCGCGACACCTCCGTATCTAGGAAATGCGGATGGACCGCACTTCTGTGACGGGAGGTGCGGTTGTAGAAACCCGAGGTGGGAATTATATTGAATAATTCTTCAGAGCATTCCCCATTTAGCCATTTAGCGGCGACATGGGGCTCTTCAAGAGAGCTATGAACAGGATTCTGCTAGCCCGCAAGCCCCCTAGTGTTGCAGGTGTCCACGGACGCGTGAATACGGACGGCGGTGACCACTTGACATCGTGTAGCCCGCACGCTCGTCTGCCATCTATTCTTTAAAAAAAAAAGTATAGATACTTTTCGGTATCAAGGTTTTTTTTATTTACTTTTAAACCGAAAAACATATTATTACTACTTTGTGTCCGGTAAACCTTGTTATGTGCAGGCACTGCATATTCGTATACAAACAGTTATAAAATATTAATTGCTGGATTTGATACCGATAACTTTTAGGGCCTGCGCACACGAGGGACTTTTGTCCGCTGAGGACAAAAATCCCCGAAGCGTGGAAAAAAATGTTCGCCGAGAACTTGGCACAGACTCAACGCACGCGGTGTGCGATCATTTGTTCGCCGGAAGTTTTGTGAAGCGCACGCTATCGAAGCAAATATTCTGAGATTACGTTGTGTTGTAATTTACTTGAAGTTTAAGAAAAAGAGAAGAGGTTACCAAAGAGACTACTGGGTCCATCCCTTTATTTCGGATCGATTAACGAATGGATATTTTCATGCAAAGCATATTCAGTTAAAACAATGTCCAAAAAGATTCTTCAAATATTATAAAATGTCGATTGGAACTTTCGATGAGTTGCTGTCAATTGTCAATTGTAGAACCTGCTATAAGACATTCTGACACGGTGATAAGGATGTGCATCGGTCCAGAAGAAACACTGTCAGTAACTTTAAAGTAAGCAAATAAAATCATGTTAAGGACAAAGTGTCTAGTCTGATGTGCTTTTAAGTGTACAATTTCGAACTGTTTGCCGGATTGATCTCCTTAAAAAACAACAACAGAACAATGCACAATCAATTATTTTAATGTTTCATATTTGTTACATTCTTCTTCTTCTTCTTCTCAGCCCTTGGACGTCCACTGCTGGACATAGGCCTCCCCCATTGTCCGCCATTTAGACCTATCGGCAGCGACCTGCATCCAGTAGCAATGTGTGCACTCGATGGTATTGAGTTAGTCGTCATCCGACCATTGTCGCAGTACCTCGCCTGTGCAGAGTATTATATTGCGCCAGTAAATAATTTATAAACCTATGTGTTTTATTAAGAGTCTATTAGTGTAAGTAAAACTTAACAATTTAATTTTGTCCTGACTCGACACTGAATCCCAAACAGAAGAAGAATAAACCTCCTGGTATACTTTGTTCCACAATTTTTTCTTCGAATTTCAGTCGTGATACTCTTTTCTTGACGTATCATATAAAGGAGTTCTTTTTTGAACTTCCTTTATTAAAATTTTACAATCGATTTCAAGTGTCATCGTGCATAGGTACATCACTCTCGAGCGCTCAACGCGGACTAAAATCCTGGGCTTAGTTCTGATTTTTTCGGGGACTCACGCGTACTTTGTACGGCCCGGTCTGTCGATGTCCTCGGTTATTCGGGGGACTTTTTGTACGCGGTACTTTTAGTCCCTCGTGTGCGTTATTCGATGCAGTTGTAAGTGATCTATTTTGACGGACAAAAAAGTACCCCGAGGACTGTCCCTCGTCTGCGCAGGCTCTTAGGAGTATTATATGGCAGGTATAGTATTTACAAGGATATTCTTAATCTTTAATTTTTTTATAAATTAATAGAACAATGATAGATGAATCCCATGACATTTTGTTTTCAAATCGCTTTAAACCACTCTCCTGAAACGTTGCATTTTTTCGAGATGTATCGGTTTTCACAGGACACAGATATTTACTGATATTTTTTCCCTGCAAGTTACATAACATTAGATACAGTTCCATACTAATGGTTCTCATTATATAAGCATGAGATCACCGTATCAACAAACAGTATATCTATAGAGTGAAATACTATATAGTACATATATATCTACAGTACACATATAATTACACAAGTAAATATATTATGTACATAAAGTATGAACATGTATGTATTTACGTGATTCAATGTATTAAACGTAGATAGATAATAATATAAGCATTTTAAAACTAAGGTTGCGTGCGGAGTGACCGCGAGGGCGGGAAGCAGGAGCGGAAAACGCGACGTTGCGATCAGCTCTTTTTATAACATCTCCGCCGTTAAAGCGATTCTCACTGTGGAAGGAAATTTTATTCAGAACAAATTTTACTTGAAAGAAGTGTATTTTTTATTTGCGATATTATAACATACTCGAAAAACGTCAAAACTATTACATTAGTAACGTATTGCTCTCGCAGCTTCGCTGGTAGAAATCCCCTAAGGGGGATAAGCACGCCTTTTCTATGTATTTACTTTTGTACCTATTTTTATCATTTGTGTGTACATACAATAAATAAACTATAGTGAAACTATAATCATAACTCTTAGCGGATATCCCAAACCGACTTGTACTATTGTCCGCTACTGCTCAAAACACTCGCGAGGGTCGCCGCGGAATCCGCTCATGGCCCCGCGGTCATACCGACCCCACTTTAGCCTATAACACGAGACAAAAGGTAAACAAAAAGGCAGTACCTACTTTTAAAATTGTATTCTTGTTATAACTAGCATTCCCTGGTGTTAATCTTGTATGCTATGCGTGCCTTTCACCTTTTATCTCACGCGTCAATGAATAGAGTATATAGGCTACCTTCGGAGTGGACTTCCAGCGGGACAGCAGAATCCGCTGTGTAATTTTCAAACACTTAGGTCTCGATAAATAGACAATTGTCCGTCTTGGAATTAGTGACAGTCAAGTTTTATAGCACCTTATTCCGTTTTCATAGAAGTTAGATTCCAACGACACTGTCTAAGTCTCAGCAAAGCACGGTCTTAGAATCTTTAATTAAATCAAAAGGAGGAAGATACGTTACTCACTTACCGCGCGTGGTCCTACAAAATGGGAGTCCAATGAACTTGGTTCGTTTAGTCGCCGATATAACAGCGACTTGCTTGTACGTGATACGCTCACACGGTGAACACAGTTTTGTAGTGGAAAATACGTTTAAAAATACTTTCCTATGCATTTATTCAGTGCACAAATCACTCGAGGAGCAAAAACAAGACATATGGAATCACTTTTCATGCGTAAGTACACCAAAAAGCAATAATTTGTAGTTTTTTTAAATCCTTACTGTGGATTCGGCCATTAATGAGTGAGCGAGATAAAACTATATGAAACATGACGTGACTGAAGCGCCGCACTATGGAAAATGGTAGAACAAAGGCAGATCAAAAATGCTTTTTAGCAATTTCGGAATTAACACACTTTCTTAATTTTTTTTAAGAGTTTAAGAGTCAAAATTTGATATAATGTGAGTATTTTAAACTATATATGTGTATTTATCAAAAACTTTTTTTACGACTTTCAACTGCAATTAGCGTGAATTTTTTTTTTTTTTTATGGACGAAGGTGGCAGACGAGCATACAATCCACCTGATGGTAAGTGGATACTGTAGCCCATAGACATTCGTGATACATGCCAACATTAGTCCAAAATGACAAATGTAGGCACGCCCCCTGATGCGCTGCCTACCTTTGGATATAGGACTGGATTTGAAGAAAGGGTTGGGGAAATGGGGAGGGATAGGATGGGAATGGGCTCTGACACATCTCACTCACTACCGAAACACGTACGTACATTAGGGAAATAAGATTAAGTGGGAAATGCAGTACATTTCAAGGTAGTCTTCTGTGAGAGAGGGGTAACGTGGCTAGTCGAGTGCGCCCAGCGGCTGTTGGATTGCAGCGTGCACTCTCCCCCTCATTAATAACTTCTTATATTGAAGGGGGGAAAACTGAGGAAGCATTATCAACATTTTTAAAACAAAATCAAGTACATATCTGAAGACAATTTATGTTTCGTATTAACCGATATCCAAAGACATATACCTTCGTTTAATAGACGTTGGAAAGAAGCGAGACCCACAAAAGATGTATTTTTAAGTAAGAACAGTAGTGTGCTGGATTCTGAATATTCCGTAACCACACCGACCCTGAAGAACTAAATAACCGACTCTTCACCTTCAACTTCTACTGGGAAAGGAGGAAGACCATGTGTAGCGTATGGAGACTATGATAAACTATGGAGAAAGAAAAACTATGATTGGTACTACATGCCAACTTCAGTTCACAAAATATTAATACATGGAGAGGGTGTTATAAAACATTTTGAGGTGCTACCTATCGGGCAGCTTTCGGAAGATACACAAGAAGCCCGAAACAAGGATTATAAAAAATTTCGTTTGCATCATGCTCGGAAATGCTCACGAGCTGCTACTAATGAGAATGTGTTTCATACTCTTCTATATACATCTGATCCATACATAACAAGTTTAAGAAAACCCTATGTGAAAAATGTGAAGGAACTTGACGAAGTCATAGAAATATAGTAGGTATACTCACTTGTGATTAACATGAATTTGCCTCTGTGTACTAACAAAGACTAACTAACAACTAAGAAGAATTATGTAATTAAAACAATTAAATGTTTGTCCAATTACCGCTAAGTTTTTTTTTTTAGGACAAATTTATTACCACTCGGATGTAAAATTGATTAAATATACATATACCTAAGTATATATATGTCGAGTGAATTATTGTTCGAGATGCTTATTTTCACATGACAAATATTAAAACCACTGAAATAGTCATACAAAATTGACAAAATACATGTCATCGAAATCTATAGTTAACAGGTACTCACGTTAATTTTTTCGGTTTATTCTTCTATTTTAATGTTTTTTTATAATAATGTTTAGTCTAATATTTAGTTAAGAATCAAATTATGGAACGTATTTTGAAATTAAATAAAAATTAAACATATTAAACACGTATTTTTTACGTATTTGAATTTTTACAATGTTACCTACTTATAAAAAAACGTTTTAACATAATTAAATTAAAATATATGTATTTAAAGCATAATATATTCATTTATACTTGTGCAAAATTTCAAGAGTTTATCTTTAGAAACAAAAATATTATTGATTTTTGATCCGAAACAGACCGAAATTTTCCATAGTGCGCTCGCACGGCCATGCGGTGCGAGACTAGGAAGTACTCGTAGTGCTTGTCTCGCTCGTGCTAGTGTCCAAGCTCATCGCTCTATCTCTATCGTTCAGTGCCGTACAGCGTGACATCAGTTATAACTGTATGAGTTTGTTTGCATGTAGTTGTGCATCCGAGTCCATTTTCAGTTCGCGCAATGTACGAGTAAGAACGTACCGTATCTTACCCTTTTGCTTTGATCTAAGCTTAGAATCATCTATTTATCCGGACCATAATGTATATCAGGCAAAGGTCTGCTAAGTTGGGCAAAAGCTGAGTTGAGACATTTCATTGAATTTGTTTTGTTTTCGGCAAATTGGATCGGATCGGACTATATTTTCGTTTTATACCTAGTATTTTATACCAAAATTGAATTTCCAAATAATTATCTAATTTCTTTTGGGCTCGATGAATTTTGTTTAACAATGTCGCAGTGTCATTTCCCAGAATGTTTTTCAAGGAAATGTTTACACGGTAACAATGTAACAAACAAATTAATTATAGACAGTAAAATAGATGAAGTCATTCCGCAAATAAATAAATAATACCCACGAGTTAGACGGCCATTTTGAAATTCGGCGAATGACTTCGTCAACAAACTGTTGTTATTTTATACTTTTGAGGAAGTTTCCGTGTTTTCATTAACATCCATCTATACGTGTCACTAAAATAACGCAAAAAAAATCTGGTCTTTGTCGCATTTTTTTAATCTGCGGGTATACGGTATTCCGAGGGTGGCAGCTCTAGTTGCCATCCGGCCGGAGTCTCCCCGGATTTGTCTTAGATTGGAGGTTTCAAAACGTTACCTTTAACTGTAGGCTTGATCCATAAGCTCAAAGCCGTTCAGCGAGTTCGGAGTTTCATTCATTCGAAACTTGCGAATGGCTTGCGAGCACATAGCTTGTGACATATGTGAATCAACATGTTGAAGTGGAAATAAGCAGGACATATTTGCCGCAGGACCAATAATCGATGGGGTGGACGAGTCCTCAAGGTCACGTACTATGAAGGGCAGTGTGGAACGCCCTCCAGCCAAGTGGGTTGATGACTTGAAAAGGTTAACCAGTGGTGGTTGGTTAGGAGCCGAAGATCGTGTGTCAGCAGTGGACAGACGAGAGGCTAATGGTATCGTATTATTATATAAACATGCTTGATGTTTAGGTTACATTTTATCATCCATAGTTGATTAGAAATTCGAATCTCCACTAGAATATTATCTTCTAATGGCTCCTCTTCACGTTGGCCAATATATGTGCCAATGGTATGGCACACATGGTTGATTATACGGTATTGGGTTTTACGATATTCCCTAAGAAAAAGTCATCAATTTAACATAATATTAATTATGTTACAAGTTTACCTTAAGTATCTCATTGTGTTGAAAGGGCCAGAAAATATGTATATTGGCTAACGTGTGGACGCGGCGGCCATCATTTCCCCAAAACCCTTTGATCTGTGTTGAAAAATTGACACCACTCGAATCTCACGCTAACGTGTGGGCCAACACTCCAATACCTACCAAGGTGACCACAAACCCCCCTTCTACACGATGGCCATACGTATTGGCCACAACCATTGGCACATATATTGGCCAACGTGAAGAGGAGCCATAAAACTAAAGTGGGCAGCAAATTAGACTGTGCCTTAAAACCGTAAAGTCCAAAATAGTTGTTAAGTGTATCACAGTACAAAAAGGAGTGTCGACCGAGCTGTGCAGTCGATGATATGCGCGCGCGAAACAAAGGAGAGTGTTGCAATTCAACATGTCCTCGTATGTTTATTAGATCTAGAGATAGTATTAGCTTCGTTCGCGGTAAGGATTCAGAACTGATTCGGAACTATACGCATGCGCAGTTCAAATAATAACACACAATTCAGAATTTCTAGTTACAGTTCTGTGTTCGCGGAACCGTCGAACTCGGTTCAGGATCGGTTCAGAATCAGTTCTATCAGTTCTATAACTTTGGCAATAATCGTAGTTCCAGACATGCGCAGTAATGTGTTTTGGTGGGTCCACTTAAATACTTGCCAACTTAGGGGTTTTCCCCCCAAATTTAGGGGGTAAATAAGTGGGATGGGTTCTTTTAGGGGTTTTATATTTTTAGGGGTATTTTTAGGGATTTTATGACTCTTCATATATTTTTTTGAATATATATTTTTCATATATTATGTGAAAGTATAGGCCCTGGGACAATCCAAACTATAATAGCTAATCATATTTATTTGTTGACCTAGCGACTTAACGACATCTAGTACAAATATATTACAACTACTCTGTGGTGACTGGTGGTTATTGTGCCTATACTTACTGGAAATACATATGTACGTTGATTATTGTTTACTTGTTTAATTCGATTTTGTTGTTGTACTGCTGTGCCGACAAGCAATTTGTTAATGATGCCTAAATAAACTAAAAATAAAAAAATGTTCACTCAGAAGTACACGTAGAGTTGGGAAACAGATCCAGATTTAAAAGGTAAAGAAATTTCATTGCATTTTTGTAATTTATATTTTTTCTTTTATTATATATTTTTTTAGGGGGATTTCTAAGTAATTGGGGCGATTTTGGGGGTTTTTGACTTAAGCTTTAGGGATAAATATTTTTGAGAGTTGGTAACACTGCCGATGACAGTAGATCGTACGCAGTTTGGTTCCGAAATCGTTCGCGGAAATAAAAATCACGAATCGGTTTATAACCGAGCATGCGCTCTACTACGATTCCAAATTAGTTCAGTACTAGTTCTGAATCCTTACCGCGAACAAAGCTATTAAGACCCTTTTTAGGGAACCAAAATTAGTGAGCTAACACATACATATATGATATATACTACGTGTTACTGAAATAATGCAAAAACTGAATATAAATTGTTCAGTAAGTACTCAAAATAGAATTGATTCTAACGGTTTTTACAATTGGTTTTATTTTCATGATTCTAGTATATCTAGACTATCTATAATTTTTAGTAGTACAATTCTAGTATATCTTTTATTCTACCCGGCCTCTTAGCCACCAGGTCTGAGTAATGAGCATTAAAATGTTTTAAACAGGACACCAAAACCTTTATTTGCACATTTGATTTGCTGCCCATTTACTATTTCTCGCTGCTCATTTAACTATAAGCCTTTATTTAATTAATTAATTATATTGAATTTAATTAAATATGTGTTTCATTATTTTTCAAAATTGTGTTGTGAAGCCATCAATTTGAGAATACATACTAGATATGTTACATCTAATACATGGGGAGGTTACAGTCTAATAGTCTATATTTCTGTTCAGTAACTCTCGAATTCTTTAACTCATATGCATTTTGAAAACCAAACATTTACATTTCAAATTTTACTCTTTAATAAACCCTTCCTCAACAGCTTCACCCCATCCTTCCCCTGTTAGTTGCCAACCAGGTTTCCTTGATAAGAATGTATGATATATCATCTAGTTTATTCCCATATCAATGTGTGGGGCTAAAGTATGGGATGTAAAATTTCACATGTAAATTATGCATGTATTTAAATGTAATTAAATTCAGGCGAGCCAAGCCATGGGTATTAGCTGGTTTGGAATATAAAATGGTCAGAAATTTCCATATCAAAGTTTTATGCTAAGGTTTCTTTTTTTGGAGAGGCAAAATTCTTGTGGCCCTAATGGTCTTTCATGAGTCACAGGACATGTATGATTTAGGGCGAACGCAGTAGGCACTAAACCAGGTGCGAGTGTGTGCAGCAACGAGCCTAAGGGCTCCCCCGCCGGTAGACTGGCGGAAGGAACGGACCTCGGCTTAGGGTGTTGTTTTGGGAGGGTACTGCAGGATCGCGAGTCGGTGATAAGCGCCTAGGCACATGACAATATAACAATATACCGGGTAAAAGTGTTGGCTGAAGACCGGTGTGTGTTCACAGTGTAGCGAGGGTGAGGTCCCGGTCTCCGCGAGGACAGTGTAGTCTGTGAGTGTAGTGTAAGAACTGCATTGACAGCAGTAATCGGGTCGTTGGGGTTGTCTAAGATGTGCCCAGGAAGACGACCACAACGGGGAGGGTACTAAGCAAGGTATCCCTGGTAAAAGCGAGGTATAGACAGGATACATTGCAAAGTTAGCACAATAAATTAGTATTTCTCACATTTTTAACCATAATAAGAACCCATCAGTGCTTGTGTACTTGACACCTATATGCTAACTTGTAACAAACTTAACATACAGATCATAGGAACCTGTATATGTATGGTAGTAAAGTTCAATTTCATGTGACATGTTTATTTTTGCAATATTGTATAAACTTGACCTGTTATTATGTCCACAAGTCAACACAGCTGTCCACTCGTAAAAGCTAGAGGCAATGACAATTTGTTGTTTGAAGGATTTAAGGATAGTTTAATAACCTTTTTTAAGTTTTTCAAATCCATAATCCATCCTTTGCTTAATATGAAAAAGTTTCCATTATTTTTTTTTTGCATATATGGCAATGGTGCAATTAGCACATACTGCCAGTGTAAAGTTTTCTTTGTAATAAAAGTCAAAACATTTCAAAGCATATTTAGTTAAGGGTCTCTCAGTAAAGTGATAGTAGATTTACTGAGGACAGAGTTGGACTCCTTTAAACGAAAAATGCAGTCCTGTGCTTATATTTGATTATCACACACATTTGAAGTTTAATAAACTATCATCATTATTAAACAGTAAAATGAAACAAAAACTTCACTTCAGGAGTTCCTGCCAAAAAGTCTACTTCATGGTTGTAATCAACAACAGGAAATGGTTTATAAATAGAATATTTTAGCATAAATACGGAAATTACCATATTTAAGAAAGTACACAGAAATTTCCACCTATATGCACATTTCAAGAGAAATCTTAATGAAACCAGTGCCATTGATCATAAACACCCTGGCTGTATGCCAAATGGAGCTTCGCCACTTCCAGAAGAAACAGCATTTTTTTAAATCTTGTACCTAGATAATGAAAAATTAAGCATTTATTGCTATACTGTCTGTTTGAACAAAAGTGTATCAATCTGGTTATGGAAGTCATTATGAAAATTATTACAAGTACATAAAGGTCTTATGTAAATAAAAGTATAACTATAATGTAAATAATGTATAAGTTATTAAATTTTGTTTGAGTTAATCATTAATCAATTACCACTCATGTGATACGGAAAAAACATCATAGAAGTTTCTATACCTATGCCTAATCATTTTTCCTTGTATTTTTAACAATTTGCAAGTAGGCATTGGTATCCTTTTAACAACATTGTTGGGACAAACATAATTTAACATTATTGTTTAAATTTAAAGAGTGGATGATTTTTAGATTATAAAACATCTTTTCATAAATTAAGTAATTAGAAAAAATAACTCAAAGTAACGATAAACAACTGACAAACGTTTAATATTTTATAGTACGTGAGTAATGAAATTTATATGTTTTGGGATGCGTAAAGAGCAAAGTATGACGGAACTTTGCAATATTTGTCTGAACAAATCATAATAAAAAAATACAGTTTTAAGGTTATCGATGTACACGAATGGGCCCACGCTAAGACAACGTCGCGGTTGTAATAAAATTATATCGAGTTGAAACATTAATTTTAATTGATAACTAATTATAATTAAAGAGATAAAGGAATAAACTCACCGATATGTTTACAGGCTGTCTGTCGGCACTGGTTTCCAAGAAATAAAACACGTTGATTAAACACAAAGAGAACAGTGTAACAAATATATTATACACTCGAAAAATGGTCCATGTCACCCTTCGCTCTTTAAAAACTTGCACTGTTAGCAATGGAGTTTTCCCATAACAAAACACACGACACGTCTAACATATACCATACTTCAACCATGAATGAAAAAAGTTGTATGAATCGTATCGTATTCATTGTCATTCTGTTCGGACATCGACCCCAAGTAAAACAACATATTTTTCAAAAAAAATGATATTTCCTCTCTATTTGCATTTGTGAAATAAAGAACCCGCTTTTCACAGAAATTTTCGTCATTGCTTTTAGATCCATTGACTACAATCAGCTGATTTCTCTCAATAAAATAGAGATAACACTGCCATCTTGAATGTTTTTCTAATGATTATTGCCAGAATTAAAATGGAACGCTATCGGCCACAGATTATTATTTTGTTTTAGTGATGGATGACAGAACCGATAAAATTCCAATTCCAATCACACATTGCTATACACTCAAGATAAATAACTGGAGAATATATGTACATACATGCTAGAGCTCTAATATGTATGTATGTACATACATGTTAGATTATTTATATAAAAAAATATTATCGGCGCAATTTAAATGAAAGATGTTTATAAACAATTCTGTTTTATAACGCGATTACTCTTCAGTTTGAATTCATCACAAGCACTTGAACACGCATAACTATGATAATTAAGTCAATAATCACATTGATCAATTTAAACATAATAATTATCACATTTCTTAAGATATGTAAATCTTACTCTGTAAAAATGCTGAAGACCTAAGTCTTCATAGGTATCTATGCGTCATAGGCTATCATAGGTATTCATAGGACCTATGCATCAAATCGTTATGAACAATAAAATAATATAAGAGAAAACTTATTGGAGAAAAAGATGCAGAATGTATTATTTTAAACAACGTTGTTCCTGAACAAAATGTGTATTTAGACGAAATAGTCCACACAGAAAGTAATGGGAATAATCCCTAATGGTATATAATAAATGAAATGGAAGATGCGTTTAGAGATATGATTTCAATGCAAGACATAAAATATATTTTTAAGAGAGATAGGTAGGTACACGTTGTAGGACTTGGAGAGAAGTAAAAATTAAAATACATAAATGGCTGTGCATCAATTGTTTGTTACACATGTCAAAATCTTGTGACAGTAAATACTTCAAATTGTCATTGTAAAGGCTATTGGGTAAATTTTTGTCATATTTGTAAATACGGCGGTCAGTTGTATCAACCGTAGTGTATATATGTACCTAACGCATCTATAAATATTTTGTATACAAACTACAGAAGTTCTAAGCTAATAATATAATAGCTTAATATTTGAACTTCTGTAGTCTACAAAAAGTATGGATTCTATATATATATAGATAAAATTAAAAAAAATATGAATTTGAAATATATGATGCTGTTGTAGATAACGCAATAAATCGTTTGTGTAACGTCGCGAGTTCTGACGCACACTATCTGTCATTTGTGGAGGGCGGGAAACATGCGAAATTTCGACTTTGTATCAAGTATTGTCGATTCTTGTTTCTCAGATAGACTTCAGCAAATTCTTCTATTTTTTTTCTTAAAAATACAATATAAAATTTAATTAATAACCCACCCGAGATCTAAAATTGTAATTCCATTTAGACCATTTATAACTTGGATGCCCGCGATGCAGGTAGGTACCTATCTGTATCCTGATGCAGGTCCAACAGTGTACTTTTGCGTCGATTTTGGACAATAAATTTCATATTTAAAGCTTAAAAAAATGTGACAATATGGTATATTATATTACAATATGGTATCTTATTATCGATTGTCGTGTCTCAGATATTAAGACTAGTGGAATTTTTAAATAATTTTTGATTATTTTATCTTAAAAATCGAATGTTTCTAGTTGACATAATTTTGAAACGATGAAATAATAGTTGTCGTATCCGACTGTAAAAAGTTAAAGTACTGGTCACTGTAAAAAGTTCGTGGTCTTTTTACAGTGAAAATATAGCTTTTTTGTATTACGTAACTATTGAACATTGGAATATTGTCCATTTAATTCGACTATCTTTCGTTATTTTTCTGGCAGAACCATTATCCCATCGCTATAACATTTTTGGGGTAGATATTTGAGCGAAAAACTGATTTAAATGGTTTATACAGGCTTCTCTTGAATGTAACTTTACTCCATTTAGAGAATTTTGTAAAGAGCGGAATAAGTGATAATCCGAAGGTGCTATGTCTGGACTGTATGGAGGATGCATAACAATTTTGCCGCCAAGGTCCATCAATTTTTTTTTAAGTAGTCATCAATCACATCAAAGATGTATGCGGTCGAGCATTGTTGAGATGGAAAACTACACCGTTTCTATTCATTAATTCTGGGCGTTTTTCGTCAAGTGCTTGATTCAATTTCACTAATTGCGGACAGTAGACATCAGAATTAATCGGTGACCATGTGGCAAAAGCTCGTAATACACAATGCCTTTCCAGTCCCAACATACACATGACATGACTTTGTTCGGTGTGAGGCCTGGCTTTGGGACTATTTGTGATGACTTCGCTCGCTTAGACCGAGATCGTTTTAGAACATGATGTGGATCATCTACGATAACAATGTTTAAAAACGATCTCATCGGCTGTTACCAATGTCTTCAGAAATGTATCGATTTCATTTTGTTTTACCAACATCTCGTATATATTATTTTATATTGCGAACCCGTAGGCTGTGGAACGAACTGCCTCAAGAGGCCTTCCCATTAAGCTACGACATGGGTTTCTTCAAGAAAGCTGTGAATAGGATTTTGCAAGGTCGGCCCGCATACCACCTGATGTTGCAGGTGTCCATGGGCGGCGGTAACACTTACCATCACGTGGGACCGCTTGCTCGTCCGCCCTTTTCTATAAAAAATAATAATATGGATATTCTATTCATCAAGTTTCCGTCATTCGGGGATGCGTGAGTGCTGATAAGTTTTTCCTTTTCTGTGTACATATATTGTAACATTCATCATTTTTAGTAGGTATTATTTGACATAGGCAGTTTAAGTTTGACGACACAATTTTGCACTCCTATTAAGGCAGACCATATTGGACCATCTAATTCACTTTCGATCTTAATTTTACATATGTTTTGGCTAATAAACACACCTACCTTTTTTTTACAAAATTCAGTTTATGCAGGGGATTCAAAATTGTTGAGTGGTGAAGCTCTTCCCCAGTTTGACGACTGCTTGTGTTGATCTGCTTCATTTTTTTTTCAATTATAACATCAACACTTACTTTAATAAATCAGTGTTGCCAGAAATATAGCACAAATGTGTTCCAAAAAGCCGCGAGCTTTTTCCGACCACCTGTTATGTTAGAAAGTCTTAACGAAAGTCAATAAAAAGGAAATGGGTATTATGTCCTCATTAGAAAAGGGCACAAGTCATCGAGTGCATTTTGAAGACTTCTAAAAGAGGTAAAATTGTGTTTGTGGGTAAGTTGGGGGTAATCTCTGGAACTACTGAACCGATTTCAAAATCTCTTTCACAAATAGGAAGCTACATTATCCGTGTCTAATATAGGCTATATTTTATTTTGAAAAAAAAAATGTAAAGAGCAGCAAGTGCGGGTCGCTAGTATTTAATATTTTCGCATTTTTCACACATATTATCTATTTAAACGGGTCTCAATCTCATTTCGTATGTATAATTTAGTCGATGTTTCGTTTTCCGCAACTTTCCGAACTATGAGGACCAAATGCGGGTATGTAGTTGCCTTTCAATCGGCTCGTGACCATGGTTGGTGCACTCCAACCGAAACGTAGAGTGAAATAAATAAGGTAAGCATAATTGTTGAGAGCCGTTTAAATAGATAAAAAAAATCATTAATTTGAAAATCGAATTAGAAACTATAGTCTTGGATAAAACAAAAAGAATTACCATTATTTATTTTTAATTTCCGAATATAATGTTGCTTATGGTTTCGTTAAGAATGTTACTAAAGCTTTTTAATTTTAATAAAATCGAGTCATCGCACCAAGCAGTCTGCCACCCCGTAAATAATCCTATGTGAAAGGATTTGTTATACTGTGTATGTAGACGGATAATGTGTTTCCAATCCGCAAAAATACATTTTAATAGAACTAATGCTGCCCGCGACTTCGTTCGCGTGAACTTTAAAGTGATTCATGTGGGAAACTTTATAATGGATCTAAGTAGACGTTTTTGACGTGATGTGCGTTCAAACAGACGAGCAAAATATGTTGAATGATATATCATTCGTACTTTATACTGCAATCATTTGTTTCAAATAGTACATTGTTACCCTAGGGGTGAGTGACTTATTTCAGTCCCGAGACTGGGTTTGGTGCCCGAGCGCAGCGAGGGCGCCAATAGGTCGAGGGACTAAATAAGTCCTGAACTCCTAGGTAAACACTGTGCTTTTCATTACGAATACAAGGAAAGTAAAAATAAAACTACTAATTAGCAAAATAAAAAATGAATGAATTTTATTTCATAAATCAGGCGTTAAATCCATGTCCGAATCTGTTGAACTCATAGTGTTAAAAAATCTCTGCTACGAGTACAAAAGTTTACAAAACACTACCACTCGGAAAAACAAATGAAAATCGAATTGCCGCTTTCCCGCCTGTTTTGTTTCTTTTCTGCCGCGCGGCGCGGTTAGCCAACTTTTCAGCCAATTACTTTTCATTTTCATAAATGTTTTTTATTATATATTTTGCCGAAATCTATGTTATTGTGAAGAAATAATTGAAAGTAAATTATAATAAAGTAATTTAAAAATATACTCTTTAATTAATGGGTGCGTTTCTTTATGTTATTTCAATTTTACATCGCGCTGTAATGGAGTGGCTGTATAGGAAGTTAGATCATGGTTACATAGAAATGTGAAAATAGCTCTTTTTTTTCTTAATTTTTCAGTTGTCTGTCAGTTGAAAACGCTCACCCTAGGGTGTATTGGGCTATTTTCACTTCGCTCCACAGGCAACTTCGGACCTACTTTCAGAGTATGAGTAATGAAAAAAGTATTTCATGTACAGCCACAGCCACAACAATGCCACAGTGCACATAGAATAGATTACTGTATTTTTTTTCAGATTTTTCCAGACTCCGTTGTATTTAGAATAATAAACTCGAGCAACGCCATAATATACTGAAGAATAATGACAAGTGGAAATAAAAATTATGCATGCATAACAGAATGCGGCCACATGGACCTAAATGCAATGAAAGTAATAAAAAACAATCAGCCGCTAAAACTAACTTTATTAGACATGTCGCATAAAAATGAGCGGGAAAATTTTGACAAATGTTCTACAAGATACATTTTCGATTACATTCCAACAAGAATGAAACATTATACGGTCAACATCAGGAAGAGAGACAAGTCCTAAATCTATTATTATCACAAATATAACGATTTAGAATATTTACTTAATAAAGAACCACAACCAGTAACAAAGTCTACAGTTAAGAGAATATCAAAATCTTATGTGTGACAAGTTAGCCCCAAAAAGATATTAAGCATATGAAAACTGTTAACTTCTTTGACACTCATCGAATATTGCTCTCGTGGAAAAACATACATAATCTGAAAATGAAACTTTTCAGTGCATTTAAAAAATGCAAAAAGTTGGAAAACTCTTTTAATATTTTTTACTTATATATCATTAAAATCCTAATCAATTTCTTTTTCTGATTAGTCGTATGTAAAATCGTTCGAAATGTGGGCGTACAGACGTATGCTGGCCATCAGTTGGACGCAGGTCACCAGTGACGTCGTCCTGTGACCAGTAGATAGGAAACGCAAACTCTTGCAGACCGTCAAGTGCAGAATAGTTGCATATCTGGGTCACGTGCTAAGGCACGAAAGACACGAACCTTTGCAACTAATTAAGATACTCAAGATTTCTGGCTGGAAAGAGGCGTGTTGATCGCAGGAAAAAGTGCCGCCGAACTGTTTCGCCTCGCAAGAGACACGGAAATATATTCGGAGGTGATTGCCAACCTCCAATAGTTGGAGGCAGCACAAAAAGATGTCCTATTTATATGCTTCTTAAAAAAATATTCTATTCTTACAAAACGACAGATATTTTTGGCTATTTTTTTTCAAATGTGGCTATAAAATCATGAAAAAAATGGGTATAAGAGTTAAAATCTAAATTTCGACGGAACACTACTTACTCTGTTAAACTTAAGATGCGATATTTTTCGCCAGTGTTATAACTAGTGATCGAAATAAGTAGTGCTATTCTTCGGGATTGTTAATTGATGATTAAAAACCAGGGATTTTAATCATTTTTAATAACAGGATTTGCTATTCACTTATATCATATGAAACAGTGTTTCCCAAAGTATGGGCACGCCCAATACACGCTTGCGACCCACTGGTGGGTCGCAAGCGTGTATTGGGTGGGCCCCGAAAAAAATAAATTTAATCTAATTTTAAGTATAGTGTTCTTATTTATCTTATTTTTTCTTATTAAAAAATCGATTATAACTAGATTTCTTTTAATTGTACAATCTTTCATATAACTACGCTACGTAAACAAGAACATGCTGCAGCAGCGACACGATGCTATTTTCATGTAAGGTGGTAGGGTGAGTCCCGAACTTTGTATTTTTTTTAGGTGAGTCGCGATTCATATAACTTTGGGAATCACTGATATAAAAGTTGGAGTGTACGTATTATAACAATACCTATTTCGGTAACTAGAAACAAGATTCGGCCAAAGAACACAAGTTTCCTCGAAGAAACGGATATTAAATCAGTTTGACATTTGATTTGGCATATTCCGAATAAATGCAATATGAATGATGAAATATGACATTAATATAATGCTACTCTTACGAAGCATGGCTAAGAGTAACTCTGTGTGTAGCACCACTGACTGTTTTTAACTGAACTAGTATGCCTTTTGAACTTTACTTCAAGGGATCCGAGTTCAAAATCGGGACATATTTCATTAGCAAATGTAAATTTAAGTAAAATTATTATTATATTTCCCTATCCTACTTAATCACAATTTAGCAAATTACAGTACAATGTTACTGGGCTTTTAATGAATAAGAAGGAGAGCATGACGATCGACTATGGGTTGCCAGGCTACATTCATCTACTATATTTTAGGGTAAACGTACAAGACGATACAAGTTATAAATTTATTACGTTTAACCAAACATTTAAAAACTTCATAGGTGTATTTTTAATGAAGTGTATTTAAATAAAAAAATAGTGTTTTTTCTATTTACAATAAATAATTTAATGAACAGGATTCGAAAAGCCAAAAAATTGAGCATAATTGTTTTCTCTCATGACAACATCCAGAGGTGAAACTGTCACTAGACTTACGTTTCAAGATGCCGGCAATTAGTTCACTTGTTGGTCACATTCATTAAAAGCTTGGTCGCACTATATGTATATGCTTAACAAATATAATTACACTAACTAACAAATATAATAACTTACACTAAAATAACAGTTTTATAAGTTTTGTTCGAAAGCGCTACCTGGCTAATTTAATAAATTAAACTATATATGGTAAGTTGCAGTTGAGCTCAGTGTGCGGCGAATAATACATGTCACCTCCACGAGAGTTGGCGGTAGAATGATGCATTTCGTCTAATTCCTCACTCCCCCTCCTCCCTAAGGTACTACCTACAATACCTATGGTACCCAGCGCTTTCGAACGAAGGAGCATTTAGTCAGTCCACACTACAGTATTAGACGTTGTATTTATAGAATTTTGTATTAGAGCTTTACGCTGATAAATTACCAAAGAAAAACTAGCGAACTTAGAAATCGGATAAAACCGATTCTTACTTTGAATTCCAATAAAATTAAGTCGAACAAAATAACCGCATTACCAGAAAAGCCTTGCACTATGGGAAAAGTGGACTTTGTTTTCGATTCATATTATGACAATTATTCCCAGTTCGATTTCCATTTTTTTGGTGTCGCCTGATGTTTTACTTTTTGGTACGGAATACCTAGTGTTATGAAAATGAACGCTCGATGCTGAAGCGCTGATGAAACCATTAAGCCTCGAGCGTTAGTCTACGTTTTTAAGGTTTGATGGTCTTAAACCCTTGAGGTTTTAGGTGGAGTTCATAAACCCCCGGTGCACGCTAAATGCCACAGCAGCTGGGCGCACTCGGCTGGCCACGTTACCCCTCTCTCAGAGATGACTACCTTGAAATGTACTACATTTCTCACTTTAACCAACTTCCCCAATGTAAGTACGTGTTTCGGTAGTGAGTGAGATAAGCCAGAGCCCATTCCCATCCTATCTCAGCACATTTCGCAACTCTTCCTCTAAATCTCCAAAAGTAGGCAGCGCATCCGGGGACGTGACAACGTTCGTCAATCTGTCGGCATCTATCGCGGATGTTCATGGGCGACAGTATCCACTTACCATCAGGTGGACTGATGCCACCTCGTTTGCCGCCTTCTTTCCATAGGTAATAAAAAACATAGGTTAAAAGCTAAAGTCTAAAACGGTTAAGGTTCATTAGCGCTGACTTACTTACTAATCGAGCGCATAGCGCTCATTTCTACAACACTAGGAATCCCTGTTGTATACAGTGATTCAAATTTCAGATGAAAAAATATTGTCATTATTGCTTCCGGTACAAAGTCTCTAACATGCACATAGGTCTATAAGTGAAAGTTAGTCTTCAGTCTTTCAATTTGCTGTAGTGTCGTCTTACTATTACATGTAACATGCATACAAGTATGTAAATAAAACTTGTCTCAATGTAAAAATTAGAACTTACAGCATAATAAAAATTAACTTGTTTTTCTTAGTATTAAGGCACTTTTAAGACACACATCAACGTTATATAGATTTACATATTCCCACAATTTTATGTACAAAATGTTTAGCAAAAATGTATGAAAAATTTAGCATCCATTAAAAAATCCATTATAGAAAATAGGATGTGTAAAATTTTCATGTCAAGTAAACTAGAGAATCATGAATGGAATCATAGTTTCCGATCTTCAAGAATACATCTATACGGCCTATACGTAGGTGACCATATAAGATTTGAGACACAAAAGTTAAGCTATTTATTGTGTAAAATTATAAAATGTTATTGTTAAACATTTTATTGTGTATTATTTTTTTTCAAAATATGCCCTTTATACATTTCCATTTCTTTAAACTAACTCTGAAAACATTTATACCAATCTTGCGGGCTCAAAAATCGTTGCTTCATATGCTGTTACCGCTTCTTCGGAGTTCGAAAAAATAATCATTTTACTTTTTCCTTGACTACGGGGAATCACA
The DNA here is from genome assembly GCA_914767545.1 of Sesia apiformis. Classification (NCBI taxonomy): domain Eukaryota; kingdom Metazoa; phylum Arthropoda; class Insecta; order Lepidoptera; family Sesiidae; genus Sesia; species Sesia apiformis. The sequence goes on along the minus strand of OU611977.1, from coordinate 2,715,181 downwards.
TGTTTAAATTATGTGTTATTAAATTATTATGTTTAATTACGGGAATGTTTAAAACAAACTGTATAAATCTTATAGAGATATATGTTTACTAATACCCTGTTGAATATATTAATAGCAGGCATTACTTAGTTTGAATTTTAAATTAAAACTTTTCTTACATAAACTGCTAAATATTATTTTTAGTTCTATGACACATCATATATGCAATACATATTAGGCTGCAGGCATTTCTCTATAATGTCCTGCATTGCATTGAATTGGGGGAATCACCTGAATCAATTTGGCAGTTCATTTTGTTATAAGGTTATTCCCCTAATTTACAAACAGTTGAGTTTTTTAATCAAGATCCAATAAAGGGAAAATTACTTACCTAGAGGAAGTAAAAGGGGAACCTTATATCTTGAGTTGTAGGAGTTAAATATAGTTTAAAACCTGTGTTCAAAAACAACGAAAATAAACTTTATTTAAAACATAGGATCATATGTTTAAAACATTTTGAACTATTTGTTTTATAAATTAAAAAACAACTGTTGTTTCCATCCCTGGCCATAACAGTATGATTCATTATTAACATAGGTGATACATCAGATGAGCGTGATGATGAAGATGAGGATGGAATGTCAGAGATTGAAGAAATACAAGTATAATTTTATTCAAATAATTTTTCTAATATTTTTTGACTGGTCTACTTTCGGCAACCACTCACACAGAGGCAAAGCTCATGTCTCATAGTGAGGACTATACTTACATATGCTAAGTTAATGGTTACTAACATTTGTATAGATCTAATCTTTTAGGGATTCTTTTCTTTTTAGGATATGAAATGAAAAGTATTAATACTTTACTCTTGAGTAGTATTGCAAAAAAAGAATCAAAAGAAAAGTATTGATACCTTAATTTCTCTATCCAGTTTTCCCAAATATAGCTTGATAATTAAAAAATAATCAACAACCTAAAGTATTGATACAATCCTAGTTTTCGAAAAAAGTTTGATACCAATTTATTATATAGATGCTGTCCTCATGAGTAATATTTAAAATTTAATCATATTAAAAGTATTGAGTACAAAATTATCAATATAGAACAAGAAAGCACCTGATACTGGAAAGTATCAATACTTTTGCCGTGTCTCTATATGGATCTGTGTTCTCTAAATAAATATTATTTTATTGTAGGCTGTCCTGGGCTTCGGAATAATACCTTTAAGTGTTGTCTATATGAACTGTGTTTATATCAACCTTCTCCTACCTGTTTTCCCACACTTGTGGTTCACCACTTGATATTGTCTCTTGTAGGACTGCTTGCACTTACTACATTCATATTTATAAATCTTCAAATGCTTCTCCCGTATATGCTTCGCTATACTCTTCTTCAGCATCGCTTTATTACAAATATGACAAATTCCTTTTGTCAAGTTGGTGTATTGAGGAGAATCTATGTACTCAGTTTCTTTTGCAATTTCTATTCTTTGACATAGGTCTTTGCTTTTATCACATTTCTTAATTGTTAGAACGTTGTTGTTGAGTTTTGTCATCGTAACGCAGACTTCCGAGTCCTTGACTTTCTCAACCCACGTATCATTGGGCATTTTCTTAGCATGAACGCTTTCATAATAGGTAAAATTATAATGTGTGTTTCTAATATGGTATTTTAAAAGGCGGTTCTCTTTATAAATAATACCGCAAGCTTCGCATCGAAATGTAAGCTTTGGCGAAACTATAGAGCTATCATGCATGTTCATATGAAAAATTAAATTTCTCTTATTAATAAATGCTCTTTTACAATAGTCGCATACATAAGCCTTCCTTTGACTACATTCAGGATTGTGTATAGCCAAATGGTTTTTATAAATGTCTTTTCTGAAAAATACCTTTGGACACACGCTGCATCTAAAACGAGGTTTTATGAAAATGGTTCTCTCTGAATTGTGCATGTACAGATGAGATTCAAATTTGTATTTAGTTCCTATTATTGTTTCACCGCAAACAAAGCAACAGTTCTCCATCATGCTGTGGAAAATTGTGATAAAATAATTAAAACAACAAACAAAAGATGAAAAACAAAATTAACAATAGAAGAAAAATAACAAGTTTTTTTTCATATATAGCGAGGCAATGGTGCAATTATCACATTCTGCCAGTGTTGATTGGCGAATACACATGTTAATGGGATAGTCTCTAATTTTAAAGTTTTCTTTAAATTTTAGATCTAAAATAAGCAGATTATATTGTTTTTAATAGTTCAATGGAACTTGAATCATTACAAGCAAGCAAATCCGTGCGCTCCCTAAGTTCTGATGCCGATCCAGTTGACGCCTATATTTACTTTTAGTATCCACTATTGAAAAAGTATTTTGAAGTCTATGAAACAAGAGTGCACGGAATATTCGTGTGTGCCATCGCATATAATAGGTATTTAAGTGTACCTTCCGAGACAATACTTTTTCAAGTATTTCATTAAAACTGAGTTATTAATTTATATCAGAAACTAAATTTTCAAGGCAATTTTTAATACATAATTGTTTTAATTTGTCACAATCAACCAAAATCAATATGAATACATTGTCGCGATAAAGTTACAAGGTTCTAACTCGCTCGAACCATGTGGTGGGGGAGGGGTTGACGTCTTACCTTATAACACCATCTAACTTTTTCTTTTGCTAGAATAAGCGCATGATAGATTGCTTTGAAGGATAATTCGGAGACACATTCTAATAAAATAACACAAATACTAATCGATTTCGCTGTAGAAAGCTATTGTAACAGACAAACAACATCCAAAGGTATTTTTATTGTATTCATTCTATGTTTTACATTCATATTCATAAATGAACCCTTTCGTTTTTTTTCGCTTTCCAAATTTCACTTGATTTATGTAATTTCTGGGCAGTACTTATGTTTCCAGAAATAATATCTTATGTTTGCTGTGTAATGTCGGCCGGCTTTAGAATAGCACCAGCCCATCTCGTCCCGTGAACTCCCGTGGGTGTCTTATGAGTCCCCTAAGGGATAACAAAGTGGCTACCACAAGACTTGAGGAACTACATCACCTCTAAAAGAGTGACACTCGCTAACCAGATAGGCCAGCGTGCCGTTTTAAGGCTATATATCCCATATGCACATAACAATGTGTATGACGATCCCCGTGTCTAGCAGTGAACGATAAAAGTTCTGGTTCTGGTCACTCTATGTCTATATCTTATGGTACGTGTCACAGGTGTCGCCATATCTCTTCTCTTGGAACTCCTCTGTCAAGTTTGTCCTTGAAACTGTTTATAGTTGATTCAATGATTTGTTGTAGTAACATATTCCAGAACTCTGTTCAATTTTGAACATAGTTTCTATGCTGATATAAAAGCAGATTTAGAAATCGACTTTGACACCTCCGATTATCCTCTCAACAACAATTATGATTTTCCATTAGTAAACAAGGACTTTGCTTTTTTTAAAGATGAACATAATGGTAAAATTTTCAAAGAGTTTGTATGCGAAAATGTATGCAATGGTTGTGCAGGACAAATTCACTGCTAAAGTGAAAGGTGTCAACAAATGGGTCACAAAGAAATTTAAACTATAAGATTTGTTTGTTTGAACAAAGTAATAAATATTGTGGATTGTTGCGATTTAGATCTTTGATGTGCTAAAAAAATATCTTTATCACATGGTGATACTAAAAGGCATTTGATTTCTAATTCTACCAATACCCTTGCATGGGGTCATCATATCTTAAGACCGGTGGCGGATTAAGTGTTTCGGAGGTCCTAAGCATAGAGGCCATGTAGGGCCTCTGTTGCTTGGATTAGGAAGGTAGAAACTAGAAAATAAAACAAAGTTCATCAAAATATATATTCAAAAGTTATATTGGAGTACAGGGGCCCTAAGCACGTGCTTATAATGCTTATATGTTAATGGACCACTACTTAAGACAGAATAGTCGGAACATTCAATCATAACATTATTTTATGTATGCTAAATATAATTTTTAAGTCTGTTCTAACTCTGTTTTTATTTCATAAGTTGTAATAAATATTTTTAGTATAATTCTTTAAAAAAATATCATAATTTTACTTGTTTTTCATGCTGGTCTAAACTATACATAATAATAATAATCTATTTTTTATTTTTATTGCTTTCTATATAACTAAACACTTTTTTCTTTTAATTTAAAACCAGCAACTATTCTTTAATCTTCCATCCATTTTTCAATGGATGAACAATGGCTTTAAGTGTTATATATGTAATTTAAAAAAAAATATCCCAGAAACTGTCCCAGGAATGTCTGTTACTGAGAACGTTATAGCCTGCTTTTGTCTTGGCCAGAGTTTGATCTAATTTTAAATGACGAGTGGATTTAAAAAAAAAATCTTGGGAAGGATGGAGATATGGAAAGAGATTAAACAATGTTATTGAGACATAAAATAGCTTCTAATAATAGAATTATTATTATTATTAGAAGTATTAGAAGTAGTTAATAATAATAATTATTAGAAGTTATTTTGTAACTTTAGAATACCACCACCCCACCCCATCTCTTCCCGTGGTTGTCGCAAAAGGCGACTTAAGGGATAAGCGGTTATCACAAACCCTGAGGAACTACACCACCTCTAAAAGATTGGACTCACCAATCTGCTTGCGCTTTAGGTCATACATCCTTTATGGATGAGACGAGAGTGTATGAGGAGATCCGTGTCCAGCAGTGTCCGATAAATGGTGTTCTATTCATTTTTACTTTTGTACTTAGTTCAAAACATATTTTTGTTTTACTTACTTTGTATGTTATACAGTCATTGTTTGCATTACGATACTTAACTTTCTCACCTTATTTCAGATCTAAATGTCTTCCAAAAAGAAAGAATTAGACCCCAGAATAGCAGTGAAAGAAACAATCATTACGAGAACAAAATCAGCTCAATTGGGGAGACAACTTCGTGAAAAGGATCGTAGTATGAAAAGTATTACGCAACTGCTTATGAGAAGTCCTCCATCAAAAACGAGTAAGAATTTGAAATCATGTGGAGCGAAAAAGAAAAAAAATGTGTCGAAAATAGAAACAGAAACGAAAGTTCCGGAAAAACTATTTTCATTGCCGAAAACTCCAGAAAGAAAAATAACTCATGTTGTGGAAAACAAGGAGTATTATCCAAATATGTTAAAAAGGGCGGTTAAAGTGAAGAAAGTTGTTCTGAAGCCAAAAGATGAGCTGAAAATGATTGGGGATACAAAGAGTGTTAATAAAAGGAAACTTCAAATACCTAGAAAAGGTATTGTATTTTTTTTACAATAGCACATTTGATTACAATAGTACAGACATCTTATTAATGGATATTTTTATGATATATAAACTAATAATAAGTTTATAATAATTTTCTTTATGGTAAGTAAGAAAAAAATAAAAAGAGAAATTACAAAAAAGCATCAAAATCAATATAATGGAGATATTATAAACCCATTTTCCCACAATTATAGTCAGTGTAATCTCTTTAATTATTCGCTATTAGCACTAGCAATATCTTTGAAAAATATGTTACATCAAAGACTGTAGATTACATAAATAAACTAATTTAAAATAAAAGTTAGGTCTAACGTAACGAACCAGACAAGACTAAATAAAATCAGTGGCGATGTGCACATCAAGATTAGTGGTGGGTAATCAAGACTAATGTTTTAACTCAATCCTGCTGCGCTTGCGGATCCGACTCCTCTTAGTTATTCCTTAACTCTTTTGATTCACCTACTTTTTCACTTTCCGAGAGCATTTCATTCGCTTTCCCTAATGGTTGTTGCATAAGCAAAAAAAAATGATGCCATCCTTGCATGTCGATTTTGAGCCCTCCACAAGTGCTGATGCGTGATTACACATACGATCATGATTGGCGCCGGAATCGGAATCGGATGAATAACAATTCGATGGAACAATTAAGGGATTCTGCTCCGCTCGCGGATTCAACTGTCTTGATTCCTTAACTCCGGAGTTACCCATCACTAAATCACTAAAGATGTGCCCGGGCAACTGAATTGTTTCTGAAAAGAAAGGATTTTCGCCTTTTTAAAAAAAATAACCACAAAGGCTGAGACCATCGCAAAGCGTAGTGGAGCACACCCTGCATTGGGACGTTATAGTCTGATATAACAACTGTTATCCACGACTCCACCCTTGTGGAATCAGTTCTTCGGTTCTCGTTTATTTGTCATCCACTTTTTACTTTCTGCGAGCCTCTTAATGGAAGCTTAACGGTTTACGTACATAATTTCCTCGAAAGGTCCTCCATTTAAATCTCTAGCGTTGACTTTCATCAAAATCCGTTCAAATATAATCATCATCTAAAACAACTATTTCAGAATCATCTTAAATAGCTATTTGGCATAGTTCAACTGCAAGCCTTTATATTAAATAAGAAACATGATCCATAACATGTGGCCCTCCGAACGGAAGCATGTCCTAAAATCAATAAACATTTCATTTTATCACAACGTTTCATTTAAGCAGCCGCCCATACACTTCATTCTAAAGATACTACATAGGTACATCTACAGGTAAAAGATACAAGATAGGTAACTAATAAGATGAAAAATTCCAAAACCTGTTGTTTTGGGCTCTGTATCATTCATATTTCATGTACAGACATGACGTTGTTGCGATTTAATTACATCTACCTTCTTTCTATTAAAAATATTGATATCTCTAGGTCTAGTAATTATAATATGTGCACAATCTACCTATTATTCTTGTGTACGCAAACATCTCTTTTGAAAGAGAATACTTTAGCGATAAGGCTTATTTTTTCAATATTTAACTGTTTATTTATACACTTCATTGCACATTATTGCATTGGTACAAAAGGCGAGCTTAATGCCTTAAGGCATTCTCTACCAGCCAAACCCAACCTTTGGGTTGATCGGAGAGGTTCAATTGAGAGATAAGTGAGACCGAATGAAATAGTGTGGTATCCTTTTGTAAATAAATAATTAAAATATACAAATATGTATACTGTTTTACATATATACATAAGATATATATCATATGGTGTAGTTCCTCAGGACTTGTGGTTGCGGCTTTGTTATTACTTAGTCGCCTTTTACACCCACGGGAGGAGATGGGGTGCTGCTATTCTATAGTGAGCCCACACCACATGGCATATACACATATACATATAATGTAAATATTATGTCTAAATGACATTTCTGCATAACAACCTAATAATGATAAGTAACTGATAGGTTTATCACGCACACCACTAATTGTGATACTAATGCAAATACGTCTAATCTTACATTTTAATGTGCATTTTTTTTTTATCTAATTACTGTTAGAGGAATGACATTTTCCAGCGATGAACTTAGTAGAAAAAATGAATTCAAACGCCACACTGACCAAGCTTGGCGAGTCCACTGTTTTAAAGCCGGTGCAGTTCCTCAGGGTTTGTGGGAGCCCACAGCACCACGACGTCCACGGTTAAGAAATCGGCTGGTGATATTCTAAAGCCGGTTGACACCATGCAGCGCAGTGAATACATTAGTTAAACATCCACATAAACCTATCAATAGAAACATAGAATCAATAGAAATGGTATCAATAGTTAATAGTTACATCAATAGAAAGAACAAAAAACCTAGTTACTCAAACTTTTGTATCACTTTTACCATATTCTTTGTTGTCCAATAAAGTGTACTTACTAACATTGCAGACATGGAATCACCACCCTATAAGCGCACTAAAGCAGAAACCTACCAAAATGAAATGGACTTGGAGCATCACACGTCAGAACTAACCATGGAACGAGTGTTGAGACTCACAGAGGATACTGAAAGTTTGACTGATGAGGATTTATTGGAAATTTTGACTTGCCCCAGTCCAGTTTGGTGGGAAGATTCACCGGGACCAGGATATTTTGAAGGTGAGCAGACAGGAGAATATACTTCACTCTCATTCGCTTATGAAACAAATTGTTATATTAGAAATAGTTCCACCTGCCTAATATTTCCCTGACACAATACACTTCAGTACTTTTAACTTTTTATCTAAAACTTCACACATCAATTTAGTTTAATGGCAATTTATATTTTATTCAAAAGTAAAACTAAAATATTATTTTATTTCACTGGACTTTATATATAAGGTCCTACAAAAATAGTATTACATCTAACTAAAAATGAACATATTGTATTTCATGATTTTTTATTACGTTAAAAATAAACAATTGGTGATAAATTTACTGATATGTTCACAAGACTATCTCGCACTCGTTCGACCCCTTGCACTTTGAACGCACCCGCTTCTGTTAGTAAGTACGTGTAAAAGTATGTATTAACTATGTGACGTGATATGCAAAAATATAATGGGAAAAAGTATTCTTTCCAAAAAGTCTATAAAGATAGGCGGTGTATCCGGATTTATTCCACGTTCACCAGATTCCACTTTTGCCAGAATTCCATATTCACCGGACGTAACAAAAATGGAATTCCACTTGCGGGATTGATTTTACTTGGGGTACTTCGATTTATATGTATGTATGAGTAGAACATCAAGTACTTTAATACATTTACTGGCCACTAAAGACTGACTGATGCTTCGGCTTCGGTTTCGGCCACCTTCTGCCAAAAAAAGCAAACCCGAAGCCGAAGTTTTGTATCCAGCCACCGAAAACAAACGAATGACGGAATGATGGCGGGGGAGTTGAATCGGCCAGTAGGAAAGGTGCATTTTTGTGTTTCCTTTGTATGTGTTGTGTATGTTTTGGTGTACAATAAAGTATATCTATCTTATCGATGTCCATAAACGACATGCACTTACCACCCAGTGAACTATTTGTCGTAAAAACATTATTATACATGATAAAATCGTTTTACCGTTTATAGTTCCTGAAGAAAGATTCTTTTTTCTAAAATATTTTCTCTAACATATTTGTTACTTACTTTTCAGATCCTATATTCACAAGGTCTCCAACAGACGAGGATCACAAAAGAAACAGTCCTCCAGAAACTTTAAAACTTGGTAAAATATCTAGTCCAACTACTGCAGAAACAGTATCTGAAAATAGTGTCCTTGAAATATCTTTAGAAAAAAAGACTGATAAGAAATTTATGACAAAGCGAACTAAGTTAGAAAGCCTATTAGGTTCTTTAAAAAGCAAAATAGCTAATTCATCTCATGTTAGTGATAATGTTATACATGATAGTGATAAAAGACTTACTAGTGTTCATATTTGTGATGCAAAAGAATTTAAAATTAAAAAATCCGATCCTGTAATGAAAATAGATACAGATGAGTTCAAAATGGTTCAAGAATCTTTTAATAAAAAACCCAAATCTCCACTAATATCTCCAAAGACTAAAAGGTACTCGGAAAGTACTGAAGAAAATCTGTCAGATATTTCTTTAATGGACGACTATATGCTTCAATCTTTAGAAAATACCGAGATTCCTATAGAAAATGAATTGTATCTAAATGCAAAGCATATTAATTTAGATTCAAGAGAAGTCAATCAAAGTACAGACGAACATTCAGATAAACAAATTTTAAATAAATTAATAAATTCAGGACAGAGTACAGATAATATTACAATAGATTCATGTCGAGAAATCTTAGAAAAAATCCAAGATGTAGGTACTTCCCCTAGTTGCAGTGAAAAGTCTTTTCGAGGATTTGCTAATGATATTTCAAAAGAAAATAACAGTTTTGAAGATATATTACAAATAACATTAACCGAACAAGATGATTTACGAAATAAAAATCCACTTACAGAAAATAAAGGTAAAGGAATTGAAATTGTACTCCCCGACGTGCCGACAACGTTGCCGTCCTTAAAAAGATTTCCTAAAACTATTGAAAAAGAACTGTTATCACCGATGAGCGAAGAGACAATCGATGCCTCGAGCCAAATGTCGGATACTATTTCCGATACAAATATTCGATTTATAACAGACGAAGAAGTTTTTTCTATCTCAAATAACACCAACTGCGTTAAACATGAAGACGCACTAAAAGACCCAAACGATCAACAACATAGAAATCATGGCAAAACAATTGAAATGAAATCGACAGAAGCGGAAGAATCTAAAACTGACAACAAAACAGAATACATAACAGTATATCAAATAATATCTAACGATGCAAATGACAGTAATGAAAACCGTGATTTTTTCGGGAAAAACACAGTTCAAGTCAGTCTATCAAAAACGCCAAGTACTGAATCCTCTGCCAAAACTTGTAATCTAGACAAAAGCCACTCGAATAATAAAAATAAATTAAATAACTTTTATAAGAATTGCAAAACGTACAGTGTGAAACAATCAAAATTAAAGAACACTTCAGAGCTTTGTCAAGCAAAATTAAGTACAGATGATACAAAGAAATATATGGACAGTCGCAAAGAGAAAGCCAATGAAAATGCAACTGTATGTAAGTCTTGCGATAAGGACGCGGTAAAAGCTATCGTAGTCTCAGGCAAAAGCAAAGTCAAATATTGCAAGAAATGCTCTTCCATTTTTGACACGGAAATTTGCATGTATTGCGTCAACAATTTTGAAGAATCATGCACTCCTACCTCAGAAAGTTGTCGAAAAATGTTCATTTGTGATTTCTGTAGTTTTCGCGCGAAAAATAAGAACAATCTACAGGTTCATTTGCTAAAACATTTCAGTGATAACAAGGATGCTGGGTTAACAGATTTGAGTAAGTCGGAGTTAGGGAATGTTGGTAAAAAAGAAGAGACCCAGTAGAGACCCTTGGGGGACACCGTATTGAATATTAATATGTTGACCATTAACTTGAAATGTGCTTGCTTTAAGCGACTATTTTCAATAAATTATCTATTTCCCTCCCTTTTTTGGCATAAATAGTCATTGAGGCAACTAATTTTGTAATATTTGTGGTACTCGAACTAATCAAAAGCCTCGAAGTGAACGAGAATTAGATGGAAACATAATTTTCGAAAGGTAATTCAAAAAGGTTTAATTTCTTTCTGATTTTGCCTTTTGTTTGGCAATAAACTGAAAAAAAAATTGTGATAAAAATGTATTCTTAACAATGAAATTCTTAATTCTCTCTGTGATATGTTTCATTTCAGGAAGGCGGGTGACGCTCTGTACTGGGTGTGATCATGCATGTACATCTTTTAGTGTGCACCGCGGCGTAGGCTGTGGAACGAACTGCCTCAAGAGGTCTTCCCATTAAACTACGACATGGGGTTCTTCAAGAAAGCTGTGAATAGGATTTTGCAAGGTCGGCGGCGCGCCCGCATGCCCCCTGGTGTTGCACGTGTCCATGGGCGGCGGTAACATTTACCATCACGTGGGACCGCTTGCTCGTCCGCCCTCTTCTCTATAAAAAAAAAAAAAAAAACTGGCCGTTCTCAAGTCTACGCACACTAAAACAATGTACATGTACGCACACAACCACTACTGAGCGTAACCCGCCTTCCTGAGATGAAAGAACTATGATTTTATTATTTACCATACTTTATTTATGATATCATTTTTGACCGTTAGTACAAAACTAAACTTGATTTATTAAAAAATAGGAATATTAAAGAAAATATGCTTTTTGCCCTAGGTTTAATTATGCATAATCCTTTATGTACCGCATTTGCCGTTATATCCTATTCCCCAATGTAAATACATACGTGTTTCGGTCGTGAGTGAGATATGCCAGAGTCCATTCCCATCCTATCCCTTCCCATTTTCCCAATCCGTTGTCTAAATCAATTCCTACATCTCAAAAGGTAGGCAGCGCATCCGGGGCCGTGCCAACGTTTGTCATTCTTGACTGATGTTGGCATGTATCGCGGGTGTCTATGGACGACAGTATCCACTTACCATCAGGTGGACTGTTATGCTCGTCTGCCGCCTATTTTCTATATAAAAAAAAATGTTGACTGGCTGCTAAAAGTCAAATAGTGATGTTTACAAGTGGACTACTCAATTTATCTTTTACTAATGATGTAATTTGTAGCCTCGTTTAAAGCTCAAACATTTCAAGAACATTCTTGTATACACAATTATAGGTTTCCTGCGCGCAAAACCATGTTTATGATTATATTCTGTTCCAATCCAATTGGTCCGAAATGTAAACAAACATGGCGGCCTGTGACAACTGACGCCCTTATATTAAACAGTGAGATTAATAATTGTTTACATATGTATACATAATTTCATTCATTCAGAGTGCAAGTTTGCCATAGATTTAAAGCTGTGTTCACATATTTCTTGAACTTATACCGTGAACCCGTAGCCTGTGGAACGAACTGCCTCAAGAGGTCTTTCCATTGAGCTACGATATGGGGTTCTGTAAGAAAGCTGTGAATAGGATTTTGCAAGGTCGTCGGCGCGCATGCTGCCTGGTATTGCTGGTGTCCATGGGCGGCGGTAACACTTACCCATCACGTGGGATCGTCCGTCTACTTCCCTATAAAAAAATTTGAGGCCATGTCAGTTACGTTAGACCGCCATGTTTGTTTACATTTTGGACATGTATTGGAACGGAATTGTATGTAGATCAAACAAGCATTCGATCGATTATAATGTTTTTTTCTCCGTTTTGCAAACAACTTATCTAAGGTGATTAACGTTTAGAGTCTGACAAATGAAAGTTGAAGATTAAAATAATGCGGCAAATTAAAAATAGGTAATCTCTAAAACTACAGGGTGTCTCAATAAGAACTTGAAATTCGAATCGCGTGCCATTTTTGAAAACCCAGTACAAAAATTGAGAAACGTTACGTGATCATTTTGGTGTGCATAATCGACCGTCGCATCATCAAGAAACATCATCTTTCAGCATCAACATCTCGGAACAAAATCATCTTTAGTGACGAGACTGACTGAAACCTCAACGGCTTCGTTAAATGGAATTCCCGGATGTGGGGAACAGAAAATCTTCATGCTTTGCATGAACTTCTGATGCGTCCCAAAAAAGTGACAGTTTGGTGTGCCATGTGGGCAGGAGGGATCATCGAACCATACTTTTTTTTAAATGTGGAGGATATTAATGGCGATCGCTATCGTGGTACGTTGGAAAACTTGTTTTGGCAAAAATTGGATGAAATTGACATAACTGACATGTGGTTTCATCAGGATGGTGCCAGTTGTCGAACGCCACTGCACGCGAAACAATGACGTTGTTGGAAACCCAAGTTCCCAGGTGTCATCTCCACTTAAATCATCGTGTCAGCTCTTGCTTTTAGATATATCTGTGGAGTTTTTTTTGAAAAGCAAGCTCTATACAAACGACCTTGAGATCATTGAAGAACCCATAGACGAAACGGAACGGCAATTTAAAGTAATCCCCGGTCTCTACTCGAAAAAGTACCTATTCCGAAATTTCGTCGATAGAGTCCATTGCCTGTCAATGTCAATAATTGATCTGTTTATATAAATAAAAATTTCTACGAAAAGCATTCAAATATTGTGTTTTCCCATTTATTGAAAATTCAAGTTCTTGTCGATATACCCTTTAGTTGGGAGTTCAATACAATGCTTTGAATTGAAGTATCAAAATTATTTTTCCAGCTATTTTCAGTGTTTTTTTTTTTAAATTCGCAGCGCTTTTCTAGTCTCATTATTTATATTTATTAACATTATTTGCCAGACTATAATTGGCGCTTATCTGAAAGACAACATTACTTTTGCAGATGCCTTAACGTAGCCCACGTATTCAATAAATTGCTAACGAACTGCAAAGAGACCTGTAATCGTTCCAACGCCTGATTGTACCAACTATGTGATTAATTAGGAATTATGTATTGTAATGTAGAGACTGTATAAACTAATGATAAATTATGTGCTTGTTGTAAATAAAATAAATAACATCGAAAATTAGTTTTTTAATTTTTTCGTTTAGTTTTTAAGTCCAGTTTTGGGGTGTCCCTCCCTATTCCCTATGCCAGGTACGTAGATTTGATTTAGACAGCATTTGAATTCAGAACGAGTAAAAGTCGATAGTTAGTCGCAAAAAGCAGACTTAGTCGGTTCACAGTTAAAAGGTCGAGATGTCTTTGTGTCCCTACCAGAAAAAGCTTATTCTGGCTATACCTTGAGAACTACTTTACGTATCTGATTGCTTCCAGAATTAAGTCGCCAAAAATCAGAACTGATCTGTTTGCCGTTTAAAAGTTATATGGATATCTTTGTACCTGCCAGAGAGAATATAATTTTCTGCCAGCGCTATTCTGTATCTCGATAACTACTTTACGTACCCTACCTAATCTGATTGCATCCAGAGTTAGTAGCAAAACATCAAAATGACTGCCTGTGGTTCAGAAGATATAATCGTAACTCACCCACGAGAAAATAAAATAAAAAGCGCTTGCAGTTTTACTTCAAATAGATGTTACAGTTAATACACGTTTTCAGTTTAGTTCTCAAACTCTTCCACTCGTGAAGAAAAATAAAACAGTCGATCCACTCGTCACGCTTTAATTATCATGATTTAGTTTGTACATTTTACAATGTTTTCCAATAATAACAATATGTAGTTGTAAGCAACACTTAACAATTCAAGACTCGACAAGCTAATAACGTCTTTTCCAACGAGAAACCGTTGCAGCTGCAACTTAGGTGAAATGAAAACCCGCGTAAATTATATTGTCATGTCAGTTTCCGATTGGTTGATTGTGTCAATGGTGCCAACAGCTAGAACTGAATCTTGGTTGGAAGTGATGCAATTGTTAAAATTAAATTATTTTCATAAACGAATTAATGTAAATCAATGTATTGATATTTTCTTAGGTTTTCGCGATTACTATACATAGCAATTAAACAACTTTGAACCGTTTAAATCGCGTATATTTGACATTATTTAAATCCCGACGTTTCGAACACTTTGCAGTGGACGTGGTCACGGGGTGACTAATTGATTTTATTAGTATTTTATTATTTGATTTTATTATTTTTAAATAAAATCAATTAGTCACCCCGTGACCACGTCCATTGCAGTGTTCGAAACGTCAGGGATATAAATAATGTCAAATATACGCGATTTAAACCGTTCAAAGTTGTTCAACGTATTGAGTTTATAATATTCATTTTATAAAATAATCTCACACAATAATCTAAAAGTAAATTATTTTAATTAAAATTAGTTATAACTAGGGAAAGAGATATGATCTATACGGATTTCGAGAAAGTATTTGACCGTGTGGATCACATTATCTTGTTCTAAAAGCTTCCGTGGCCTTGGAATTCGCGGCAACCTGCATTCATGGTTATTGTCCTATGTCACTAATAGACGACGGGCGGTTAGGATTGGCAGCTCATGTAGTGATTATGCTCAAGTACGGCTCAAAGGCAGCTAAGGAGTCCCACTGGGCTCAATTTTAGGACCTCTTCTTTATAATGTCTACTTTTTCGATATATACCTACACCAGCTTTGAACATTCCAAGTCTCCGATTCGTCGATGATAAAAAGATTTATTTAAATATCGACTGCATATTAATATAAAGGACAACAAAAAGGGATACTAAGAAAGAACTAGAATAACAGTGAATGTCAAGAAGTGCGTCCAAATTAATTTTTACACGGAAAAATAAACCTATTTCCCATATAAAATAAACAATACAGTCATTGAATTGTAAACTCGGTTATGTATCGGTGTTCGTTTAGATTCCAACATAATAATGGCAGAGCATTTTAATTAAGGCAGTGCTAGAGCATACACAAGCAGCCAGGCTTTGTCAAACGTGTCTGTAAGCCCTTTAGGGACCTTGACTGCATAAAGGCACTTTATTTCACTTATGTGCGCACTACACTTGAGTGTTAATGTACCTCTTTGATATAGAAATTTGAGGCATCTAATGGTTTACGTCGTTTAGTTTTAGCTTCTTTGTGTCCAGTCTTGGCTGATCTCCAGAGATGTAACTTATCTTAGATAAAAGTATTTGAAATACAGATACAAGATACAAAATACGTATTTTCATCTTGTATCTGAAATACTTTTTTAAATATTCATTTTGTATCTTGTATTTAGATACATTCTTTTGGTACTTAGTATTTTGTAAATACTAAGTTTGCTAAAATACTTTTAATAGTTACCTAAGCAAAATACGTATTTTGTATCTAGTATTTCAAATACCATTTCCAAAAGTATCTTCTATCTGATATCTCAAATATTTTACTTAAAAGTATCTTGTAATTTGTATTCAGATACTTTTTATGAGGTATCTTTTACATCTCTGCTGATCTCATGTCAATGACCGAATTTATTTCTGCTCGTGGCGCGCGCATTAACAATAACGCTTATTAACTCCCAGGTTAGCCAGTGGAATTCACATGATTCCATGGGTAACGTACTTATTTCAAAATTTTAAAATCCATTTTATTTTAGTTAAAATATTTTATTGTATATTAATATTGACAGTAAATGTGTGAATAAATAAAAATAAATCTTGACCAATTGCCTCGCCGAGCATAGATATGTAGGTACACCCAACGACGCCATGTTAAACTTTAACTGTGCCAAAATTTAAAGTTTTTTATTATGTTGTCGTGACTGTGCCCGTTGACCGCATGATCTCGCATACAATAATTTCAATATAGTGACGTCTGTTTCGCTCAGCTGTGTTCTTCGACCGATTGTCAACGTGCGCTGCCAGAGGTGATCCTGGAAAATTCTATTCTTCTAAGTAAGTATAATAAAATCCCCTCCCGACTCACGGTCATTACCAGCCAGCAGTAGCGGAAGTGTCGCGTGGGATTTATTTTCCCTTTCGCACTACTGACCGATAGTCTTTTTGTTGGAAACCGTGGACTTGGCAGTATCGTGACGAATGAAGGATCACACCATTATCAATTATACCGAGTATCAATAGTGCAGAAGTATAAAGAAACTCCCCCACGTCACTACCGGTAGTGCGACTCGGTAGTGACGTGGGTAGGTACAGGAAGGATAAAATATTAACAAAGCCGTGTCTGTAGGATGAAATATCTTTTCCTTTGTTCACAGTAGTTCTGTAGACAGAACAAGTCAACAGAGCGGGCTGAACGCTCTGCGCGCCCGAGCCTCAACAGTTGTCGTATCTACACGTTTTACCAAACCTTTTATTATGCACGTGGACATTCGAGCACATCGTCTTATGTATAAGGATACAATCAATTCCGCTTAATTGGGCTTAACCGGTTTTCGGGGCAGCCGCTTATTTGGGCCAAATCTAAAGAACAGAATTCAAACTATGAAGAAAACGTTGATTTACATCGGATATTTGGAACAATATTCCGCTTAATTGGGACTAAAAATTTAAGATCAAAATTATTAATATTCAATTATTTACAAAATTTTATAACAAAAAATCTAAACATCCAATTATGAATATGGTCTTTAATAAATGCAGTGCATAAGAGCACTTGGCGGCCGTGTTATACTGCTGTTTACAATGTAGTTAAGCTCCAACGCGTATCAGCGGGGAATCACAATGACTCCGATGATGTAAATCTACCGGCGTCAGTAACTATTTGTGCTTTTATTTAATGTGAAATTGAACT
The DNA here is from genome assembly GCA_914767545.1 of Sesia apiformis. Lineage (NCBI taxonomy): Eukaryota > Metazoa > Arthropoda > Insecta > Lepidoptera > Sesiidae > Sesia > Sesia apiformis. Next base: position 2,697,709 of record OU611977.1, on the reverse strand, counting down.
GCAGGAAAAGACACTTTTCTGTAGCAGCTGGTTGCAATGACTTGCGATAACAGGCGACGTACCAACTTACGGTGCGGTTGGTTGTAATCGGAGACGTTTTTTTTTATTATAGAGAAGAGGGCGGACGAGCAAGCGGTCTCACGTGATGGTAAGTGTTACCGCCGCCCATGGACACCTGCAACACCAGGTGGTATGCGGGCGCGCCGCCGACCTTGCAAAATCCTATTCACAGCTCTCTTGAAGAACCCCATGTCGTAGCTCAATGGGAAGACCTGATCCAGATCCACTTCCGCCCGTTAACAAGAAATGCAATACAAACTTTTTGCGTTCAAACAAACAATAATTGTGATTGAACTAGATCACCAAATACTGAAATATAGGCATTATTAGAAGCCCTATTAAATATACATTTGATGGATGTAAATAAAGTTGGTACATTATTGCAAGATGTTCGAAAAATACTTAAATTTCCGAGAAATGATAATGTACGAGAAAAGAAACATTCATTTACAATTGATTTTTATCGTGGCAATTATAACTTCGTTTAATTACGGCAGCTGCTTAATTGGGCCAAAATGCGATCCTGGGGGTCAACTCCGAAAACATGAAAAACGAAGTTTCGTCCAATATTTCAGTAGATTCCTACCACGAAAATATTCACTACGATTCAAACGAACTCAATTTGACATTTGAAACTACTCCCATCGCACGAGACAACAATCGAAATATATAGATTTTGGCAGGAGATACTTGGAGGTCAAACGTCAAATTTGACGATAACAATATCTCACCTTTTAAATAATTGGTATTACACGATATATAGAGCTACGAACGAAGGAAAGTGAGAGTAGGGTTATAGCACTTCGTTCATTGGAACTTCGGTCGGGCCCGAAACATCTGAATCGTAAAATCAGAGTAGACCCCCTGGTCCCATTGTGTCCCCGATTACGCGGAATTGACTGTAGTTAGTTTTAAAACGCCACGCTGATCAAGTGGGTTGCCGAATTCAGTCAGAGGTGGTGTGATTCCCCATGGCATGTGGTAACTGCTTTGTTATACATTCATCGCCATTCATGCGTATCAGTAGTCACCAAATAGGTACATTTAAAGAGCACGTCTAACTAAAGGTCATGGCATTGATAGACATAGACAGAAGACACTTTTTACAGAGTGGCTATCACGAGTATACGTTGTGTTATCCCTTAATCGTCTTTTACGCCTTTCAGTCAGAACACGCTGGGCTAGAGTCCAAAGCCCGGGGGTTGAGGACCCATGAATCTGGGATGAAGAAAAATCCTAAACATCTGGTCTAAAACATCCTAAACATGAGAAAAATGTCAATAAAATTAAATGTTTTCGAAAAAAAAAAAAACAATGGAGATTAAAAAGAATAAAGCGAGTCTCGATCGGCTTATTGCGTTTCATTTATGTGTTATTTTCTATTGCAATATTTAAGGAAGTAAATCTATATAGTATACCACACCTCGTTTAAGTTCTCCCCGAGGTTCAAAAACAAACAAATAAGAAAATTCGTTACTAGGGCCTCAACTTATACTCGGTCCATAGTCCCGAAATCCTCAAAGACGGATCTGGTATCAGTAGTCTCCAAACACCACTTAAAAAGCACGTGTAACTGAAGGTCATCTAACATACGATAACTAACCTGCACGGGCTGAACAGTCCGCGCGCCGAGCGCGCACGCGCGGCACATGTAGTTGGCGGGCGCGTGCGTCACGCTCTCGAAGTCGTATGGCACTTGTATCCACGCGTCCTTATGCAGCTTCTCCAGGTAGTGCTCCTTACCTGGCCACGGACACGTTATGTGCTAAATGGTGTGGAACACACACACACACGCATACATACACAAGCTCGCACACACGCAGAAACACACATATCCTCACTCATAAGAAAGTGATCTAGAAATTAACCACTTAAAACATTTATTTACTGCTACAATCCCTAATCATAGTCAGTTTCATAGTAAAGGGAATTTTGTCTATAGACATGTTAGTTTATCTGTGCTCCCGCAGACAAAAGTATTCTATAAAATCATATACCTACCAACCTATCTTCATCCGGTGATAGTTTGTGGTCATTTGATAATATTTCAAAGATTTTTGGTGATATTTCGTAGGCAATGCTCCAAATGAAAAAAAAAAAAAACACGAGGACTGAATATTGATAGCTTTAGTGGCATAAAAAAGGCAGCTGCGTAGGTATTATGACTAATTCATAGCTTTCGTTTTTATCTAAACGACTTACACATACCTTCCCTTAATTCTTTCCAAAGCAACGCCCTAAGCCATCCCGAAGCCAAGGCCGGTTTATCCGGCGGCGTGGGAGCCCTTATTTAATTTCATTTCTTTGCCAACAATTTTAAGATTATTATTACCCACTAGCTGTGCCCGCCCACGCGTTGCTGTGACTGCTCAACAGATGGCGCTTACCCTGTTCTTACCTGTTTTTGGGTAAAAAGTATGTTTTTACCGTGTGATAGGTATATAAAAACACGCGCGTATTCGAATGCAACGTTGTGTCAAAATATCAAAGCAATCCGTGAAGAACTTTCGGAGATTTAAGATTTTGAACAAATTTTTATTTATATAGATTTACAATTGTGTGCGAAAACTAGCCTAATACGTAAAATATTGGGTACTATACCAATGAAAAATAATTAAAAAACTAATTATCAGACTCAAAATTCAAAAAACTAAATATTTATTAATCACAATCTTTGTCACAGATCATTGAATAATCTAACGGCCTACTATCTAGTATTCTGTTTCACTACTCTTCACTTGGGACATATCTCGTGGCACCACACACACGTTTTTCTGACTGAAGCCTTCTGTGCTTGCCCTGATCACACGTCCTGTGATTCTTGAATGACCACTGGGGCTACAAGAATTCAGTCATTTCAAAAAGGTTTCTCTCATACAATTAATTCCTGCACTCCGTGTACGTATGCGAGGCACTAAGACTTAATTGCAATTACTGCGTTACCTTTATACCTTTGTCTCTTATAAGATGGCCGGCATACTTATTTGTATGTTCCATAATAAGATTAATGTCTGTCACCTTTGTCGATAAGATGCCAGTTTATGATGAGGTAGTTGTCCCTGTCCACGCGGTTGGACATCATGGGGACTCCCAGAGCGCGCATCAGATTGTTCAACGCGTGCGCGCCGTGGCCGGGACATTCGTGCAGCATAGACTGGAGACTTATTGTCTGAAATAAACGAACAATAATACACGCAAGGGCCCACAAGAATGGTCTGTGTCGTGGGTCACGGAACACATGAAGATTAACACAATTACTACTACCATCAGCCTCTCCATGATGTCTCTATGGACATCATGACTATGACTGTCCATAGCTGCATATAAGCTTCTCCTAAAGCTCGCGAATACACACAGGCCTTCGCTCTTCTCAATCGTAAATTAAAGATGCCTTTAAAAAATCCTTTGATCAAATATCTTCACATATTATATTTAGATACCTGATTCCCCTTCATAAACCCAAGTTGAGGCGCCTCCTCCCCTTGTCTCGCGAACCACAACAGGTTTCTGGGCACCAACACGTCGTCATAGTTCATCTCCTGGAACACCACGCACGAGCCGAGCTCTATAGTGCGCATCGCGAATTTTAAAAGATCGTGCTCTTTGCTGTCGCCTGAAATTATTATTTCATGGTTGAAAATTCTGCGTAATATACTGGTGTCTGTATAATATCTAAGATTAGGGGCCATCCATAAATTACGTCACACGAATTTCATGATTTTTGGAATCCGCCCCCTCCTCCCCCCGTCCTTGTCACTCGTGGTCACATTTGTGTGACCCCCCCTCTACCCTGGTGTGACGTCACATATTTTGCAATTTTAAATTTAGAAATTATTAAATTAAAACAACGTTATAATAATATTGATAGAGTTGGTAATATTTTAAAGGTTTTCGTTAGAGTTGAACTTTAGTTTTAATACTTTATATTTATACATGTGACGTCACGAAGCTTATGACTCGTCCCCTCCCCCCTCGTGTCACACGATGTCACACTTTGTTGACCCCCTCCCTAGCCCTTAACGTGTGACGTAGTTTATGGATGACCCCTTACACAGTGTATTATTTTAAAGTTGCCGTGAGTGGAGATCAATTTCCAACATCAGAGAAAAAAATAAAACTAATGAATAACTGGTAGGTAGCACAAAAAATTACAAATAACAACTACCTTCAAATACAAACAGAAAGTAATTAGTCACAACTAACGTAATTCTCTTTCGACTCCATACATGACGATTCCAAGCGGCCACAGCTTGTCACTGAAATACTGGTAGTTTTCCTCTGTGAACTGGGACACCGCGCCGTTGTCGACGCGACGCGTGGCGGCGACGCGGACGGCGCCCGCGCGACGCGCTAACGCGCCGCACTCCGTAAAGTAGAAGCCGTTAATGTAGTTGCGGTCGGTGGCAGAGAGAAGGGAAGCGCGAATGGGATTGTCCTGGGAATCGTGATTAAATAGTTATTTGTTATACAAGAGTGCAAAGTTGCTTTTTAACCGCGTGCTCAATTTTGAGTTATTAAGGTTGTATGATAAATTCGGCACCATGGAGGTAGAAGTAAATAGGTTTAATGATGTTTTGAATTCACAAACTTAGTGCACACGATGTTCTAAATTCAATTTACTTTATCCTCTAGCGGATAAAAACGGCTTTTGCACTCAGATATCGAAGAGCAAAAATACTCTTTCCGAGATAGGGGGATGAAAAACTTATTTGATATCGCAAAATGGATTTTTTTTTTGCATTTGGTTTTGTTTAAATACCTACGTACTTATTTCCTTGTACAACTTCTAGGGAATATTTTTATGCAAGAACAGTTTTTTGTAGATGGGAAATTATGTATTGAAAATTGGAAAAACTATGGACACTTTTTAGGATAGATTCAAAGACAGATTTGAGATTTATAAATCTTTACATATCCCGTGGATGCATCATAGGTTCTTTGTGGAAAAACTATTTTATTGATAGATTAAACTGAAACATATTAAGTAGTAGGTATCTACTTGTTAAATTGCATCAAATTGTTTATATACGAACCTCCTCTTGAAACTTTTTGATCAAATCATAGCTGTTTATTGGTGAATCTGGAATTCATTTATTAATACGTATAAGTAACGACTAAGTCATTTTAACACTACTTATATAAAAACAGCATTATTATGTTTATAAGTCTTCCTAACATGAAAATATTTCTCGCTGGAGAACAGCAATTATCCCGGCGGGAAAGCCAGTTCCTAATTTACCGCATGCAAGCGACAAAGTGTCAATGCACGAATTATTTTGCTAATTGGATCTAGTAATACAAGTTAGTAAAAAGAGTAGTCAAGCGTACCAGTTTCCTCCGTGCCTGCTCTAAGCATGTCCACCACGATTCTAGCTATCTCCTTGCTGTTTATACATTTGTATCCAATTGTCATTTGCTGGAATACGTAGAAATATTATGAAAGGTAGTCCTTGTATACGAATGTGGTCAAATCGTGTGTAGTGTGAGGCTGCGGGAGTGTATCCAACAGTCGAGAGAGTCATGGCGTAAATGACAAATAGTCTTGTGTAGTGAGCGTACAAGAAAAGGGTTTACTAAATCACGTGTGACGGGAGCATACCAGAAAGGAGTATATTCATCAGTGACACGTGCCAACTGGAACGTCGTGTGTGGAAGGTATACAGCACAGAATATGCTGATGATGTGAGCAGACAGATTGGCAGAAGGTCAATCAATGTGGCATCCATAATTTCAGTAATTTGTCACTTTACTGTTTGTTCGTTTTCGGTTTAGTTTGGTTGTAACTTGTGTAGTTACACATAGCGGACGAAAGTAACCATAGAAACGACGCGCTACAAAACCGAAGCTAGCCGATGGTCTCTTTCTGAAGGCCGATGTGTATTACTTTCGGCCGGGAAGTATATCTGCATGTATCAGCCTTTAATGACACACTGCAGGGCACAGGCCTCCTCAAGTAAATCACTGGGGGTTTCGGGTCCAGTGCGGAGTGGTGAATAGATACATATACCCCGGATTTTTTTTATTTCTTCTAGAGCATACGGATTTTTTCGCGATGTTTTCCTCTCACGGGCGAGTTAGTGACAAGTTTTAGTTTGATTATTGTAAATGTAATATTACTTTTCATAGAAAGAAGGCGACAGACGAGCAGACTGCTCACCCGGTGGTAAATGGTTACCGTCACTCGTGGGCATTCGTGACGATACACGTCAACATCGGTCCAGAATGACAAACCTTAACGCGCAATCGGATTACTGCCTACCTTTCGAGATTTGGGAAATGATTCTGGGAGAAGGGGGAAATGACGAAGCATGAATGACGCATTTTTTAGTGCTTTGACGATTTTTTGTCATCAATTACATTTACCTTTCAAGTGCACCTATCTTACTGCAACTGTCATCTATCCTAAAGTGTCTAACTTGGGTTCTTAGTCAGTAAAACTCCACACTTTATATGACATACTTTATTCTCGTAGGTATGTCACGATTTACATTAGCGATTTATATTGTTGAAGAAAGAGCATGAATTTAACACATAGGATGTCACAGATATGATAACAAATTATTAGAGATTGACTAGCACAAGATACAAGTAGGCAAGGTTCCTACAATCCCAGTAAAATATTCGGAACAAAATCAAAACTTACCACCACACTACCGTTGAAATTGTAACCGCCAGGCGGACACTCGTTCAGTTTCTCAGGGTTGCTGATAACTAATATCTTATTATGTACTGTCGCGTTGTAGTGTTCTGGCGTGTTGAAGAACTTCACGCATATCTCTCTCTGTATCCGACCGAAGGTGGACGCTATCTCGTCTTGAGAGTGGAGGTCTAATGAAAAAAAAAGGTGACATCAGACAAAAGATACTCCCTTGTTGTTGGTTTTAATTCCTTCAAGGTGTCAGACGAGCCGACAGTCCACCCGATCCGCCGGTTCATGATTTTTCAAACTGAATTTACTTTCTCGCCGTGCGATAGGTACACACAACACTACGCGGTGAAAACCGACAAGGAGTTTGGATATTTGCGGCGCATATATTCCAAAATTGAAGTGACAAAAAAGAATAATTGAAAAAAATAATATGCATTGAGTTTATAAGTTTCGCAGTGTACTGACGGCCGCCATCAGCATACCACTTACCACTATATTTTCCCGTGGGGTCTCGTCGAAGGGATAACAAAACCGATACCACGGGCTCCAAGGTACCACACCACCTCTAAAACAGTGTGTTCGCGCCAATAACCTTTGGTGTTTTTATTTGTAGGGTAAGATTATATTTGCTTACCCACATTTTTCCAATAATCGCTTCTCATAATAATCTTTTTAATATCGCTGCACCATCGCATGCAAAACAGTCTTTGGCTCGACCTCGTCGCAGCCGGGTCCCCTCCCTCTCGAGAAAAACCGCGTGGTCGTGGGCTCTGTCCACGACTGTAATTACGCTGATTAAATAGCGATCGACCCCTCCCGTGGGCGGTCGTAGTGAAACCCGCGTATTTGGGTGGTCCCCTGGACCACAGAATTTGCACACGCTGTGCCCTTTCTATACTGCTAGTATAGCCGCTTAGTGCCGAAGAACGCTCAAACCAAGTGGAGGGTCAAGAAGCCGAGGAGAAGCGCTACCAGGCTGGGAGCTACGAAGAAAGCGTAAGCTTGGTCGAAAGACTCTCTCTATTTTGACTTCTCTCTCTCTATTTTGACTGTTTATTTTATCACAAAAACCTATGGATCCGCACGGCTATATCGCTTAGCTGTCGCGTTTTCACAGTGGACTCACCAAGCAGCTTGGCGTTTCGAGGCCCTCGACACAATGTGCATGACGATGTCCATATTCGGTAGTGAATGAAAAATAGTTTCAAGTACAACAAAGTATGGAACACCTTCATAAAAAGTAATGAAAAATAAATCTTACCGTAATCCTTTTTGTTAATCGTATAGTGTACAAGGCCTTTTGACCAGAGATAGCTGTATGCGAAATCAAAATATATGAAAAATATAAAAAATCCGTACATTTTGTGCACTGAAAATGAAATTAGAAATCGGGGCATGTAACTTTTTACGACATGAAAATATAAATTCAATTTATAATAAACACATTTATTGCTTTTTCAATATTTCATAGGTAGGTACATCTGAGATTTGATAATTCGAATGATTTTTTCTATTTATAAATTTGTTTCTTGTATTGATTTTTTTTTCGCCACACTCAATGTCCAACACTTGCTATAATTGGGCCGTTCTAATAAGTCGGATTTGACATATGTCGAACCATATAATAAACCGATGTGAAATATTAATGCCAAGAAAACGACGCTTAATATTGTATAACTCGATCAATTTCAAGCGTCGTTTTCTTGAAACCGTCGCGTCTATGACAATTAATATTTCACATCGGTGGATTATATGGTTCGTCATATGTCAAATCGGACCTATTGGAACGGTCCAATTGTAATATTCCCTGTGTCGTGGGTCCAAAGACACATACAAAGACAAATACATGCCCAGACCGGAACATACATTTTTTTAAATAACTATGTCCAACCGGGAATCGAACCCGGGACCTTTTGTACAGCAAGCAGGGTCATTACCAACTGCGGCAATCGGTCGGTCAATTGATTGGTTTAGGACGATTGGTACAACTGAAGGCCAACACACAGTTGTGGGAAGGCGTTTTGATCGACATAACGTCACAGGCAACAATTATGTGTAAAATAATAAGAATGTAGTTCTTTTTTTAATAAGTTAATTCGTTACAAATTTACTTAATTCGATCATTTACTCTCAATAACCCCTTGATCCACGGGAGACCACGGAGCTATTCGGTGTTTCTCCACTCAATTAGGTGCACAGTGGAACGAAACTTTCTTGTTTTAAAAAAAAACAAGGTTGCCATTTTTTATTTACCTTGCGAATTCTACAATGAAAACTGAAAAAAATGAAAATGAAAACTCTGAAAACTGAATAAATACACTACGAGGGGCGTTCAATGTATTCTCGGTATAGGCATGAAAGAATAAGCAGAAAATTCTGAATAAAATTTATTTTTCAATGTAGTCCCCCATCACCTCAATACACTTATTTGAACGGGAAAGTAACTTTTCAATACCCTCTGAAATAGTACATTGTTACCCTAGGGGTGAAAGTGACTTATTTCAGTCCCGAGACTGAATTTGGTCAGTGAACAATTATTGGTCAATTATTCACTGGAAAGTGAATAATTTGGTGCCCGAGCGCAGCGAGGGCGCCAATAGGTCGAGGGACTAAATAAGTCCTGAACCCTTAGGTAAACACTGTGCTTTTCATTACGAATACAAGGAAAGTAAAAATAAACTACTAATTAGCAAAATAAAAAATGAATGAATTTTATTTCATAAATCAGGCGATAAATCCATGTCCGAATCTGTTGAACTCATAGTGTTAAAAAATCTCTGCTACGAGTACAAAAGTTTACAAAACACTACCACTCGGGAAAACAAACGAAAATCGAATTGCCGCTTTCCCTCCTGTTTTGTTTCTTTTCTGCCGCGCGGTTAGCCAGCTTTTCAGCCAATTACTTTTCATTTTCATAAATGTTTTTTTTTATATATTTTGCCGAAATCTATGTTATTTTGAAGAAATAATTGAAAGTAAATTATAATAAAGTAATTTAAAAAATATACTCTTTAATTAATGGGTGCGTTTCTTTATGTTATTTCAATTTTACATCGCGCTGTAATGGAGTGGCTGTATAGGAAGTTAGATCATGGTTACATAGAAATGTGAAAATAACTTTTTTTTTTCTTAATTTTTAAGTTGTCTGTCAGTTGAAAACGCTCACCCTAGGGTGTATTGGGCTATTTTCACTTCGCTCCACAGGCAACTTCGGACCTACTTTCAGAGTATGAGTAATGAAAAATATTTTTCATTACTCATACTCTGAAAGTGAAAAATTAAGAAAAAAAAAGACCTATTTTCACATTTCTATGTAACCATGATCTAACTTCCTATACTCCATTACAGCGCGATGTAAAATTGAAATAACATAAAGAAAAGCACCCATTAATTAAAGAGTATATTTTTTAAATTACTTTCCTTGTATTCGTAATGAAAAGCACAGTGTTTACCTAGGGGTTCAGGACTTATTTAGTCCCTCGACCTATTGGCGCCCTCGAGGCTGCGCTCGGGCACCAAACCCAGTCTCGGGACTGAAATAAGTCACTTTCACCCCTAGAGTAACAATGTACTATTTCTTCCTTGTCGGAAAAATGTTCATTAATTGCCGCCTTCAACTCTTCATCGTCGGAAAAATGCTTACTTCGAAGATCTTTCTTAAGGTTGGGGAACAGAAAGTAATCACTAGGGGCTAGGTCCGGGCTGTAGGGTGGATGATTGATTTCTTCAAACCCGCAATCCCGCACAGCAGCCTTGGCAGCGCGCCCTTTGTGAACCGGCGCGTTGTCGTGAAGAAGCAATACACCTGCGGTCAATTTTCCGCGTCTTTTTTCTTTTATTGCCTCCTTTAAATTACGTAGGGTGTTTGCGTAAGATGCGGCAGTAATACTTTGACCTTTTTTTGTGTACTCAATTAGTAAGATTCCCTTAGAATCCCAAAACACTGTGGCCATGAGCTTTCCGGCGGATGGGGTGACTTTAAACTTCTTCGGTGGGTCTGTTCCTTTTTTATGCCACTGCATGGACTCTTGCTTGCTCTCAGGATCATAGTGATGAACCCACGTTTCATCACCGGTAACGATTCGGTCGAAAATACTATGCGGATTTTCACCACAGAGCTCCAAAAACTCCTTGCAACACTCAACTCGCACTTGTTTCTGAAGCGCCGTGAGCATTCGCGGCACCCATCTTGCACTGACCTTTGACAGATTTAGATGCTCATGAAGGATAGTGTGAATGGTACCCACGGATAGCTTAGTCCTTTCTGCTAATGTTTTCACTCTCACACGGGCATCTTCTAGTACAAGTTTCTCAACGATTTTGACATTTTCTTCAGTAGCGGCACTAACCGGCCCACCGGCACGGGGGTCGTCTTCAATACTTTCTCTACCCCGTTTGAATTCACTAGACCAGTTCTGAATAGTAGATAATGAAGGAGCAGAATTCTGGTAAACAGCCACCATTTCTTCGCGAATAACTTTTTGAGCCTTTCCTGGTTTTGTAAGGAATTTTATCACAGCGCGATGCTCGATTTTTTTCAACATTGTCGTATCAGTCATCCTAGTTGCCTTTTCGTAATGATATCACGAATACTAATGGTGACAATTAAATTGAATTTTATATTTATACCCTCAAAGAGTGTCTTTAACTAGTGAGATAATTTAATTACCCTCATCATTAGTATATCACCCCGATACCGAGAATACATTGAACGCCCCTCGTATATATCAGCCAGATTTGAAACGATGACTGACAGTTACCGAGCTATGAATGACCAAAACAAATTAATCCACATTCCTTGTCTGTCTGAAAGCGCATCCCTCTAAAACCACTCGACAGAAGCTGATGACAATAGGCACAGTTATAGTTTATGACGTGGGTTCACATTTAGGATACATATTTGTTACAGAGTTCACGCGGAAATCATTAAGTTCACGCGAACGAAATCGCTGGCATCGTTAGTTGGTAATGAAACTGAACTGTTAACCCTTTTAGTGTATTTTTTTATTGTACTTGTATATCAATGGCTGTTGGATTGCAGCGTGCACCGCCCCCTCCAACAAGCTTTTAACTAGATGTTTTTAAGACCACCAAACATTAAAAGAATACACTATAGAGCTTACTAGCCTTTAACGTTAGTCTTAAAAGTTAATTAGCGCTCGAACATAGGGCGTTCAACGCTCGTTTTTACAACACTAATAGGCATGATGACAGTATTAAAGAATTAAAAAATAAATGATTTTAGAGAAAAAAATATGTTGAAAGAATTCTAATAAATTAACCAGTTTGAGATTATTAATATTTTCAATAAAATAAAAGTATAAAATACTGCATTCGGCCATGTTAACTAAAACGCCAATCAGAGCGAATGACGTCACGCCTCAGTAAACATCACCGTGTCGCTTGAACTTCGATTGATTTACCTACCTACGTTTACCTAGGTGTAACGTCACAAGCGACGCCATGACACCTGCGAGTGTTTTCGCGCATAATTCAAAGTAGATAGAAAAAAAAAATGCATAATTTGCGTTAAAACTTATTTTATTGCTGAAATAATGTTATTTTCGGAAACAGTAGACGTGAATCTACATTATAGAAGCGGATTTCAAAATCCGTCATCATGCCTATTGTAATTGGTCTTGTTCACTAAGTACAACAAAACACACGCACACATATATACGTCGGCTCTCATAGCTCCCGTAATTCAGTTGGTTCAGCTATAAAGGGACACATAACGCGAGGTGACCCTCGCTGCGTGCCCGAAGTTGGCGTTAAGCTCCCGCTCGCTCAGTCCGTTCCGTTCCGTTTCGCTAGCGAGTCCTTATTACACAAAGATGCCTAATAAAATGTAACAATTGGTCAAGTGTTGAGCCGAGTCCAGGGAGATGTATCGCTTCATCTGGTGCGCGGTTTTCCATCGCTTCAATTTACTCGTGAGGGCGCACACGCGCGGTTTACATACAATTTCACGAACATGCGGTCCACCTGTGTGTATGATTATGTAAATATCACAGTTAATCAATTAGAGATATTCAAAAAGTATAAGCGCTAGTCTACAATTCCATTTCTGTACAAATACAGACTTTTAGGTAACTTTAACAAATATATTGCCAGTGTTAATGGCCAAGTACAGATTAACAACGACCATTATTTATTGTCACAAGTATCTTTCCCCGCGGCCCGATTGGGGCATAAGAATAGTTCTTTCATTATTTGATACTTATTTAGAGCAAAATAAAATATAAAAAATACGTTATCAATAATTGAAAAATATTCATAAGAAATATATCACAGTGAAAATCACAGGTACAGTAAGCAACAGGTTAACGTATACCCGTCGACGACTTAATGCGCTAATTAATAATAACTTAAGACTAGAATCGAAGGATTCCAGGTACATTCGTATGTAGATGACTGTACAAGTTCATTTAAATATCACAGATTGTATAAACATACATGTTGAAATGAAAAATATGTACATCCTGTTAAAACTGAATAAACCGCTCACTTGCCACGATGCGTGCTGCACGCGTGAGTGGGTATTTTTTTTTTATTTAACATTACAAATGAAGGGTACTTAAAGAATTCTTGGTGCCATAGAACTGTGTTTGTTCATCACAGCACATTCACTTGAGGGTAGTTAGGTAAAATCGATTTAAATCCACATACTTTCATTTATACAGGTTGCTCAAAGTAACACTAATTTATATTACATTTATTTTCAAAAATCTGATATTGTTAATGTTTTCCTTTTATTAAAATGGTCTTTTACATATTCTTATGACATATGCACGAGTGACGTGCGCCAGTAACTCGCGCGATTAATTGTAATCATGTAAAAATCTTAAATGATAATAATTATGTAAAAACTAGACAATCTTCTTTCTTGAGGTACAATAAATAAAACTCCCATTTTGTTATAAACTATTTAGTCCACTTGTATTATTACATGGTTCGACTTAAAACTAGAAATGCCCTCGGGATAGAGTCCTGGAGTGCGATGGACAATCTAAAGTACCGGATTTTTTGTTTCGAGTCATGGATATGACATGTACAACTGTCAAACAGCGTGAAATTTGTACGGAGATGACACTTTATTGACAGTTCTGCATGTCATATCCCTGACTCGAATAAAACATCCGACTATAGGCACAATCGGCAAATTTATAAATGTTACATCGGAATAAACGAACTTGATACTTGGTACAGGGTGTAATAAAAAATATCTGCACCATCTTAACAGTGAATTTGTTTCGTTAAAACTAACAACATTAGTTGTATGACGTTTTAGTCGCGCCGGTCTAGTATACTCAGTCGCGCCGGTGTACATACATGTAAGTGGCCAATAGTAGCGATTCCATTAATTTTTGTTTATGAATGCAATGTGCGAAGTTGCCATTGCAATGTCGCAGTAACGTATATTGAGCGGTACAGAGTAGTAAAGTCAGAGCATTCATTTTAAAAACGTAAATTTGTTAGTTTCAATGATAGAAATTCGGTGTTAAGAAGCTGCCGGTAGTTTTTATTGTACAGAATTATAGAACAATATAAAAAATAGATAGAATATTATTTAGATGGCAATACTTTTAAATTGTCAGTTGAATTTGTTGTGCAACATGCACATGTTGATACTTTCCGTTTACTTGTCGTTTCGTCTGCATTATTGAGTTTGTAAATGCAAGGATCAAATAACGAATCTTGATTGTGGTTGAGAATGACTATTTATAATATAGCAATATTTGTTTTTTTTTTTTTAAACATAACCAAAGGTACATTACAGTTATAAAAAGCTATGGGTATGTACCCATAGCTTTTTATAACTGTAATGTACCTTTATAACGATTTCTCTAAGAACTCCACAGCATACCTGCCCAGAACCAGCTCATTTAAGAATAATATAATAGAATCATAATATGTATATATGGAATAATATAGAAGAAACTGAATTAGAAAACTTAATAGTTTTAATATTTACGAAGTATCAAGTTCATTTGTCCCAACTACACAATTTTTTTTCACATTCATCACTTTTTGTGCCATATTTATAATGCTTTAAGTACCAAAACTATGGATTACAGATGGGTATAAAATTAGACTATAAACACCAAAACGCGTCAGTCAGAAATTTCAAACTAAAATCGACCTTATCCCTTAGACTTTAACACTCATTTTTACATGTACACAAAATTAAATCTACAAAGACTTTGCGAAAGAGATGCTATGATTGGTCCATAGCCTTGAGCATTATCATATAACTCAAACAAGGGAGCTGCCACTAATTTATAGTTCTTAGGGACAGCGAATAAAGCTCTATCTTGTAATTGAACAAGGAACAGGCGTTTATGCTCTTTTGGTTTTGTAACATGGGGTGGTATGTAAGGATATTGTGGTGGTTCGAAGTTCGGACGCCACCAGTTGCCTGAAATTTTCGAAAAAACATATTATAATAAGTCTTTTGAATTAATTTACATGAATGAAGGATTATATGACCATGAATTTAACTCATTTACACAAGAAGAATTTCTGGAACGCTTGCAGGAGAGAAAATGATAAAAACGATCTTAGAATTGATTCAAATCGAAGGTCCAAAGAATCAATACCCGATTTCTGAAATATTGATCTTTGATTAATCGATTTGTTTGCAATTTGTTTAATATACCCTTGAAAAATCGTAAAAAATCAGTGAAAATGAATATAACAGACAATGGAAAGATTAAAATACAAAAATATACAAATCTAATTCCTATCTTTTTAACGAAATACTTAATTACAATTCCCAATACATATTTAGAGTTGATCTAGCATGAATAAATTGCTTAATAACAACCAATTTTATCAGCCACAATAATCGATTCTTCGATTAATCAATCTCAGATCGCCGTCCTTAAGAGAAAATTGGTCAAGACCTAGTGTATCGTTGATTTTTTTACTATCATGTGAACAGTTGCAGGCAAGAGTTCTATGAAGTTTTGTCGCATACGAGAATCATATATAATATTCGCGCCGGAACCGTTCAAGAACCGTTCTTCTTGTGTAAATGAGCCTTAATAAAAGGGTTATCATTTAAATTTAACAAATCCCCCCCCCCCCCCCCCACGGGTTTAATTTTAGTTTATTTATTTTGTTTTATATCTTCATTTTTTTTCTTGATCATTTTGGCTGTCTTCTAGTTTAATAAAGTTCACAATTTTTTAAATTTCATCTTGATTTTCATATGATTCTAGTACAGGATTTCTGCTCAAACTATCAGCTTCTAAGTTGTATTTTCCTGGAGAATATATTACCTCGAAATTAAATTGAGATAGATAATACGTGAGCTCTCCCAGTTCTTCATCCGTTCTAGTCTTAATATTCATTTTATTCTAGAGGTTTATGATCAGAGAAAATTGAGAATTTTTTTCGTAAGCTGCCAAAGATGCCAATATTTTACTGCTTCTTTTATTGCTAAACACTCCAGATATGTATATAGCTTTTTTCTTTTTTTGGGTGTCATTTTATTTTTTCGAACAATATTTGATGAGTGCACAGGGTTTTTCCACATTGATTGTGTTTAATAAAAACCACTCTTTTCAGAGCAACTCAATTTACTTTTTGGTTTCTAAATTTCAACATTACCTATAGTGTTTATAAAAACACATTATTATATAAATATAATGCTGTATAACAAGTAAGTTAATAAGTAAAACATTTATGCGTTACACTTACCGATGGTGTCCTCAATGAGCCAGTCCTGTTTGACGCCATCTTGTCTGCCAAGAGTTTCAGTCAATAGCCTCTTTAAGCCTTCGATCTCATCCTGAAAAGTCATATTGAAATTTTTACTACCATAACCAGCCCTTTTATTGTCCATCATTGGACACGGGCCACCTCATGCACATTGTCTCGAGCATGACGGATGTATGACCTTTAAATGACACACGGGCAGAGGGTTGGCGAGTGGACTCTTTTAGAAGTGGTGTAGTTCCTAAGGGGTAGTGGTAGCATATTTGTTATCCCTTAGTGGCCTTTTACAACATACACAGGGAGAAATGGGATGGTCCTGTTCAAAACCCGGTGGACATCACACGGGGCCGTGTCACACAGCCAATTTTATTATTATGATTTATGTATGTATTATGTATTTTATTACGTCAGGCAGAAAGTCTTTACGTATTTTGTATGTATAAAGTTGTAATCAAATCTTGCTCTGATCTTACTCTGACATCCATTTGTCTAATCTTGATTTGAAAATCCCCACCATTGAGGTATCCACCATTTCTTGTGGCAATTTATTCTGAGTATTTACAACTGTTGTTCAGTGCGTTATATGTGACTTTGATAAGTATTTGGCACTTATTTTAACGGATTATAAAAATATGTAGCTCTGTTTGATTTATAGGTGAAAACGAGTTTAGACAGACGAATAGAATAATTAGTTACATAATAAAGATGAAGATAAAGGCTCTCCTAAAGAGATATACAGTCAGTATTTTCGCAATGTGATATTGCAGTAATTAATCTTACAGGTCCAGACTTTTACTGCAGTGCGATAATCATCGCTGTGTGTAAGATTTCAAGCAATACCACACAAAATATACTAACACCAATTATTGCATTACCACATTGCAATATTACTGGCCGTTAAGCTGGTGGAAGTGCCTTAAAATTATTTCCTGAGATGTTTTCCACTAAGATGCAAGAATAATTATGGTGTAAGTGAGACTACTACAAAAGTAAAAAACAAAATATAAATAGGTTACCTCTCCGGGATTAAGCTCTCCACCTGGCAGCTTAAAGAAAGCTGTTCCAAGCTGAAGCAGCAACACATGAGGCAGACCATGTTCGTGTACTAGTAGAACTCCTTCCACTGACCTGGAAAATTAGATGGGGAAGATGACAAATGAAGAAGGAAATGCTACATTCCATTGCACATGTCCATCTGCAAAGTTACCCCAATGACAAACTGGTTCCAAAAAAGGTAAGTTTAAAATAACATTATTTCTGAAAAAATACTTTGTATATATTGACATCCTTCACATTGTAATGACAAAATTAATGATATTCAAATTAACATAACCCAAGGTTTCTTGTATTTTCCCTTTTTTATATTTTACTAGCTGTGCTAGGCAATTTTTTTGCACATAATATAAAGCCTATGTCCATCTGGAATAATGTACCTTTCAAATGGTGAAAGAATTTTTCAAATAGGTGCAGTGATTCCAGAGATTACACTCCACATACACACAAACTCACAAAATTCACACTCTTTATTATACTAGTATAGACATAATATATAGCCTATGTCTATCTGGAATAATGTACCTTTCAAATGGTGAAAGAATTTTTCAAATAGGTGCAGTGGTTCCGGAGATTACCCTCCACATACACACAAACTCACAAAATTCACACTCTCTTTATTATATTAGTATAGATGGGAAAACATATAAATATTTATTATTATTATAATGGCTGTGATAGGCTAAGCATCTGGTTAACATAGTCTAGTCGGATGTCTAGTCGGTTCATGAACTGAATCAACAAATCAATCAATCTATAACATTTTCTGCTAACTTATTCCACTCAATAACCTCATGGTTCGATAGAAAATGTTTACAGGGATTGGAGGCGACTTCTTTTTATGTCCTCTTAGATAGTCGTTTTTATTTTTCTTGAACATTGCTTCTAAGTTCCATACATCATATTGATTGGTGAGGATCTTAAATGTTCCAATGAGGTCCCCTCTCTTCCTCTTCTCCTTGGGTGTAGATAAGTATGTATGAACTAATGTCCTCATGCATTCTGGATGTCCATGGACGACAGTATCCACTTACCACCAAGTGGACTACGTGCTCGCCTGCCATCTTCTTTCTATAAAATAAGAAAAGAATGAAGAATAAAACTAACCTTCTCATACCAATTTTAACGAACTCTTCACGCATTCTTTGAAATCTTGCAGGGACTGAAGCATCCTTTTCAAATAGCGGTTCTTTAGTCCCAAAAGTGTAATTAGTCAACGGGTACAAATTTATTTTTCTATTTAGTGTTAAATTCTGCATATTTTGAGTAGTATTCTGATGTTGGGTGCCAGGTCTAGCCGGCCAGGGTTTGCTACCTTGAGACTGTACTTGCGTCATTTCTGCACTTTTATTGGAAATTATTTATTAAAAATAAGAAGACACTTATTATCGTCAAAATGTGTACAATAAACTGTAGTTTTACATAAAATTACAACATTAAAACAATAAGTTAACGCATGTATAATGAAATACAAACTAAAGCGTTAGCGTGACAAGCGGTATGGAAACTAGAATCCATGTTATTTTCTAAATAGTGCTAAGCGTTTTATATTTATCGATAAATACCGGTCAACAGCACAGGTATTCAAAATTGACCGAAATTTAAAGACAATTGTCAAAAATTGTAATTGAAAACAAATATGGCTGTATTCTCTAACATGCGACAATGTCTCTAACAAATCAAATTATAAAATAAATTAATTATTTTAGATCGAATAAATAAAAATGAATTACAAATAATAAATATTGGAACGCAATTCAATTTGACATGTCAAAGTAGGTATGTGAGGACAGCGTTCGAAAACGTGTATGAATCCCTTTTTCACCATTTCACTTGTTGCGTCTCTTTCTGTCTTAAGCAAATAATAAAGGATGCATTTTGTTATAGTGGCAAAAAGTGATTTCTGACCGTTTTGAAACTCCAATATATTTTTGTACTCCTATGTATTATATTTTTCATAACTCAAAAGCAATACCTACCAACTTTTATTTTGGTTGCAAAAGTTATTACAAATTAGAAAATTATGTCTCAACAATTAGAATTATTAACTGAAAGTCCATCTCAATGGTTAACTATATCGTATGTGACGCCAGATATACAAAAGAAGGAAATTAAACCGTTTGTTGTTTGTAAGTTTTCGACCCACTTTTTATGTTTACTATTCTATTTCTATTATCTATTTTATTTATTTATGTTGTGTGATTTCAAAACAAATAGAAAGGGAAGTGAATTCCCATGAACTTTTGGTTTGTATTAAAAAATGAATAGACTATAATGAGGCTTTAAATATCTAAAAGTTATGCAGATACCCTGCAATCTCATTATATTTTAAAATAATTATCTGTCACGATATGATGACAGTAACGGATTAACCTAGTGGCTACGGTGGCCTACATACAGCCCCGGGCCCCAACCTCCAGGTGGGGCCCCCTTTTATATATATTTATTTTAAAAACTTTTTATTATTACTTTAAGGCCCAGGTGGCACAATAAAAAAATAATGATTTTACATTTTTTTTTAATAAAAAGAAGACAGCAAGTGGTAAGTGGATATTCTTGCTCATGTACATCTGTGATACTTGCCAACAGTCTAGATGCAATTTTATTTATTTATTTATTTTAGCCAACTAAGGTCCATACTTTAAACTGAATACATAGGTATAAGTTTAATTACTAATAGGGATTTATTCTTGCTTGGTCTCACTTCCCTAAACCCTGATGCTAGACCTCAGCTCCACCTTCAGTGGCATGTCCCTGAGCCGATAAATAAATGCAATCAATTTTGGCATGCCCCTGGATGTGTTTGCTGCATGCCTTTGGAGATTTAGGAAATCATTCAGAAAAAGAATTAGGAAAATGGGTAGGGATAGGACAAGATGAAACACTACTGAAACATGTATACTTATTTGAAGAAAAGGTTAAAGTGAGAAATACAGTATGAAGTGGTCGAGCATGCACAGTGGCAGTGGGATTACACCATACACAAATAAATCCTTTTAGTTATATTATTATTATTGTGTAATAGGCAAGCAGCATTACTGGTGGTAAGTTTCACCATATCTCTTCTCCTGGAGGTCATTTGTCAAGTCTGTTTTTGAAACAATTTAAAGTGATTCAATGATTCTTGTGGTAACATATTCCATATGTCCACAACTCTTACTGGGAATGTTATGGCCTGCTTTTTATTTTATTAAACAATGTCTAATCTAACTGAAAATCAGCTTTAGTTTGCACAACAATTAATATGTATTATATGATAGACAAGCAGCTTGCACTGATGTATTTATATTTATTTTTTGGTTGAGTGTATTTTTGAACTGATTAATGTTCTCAGATGATATGACTTTCTCAGGTAATCCATTCCATGATTGACTAAATCATGTAATAATCTATTTGTAATAAAGTGATAGTAAGGCTTTGATGTCCCACAAATTTGTTGCCTTAACTCATGTCCGCATACTCTATAGTAGTTGTCTTTCGTAAATATACCCTAATAAAATTGTGGTACATTGTCTCCACGATTGCATGTCTCCTGTAGTGTAGGCAATAATTTCCTTTCTAATAATTCTCTTTCTTTAATCAACTTTTTATCCTTTCATGTAAAGTGGCACTAAAAGAGCTGGAAGGCAATCCGGACAGTCGAACATCGAGTTTAATGAATGTTGATAAATTTGCGGCTGTTAGAGCTGTGGTGAAGCATATGGCGAGGCTGCGATCTGCTGTGAAAGAGCCGTGGGGAATGGAGGATGTTAGGATGTTCTTGGAAGGTCTAAGGTATTGTCAAAGTAATATATTGCATTATCAGTGAATGTAAATTTATCTATACATATAATACAATCTTAACAGAGCCCTGTCTGTACATGAAATATTTTTCGAAAAAAGTGATTGCCATGATAAAGTAGGTACCCATAAATATACAGCTCAAAACAACAATTTTTAGTATATTTGTCTGTCTGTCTGAAGTGCGTCAGGCAAAATCTACTGGATGGATTTAATGGAACTTGGTATAGCTATATTTATGTGTCAGGTTTAGATTAGGGGTAGTTTTTATCCAGATTGATTATACAGTTCACAAGTTCTCATAAATTTGCAGGCAAGCGGACTCAGAAGTCGCAGGCACTGCTAGTTATAATTACTATCCGATGCCTGTAAGAAGTCACGGACTTTAGATTTATTCCCGTGGAAACTATAATGGATTGGGATAACCCAAAATGTTAATCCACCTCATGAGATATAACTATGTTTCATTAATTTCTGTTAGGTAGTTTTTAAGCGATTTGCGATATGCACGATATGCTTTCAGACAAACAAAAATTTTAATAATTGATCATTGGTATTTTACAATGCAACAACTTTTACAAAAAAAGTATTTCACGCACAGACACGTTCTTTTAACATTATTTTATTATACGTGTCATAAACGCAAAAGTTGAAAGCAGGTGGTTCCGTATAAAGAGTAGAACGGATTTGACCAGTTTTTACAATAGGTAATTCTTTTATAACTTATTGTTCTTTTCTAATATATCTTTTCACACATAATATATCTATGTCACACGCAGTTGCACTCTTCGCGCCGCGGATGAACATTGCCCTGTATAATGAGCGCTACGAACATTTTAGATAGAACAACAAAACCTTTTATGCCCTAAATAATTTTGTTTTTGCCCTAGATTTTAAATTAGTTGTGCTTCTGGTTTTGTGGTATTTCAGTGACACATTGTATAGATTTTACGCTAATAACTACATTTGTTTTGATTTCCTCTTCAAAATTTTCAAATGGAAACCTCGATTTACTTTATAAGTATCATTTTAATTACAGATTCTCACCAGAATGTGTTACAGAGTTATCAGCATTGCTGTGTACAGATAAAATCTATGAAAACATACCCACACACCTGAGGACAAAGCCCGGCATAGTCAGTTTACAATGGAAGATTGATATATCACTAAGGTAAATATATTACAGTACACAGCGATGTTCCCCATTCTCTCCCCGCGGGTGTCGTATAAGGCGACTAAGGGATAACAAACCTGGTACCACAAGCCCCGAGGAACTACACCACCTACACCACCGCTAAAAGAGTGGACTTGCCAACCCGCTTGGCCAGTGTGACGTTCTTAAGTCCATTCTTTCCTCATGTGGAACGAATCTCATTCCCTCATTCCTCATGTGGCTGTGAAACGAACTGCCTCAAGAGGTCTTTCCATTAAGCTACGATATGGGTTTCTTCAAGAAAACTGTAAATAGGATTTTGCAAGGTCGGCGGCGCACCCGCATACCCCTTGGCGTTGCAGGTGTCCATGGGCGGCGGTAAAACTTACCATCACGTGGGACCGCTTGCTCGTGCGCTCCCCAAAATATAAAAAAAAAAAAATTCACAGGACAATATTGTCCTGTGCATTTTTTTTTTTTTTGTTTTATTTTTAATTTTGTGCATTAGTGCATAAGGAAATCCATGTTCAGCAGTGGATACTGAAAGGGCCGGTTGCTAGCATTACATAAGTAATAATAATACAATTACCCTATTTGTACTTGAATTCAATAATAAAATTGGCCTAGCGTTTATTAGTTAGTTTTATTATCGAGTTCAAGTTATTATTTTTTCAATTTGCCATGCTTTTTCTAAAAATTCTAAAAACTACTTTTTAAGATTTTTTAACATTTTTTTTTTTCCTTTTTACAGTCAAGCCAATTTACAAACAACAGAAAGTAAACAAAATATCAAAGACATCATGCATAGAGACACACGCATAATTCTGATATTAAAATTAACAAACGGACTAACAAAAACATATAGATTATCTATAAGTAAATTCCACGAACTGAGGTATGTTATAGCAAGTGCTTTAAAAAGCATGATTGTATTAGAAAAAAGAAAATGTATGAGAAGAGACTGACATATATTTTCTTGGGGTAGTTGAAAGTTTAACTTTTAATCTACCCACCATCTTGTTCAATTAGATTTTTTTCTGTATATATGAAGTTTTTATTGCAATATATCGTTATAATTGCTAACTAGCTAGGAAAATTGTTTGTTATTAACTATTTTTGGGGGTAGTTCAAGGTTTGACTTTTGTAACTACCCACCCATTTGATTTATCTAAAAAAGACTTTATTGGTATAATTGCAACTAGTTAAGGTATTTGCGAGTAATTGACTAATATTTGGGGGTAATTTAGACCGATCACTTTATTTAACAAGGAATTTTCTGTAAACCATTAAAATGAAGTTTTTATTGTCATAAATTGTATCCATTTATCCAGGAATTGTTTTGAAACTAAATATGAATTAAACTAACTATATGGTTAGTTCAGGTTTTTCTGGCACCACAGATGAAGTTTTTATTTTTATAAATGATCATAATCATAATCCACAAGTAGTTACGATTTTTCAGTAATTTATTAATATTTCTTCTGGGTCTATCCCAAAATAAACTTTTGTAGATAAATTAAAACTGTGGCTACCATTTTAATTTATCTCAAAAATGATTTTATATTTACTAGTAGTTTGAATTTACACGACCTCAGATTACGGCTGCCACCTTTCGGAATACCCTAAGTTCGGAGATTTAAAAAGTGGAATAAAAACGAAACCAGAAACGTAGTAAATTTCTAATTTAACGTTATACGTACTTTAGGTTATAGCCTGTAACAATACTAACATTCCAGATCAGAGAATATTGCATTATGAACAATAATTAACAATTTTACTGCCTTTGATACGCGTAGCAACACTTTAAATTATACCTTTACACTCAATTATACCACAACAATAATGCTTAAAATAATCTATTATGTATGAATGTTTACTAGAGCCAGTTTGAAAATCATACTTCTAATTTTTCTGACATTTTTCAATTCTCGACGTCACAGCTTGTAGCCCGGACAAGCATCCTTCAAATACCGAGACTCCGGGGTGAAACCCGGAGAGGTGGCAACCCTAGATCCCTAGATCAGATCCCCTCGTCATCGCAAGGGCAATCATTTTTTCACTACAACGTGTTGAATATAAATTTATCAATTAGCTTTGGGTCTGCTTAACGAATTTCGGTCTGAAAACCTCGTGACTGTAAGATTATGGCCTATTCCATGCCATGGGTCGTAATGTAGGGTGAAATAAAAAATACCTATACCCTCTATCATTAAAACTAACCAATTATGTTTTTTTTTAATTTGCTATTTATTTTTTTCGTGAATATATACTAGACAAGATGCGTCTTTGTCTGTTGCACTAAGCTGTTGGTCGAGTCTATTTTTGAATTGATTAATGTTCTCAAATGATATGACTTCCTTAGGTAGGCAGTCCGTAAGTGGTAGTAAGGCTTTGATGTCGCACAAGTCTCTGCAGTTACTGTGCACTATACCTCGTTCCAATACAATTTGTCCAAAATGTAAACAAATATGGCGGCCTGAGGTAATTGACACGGCCTTAAATGAAATAGAGAGGGGATAATTGTTTACGTATACATAATTTGATTTGTCGAGATTCCATGTTTGCTCTGGATTTAAAGCTAAATGTTGAGATATTTTATTGATTTGGTTTTGTTTAAAATTGGATGGAAACGCATTATACTCGCTATACGCCGCTCACGGCATTCATAAATTGTCGATAATGAAACCGCTACCGTTAGACACTTACATGTATGCACACCGGCGTGAGTGAGTGAGTGTACTGTGGGGAAAAAGAGTGATAAATTTCAAAAAGTCGTAGAACAAAAGTTATTAGTTTTCACGAAATAATTTCACTATTAAGAGGGAGCAGAGATATGTTTCATTTCACCCTGTATACTGGTGGTATTAATTTCACCCGATATCGGGTAGATATATAAATAAAATGACGTTATCTGGACATATAAACCTTACTGTCGGTACGGGCTTATTGATTTTAGCACAGAACATCTAATAGTGCAAGTACAGCTGACTCACTTCCTAAGAACAATCCTTAGAACCTACTAAAAACATACCTACAAAATAAAATTTCGTTCAGCGCGAGCCAAATTGAATCCTACGCGTACTGAAGAAAGACGATATTACACTGAACCGTTGAAGGTAACGCACACAACGACACTCCGTTCGTGAATCGTAATTATAATGAATCTAATTGTTCAAATTTAAGTTAATTTGTATTGGCAGTAATTGATACACTTGTTTTATATTTCATTCTTATAAACGTCGGCGCAATGCTGGACGAGTTCGTTCAGTTGCAATAAACCATCATAGAGTGCACACGTACACAGTTGTTTTCTTACACCCCGCTAAACTAAATTCAACCTTATCTCAAGCAATACACTAATTATACGAATAAAGTAGTTATTCGTTTTAAAATCAATTTTAAATTTATTCTAAAATAAAATAAATTAAAAAGTATTGTTATATATTATCTACTTACACAATATGATGGTAGTTTTTAAATGCTTTTATTTGCGCGTGCGTTACAAAGAGCTCGCGGCAACCAACTGGAATAAATCCCTGCCCATGCGCAGCTGTAGGCATATTTTTTGTACCTAAAGTTCGAAGTGAGCCAGCCTTGACTTTGGTTAAGATTTTACAACTTAAAACTTCGTTGTTTAGAGATTCTGTTTAAAAATAGAAACTTTTTTGATATTTCACTCTAAAGTTTCAACATCTGGGGAACTACAGCCGACAATATGGTCCAATTTCCTAGATAATATCTTAAATTAGTTATAGAAAATATTGCTATTTATTGTAAACACGGTGCGTTTAATGCACTTTGATCACTGTTTAGAGTTTATTTTTATTAATAAAACCACTTAATAAATAAATAAAATCTTTTATTTCACTTGATTTTATTTAAAAATCTAAAGTTATCTAGCTCGGCGATGTATGGGGGGAGGATCAAAAGTTTCCGACAAAGAAAAAGGACACTCAAGTTCATTAAACTATTCACATTTTTCAATATAGTCTCAGTCTATTTGAACACACTTTTTGGATCGTTTAATTAGCCCTAGCTGCGCCCGCGACTTCGTACGCGAGGAATTTTAGTTTTTAAACTCTAAATTGGGATATCTTTTTTTCCCGTCAGCCGTTTTCGATGAAACAAAGCCCATTCGAAGCGTCAAGCTAAGCTTAATTAAACCGTGGAAACCCCAAGAAAATCTGTTCAGTAGTTTTGGAGATTAGCGTGTTCGAACAGACAGACAAAAATTTTCAAAGTCGTCTTTTTGCATTCTGATACTCTTCCTTCATCGGCCCCAATCAGATTTTGGTAAATATATTTAATGTACTGACACGCTGGTTCTACGGTTTTATTATATGTATGTAAGATACTCGTAGATAGAAGATTTCTATCCTAGTACAAAAATAGTCAGAAATTTTGTCCTCAAAATAGGCGAAATGGCAGCGGTCACTTCATCATCAGTGGTTAAGCTTTGAGAACAGGTAGTAATCACAAGTAGGGACTACAGGGTGGGTGGCGAATTTCCGTAAAGCCACCCTTTGAAAGGGCAGCTTTCGCAACTGCGGCGGCATGGACGGATGCATTGTCACGGAGAAGCCGCACACCTGTGATTAGATTTCCACTTTTATTTTAGACATCGAGAAATGTAAGACCAGGAACTTTTGGACCTCACCGGTATATGTCACATCAATAAGTATCTCTGAAAGTATCCAAATACGACATTTCGTTTACAGCGATTAATAAAGTTTACAACAATGAAAATAACCAACCATCTCTTTCTCACTCGCTATGTGTCATATACATTGCCGGTTACTGTATGTTAATATTTTCATCCCATTCAGATTCCCTATACCCCATTATTTTCTAACGACACTCTTTTTCCAATTACACGTAATAAATAGATATTATAGAAACAATAGGTAAATCGAAAGTATCAAAATGTCTTTGATCGTCACATTTAGTAAAATATGAAATTTTGAGAAATGAATTATTTTAGTTTATTTTTTATCGTCAAAAATGAGTAAAATACAATATTTTGACACAGGAATTGTTTATTTTCAGACTGTTTTTATAGACATAAATTAGGTAGGTACGACATAAGTACATAAATAGGTAGGTACTAAATTTTGACAGATGTACGATTTTGCAGTCTGTTGTCAATCGTCAAAAATGAGTGAAATATTAAATTTTCACAGTTGAACGATTTGTTTTCAATTGTCAATGATAATTTGTAGAATACGAAAGAATAGCGTTCAATCGACACTGAATAGTAAATAATGGAATACAACACGTGACATTTATTTCTATTTTCGAGATCTTTCAAGATCCTGAGTGGAACTGCGGCAACACTGTTGTATATAACTAGGCTTCACGTGGAACGTTTGCTATTTCACTGGATAAAATCTGCTGGTCCCCCTGTTTCTGTAATAAATATACAAAAAAGTTACAATATATAATAGAAAAATCATGAAATACAAGTTAATTTTTAGTTAGATACAATAGTTTCAGTGTACCGAATGGCCTTTTTTCCGGAATGGTTAAATCTTGTAGCCTTAATGGCCTTTCAAGAGTCACCGGCCATGTATGGTTCAGGGTGAGCCCAGAAGGCGCTCAGCCAGGAGCAAAGAGTGTGCAGCAACGGGCCTAAGGGCTCCCCCGTTCGTAGACCGTCGGAAGGAACGGATTTCGGCTTAGGGCGTTGCTGTGGGAGGGTACCGCGGGATCGCGAGTCCGTGAGAAGCGCCCAGGCACGTATAAGTGTTGGCCGATACCTGGTATACTCGCACGTGTTGGCTGAAGGCCGGTGTGTGTTCACGGTGCGGCGATGGTGGCGTCCTCCTCTCCGCCAGCTGGGACGTTGTATATGTGTAGTGTAAGAACCGCATTCACGGCAGTAATTGGCTCGTCTAGGACTTGCCGAGGACGACCACGGTACCGGGGAGGGGTATTCCTATTGGGGACATAGGTTAGGCTTCAACTCTGTAGCGGTTGGTAAGACAGTCTGCAATGATGAGAATGAAACTTTCAGGCACCTCGAGTTGGTACAGTTTGTAGATTAGTGCCTAATTTAGTTTTTAGTTGATTAATCTCTTACTGATTGGCATATTAAAATATTTTACACTATTTTTGTAGGACCTTGTATTATTAAGCCGGCTTTGCGCATCTGCCAACATCATCCTGAGCGCAGACGTTAATAGGTAGGAATCTTCTTTCCCGAGGCACTGGATTAATCTGGATACGGACAGATAAGCCTCAGGTTTCATCGGGACTCGCTATTTATCATTATTTTTTACTTTCTTTTTAATTTACTGTATTTTTATATTTAATATGTCTCTACTAGCATTATTAAGTTTTAGGATGTATAGATGGTGGTGGTGTGCGTCGAGGGACGAGTAATAAACAACTTGTTATATAGATACGTATATTAGGAACAATAGACGTGAATAATAATTGTGAATCATCGCCGCGAGTTGCGTGCGCTCCGCGTCGCGAGTAAGTTTTGACTGGCGCTGACTTTCACCTGACCAAGGCGGTCGGTGCGCTTGCGCCGCGGCGATTAGTGCTGCGGTACAGGTCGATAAGAGATATCGATTCAGGACATCGACCAGCTGGCAATTATTGTGTGATGTACCGTGTAGGAAAGTAGCCTACAAAGTTCTTCTGCTCATTAACCTCTGCTGTATGGACAAAAATTAGTCTGAATAAAGATTAAGGGTACCTTGTGTTTGGCGGCTTGATGTGCACGTAAAGTTGCGGGTTGAGCGAAGGCGGCTCCACACGAACACGCATACGGGCGTTCACCCGTATGCGTGCGGAGGTGTTTTGTTAACACACTTTTATGCTGTGAAAATATACTGATTAATCGGAACGTTAATATTTCTGCGTAACAATTATACAACGCGTGATTGAAATAACGGATAAGCTGAAAAATCGATTCTACTAGTTTTTACAATACGTATTCTTTTCCATAGCTTATTGTTAATTTCTAGTGTATCTTTCATTTTGCGCAGAATTGCGTTCTACCGTAGTCCGCGCTGCGCTCGGTCACTATTCTGTACTCAGTAATGAGGCGCTACGAACGTTTTAGATAGAACCACGAACATGTTTTTAACTTGATTTATGCCCTAAAATAATTACGTTTTTCGCTAGGATGATTTTATTTTATGTTAAATTAGTTGACGTTTCAAGTTTTGCATAATTTCAGTGACGCGTTGTATACATGTAATCTTTGTTTTTATGTACGATAGCGGCAGACGATCATACAGTTCACCTGATGGTAAGTGGATGCTGTCGCCCATAGACATCCGCGAAACATGCCAACATTAGTCCAAAATGACAAACGTTGTCACGCCCCCGGATGCGCTGCCTACCTTTGGAGATATAGAAATGTATTTGGAGAAAGAGTTGGGAAAGTGAGGAGGGATAGGATGGGAATGGACTCTGGCACATCTCACTCACTACCGAAACACGTACGTGCATTAGGGAAATATGATAAAGTGGAAAATGCAGTACATTTCAAGGAATTCTTCTGTGAGAGAGGTAACGCGGCCAGTCGAGCGCGCCCAGCGGCTGTTGGATTGCAGCGTGCACTCACCCCCTCAAAAATTATCTCTATAATAATACGTACTTACATACAAATAAAGTGATCAAAGTACGAGGAAATGTGGTATAAATATTGCACTGGATAGAAGATATACTGGATCTATATAAAAAAAAATGAAGCTGTGAATGTTTTAACAACGTCCTGGGGCCTTACCACCATCTTTTACAAAACAATATTGTTGCAGGAACGTTTTATTTCAGGCCTAAAATAACATTACTCATATTCGTACCATGACCTCCACCAAAATATTAATGCTTAGTGCTGCGAAAGAACGAATGATTTTAATTATTTGTCTATTCCCTGCTAAAAAAACAAAACGAGATAACGCTATATGAACTGTATAACGCCATTTCTTTCATACAACGTTCCAATTTGCACTACAGTAAGCTACGTGACGTCACCAAAACTTCTTAGTAAAACATTACTAATATAAGCTTACATTAAGGACGCCGTGGTACGAAATTGAGAAATAAGGTTAAAATAATACTGCTATAAGGAATTGTGGTAAGGCCCCTGTATGTATTTAGTTGATTTATGTATAACAGACTCACAGCAAATCTCTTCTGACATATATGACACATCTCTTGTGACACACTCTTTTGGCCGTGTGTGCGTCTCGTATGTGATCTCAAAGCTTCCCTGTTGCTGTAACGTCGGCGACATAAAACGCACATATGTTGTTTCGGTGCGCCGTGGGTAGTTGTCAAATGAACTGAGAGGGTAGATGTCGTTATGAATTTTTCTATGCATTGCGGGCATTGATGTCTAAAAAGATATACAGGCTTTAATACTCGCTCACGTTTTAGTAACAAAAATGTGCAATTCTCAAAATGACATTTAAAAATGGCAACAAAACAGAGTTATTTTTGTGTGATTCACTGCGGGTACTTAAAAAAATCACACACGATTTTTTTCATGTTCGCTGTTTTCTGTATTTAATTATGGTACATCAAAAAATAAATGTATTGCAGTCATTTTGAGAATTGCAAATTTTTTGAGTTATTAAACTTGATTAAACTTTTTATACTGCATATAGGGTGAAATGAAAAATACCCGCATTTAACAGTGAATTTCTTTTGTGACAAACCAACAACTTTTGTTCCGGGAGAAAATACTTTATAGCATTAAGTCCGCCTTTTGTTAAAACAATAAAAAGAGAATAAATAAAAAAAATGTTTACGATATTAATCAAAGTAAAAAAAAACTGCCAATATTTCTAAAACATGGAAATCACAGAAGTACAGAATTGGGTATGTTAGAATAATTGGGGTAAATTTTAAAAAATATATTAAATAATCCAGATATGGCCTTCAAATATATTATAATCGTTAACTTACTTGTAAGACGAAGCGTCGCGGTGTTTTTTGGCATTTTTAAAATGAAGTCTCAAGTTTTCCTGAAACAAAATATGAAAATTACGCGAATGAATTTATAAGATAACTTGTGTTTTGAGATTGAGAACATTCGAGAATAATTCCAATGTCAGATTACAATATTCATGGTTTGAATTATTATGAGTACAGCGCCATCTATTGGCCAAGTTACAAACTAATTTGCACGGGTGTTTTTATATCAACGAACAACCTTTTAAAAATATTACTTGGAATCGACAATAAAACACAATATTTTGTTTTTATTTTTTAGTAATAACACTCAATGTTACTACATACATGTAAATAGTTACAATACTAGTGTATACAGGATGTGTCCGTACTTTTCCCACGTGACTAAATCACGGATTCCGTTAATGAACATTTAAAATTAAAAAAAAAATGTTTTTATCCAGTTTTATCGTACAAATTGCTAAATACATCCAATGCTGGACACGGCGCTCCTCAGGCACATTGTCTTGTGCACGAAGAATGCATGGTCTTTTATAATGCCACGCTGGTCAAGTGGGTTGGCGAGTCCATTCTTTTAAACGTGATGTAGTTCCTCGGGGCTGGTGGTAGCGGCTTTGTTATCCCTTACTCGCCTTTCACGACACCAGCGCGAAGAGATACGAGTGCTGCTACTCCGGTTAAGCCGGCCGACATCACACGGCCATTGTGGGCTGTATGATTGTATATTTTGTGATTGCACAACAAAACTCAAAATTATTGATATTATTACAAGATAACACGCAACGATAATATGTGTGAGAAAATACATTATACGTCAAGGAACTCAGAATACTGAGCAGGATCCATGGTTTACAGTTTTGCTGGGTGTCGCAGCGCAATCTGAATTATCCAACAGGTGGGTAGGCGTAAGGACATAAGCGTTTCAGCGGTTTTACACACTTTTCCACTTATTAATTGATTGTTTTACTTTTTAACAAGTAAATTCTGATTTATTTCATCATCATCATCATCATCATCTCAGCCCTTGGACGTCCACTGCTAGACATAGGCCTCCACCATTGTCCGCCATTTTACTTTTTCTGCCATAGGGGAGGGGATGGGGGGGGGGGGGGGTGGACCGTAACCCGCCGCGCTGGTCCAGTGCGTGGTGGTGGGTCGCCAGAGCCTCGTTCGATTAATTATTAATTTATTTATTTATTAAATATTTTTTAATCGCTATACTTTTAATTATATTTTTAGTTCAGGTGTGCAGCCGAATTTTGAAAAGAAGAATATAAATGTGCCCCAAATGGAAAAAAGGTTGCGGAGCACTGGTACACATAGTATATAATACTTACCGGAGATTTGAATCTAACGTCACATTCAACGCAATAATAGTCCTTATGAACGTGTACAGATTGTATATGTTTGTTTAACAATGAAGGGTATATGAATTTTCTTGTACAATGCTCACATTGAAGACGTTTCGATGCGTCGTGACGGCTAAAATTAAAACAAATTAATTTATTAAGAATTTTATATAATACATACTAGCTGTATCCGGCAGACGTTGTCCTACCTGTGTATATTTATTTACCTCTGTATATAAAATCACAAATTATTCTGTTTTGCCGTCGATATGATTTTTGCGATCGATTGAACGGTATAGAAGTTATGTGCTGCAGCGCCATCTAGTGGCGAGTTACAACAAAGTCGATGCTCGAAAATATTCTCCGTGCTCAAATATCTATGTATACCAATTTTTATGCTGATCGGTTGAACGGTATAGAAGTTGATGGGCTGCAGCGCCATCTAGTGGCGAGTTACAACAAAGTGGATAACATAAAAATCTTCTCCATGAAAAAATACATATATGTGCCAACGTTCATGGTGATCGGTCAAACGGTGTAGAAGTCTATTAATCTCAGATATACCAACATCCATTTTTTTATATATATATATATATATAGATTAATTAAATTCATAACAACTTTATAAGACTTCTATAAAATATTTTTAAAATCTAACTTGCTGGGGAGAACGATACCACATCGTTACTACGATATATAGAATAATGATGATGATATTCCCCATCTTTCCCAAACTGTTTTCTCAAATCTACTTCAAAATCTCCGCGGCCGTGCCAATGTTTGTCAATTACGAGAGATTTTCACATATATCATGTACATGTGCGATAGTAAACGCATACCATCTTAGGTTATTTAAAAAATATCTGCAAACGTTTAATAGTGAATTTATATAATTAATAAAACTAACAACATTTGTTTGATTTTTTTGTTGAAATTGAAGCTAATAATGGAGTATCTGACTTTGTTGCTCTGCAGTAGTCACTATACGTTATTAGCATAATAACGTATAGTGACTACTGCAGAGCAACAAAGTCTGGTAATAACGTATAGTGACTACTGCAGAGCAACAAAGTCTGGTAATAACGTATAGTGACTACTGCAGAGCAACAAAGTCTGGTAATAACGTATAGTGACTACTGCAGAGCAACAAAGTCAGATACTCCATTATTAGCTTCACTAGTGCGATACTACGACCGTCAACGCCGCACACCGCATTCATGAACAGCTGTAAACCGGCGCGAGTGTACGTACGCGGCGCGAGTAAGTGAGTGCACTGTGGGCGTAAGTGCTGAATTTTAACACGTTGACGGACAGTAGGAACAAGCGAAGTTCGAAAATTGACACTATATGTTTTTGTGATTTTTAGAATGTTAGAAGTATAGTTTTACTCTTTCTGCTTAAATAAACTTTTATTTTTGTTTAAAGTATAAAATGAATAATAAACAAATACATACCAGTATAGTTATATAAATAATAATAAATATCGTTAAACGTATCAATAAGAACTATAAATTCAATAGAAAACACGATCGCACTACTCCCTTCACAACCACGTGCATACTGAATCTGCAACTCGTATAACAGGTGAAATATGAACTTCAACCTAAAAAGATGTTTTCAAAACACGACACTATGCTTCTACGTATACGCCAGTAAGTGCACATTTGTGCTGCTATAGCCGTAGTGTCTAAAAACGACCGTTTCGTTTTGGACGGCTATAGCAGTCATGCCACATTGTGAACTTCGCTTTGACGGCTATAGCCGCAATTGTCCGTCAACGTGTTAAAAAGCCTCAGAACAAACGTTGTTTGTTTCCACGAAACAAATTAAAGATGGTGGGCACGAATTTTTTTATTACATCCCTGTATATAGAAAAAAAGAAAACATGAAAATCTTACAGTGTATGTACCCGCAATGTTTCCATATTCTTGAACAGTTTGCCACATTTTTCGCACGCGTGCCTCTCACGTTTGTTATGAGACCGTACATGTCGCTGGATTACTGTGCGTTTGCTAAAAAAAAATACATAAACCGACTTAAAAATTGACATACGCCGAGTTAAAATGGACATAAGTAGACTTCAAATTGACATATGCCGATTTAAAATTGGCATACGCAGACTTAAAATTGACATACGCCGACTTAAAAATTCGACATAAATTGGCAGACTAAAAGATGTGGCACAAGAATTAAATAATTTGACATTAACTGACAGACAACGAAAGGTGTCTCAATAAACCAATATGTACCAACACGCTCGAGTTGTACACCAAATGAAAGCTTTTATTTGCTGAACAATACAATCAATACATACAAAAGAAACAAAAAGTAACAAATACTATAAATTCAATTTGCAATGCAACCCCTTTCTACTGAAATGTATGTCTAGTGTGTGAGGAACGTATGGCATTAAAACGCAACGGCGGCCAAGCGGGTTGGTGAGTCCACTCTTGTAGAGGTGGTACCATGGGCGTACCCAGGGAGGGGCAGCTGCCCCCCCCCCCTGGACCTGGACTGCCTCCCATACATTTAGCTGGTTAATTATTGCCTATGTCTAAGTACTGTTGTATTTATGAAATTGTAGATGAAGTAAAATTTATATGTAAGTGTATTTATATTTATATGTAAATAGTTTGGGTGATTCTTTCACAGAACTTGTTTTAAGCCGCTTTGCAAAAGATCCACGAAGATTGCTTTTGAAATAAATACTTAATTAATTACTTAAGTATCTAATCTAATAAATGCACATTTCTATTTATGTTGAATTATTTACCTACAGGAAATTTCTGATTTGCCCCCCCCCCCCCCCCCACCCCAGGCCAAAAGCTGGGTATGCCCATGGGTGGTACAGTTGCACATGGCTTGCACTACATCCGCGGGATGAAATGGGATGGTGCTGTTCTACAGCCCGCTGACGCGACACAACTTCAAATTCAATAAACACAACTTACCATTAAAAAAAAATGTTGCCATGTAAAGAATTTCAATTCTACCATTTGCCACGTTTCCTCTTGCCATTCTCATGATAACGACAATACTCACTTAGTGGTGAAACTGCAGTGGTCACAGGAATAAGCGGCGGTTGTGCCGATGTGCATAGAGTGATGCTCCAATAGATGTTGTCGAGAGAGACGCACCGCGCCGCACACTTTGCATTTATATCTGATTGGGGAAATATAAGCTTAAAAGTACTAATGGCAAAGAGAATGATCTGTACGGAAGATGTATTTAAAAATAATTCAAATACTAATCGAAATTGTGCACGCACCTACACACGCAAGCACGCACACATATACGCAGATGCACATACGGAAACACAGTCATGCACGCGCAGACCCCCTGTTTAGACAGACGTTACGCCTCTCTCACAGAAGACTACCTTGAAATGTGTTGCATTTCCTACTTTATCGTATTTCCCCAATGTACATATGTGTTTCGGTGGTGAGTGAGATGTGCTAGAGTCCATTCTCATCCCATCCCTCCCCATTTTTTCAATACATTCGTTGTTATTCTGGTCTGAAGTTAGCACGTATCGCGGATGGATGTTTATGGGCTACAGTATCCACTTACCATCAGGTGGACTGTATGCTCGTCTGCCGCCTTTTTTCTATAAAAAAATAGACACACACACACAGAGACACACACACACACGCTCTGACAGACAGACATGTATTAGTTTTGTTATAGTATTTATACACAGTGTATCAAAAGTATTACCACCTATTTTGTTAGCAAAAAATAAATAAATCTTCAAACTTTATATTTAACAACTATTAATGAAACATTAAAACTGTCATTCTTAGTTAAAATAAATAAAAAAAAATATATAAAACAAATTTCTGTCCCTGAATATCATATTAATATTTGCCACTAAAAAAACTATCAGCCTATATATACGTACCTGGTTGTGTGTGATTTAATGTGGCCTCTCAATGAAACATTGCTAGGACAGTACTGTGTGCAGATATCACACAATAATGAACCGCGTTCCTAAAAACACAACATGTATCGTGACGTCTCCAACCATGGAGTCGATTCTACGAACACAAAATTGACAAACGTAAGCTGGAATCGTATAGAAAACTGTACTAAATGTCATCTTTCGTATGCGCCACTATTTACAAAGTTGCTATGTGCGGTTGTGATTCAGTCGATTTAACGCTACACAAGTTTCGTATTCTACTAAATTTTGACGATCGAAAACGAATTGGAAAACAAATGGTTTGTCTGCAATTTTTTTTTTGGATTTCACTAATTTGATGATCAGTAACAAATTGAAAATAAACAGTTAATTTGTCAAACTTCGTTTCTATGTTATTTTTGAGGATCGAAAACGTATTGTTAATAATAGCTTCGTTCGCGGTAAGGATTCAGAACTGATTCGGAACTATACGCATGCGCAGTTCAAATAATGCCGTTCGCGGAACACACAATTCAGAATTTCTAGTTACAGTTCTGTGTTCGCGGAACCGTCGAACTCAATTCGGGATCGGTTCAGAATCGGTTCTATCAGTTCTATAACTTTGGCAAGAATCCGTAGTTCCAGACATGCGCAGTTTTTACCTAACGACATTTGACATATATGCTGCGGCTATATTCAGTTGGTTAGAAACTAATAAACTGGTTAAATAGTTAAATAAAATATAAATTTCATTAATTTATTAAGGGTTAAATAAAATATGGTTAGTTTTGTTTGTTGTTTATATAAATAAGTTTATATAATACTCTAATAAGAGTAATGTGTTTTGGTGGGTCCACTTAAATACTTGCCAACTTAGGGGTTTTCCCCCCAAATTTAGGGGGTAAATAAGTGGAATGGGTTTTTTTTAGGGGTTTTATATTTTTAGGGATTTTTTGACTGTTCATATATTTTTTTGAATATATATTTTTCATATATTATGTGAAAGTATAGGCCCTGGGACAATCCAAACTATAATAGCTAATCATATTTATTTGTTGACCTAGCGACTTAACGACATCTAGTACAAATATATTACAACTACTCTGTGGTGACTGGTGGTTATTGTGCCTATGTATAGGCCTATGTGCCTATACATATGTACGTTGATTATTGTTTACTTGTTTAATTCGATTTTGTTGTTGTACTGCTGTGCCGACAAGCAATTTGTTAATGATGCCTAAAGAAACTAAAAATAAAAAAATGTACAGTCAGAAGTACACGTAGATTTGGGAAACAGATCCATATTTAAAAGGTAAAGAAATTTCATTGCATTTTTGTAATTTATATTTTTTCTTTTATTATATATTTTTTTAGGGGGATTTCTAAGTAATTGGGGCGATTTTGGGGGTTTTTGACTTAAGCTTTAGGGATAAATATTTTTGAGAGTTGGTAACACTGCCGATGACAGTAGATCGTACGCAGTTTGGTTCCGAAATCGTTCGCGGAAATAAAAATCACGAATCGGTCTATAACCGAGCATGCGCTCTACTACGATTCCAAATTAGTTCAGTACTAGTTCCGAATTAGTTCTGAATCCTTACCGCGAACAAAGCTAATCATTCATTTCGTATTTCACCGATTATTGACATTCAAAAACATATTGAAACTAAAGTTTATCGGCTAAAATTTCGTGTGCAATTTTTGACGATAAAAACAAATTAACAAATAAATAGTCCACTATCAAAATTTCGGTGCCTACTATTTTTTGACGATCGAAAATAAAACGGAAACAAGTCACAAATTGAGTAAAATAGTATCGTAAAAATTTAGTAAAATAGGAAATTTTGACAAATAGTCACAATTTCCTATTTTACTAAATTTTGACGATCGAATATAGAAAGGAAACAAATCATTCATTTGACGAATATGCAATTTTCGAATAATCGTTGTCGATCAAACTGCCTTCAGCGAACTTCAGTTTTACAGTTTCAGTTTCATTGGGTCGGCGGCGCGCCCGCATACCCCCTGGTGTTGTACGTGTCCATGAGCGGCGGTAACACTTACCATCGCGTGGGACCGCTTGCTCGTCCGGCCTCTTCTTAAAAAAAAATCAGTTTTACAATCTAGTAGAATGGACCCCCATATCTCATCCTCAGTGAAATAAAGCCGTAAGTCGAAAATGATAACTTGTCAGGAGAGCGAGAAAACTGTAAAATGTTGGGATAACTTTTTGTTATTTTTCTTACGAGTTTTTATTAACCTACCTACCTACCTACATAATTAAAATAATAAATCCTAATCGTTATTACTGTGCGCAAAGTGATATTTTTATGCTTAGTAATGATTTCTTTTTAAAAAAAAACATACAACATGACTGTAATAAATTTTTGGCTAAAATTTATTATGAAAAAAAATTGGGCATGTGTAGTTAAAAGTGCTGTTTTAAATAATGATAAATTCTAAATTTAGGCATAAGAGGACAGGCCGCGCTTTCGCAGCAGCGCAGTTTGAGCGTATGCTTAACATATTGAAATATGTGGAGGTCCCTTAACCGTGACGTTGGGCCAGCGTGTAGCGGAGCGCGTGTTTAGAACGATAGCGCGCTGTTGCAGCTTTTGAACAGCATTTGGAGAGTGTAGGTTCTTATCATTCATTCAGTGTGCGTCAACGGTTTGGAAAGACCCGGTCTGTTTTTTGACCAGTCATGGAATGGGATATTATGGACGTGTTGTTAAAAAAAAACGAAATCTTAAAATTAGATTCACGATAACACGTCGATACTGGTAAAGCGCAAACGCTACACAAATGCCATATATGCTACGCGGTAAGCTTCGTTTGCTGAGGCCGGTTTCGGGTGCGCTTTTACGCCACTTTTACGCTCTAAACACGCTGTAAGCTGCGCGCGCTGCTGCGAAAGCACCGCCTTGGGCTTTGGTAAACTGAGGATGCGATATATCTTTTGTTACTATGAAATTATTGATATTTTCAAAAAATCTTATAATTACTTGTAATTACAAGTATTACCAAAGAATGCTTCTCCATATGTGTCCTGAGTACGTCTTCAAAATTGAATCCTATTACGCACTTCTCGCATTTATAAGGAGCCCTCCGGTATTTCTCGCTTTTGGATTTTTCATGCATTTCTTGCAACACCTAGAAAGAAATACATATTTTTTCTCAAAAGAATTTCCCAATTCTTAACAGATTGGAAATGAAATTTGGCAGAAAAATAGTTTGTGTCTATCTCGGCTAAGTTCGAAGATGAGACAAATCGGTTCAGTAGTTAATAATAATAATAAATAACGCCACACACTAGGATTCCCTGTGTCGTGGGTCCAGAGACAAACACAAACACACATCCAGACTCGAACATATATTTGTCTTTTTTTTTATTAAACAAATGTATGTCGGACCGGGAACCTTTTGCACAGCAAGCTGGATCACTACCAACTGCGCCAATCGGTCAATTACACAATTATGACGGTGTGTAAACATTTAAAAAATTACA
This sequence comes from Sesia apiformis, assembly GCA_914767545.1. Taxonomy (NCBI): domain Eukaryota; kingdom Metazoa; phylum Arthropoda; class Insecta; order Lepidoptera; family Sesiidae; genus Sesia; species Sesia apiformis. The sequence goes on along the minus strand of OU611977.1, from coordinate 2,657,602 downwards.
ATAAAACAATTTCAACGTGTTATCTCGTCCAGTGAGGGTCATAACAGACGACTAAGGCAGTGTTTCCCAAAGTTTGGGTCGCGATCCACTGGTGGGTCGCGAGCGAATATTGGGTGGGCCCCGAAAAAAATAAATTTAATCTAATTTTATGTATAGTGTTCTGATTTATCTTAATTTTACTTATTAAAAATTTCGATCATCACTGGACACTGGATTCATTCTTATTTTCTTAATTGTACAACCCTTCACATAACTACGCCGCGTAACCGAGAACATCAGCGACACAATGCTATTTTCATGTAAGGCATGTAAGGTGGGTACGAAACTTTGTAATTTTTTTTAGGTGAGTCGCGGTTCATGTAGCTTTGGGAATCACTGGACTAAGGGATAACAAACCCGCTAACACAAACCCGGAGGAAGTACACCATGTACAAGAGTGGACTCGCCAATCCGCTTGACCAGCGTGACGTTGTAAGGCCATACACCACTCGTATAAAAGACAATGAGCATGTAAAAGATATTTTTTCCTTAACCCTGTATTCATGGCAAACATGGGCGAAGCCACGGTGGGGGCGCTCTTGATGAGAAACGATTATATGGAATAGCAAACACACTGAATATGGCAGCAAATCGATGGCAGTGAATTTGAAGGTTAGATTTTTTTTTATAGAAAAAAAAAGGCGGCAGACGAGCATACAGTCCACCTGATGGTAAGTGGATACTGTCGTCCATAGACATCCGCGACACACGCCAACATTAGTCCAGAATGACAAACGTTGGCACACCCCTGGGATGTGCTGCCCACCTTTGTAGATTAAGGGAATGGATTGGGAAAATGGGGAGGGAGAGGATGGGATGGGAATGGACTCTGGTATATCTCACTCACTACCGAAACACGTACGTAAATTGGGGAAATACGATAAAGTGGTAAATGCAGTACATTTCAAGGTAGTGTTCTGTTAGAGAGAGGTAACGTGGCCAGACGAGTGCGCCCAGCGGCTGTGGGAATGCAGAATGCACTCTCCCCTACCATTTAGGTTCTTTGGCGACAATGAGTATATTATAGGAGTGTTGATATGTTTGTAAATAAAAAATTGTTTATTGATCATTACTTTTTGCCGCTTATTTAAATGCAAGCCTTTATTTGTACCCTGTGGAAGGTCAAAGGTCACATAAGGTCATGGTATTTGTAGTGATACTTACTTGTTCTTTACTTAACTTGATAACTGTGTATTCCTCAGTTTCCTGCACCATTCGCGAGCTGAATCCTTCCCGTAACACTTTATGTTTGTTTGTCTTTTGTTGTGTTTGTGTCCTGTTTTCTTGCTTTATGTCTTCTAACTTTATATTTTCGGCAGTGCTATGCTGAAAATATAAATTTTAATTTTTGTTTTGATTTTTGGAAATTTTTCGCTACATCTCGACTAAAGGTCACCAGATGAGTCCAAAACACCAATCAGTATCGAGGTTTATATATGTGTCACTGGAATAGCGCAAAACCTGAAACTAAATAATTTAAAAAATATAAAACCACTCTAGCAACTTTTTGTCAGGAATTCGAGAAGTCAAGTTGAGTTTATGTTTGATTATTATAAAAATTGTGTATTGAACTTCCGTTGTTTTTCGTGCGTGCTGTTTGTGTTAATCAAATAAAAGCGTGGTTTTGCGTTTTTCGTGTGCTTCCAAGGAGTCCTATTCTGTCTTCTGTCTTGACTTACTTCGAAGGGACTGGACATTGACAGGATTCGTTTTTAGACTTTGCTATCGTTTTACGAAGAAAACTTGACACTGGCAGAATGTGCTAATTGCACGTTTGTCATATATAAAAAGAAAAAAGAGCAGTTGCGGAATTATCCATCTATGTATTTTGATTGATTAAGGCATAGACACAATAAAACGCACAATTGTCAAAGGACGATGTGAAAACGATGGGCGTGTATGTATTTAATGATCAGCAAAAAAAATACTAAAAGACCACTAAATCGCTAAGAATAATCACACTCCCATCGCACCTCCCATTAGCTGATAAGCAGAATGCCTTAAGCTCACCTTTTGTACCATAATGTGTATTAAGTTTTTTTATTGTTAAATAATAACAAATTACCGGACTGAACTGCCAATATGAAAAATGAATGTCGATATGAAAAAAAAACATTCTAGCGAAAAATAAAATTATTTTGGAGAAATAAATCAAAAGTTATAAACGTGTAGTTCTGTTGTTCTATTTAAAACAGTGTGCAGCACTATGCAAGTAGAATGCAACAGCGTGTAGAGTGAAAGATATACTAGAAATGAACATTAAGTTATGAAAAAAACCTGTTGTAAGAATTTGTAGAAATTGATTCTACTTTCATTAATGAACAATTCATTTTCAGTTTTTGCATTATTTCAGTGTCAGATTGTATATTTCCAAAAAAAAAACAAAAATTAAATTTTCTTACCAAATCACTATTTACAACTTTTTTCCTTTTCTTCCTACGTCTTCCTTTCCCTTCTTGATTCCTCTCATTTCTCCCCAGAAACACTAAAGGCACCTCATCATCACTATAAAAAACTTCGGCATTGTCGAAAAATTCAAAATTATCTTCCTTTAAATCTAGTAACTCTAAATCTTGTTTAGGACCTAAATAGTGTATTTTGAGATCTGACTTTTGCATTTTTTGGGCAATTGTAAAATGGGGGATGTATATGAATTTTGATTCCTGAAAATATAATAATGTTCTTGCATATAAAAAGTCAATATGTAATATATGCTACTACTATTCCAATATACCGACATTCATTATGTCGGTGATTCTTTGAGCTATGTCGGCGACATAGCTCAAAGAATCTGCAAGCTGAAGTGGAAATGGGCAGGCCATATATGCCGCAGGACCAAGAACCGATGTGGGAGGCGAGTCCTCGAATAGAGATCACATACTGGGAAATATAAGAGTGGGAAGCCAGGTGGACTGGTGACTTTCTTTGACTGGATGATAAGAGCTGCAGACCGTGTGTGGTGGCAGTCCTTGGGAGAGGCCTATAACCAGCAGTGGAGAGACACAGGCTGATGGTATGGTATTCCATAATTTCTATTTGGTAAAACGTTGAAAACTGACTGCATGTTTGTTTACATCATCATTGTACCTTGTATATAAATAAATAAATGTAATATACTGTAATAATACTGTAGTCATATATCTCGGCCATGTAGTGTAGGCCTTTAAAATAGCACCACTACTAGTAACTCAATGGGTAACGCATGAGTAACTCCAGAGTTAATGAATCAAAAGAGTTTGAAACCGGAGTGGAGTTGAATCCCTTAATTGCTCCATCAAATTATTATTTATTCTTATTATAATAATCGTTTATTATTATAATAATCGATTATTAGTATAATCGCTCATTGACACTTGTCGCAGGCCCAAAATCGAGATGCATAGATGGTAGTGATGAGTAACTCAGGAATTAATGAATGAAAAGATGGCATGACCTTTTTGTTTTGTTTAGGATAGGTGTATCAAAAGAGTTGAATCTTTTAATTGTTCCATAGAAAAAAGTCATGACCTTTTTTTTTCCTTATGCTTGATTACCCAGCACTAGCATCAATAATGATTACATAAAAGAGTTAAGGAGTAACTAAGAGGAGTCGGATCTGCAAGCTGTGTAGGATTAAGTGAGTTAAACCATTAAGGGCAGTCTTGATTACCCACCACTAACCACTACATCTCTTCCCATGGGTCGTATAAGGCAACTAAGGGTTAACAAAGCTGTCACTACAGGCACTGAGGAACAGACACCACCTCTAAAATAGCACCCAACCCGCTTGGCCAGCATAACGTTTTAAAGCCATGTATGCATAAGACAATGTTCATGAGTTGGCCCGTGTCCAGTAGTACACAAATAAGGTTTTGGTTTGGTTCGGTTTGTCTTTGTTCTAATTTTGACTTGTTTGTGTGTTTTTGGACCCACAATATAGTAAATCCCACTGAATATAATTTAAAAAAAACAATGTTTGAAGTAAAATACCTCTTCAAATACTTGGCCAATGACATCACTAGCTTTTTGACACTGATTGACAAACTTAGAAAGCTTTTTGAGGAGATGCCCACAATATACACAGATGGACATATTCAAATGTGTGGTTTGTACCTGAAATTATAGAAATAGATTATAGATATGATTACAGATAGGTATTTATTTTCTATTTTTTTTTCATAAAAAGAAGGTTTGCGAACTTTTTGGTTTCCCAGGACCGACACAGATGATAGGGTGAAGGGCGATTGTTTTTATGTCATAAAGTGAAACGTACAGAGATATCTGCCTGTGTATTTAGAAAGGAAAAAATAGTATTTAGTCTACCTACATATATATATGTATATGAATGTGTGGGTTACTAATATTTGTATGGATGTGTAGAGCAAAGAACTATTCCCAAGTAATTTTTCAAAATTTGTGTATGAACCATACAATTTGTCCGGTCGCATGTAGGGAACTGGACATGGACAAATCGCATCAAAACCGAACAGTTAGCAATCCTGATAAAATCCCATGCTATCCTATTCCTCTCCATTTTCCCAAGCCTTTCCCCAAATCATTTCCTTAATTTCTAAAGGTAGGCAGCGCGCATCCAGAATGTCTATAGGCGTAACCACTTACCGCCAGGCGAAGTATACGTATGCTTGTCCATCATCTTTTCTATAAAAGATATCTATTTATTAACTAATCCTTAACAAAGTAGTGATTCCACATTTTAAATGCGTAATCCAACAGCAAATGCATGTAAGTTAAGCTATATTTATATTGAATTCAAAGCTAACCTTCATAATCATGTTTTGATATAAATTTACTTCATCAGGCGTCATTGTATATACATTATCGCCGATTTTAAGGCAAGCTCTACAAGTGTTCTTTACGTTTGTTATGTTAATATTGATGTATTCAGTCATGTTTGTTGAAAAAATAAACAAAAATCACAATAATATTAATTAGAATAACTGTCATGTTATTTGTCAAAACAATGGATTTCCCATGTCTTCATTGTTTTTTTTATGAGTTTTAGTCTGGGTTCCAGGTTTTTTGTTCAGTGGTACCAGGCCATACTTAAAAATATTCTAGATTATAATAATAATTAATGATTTTTGATATTATAAGCTGTTGAAGACCTAAATAAATCTCATTGGAATTATATTCTAGCTTAGTTTATAAAAAAGAAAGATAAATGAAATATTTTTTTTAATGAACTATACTTATTGGGTTTATTCAGTCTCTTTATTTAATTTTCATCTACATATTTAAATTTTTGTTTCAGTCAATTCTGCTGTATTGGTAGAAAAATACTATATCTTGCATCATTGAACACGAAATGAGCAAGTTTTGGAACGTAGTTCTAATTAGTTCTTATGATATGATAATTGATAGTAAAATTACTATGTAGTAAATCAGTAAAGAAATATGTTTTTATATTTCTTCATAATTTAGTTTTAAGTGCAATATACCTAGTTCAAATGTACTTTAGTTTAGTGTAAATAGTCAAATACTACAACAACATGGGTAAAAATAAGATGATAGCCAAAAGCTGTCCGAAATGCGAAATGCAGGTACCTATTGACTGCATATTACATTGACTTACTTTCCTTTTCACTTCCTTACTGTCATTTTATAAATTTTAATTTTGTTTTGTACTTAAAAAAGTACTTGTTGTACTTGCGTAGACGATGACTTGAACAAGTTCGCCAATAGTGACGATGAAAAGAAGCTATATCCAGCAGTGGAAAGACTTCAGGCTTATTTATACAAAGGGATTTTCTCGAATTGTTCAGGCGAGAATATTGTATACGATTGTCGTATGCAACCAATCTTCACACGTTTTTCCCCTGCAACTGTTAACACGATGATAAAAACCCGATCATAACAATGACCATATGATGATTGGTATTATTATTATTGTACTATAATAGGCCAAGCAGCGTACGCTGATGAGCCCAATCTGGTTGACTACACTGTTCAATTATTGAATGGTGTAGTCAACCAGATGGGCATTTTATACTGAACTTCAATATAAAATGTTTATAGGGATTGGAGGTGGAGGGATAGGTGTGCGAGTGTGTTGAGTGTGCCCAGCGGCTGTGGGAATGTAGTGTGCACTCTTCCCCTATAAAATTTGTGTACAATGAAGAGTATCTATCTACCGATGTTGGCATGTATCACGCATGTCCCAAGGTCACAGTACAAGGTGGACTATCTGCTCATCTGCCACCTTATTCTATAAAAAAACTCCAAACATAGACAGTGCATCCGGGAACATGCCAACATTTGTCATTTTTGACTGTAGTCGGCATGTATCACAAATGTTGCATATAATAATGACAATTTTACTTATTTATAACTATAGATAATTTAATGAATTGTCTGTGATGTAGGTATGCACTGTGGCTGACAATTTGTTACAATATTTGTTATTCTGCATGCAGCTATGCAAAATAAATACACTCATTAACTAACAGGTGCATTGATAGAATATTTTAGATAGAACAACATAACTATATATTTTTATTGAGAGAAGGTGGCAATCGAGCATCTGGTGGTAAGTGGATACTGTCACCCATGGTACATGGCAACTTTAGTTCAGAATGACAATATTCAGCATGCCTCTGGATGCTATCTACCTTTGTTAATGTAAGAATGGATTTGGAGTAAGGGTTGGTGGCATATGGTATGGAGAAAGTATATGAACGGGTTATGGCATATGTCACTCACTACCGTAACACACAATATTGGGCAATTTGATAAAGTGGAAAATGCATGCGGCCGTTGAGTCGGATTTTGAGGGGGAGAGTGCAGACTGCAATCCAACTGCCGCTGGGCACACTCGACTGGCCACGCTACCCCTCTCTCGCAGAAGACTACCTTGAAATGTACTGCATTTCTCACTTTATCTTATTTCCCTGCTCGTCTGCCAACTTCATCCATAAAAAAAAAAAAATTGAAGCATGTAACCCCCCCCCCCCCCCCAAATTACATGTTTGTAACTTTTGATTATTCCTTATATTTCGCTAGAATGGTGTTATTTATATCTTTGAAATTAGTTAAATTATGTACATAGTTGTATTTTTTTAAGTTTTGTGTTACTTCAATGACATTCGAAGACTGTTAATGCTTAGAAGATTTTAAATGTAATTTCAAATCTCTAGGTGGCGGTGGCATCAAAAGCCTGTAAATGCGGGCATACATTCTTCGCGTCTCGTCGTGCAGCGGACCACCTGCCAGCTGTAGAAGACATTAGGAGACGAACAGGACGAGTGAGGCGGTCCCAACCACAGTTCTATGATGCACAGCATTATCAGAAACAGAATAAAAGGGTATAACAATAATAATAATAGATTTATTATTATTTATTATTTGGAGTTTTCAAAGGTAGGCAGTGCACTACATGCCAACATTAATCAACCTTTGTCATTGCCAATTAATGTTGGCATGTAATGCTGTGGGCCAGTATCCACTTGCCACTTGCCTTGTCCGGTGGTCTATCACACATTTTCTGCGGAAAATGCCTTTATAATGATGCAGTTAATTTAAAAAAATCTTTGTTTCAGTCACCAAAAAAGCGATCGCTATCAAGATCCTTAGACGAAGATTTTAAAGGCAAAGAGAAAGGAGAAACTGGTGAGTATCATACAGCCTTTCTCTCCGCTGCCAGAAAACAAATAAAAATAAAAAAAATGCAATTAAAATAAATAGCAAATAAATTTAAATACACTAAAGAAATGTATTCCAAAAGGTGACTATAGGATAAATAATAAACCCACTACCACAAGCGCTGAGGAATTACACCATCTCTAAAAGAGTGGAGCCTCCAATACGCTTGGCGCCACCGTGGCGTTTTGAGACCATACATCCCTCATGCACAAGACAATATGCATGATGAGGCTCGTGTTCAGCAGTGAATACTGAAAGGGCTAATAGAATGTACATTTTATAATTAATAAGCATTTTTTTTTTAAAATTACACGTTTATAGAAAGCAAGGACATTAGATACTGACATTAATATATTAAATAAGATTATTGTAAATTTTCATTTGTTCCTATGACAAACATGACAAACCGGGGATGGGAAAACTTTTTCAGTTGTGGGCCGAAATGAAAAATGAAAATTTATGGTGGGGCAAAATAAATATATAAAACGTTATATTACTAAGTTTTTTTTTATTAATCTTTTAATTTTTCAAATTTGTCTTTAAAGTTACCTTTTTGTTTATTGGCGGACCGGATAAAAAAAAAGCCCGCGGCCCGTATTTTCCCGCAGGCCATAGTTTGCCCATCACTGGTATAAACTGGACTGGTTTAGTTTGCAATAAATATATTTTGATTCTGTCTGCTAGATATAGGCCTTTCTCAAGTTCACCACTGCACACGATCGTAGGCTCTTCTACAGCCAATCACCACTGGCGAACAATGTCTACAATTTTTTGATCCACATTGCTCACAGTCCACCTGATGGAGATGTGTATGCTGTTGCACATGGACATTTGCACTACATGTCTACATCAGTTAAGAATGACGAATATTGGCCGCCCGCAAATACGAACCTACTTTTGTGAATTGGAAGGATTGGGAAGAATGAAAAATACGGAGTAATGGGATGAGGAGTTTTGTTCTTCCTAAGATACTTTTTTTTTGTAGGAAGAAGGTGGCAGACGAGCATACAGTCCACCTGGTGATAAGTGAGTGGGTGTCGCCCTGCGTCATCCGCGGTACGTGCCAACATCAGTCCAGATTGACAAATGTCGGCACGCCCCTGGATGGATGCGCTGCCTATTTATGAAGACGTAGGATTGGACTTGGGTTGGGTTTGAAAATAGGTTGGATTTCTCTGCCTAGAGAAATGGTTGGGAAAATGATGCTCTGGCATATCTCACTCACTACCGAAACACTGACGTTCATTGGGGAAATAGCATAAAGAATGCAGTACATATTAAGGTAGTCTTTTGTGAGAGAGGGGTAATAAGGCGAGTCGAGTGCGTGCAATGGCTGTTGGATTGCAGCATGCATTCCGTCCAATATACACTGCCTTTTAATCTACCTGTGATTAAAATATTTATTTTCTCTCTACTTAACAGTTGTCGCAAAGATCACTTCTAGCGATAACAGCGCCTTTGTTTATTTAATGTTTGCCCATTTTTATACAACGAAGGTATAAAAGACAAACAAATCAGTCCATCTGATGGTAAGTGGATACAACCCTCCTCCGTAACATCTATCAAGAAAGACTTTTTGGCGGCAACTCGAGAGGTGAAGTTTATTTTTAATTATTATTTAAATTGTGTATTTGGCGTTTTGTGGTTAGATTGTGTTTATTAAACTTCAAAGTGTTTTTAGTGCGTAATGTTTGTGATAATCAAGTGAAAGCGTGGGACTGCGTTTTTCGTGATTTTCCAAGGAGTCCTCTTCTGTCCTCAGTAAACCTACTATAATTTTACTGAGCGACTCCTGACTTACTTCCACGGGACTGTACATTGACAGGATACGTTTTAGACTTTGAAATTGTTTGTTACGAGGAAAACTTGACACTGGCAGAATGTGATAATAGCACCGTTGCCATATATTAAAAAAAAATCTATCAAAACTACCCTGCAGTTTTTGTTTTCACTTTTTCCCAGCAACAGCTAGGGCCCGACGCCGACGTGCATTAAGAAGGGCCCAACGTGAACCACCACCCCCTGGTGATAGAACCCGCGACCCTACACCACAACTCAGGCCTGCACAGCTAGCGAGATGTAAACTTATATTGCAGGAGATTAATAGGAAAATGCGGGCGGTTACTTGGCAACCGCCTACAGAAGCGTGATTTCCTTTTAAAGTTGGATTTTTTATTTCAAATCAGGGATATGACACGTAGAACTGTCAAACAGAGTGAATATTGTACGTATTATTGACAGTTCGACATGTCATACCCCTCCTAACTCGAATAAAAAAAACCGACTTTAGTATACATTTGAGAAAGGAATATCAATTTAAAATGAGATATAACTTTAATGAGCATTAAAAATACTGAATCGTCTGTTCTCACTCGTCACCACTTCATCCCCAATGGGTGGCCGCATGGGGACACACTAATATCCTATAATACGACGTGTCATTGAAATAATGCAAAAGCTGGATATAGGTTTCTCGGTATCGACAAAATTGATTCTACTTACAATCTCTTTTCATTATTTTACATTACAATTCTAGTATATCTTTAAGTCTACGCGCGTTGCTTAAGCCGCGAACCCTCGGCGCGGCAGTGCACGGTCTACAGAGGTAATGACAGTCTTTTAAAATCTACTTTGATTAGAATGACAGCTGTCAAAGTACTCTATAAAAGTTAAGTCACAGAAAGTTTTTGCTATACACACGTATTTTTTATCGACACGGTCGATAAAAAAACAACCTCGCTTTGATCATTATTGTCTCAGTACTATTCGAGACACTTTGACAGCTGTCATAAAAGACAGACGTTTAATTAAGAACTTTGTACTTTGATAAATTTGATTTGTAACTTTGTTAAATTTCATAAAATAATTTTACTTCTCTCTAGGGCGGTTTTATATATTTTTAAATTGGTTTACGTGTTTCAGGTTTTGCGTTATCTCGATGACACTCATGTTAATGTGTAATGTGGAACATCTGGAACTGCACTTATTCACAGATGGTTTGCTAATTTTCACAAAGTCAAACGCCCCCCGACTACAGAGCGTCATATATAATACTATCTCTCTCTGTTTTGTTCTCGCTACAAAGTATCTCATTTTTTTTTTTTTTATTTCCTCTTAACCACCAGCTTATTTACAATTAAATTTATTGATAAATTGTCAATCGTGCTGTCGTCACATTATTGAGATGTCAATTAGATTTAACACTTTTGTACACACCATATTAAATTGCTTTGTGCTGCAAAACTAAATAAATATATATATATATAAAAGTTTCTTAAATTTTAAGAAATTCTCATTTCAAATTTGTGAGCAAACCATTATATAGGTTGTTTTATTGATCTTCATTTGGTGCTCGCAAGGTTCGTCTTCTCAAATAATGTCTGACATTTTGTTGAGGCAAATCTTTGACAAATAAAGTTCTTTGCTTCACCAAAATATCCCACACAAAAAAAATTATATAGAATTTTTGTTTATATGTAATTAAGATTGATTTTATTTTAGTTATAATGTATGCAATAGTTAATGAATAATCTTTATTTTATTTTTTCTCTTTATTATTAATTTTGGGGTTTTCATACATTTTTGTGTAAGTATAGGTATCGTCACGTTAAAAGAGCGCTGGACGTCTGTGGAGTCCGCGCATCGGTACAGTTGCGCACGAAATTACTTATTCTTTTATAAATTATATTTTATATTTCCAATACTTTAGACTTTAGAGTAAAGGTTTGTTTGAAACTAAAAAAATAAATTAAGTAATATAATTTATGCCTTTTGTTTTTACCAGGAGTTGGAAAAACTGTGAGAAATTTGGAATCTCTTGCATCTTTTACAATTCGTCTCACTGTGACCTCGGAAGTATGCGTTGCCGTTGCGGTCGGTTTCATACGTTGTTTTAAATTAATTAAACCGCCATTATCAGCCTCTCTTAAGCGCTCTTTTCATAAAACAATACACGTTGTAAACCGTTCTTCTTTCTATGCAAAAAAACGATCTTGAAATATTTGTAAATAACAAAAACTTTTGTGCGACTGTACTTTGGAAGCGGAAGAAACGTGGACTCAACGCGGGAGGCAAATGTCGACTGACGAACCAAAGTGGTTCGTCAGTCGACGTTTGCCTCCCGCGTGCTATTGGTTCAACCAATAGCACGACGGTACTGACATGTGACGCGTAATCCCCCCGTCGCGCCTCACATCGTACCACAAAATAGATCGATAAATCGCTTACTGCGCAGGTTGACAATTAGCGCTCTTTTTACGTGAAACGGTATATACTTAAGTAGAAAAGTTAGCTCCGTTAGATGCCGATTCGCACATTATTTTTTGAAAATTTCCTACATCCAGTTTTATTTTTTTATGTATGAAGGCGGCAGACGAGCATACAGCTCACCCGATGGTAAGTGGATACCGTCGCCCATAGACATCGCGATACATGCCAACATTAGTCCAAAATGACAAACGTTGGCATGCCCCCGGATGCGCTGCCTACCTTTGGATATATAGGAATGGATTTGGAGAAAGGGTTGGGAAAATGGGTAGGGATAGGATGGGAATGGGTTCTGGCACATCTCACTCACTACCGAAACACGTACGTACATTAGGGAAATAAGATAAAGGTGGGAAATGCAATACATTTCAAGGTAGTCTTCTTCCGTGTGGTAGTCCTACATCCAATTTCTTCATGCAAAGTGCATTTATTAATCCCGATTCCTGACACATTCCGATAACATAAAATATATTGAACGTCTTTGTATGTTCCACACGATTCGCAATTAGATAACTCGACTTTTGTTCATTAAGAAACCCAAATCCATTCATATAAACGTGCCCTGAACGTGTGTGCTACAATTACTTTTAATCGACTTGATTAAACATATCCAGTCCACGGTACACGAGGAGGCCGACTAAATTGTTTTGTACAAAAATTCCTTTCTAGATATTGATTCAAAATATTCTTCCAGCCGTCTTTTATTACATTGTTTGCTAGTCGTATCAGCGTCCTCGTCGCCAGGTCTATATGAGACGCAATGGATTGCAATCTTACAGTTACCTCATCACGCTGAAATGTCAATGTCGTTAATCATTTTTAAAACAGTTTACGCTATCGTTACAGCTATATGCTGTAACTCACTTTTGTGAAATTAGAAAGAGTAATTAGAAGGGATTAGAATTTATAAGGAATTAGAATAAGGAAATTAGAAAAATCTGTAATACTAAATGTATCGAGTTAAAAATGTTTTTATTTGAATTACTTTGTTTTATTGACGATTCTAAGAACATTTTGATTTACCCTCGTAGTTTTACCTACCCTTAACTCGTTAAGCGTAGATACACGACTATTAATAAAAACATTATTTTATGCGGTCTCAATATCAAAAAAACAGGCTAACGTTGGAACGTTATTGCAAAACCCTAACTGAATTTGCGATATCTACAAGCCACACTGAAGGACCTCTTCAAAAAACCAGTGGTAGCAGTGGATAAAATTACCTTTTCGTCCACATACCGGGAGTCGAGGAGTTTAGAGAATGCGTTAAAGAAGTTTAGAGAATGAAAGATTTTGCATATTTACATACGATATTAAAATGAAATCGGCCTAAGTTTAGGAATAGAGTTTGGTCTGATTAGGACAATTTTAATATCCCGCCATTGGAGTGGAACATATCCTGATTTAAAAATTTCATTATATACATATCTCGTAGGTATATAAAGTATACAATTAAACGGAAGATTGAAAATAGAGTAAGTTTTCATCCTTTCCCGGAGCAGTTTTTTTCGTTAGTTAATTCATCAAGCGTTGTCTGCGCTTGGGAACACTTGAGTTTTACTCTTAGTCTAAATAAAATCCGAAAGGTTTGTATTAGTTTACTCGCGATTTCTTTGATTATTAATTACTAGTTACAAAGGCCTTATGGTATTGACAGTTTGTTGAATATGGTTGAATGAATTTTTATTATAAAAAACGTGGTAGGATTCATATTTTTAGTGAGGGTAGTGGAAAAATATTGAAGCAGCGACGTTGGACCGCGACAATCGTAAAGTTACTTTTAACTATTACATTCTCCGATACAAATTGAGGACATGGTAAAAGAGTCAGGCGTTATAAATGGAAAACAGAAGTAGATTGCGTATAAAATTCAATTCCCCCCCCCCCCCCCCCTACTCCCTCTGATTGGCATAATACTAGTGTAGAACGCAGGAATCAAGTGATATCTAACCTCCTTTTAAATTCGTATATTCTAGCTTCTAATAAAAACTCCGTGTTAAACCGGTTGGACATCCTACGGACTGTTACAAATCCATTATCCTGGTTTTCATCACTATCTTGCCTCATTCCTTCTCCACTAACCTTTTACTTTTCGAGTTATTTAATTCAACATTTGAATTTACTTGATTCTCCTGCTGAAAACATCAATCTCCTCCTCACGCTCAAAAGTGCTAACTAAACTGGAATCCCCACATTTTCATTCTCTAAGGTGCCATAATATGTCACTACAACGCGTGCGCTTGCCAGCTACAAATCGCGCGCAACACTTACGTTCTTTATTTGTGATGATTCATTATAATAATTGTGATTGTAATTAATAAAGTTAATAATCAATTGATACTGTTTTATAATTAATAGCTTCGTTCGCGGTAAGGATTCAGAACTGATTCGGAACTATACGCATGCGCAGTTCAAATAATGCCGTTCGCGGAACACACAATTCAGAATTTCTAGTTACAGTTCTGTATTCGCGGAACCGTCGAACTCGATTCAGGATCGGTTCAGAATCAGTTCTATCAGTTCTATAACTTTGGCAAGAATCCGTAGTTCCAGACATGCGCAGTTTTTACCTAACGACATTTGACATACATGCTGCGGCTATATTCAGTTGGTTAGAAACTAATAAACTGGTTAAATAGTTAAATAAAATATAAATTTTATTAATTTATTAAGGGTTAAATAAAATATGGTTAGTTTTGTTTGTTGTTTATATAAATAAGTTTATATAATACTCTAATAAGAGTAATGTGTTTTGGTGGGTCCACTTAAATACTTGCCAACTTAGGGGTTTTCCCCCCAAATTTAGGGGGTAAATAAGTGGGATGGGTTTTTTTTAGGGGTTTTATATTTTTAGGGGTTTTTTGACTCTTCATATATTTTTTTGAATATATATTATGTGAAAGTATAGGCCCTGGGACAATCCAAACTATAATAGCTAATCATATTTATTTGTTGACCTAGCGACTTAACGATATCTAGTACAAATATATTACAACTACTCTGTGGTGACTGGTGGTTATTGTGCCTATGCTTACTGGAAATACATATGTACGTTGATTATTGTTTACTTGTTTAATTCGATTTT
Organism: Sesia apiformis; assembly: GCA_914767545.1. Lineage (NCBI taxonomy): Eukaryota > Metazoa > Arthropoda > Insecta > Lepidoptera > Sesiidae > Sesia > Sesia apiformis. Next base: position 2,642,574 of record OU611977.1, on the reverse strand, counting down.
GTTGTTGTACTGCTGTGCCGACAAGCAATTTGTTAATGATGCCTAAAGAAACTAAAAATAAAAAAATGTACAGTCAGAAGTACACGTAGATTTGGGAAACAGATCCAGATTTAAAAGGTAAAGAAATTTCATTGCATTTTTGTAATTTATATTTTTTCTTTTATTATATATTTTTTTAGGGGGATTTCTAAGTAATTCAAATTCAAATTCAAATAAGTAATTGGGGCGATTTTGGGGGTTTTTGACTTAAGCTTTAGGGATAAATATTTTTGAGAGTTGGTAACACTACCGATGACAGTAGATCGTACGCAGTTTGGTTCCGAAATCGTTCGCGGAAATAAAAATCACGAATCGGTTTATAACCGAGCATGCGCTCTACTACGATTCCAAATTAGTTCAGTACTAGTTCCGAATTAGTTCTGAATCCTTACCGCGAACAAAGCTAATTGCTTTTGCCATTTCCATAACTATTTTTTACGTTCAATTAGCAATTTTGTTTACTTCAGTTTTTTTTACTACCAAGTTTCCTTCTAGTAGATTCTTTATTGCTAATTATAGTAGGAAATGAAAATGTTTGATTTTCTTTTTTTTATAGAGAATAGGGCGGACGAGCAAGCGGTACCGCCGCCGCCATGGACACCTGCAACACCAGGGGGTATGCGGGCGCGCCACCGACCTTGCAAAATCCTATTCACAGCTTTCTAATATATACGATTATAAAAATACCAACAAAATTGTCCTAATTCTAGTTGATATCCTACAAATCTCCTCGGTTGGCTCCTAGACTATAACTATCCCCCCATGATTACTGATAATGTAATCATCGCACTAAAGGTCATGGTGACTGGCTCGTACCCTAGCTATTATTCGTAAATAGTAACTCGGTGAAGATGGGCTCGCCATCATCTATATTATTATTGACGTGTATTATTTATATGACGAGAGGCGATGAGAGCACGTAAGTATTCTTAGTTTTTTTTATTTAAGACAAAAGTTTCCTCAAGTTCTGGATATGTCCTTGTGCCTCGTACACAAGGCCGGTTTGGTAATCGCCCAGAGCGACAGGTAATCGAGGGTCACCGCGTCGCAAGTGGAAAATCAGACTTTTCATCTCATTTTATATGATTCATCTGATTTTTTTATATATAAATGAACTGAGCATGCTTCCAAAACATACATTAATAGTGTATGTAGAAATTTAAACAAAAATCAATAAAAAATATTATATTTATTTTAACCTAACTTACCCCATATTTAAATTTTCTACCATCAATTTACTTCTCAGTCTTGTGTTGGTCATTTAATTACTTCTCTTTTTTTCTTCTTATTTATTATTTCTCTTCTTTAACTAACGGGGGATTGTGATAAGTGATAACGAAATAAAAGCATGATACTGCGTTTTTCGTGTGCTCTCTTCTGTCCTCAGTGAACCTACTATCGTTTACTCTGCTACTCAGTAACTACTCATTAAACTCGTCTACTCAGTAAACCTACTGAGCGACTCCTGACTTACTTCGACGGGACTGGACATTGATTAGGATACGTTTTAGACTGTTTTTTTTTTTCTTTTTTTTTTTGCCCCTCTAGAGATTCGAAAAAAAATGTATTTGTACCTGCAATTCATATTTCTTCCATTCTCTCTCTCATCTTGCCCCCCCCCCCTCCCCCTCACCCCGGGGGCCCATTGGCTGGCGACGCCCTTGCTCTTATTACCTATCATTATAGAAGGTCACCGTTATTTGATGTGATAAGACCAACACCAGGCTCCAAGTAACAAGGTGGTAACGGTTATCATTTTTATAACATGATTAAATTCTGACATTTTGACATGACATTGACTTTATTTTGCTGTTTGGTATTAAAATTATAACAGGATGTGATATTGTTTATTTCTATTTGTAAGATTATCGTAAGCTATGATCAAACCGTTCATTAATAAAGTTCTTTTGGTAACGTATTTGTTAAGTCACCAATATAAGATTGATTTGCTTACACCTCCACAGAGGGCGTTGTGCCCTCTGTCTAGATCGCGGTGTTAAGATTCTCCGCCAAAATATGACTGGCTATAGGGTCACCTAAAAATCTCCCCGTATTAACGGACAGAGGCGAGACCACATTAAGGGAGAAATCGCGGAATTGTTTCCTCCGCCTGCCTAGGCATAAGGGGGTGCGAGAGACAGCCTCAGGCAATTAAATGCCTTTGTCCTGTGTTGGAAATGAGTATTTCTCAATCCCTCACATAAGACTGGTGATGGGTACATCACTGTTGTTGTGTCACATCACTAGGCTACACGTTATTATTTTTCACTGACCGTCGTTTGTTCTCTTACTACGAAAAACATGTTTTAGCCTTGTAATAAATATCTAATATATTTTGTCTATTATGTCTTCTTAGTTTATATTAAATAAACAATGAACCGTGCGCTAGCTGTGCTAACCATTATCAATAACCAACATACTGACCTCGGTGTTTTCTTTGGAGCTTCCATAAATACCTTGCTGACTCCTCGGGACCTTTTTGGAAATCTGTACAGTATTATTTAGGTGGGGTTTAGTAAACCTTCGGTTGCGAATCTCTAAGAATGAGTGTCATAGGATGCCTATGAAAGTTATCTGAAGAGCTGTTCAATTTGATGCCAACTTCGGTCGAAACGCAATACAGCGAACCCGAAAGTGGAATGAAGTGCCAGCTGAGGTATTTCCGTTACGCTACGTCATGGGGCTCTTCAAGAGAGCTGTGAATAGGATTCTGGAAGGTCAGCAGGTCATTCGCAATCCCCCTGGTGTTGCAGGTGTTCATGGGTGGCGGTGACCACTTACCACCATGTGGCCCACCCGCTCGTCTGCCATCTTTTCTATAAAACAAAATACAAGTTACAGTAACATGCATATGATAAACCACTTATCAAAATTCTGATCATCCACCTGTTACAATAGGTTCATTGTATTGAAAAGTTTAAACACATTTTATCAGGAGTCGAAATTTTTGTATCGTGGCATAAGTACCCTTATTTTTTTGTGTACCTAACAATTGTGTTTCGTGGACTTTAGGTAAAAAGTTTCGAGCAAATTTGTACCTACACCGATTCCAGACTTCCATCTAATGTGGTTGTTGAGACTTCGGAAAACCTCCAGATTGAGGTCCACCTTTAAAATCGTAATGCCGGCTGTACACACTCGGCGAGGCACCCCGAGACAGGCCGAGAGCGAGTGTGTACATGGTGCTCTCGTCTCGTCTCGTCTCGCCTCCCCACCTCTCGGTCGGTCGCGTGTCGGTTTTTGCCAGTAGCAACTTATAAATATTAAAAATGATTATTATACCTACAAGGATGCTCAAAAATGCTCAAAATATAGGATTGGGTATATATTGGGCATGCTGTACAAATTTGGTCCTTGTGCCAAGGTACCCAGTATGCTGGCGGCATTACCTCACTGGATGGCAAGGCTAATGCGTTGCGCGAGATAATGGTCGCCAGTGCTGTCGACCAGGCGCCTAGAAAGATCTTTGAAAAACGAACGCGCCTACGGCCTACGGTCTCGACACCGAAGGCAACAAAAATGTATCCTTTACCGATATCTCTATATTCGGCTGTCTTACGTTTCTCCGCTTGTTCTGAGCTGCCCCAGCCTTCGTACTAGTTCCGTAGAGGTGAGACGGAGCTAGCGTGTCGACGCACGTTGCGTTCCACACAATGGGACAACCCATCCTCCACGGCACCAATGACATCCCATCGGGTCTGTACTATCGCTACGCACGATATCGTTCGGCTCCAGTAAAGCCGCTACGTTGACGGTGGCAAGAAAACGACATATGATGTTATTAAGTGTGGCATGGCGTGAGAAGCGGCCAGCATTCGAGAGGCAGGACAGTCTGTGGTGTCCTAACTAGTCTGTACCTCGGCTCCCAGACCGAGGCTGATCGCCAGGCGAAGGATATTGGGATCTAGGTTAATCCCCAAGTTTTCTGAAGGAATAACCCGAAACCAATACCCAGACTCCTTTTGCGCGATTGCCCTCTGTTAGAAATGTGTAATTATCAATTTCTCACGTATAACTGGTGGTGGGCACATCCCTTTTTTTGGGTCGCATCACTAGGCTACATGTCTGTTATCTTTATGGTTGGTGATTTACGTTTGTTCTTCTAATACATATGATACGTTTCAGTCTAATAAATCTATCTTTATCTACTTAGTTTATATTAGATAAACATTATAAACAGTCAACCCTGCGTAGCTGTGCTAACCCTTTTCTATATAACCAATACCCTCAGTCTGGCCTTGGCAGCTCCAGAACTATTTTTTAATAAAGTATCATATGTATTTTGGCATTGGCATCGTTACTTTGAAATTGTTTATTACGAAAATAACTTTAAACTGGGAGAATGTGCTAATTGCACCATTGTCATGTATAAAGAAAAAAAATACGTCAAAATTGACAGTTGTCAATTTTCTTATATATAACTGCTAAACTTTATTTTTTTATTTTTTTGTTTTGCCAATTACATAGTCGTGTATGATATATCGTCAGATATGATAATAATAATCTAATTCAAACACTTTTATTCAAACTTTTATTCAATAACTTTTATTCAAGTGAGTGTTTGTTTCCTATAGATGTAACATTCTGTTCTGCCCGAGTTCACGAATAAATAATTTTATAAATTATTACCATACCACCAGCCTGTATATCTTCACTGCTAGATATAGGCCTCTCCCAAAGCTCGCCACCACACCATCCTCGGCTCAGCTCTTCTCATTGAACTACCACCGGCGAATTTCTATCAATTATTATATAATTTAACTTGATAACTTCATGGTTAGTGATTTCTTACATCGCTCAAGCATTGAATGTTTAAGATATGACGGCTGTATATTTGTAAATTATAATTTAAAGTCAATTTAATTCATAAATTGTTACTTTTTTTAGACTAGGACATTTATTGACTTTGGTTACGGTTTTCTGACATAAACTTTCGTTGTTTCAAGCTCTGTTTAAATATAAACGTCCCTTAACATATAATATTTAAAATAGAAAAGTAAAGCTGCTCAGACCTGCTGTCAATCTTCAGGCCCAGGACAATGTGCAATAACAAACAACTAGAAATGTCTCTGACCCCATCAAATGTTGCATATAACACATACAACAATACAATATAGTACAACTGTACAAACTGTACTGTACAATACAACACTGTATAATATACTGTACTGTACAAACTGTACTGTACAATAATCATGTACAAATGCATGAAATAGGTTGTCACAAGTGTTTAGTTTGCACTTGTTTGTGTTTTATGGTATTATAATAAGAGAAAAAAGTATGTAAGTATTTTTTTTTTTCTAGCACAATGTCCACTCGTCCATACGACACGATAGTAATAGGGCTCGGCTCTTCAGGAGTGACAGCCGCTACAACATTAGCCACAGCGGGAAAGTGGGTGCTTGGCTTAGAAGCTCAAGATAGGATTGGGGGGAGAGTCAGGACAGTGCCTTTTGGGAATGGGATGGTGGAGTTAGGTGCAGAATGGTTAGTGTTTGTTATTATTATTGTGTAATAGATGAGCAACATTACTGCTGGTATGCCTATATCTTGTGTTAGCTGGTATTATTTTATTTTCGTTTATATCACACTTATTTATAGAAACATACAAGATTAACACAGTAATATAATTGTCGAAACTTACTTGACTACAAATAGCTAACACATTGCAATAATCTGAAATTGGAACAACACTGCCCAAGACAAAAGCAAAATTACATTCTCAATAACAGAGTTGTGGACATATAGAACAAAAAAGGGCTAGGGAGTCTGTAGGGCAGTCGGGCTAATCTATGTATCCATGGGTCCATGGGAGGCAGTAACACTTATTTTTTTATTTAAATATATAAAAAAATAAATATATTAATATTGCCTACTTTGTGCCCATAAACCCAGAAGGTTTGTACAGGCACTACACATTCATATCTAAACTTAATTATTAAAATATGACTATAGTATTATATATTACTAGTTTGTTATTTAAAAATAATGATTACAATTCAAGCATCTCATCAGTCACAATAATAAAGCCACCAATCGTATAGAGAAGCTGGTTCCTCATGGTCGTCGATACAGGCTGCTCCAGCATTACATCATGACTTATTAATTATTGAGACTATGTATTAATTTTACTTACCATCATGTGGGACTGCTTGCTCGCCACCTACTTCCCTATAAAAAAAACTACATGGGGGAGCTTGAGAAGAAGATTGGCTCTCAGAGGATACAACTGATACAACTATGGAACAACTAGACTTGAGCAACAATAAATCCTGAAAAAAACAATAGTGTAAATAAAATAATTTACTTCTGTGCTGTCTACACTCCTAGCTCAGGTCTTTGACCTTTGAATGCCACCACTTCTGTTAGCGAGTATATTATTACTCGTATAATAATAATGTGTAAATAGGTATCAACTATGTAATGTGTTATGCACATTTGAGTGAATTAATCACAAATTAGTAAAATAATTATGACAGCTGTTAATTTTAGTTAGTTAGGAATAATAGTTAGGTTTTATAAGTACTGATTGGCATATTAAAATATTTTACACTATTTTTGTAGGACCATATAGAATATAGATGTATTAATTCCAGGATCCACGGCGAGCGTCCAAGCAGAGTTTACGATCTGGCTAAACTACACAACATATCTATAATCCCCCAAGATCTGAACATTAAGATGTTCCGTTCAGATGGCAGTACTGTCGACAATGAGCTAGTCAATGATTTAGTACAGAAATGCCTCGCTTTTGTTGAAGAGCCTGTGGATAAACCTGAACCATTAGGAGACTTTGTTACTAGACAGTAAGTGTTTTATTTTATACTATCGTAAAGCTACCTGATTCCGACCTCCTATCTGACCACTGAGTTATTTAACTAAACCGAAAGTTTCCTGCTCGTGCCGCGCGCTTTAATATCTATTTGATGGCCGCTTTTTCAATTCAACATCTTTCATTATTCATTAAGCTATATGCAACATCTTTCAATACATATTAAGCCATATACAACATTTTTCAATTCAATGTCTTTTATTAGGTACTTATTAATAATGACATTAAAGACTTCTATGTATTCTACTAGACAAGCAGTTCTAAAGAAAAACTTTGTCACGGCGCGGGTTGTGCCGGTTGTTTATTGTAATGATTAACGGAACGCTCGCGCAGATGCCACATGATACAATCTTTGCCTATTTCCATTTTGTCTCTGAGAGTAAAGTATTTAAATTTTCTCGTAAGTTTGTAGTGAAATGATATATGTAAATAATGCAATGTGAATTTAACCTATACCTACATAATAATAATGGGTACAAGTAAAATAATAATTTAATATAATTTCAGCTATTACAATACATATGTATAGGCACATACTTAAATACTTTTGTTTTTATATTAATATACTCCTGCATGCATTGGAGATGATAGTTATGAGTAAGTAAATTATATATGTCTTTTTGAAATGCTATGCCCTCGGAACACTTCTTTGTCCTTTGAGAATATTTCTTGCAATATCAATTCGGAATTTTCATAAATATACTGTTTCCATTAACCAATATCTAAACAAAAAAAATATAATCAACTGTCTGCAAACATTTATTTTCTAACTAATTCCATTGGTAGAAATTTGTCTCATCTGTATGAATGTTTTTTATATTCTATAGCAGTCTGATTGATGGTAGTCGCTCTCGCTACTCGCTCTTACATGATTAAAGTACAGAGTAAGTGAGAAAGACATATGTACTAAGATGGCTAACGAATGAATTTAAATTGCAACAAAATAATATATTTCGGTTTTGTAGGAAAATACAAAGTAAATCAGTTAATTACATAAAATGAACTTCAAATCACTTAGAAATAGTGCACATGTGTTTACATGTATTATTATTACATTATAGAAATGTATGTATTAGGTATATGTACATATTATTTAATAACAACATTATATCACCCACATTAAACTAAACATGTATTATTTGGTCAATTGCAGCGTTTGGTGTCAATTTGATGTATTACAAAGCAGGCACCTCTTTTTATACTGGCTGAGCGTTCTGCGCTCGCCCTACATCAATCGCGACCGGTGACTCTTAAAAGGCCACAAGGCCATAAGAATTTAGACCTACACGATGTTGAGGCAATCAAGGTTTTTTAGCCGGTAGGAGTCCGGCACTACCTGGTACCACCTAGACTAGCCTAGCTAGACTAGATGGTACCAGGTGACCATGCAGGGTTTTCCTTGATTGTCTTTCCTAACATAAAAAAAAAAAAAAAAACCTTTTTATCCCCTGTTCGGGATCGACCAAAGGAGTCGTGGACAATTGACCTGTGACGTAACGGACAATTTTTTAATACTGCACTGCTTGTCTAGTAGAATACATAGAAGTCATTGATAATTAAGTTATATGCAATGTAGCTTAACTGTAATTCAAAGTCCATAATGACAAACCATTGCTTGGCAACAAAAACATTTTTTGCATTATCAATAAATAATTGAGGATGTAAAAAATGGTTTATTATAATTGAATAAAATCTAAATGATGGACACTGGATTTCTGATGAGTAAATAAAGAAGCCATCTGATAAGATAATTTCTAATCATTATCATGAAATCTTTTTAATTATCTATATGGATGATTACGATCATCAGATTATTTTTCTATTTTTTTTTATAAAAATGGTGTCAGACGAGCATACAGTCCACCTTGATGCCAATATTAGTCTATAATGTCGAATATTGGCTCCCGGATCAGGGACATCTTTAAGGATTTCGGGGACTCCATACATGATCCATATTGCTCCATATATGAGCCGGAATTCTAATTAACCTAAATACTCTTACAAACTAATTAACATGACACGTAAGAAAAATCTTATTGTATTTAAAAATTTGACTTGAATGTTGTGATTCATTTTTTTGCCATAGTTAAATATTCAGTAAAAATCGGTAAGACGGGTTGTAATGAAAAATCTTGGTACCCTAGCTTTTATTAGCATTACAAGGAGTGAATTCACAGCTAATAAGTGGACATATGACAACTTCTTCATATAAAACACTTCACGATATCGTGTAATCGTCCTGATAGATCAACATAATGTGACTCGTCATTGTCAAAATTATTGGAAGGCTTTCGATAAAAAAATATAGAAATTAATTTCCAGATTAATGGCCTACATCCAAAAATCAAAGCCGGACTTGCTCAAAGACAAAGATTTCATAGAACACTTCCTAATATTCATGAATCTCCTAGTCAATAACTATGAATCTTCAAATGATTGGAACGATGTGAGTGCGATAACCAGGTATGAGGAGTTGGACGGTAACCAACACTTGAGCTGGCATCGCTATGGGTATAAAACGTTTTTTGAAATTTTGCTGGTAAGTTATTTACTAATCTATTGCATGGAAACATATTTATTTTGCTGTTTTTTCTATAGACAGTAATGTTCTGTTGCAGGGTTACTTAGTCAGTTTATCCGTGCGCCCAGCGGCTGTTGGGTTTATGCACCTTTATTTAGTTCTTGTCGAAACGCTCTTGTACAATTGTGTGAACTCCTAATATTGAATCTAAGATGTATTTCACTATTTCAGAACAGACACAACAATGGTCCAGGAATTTCAACGTTAGAAATCAAATTGAACCGAGAAGTGGTTAAAATAACATGGCCGAAAGATTCCACCGGAGATGTGACGGTCACTTGCAAGGATGGCAGTGTTTATACAGCTAGTAATGTTATCGTCACTGTTTCTGTTGGAGTGTTAAAAGAGAGGTACACATTCCGGCCGAAAGTAATACACATCGACTATGATCGGCTAACTTCGATTTTGTAAAGCGTCGACAGAGACGACGCTTTACAAAACCGAAGTTCGACACGACAGAGACAGCGCTAAAAACCGAAGTTAGCCGATCATAGTCTCACACGACAGAGACGACGCTCTACAAAATCGAAGTTAGCCGATCATAATCGGACACGACAGAAACGACGCTCTACAAAACCGAAGTTAGCCGATCATAGTTTCACACTACAGAGACGACGCTCTACAAAATCGAAGTTAGCCGATCATAGTCGATGTGTATTACTTTCGCTCGTTTACTGTAAGTGATTTATTATCATCACAGATTATCACATTCCTTGTTATCATATATCATCACAAATTATTGCGTATAAATACCAGTATCACCACTTATTATGTAGCTTATAACCACATTTTTTTATATAGAATAAAGGCGGCAGACGAGCATACAGTCCACTTGAAGGTAAGTGGATACTGTCGTCCATAGACATCCGCGATACATGCCAACATCAGTCCAGCATGACAAACGTTGGCACGCCCCCGCGCATCTGTTTACCTTTGCAGATTAATTACGGCTGTGGGAATTCCGCATGCGCTCTCCCCCTATTTATCGTTATTTGCGTCACTTATCATAACCACTTATTGTAGCTTATCACCACTTATTGCACCTTATCACCACTTATTGTACTTGTCACCGCTTATCATTATTTATACATCAAATTAAAACCACTTGCCCCAAATTTACTCCACCTGATGCGGCAGGATACTTTTCATTTGTAAAATTTGTAAGGACAGTGAATAATGTTATATTTACTGTTTCTGTTGGAATGATGGTCTTTACCATCACAATTCATTATCATTTATGATCACTTATCAGCTATAAATTATCACCACTTCTCGCGAGTGTTGAAGAAGAGAAGAGTAAAGAAAAGAAGAGAATGTATAGAGAAAAGGGCGGACGAGCAAGCGGTCCCACGTGATGGTAAGTGTTACCGCCGCCCATGGACACCAGCAACACCAGGGGGTATGCGGGCGCGCCGCCGACCTTGCAAAATCCTATTCACAGCTCTCTTGAAGAACCCCATGTCGTAGTTTAATGGGAAGACCTCTTGAGGCAGTTCGTTCCACAGGCTACGGGTTCGCGGTATAAAAAGATTTTTAGACCGAACAGTGCGCGACACCTCCGTATCTAGGAAATGCGGATGGAGCGCACTTCTGTGACGGGAGGTGCGGTTGTAGAAACCCGAGGTGGCAATTATATTATATTGTGTCTATGCTAGGAGACACTGCGAGTTTAATCCTTTGTCGAAATAAAACCCGAAAGGTTTGCTCGTTGTGACTGGTTTTATTGGTGGATGCAATGTTAGTGCGTCTCGGCTCACGACTTTGATTGACTGACACTTTGTATGTAAAGACATGTGGGTAAGCGTCAAAACGGCGAGCTACCTATATTTTGTGGCGGTAGTTGTATAATTATAATAAAGAATGTTGAAGCGGCGATGTGGAGCCGCGACATATTGTCTGTTTTGTTTTCAGGGATAAAGTGTTGTTTGTCTGTTGTTTAATAAAATACGTCGTTCCTCTTGCAGACACGCAAACCTCTTCTCCCCAACACTTCCACAAGAGAAAATCGACGCCATTAACGCGATTACAATAGGTGTTATGGATAAAATAATTCTGTCCTTCCCCGAACCGTGGTGGCCCAGGAATTTGGGATTCTTCGGATTTCTGTGGACGGGCGACGATAGGAGGAGGGTGGCGAAAGACGACTATTGGGTGACTAGGATATTTGGGGCGAGTTGTCCCATGGGTGCGGGGAATGCTTTGACTTTGTGGACGAGCGGCGATGTGGCCAAATTGGTAAGTCAGTTCTAATATATTGCTTATTTGTCCGATTTTTTTCCAAAGTCTATAAACATGAATTCGTTCATCATTCTGAGTTAGTTGACATGTTTTGAAATAAGTTAAAATGTCAATTGACAAATATGTATACAACTTGTCCTTGGTATAACGCAAAAGGTAATAATATATTGTTCAGTGTCGAGACAAGAATCGATTCTAACAGTTTCTACAATAGGTTTTACCATAACTTATTCTCCATTCCTAGTACAGATACATTACGAAAACATTGACCATCGGGTAATCCGGAAACAGCTGAACGCGTCATCCACGGTAATAAAGTATGTAATTAGAGTATGTTGATTCATACACGTGGATAACGCGTTCAGGTGATATTTTCGTAATGTATCTGTATATATTGTATTCTACGCGCATCAGCGCTCGGTCATTACTCTGTACTGAGCAACGAGCGTTATGAACGTTTTAGATAGAACAGCAAAACTTCACATGTTTGTAAATTGATTTATTCCTTGAAACATTTTCATATATACATATTAACAAAATATTTTTTTAACAATGTATGATTGTTTTTTTTCTTCGTATATGGCAATGGTACAATTAGCACATTCTGCCACTGTCAAGTTTCTTCGTAACAGACATATTCAAAGTTTAAAACGTATCCTGTCATGTCCAGTTCCGTCTGAGTAAGTCTGGAGTCGCTCAGTGAAGCGATAGTGGGTTTACTGAGGACAGCAGAGGACTCCTTGGAAGCACAAGACAAACGCAATCCCATGCTTTTATTTGATTATCACAAACACCACGCACAAGTAACACTTTGAAGTTTTATAAACGACTAGCGACCCGCTCTCGCTACGCTTCGGTATATAAGTGGTTTTTTTTTTTCAAATTTTCAAAATATAGACACTATATTAGACACGGATAACGTAGCTTCCTATTTGCAAAAGAATTATTGAAATCGGTTCACTAGTTCCAGAGAATATCCTCAACATACACACAAACACACAATTTTACCTCTTTATTATATTAGTATAGATTATTATTAAACCGCAATACGTCTAATGCACAATTTTCACAACGATCAAACAAAAACTCAATTCCACTTCTTGACAGCGCCGGCTCTAGCCCATGTGGCGCCCGGGTGCAATCAATGCCCTGGCGCCCGCGAACACGGGCTCAGGGTCTTTGAGAGCGCCCCCTAAGACCTTGCGCCCGTGTGAGCCGCACACCCTGCACCATAGGTAAAGCCGGCGTTGCTTCTTGATCTCCCATCCCATCCAATAAGTTCCCAACGTGTTATTGTTCGCAGGTGGAAACTCTTCCAGAAGACGCGGTGAAGAGAAAAGCGATACAACTGCTACAAAGGTTCCTAGGCGCTAATGTTACTATACCGGAACCCACCGGTATGATTAGGTAAGTTTAATCTTACAAACCATCCATATGGAAATAGACTACATGACACATCATCAGGAAAACCTGGTTGGCAATTTCTAGGGAGCGGGGGTGGGGTGGGGTGGGGGGGGGGTTTAGACGCAGGTGAGGACGGGTTCATTAAAAAGTCTATATCGAGACTTAAGTACTACGGAATCCAGAATGTTCCATTTTCATATGAGTTAAATAATTGGATAGAACATTAGAATGTAACATGTAGAGCCCTAGAGTGCTTGTATAACGTATGTATTCTCAAATGAGTGATACAAGTGATAATCAGTGATCCGTGATTTCATCTAGTGGTCACTTATAAGGTAGGGGGAGAGTGCACGCTGCATTCCCACAGCCGCTGGGCGCACTCGACTGGCCACGTTACCCCCCTCTCTCTCATAAGACTACCTTGAAATGTACTGCATTTCCTATTTTCTCGTATTTCCCCGATGTACGTACGCGTTTCGGTAGCGAGTGAGATATGCCAGAGCCCATTCCCATCCCATCCTCTCCCTCCCCATTTTCCCAATCCATTCCTTAATCTGCAAAGGCAGGCAGCGCATTCGGGGGCGTGCCAACGTTTGTGTTTCTGGACTGATGTCGGCATGTATCGCGGATATCTATGGACGACAGTATTCACTTACCATCAGGTGGACTGTATACTCGTCTGTCACCTTTTTTTATATATAATAAAAATAAGGTCCTACAAAAATAGTGTGAAACATTTTAATATGTCAATCAGTAGATTAAAACTGTTATACGTAACTGAAACGTACGTATGTCATATTTTTTTTATTAAAAATAAAATAATTGGCGATAAATTACTCGCATGTGCATAACACTATCCACTCTCGCTCACTTGGGTCTTTAACCTTTACGATTGGTCTTTAACCTTAGTCTTTGTGACGTAGGAAAGTGTTATACCGAGTATAAAAATAAACCAAATAACACACACATTCTCGGTCCGTACTGAGTTGCAAAAGGATACCATATAGGAGTATGTATACGTATAATGACTACGATTAAGAAGCAGTACGTGTGTGTGTGTGTGTTAATGCGTGTATGTAAGATGGATGTGTAATTGTGCCTTTTTATGCGTGTCATTATTGTTTTAATAAAAATAATTATCTGCACTTTTATACGAGGTTTTTATGAGGCAAAATAAATCGCCGTAATATTGCGATGCAATCGGATTTTTTTTCGGAATGACAAAATTCTTGTGGCTCTAGTGGCCTTTCAAGAGTCACCGGTCGTGTTTAATTTAGGGCGAGCGCAGAAGGCGCTCAGCCAGAAACAAAATGTGTGTTGCAACGAGCCTAAGGGCTCCCCCGCAGGTAAACCGTCGGAAGGAACGGACCTCGGCTTAGGGCGTTGCATTGGGGGGATACCGCGGGATCGCGAGTCGGTGATCGATACAATTCATCCATTTCATTTCATACAGCCATTCTATCCAGTGCTGGAAATGATATTCCTCATACACCTTGTCCTGTCCATGAGGAATGTATGGTCTCAAAATGTACGACCAACCCGCTGGCCAAGCGGGTTGGCGTGTTCACACTTTTGGAGGTGGTGTAGTTCCTCAGGGCTTGAGGTAGCCGCTCACCCCTTAGTCGCCTGTTACGACAACCACGGGAGGGAATGGGGTTGACAAAGTTAAGTATTTTATTCCATTTCAGATCAACATGGTACTCGAACCCATTTACCCGCGGCAGTTATTCATACGACGGTCACTCAGTCGCCGCGTCGCCGAATTGCCGCGAGGTTTTATCCCGCCCTCTATTAGACGCGGCGGGTCAACCGCGCGTTTTATTTGCCGGCGAGGCGACCGATAGTGTGCACTTTTCGACCGTACACGGCGCCTCTGATACCGGATATAGGGAAGCTGCGAGATTATTGCTGAAAAGTAAAATATAAAAAAAAAAAGAGTGAAATAGATATAAGATTTATTTGATCATTTAAGCGATCCTTGGTCCAATTAAACGAAAACATTTTTTTAATAAAACATATACAGGGTTTAACTTTAAATCAAAAATCATAGGGATTGTAAAATAATGGTTATAATGATATCGACGGTGTAAATCTCTATATGGCGTAAGGGAAGGACTTTAAACCCTAAAACAAATAAAAAATAACGATCTCTTAAGCTATAAGTTGCTGTATAAACCGCAGTTTTTTTCAGGGTAGGGACTTGTTTTAAACGCTATCGAAATATTAAACATACAGAAAGACAGGAGAGACAATGGAGTAGAACTGTATATAAAACCTTTTTCCAAAAATGTCCCTTACTTTAATTGAGATTACACCATCGATTGTCGATTTGTCAAAACCGTTTTATATTGTACTGATTAACTATTAACTCTGGTCTGAAATAAAATGATTATAATTAATAAAGGGCAATGAGTATTGAGGTTGGAGTCGTTTTATTTTTGCGCGGCCCCTGATAAAAGTTATTGTCGTTCATAGGCCTCGCGTAAACGTGTGATAATACGCAAAAAGTGGAGCCCTAAAGTGGAACGAATAAGAGATGTTCAACTTTGAAAACATGAAATTGACGCCTGACTGCACTCAATAGCAATCAATAAAATGAATGTGTGCCCTGATGTTTTGTCTTTTTTAGTGTCGACTTAGCTGAAATATGTAATGAAAGTGGTTTTAGAAGTTAGGACCTCATCGGGACAAAGTAATAACGTGGAATTGAAGAAGGATATACTTATTAAGCGAGTATGAAATATTCACAATTGAATGTCTCGGTTTCGTTACACTTTACAGCTATACTTCATATGACATTTTTTGATGTCATATGATTTTGATGACATTTTTGTTTTTTGATTTTAATGAGACCTTTCAAAAAAAACTAACGACTCATTAAAGTCCGCGAAAAAATTAAAACGACGCCACTTTTACTCAAACCCCTTTATTAATCTGTTATGTACTTTTACAAAAAATATATTTATTATATTGACATAAAAAATTATCATGTTTGTATAATGTATAATTGGCAGTTAGTACAAAATAATGTATAATGGACAGTTAGTGCAAAATAATCTATAATTGACAGTTAGTGCAAAATAATGTATAATTGACAGTTAGTGCAAAATAATGTATAATTGACAGTTAGTGCAAAATAATGTATAATTGACAGTTAGTGCAAAATGTACACAAAATATTGAGGGCCCTTCTCACCACCTTCCCGATAAAGTAAGTGTTAACAATCTAACAGACAAGTTATCTGCCAATTAAATCTACCTGATATTCATAGGTTAACAGACACTTTATCTGCCACATACAGTAATCTGACACTTTTGAAACAGAAATATAACAACCATCCATCGGATAAATGCTACATAGGCTATCGCACGTCATCCGGTGGTGAGAAACGCTCTGTAATATCTATTGTTAACCGTATGTTGTCGATCCAAACGCCGCGTTTTATTTACTAGTGAGTTTGTCATGTAAAAGTCAAATGTAAGACATCGCAAAACAATAATATATATTATTGGATAAAACTTTTATAAGTATACATATACTACCTAATAATTATTTATTAAACTTTTAAGTATAAATTACTCTTACAAAAAATATATATTTATTATATCACGTTTGGTATTTTATTTAAATTGAAATAATGTATAAAAAAAAATAATTGACATATACTTAGTACAAAATGTACACAGTTAAATAAAATTTTTGAAATATCCAGTAGAAAAGAGGGCAAAAGGGAGGAATTTAGAATTGAAACGTTTATCTTTTTGTTAAACGCGCTCATTTCACGGAAGAAATGTCAAAAATACTCAAAATACTCCTACACACGTTTTCTACAGTCATTTATCAAGATATTTTTATTTTTCAAATTGACTTTTAATATCCTAATCATTAAATGATATTGTTTCTAAAAATGAACGCATTATTGTCAATTTTAAATGACTTTTGTATTGCGTTAAAAACGCACTTGAAGTCAAAAACTATGTAAAGTATTGGCAAATCAAGCGTTCGAACGTATACAAGCTTCTTTGCAGTTCATCATCAACTTTTTCAATTAGCGGTTAGGTAACGCCAACTGCAAATATAACGTTGTAGAACAATTCTATAGATTTAGTTAGTGCAACGAAATATAACTTTAAAATCACAGCAATAACTCGTTTACAAACGCAAAAAAGTTTGTGATCGTACAAATGCTCGTTTGGGCAGTTGCTAATAAATTATAATACCTACAGTATAATATTTTTGTATACAATTTTTATTCTAGATCAATTGACATTCAAAATATTGAATTGTTATGACGTAAGCAACGTATACAAAGTATTTTTAATGTCTAAATGTACATTTTTGTATACCAATTCTGTAATAAAATAATTTAAATATACGAGTATGTAGTTTTTATTTAACTTGCATTTTAGTCGTTGTTCTTTTGTGGAAAGAAGGTCTTTTATAGTATACAGTCCACCTGGTGATGCATATCGAAACATGTCGACATGCGCGATACATGCCCACATCAGTATAGTACGTCCACTAGGAATTGGAAACTTCTGGAATGGGAATTGCTTCTGCAATTCCCGGAACAATAAACCTTGATCCTTTTAACTTGCCCGCAAGTTTTAACTTCTGTGTCAGTAATATTTGTTATCTAATACAAGGTTCAAAAGTGTAATTGAACCGATTAAACGTGAAATACTAAACACGAAAAACAATTATCACTTAATTGTTTTAGACACACTTAAAGTTGAAAATTCACAAATGTTAATTTTAAAGATCCCAGCTCATCAGACTCCAAATGATATTTAGTGTAAATACTTAGTAAAAGTATAGTTAAAATAATAAAAAAAATCCCTCGAAACAATTTTGCACCATTTAATTTTTTTCCAATAATAAACTCTAACCAACTGTACGTAAGTTTTACTACTGTCTATTGTCATATTTTCTATTGATAATTAATTCTTATCGTTTAAATTTTGCTAACAAAAGATAGTCCACAGACATTTTTCTCAAGTATAATGATGTCAATTCTCAGTGGAGATACTATACCCAATGGCAAACGTTGGTATGCCGACGCGCCTTTTGTAATAAAATCTTTCTTTCACAAAAAAATATTTGTTTTATTACAAAATAAAAATATTTGATTTGTCACACCTCTCGCAAACTGTTTCTCCACAGGTGCTCGCAACAGGGGACGAAAGTATCCATCAGTGGCGGATTAAGATCTTGCGGGGCCCGGGACAAAACTACGGTTCAAAATTAAAAACCTTTTCATGTTGTGTATAAAATGGGGAGCTCCCTAGGCAAGTCCGCCACTGTATTTTTTTTTTTTTATGTTAGGAAAGACAATCAAGGAAAACCCTGCATGGTCACCTGGTACCATCTAGTCTAGCTAGGCTAGTCTAGGTGGTACCAGGTAGTGCCGGACTCCTACCGGCCAAAAAACCTTGATTGCCTTAACATCGTGTAAGTCTAAGTTCTTGTGGCCCTGGTGGCCTTTCAAGAGTCACCGGTCGTATGTTGATGTGGGGCGAGCGCAGAAGGCGCTCAGCCAGGAAAAAATTGTGTGTTGCAACGAGCCTAAGGGCTCCCCCGCCGGTAAACCGGCGGAAGGAACGGATCTCGGCTTAGGGCGTTGCATTGGGGGGATACCGCGGGATCGCGAGTCGGCGAGAAGCGCCCAGGCACGTGCCGATACCTGGTAAATGTGTTGGCTGAGGGCCGGTGTGTGTTAACGGTGTGACGAGGGGGACGTCCACGTCTCCGCCGGCGGGGACGGTGTCTGTGTGCTGTGTTTGAGTGCAGTGCATTGGCAGCGGTGATCGGGTAACCGCCACTGGTGTCCATTTGTGGCTAGTGTTGGCAAATGGAAAGAATTTTTCCCCTTCGTCACCACCGGTGGCAAAGCTAGCGGTGGAAATACGAATTTCATGGGTATGCGATTTCAAAGGCGTAGTCAGGATTTAATCCAGGGAGGGACAAATCAAATCATCGATAGGTAATATCGTTATAGCTATTAACACATACCTAATCGCTCAACGCACAACGAATTCTGACATGATACGCCAATTGAATGCTAAAGAAGTACAGTCAACAGTAGGTATATTTTTTTATTTTTATTTAACATTTACGAAATACAGTGTTCATACGGAATAATTTCTTAGTGCCATAAAATTGTGTGAGTTTATCACAGCACTGCACATTCGCTTGCGTGTATTTGCACATGTTATTTATTTATTTCCTTGTTTTCCAGTTTATTGTATTACGGCCTTAAAGTAGTCTCTATTATTACCACTTAAAGTAGTACCCACGGCCACGGTCAATTGAGACAAATTAAATTGGGCGCAGCAGGAAAACTGAGATTTAAAAAAAACATAAAGTCATAACTGTCCTGTCATAATCCTGGTCTCACTAATGACCGCTATGAACTTTTTACACAGAACAATAAAACTACACGTTTGTAAATTTTGTATTAGGTATTCCCTAAAATACCTAAATTTATTTTTATTTCAGCTAGAACAGTTTTATATATTACATTTTATATTCCTTGACGTGTTTCATATTTTTGCTTTGTTTCAGTGACACGTATTTACACGGTTTGAAACTCATCCTTAATTTTAGAGTTGAATACAAAAAAAGTATTTTCTATTTGGCCATCTGTACAAACAGTACGGAAAATTCTTTACGATATGTCTACCATATCAAAGATTATTTTCCAATTAGAGAATCGTTAGCCTTTCTCCAGTTCTCACTTCATTAATTAGTTACAAAATGATTTTATTTATGTTTCTCTGTAAGTTAATTATATTTTTGTTATTTTTAAATCTATCATTATCTGAATAAAGATCCTACCTTACCTCACTTAGTAATCCATAAAAAACTTAAAAAAAAAAATGTTTACAGCTTTATATTTTTATTGCGTTTCTGTTTTAAACAGAATCTTGTAACAACAAAATTTTAAGATATAAAATCTTAACCAAAGTCCGTACCGACAATAAGGTTCCTTTGCTCAGATAACGTCATAAATATTTATTTGTGGTGTATGTCGGATTTTTTATTTGAGTCAGGGATATGACATGTAGAACTGTCAAACAGCGTGAAATTTGTACGGAGATGACACTTCATTGACAGTTCTACATGTCATATCCTTGACTCGAATAAAAATGCGACTATAGACGATTTTTACTTTATAGCCTGACCAAGAAAATAAAAACCTCGCCATGATGCGTAAAACTAATAGAACTAATATCTTCTACTGACAACATTAACTAGCTATGAAAAAAGCAAACGTGGCGCCTCCACAGCAAGTTTTTTATGTCACATAACGTGTCAACGAATTAATGCAAAAGCTGACAATAGATCGTTCAATAAAGAGAATAGAATTGCTTCTACCACTTTTTTATTATAGGTTTTTTCCATAACTTATTTCTTATATGCAGTATAGGAACTTTTTGGCGGGAACTCGAGAAGTGAAGTTGAGTATTTGTTCGATTATTGTAAACATTGTATATTTGACGTTTTGTGGTTTAATAGTGGTACTTTATTAAACTTCTAAGTGTTTTTCGTGCGTGGTGTTTGTGATGATCAAATAAAAGCGTGCGACTGTGTTTTTCGTGTGCCTTCAAGGAGTCGCCTTCTGTTCTCAGTAAACCTACTATCGCTTTACTGAGTGACTCCTGAATTAATTCGACGGGACATGTTTTAGACTTTAAAATTGTTTATTACAAAGAAAGTTGACACTGGCAGAATGTGATAATTGCACCGTTGCCATATATGAAGAAAAAATGGCAACGTTTTAGAAGATAAGAACGTTTAGATAGAGCAACAAAACTTTACATGTTTGTAACTTTTTATTTATTTCCTAAAATAATTTCATTTTCCGCTAAAATGGTTTTATATATGGTATTTTAAATTATGTAGTTGCTTTTGCGTTATTTCAATGACACTTTCTATATAACGCAATTTCGACAAAAGTGGCGCTTTAGCACTTTTAACTTTCCACTGACATTATGGACATTTTAATGAAATTTAATATTGATAACGTAGGTTTTAACAGTATTACAATTACAATTCACAGTTTTTATACAACGCACAATGCTATCCGAAACCAAACTACAAGAAGACGTATCGAACATTGCGCAATTTCTTCAAACTTTGCCAACAGCGGATAGACCTATAATTGCCATGGACCCAAAAGCAAATGGTAACTTTCTACACAACAATTATGACTATGCACATAAGGTCTACAAAACTGCGTCCATTGCTTCACAAGCTGCTGTAAATCCTCTTGAAGTACTTAATATTAACGAAGGTAGAGCTTACGGGAAGCCATTCGAAGCTCAATCTTTTGCAAAGGAAAATGAAGATAATGAAATACAAAACATCAAAAGCACTATTTATTCTCTTAACAAAACTAAATTTAATCCTAAATCTTTATTAAACTTGTTGGAATCTTTATTCAAAGTGACTAAAAATTCTATAGAAGATGAAACTGTGACTACAGATTCTACTACACAAAGCACGACAGTTACTACGCCTAGTCCAGAAACCACCACTGAAGAAAACACTGCTTCCCAAACAGAAGCCAAAGGTTTAATATCAGTTTATGACTTGGGGGTGGCGATAGACCGCTTATACGACGTCCTTAAAACTATAAATGATAATATCGTTAAACAGAACCAACAGTTGGCTACTATTACAGACCGGATCTACGTTTTTAGACTTCCAAATTCCGATGGAGCTACACGCGCGAAAAGAAGTGTTACGTATGAAGTTAATAGTGAAAACGAATTATCTCGAGTTAAAAGAGGTGCCAACGAAACTGATGCACTTAATAAAGGTGTGACATGTAATACGAGTATCACAAGAAGATCTTTAGGACCGGAGCAAAATTCTCTAAGTGAAGTAAGATTGAAGCTGCTAGCTTATACTGATGAAGGATTTAAGGATATTGAACAGAAGATCAACGGTCTAAAACCTATAAAGGAGACGTACTCAAAAGACAATGTGTTCATGATTGGATACATCATGGCGAATGTTGATACTCTTGAGAATAATGTGAAGAATTTAAAAATGGACGTGGACAACAGCAAGGAACTGTGGAATGATAAGAAGATTCTGGAAATTTTTGACAGTTTGAAGGTCTCCGGAAAGATTCTGTCGAATTTGATGGAGTCTCTAAGCACTTATATAGGAGAGACGCAGAGTAACGAAACGTAATCTTTAGTGCGCAGTTTATTTTCCTGAATTTAATTTTCTCTTATTCCGTAGTTTATAACTTAATTTCAAAATTATGCGATCCGTGCATTTTGTAAACTTAAATAAACTTAAAGTATCAACAAATTTATGGTATACTGTAAATTCAACTTTCAAGTACCATTAAAAATATTTCAATATATCGTTCACATTTCGTTCGCCAGTTATTTTTTTCTGTTTTTATGGATTAATTAGCTGTGCCCGCGACTTCGGACGCGTGGAATTCTAGTTTGATCTAAAAAGCTTTGTTATACAGCATCATTTTTTCCCGTCAGCCAATTTCGATGAAACAAAGCCTATTCGAAGCGCCAAGCTAAGCTTAATTAACCTGTGGAAACCCCATGAAAATCCGTTAAGTAGTTTTGGAGATTAGCGTGTTGGAATAGACGGGCGGACAAAAATTTTCAAAATCGTCTATTTGTATTTTGATACTCTTCCTTCATCGCCCCCAAACAGTTTTTAGTAAATATATTCAATGTACAGACACGCTGCTTCTACAGTTTTATTATATGTATAGATAAATAAATATTATAATAATAATTATGTTTATTATTTGAATACTGGTCCTAAGCTAGCTCGTCTCTCCCCTGATAAGCCAACTCGAGGGAGAGATGATAAAGCCCCCGAAGCGCAATCGCCGCTGTTCAGGGCCCTGACACAGTAACCGGCGGCGGACGGTTGTTGGTAGGGATTAACCCGTTTACGTACAACACGACTGGGACGATATCAGTCGACGTCACATGTTTTGACCTCATGCGCCATGTCGATTCCTTTCCTTCTCGGTTACGGTTTTCACGAGGCTCTCTTTTTTTCTTTTCTTTTTCGTAATGGCTAAATTCTTGTGGCCTTAATGGCCTTTCAAGAGTCACCGGATATGTATGGTTTAGGGTAAACGCAGAAGGCGCTCAGCCAGGAGCAAAGAGCCGGTAGACCGGCGGAAGGAACGAACCTCGGCTTAGGGCGTTGATTTGGGAAGGTACCGGGGGATCGCGAGTCGGTGAGAAGCGCACAACCACGTGCCGATACCTAGTAAAAGTGTTGGCTGAAGGCCGGTGTGTGTTCACGGTGCGGCGAGGGTGGCGTCCTCCTCTCCGCCAGCGAGGACGGTGTATATGTGTAGCCTGTGAGTGTAGTGTAAGAACCGCATTGGCAGCAATAATTGGGTCGCCGTGGTCGTCTAAGACGTGCCGAGGACGACGACGGCAACGGGGACGAGGCTCTCATGCAAAAATGATGTCTACTAAAACACCCGAGATTTCGTATGGTCCAAATAATAAATAAAACAACAGAATTGTAACAAATTATATTTATTATTATTAATTTAATCTATATTTATCAGTCTAGCAAAATATTACTTAATAGTAAAAAGCGATTTCCGAAACTTAAAAGTCAAATACCATAGATAGGAGTAAATGCGTTAAAATTGGCGGCAAACGACAATGGCGACGGGCGCGATTACGGTTGTAAGCATTTAAATTAAACTAAATTTCAACTAATTAAATAATATTATTGTTTCTTCTTAAATTAGTTTCAATCACCTTCGTGATTAATACAGTTTAGCCTATATTACTAACAGAGTTAAAGGCTTATTTACACAAGGAGTGTTTAGACTACTCCTACTATCAACCTGTCAAGTGGCAACACAAACTGTACAGACAGTTTCTCGAACGCGTACAGAAAAGAAAAAAGGGCCAAGAATATGCTTGCCTAAACTCCCCGTCACGAGATGCTAGAAAGTATGTAAACAAACCTTGTGTAAATGAGCCCTCAACCGCTAGATGCCGACATGAGCCGCTAGATGGCGCTGTTCTTGCCGCCTTCGAAATGTATGAGAACTGTCAAGTAGTATCTGTGGTATAAGAAATAATAAAAAGGAACAAAACACGAAAGTGTATTTCTAAAATAAGCCTCGAAAACAGTTAAATTTTAGAAAAATAAGTACAATATGAGATTATCTTAACTTTGTACTGCCTAAATAATTTAATATAGCAACTGACTTAAGACTAAATAGTTCCTTTTCTTACGTACAGTACCCGGCGATGATGGCATATCGTGAATTCAAATGTGACGTAATTCGAGAAAAGGTACCTTATTGTCGGTTACATTTCGTAAAAAATAACGTATTTCTTTTATAATTTTAGCTTAAAAAATCACATGTTAGATCATGTTTCTCTTTAAACAGAATCTTAAAACGACATATTATGTTATGTTAACCAAAGTCATCGATTCGAGAATACATATATATATGTTATACAACCACTGTAGAGCGGGTACGTTACAAATACTGTTCTATGTCCAGTAGCTCTACTCTACAATTATTTAAGTCATTGAAATGGAACATTCTTATTAAGTTTTAAATATGACTTTTTAATGAACCCCTCTGCATCTCCCCCCCCCCCCCCTCCCTTCTCCTAGAAGGTGCCAACCAGTTTTATTAGAACCCCAATAAGAGAGTATGATGTGTCATCTAGTCTATTCCCATATCGATGACCAAAGTCAATGAGTCCGTATTGACAATAAGGTCTCTTTGCTTAGATAACGTCATAAATAAACTTTATTTGTGCTTTATACGATTTTTATAATATTACTTATACAGTAATTATGTATACAATGCGTCACTGGACGCACAATCTGAAATAGTTTGTTTTTACAATAGATTTATTTTTCTAATTTATTGTTCATTTCTAGTATATCGTTTATTTTACGCGCGTCGGCCGCGCCGCGCCGGGTCATTACCCTGTACTGAGTAACGATTGCTATGAACGTTTTAGATAGAACAACAAAACTTCACATTTCATTTTTCTCTACAACGGTTTTATACATTTTAAGTGTTTAAAGGTTTTGCGTTATTTCTATGAAGGCATGTAAGTTTTATGTACAGGAAGTTTTATGTGTGAAGTCTTTGTAACGAAACTCAAGGGATCTTATTTCCTTCTTTCGGAAGGGACCTTCTTTCATTGTAGAAAGTTTTCGCTATATGGAGACCGGAGAAGAAACTGCAATTTTTTTAAATGTCTACCAATTATACCCTTATTTTCTAGAATCATACACAATTATTCTAAATAATGTGTTTGGTATCTTAGACCATCGTTAACTTTCTTTAACGGCGGACCCCGAGGAGATCGAGCATATTGTCGCGGACCCCCTTAATAATGGGAAAAACAAAAAAAAGTCAATAATCTATTTTGTATAATGTTTCACACAATTTTTAATTTCAAAGTTGCTGTTTTTTACAAATAAACGATGTTCGGGTTGATCTCAAATCTGTTTCTAAGTATATTTATTTATTTTTTCTATACACAAGAGTAGGAAATTCCTATTCACGTTTTTTTTTCGGAATGGCTAAATTCCTGTGGCCCTAGTGGCCTTTCAAGAGTCACCGGTCGTGTTTAATTTAGGGCGAGCGCAGAAAGCGCTCAGCCAGGAACAAAATGTGTATTGTAACGAGCCTAAGGGCTTCCCCGTCGGTAAACCGGAGCAAGGAACGGACCTAGGCTCAGGGCGTTGCATTGGGGGGATACCGCGGGATCGTGAGTCGGTGAGAAGGCCTTTTCACGTATGTTGTCGAAAAAAGCAGTGGGTAACTATCTCAGTGCTAATTCTGATATTTCCATACAATCTTTCTTTAAATGTACCCATAAACCGTATAAAATTATCTTTCTGACCAGTATTACTGGATATTTCTATTAATTATTATAATAAAAACTAAAAGTTGCGTCAAGTAAAGGTATGTGTATTGTGTAACCACATCCCACTTACTCGCACGCCTCATCCACGCAAGTGACCGCAGTGATACATGAAATTTATTCAATTTACCTTCTTACAAGCTTTTAACTTCACCTGTTAGTATGTTTGGGACAAATCTTGCAAACCAAATTTGAACCACTTCATAAACTTACGACTTTGAAATTTTGCACGCTTGTTCAGTTCTGATGAGTTCAATACACTAAAATGATAGAAATAACTTGATGCTGCAGCCAGGATTGTCTCCTCATGAGGGCACTCTTCAACGATTAGTAGCATGCACATGAAACTTTGTAAAACAAAACACGATTTTCTATCGTAATGATGCGTTACTTGAAATGGATAGATTGAGAAATATTTCTAACTAAAAAGGTGTAAATAAAATAATATAAAAAACGTTTTTTTTATATTTTATATTCTCAGATATGCCTACGTACCCCCACGGCTAGCTTTTATAGCACGGATAGGGGACCCCTGGTTGGGAAACTGATCCGACAGTTATGGTAAACGTGGTAGATTTTTTGAGGAGTGCACGCTGAAATCCAACAGCCGCGCGCGCTCGACTGGCCACGTTACCCCTCTCTCACAGAAGACTACCTTGAAATGTACTGCATTTCCTATTTTATCTTATTTCCCCAATGTACGCACGTGTTTCGGTAGTGAGTGAGATGTGCCAGAGCCAATTCCCATCCCATCCTATTCTATCCCTCCCCATTTTCCCAACCCTTTGTCCAAATCCATTCCCATATCTCCATAGGTAGGCAGCGCATACGGGGGTATGCCAACGTTTGTAATTTTGGACTGATTTTGGCAGGTATCGCGGATTTTTATGGGCGACGGTATCCACTTACCATCAAGTGGACTGTCTGCTGCCTTCATCGATAAAAAAAAACAAAAGGAACGCATCTCTTGCTTAGAAATTTCGCAACCTTAGGTATAGATATTGCCGGAGCCTTTAGTAAACCGATAATAAATGTCTATTGACGTTTAAACAATGCCGTGTTGTTTTGTTATAGAGAGTTTGTTGAGTGCCGTATATATCGCCGAGTACTGTAGGTACATGCTTTCGCGGGAAAACTTCAATCGTACGGATCTGCGTATGAAGATAACAATTATCCTTAAAAAATAACGTAAATTTTACATAAAAACACTGGGGTGCAACGGCTGCTTCTTAAACACAGTGTTGCCCGTACAAAAGAACATCCTACCATTTTGGTAGTTTTTAACACTATTTTTCATCGCAATCTATTCGTTGCGTGCGACTTCCTCATTGGTTGTAGAATGGAGTCTAATACGACTGATGCCGCGTTAGCTTTACTACATCTGCAATAGATATTAGAATTTGATTCTTTATTATAATCAATTAAAAAATAAATTTCTTGTATATAGACTGTAGAGGCTGTTCAAATCCATTTTTGATATTCTAAAACTAATCATCCGGTATTTATGCTTCTAAAATGAATATAAGGTCCTACAAAATGGTATATAAGCTACGATATGGGGTTCTTTAAGAAAGCTGTGAATAGGATTTTGCAAGGTCGGCGGCGCGCCCGCTTACCCCCTGGTGTTGCAGGTGTCCATGGGCGGCGGTAACACTTACCATCACGTGGGACGATTTGCTCGTCCTCCCACTTCTCTATAAAAAAAAAACAATCAAAAAAAACAGTGTAAAATATTTTACACTAAAACTCTTATATGTAAGTAAAAATTAACATTTCCCCGCGTGCATATAACACGTTACGTATTTGATACTTACTTACGCGTAGGCACTCACTAACAGAAACGGACGCGGACGCTGAGCGAGTGTGGATAGTGTTATGCACCTAAGAGTAAATTAACCACACAATTATTTATTTTTAATGTAATAAAAAAGATGAAATTCATGTTCATTTTTTAATTACACATAAGAGTTTTAGTGTACTGTATGACGTGTTAAAATATTTCATACTGTTTTTGATTAACCTTATCTATTGATTATAATTTACTTTTTATTTTAAATGTTAAAAACAGACTTATCGTTACTATTGGAAAAATGGAATACCTGGAAAAAATCGCTTTAGCAATAAGGCTACCGATTGTTCTTCTAATTACTCGTACTTTGTATTTCTCTGTATGTTTTTGTAAAATAAAGTGTATCTATCTATCTATTAAAACAATTGAATCTAAGTTAGTATTAGCTTTAATTAAGAATGATCTCATTGTAATGTTATCTATTTCTCTATCTTTCTGTTTATCAACAGATGGCGCTATACCATTCGTAGATAGTATATCGTTTTAAGATTGATGTATAAAATGAAATGGATTTTGTTCGGGATTTTAGTAGTCTTTTAGTGCTTTCGATACATACCTTCTCGTACAGGCTATATCTTATTTGTTAGGTTGGTCTGCAAAATTTACTAGGTATCTAGGTGCTATCCATCCGGAAGTGTGTTTCGCGCTCGTGGACACGTTCCCGACTCGCTTATCATAACATTTCCCTTGTAAACTTGAGCTATATGTAAATAGACGCATCGTTCGCGAGTTTCTCACCACGTGTTCTTCCCTCGAGCAAGGCGTCATTCCCCGGCCTTACACTCCTTTATTTATTAACAACCTGAATGATATTAAGTTGATAACGAGAATTAGCAAGCTGCTAAAAGTTTACTAAACACCAGTTGTCGCACTCACCTGGGGAACATTCGGTCGCAGTTCAGATCAGTCCATCCCGCAAGCGCTTCATAAAACATGGTGTGAAGCGCTCGTTCGGCCGATAGCTCGCCAGTTAACATGCGTAGCGCCACGCTGTATAATACAAATATACTTTTATTTGAATACACTTATTACAATCTACGAGTACCTCTTATTTTTGTGTTTGCATACAGCCCCTAAATTACCCGATACCACGTAGGTATATACTGGATATGTGTGTATTTACTTTAAATTTTTTATTTTATTTTAATATTTATATTTCATAGCAATATCAATGGTTATATGTAACACAGTAATTATGCTATCAAAAAAGGATAATACAATTCAAACATAACGCATCACAATGCGCCACAGAGTGCACAGATCGACGAACAGAGGTAAATCGTAACGACATTGCATGGAAACTGCAGTCTTTCAAATCTAGCTTTATTAGAATGACAGCTGACAAAGTGCCTCGAATAGTGCTGGGACAATAATGATCAAATCGAGCCAATGTGTTTATTTTGAGTGATAAAAACTAGAAAATAAATAAGCACTACAAATAAAAATATACATGATTTTTAGGTTTTTACAGATCAATTACTTTTATAGAGCATTATTCGAGGCACTTTGACAGCTGTCATTCTAATCAAGTTAGATTGACATTGTGAAGAAATTCTAATAAAACTTCATTACTGCAAGATGACAATAAATAATCAAATTTACCCATTAATCCTAGCCATAGTCCCATAAGGAGCATTCAATTTAGCAGTAGCGGCCAAATTCCTGCAATATAACAACCACACGCAGTCGAGCTCGGTATAAACTGCGCCCGTCACGTTGGCTACACTGGAGCTGTCATTGTATGACGTTTGCAAGTGATTGAACGCGTGCGAGGTCCCGCCAATTTTACGCATTTGTGGCGCTTCCTTGTTGGATATTTGATTGAGGACTGTTCTGGAAAGATAAATGGGTAAATAAAATATCGCCAAGTACATAAAGGGTGCAATTTGTTTCACTTCTACTAATTTTTGTTCCAACTTGTTTTTCAAACTAATTTTTGTTTTTGGATAATTTCATTTACTAACTTATTTCATGATAACTATTAAGCAATCTTTATTGCCCTTTAGCGATAATGAAAAACATTATTACATTGTTTTATACATATTGAGGGGGAGAGTGCATGCTGCAATCCAACAGCCGCT
This sequence comes from Sesia apiformis, assembly GCA_914767545.1. Classification (NCBI taxonomy): domain Eukaryota; kingdom Metazoa; phylum Arthropoda; class Insecta; order Lepidoptera; family Sesiidae; genus Sesia; species Sesia apiformis. The sequence goes on along the minus strand of OU611977.1, from coordinate 2,612,624 downwards.
GGGCGCGTTCGACTGGCCACGTTACCCCTCTCTTACAGAAGACTACCTTGAAATGTACTGAATTTCCCACTTTATCTTATTTCCCTAATGTACATACGTGTTGCGGTAGTGAGTGAGATGTGCCAGAGCCCATTCCCTTTCCCAACCATTTCTCCAAATCCATTCCTATATCTCCAAAGGTAGGCAGCGCATCCGGGGCGTGCCCACGTTTGTCATACTGGACTAATGTTGGCATGTATCGCGGATATCTATGGACGACAGTATCCACTGACCATCAGGTGGACTGTATGCTCGTCTGCCGCCTTCGTACATAAAAAAAACAGAGGAGACATTACAACGCATCATTGAAATAACGCAAAAGATGAAAATAGGTTACAAATTGTGAGTAGAATCGACTAGTTTATACAATAGTTTTTTCTTTTCACAATTCTTGTATGTCTTTTATTCTATGCGCGTAGCCCGAGTCGGTTCCCGGGCGCCGTCGACCACCATGCCCGGCCTGAGTGACGAGCGCTACGAACGTTTTAGAGAGGATAACAAAACTTTACATGTCTGTAATTTTTTATTTATTCCTTAAAATGATTTCATTTTGCTCTAGAACGGTTTTAACAAAAAAACAAAAATTATTGCCGCCTAAGCCTTTGTATAAACTTGACAATTTCTTGTTTGCAGTACTCACTTTGTGTTCTTATAAGCTCTTCCCAAATGTATAGCAGCTCTGGCGGTACTCATGCCCACCTCCAGGAAGTTGTCCAACAAGTTCTTGCCGATGTCGAAATCGTCTATTGTTTCTTGGTGATAGTTCTGACGTCTACTGTAAAAATATTTCTTACAATAAAAAAAAGCTTATATTCTTTTAATGACAAACGTTGGTATTATGCCTCCGGATGCGCTGCCGATTTGGAGATTTAGGAAAAGTTAGCCGTGAAAAGAAGCGGCAGACGAGCATATAGTCCACCTGATGGTAAGTGGATACTGTTGCCCATAGATATCCGCGATACATGCCAACATTAGTCCAAAATGACAAACGTTAACATATCCCCAGATGCGCTGCCTACCATTGGAGATATAGGAATGGATTTGGAAAAATGGGGAGGGATAGGATGGGAATGGGGACTGGCACATCTCACTCACTACCGAAACATGTATGTACATTAGGGAAATAACATAAAGTGGGAAATGCAGCGCATTTCAAGGTAAGTCTTCTGTGAGAGAGGGGTAACGTGGCCAGTCGAGCGTGCCCAGCGGCTGTTGGAATGCAGCATGCACATCAATAATTACAATAAACATGTGACAGATTACATTTAATGAATCTTAGAGGCTATATATAGATTGGCCTATTAACGTAAAAAAGTGAGCTTTAGTAGAAACAGTGTCATGTTTAAAGGGTAACACCGAAGAAAAGGAAATACTTACGACAGAGCAGCACTGTTGTCGTAACGGTTGAAAATATCATTCTGCTTCGCCTCGACTTTCGTCGGGTCCAAGAACAGAGCATTAAATGCGAAAACGTCTGGATCCTTCAGCATTCTGCTTCGAGCTGATTCCTGAAAATTGCTATTTGCGTTTAGTCACCGATTCTTTACCTGAGTGTGTTGTGTGGTGTTCGGTCGGCCATATCTCCCATCTCTTTCTGTGGGTGTCGCAAAAACGATTAAGTGATAACAAAGCTGCTACCACAACCCCTGAGGAACTGCAGCATCTCTAAAAGAGTGGACTCGCCAACACGCTTGGGCAGCGTGCCGTCATAAGTCCATATATCACACTTGCATAAGGCAATCGGTATGAGGAGATTATCTCCGACAGTGGACGATATAATGGCTGGTTACGGCACTGTTTAACTTTGTCGTGGTGGATTCATTTGACTTTTAATAATGTTTGGTTACTACACCAACCTTAGATCAAATCAAAAGAAGGAAGACACATTACTCACTTACCGCTCTAACGCTAAAAATAAACGTTTTTTTTATAGCGAAGAAGATAACAGACTGATGGCAAGTGGTCATTACCTTCCCTGGATACGTGCAGCACTAAAAGGAATGCGTACCAGGATTTTTTCAGGAATTTATTTACAAGTCCGTTTTTTTGCATTCTTTCCGTTTATATTAACCTCACTGCTGGCAGATTCAATCAAGAAATATTCATTTTATTATTTAATAAGTAAAATCAAAGATTAAATCTCGTGTTATCTTTTTTTTAGTCTTACAGGGGTGTGTAGTGTAAACGCCTTACCTTTTGCACTACATACGTCTGTGATAAGGCCGTTCACCTAAATTGCCACAAGTTTATCTATATGTGAACATCGGTGTTGATTATACAATAAGGAAAACTCAGTTGTAATACTACGTAATTTGCATCTACGAGTATTGTATAATTGTTTGATGTTTCAAGTAAATAAATATTAACAGATCATCTAGATATCAAATAAAACGCAAATCAAAAATTAATTCTAGCTAGCCTAGTATTATCAATTTAAAATTCAATAAAATTCAAATCCTACCTGACTCTCCCACGCCATCAACTGAATATTATGCAATAGCATCACATCCAGCGTCAATATTCCGAAGGACAACAAGTCACTCGTATTTGTCAGTATCCTTTTACCGCTTCCATCGGATTTTGTATAATTTTCACCAAAGTAAATATCCCTTAGTTTATTCATTATTATCGTTACATTTCCCTCCACGAGACTTTCATTTAGCACTTTTAGTAATTGTCCAAATTCAGTACTAGAATTATTTTTTCTCAATTCCGTAGATTTCAAATCAGGGTCTGTATTTATCCAATCATGTAGCTCTTGTACTTTCTCTATTAAGTAGTTGGTCATTGAGTTGCTTTCAGTATAATCTTCGTATAAATTATCTTCATAGTAATCATATTCGATGGCTTTCTTGAAGACAAATCCATCTTTTAGTTTGATATCTGAATCGACAAATACGTCGGGTAAAGTTGGTTTGAATTCCGGTATAATCTTTCCTGGAAGTTTGGCTTGATCTTTCTTTTCAATTTTTCTTTCTACATGATGTATGGGATCGTGGATTGGATGTATTTGAGGTTTATGACTTAAATTTTCTTTCTCCCTATTTCTGTTGGCGACTTTGTTATTGAATATTGGCAGTTTCTCTAAGAAATCTATGTCATTGCTAATTTTATCAGTGGTAGTTGCGACTGTTGTAATTTTTGGCGCGAGTTTTGGATGTGGATTAGAGTATACTGGTTCCTGAAATAAACAACAACTAAATTAATTATTGGCAGTTTCATTTATTCTGAATATCTATATCTATACATATAATAAAAATGTAACTGATCGCTGTCTGTACATGGAAGATATATGAGAAAAACTATTATTGGGGGCCTTTATCAACGCAATAGAACCCAAAACAATGATTGTTAGAATTTTTGTCTGTTTGTCTGTTTATCTGTTTGTCTGTGCGTTTGTGGGCGCTAATCGTAGAAACGGCTTAACCGATTTGGGTGCGGTTTTCACTAATGTATTGTGGTAAGCTTCACTTAAAATTTATTGTTTATTTTATTTCAATCAGTTCATAAATAAAAAAGTTATATCAATTTAAAAACGGTATTTATAAACTAAAGTCCACGCGGACGAAGTCGCGGGCAACAGCTGGTGGTAAATAAACTTTTAAATGCCAAAGTTTGCGTAAAAGATGCATCAAATGTTAATATCAGCATGTCTAAATTATGTTTTTACACTCTCCTTCTCATCTCATTCCAAAACTAGAGAAAGAATTAGAAGAGTAATAGAATACATTAAATTTCTATTTAGGTTATATTCCTATTTCTTATTTTTCGATGCTGTTTATAATATTATCAGATATATATCCTATATATATATATATATCCGATTATTATAATATTATGTTTTATAGTGCTGGTTTTTTACGGTTATTTTATGTAATTCACTTGGAAATCCAAGTGAATTACAATGTACAGTGTTGGTCACATAATTAAAGACACTCAGGAGATATTAAGTTAACTGAATCTCGTTTAATATGATGAAAATGATATTAATTTTGAGATAAAGTTAAGCTAGTGTTTGCTTTAAGCGCGTTTCTTGAATATTCCCGCCAAAATGGAAAATATAACAGGGCTGTTTTTTTTTTAATTTTAAATTAGGAACATGAAACATAAACTGTCTTTAATTAGGTGGCCAGCAGCAAGCATATTAAAAAAGTATGCGATTTAGTTAAAAACGAATAAGATCTCAACTATTGCACAATACAAGTCTTTATTGTTTTCATTTTAAGAATATGGTGTTAGCGTAATGATTAATAGTAATTAAAGTAAAATTAATACTTATCTTCACTATTGATAATAATATCAATAAAGTTGTATATAGCTAAATAGAAGGTGTCTTTAATTATGTGACCACCACTGCATATGTACAGTTTATAACTATAAATATGTAACTAAATAAATAATAAATAAAACCCTATTTCCAAATCGACTAATAAATCACCAAAGTTGAACGACGCATTCGGTGGCTTGTGTCAACGTTTGTCATTCTGGACTGATGTTGGCATGTATCGCGGATGTCCATACGCGACCACCAAGTGGACCGTATGCTCGTCTGACGCCATCTTTGTTTAGAGAAACTAAAATACAATAAAGAACTAGAATTAATTTGACCGTTACTCAGTAATTTGCTTTCACGTTCTAACATTCATCAGTTGTAGACGACTGTTATTGTTTTGGCACCTCTTTGGAGGAATAATGTTCTTTACACCGAGCCGCTAACTCGAATGTGCAGAATATGGCAATTACGTTCAATACCGAACCGGTCTTAATGACCAGTATAAAATGATCTACTGTACCCCTCTCCTTGTTAGACTATATAGGTGAAATAAAGGTACTGCTACGTTAATACAGATATCTGAATAAATGGCTATTTATAATGAAATTACGCGTTCTGCATTCACACAAGCGAAGCAGATATTTATAAATTTAAGTGTGTTTTTTTATCTTTCTGTAGTGTAGGTAGGCGCACATTGTCACTATCCGGTATGTGGGTAGCGTACGAGGGCAGTCTGTAGCCGACAATTCAACGTGTAACGTATATTCCGTGTTTTCATACTTCAAATATCCCTAAAGTACAGGATACATTCGTAACTTGTACAATGAATCTTATGTGAGCGCTGTGCAGTTATCATGTATATGCAAACATTAAGCGCTATATTATACTGTTATTAATCCTAATGTTTAGTTACACGGGTAGTTTGTGTAACTGAGCCAAAGAATTTGTTTTTTATAGAAAAAAGCGGCAGACGAGCATACAGTCCATCTGATGGTAAGTGGATACTGTCGTCCATGGACATCCGCGATACATGCCAACATCAGTCCAGAGTGACAAACGTTGGCACGATCCCGGATGCGCTTTCTATCTTTGCAGGTTAAGGAATGGATTGAGAGAAAGGGTTCGGAAATTGAGGAGGGATGGGATGGGAATGGGGCTCCAGCACATCTCACTCACTACCGAAACGCGTACGTACGTTGGGGAAATATGATAAAGTAGGAAATGCAGTACATTTCAAGATAGTCTTCTGTGAGAGTGGGTTAACGTGGCCAGTCGAGTGCACCCAGCGGCTGTGGGAATGCATCGTGCACTCGCCCCCTACAAAAATAAAATTATGATTCTTATCGGACTAAAGAAGCTGAAACTAACCGGCATCTCGTTGAAGAAATCATGTGCACTGTAAGTGTTATCACTGGTCTCCCACTTGGTGATCATCACGGTGGCTAAAACTAGAGCTGCACATACAGCGAAGCAGGACGCGCTGGCTATCACCCACACTTTTAATGGTACCTGCAATTATATTTCAATATTAACATATATTAGCGTACCACTAAATTTACATTTAAGTATTGATATTTCATTTTAAATTACACTAGCTCACCGCCGAGTGAGTGAAAACATCGTGAGGAAACCAGCACGCTCCCGAAATAAAAATCTAGAGTTTGTGTATCAACCAATCCACATTGGGACCGCGTGGTCGATTACGTGGGTCATACCCAGTGACTTAATAGGGGAGGCGTGTGTCCTACAGTGACGTTATATGCTAATATCAATCAATTAGCTTATAATGGTCTCCCCGTAGGATATGTACTCTTACATCTTGCAGTCACAATGAGGATTTCGGGGCACAATTCAAATTATCATTCGATTCTAGCACTTATTTTTAACTCATTAAGTTAACCGATGGGTGTTCAAAGTATATAAATTATACTGGCTTTACTGGCGTCATGTTCAATTCCTTCGCCGTTCAAGCAGAGTAGCTCTCTGAAATGCGCCCTTCACTTACATTAGGAAAGCACTGATTCAAGAGTATTAGGGGATGGCCCTTAAATTACGTCAAACGAATTTCATGATTTTTGGAGTCCCTCCCCCCCGTCCTTGTCACAGGTGGTCACATTTGTGTGACCCCCCCCCCCTACCTTGGTGTGACGTCACATATTTTGCAATTTTAAATTTAGAAATTATGAAATTAAAACAACCTTATAATAATATTGATAGAGTTGGTAATATTTTAAACTTTTTCGTTAGAGTTGAATTTTAGTTGTAATACTTTAGATTTATACATGTGACGTCACGATGTTATGACTCGCCCCCTCCCCCCCCCCTCCCTTGTCACACGATGTCACACTTTGTTGACCCCCTCCCTACCCCTTAACGTGTGACGTAATTTATGGACGACCCCTTAGTGAAAGTTTCAGAGATAGGTATCTATATTTTCTGCACTACTTTTCTCAAGTCCATTCAGTTTTCCGTTCCCTTGTGTATTATTATGTATGCAAATATGTGTATATATATATATGTTAGGGTGTCCCTTATATGGGTGAAAAAAATTTTTTTTCGGATATCGAAATGCATACCCCCTAATTCTTTTTAAACTACCCAGACTTACTCAAATACAAAATTTTATCTTCCTACGTCAACATTAACCCGTGCCGACAGGGCTCTGAAGATATTGAAAATTGCTCTTTTTAACCCTTTCCGTTATGTAGCTAAATCATATGAAATATTTATATTTAATAAAAATAATCAAAAAGAAAGTTAGTAAATAGGTACTTATTTATTAAAAGAAGATAAAATTACAGATCAGCCAGGATATTATAATATTTTTTGAGGGTCTCTTTTTTACAGTCTGGATACAGATTTCTATGCTCTTGCACACAGCGTAGCAACAATTGCTTTTCTTCTTCCTTTGCAGTGATCAAACCATGAAAATCTTGTATAAGTTTTACAGCTCTTTCAGCTGTATCATTAACTGCCCTTAAAGAAATAACCTTTCTTTTTGCCTCTAAATAGGCAACATCTTCTTCCCACGTAGAAACGGGTTTCTGTAGGAAGTTCTCATCAATTTTTAATCGAGAAAATAAATTTGTGCTCTTGACAGACACAAAATCACTTAATAATTTTCCTGCAACAATATATAAGGCAGTATTATTATCAGTTTAGTGAAAACAGTGTAAAAAATAATACTATGTATTCCCACTTACCATACAAATAATCAGACATATCGTCTTTCGATGGAATGTATCTCTTCCCAGAATCATACAAACTCTCTCTTTGTAAGTTCATTACAATGTTTCCCTTGGTTTGTTCATCAACTTCATCATCAAAGAGTGATAAAACGGCAATTTCTTCTGACAAGTACCAAAGATGTTGACTAAACTTGCTCAGGGCTGCTTTGGAGATCAATTTGTCAACAGTTTCATATTCCTTAAGCCTCTTTAAAAAGCACAAATCTTGATTTGGTGCCTTCACCGCCAGACTACATCCAAGCCATGGTTTCACATATATAACCGCAATGAATAAACAAACGTCTTGAAGTGCTCGTTTATCCTTGTCGCTAATTTTGAGCTGGGATTGCAACAAACATATTTTTAAAGAGTAAATACCTCTAGCCATCCACCTTGCTTGATGCATCGCTCCAGGAGGTCTGATTTTCATTTTTTTCTCATTATCTCCTCCTAAGAAAATAATAGATAGTTCAATCAGTTCCCGATAATCGTCACGTACAATGGATTTTTGCAGTTCTTGATTATAAAATGTCAACAATTCTTCTATTGTTGTATTACAAAAATGTTGTGTGACGATATCGGTGCATGTTTCAATAGCAGCAGGATTAATAGTTTTCCAGTTGTCTCTAAACTTTTTGAACATCGGGATATCAGGGCTACTTGTGATTTGGTGGATTTTTGTTTCGAACACCCTTTTTAAAACCAGTTCGTAAACGTGATGGCGGCAAGCAAAGAGTACTAATTCTCTGTCTAATTTTTGTTCCAAAAGTACACAAGCTCCTTTCAATCCCCCTGTATTAGACGCAGTTGTATCACAGCACATTATTTGTACTTTGTCATCGAGGTTCCAGTCATAAAGTGCGTTTAACACAGCTTTAGCTTGATCTTGACCAGAATAGCTCTCCAGTTTGGGCACAGCCAGAAGTTGTTCCTTTTCTCCAAATGAAATAAGAATTGGCAGGCGTTCTTCTTTAGAACTTCTCACGTCCAGTCCAGGTAATAATTTCCCATCTCAGTGAACGGTCACCATTTCAGGCATATTATTCTGAAAATCTGATTTTATAGATTCCGCTCAATCTTTTCTACTCTGTGTACGAATGCGTTGAATGGACGATTTGTTTATCGGGAAATCATCACAGCTAAGATCTAGTGCTTCTATTACAGCTTGAAGTATATAGACAGAATCCCTTATGCTTAATTGACATCTATCTAAAGCTGCAACTAACTTAGGCGTGATAAAGTTTTTCCTTCCTCTTTTTGTAGTAGTTCCAGAACTTACCGTTTGAGATGTCGATGGCAAGGGTTCCTCAAGGCTTTCATCAGAGCTGGTAGGTTGATCGTGATGTCCTTGCGTTTGTATAAAATCTTGTGTAGTAAGAGATGACGATAAACTCTGGGAACACATTTGCTCATGTCTTTTTTTCTCTTCTTTTAATTTTCTCTGTCTTGCCCTTTCTTCTTTCTCGGCTAACTTTTTGTCTACACCCGCTAAACATCCTGGACGCCCTGGTTCTCTTTGTTTTTGTAAAAAGATTTTATCTTCCTCTATTTTCATCCGTTCCAAAGCATCGGCGTGTGCTATATCGAATAAATTATCTAAATTGTTTTGAAAGTCCTCCTCACGGCGCTCGTAAACACCTTGTGTTTTTTTGGAATTTTTTTGCAACTCTCTCCAAGCATGGTGAAGATCCACAAGTTTTTTTACACAGTTAGGTATAGCTCTGGTAGGGATTCTAGCTTTTTCCCAAAATATAATACACTCTCGAATGACAAGATTTGCGCTTTCACTAACAGTCATTTTAACTTCGCGAATGTTAAAAAAAAATACTGCAAGAACTTGACGTTTAGACGGTAACTTTGCGCCTGTTATTTGATAATTTACCTCACCAACTAAGAAAATACTTTTTTTATTGCTTCTTAATTCCACTGCCATCTTCTAAATGTAAAACAATGCGTGTTAATCACGAGAATAACTGAGAACAAATGACAAATACCGCCAGTACGCGCTGCTACTTCCGCGCAACTTGTATGAACATGATTCGATGCAGTCGGCACGGGTTATCGTACTCCAAATAAGGTTAAAATTTATTTCCGAGTGTTTTAAGAGCAAATGAACAAAACTAAGGCCTATGCGTTAGAAAATAAAAACTTTGAAAAATAAGGGACACCCTAATATATGTGTATGTATAATACAACATTGAGTAGGTATTTTATATAGGTACATTATTATTTGTTTTGTAAGCATATATTTAAACGAAATTGGACCCGCATTCCTATTTCTGTTTGATCTGGTGGTTGTCTGTTAGAATTGGCATTAAGGCAATTTGTACAATTACTTGTGCAATGAAGTTTAAATAAATAGAAATGATTATAAATTATAATTATTATACAAACGATGTGGTAATACTTCTTGCATAGATCACGACTTTCGTGAAACTGCAGGGCGCATTTCGTAATGGAATGTAATTAAATTTGGCACAAAATAGTGTTTATATCTCTATAGAGTTAGAAAATGAGCCAAATTGATTCAGAAATGTAAACTTAACAAAAAATCCCAAAAAACAGCGTGATTACATACAAACTATTTGTACATAAGTATATGTCATTGGATAAGTCTAAAGATTGGTTTAAACCTATTTAAAAATAGGATTCATCTCGCTCTGCCATCGGTTTTTGTATCAATGATTAAGACCAATTTAGTAATACATATTGATGACGAAGGCATAGGCGAAAGTAATACATAACAGTATCCATTTAAGTAGGTCATTATCGCTGTTCTTTTTTCTTTTTATATGGCAATGGTGCATATAAATATAACCATTCTGCCAGTGTCAAGTTTTCTTCGCATTAAACAATTTCAATAAAGTCTAAAACGTACGTAATGTGAGCAGTAGCTCAATGAAGCGATAATAGGTTTACTGAGGACAGAAGAGGATTCCTTGGAAGCACACGAAAATCCCAGTCCCACGATTTTATTTGATTATCACAAACCCACGCACGAAAAACACTTTGAAGTTTGGTGCGGATTAGTGGATCCACCTACTTATTTATAAAGAATGATATTTTGACGTCTGTGTCTGTTACTAAATAGATTGTCTTTGTTTCCGATTGTTGTTGATAAATTTGTAAAAGATATTTCCATTTGTTGCATAAATTATAGTCTGTGCTTTAGGATTGTCTATGGTTGTGATCATTAGTCTATGGGTTCTCCCAATAAATGTTTCACGTGCAATGTAACACCGAGTTTTTATTTAAACAATTAACCCAGCAGCCCTGCACATATCTAGCAAATATGTGACAGTGGCGACGAGGATAAAAAGAAAACAGTGAAAGTTTTACGTGTTACGTCCGTAAACTACAAGAAAGATAGTAGAATAATTTCGTCTTGTTACGTCGGACGAAATTTCACAAAATGGCGGCTGCTGGGCTCTCACTGCCTGAGTTTTCAGCTGCAAAATGCACATTTAAGGTGTACAAACAGGTGTTTGAAAACAAAATGAAGATCCACGAGGTGGATGAAACGAAGTGGTCACAATATTTAATCTCGTTTATAGGTTTTGACATGGTCACGTTGCTATCAGAACTCTGTTTCCCGGAAACACCACAGGATAAAACGTATACTGAATTAGTGGAACTTGTTGAAAAACACTTGGAGCCACAGCAATCAGAAATCGCGGAAACATATAAGTTTATGAAACGTGAACAGTTGGCAAACGAGTCAATCTCTGAGTTTGTGGCGGCATTAAAGAAAATGGCACAGACGTGCAACTTTACCACACATTTAGAAAGATGTCTAAGAGATAAATTCGTTCATGGATTAAAGAGTGAAAGCATAGTTAAAAGATTATTTGGTGAAGAAAATTTAACGTTTGCAAAAGCCGTGAAGATAGCAATGAGCATGGAGCTGGCGGAGAAGGGAGCAAAATTAATAACTGCTGGCAGTTCTGGGCAAGAAAGCTCAGACATACACAAAATAAGTAAAAAACAGGTGAACATTAAATGTCATTGCTGCGGGAAGATGGGGCATGTAAAACCCCAATGCAAATTTAAAGAGGAAGAATGTTTTAAATGCCACAAGAAGGGGCATATGGCAAGTGTTTGCAAAGCAAACAGTAACAAAACTTTCAAACCCAAGAGGGTCCATGAAATTACTAATGATGAAGAATTTTCTGTTATGCAAGTTAGTGAAGTACAATTGAATAGTGAATTTGTGGGTGATAGTTATGATTTGTCTAGTTTATTTCAGAAAACAGAGAGTCAATTAAATATTAACAAAGTGGTATCAATAGATGAGAAGCGTCCAAGTCCTTGGTATATAACTTTAAAAATTAATAATGTAAATATATCATTTGAAATTGATTGTGGATCAGATGTCACGTTAATGCCTGAATCTATGTTCATAGCATCCTTTCCTAATTTAAAATTATTTCCATGTAACCTAAAGCTATCAGGATATGGTGGTAACAATATCACTGTATTGGGTAAGACAAATGTAAATATTAAAATTATAAATGAAAAATACTTAGCAACATTGATTATTGTCAAAGATGGTAAAAAGCCATTGTTAGGTAGGGATTGGCTGAGTGCTATGAAAATTGATTGGCAAACTTGTATGAAACGGTGCAATTTAATTATTCACCAAGATTCACAAATTAAACTTAACAATTTAGTAGAAAAATATAGGGATATATTTTCAGGGGTTCCAGGCGAAATTAAAGGTACTGTAGGCACTTTAAAATTAAAAGAAGCTAATATTAAACCCATTGCATTTAAACCAAGAAGAATAGCTTATGCTGTAGAAAATTTAGTTAAAAAGGAGCTTGACAAGTTATGTACCGAAGGTAAAATGTATAGAGTGACAAATAAAGAAACAGGCACATGGGCTACACCCATAGTGACCATCATTAAAGGACCTCATAATATAAGAATTTGTGGGAATTACAAGGTAACAATAAATCCATTTTTGGAGGTGCCAAATCATCCAATCCCTGTCATTGAAGACATTTTTGCAAAATTAAATAAAGATGATCAAAATGTTAAAACAGTATTTAGTAAAATTGACTTAAGAAAGGCATATATGAACAGGCGAATGGATGAGGAGGCACAAAAGCTTATGACAATTACCACACCATGGGGGTTGTATAGACCAACGTTCATGATGTTCGGTATGTCACCTGCTCCACAGGAATGGCAAGATTTTATGGATGAACACTTTAATATGCCAAATGTATATTGTTTCATTGACGATATTTTGGTTGCAAGTAGTGATGTGGATTGCCATTTAAAAACTTTAGAGTGTATATTTCAAAAACTTAAAAATTTAAATATTAAAGTAAATAAAGAGAAAACTGTGTTGATGTCCCCACAATTAGAGTATTGCGGGCATGTGATTGATAAGGAAGGCATTCACAAGACACCAGGGCACATCAAGGCCATATTGGAAGCACCACAACCTGAAAATATTAAAGAATTACGTAGTTTCCTTGGCACTATTAATTTTTATCATAAATTTCTAAAGAATGCTGCTGAAAATTTAAAACCTTTATATACATTACTAAAGAATTCAGAAAAATGGGTATGGTCTAAGCAACAAGAACTAGCATATGAATGGGCCAAGAAAGCTATTGTATCAGAGCAAGTATTAATACATTATAATCCAAAGCTACCAGTTGTATTGAGCTGTGACGCTTCCAAGTATGGGTTAGGAGCTTGTTTAGCTCATGAAATTAGGTTAGGTAATAATATTGTTGAACGCCCTATTGCTTTTGCAAGCAGAACACTCAATGAAGCAGAAGTAAAATATTCACAAATAGATAAAGAAGCCTTAGCCATTATATGGGCAGTTAAGAAATTTGATTTGTATTTAAAAGGTAGAACATTTACATTAGTTACTGACCATAAACCACTGATATCTATATTTAATCCAAATAAAACAGCTGGGAGTATATATGCAGATAGAATGACTAGGTGGGCATTAATTTTATGTAATTATAATTATGATATAAAGTACAGGACTTCACAACATAATGCTGCAGCAGATTTTCCATCTAGGTTACCAATTAAAAATAGTAATGAGGAGGATAAAATTAATCTGGAAGGCAACATTAACAGCATTGTGTTGGATAATCCACCTGTAACTTTATCTGAAATTGCCAAACATACTCAGAAAGACCCTAATTTAAGCAAGGTTTGTACTTACCTAAGAGAGGGCTGGCCAAAGTTGATTAATAGAGAGTTATGTAAATTTAAAGGCAAAGAAACTGAGTTATATATAATTAAAGATTGCATATTATGGAGGGATAGAGTAGTTATACCTGACAGTTTAAAGGATAAAGTTTTAACTGAACTGCATTCTGGTCATTTGGGTATTAATAAAATGTTATCTTTAGCTAATAGTTGTTTTTGGTGGCCAAACATCACAAATGATATAAAAACATTAACTAATAATTGTGCAGGTTGTATCCAAAATAGGAACTTACCACCTATCAAACCTATACATAGATGGGAGTGGCCAGAGGAGCCATGGAAACGTATTCATGCTGATTTTGCTGGTCCATTTTTAGGGCATATGTGGTTAATCATTGTAGATGCACACTCAAAATGGCCAGAAGTAGTTAAAATGAACAATATTACCTCCAGCAGTACAATTAAATGTCTACGTAGTATTTTTGCTAGATTTGGTCTACCGGAACAAATGGTGACTGATAATGGTCCACAATGGACATCTGAAGAGTTTAATACTTTTTGTAAAAATAATAATATTAGACACATATGTACTGCACCTTATCACCCAGCCAGCAATGGCTTAGCAGAAAGGGGGGTTCAAACCTTCAAAAGGGCCATGTTAGCATATAAGTTTGATAAAAATTGTTTAGATCATAGTATACAGCATTGGCTATTAGCTTATCGTACAGCACCACATGCCACAACAGGCAAGGCACCATGTGAGTTAATGTTAGGTAGAAAACTCCGTACACGTTTATCTTTAATAAAAAAAGATGTAATTATTCCTCGGCAGTTGATTTGTAAGAAACCTGTAAAGCAATATTTGCCAGGTGATAAAGTACTGATCGCATCATATGATAACTCTCAAAAATGGTTAGATGGTGTTATTGAAAAACCAGTAGGAAATGTTATGTATGATGTGCACACTGACAAAGGCATACTCACCAGGAATGTTACTCAGTGTTTGCCTAACTATAGTGTACCTAATGAAAGTGTATTGGAGCAAGAAAAAGAATCGGAGAAATTAGAAGTAAATAAGCCGTTAATTAACAAAGAAATACCAAGTAACATTGCTAATTCTCCTATTCTAGTGCAGCCAGAAGTGCGTAGAAGTGCACGTACTCATAAGCCTGTTCAGAGACTTGATTTGTAGTAATTTAAAAATTTAATAAAAATTAGAAGAGAGGAGTGTTGCATAAATTATAGTCTGTGCTTTAGGATTGTCTATGGTTGTGATCATTAGTCTATGGGTTCTCCCAATAAATGTTTCACGTGCAATGTAACACCGAGTTTTTATTTAAACAATTAACCCAGCAGCCCTGCACATATCTAGCAAATATGTGACACCATTATCAATAGAAGACACAATTACCTACTCCTTGTTAAAATCCATAATCTTCAACAAACCCGTACACAAAACCGTCTAATGATACTTTTCTACCACCGAAGAAAGTCACCGTTACTGCATAATTAGATAATTAGCATGTTTCGTAACTATGCCTATGGTTCAAGTTACGTGTTTCCGCAAAGTTACGTGAAGTTAACGTTGCACAAGGTGTGCGGTTTAACTTACCGACTTAACACTTAGTTGAGGTATCATCCGCTTCCATTCGGTTTTAAATGGTTCATTTAAACAAGGAGAATTTCTCGAACATCGGTCAGAAGCTAGTATAAACAACGGTTATCATCATCTGATCACTGTTATCATCGAGTTTGCACCATTGAACCGTTGTAGGCGAGAACTGTATGTAATTTGGTCGCATACGAGAATCGAATATTCTCACACGAACCGTTCGTGAAACTCTCGTGTCCAGGGGCTGCGCGATTGCAACCTCTCCCTCCCAGACTTATTCTGAAATATTTACGGCAGGGCACAGGCCTTCCCCAGTAAATATCTTTTGGGGTTCGGACCATAATCCATCACGTGGGCCCAGTGTGGTCGCGGGATTCCTTGCGAGGTTTACCTCACCGTCAATATACTGCTAGAAATCCTTATACTTATATACTTACGAGTAGCTACTGTTCGCGCGCGAGCTGCGAGACCTTTTGAGGAATGTTCATGCATAGGACTAGTGTTGCGTTACGTTATTCGATAAACTTATCGGTAGCAAAGTATTAATTAATAGACTACTATCGATAGTGAACAATAAATATTAAATCTCTATTTAGATTTCTGCCTAATATGCCCATGGGTCATGATACAAATAAGAAGTAAAAATTACGAGAAAGTATTGTAAATTGCGTGAAAGTTTTAATAGAAATAAGACATATGAAATAAGTTACATACCTATACATTTATTAGTTCTCTAAATTATAGCTAATAATAATTGACACCAATGAATTCGACGTGTCATCTTCACTGTTGTCGTCTTTGATTTAAATGCATCGATAGCGTGGAGTGCAATACTCTAACTAAACACTTAAGGGCGCGAAGGGGTGACGCGGCGGTTACGGGTGAGGCGGGGCGGTCCCCGTTCCTCATGCCCCCGGGCCTCGGAGCTCGCGCGCGGAGTATATAAACTCAGTGGTACGGGCTGAGGATTTTAACTCACGATCACACGAATGTAAATCGAGTATAGACATTCGCTGTCAATATTTACGGGCTTCATTTTTTACTTACACTGGTTTTATTTGGTATGTTCTCGCAAATAGGCCGCGGTGGCAGTGGTCGTCGCGCGCGTTCCACGCTCGGCAATGTTCGGCTAGTATTGGGCAAACTTCGCGCCTCTTCGGGACGTGTTCGACTCGCGCCAGGGTAAGCTCGGCTCCAATTGGTCGTCATCGTAGTCCGACTGTCGCACGAAGATGGAGGTCGCTTTTCATATTCGTATTGGAACATTATTTCTGAAAATACATATTATATAATTGGATACATATTTATTATAATTAGACAAAAATAAACATTTAACGACATAATAAAACATTTCCCATTAAACAATTCTTGACAAACAGTTTAAGTTAGAATTAGTACTACCTATTTTAGAAAAAAATACCTATACTGTGGTTTTAATTTTATCCATGTGTGGTCTCAAATACTTTGTAACATCTAATAGACAAATTGGGTTGGAATAAGCTATAGGTTCGAATTCTTTTACACCTTCCTTGACTGCACTGCGCCAACCTGATCTGTTGCTAGCAAGCTTCTCCCAATGGTTACAATCATTCGAAGTAGCCAGACTCGAAACCCTTGATGTAAAGCGTCATTATAGCAAAACCCGTTCAAAGCCTACAGTACAATAAATAAATACAACGGTACAAATACAATGGTACAATAAATACCTACAATGACAGAACATGACAGATGTGAGATGACAGATCAGGTTAGAATATTTTTGGCCTTAGAATTAGTCATAGTGGTGTTTTATAGTGTCTTATATAGTCTACATAGATATTAGTTTTCGGGAAATAATTAAATTGATCAGCGGAAATACTGAAAATGGCAGCAAATAGGTTAGTTGGGTTTAGGTATTCTGGTGACGATCATTGGACATCCGCGAAGCGGGTCATCATCGACCATCGTTCACATTCTTAGTATCTACCTAATTAAAAACCATTTATTTCAGTTATTCTAAATAGTTTGTTTCGTTGATCACGATTGGTGCCTGTTTAGTATTTTCTTTTGCTGAAAGTCTAAATACAAGTTTTTATAATAATTCTTCTCTCCAATCAAATGTTATGTTTGAGAATTCGACAAACTGCAGTTTACACTTAATGTGCGTATTGTCTTTTCAAAACAATAGACGTGATATATTGCCTTAGGAAGTAATTAAAACGCGTAATTACTGTTATTTATTATGGCAATTGTAAGGCCGACTAGATTTTATAATTATGTACACAGGTATTAACACTCATTTGTGTGCAGTAAAAATAATATTCGGTATGCCGTGAGACGATGCTAGGTGTGCCGCAGTGTAATCTATTCACGGCGCAGTGCATCCAGCAGGGGTGTGTAACCGAGTGCGCAAGCGTGACAAATTTCCAGCGGTTTTACGCACTTTTTCATTTATTCAGTGATTTTTTACTCTTTAATTAATTACTTACTTTAATTTAATTACTTTTTAATGAATGCATGTTTTTTTATTATTTTTCAATCCTTATAGGTACTTTTAATTATATTTTTAGTACAGATTGTGCTGCCGAATTTTGAAAAGAATATAAGTGTTCGCAAGTGAGAAAAGATTGCGAAGGACTGCTCTAGGGCAGCTATACTCTAAGTGTGTTCCGCGGAACCCTAGGGTTCCGTGATACCTCTGTCGGGGTTCCGCAAGAATTTAGAAATAAAAAAATCAAAACACCTCTCTCTGGTCGCTCCGCGGCTGTGCGGACTCCGCGGCCGCGCGGAGACAAAACGCTATGAATGTTATTTATTTATTTATTTGTATTTGTATAAGCTTGTGTTACATTAGCTGGTACAATATCTCATAAGTTTGGTCTCAACAATTTTATACTTGTACAACGCGTTCGCTCTAAGTTTGCCGGTCTGTGGAATGCGCGTACCCTCCCCCACGTGACAACAAAACTTATAATGTGTCATAGTTTTACCCAAATATCTAACGTACACAATTTTTATTGTTACAATTAAATAAAAAATTTCGAACGTCATACACTCATACCTATCGCCAGCGGCAAACTTAAAACGAGCGGGTAGTATACTTGTAAGCGCTCAGTCTCTTTGATAAAAGCCGCCTCTGAATTAGACGCTATAGTTGTCAACTAGCGACTTTCGTCTCTAACTTCAAAGGATAAAGTCGATATTGTTTACAACGCTATTTTTAAATTTCTGTTTTTATTTTTGCTTTTTGTTTATCAAAGGTGCCGACTCGAGTATTTTCGAGAATATTTGAGATCGAGTCTAGGACTAAGTATAAAAGCGGCGATCGCGCGTTGGCGTCGTCAGTTGATGATTAGCGTTCGGAGCGATAAGTTACTACCTACTTACAAGCTCGCTAGCGAGAAACTAGTGTTCATTGTTTTACTGCCTGCTGTATTCTGTTGTCTCAGTTTTATACATTTCTTCCCTGTAGGTTCTAAATTTAGTCTCTTATACGCAGTAACGATTGTGCATTATTTAAACCCCACTATCCTGACTTGTAACATTATAAATAAAGAAGAATGGAACGTTGGCTTAAAGGTGTTAAACGTGTTCCAACAACATCTTCTAATGACGCTGAATGTTCAAAAGCAATGCGCGCGGAGAATTTAGCAATCACCGATCCAGAAGATGATGCCACGAGTGCCACGACGTCAAGCTCGACGGTTTCAAAGACGAAAAAAAGGAAGTATGATGAATCTTATATCAGTTTCGGATTTGTTGATTCCAACGGCTCACCTCTCTGCATGCTCTGTAGTAAACTGCTTCCTAATAGTTCCATGGCACCTGCCAAATTGCGTCGACATTTAGAAACCGTACACCCCGAGACTAAAGACAAGAATAAAGAATTTTTTGTTCGCAAAAAAGATCAGTTATTAGAAAGTCAAAAAAATATGATGCATGTAACACAAACTACCAACGAAAAGGCCACGGAGGCATCATACTTAGTTAGCTATCGCATTGCACAAGCAGGTGAAGCGCACACTATCGCTGAGAAATTAATAAAACCATGTGTATTAGACATAACAAAATGTATGCTTGATGAAAAATCTGCAAAGCATCTTTCTACTGTTCCGCTATCAAACGATACTGTTTCACGACGAATCCATGATCTGGCAAGCTACGTCAAACAAGAACTAGTTACACGTCTACAAAATACACGATTCGCTTTGCAAATGGACGAGTCGACTGATGTCGCTGGTTTGGCTATCCTGCTGGTTATTGTGAGATATCCATATAAAAGTTCTTTTGAAGAAGACATGCTTATGTGTTCATCGCTGCTTACAAACACTACCGGGGAAGAAATTTTTAATAAAATAAATATATTTTTTGAAGAACATAATCTCAGTTGGAACAATTGCATTGACATTTGTACAGATGGGGCCAAGGCGATGACAGGTAAAACAGCAGGAGCAGTGTCACGAATGAAAAATAAAGCGCCTAATTGTAGTTCCAGTCATTGTATTCTGCATAGACAAGCACTTGCGATGAAGCAAATGCCGTCTAATCTAAAATTAGTTATGGATGAAGCGGTAAAAATAATTAATTTTATCAAATCACGACCACTACAATCCCGATTGTTCTCATTATTGTGTGAAGATTATGGCAGCAAACATAAAACACTGCTGCTCCATACAGAAGTGCGATGGCTGTCTCGGGGAAAAACTTTAACAAGGCTATTTGAACTTAGAGCCGAGTTACAAATGTTTCTTTCAGCAGATACTTCTTTTAATTTGAAGGACCGTTTGTATGATAAAACTTGGTTGTTCCGATTGTCTTTTATGGCGGATATCTTTCAAAAACTTAACGAATTAAATTTATCGTTGCAAGGTAAACAGACAACAGTGTTTCAGGCCTATAATAAAATAACTGCTTTTAAAAGAAAATTAGATTTTTGGATCATTTGCATTGGTAAGAAAGAAATAGAAAGTTTTACGTTACTCAGTGAGTTTGTTAGCGAAAACGACTCAGAAATGTTTGAAGATAATGTGTTTGAAGAATTGGTCCAATATCTCAGTTCGATGCGCGCATCTTTTGAAAAGTATTTTCCCGAAGAACACAATACAAAAATTAAAGTGAACTCCTGGATTCATAATCCTTTTTTACCCAACTTGGAAAAGCCTGAAAACATGTCAAATGAGATATATGAATCTCTTTTAGAAATGTCATCAGACACAAGTATGGAGTCATTGTTCAAAACGACGCCTCTTAATGATTTTTGGTGCAGAATCCAAGATGAATATGCAATGCTTGGCCAAATGGCTCTGGATATTCTTCTCCCGTTCCCAACTACATATTTGTGCGAAACAGGATTCTCTACCTACGCAGCCACGAAAACAAAATATCGCAATAGACTGGACGCCGAAGCTGATATGAGACTCCAACTTTCTTCCATCAAACCTGATATCAAGCAATTGATGAAAAATAAAAAACAGTTTCATACCTCCCACTAGTTAGATTTTTTCTTTTTTAATGTTTTCTATTATTGTCCTTACCAAGTGGTGAAGTAAATAATAATTAGTAACTGATACATTGTACTTTTATTATGCTGATTAATATAGAATACACTTATAAAAATAATTGTTTTATTGTAGGGTTCCATCAAGTATTTTGCTTCCCAAAAGGGTTCCGTCATTTAAAAAGTTTGAGAACCACTGCTCTAGGGGAATCTATTTTCAACTCTTATTCATTTAAGTGGTGAGTTCAAACCTGTAGGTACCACTAACATTTTATATAAGTATAGATTTTAAAAAATATTACTAACTCTACGGCGAAGGAAAACAGTAACACGTATATCAAGAATTAAAAAAAAAAATGGTACATGTTTATTTTTTTTATATAGGAAGAAGGCGGCAGTCGTAGACAGTATCCAGTGGTAAGTGGATACTGTTGCGCTGTGACATCCGCGGTACGTGACATCATCAATCCAGAATGACAAATATTGACACGCGCCCAGCTGCGCTGGCTACCGTGCCACTTTAACGAAAGGATTTGGAGAAAAGGTTGTCAAATGCGGAGGGTTAGGATAGGATGGGATGGCAATAGGCTCTGGCATAAATCACTCACTACCGAAACACGTACGTATATTAGGGGAATAGGATAAAATGGGAAATGCAGAATAATTTACAGTAGTCTTCTGCGGGGAGTAACTTGGTCAATCGAGTGCGCCCAGCGGCTGTGGAATGTAGCGTACACCCACACCCTCCGACTATCTAAAAGCAGAATTCTGATTTCACCCATACAAAGCAAACAACTTTCTTATCATTTTAATATCAATATGCGAATAGACTTGATGACACATCATACGTTCTTATCAAAGAATCCTGGTTGGCAACTTGTAGGGGGGGGGGGGGGGGGGGGTAAGGGGAGTTCATCGAGAAGGGGGTTCATTAAAAAGTGAAATTTGAAACTTAAGTACTACGTAATAAGAATGTTCCATTTTCAAAACACGTGTATGTATAACATGTGCTTGTATTTATATCATATGCTAGTATGTATTCTCAAATCGATGAATTTTAAATACAGATTGAGTAATGCAGAAAGTCTGTTAGGTACTTACAAGAATAAGGGAAGACCCTATGCCATGGGGGCCCTGTCCGGTCGTGGCTACGCCCATGCAAAAGTAGGTAATAAAGACCTAATGTCTAGATATAGGTAATTCCATCCGTCTTACGCTATTTCCCGTGGTAATCTTGGAAATGATAAGTTTACGGTCTGATTCACGCACGTTACATGTGAATGCGATCTCACGCTTCCGGATGTCGGCTCAATGGCCGATGGGGATATTTTCTTATTTTACTTGCATAAAAAAAAAAAAACAAAAAAAAAAACACGAGCACTACAAAGACATTAGTTAAATTAGAAAACAATTTGGGTTAAAAATAAACGATATGCATTACAGTTGGGTAATTTTCAAACATATTTACAAACTTTGAATTTTTTTATTTCATATTAATCTTAATTTTATCATAATAATTAGAAAATGTTATAATTATAATTCTATTTCCATATCGTGTCAACTTTAAAATATCTAGGGCATAGATAGACGTACAATATTCTTTAATAGTAATAAATGGATTGGTGAACATCTCTTGGCCCGTCGGAACCCTAATTCTATTTATAGAAGGCATCGGTGTCAGATATAATCGATGAAATTAAAAATATCGATACCCGCTAGGTCACCGGGGTCGAGTGTTGACATCACTCGCTTCGTTCCTTCAATTATTGAAATTAATTCTTCTAAATTGATTATAATATGTACCTAGCCACCCATTCGTCCATGTGGTATTCATGTGGTACAGCACCATACCATTTCTTCCCGTGGATATCGCAAAAGGCCAAAAAGGCCATGTCTAAAGGAGTGCACTCGATAACCCGCCGCCCGCCCGCCGCGTACCGTTTGAAGGCCATACATCCGCCGTGCAAAAAACAATTTGTATGAGCCAAAGGAAGAGGTCGCTACTGGCAGCAAACGACAATAGGTTACGGTAAAGGTATAGTAAACTGAAAAGCGATATCTTCCAGGCAACCTTTGTGTGGTCTGCCTGATCCACAAGTTCAAAGTCTCTCAGCAAAGGATGGAAGGAGCAATACCCAGAGTTTCTTCGATGAATGGGATCCAGGACAAAAGAAGAACTAGAGTCATCGAAATAGCGC
The DNA here is from genome assembly GCA_914767545.1 of Sesia apiformis. Classification (NCBI taxonomy): domain Eukaryota; kingdom Metazoa; phylum Arthropoda; class Insecta; order Lepidoptera; family Sesiidae; genus Sesia; species Sesia apiformis. The sequence goes on along the minus strand of OU611977.1, from coordinate 2,589,613 downwards.
AGTAAAAGTAGTGGCCTTCCTTAAAATTGTAATGATCTATCAGATGATCACAATTTGAACTTTACTTAGTGAAGGCATACAATTCACCTGATGGTAAGTGGATACTGTCGTCCATGGACATCTGTGGTACATGCTAACATCAGCTCAGAATAACAAACGCTGGATGCCTACCTTTTGAGATGTAGGAATTGATTTGGAGAAAGGTTGGGAAAATGGGGAGGGATGGGATGGGAATGGGCTCTAGCATATATCATTCACCGAAACACGTACGTACATTGGGGAATAGGATATAGTGGGAAATGCACTATATTGAAGTCTTGTGTGACGGATAATGTGGGGTTGTCAAATGGGTCCAATTGATATTTCAGTGCGGCGGCCCAGAGATGTGAGCAGTAAGTACTCCATATGGGGCCTAACCTGAGCTTTGTAGAGCATTAGGAGTTGCCCAGGGGTTCGCTCTGTTCAGCACAACAAGCTTTTTGGAGGCCATTTTGGGTTAATTATCCAGGCGGCCCCTAAATTCGACTTTGCTGGAAACGTCGACACCAAGGATCCCGATACTCCCCGAGCTCTTAAGAGCTCTGAAAGCGAGGTGCTACGACAAAAGAGGCTTTTTGAACTTTGGAGAAACGTTGGCCGCTTATTGATTTCTTGAAAAATTGACACTTTTGGAGAGTAATTTGCTATAAGTGAAGGAAAATTCAGATTCTGTTTCATACTTATTATTCTCGAAGACTTATTTGTTAGACGTAAATCAATATTTTTCATTTAGGTACTGTTATGGTGTATTCGAAAAGTTTGTTTTTCTCAAGTTAAGGTGAGTATTACTTTTGTTTATTTAGGTACACTTTATTGTTTTATCAAAAGGTGAACTTGACACTATAAAACATTTTCTGCCAGCCAACCTTGGGGTTATACTTTGTGATGGTATGGTAGATGTAAGTAGGGCTGCCATCCCTGCGGGTTTCACCCGGAGTCTTCGGGTTTGGAGGACGCTTGTCCGTCCGGGCTACGGGTTAACATCGTAAACCTCCGGCCGTGCTGGCCGTGACGTTGAACATTCAAACATCTCAGAAAAAGTAGAAATGCGATTTGATTTGAAATGAAGCTCGGACAAATGCAAAGATACAATTTAAAGCGTCGCTGTGTGTATCAAAGACAGTATAAGTTTATTTTGTGGTAATTTTATTCGTAATTTAGTACTAACTATAACTTAAAAATTTACTGCTATTTCCTGTTTCGTTTTTGTCCCATTTTTTTAATCTCCGGGTTTAGAGTATTCTGAAGGTGGCAGCCCTAGATGTAAGTGACACATTATTAAAATTTGATTATGACATTCAGTTAGCAAAAAAAATGTAGTAAGTCTAGAGTTGCCAGCTATTTAAAAAAAAGTCCAATTAATGTAGATTTTCAAATGGTATAACACATTCGATTTCCTCATATCCTTATACATACACACGAATATAAATCTCGATACTGATTATTGTTTTGTATTCAACTCGTGGCCCTTAGTAGAAATCTAGTGACATTTTTTTGAAATTTAAAAGTCATAATCTACACAATACGTAGATTTCATCGAAATATACCTATTTGTAACGAAAGATAATCGATTTATTCCGATTATAAACAAATACTTATTGCGACGCAACAGAAAATGCGTGAATAAAATGGTATGGAATGTTAATGTCTTCATTTCAATTACAAATCGACTTCAAAATACAACTTGTCATGTAATGGCGGTTATAGGGTTCCACAGATAAGAAAGAACCCGTAGGTAAATATTTCCATTACATATTTTTAATTGAAGATTGTATGTACCTACTAATTGCCGGTTTCTTAAATTTTTATTTATTTTGGAACATAAAACAATTTGGTAGGGGGACATGGGCGCACTCGACTGGCCACGTTACCCCTCTCTCACAGAAGACTACCTTGAAATGTACTGCATTTCCTACGTTATCGTATTTCCCCAATGTACGTGCGGTTTCGGTAGTGAGTGAGATGTGCCAGAGCCCATTCCCATCCCATCCTATCCGTCGCTGTTTTTCCACCCCTTTCTCCCAATCCATTCCTTAATCTGCAAAGGTACGCGGCAGCGTATCCGGGTGGCGTGCATTCTGCGTGTATCGCGGATGTCTATGGAAGACAGTATCCACTTACCATCGGGTGGACTGTATGCTCGTCGGTCGCCTTTTTCTATAAAAACAATTACAATAAATACTTAAAAAAAACTTAGTTTTACTTGTACAATTTACACCAATGTTCACATATTGACCTGTCACACGTTGGTATGACTTCCTTAATTCGTGCCCTGGCTTTTTAAGTAATCGACTTCAAAAATGTTGCAATATACCATACCTAGTCTAGCCATAAATATTGTTACAAAGAAAACTATTTATTTTACATTATTATTTTATTTGAAGAATTTGTGTTATTTTAGGAATATAATGGTCACCATTTGCTTTTATACAATCTTTCAAACGTTGCGGCCAGTTTTCGATTGAAACACTTGGCAACTGTCACCCTTATGGAATGTTTTAGGGATTCCATATTATCATGGTTTTAGAGCACGCCATGCTCTCTAAAACAAACTATAAATCATAATCGAATGGATTAAGATCGGGTATTCAGCTCTAATGAAGTCGGGAATATTCCTTTCTAGCCCCGCCATTCTTGGTTATGGAACAGTGTGTTGTTAAGAGGCTTTACGACCTTATCAAGAATTTTATCTTGATACACTTGAGCCGACGTTTTACTACCTTCATCACAAAAATGTGATTCAGTTACTCCTTGGTAGCTAACACCTCATCAAAACATCATTCGAGCTAGACTCAGAACTCGATCATGCTGTTTGTTAATCATTCTCAATGGTGAACATTTTCTCGTCCGTAAATAAGATGTCTGTGAGTTCCTTTTGCGTTGGTACGCGTACTTTGGTACGGTGGTCAGAAGTTGTTTTCATTTGTCAACCCCATTTTTTTTTAAATTATCAGTTACGAAATGACCAGTACGTATTTTTTAAGCAACAAGTCTTAATCATCTTTTAAAATACGTGACATGGTTCTGGGTGTTATATTCATCTCTCTGGATAAAATCCTTTTTGCTTCCGAATGGGATTTATTTGGATTCTCTCCTTCACAGCATTAATCGTCTGTTTAGTATGAACAGTGCGTGAACGGCCAGATCTTTTTCTGTTACAAACAGAGGACGTTTCATTGTACTTACCAAAAGCCGAACATTGGGTACACGAACATTGGTCTAATACCAAGCGGGTGGAGAGTTTTAAAAATTGCATTTGTCTCCATGCCTACTTTGTGTAATGCAATTACAGCAATACGGTTTTCGTTATCACCCCAATCCAGTTTAATATTAGTACAATATTTACTAATGATTGGCGCCAAAATGAGAAAATACATTTATTTTTCACGTGAGAATGACAAATTCCAAATTCAAATGTAATTTATTTGTTTTTCTTTATTGTAACGGTAGGTATTTATTTAGGTATGGCCAGACTAAGTAGGTATAGTTAGATTTTATTTACTTAGTCCGCTCGTGTTGTACGTACACTGATGTCTTGAATACTTCCGGAAGAAGTGCCTACATAGGTACCTACTTATATTCGATATTTATTCTAATTTTAATTTGTAAAAATAGATATAAGTTTTTCCACCGAATGCACTGTTTAAGAGATATTTCGCATAAATCAAAGCTTCATCGAAAATTTCGTGTATTTTTAAAGGTGGCACTCTACTGAGGTCGTAAACTTGGATTTTTAAATATGGTAGAGCCTCTGTACGAAAATACTCAAAAAACACAAAACTACCCGACCCTTTGCATGGTCGCCTTTTTTCGTTGGTACTATTTGACTGGACTAAATAGATATTTCCGAATTTTCTAAATATGGCAGTAGGTACAGAGTTTCTGAGCCTATTCGAATCAATCGCAAAAAATCCAATTTATATCAAACGTAGGTACACAACTATACTGTAATATTATATAACATTTATAACACTAGTTTGAAGTGTTTGTCAAACCGCTAGGTACTTGTCTTTTTGCACCACAGAAACTGGAATGTCCATAAGTTACCCCAATATGCTATTACTCATGTAAAATTATTCGTACCAACTTCGCAATGTCCTTTAGAGTGCGCAGAAATGCATTTTATAAGGGTCAGTCACTTCAGAATATTAAATAATAAAGAAAAAGATATTTACCAAAAACAATCGTTCAAAACAAAGAAAACTAAAAAAAGAAAGTCACTTTTATCGTCAAATCATCCGTAAACGTGTCACATCACTGGCACTTTTCTTTTTTTCGCTTAATTTAATGTAATTTTGTAAAAGAAAACAAATCGGCCAATGTTTTGTTTTTCGGCAATAGCGCGCGAGTTCTTGCAGCCAACACGCGTCTCACCAACTACGAAGTTATTACTGCACTAAAGCGACATAGTAAGATACTTAGGTCATTTACGTTGTAGTGTTTACTTTCACGGCATTATTATAAAAATATGAGGCAGTTACTCGTTTTATGTTGATAATAAATTCAAGAGAATTTACAAGTTTAATGATAAAAAACTTAATTCTTGCAATATGTATGTTAGGTCCGGGTTTAGTCGAATGGAGGCAATTACATAAAAGTGAAGTTAAAATAAGCAAAAATTATTTAGACAAGTTCACGGTTTAGAATTCAGTCTATGATAAGATTGTTTTAATGTCTGATCTTCTTATATTTTAAACTGCATACAATTTTAAAGTTTTGGTGTAATATTTTTGTTATTATATTTGGAGCATGCGGGTTTCCTCACAATATTTCCCTTAACGCCGAGCAATTGACAATTTTTATAAATATAAATTAATTTCTAATTTTTTTTTTTTAAGTTATTAAAAAAGTCAACATAAAAGCAAATAACAGTAACATATTACAATAAAAACTTAGAATCGTCATGGATCGCTCTTGCCTCCAACTGGTTAAAATAAGCTTAACCCATCGATCAACCAAAATACATACATATGGTTAATGGTTAATCGTAGATCAATAGTGCAAACATATTTACCGCAAAATATTACATTATTTTGGGAAAGTTTTGTTTTTCAAGTATTTCTATATAATTTGTTATATTTTTTACATTGACAACAAAGAATATTGCAGTTATTGTAAAAAAAAGGAAACATCAATAGTATATTCTTGGTAGTTTTTTGCCGCCAAATCTCTGTATTTTGGTTTATCGGTGGTCCGACCACATGCCATTTATAAATTCTAGTTACGCGTATGAGGCAACTCCTTCATTTTTGAGGCGACTCATTACATCACAACACTACAACTGTCACTGCTAATAGGGAAAGTACGAAAGATGCGCACGCGATGTGTTAAATATAATTTACCTTTATTATTTTAAACGTCCTCATTCCTTGACCTTTACCAATTTACACATTTACAACGGGAAATTGTTTGTTATGAGAGTATCAGAAATGAAGAATTAGCACAAATATTCAGTCCATTCCAAGTGACGGTGACTATCTAAAATCAGATTGACCATTTGTTTGCACCTTATCTGTAATGGAATACCATATCATCAGCATGTCTCCCTACTGCCGAGTACAGGCCTCTCCTAAAGCTCGCCACCACACACGTTCTTCGGCGAACATCTTCAAGTCGTCGGTCCACCGACCCACAGTGCTGTACGTGGTCTCCATTCGAGGACTCGTCACGGTTGTCAGTGCTGCGGCAGATATGTCCAGCCCGTCGCCACTTCAGCATGATAATTTTAAAAGAAATGTTGGTGACTTTATCTCTTTGACGAATCTCTTCGTTTTCTTGTCCCGTAAAGAAACTCCAAGCATAGCTCTTCCCATAGCTCGCTGAGCGGCTTTAGTTGTATTATAGGGGCTATAATAATTACTAAAAAAAATCTAGTTCATAGTTAACAATAAAATTAAACTGTAAACACAAAAAATAAATAGATTTTTTAGATAGGAGAGTAATAACTTTTTTATTACAAGTAAGATGATACTTATTAGTATGCACTAGGGATGTTTCGTATAGCAAACAATCACTAATTACGAATACAAATAAATTTTCCCTTCTATTTATTTATTCCTTATTGCATAAAGTGATAAAAGGCGGACTTAATGCTTAGAAGCATTATTCGCGAATACAAATATTACCTAACCTGCTACTGTCGTACTTGTAAAATTAGTAAGTAGGTGATTTGTAGTTTAATTTAAAGTTAGTGCTATAAATATTTTTTTAAATTAAATCAGTAAGCACTTTTGTGGTTTAATCGAAAGTTAAATACACTTCCCGGCCGAAAGTAATACACATCGGCCTTTAGAAAGAGACTATCGGTTCTGTAGACTGACTATCGGCTAGCTTCGGTTTTGTACAAAACCGTCGTCGTCTCTACAAAACCGAAGCTAGCCGATCATAGTCGATGTGTATTACTTTAGGTCGGGATACTTACCTAACATTAAATTGCTAATTAAACTAAAAATTCTGCCACGTAAACTGGCTTTCAAATATATGTTTACTCTTGCGTTTCTTTTTGTAGAAAACTTCTTTCATATACTATTCACTTTGAGCTTTTACTACTCAATTAATATTGGAGTATTCGTTTGTGAAATGGCCAATACGAGTAGTTTAATTAAGTTAATTTAATTAAGTCATTTGTTAGTTTAATTTCATTTTAGGTATGGTACCTATCTGTAGATTAAGCAAAACACATTGATGAAACCAAAAACAATTTTGTAGCACTAATTTTAAATGGAACTAAAATTACCTACTTACAAGTGATTCACTTATTTTACAAGTGAGTGTAGGTTAAGCACTATTCATATTCGCGAATAGTGATTCTTTTGCTATTCGGAACATCCCTAGCACTTACTTTCAGTATGCTACTGTTAGTAATATTATGAATATTTATAACCAGTTTGGTTCAGTGACCGACACTTTTCTTGATAAATGAGGACTCCGGAGTTTAAATCGTCGAGTGATAGACGATGAGAGCCTAATTTAACTGGCACCTACAAACATTGCGTTGTTTTGTGTTTCAATTGTAACGGGTAAGTGCATTTATCGTAGACTAGCGACCCGCCCTCACTTCGCTTCGGTTTATATGTATTTTTTTTTTCAAAATTTCAAAATGAAATTAAGCTTTTTTTTTTATAGACGAAGGTGGCAGACGAGCATACAGCCCACCTGATGGTAAGTGGATACTGTAGCCCATAGACATTCGTGATACATGCCAACATTAGTCCAAAATGACAAACGTTGGCACGCCCCCGGATGCGCTGCCTACCTTTGGATATGGGACTGGATTTGGAGAAAGGGTTGGGGAAATGAGGAGGGATAGGATGGGAATGGGCTCTGACACATCTCGCTCACTACCGAAACACGTACGTACATTAGGGAAATAAGATTAAGTGGGAAATGCTGTACATTTCAAGGTAGTCTTCTGTGAGAGAGGGGTAACGTGGCCAGTCGAGTGCGCCCAGCGGCTGTTGGATTTCAGCGTGCACTCTCCCCCTGCAGCTTCCTATTTGTGAAAGAATTTTCGAAATCGGTTCAATAGTTCCAGAGATTACCTCCAACATACCTAGAAACACACAATTTTACCTCTTTATTATATTATAGTAAATATAGCATAGAAGTATAGATTGGTACGTATCATCCATATGAGAATAGACTAGATGACACATCATAGGTTCTTATCAAACAAACCTCATTGGCAACTTCCAGGGAGCAGATGAGGAAGAGTTTATTAAAAAGTTAAATTTGAAACTTAATAAGGATGTTCCATTTTCAAAACACGGAATATAATTCGAGAGAGCTGGTGAACATAGAACATTGTTAGACTGTATAACATATTTAGTATGTACTCTGTAATCGATGATATCTATACAAACATTATGTTATACTTTTACTGTTTATAAGCATAAATTGTAGTTTGTGTATTGTTACCGGGTCAAAGAAATAAAAATAAACACTCGCTCTGATCTAGAACAAATACCTACACTTTGGTTAGAAACATTTGACTGGCCGGGATTCGAACCCAGGACAGGCGTCACCTATGCTATTAATACCTTAACAGCGTTATGAAAATTTTACCAATTTTTTGTGCATTTTTCTCGAATGTCATCAAAATGCATTTGTGCCTTTTTTTCTTAGAGATGACGGTACCTACCCTAAAGCGCTAGTTATAAGAGCTAGATTCAAATGGTCTTCTGTGTGTGTGTTCTGACTGTACTTTCACAGCAAACGGTACCCAAGTTTAGTCCAACTGTTGACAACAGTACTTTGGAGGTCAAATCTTACGTTAGCGTGCATTCGCTAAACTGCGATGCCGTTATGTGGGTTTGTTATGTCTGCCACTCTGCCGCTGATAAGGTTGTGTGGGTTTGTGCAAATTGCAAATTGTTAACACATCGCGATGTATCGCTGTGTGGTCCACATCTCTATCTATACATACTCGTATAATCAAATCGTAACAGACGTGTCTGTAGATGATTTTTATTTTATTTTTCAAAAGTTAAATTCCAATACGAAAGCTCGGCTATATAAAATTACTTGTTAATTTTAATAATTCGTGTCTAACTCGAAGAAAATAAAAAGTGTAAGCGAACTTTTCTCGAAGCCTAAAAACCACGAATTTCATTGATGATTCTGATTTTATCAACATGAGTTTTACAATTTTTTTATGGGCAATGTCAGTATTTTTTTAGTAGGCGGCAAAGCGTATATGGAAATCCTTCTCCGAAGAGTCATCTGCACCATTGACCAGCACCATTAATGGTGCAAATGACATTGCTTTGTATCGCTTGCACCATTATTGTCGTTGCTGTATCTAGTGCATCTCTAACACCACGTGAACTCTATCATCGTGATTTACCAGAGAGCAGGAGACGGAGATCCTAAGAATTGAATTCTTTGTATTGCTATGGAACCCGAATGGAGAAAAACAGACATACAATTCGATTTTATGTTAGTATAGATTACAATTAGAACTACTTCAGCGATAGCGAGTAGGTACTGGCTACTTGAAAATATATTTTCTCCTACTTGCTCGGAAATGGCTTCATTATTTTAAAAAAGGAATACGTTAATCGGCTCTTTTCTGTACGCACGCCAGCAATTTCCAACACGACAATAATAGAGATTGCTGGACAGTAGCGAGGTTATTTTTAGTGCACACTAAGATAAATTAGGCTTTTTTAGGTACACGATTTTTATTATTATAAAGGCCGAATGTGCATTTCTTTTCAAAAGTTTAAAAAAAGAAGAAAGTCCGCGCGCAGGAATGTCACTTCTGTTTCTTGAATTAATTTGTTTATTGTTTCCTCGCAAATTAGAGAAAAGTACTATACAAGTCTCGGCCGAAAAAGCAATTAATGGCCTCGTTTATTTAAAAAGGACTCGGCTTCGCCTCGTCCTTCCAATATTACTCGGCCGTCAATTGCTTTATTTCTGGCCTAGACAGTAATGTACTATTGCTTTATATTACCTTATATTATAATTACCTTAAATCCTTCCATTACTCAATTCTAGTAACGATCTGGACTTGGATAGGAATTTAGGAGTACCTACCTAAGTAATTATTGCAAAAAATAAAAAGTAAAATTTTCATAACATCTCCGCTTTTATCGGCCGTGTATAGAATCATATTTCCAAAACTGTACTGTATTTGAAATGTACTGCATTTCCCACTATATCCCATTCCCCTTTCTTCACTTTCGTCGGCAACTCTTCGAAAGGAAAGAGCCACTGCGCAGATTGCCTCTTAGTTTTAGGACCATAACAGTAGATCCAGCTTTCATCACCTGTTACTATATCAAAAACAGTATTTAAACGAAAATATTCTCTTGTTAAATTCATTTTTCCATTTAATAAACACTTAATTTTCTAATTGCAGCCAGTAATAAAAAAAATGACTACTTTGAAAATTTAATGGAGTTCCATTTTCAATATTCGAGTTTGTTTTCTTCTATCGTATTGTACAATAGGCAGTTCTAACAACTTTTAGTTTGACCTATCGTATTGTTTCTTTACGTTGTTATTTTTTATTATTTTGTTAAGTAGTTTTTTTTAAACAATTAGAAATCGTATTTCGTTAGAATTTCTTCGACCTCAAACCAAGTGTTTAATGATTATGTGTGTCGTTTTATAGCAAATAACTTTTACATTCATTATGTGATATGTTTATCTTGAGACTGATCTTTCCTGGGGGTGGGTGATTCACTATTGACGTTTTCACTTTGCTTTTAAGTGAACCGCGTTAATTCGTAACAAAAAGTTTGGCTAACGTACCTACTCGTACAAGTATTGAAGATACTTGTACGAGTAGGTATGTATGACAAACGTAATGACATTTAGGTAGTGAAAATTCATATATTACAAATTAGGATTCGGTTAAAACGGAATGCATTTTGGAGGCAATACGTGTTGCTCTGGGCCGGTGTACTGAAATACCAGCTGGACCCACTTGACTTCGTCCAACAGCTTATTGTTCAAATTATCGACAATCCCATTTTCACAAATGGTTTAAGATCACTGAATATTCAGGGCAGATGCCGTTAAGAGTAGAGGCGAGGCTCTGGCTGTCGGTCTACACATCGCCAAAGCCTTCGACCGAGTATGGCACAAAACGATACTTTCCAAGTTACCGTCTTCCGGGTTACCTGAGGGGTTATGCGGTTGGGTTGCTAACTTCCCGACTGGAGCATCAAAGTCGTTATCGACGGTAGCTGTTCCGACACCATGTCTATTAATGCTGGCGTTCCACAAGGCTCCGTGTTATCCTCAACTCTTTTCCTTCTGCATATCAACGATCTGTTGCTAATTGGTAACTTATGTTGCTATGCAGATGACAGCACTGAGGATGTCATGTATAGGCTATAGGGGCCGCGCCAACATACTCGTATCTCGGGTCGAAGTGGAAAAGAGTCGCGATACACTTGTCTGAAATAAAAAACACCGTAGATCGAGTCTCGATTTGGGGTACTCGCTTGGATTTTGTTTCTGGCTCAGTTCTTGCGAGCCGTCCATATTGCCGAGCTGCGCGGTTTTTTACTGGCATTCACAATGTGCGATGAAGAGGTCGCGCTTTTGGCTTCGGAAGCATTTATTACTATAATGACTTAAACGGTTGCGAATCTTCCTATCGATTTCATCTTTGCTCACTTTAAAATAATCTGCTATTTCCACTAATCCGGCAGTCCCATAACACCGAGCGCTCCCGATATAACACAATTAACATTAAAACTTTCTCATCTGTCTACTCCATTGAGTTGCGTGCGGCCGCCGCGCTCGCACCCGCGAGCTCGTCTCCACTGCGTAAAGCCGCACGGCTTCCTTCGAAGTGGACCAACAATCGTCAGTTCGCGCGAAGTCGGCCGCGCGGCTCAGGCCATGACTCACGTACACACACCGAAGAGCTGTTCGTTATAACTTCCACCTCGGATTTATATAACAGCACGGCTCGTCTAAGTGCGGTACATCCGTATTTCCCCGGTGCGTTGTCGCGCACTGAGCGTACGTTACGTTGCCTCGAGAGGTTTTCTTCTTCGGTTACGACATGGGGTTCTTAAAGAAACCTGTGAATAGGATTCTGCTGGTAGCTATTTACTATCACGTGGGTCGTTTACCCCGCCTACCTACGTTAATATAAAAAAGGTATCCTGTCGGCAATGCACCTGTGCTTCTCTTGGTGTTGTATGTGTTCATGAATAGCGGTGACCATTTACCATTAGTTGAGCTGCTCGCCAGTTTGTCATTTAAGTATAATAACTTTTGAAGAGTTGATAAAAATTACAGGTATATTTTTTTTCATAGACAACTGGCCGGACGAGCAAGCGGTCCCACGTGATGGTGAGTGTTACCGCCGCCCGTGGACACCTGCAACACCAGGGGGTATGCGGGTGCGCCGGCGACCTAGCAAAATCCTATTCACAGCTTTCTTGAAAAACCATTAGCGATGTACATTAGCACATTTCATCCCTATCTAATCAAATTCAAAATCGAAAATGGTGAAGAACCAGTTCTTAACCATTTTCGATTTTGAATTTGGCATCTTCGAACTTTTTGGCCGGAACTCGATAAGCCAAGTCGAGTTTTTGTTTCAAATAAAAATTATATGTTGTGTGGTTATATAGTAATTTTTATTAAACTTCTGCTTGTGAAAATCAAATAGAAGCATAAGATTGCGTTTTTCGTGTGCTTCCAAGGAGTTCACTTTGGAGTTCCGGTAAACGTACCTACTATCACTTTAGGCCCGGTACAGACCTTACGAAGTGCAGCGCAGAGCATGCTCGCGCACACTGGGCGAATCAGGCGGCGCTACTTTTAACGCGAGAATGCGCCTTCTCGTGTCTACTAACAAAGTGATTGGCGGTGGCCACCGCGCATGCCAGAGACCAAAAGCGACGGTTCGCGAAGTAGCGCGCACGCTCGCGCTTCTGTGCATTAGAGGTCCGCTTTTTAACCCTCTCAAGACAAGTAGTTGAATTTTTGACCTTATTGGACGTCAAAAAATTTAATTGTTGTCTGTTGCAAAACCGCGCCGCGCTTCCCCAGATCCGCGCCCGCCTTTAAGTGTCTCCGTTGTGATTGTGGTGATCAAATGTGGGTAGTCGATAAATCTGCTCGCAGCTCCCATGCCGGACTACCCGCCTCTTCAGTCGACTCGTGACCACGGCCGGTGTGACCCGTGGCGAAACGTCGAGTAGAAATAAAAGGTAAACAGATGCCTTTATTGTACGCGCTCTGACACGATTTAGAATATAAAATGTGTACAAAAGGGTATATCTAGATAAATAAAACAAATTTTAATCTCGACACCATTTATTTAGAAGAATCATAAACATCTATTATATTATAAGGCAGGCCGCCGACGTGCGAGATGGCTGGTAAATTAGAAAAATACCATCAACTTACACCATTGTAATTAATGAAAAATCATGCTTGTAATTGAAAAATCATTCATGACATAAGGTCCTACAAAAATAGTGTGATAAATTTTAATATGTCAATCAGTACACTGAAACTATTACATCGAACTAAAAATAATGTACTATCTGATTATTTTATTGTATTAAAAATAAATAATTGGTGATTAATTTAAGAGTATGTACTCGTTACATAACACTATCCACACTCGCTCGGATCTTTGACCGCGCGTCCCGCTTCTGTTGGTGAGTACGCTTAAGTAGGTATCAACTCCGTAAAAGTGTTATGCACATGCAAGTAAACTAATCACCAATTATTTATTTTTAATGTAATCAATAACTTGAAATATATGTTAATTGTTAGTTATATAAAATATAGTTTATATTAGTGTCCTGATTGACATATTAAAATATTTCACACTATTTTTGTAAGACCTATTTCAAATACATACAATACATTTTCGCGTACACGTACATTTGCGCACAAGTAAAGTTCATGCGCGCTTGTGTTGCAAGAACTAGACCATGGATTATATTCTAGAGGAGTATAAAATATTCTACTCTCAAATACCATAGAACATTTTTAGTATTTGCTTACTTTTAATTATAATAATTTCAGAAAAATCATTTTTAAACATTTCAATCACTCTTGAACTTATCAACCGCTCTTTGAACTCTTCAATCATCTTCCGAACATTTTCAACATGTTAACTTATAGTTATAATTAATTACTTTTACTTTTTAACCATATGTTGAACTGAAGAGTTCAACAGATGGCTATAACAATCTTTGAATTTTCTGCGCAAACTTTTGAACTCTTCAATCATCTTTTGAACATTTTAACCAATTATTGAACTCTTCAAAAATCCTTTGAACTCTCTGATCCACCCTTTGAAATCTTCAATCATCTTTTGAACTTCTCAATTATTACTAAGTCTATAATTAAAATAATTTCAAAATTTCAAAGGGATGTTCGAAACTTGTCATTAAATGAAGACCCACTCAAAATATCTAAAATCTATATCAATATCTAAACACTCGATAAATAATAATGTTATTATTATTAATAATTAAATTTTAAACTATGAATAAGGTATCAATTATTTCAATATGTCAATGTATTGGAATCGAAATTACTGAGATTTTGTTTCAGATGAAACAAGAGACGCTGTGATCATTTTGAGTAGTTATTTTGGAAATTTAAGATAATAACCAAAATAAAAAAATACATTATTAAATACTTTTCTGTGAATATCCGTTGCTGCATTTCACTTAAAAAGTAACACACTTTTAAATAATAACAATATAATTATAATCAACGTAATCATAATAAATCAATTCTCTATTATTAATAAACTTAAATTTTAAACAAATCACAGTGTTATAAATACATTGATATTAAGAAGCGTAACTCTTAGAGAATATTTTTCGGAATTATAACAGGCCTCCTTAGTATGAACTACAGGATATAACCGAACCTTTGGCAAAACCTGAAACCATGAATTCTGCTTTACAATTAAAGCAGTCAGCGTACAAAGTGACTTAACTTAAAATTTTCATATTTCAATCGAATAATAGTATTTTCTACAACAGTCGCCCAAAGTAATTACGAAATTTAATTCCGAAATAAAATAATTCAAAAAGCTTAGTCCACTTATGGCGCTAACGGCCTCAATTCCGAGTTCAATTGATAATGATACGTATTTTTTTTATAAAGATATTTACGTACTTTTTTCTCCATTGTAATTTTATGGGGTTTTGTATTTAGCAAATTTGTATGAAGAATTTGGTAAGAATAAAAAAAATAATCTCTATATAAAAAGCTTCGTAAGATTATTAAGTTAATTAATTTATATTATAATTGTGAACAGAATTCATGCTTTCCGGCTTCGCGAATTACGGTTAGGGTGCGTTTCCACAGAAGCGGAGCTGGGCGGAGAGAAGAGCGGAGCCGTGAAAAGTGGTGGGTGTTTCCACTGAAGCGGAGCTGGGCGGAGAGGAGAGCGGAGCCGTGAAAAGAGGTGGGTGTTTCCAATGAAGCGGAGCTGGGCGGAGAGGGGAGCGGAGCTGGGCGGAGAGGAGAGCGGAGCCGTGAAAAGAGTTGGGTGTTTCCAATGAAGCGGAGCTGGGCGGAGAGGAGAGCGGAGCTGTATAAAGTGGTGGGTGTTTCCACTGAAGCGGAGCTGGGCGGAGAAAAAAGCGGAGCTGTGAAAAGACGTGGGTGTTTCCACTGAAACGGAGCTGGGCGGAGAGGAGAGCGAAGCTGTGAAAAGAGGTGGGTGTTCCCACTGAAGCGGAGCTGGGCGGAGAGGAGAGCGGAGCTGTGAAATGGTGGGTGTTTCCACTGAAGCGGAGTTGGGCGGAGAGAAGAGCGGAGTTGTGAAAAGAAGAAGAGCGCCTATCAGTTAAACGCGTTTTCAAGAGTTTACCCCGCCCCTCTCTGCGCCGCGCGTCTCCACTCCGCGCTACTCCGTTCTATCCAGCTCGGGGCTGCGTTCTCATATATTTTGAACAATTCTTCTCTCCGCTAATACTGTTTCCACTGATGCGGAGCGGAGCAGAGATGTGAATTTCAAACCATGTGATTGGTCAATTACGGCACGTCTCCTCTCCTCTCCGGCCAGCTCCGCTTCTGTGGAAACGCACCTTTACACGCTGTATATGTATATGGAATATTTTTGGCAGTTGTAAAAAAAAATCAATCTAGCCTAATCGGCGGCGTCGATCTAGAATTGATCTATGGCACTAAATATGTAGTAAAATATTACCTTGCCTTTATCTCATGCGCCCTATTAGAGTACAGACCCTATAAGGTCTCACAAAAATAGTGTGAAATATAAATTTCACACGCCAATCACTAGACTAAAACTATTTATAGTGATTTTTTTTATTTTGTCTATGAACAAAAATCCACGGCAAAACAGGGATGTGAACCTATTTTATACGTGTAAATTAAGCTTATTGCCAGAAACGGATTTTACTATCTATGTATACAATGCAAAATGCAAATTTATTGTAGTATTGTTTATTGTATGGGCTTGCTTATGCAAGGAACTGTCGCGTAAGGTGAGTTTATGTAGGGATGTATATATGTGTGTGTGTGTGTGTGTGTGTGTGTGTGTCCATTTATATCTAGGAGTGAAGAAAAAACTAAATAAATGAAGTCGTATAATGGTAAGTATTGTGTGCAGTAAGGTAAGTAACACACGTCGACTATGATCGGCTGGCTTCGGTTTTGTCGAGCGTCGGCCGAAGTTAGCCGATAGTCTCTTTCTAAAGGCCGATGTGTATTACTTTCCGCCGGGCAGTGTAGCTGTTTGTGTATTATATTAAAAATTAATTACGATTTAATTAATCACCAATTATTTATTTTTAGTGTATTGATTGATATCGACGTGTTTATTTCACACTACTTTTGTTGGACCTTATTATACATAGGCTGTAACCAAAGCTTCCCCGAAGCTATGAATTTTGATTGTTGTATTGTAATGATACGAATTTATTTGTTAGTATAAATTTTCCGAGTTGCGCATTCGGCTAATTTGTATAAAAGTACAAACTTTTATACATATTTACCAATAAAATGTCGTAAAAAAAAGTCGTATGCCAAGTAGTGATGGGTAACTCCGGAGTTATTGAATCAAAAGAGTTGAATCAGCGAGCGGAGCAGAATCCCTTAATTGTTCCATCGAATTGTTTATTCATTCCGATTCCGGCGCCAATCATGATCATGAGTGTAATCGCGCGTCGGCACTTGTCGGGGGCTCGAAATCGAGATGCAACGATGGCATGACATTTTTTTTTTTTGCTTATGCAACAACCATTAGGGAAAGTGAATGAAACGCTCTCGGAAGGTAAATAAGTGGTGAAGGAGTCGGTTCCGCAAGGGGGGCAGGATTAAGTGAGTTGAAACACTCCGAGAAGTCTTGATTACCCACCACTAATGCCAAGTGAATTGTGACACTTTCGTGTAAATGAACACGAAATCATTAATAGAATCTATGATTTCAGGCTTCTAGTAAGGGCTGTTACACCCTGTATTATGTGATGATACAATTTCCCTTATATATATATATATATATATATTTCGTGTTTTGTGTGATTATATGGATAAATATAGTGATTACAAAAATAAATTTGATTCGGAAAACTCCACACTTACAAATTGTCTTAGAAATCAAATGGAAAAAATAATACATGCTGTTGTTTTAGATCAAAATGGCAGTATTCATAGCAAATTCTGTTAATATTAGTTGCGATGAAAGTAGAGAATACGATCCCGTCGGTCCTCCCGGGAAAACGGGATTTTTCAGTCAATACTGGGATAATATCGGGATTCAGCGACACATAAAAGGAACGATAATGAACAAATATGCGTATATATTTTTTTCATTAAGTACTGAAAAATGGAATGGCCTTTTTATATAATTAGTTTAAAAATAATGGGCAGAATTCATTATAATCGTGTATCCAGATTCCGTGGCACCCAACAGGGGGCAGCACCGTCACCCTGTGGACGTTGAAATAACCCAAGGGGGCGATGAAAACTTTCAACAATGAACAAATGAACAGACGGGACAAATGAAAACACACATTTGTCCCGGCTCCTTTTATGTATTCACTTAAATAATGCACTTTGGGTATATTTTTTCTGAAAGTGCATATTTATTTCTGTAATGAAGCGAAGCCGTATGTAAATTCTAGTTAATATTTGATTATGGTATGTTTATGTCTATTAAATGTACTCTGTGACAATCCCGAAAATCCTGGTATTGGTGATTTCAATCCCGGCATTATCGGATCTAGACATCGACCGGGATTATATTGTCTACAAGATAATAGACACGAGCTTAACAGCTAAGGTCTATTGACAAATTCGCTAAATTTCACCTCGCAATCGGGTCTCGACGCCTTAAAAGTTTCAACGCCCACGGGTGTAACTCTAGTTCGGCTCAAATCTAAAAACGTCAAATGTGGCGCCGCTGTCGCCAAATGCACTAAACTCCTGTCCGTAATGGTCTCAAACCCGGTTATGGATAAGATACGAAGGTTCGATCTATTCGGTCGCGTCCCTATTTCGCCTGCAGGTATCGGAACCGGCCCGTTGGGGCCAATGTGTACGTAGTTTACGTTCTCATTATCAGCTCTACCGAATCTTCGCACAGCTGAGTCTGTCACTAAAGACGTTGTATCCAAAAGCGGCATCGGAGAGATGTAATCTCTAACGGGTATGGCATTATTTTGGTTTAAACGCATCGGGGATTCATTTTCGATGGCCAACTGATATATCGTTGTGCGTAATTGTCTGCCGACGGTGACATAGACGATTCTTTGCATCGCTTGAACGTCGAACCTTCTCATGTTTTGCCTTAAGAGGCCGCGCAAATGATGGTTGAATTCCGCCATTTCCGGTGAGTTCTCCGGCATTCTGAGGACCACCGGGTCTGCGCTCCGTTGGAAGCGTACAAAACGTGCATTGTTCTTCTTCTCTTGAGAATTTTCCGCGCCATTTTCAATATTATTATCTTCAGCATTGTCGTCTTTAGAAGTGCTGGCGCCATCATTGATACCAACTTGGCACGTTTTCTTTAGAGGCACGTCGTGATGGTCATCTGAGCTATCGCCAGCCTTCCTTTTAGAAGGTCCAGATTTGTTTCTATGATCTAATTCGGGATTTATCGTACTTGGACTAACGCCATCTTGTTTTAAGTCATCATTTTGTTTCAAGTTATCTTGTGTCGAAGCACAATTGTATTTTACAGCGTTATCACATATTAAGTGACCGTCTTGATCTTTGGCATTTTGTATTTGAGATTCATTTTGTGATATCTTATAATCATTTTGAAGTTCATCGCCGTTTTGGTTTTCATCAGCATTTTCGGACTGTTCGCAGTTTTGGTTTTGTTCGCCATCTTGATTTCTGTTAGCGTCCCCGTCATTTCCGTTAACGCAGTTTGGCACATTCAATAGTACTTCGCGATGCAGAGTTCTATGTGTCATTTCTTTGCAGTGTAGTGTTTGTACACGAAGCATTCTGGGGTCCCAGCGATACGGTTTAACCTTGTTCACAATGCTGTAAACAAACATATCTTTAATTGCGATCAACGATTAAGTAATTTAATGATTACATTTGCACGTCATAATGCTGGCAGTCCAAAATGACAAACGCTGGCACGTCCCCGGATGCGCTGCCTACCTTTGGAGATATAGGAATGGATTTGGAGAAAGGGTTGGGAAAATGGGAAGGGATAGGATGGGAAAGCGCTCTAGTATATCTCACTCACAACCGAAACACGTACATACATTGGGGAAACAAGATAAAGTGGGAAATGCAGTACATTTCAAGGTAGTCTTCTGTGAGAGGGGGGTAATGTGGCCAGTCGAGCGCGCCCAGCGGCTGTTGGATTGCAGCGTGCACTCTCCCCCTCAAATTAAAAATATATGAAACGGTTCTAGCGAAAGATAAAAGTTATTTTAGGGAATAAATCAAGTTACAAACTTGTAAAGTATTGTTGTTCTATCTAAAACGTTCATAGTGCTCATTACTTTGCATAGTTCACGCGGCGTATAATTCAACTGGGCGTTAAATAAAAGATATACTGGAAATGAACAGTTATGAAAAAAAAATGGTGGAATGGATTCAATCGGCGATACTGAAGCTATCTCCAGCCTTTGCGTTATTTCACTGACTCGTTCTATATGAATGTATTGAATATGTTGATTGTGAGCTGAAATCCAAATGAGTATATATATGTTCGAATGCTAAAATAGCTATACGACTTACAATTTCCCTTGCTCTGGCTGTTGTTCTGGCTCTGATTCAGAATCGTCATCTTCTATGGCCGAGTCAGCTGGAGTTTGCTTGCTGCAGAAGTATTCCGGTTCCTGTAAGTGCAAAAGAGAAATATAAATTTAAAAATTATTACACGGCGGAAAACACGGCCAGTCTATAATTTATATTTAGGCCCCTTGTTAACGACACGGTTTTCCGCCGTGAAAACTCACCACGGTCGTTCGTGTTGTATTTTGTTTTATAGAAAAAGGCGGCAGACGAGCTTACTGTCCACCAGATGGTAAGTGGATAAGCATAGTAAAACTACAATTTGGAAGCAAATTAAAACTACAATTTGGAAGCATATTAAAACAAATATTTGGAAGCATATTAAAACTACCATTCGGAAACAAATTAAAACTACAATTTGGAAGCAAATTAAAACTACAATTTGGAACATATTAAAACAAATATTTGGAAGCAAATTAAAACTACAATTTGGAACATATTAAAACAAATATTTGGAAGCATATTAAAACAAATATTTGGAAGCAAATTAAAACTACAATTTGGAACATATTAAAACAAATATTTGGAAGCATATTAAAACAAATATTTGGAAGCAAATTAAAACTACAATTTGGAACATATTAAAACAAATATTTGGAAGCAAATTAAAACTACAATTTGGAAGCATATTAAAACAAATATTTGGAAGCATATTAAAACTACCATTCGGAAACAAATTAAAACTACAATTTGGAAGCAAATTAAAACTACAATTTGGAACATATTAAAACAAATATTTGGAAGCAAATTAAAACTACAATTTGGAACATATTAAAACAAATATTTGGAAGCAAATTAAAACTACAATTTGGAACATATTAAAACAAATATTTGGAAGCATATTAAAACAAATATTTGGAAGCAAATTAAAACTACAATTTGGAAGCATATTAAAACAAATATTTGGAAGCATATTAAAACTACCATTCGGAAACAAATTAAAACTACAATTTGGAAGCAAATTAAAACTACAATTTGGAACATATTAAAACAAATATTTGGAAGCAAATTAAAACTACAATTTGGAACATATTAAAACAAATATTTGGAAGCAAATTAAAACTACAATTTGGAAGCAAATTAAAACTACAATTTGGAACATATTAAAACAAATATTTGGAAGCAAATTAAAACTACAATTTGGAACATATTAAAACAAATATTTGGAAGCAAATTAAAACTACAATTTGGAACATATTAAAACAAACATTTGGAAGCATATTAAAACTACCATTCGGAAGCAAATTAAAACTACAATTTGGAAGCATATTAAAACTACAATTTTCAGCTAAAATCTACTAAGTTCCCAATTTGTGTCTTTAATACCTAGTCATTATATACTAATGATTAATTATTGACATATTGTTAAAGATTACTAAAAACGACCGTTTTCCACCGAAATCTCCCAAACTCTCAATCCATTTTTACAAAGCTAGATTGCGACCAGCAGTTGTGATGATCCGAAAACTATTAAAAACTAGCTTTTTGTACCGACACGTACCTGCGTCTCCCACGGCTCGAGCTCCGCGAGCGCGGGCAACACGTCGCCGATGTTGTGCGAGTGGTGCGCGTGCGGCGGCAGCTGCGGCGCCGGCGATATGTACAACTCTCGCAATTCCGGCAACCACCCCAGGGACGACACTTCGGAGTCCCCGAAGGGCGTGAGACGGAGGTCGATGACCTGCAAAATGACGTCACAGTTCAGTGAGATTTACACACGCAGATTCTGTAATAGAGTTGTCTTAGATTCAGTCTGTGCATCTTGACGATGCTGTCTAGAGCTGATGTGGTGTCTCAGGGGCTATAATATTCTAACCAAATTTTTTTTTATGGACGGATTTGGCAGATGAGCATACAGTCCACCTGATGGTAAGTGGATACTGTCACCCATAGACATCCGAGGTACATGTCAACATTAATCAAAAATGACAAACGTTGGCACGCCCCCGGATGCGCTGCAATGGGAATGGGCTCTGGCACATCTCACTCATTACCGAAACACGTACGTACATTAGAAAAATAAGATAAAGTGGGAAATGCAGTACATTTCAAGGTAGTTTTCTGTGTGAGAGAGGTAACGTGGCCAGTCCAGCGCGCCCAGCAACTGTTGGATTGCAGCGTGCACTCTCCCCCTCACTTAATATTGTAATCCTTTATCTTCGAACACAACTTCACAAAAGCCTGTCTACCCACTGCTGGATATAGGCCTCTCCTAAAGTCCTTCACTAACTTCTCCGTCAGCAACACACGTCTTCGTAAAAATAGCCCTTAAATCATTGAAGGAAAAGTTACTTTTTGCGTATACAGTTCAAATTAAGTTGCCAGAAATACACTTGAGCAGACTTGTTCAAGTGGTCGGTCCACGTGTCCACATTGCCGTATATCCCTGTCTGGCCCACTGGTGGGGCGGACTTAAAAATTTATCAGGGCTCAGTTAAACGGTTTTTTAAAAACAAAAAGCTCTTTCAAAAACAGGCTACAATGTTATATATATATTCTTTCTTCATACATTTATGTTACAGTTAGTTTTATACTGATTTTAAAACAGAAAATAAAAAAATTGTTTTTTTTTTATAGTGAGCAAGCGGTCCCACGTGATGGTAAGTGTTACCGCCGCCTATGGACACTGTAGCGTCCCTCACTTCAACGACTCCTAATGCCCCCCGCCCTCAGCGTGCCCGGCGCCCTCCGCGACGGCTTCTCCAATAATTTATTCCGACAATCTAGTCGAAAACCGTCTGTCAACGCTAGAACATCCACTTAGATTTCTTTTTTGTGTTCGTATTGTGTCCTCTGTTCTATTTCTTGTTTGTATGAACTCAACTAGTGACATTAAACGCATATCTCGTGGAACCTGCTCGTTTCATTCTATAACACCTGCAACACCAGGAGGTATGCGGTCGCGCCGCCGACCTTGCAAAATCCTATTCACAGCTTTCTTGCAGAACCACATATAGTAGCGTAACGGAAAGACCTCTTGAGGTAGTTCGTTCCACAGGCTACGGGTTCGTGGTACAAAATGATAAGTCAAGTGAGTTTTTCCGGCAAAATGAGTAAGTATTGTTTTTTTTTTATTTATATGTAAACATGAATCCACGGCAACACAGGGAAATTAGTAACCGAAATATATACATCAATGTTATTGCCAATAACAGATCCGAGTATGTTATATTTATTGCACATATTAATTTTAAAATGTATGGTAGGTGTACGCTAGCTCTGAACTAAGAATGTGTGTGACAGGGAGAGAATGAAGTGAAGTACGAACGTCATCTATGAGTGTGTGCCAGCTTTAGTACCCGTTAGGCTTGGTTTACACGGAGGAGTTTAACAGTCAGGTATGTAAATATTTTGTTGATGTTAATATCTATTTATTTATTTGTGAATATAAAATGAATGTTATGATATCTACTTTGAAAGACACGATAAACAATAATACCAATTATTATTATTATTACGTTATTGGCGAGAAGGGCTTTGCACACTTGGGTGTTCGAATTTTGCTGTTTGCAAACGGTCATTGTATGTATTAGGAATCCTGTGAAAGACACAGTTTGAGGCATTTTTTATGGGAATATCTTGAATATTGTGGCCCTGGTGGTCGTTTAAGTCACCGGACATATATGGTTTAGGGCGAGCGCAGACGGCGCTCAGCCATGAGCAAAGAGTGTGTGCAGCAGCGAGTCGGTGAGAAGCGCCCAGCCACGTGCCGATGCCTGCTAAAAGTGTTGGCTGAAGGCCGATGTGTGTTCACGGTGCAGCGAGGGGGACGTCCTCGTCTCCATCGGGGGGGTTGGGGGGGGGGGGGGGGGTTGTATATGTGTAGCCTGTGAGTGTAGTGTAAGATTGGCAGCAGTAATCGGGTCGTCTAGGACGTGCCGAGGACGACGGTAATGGAGAGGGGCATTCCTTTCGGGGAACAGTTTGAGGCATAATTTGTCTTTGATATAGGAATAAAAAAAGAATTTTGTGTGTCCGGTACGCGTGGTTCCGGCAGTCACACTTTCAATATCTAATTTATTTAACATTGACAGTTTAATTTATTTAACATTGACAGTTTAATTTATTTAACATTGACAGTTTAATTTATTTAACTCTGACAGTTTAATTTATTTAACATTGACAGTTTAATTTATTTAACTTTGACAGTTTAATTTATTTAACAACGACAGTTTAATTTATTTAACATTGACAGTTTAATTTATTTAACTTTGACAGTTTAATTTATTTAACATTGACAGTTTAATTTATTTAACTCTGACAGTTTAATTTATTTAACAATGACAGTTTAATTAATTTAACTTTGACAGTTTAATTTATTTAACATTGACAGTTTAATTTATTTAACTTTGACAGTTTAATTTATTTAACATTGACAGTTTAATTTATTTAACTTTGACAGTTTAATTTATTTAACATTGACAGTTTAGATTAATGGTATAAAATATTAGAAGTTGGTAGTTTCTCACCTGGAGCTTCCTGAAGCCGTACCTGGCGGCTAGCGACGCGTACGCGACCAATTCGCACATTTTCCAGCAACATCTCATTATTAAAGTGTTCAAATTGGCAATTTTGCTCAGTGGTAGAAGGGATGCACCTTCTAGCCAATCGCATTCCGATACATCTATATACTGGGGAAAAAAAAATAGTAAAACAATCGGTCAAACGAGCGTTTGTACGATTACAAATACATACATACGTACATATTGATCGCGACAGGTCAATTTGGCATCGAGGTATGCTTGGGTTGTGCGGGGGAGGGGGCTTCACCCGCGCTGCCCTACCTTTAGTGTTGTACGCATCGCGCTCGCGCAAGCAGCCATCGATAACCTTTCTGCTCATGCGTCAAGTCAATATTAAAATGTTTTTAAGTTATATAAAATATAGTGACAATGGTTAAAATACAGATTCCTCGGCCATGGAAAAACAACCGTTCATTCATGGTCAAGCACGAGAATTAACCAGAAAAGTTTTACAGAATTGGTTTACAGTAACGTAAAAATAATTCCCACAAATATAATGTTATCAATCAAGTTATAATGTTAATAATCAATTGTTAGGATATTATTATTTTTTTTAATTTAAAAATATCGATAACTACAGTTCTCACTTTCCCTTCACTAAAAAATTGCCAAGTCCACCCGTCGCGAACAGTATCTACTGTCATAGAAAAAAATGTGTAAAACATTTTATTGCGTCAATCAGTACATTAAAATTGTTAAATCTAACAAAAAATTAAAGTGTGTTTCATGTTTTATTTACCAATAAATAGTTGATAATCAATTTACTTACTCGTATGTGCATAACACTATCCACACTCGCTTGCTTAGGTCTTTGACCTGTGAAAGATTCCGCTTCTGGTTATGTAGCTCATACCTCCCTCACGTCGTACTTAGTAAGTGGGACTTTTAATCACATTTTGATTGATAGTGTGATTACGATTCTAATTTTCTAACGCACTGAATGACATAATAGAATATTTTACACTATTTTTATAAGACCTTATATAAATACATATGTAGTTACATAAAAACCATTATCCCTCCCCCCTCCGACTGTCGCGCAATCGAGTAAAAAAAGTTCCTCACCTCTAAATACAGTAAATAATCATGTATTTTATTGAGGTAGGAAGTATTCGCTGGTACATTATAAACTCTGCTTCCACGCAAAGAAAACCTCTTTAAAGTCTCTGGAAAATGCTTCATGCTGGTCTGTGGACAATTATAATACAGCAGTGAACACGGGACAATAATACGGACTGCGGGGACACAACGAGGGCAACGGGGACATAACGGTTTGGTACCAATGTCCCCCCCATTGACAATCCCCACTAGTGGGGATTTGAGGTTCAAACACGAAAATTGTTTTACGTTTAAACTTTCATTGGCCCCGCTATATGTAAGCTGTTTCGAAATATCTTAAAAGCCAGAATAAAAAAGCAACTAAAAGGGTTTGGGTAAAAGTGGCGTCGTTTTAATTTTTTCACGGACATTAATCAGTCGTTGACTGAGTCGTTAGTTTTTTTGAAAGGTCTCACATTAAACTAATAAAAAAAATGTCATATGAAGTATAGCTGTAAAGTGTAACGAAACCGAGACATTCAATTGCGAATATTTCACACTCGCTTAATATATTCTTCTTCAATTCCACGTTATACCTTTGTCCCGATGGGGTCCTAACTTCTAAAACCACTTTCATTACATATTTCAGCTAAGTCGACACTAAAAGAGACAAAACATCAGGGCACACATTCATTTTATTGATTGCTATTGAGTGCAGTCAGGCGTCAATTTCATATTTTCAAAGTTGAACATCTCTTATTCGTTATATTTTAGGGCTCCACTTTTTGCGTATTATCACACGTTTACGCGAGGCCTATGAACGGCAATGACTTTTATCAGTGGCCGCGCAAAAATAAAACGACGCGACCTCCATACAAAAATTACTCATTGTCCTTTGGATATTATTGTGATTTTAGTAAATAATAATTAAAAAAAAAAGCAACATTTTGTTGATAGTTGAATTTACAGTTTGTAAACACACGTGTTATTACTTGTTTCTTCTTGTGTATCCATCGATTTGAGAATACATACAAAATATGTTATCGAAGCACTCTAGGGCAGCCACGTTATACAGTTAGTGTTCTGTGTTAATTACTAGCTCTCGAATTTAAAAATTGGCTAGTATTCGCCAAAACGAATATAGTATATACATATACATATTCAAGTACAACTTGCACGTTGCGAAATGCCAACTTAAGGCTTAGTACATAAGGCTCGATAAAGTTATGAATCACATGTACAGTTTAACAGTACATTACTAGATTAAGAAAATAAAAATAAACTATTCAAAGACGCGCTAAAAAGTTAATTTAATTATTTTTTTGGGAAAAATAGTTAAATTTAATTTAGAAAAAATCAGTATTAGGAGAGTCTAAATATATTTTAATTTAAACCCGTGGGAATAAAGTATCAAATTCGTTATATTTTCTGATTCAAATAAATATTGACATACATATTTTTTTTAATTTGCCGCTCTTTCTTTTTTTTTCTTCATATGTACCATATATGGCAATGGTGCAACTAGCACATTCTGCCAATGTTAAATCACTCTGCCAGTCTATATCGTATCCTATCAGTGTGCAGTCCCGTCGAAGTAAGTCAGGAGTCGCGCAGTAAAGCGATAGTTTCCTATGTTTTTATATGTTTATTACTATTTTACTTATATTTTTATATATGTATGTATAAATGTATATATACATGTGTGTGTATGTAAATTGATATTTATTTATGTAGTGTAAAGTCCGCTCTTTTCTTGTGTCACTTGTAAAGCCGATTGTAATGAATGTAAGTAGTAACTCACCGTCTGTGCGTTAATATTGCAGTACTCGAGACTGAGTGACGTTAGGTTGATGCACTTCGCCTTTAGTTGACTTAGAAGTTCCGTATTGACTGTAAATATGGGGCCAGGGCAGGATGTCGATAAGGCGGTAGATTCCATTTCCACATTCGGCTCGTCCTCCCAGTCTGCTTCCGGCCAGCACGGGGCCGATATGAACCTGGGATAAAATGCAATAAAATCGTACCAAAGCCCTATTAATACACGATATACTGATATTAATACACGATATATATATTAATACTGATATAGAGCCCAACAGTCGACTGGTAGAGAATGCCTTAAGTCCGTGGAAAAATATTTTTGTGGTAGTTTTAGTGTAATATGAAGATCAAATGTGGGTAGTTCAGAAAACTGCTCGCACCTCCCATGCCGGACTACCCGCCTCTTCAGTCGACTCGTGACCACGGCTGGTGTGACCCGTGGCGAAACGTTGAGTAGGAATAAAAGGTAAACATATACCTTTATTATACGCGTACAGACAGATTCAGACCGTTCAGATTTACAATAAAAAAAAAATGTGTACAAAACGCGAAAGTTCAATGACATTAATATTAAATAATTACATAAATAAATTCCTTAGTCCCAACAATGTTTTCACTTTCTCTTTGCGATGAGAGTCTGGAAGTAAGGCAACAATTGCTTAATAGCGCACTGTAGTTATTAACTGTTTCCATATCTTCTCCTGGGTTTCATAAAAGGTCACCTTTTAAGGGATAATAGAGCCGCTAACACAAACGCTGACGAACTACACCACCTCTAAAATAGTGGACTGACCAACGCGGTTGGCCAGTGTGGCGTTATCGGGTCCCATGCACAAGTCAATTGCATTGTAATTAGCCCAGTATTTACTCTTGTCACGTTGGCTGTTCTAAGAGACAAATAAATGGCTGATGCTATGATATGGTTTATACTTTTATCCTGTATCTTGGGATATTTACATAATGAGAACACGGAATATACGTTACACATTTAATTGTCGGCCACAGACTGCCCTCGTACGATACCCACATATCGGATAGTGACAATATGTGTCTACCTACACTACAACTTTTTATTTCAACAGAATACCTAGACTACTAAGATACAAAGATATGGTTTATACTTTTTATTTCAACAGAATACCTAGACTACTTAGATACAGAGATATGGTTTATACTTTTTATTTCAACAGAATACCTAGACTACTTAGATACAGAGATATGGTTTATACTTTTTATTTCAACAGAATACCTAGACTACTTAGATACAGAGATATGGTTTATACTTTTTATTTCAACAGAATACCTAGACTACTTAGATACAGAGATATGGTTTATACTTTTTATTTCAACAGAATACCTAGACTACTTAGATACAGAGATATGGTTTATACTTTTTATTTCAACAGAATACCTAGACTACTTAGATACAGAGATATGGTTTATACTTTTTATTTCAACAGAATACCTAGACTACTTAGATACAGAGATATGGTTTATACTTTTTATTTCAACAGAATACCTAGACTACTTAGATACAGAGATATGGTTTATACTTTTTATTTCAACAGAATACCTAGACTACTTAGATACAGAGATATGGTTTATACTTTTTATTTCAACAGAATACCTAGACTATTTAGATACAGAGAGACACTTACCTAGACAGAGCCGCAGAGCCGAGATTTGAAGGAAGTTTTGTACTACGCGGTCTCAGTTTTCGGCCGATTGTAGTCGCACCTGTAACGGGGCAAGTCAAAGAAAGACAATTATTTTATTGACAACAACATATCGCATCCTCAGTTTAACATAATCGTATTATGTAGAAATTTAAATTTTACCATCGTTTGTAAACGTATAACTTTTTGAATTTTCGCGTGTTGTACACATTTTTTTAAATTCTAAATCGGGTCTGAACGCGTTGACTGACCACGCTTACCAAACGGGTTAGCGACTCTACTGACTGTGACCACTCGTGACCACGGCTGGTATGACCCGTGCCGAAGCGTTGAGTAGGAATAAAAGGTAAACAAATACCTTTATTATACGCGTTCATACCTAATTTAGAATATAAAAAGTTTGAAGGAGTAGTTTAAAATACATACGACTAACTTTTTTTCATAACTATTAGTTTTACAAAAAAAAATGTGTTTTTAAAAAGAATAAGCATAAAAATATAATTTTAAGGGAAATAACAATGATTAGGATTTTATTATTTTAATGATATTTTATATATAAAAACTCGCAAGAAAAAATAATAAAAAGTTTCCATTTCCCGGTGTTCTTGCTGCACTGAAAGTTATCATTTTCGGGTATCTATATTGCTGAATGAAATTAGGCGGCACGTAAACAGAAAGGAACGTATTATGCCAATCGGCACCAACACAGAGAATAGGTTTTGATATTACTATGCCAAAAGAACACTAAAGTATGTACCTAAAGAAAATAATTTACCTTTAGATTTAAGTATTAAAAATCAAAATCTGTCTTCATAAACAAATTAAAAAAAAACACATTTTTAAGATATATTTGCAATACAGTTAAAAAATAAATCGAAGTTCATATAACACTAGCTGTATCCGGCAGACGTTGTCCTGCCTGTGTATATTTATTTACCTCTGTACATAAAATCACTAATTATTCTGTTTTACCGTCGATATGATTTTTGCGATCGATTGAAAGGTATAGAAGTTGATGTGCTGCAGCGCCATCTAGTGGCTAGTTACAACAAAGTCGATAGCTCGAAAATACTCTCCGTGCTCAAATAGGTACCTATGGTATGTATACCAATTTTCATGGCGATCGGTTATACGGTATAAAAGTTGATGTGCTGCAGCGCCATCTAGTGGCAAGTTACAACAAAGTGGATAGCATAAAACCTTTCTCCGTGAAAAAATGAAAGTGCCAAAACTTTCATGGTGATCGGTCAAACGGTGTCGAAGTCTATTAATCTCAGATATACCAACATCCATTTTTTTATATATATAGATAGATTAGTACCTAAATAAAAGTATTAACATAGTAACATAATACAGCAATTGTCATAATATACATAAACACATATAATTGTACAATTAATTTAAGCGGAGAGCAGATATTACTATGCAATATATATTTAATATTTTCTTAGGTTTTCGCGATTACTATACATAGCAATTAAACAACTTTAACGGTTTAAATCGCGTATATTTGACATTATTTATATCCCGACGTTTCGAACACTTTGCAGTGGACGTGGTCACGGGGTGACTAATTGATTTTAAAATCATTTAAATATACGCAATTTTAAATTTTTAATCATTTTTAAATATACGCGATTTAAACCGTTCAAAGTTGTTTAATTGCTAAATATATATTTATTTAAAATTTGTCACTTTTTACTTTTGCCATTTTTTTTGCCTAACTACATATGGTATATGAATATAGCTCGCCGTGTTGTCGGCCGCTTTTACAATAATCCTCCCGTGGGTGCCGTGAAAGGCGACAAAGTGATGTTTGATTAATTGTCGATGGTTTATTTTTGATTGCAATTGACTTGATTGGTTAATTTGAGTTCGATATTGAATTGCATTGAAGTTTTATTAAAATATGATTATGAAATGACTGAAATTTAAGTCTACAATTTGAGCCTACCCTCCTCTCCCGTAATTGCTGTGCCCTACAGGGGTCCACAATGTTTTCATGGTTTAAGGTCACCAGTTTCTAAACACATTGTGGAATGCAATAAAATATTGAGTATTAGATAGTAAAGTATTGACGAGATATGGCACTCGGCAGCTTGTTTGGACAGCGAGCTTTGGTAAGACCATACATCTCTCATGCATTAGGAGGCTCAAGTACAGCAGTGGACAATAAAACCGTTGATTACTGTTATTTTTTTTTATATCAATACACACCTGCGCCACTGGGTTTGTTCATTTTGGAGACTTTGCTGGAGACATTTCGAGATGACTTCCTTTTGGTGTCAACATTCACCTCAGCTTCGTCGTCATCTCTAGGAGGGTTGATACCTTGACAGCTGTGTTCAAAAAAATTATACACGTGAAATAATAAATAGTTGAATACACTTAACATTGAACTTACTTTTAAAATGCCCGGATGCGCTGCCCTCTTTTGCAGATTAAGGAAAGGGTTGCGAAAATGGGCAGGGATAGGATGGGAATGGGCTCTGGCACATGTCACTCACTACCGAAACTCGTACGTACATTAGGGAAATAAGATAAAGTGGGAAATGCAGTACATTTCAAGGTAGTATTGTGTGAGAGAAGGGTAACGAGGCCAGTCGAGTGCGCCCAGCGGCTGTTGGATTGCAGCATGCTCTCTCCCCCTCCACTTACTTACTTCCACGGGACTGTACATTGACATAATGTTTTAGACGTTGCAATTGTTTATTACGAAGAAAACTTGACACTAGCAGAATGTGCAGAAACGCCAAATATGAAGAAAAAATAAATAAAATAATATTGACTTACCCCTTAGCAACTTTCGCATATCCACACACTGTCAGGACTCTGGTCATTGGATTCAGTACGTTATTGAGAAGCCAACCGAATCTCTTCTTGCCATATGGTATTCCAGTAGCTTCCACTTCTTGCCATAGCATATGATCAGAAATCACATTGCCGAGACGCTCGCAGGTACTTGAAAGAAATATTTTTTATTTTTATGTACCTAATAATTTATTGCATACACATAACATGAAATATATATAAAAAAGAAGAAATAGATGTACAAATGGTAAGCTTATTTCCTAGCGGTAGTTTCTTACATCAGACCTGGGAGAGGGAAATATGGGTCAAGACAGAAAGGCGGGAAAATATGTATAACAAATGTAAGAATTATATAAATATACGATGTGTCAATCAAATAACACAAAACCTGAAACACGTCAACTAACTTAAAATTTATTGAGGGGGAGAGTGCACGCTGCATTCCCACAGCCGCTGGGCGCGCTCGAGTGGCCACGTTACTCCTCTCTCACAGAAGATTACCTTGAAATGTACTGAATTTCTCACTTTATCTTATTTCCCCAATGTACATATGTGTTTCGGTAGTGAGATGAGCCCATTCCCATACTATCCCTCCCCATTTTCCCAATCCTTTCTCCAAATCCATTCCTATATCTCCAAAGGTAGACGCACATCCGGCGGCGTGCCAACGTTTGTCATTTTTGGACTAGTGTTAGTATGTATCGTGGATGTCTATGGGCGACAGTATCCCCTTACCATCACTCGGACTGTATGCTCGTCTGCCGCCTTCGTACATTAAAAAAAACCGTTCTAGCCAAAAATAAATTTATTTTAATGAGAACATTCGTAGTGCTCATTATTCAGTACGCAATTATTCAGTTCAACTGAACTGAATAAAATAAAATAAAAACTTTCAGTAGAATAAAAGATACACTAGAAATTACCAATAAGTTATAAAAAAAAACTTATTGTAAAAACTGGTACAACTGAATGTACACACGAAATTAAATAAGCTAATTTCAGCTTTCAGTTATAACTTGTATAAAGAAACTTCGAAAACACTTACAATCCAAGAGCTTTCAAATCATTTGGTTTGCAATGCCTCAGGATGAGGAATAACACATCATCGGACAAGTCCAAAAGGCCTGGTCGTGGGGGTGGAATGGCACCATCGCAGGCTTGCCACTTAGTTGGTTGTGATTCTGTGGAAATGGATATAGATGATAAATACATATCATATAATTAACATTAGCTGTGTGGTGTCAGAGAGCTACAGAATAGCATCACCCCATCTCTACCTGCAGGTATCATATAAGGCAATTAAGGGATAACAAAGTGGCTACCACAAGCCCTGAGAAACTACACCAGCTCTGAAAGAGTGGACTCGCCAACCTGCTTAGCCTGTGTGGTATTTTAAGACCATACATCCGTCATGCATGAGACAATTTACATGAGGAGGCTCATGTTCAGCAGTGGATACTGGTAGGGCTAGTTGCCTTGCATCACATGGTTGCACTGTAAAGACGATATATAATACATATACGCCATTATTATTATTTTTACAGAAAAAAAGGCGGCAGAAGAACATACAGTCCTCCTGATGGCAAGTGGGTATTGTCATCAGTCCAGAATTACAAATGTTGACACTGACACACCCCCGGATACTCTGCAGCTGATGTGCCCATATTTTATCTTGACAATATCTTATCTATATATGTCATTGACATTCAAGCATAATTTACGAATAATAGGGTATAATTGAAAAACCAGTTTTATACAGCTGATCTGGCGAAATGGCCAAACTCCTCGTTACTTTGCTAACCGACATGCATGGTACCCATTGTAACCTTAGTAACATATTTAGAGATATCATAAATCTGTTTAAGTAGATTTGAAATTGATTTGGAGACTTTAGCATGTGAAGGTTCAAATGATTTTTGTGCCTATATTGAAAATGCACTCCTGGTCTACTTTGAGGATAATTCATATTTCTAAAATTAGATGTAGGTACATATGGTTGAGGCATAAATTGGGCCTAGTTATTATAGTTAGTAAAATTGGGCCTGGGAAAAATGTTGTTCATTGTATTTATTAAATAGCAGCTTTTGTATGGGAACTGGAGGAGATCAATGATCTTCTTCTAAAACGGCTTGTGCACTACAATTTAGATTCTAGTGAATCTAGTGTGTTCTAGAATTTTAGTTTATTCTAGAATCTAGAATTCTAGTGAAGTTTTATCAACTACCCCTAATCTTCACATTCAGAAAGGCTGTGACATACTATACTAACAATGCCCTCGGACATATTCGTCGTTGGCGAAATGTCGAGTAGTAATAAAAGGTAAATAAAAACCTATCATTTAACGCGTTCAGACCAGATTTATAATATAAAACAGATAAATCTTACAAAGTGAGGGTAGGTATAAGTAGGTATATCGTTTTTTAAACAGCAAATTTTAGAAAATCGAATTAAAACTTACCATCCTGCACACAGCCACTGTCGTCCAGCTGTCGTTTGCCATGGCTTTCGGGCTCCAAAGTACCCATATCCTTAAACAAAAGTTAAGATTTTCTATAGTACTAAAACCTTTACCAAAAACTTCTTACCCGACAATATTTAGAAGCATAAATAATACAGGACAAAGAAATGCGCATGACTAAGGGTTTGAGTAGGAATTAATAAACAATTGACTTTTGGAAAGTTTCCAACTAAACGTCGGAATTATGCTCAAAAGGTAAATTTACCATTGGTGTTGATGTAAATAAAATCGAATGGTTTAGTTATCAAAGGTGATAGAAATTTGTCAATGTTGCCATTTTCTGTTCATTAGAGGTTGTGTTTCAAAACGTGACAAAATCGGCCTGTGACAATTAATTTAATTATTGCCATTATTATTGTTAAATTATCCCAATCCGAATATTACAAACATATCAATAAATATTAGTTTAATTCTTTTTAGTATACACATTTACGACGTTATAATTTATGTATTATATGTATAAGTTCATGTAGACAGTATTTAAATTATTTTTAATAATGCAAATCAGAGTACGCATGAGCGATAATCACACAATCTGGAATGCAACCTTGATATTTCCATGTAAATTTTAATATTTTATATATTTTTTGTTTAAATAGATAATTTATTTGGACATCGGCATAGCCATTGATCTACTCCATGTCTACTTAGTAATGACAGGATACATTTTGGATTGTTTATAACCAGAATTTTACACTGGCAGAATGTATTAATAATGTATTAACTATGTAGGAATAAAAAAGGTACTATTTTTATCATTGGATAAAATAGTGTACCTACTCGCAATTGATTGGCAAAAATATCTTTGACATTTACAAAACACGCAATATCATACTACTAGAAAAAACCCATCGCATTCTTTCAATTTGACGTGATTACAGGTGATCACGTTTTGTGTTTATATTTTTATTCTAAAAACAATGGCAAAATCAATAAGGAGCAAATGGAAGAGAAAATGCAGGGCGATCAAACGGGAGCGCTACGCTGTAAAAGAACTGGCGAGATTGAAGAAAATGCTCGGCGTAAAAGAAGAGGAAAATGTTCCAGAAAGTGAGGTTATGGAGTCCGATCAAGTGATATTCTTGGACGCAGGGGAGTTGCGTAAAAAGAAAAAAAGTCAGAAGTCGAAGGAGGTAGTAAAAGCAACTCCAGAACCTGACGAGGACGTGGCTATGAGCTCTGATGACGAAAAAATCCAAGTTGACAATGAAGATGGTAAAAAGCGAATTTTCAACTCAAAAACGCTTAAAGATCAGAACGGGCAATACCCCGTGTGGCTCCACAAGAGGAAGATAGCGAAAATGAATAAGTCCAAGAAGAAGAATATAAAGAAACGGTCAAAAAAGCGGAGAGGATAAATTTTGTGAATAAAATTAAGGTTCAATATGTTTTTTTCATTTATACTACAATAAGTAGTTTAGTTTTCGCAAATTATGAGTGTGTTTTAACTGCATTTGGATATTTTCTTTTTATTATTTTATTGATTTAAACGAAACAAGGTATATTAGAGTATATTCAATGTGTACATTCTTTCTAACAATTTTTCTAAGAATTACACAGTATACCTGCTCAGAGTCCGCTCATTTTAGAAGCAAACATTAATGTCACTATCCCTCCCTAACATTTGATTAAATTATAATGTACATGACACCAGTACAATAAATGCATTGGAGGTTTGTATGATTCTGTACACATACACATAGTGTCCATATATGCAAAAAGTAACATTTGAGGCAATGTATTAAAAGAATATAAGACTTTTTACAGTTCTCTTTGTAACACCGCTACAAGCAAGATAGCTGCACTCTCTTGAGTTTAAAGTTATAAATACTCATCTCACTAATGTTATTATGAACACCAATGAGCAACAAGATATTGTCTCCGTGGCAAAATAGATTATCTGACAATTTTCATAAATCCATTAATTATATCAAAACTTTAACTTTTGATGGTAAAGAAAAAGAAAGAAAAAATATTACAAATAGATTACATGAGTATAAATTCATCACAAAACTTGGCAAAGCATGGCATTTAACAGGATGGCCTGTCATGAAAGAGGAGGGGCTTCATGAAAGCCCTGTCATGAAAGCCCAACAGCTGGAGACAACTCAAGGCTAAATAAAAGATATATTTTTTTGGTGATTGAATTGGTATATTTTTTCTTGATTTCAAGGTTTTTCTGAAATTTTTAATGTAGTATACAAATATTTATTAGATCTATTGGAACTGATTGATAGAGTTGAAAAAAATATCTATCTACTTGTTCTAGTCCCCATATTTACAAATTTAGTTTTCTCAAAATCAAATTGAAAACTTTAAAACATTTTTACGATTGCAATTATGGCATTTCCTAAATATCTATTTCTCTGAGATCTCATATTACTATATCTATGATATCCTAAATGGCATGAACCAAGATGCGTAAGAGATTGACATAGGCAACTGGAAAGAGAAGGCAACTCACAAGTTCCAACGGAAGAGGATGCTCGATCAGGTCATCAGGCTATGTGCGTCACGCTGGCCCGACCCGTCTTCTAGAGCTATTGAGCTGTGCCATAATCGTATGTACTCCTCTTAAGGAGCATATGTACCATTTTTAATTTATCTCTGGTATAGAAATTTAAGGCATCTTAAGGCAAATTTAAGGTTGCCCGGCAGTGATCGCGTCGCGGCGTTTACGTGCAGACGTATTTTCTTTGTTTACCTTTCGTGGCTCTTATTTTCTTACGTTTCTTGCTAGTATATACTCTCAAGAGTGTTATACGTCAATATAATGACCTTTTATAATTTGATATTTGTAGAAATCTGGATTGATAAGTGATTAACTTGTGAGTTTTCGTAAATTTTAATAAGAAATAAACTTTTTCTCAATATACCCTACACTCTAATTATGAGTGATTTGTGTGAGGAGGTGGATGTGGAGCCGGAATATGTTGCTGAAATGTCCCCTGGAGGAGTTCGGAGGGTTATTTTGGGCACACCCTCACAGATCGAGAATGAACAACGTGATTTAGAGTGGGATAATGGTGATATGGAGAGTGAGAATCAAGTCGACGAATGTAACGCGGGGCCGTGCTACAAGAGGCTGCTGGAGGAGGGCAGTGATGAGGATGATGGCTTCACTGTAGTAACTGGCCGTAAGCGTATGAATTTACGTGGTTCGCCCACTGTTGTTAGTTCACCAAATGCGACAGAAGACACCTTCTATGAGATTTCTGTAACCTCCAAAGAGGCCCTCCCCAAGCAGTTAGGATTTGCTAAGCAATTAAAAATATATAATGTCCAAGGCGTCCTAAGAGTCACCTATAAGAGTCCATTCAAAATATTAATCCGATTTAAATCGAACAGTGATGCAGATAACTTTTTAAAGTGCGATATAGCAAAGAAATATGAGTGGAATTGTAGAAAAACAAATGAGGTTACATTTTCCTATGGTATAGTGAGGGATATAGATATTGATACCGAAGAAAAAGATCTAAAAGAGATTTTTGAATGTGATACGGAGATTCTAGCTGTTAAAAGATTAAATAAAAAAGATACAGAGGGAAAGTGGATTAAAAGTGAGACTATACGTATTTGTTTCCAAGGCTCGGTTCTGCCTTCTTATATTAAAGCATATGGATGTCGTATGGCTGTAGATTCTTATAGGTATCCAGTAACGCAATGCTCCAAATGCTGGCGATTCGGGCATGTTAACCACTTTTGTCCATCTAAATCACAAATATGTCCAAAATGTGGCGAAAAGCACGAAAACTGTGATACCAAGAGCTTTAAATGTGTTAACTGCAAGGGGAATCACTTATCGCTAATGAAGAGCGTGTGTCCAGCATTCCAGAGAGAGATCTATACGTATTTATATGGGTCAAAATAATTGCTCGTACAAAGTCGCTTGGAACAATCTCAATGAACAGAAAAGAGTTAAAGATGTTTTAGTTAGAAAAGAACAGGATAGGGAGACGATTATGGAGACTAAATTACCAAACCCGAGTCCATCGGTCGCTTCATCTGGTGAGACTTACAGACCTTCTTACAAAGATGTTTGTGCGGGTACCTCTGCTAGAAGAAGTAGGGCAGAAACAGAGTCAGGAGTACAAGAAAGACCAATAACGCTCAATCCAAATACAAAAAATAAACCTAACAAAAAAGGAGGTAAATCGAAGAAAGGGCTGAATCACAATAGCTCGGAAAATGATTCTGATACAGATAATATCTTACCTTTGTCAGAAGTACCTCAACAATCCAATAAGAGCAGAAGGGAAAGAAAGGGTATAATACAGAGATTTTTAGACAAAATAAAAGAAATTTTATCTTTAGAAATTGAGTTTAAAATTAAAATCAAGATGTTTATTGAATTTATTTGGAATGAAGTAAGGAGTTTTTTACAAAATTACGGTACAATTGAGATGTTGCTTAAACTTATGGGAATGAACCTTAATGGATAGTAACAAAATCAAAATTAATTCTATTAATATATTACAATGGAATGCTAATAGTTTAAAATCTAAAGCACGCAACTTTGATCTACTGTTACTTCAAGATAAAGTGCATATGGCGTTTGTGAGTGAGACTTGGCTTTCAGAGCAGACCACCCTGAAGTTTAGTGGCTATAACATAGTTAGAGCAGACAGAGATGATTCTTACGGGGGTTTATGCGCTATCATACATAGATCTATAAAATTTTCTCAGAAGCCTTTTAATTTCAATAATACTCAAATGCAAGTAATGATAGTTGAAATATTTAACATTCCGGGACTCAAGCATATTGTCTCAATATACTGCCCCCCTTCTGTGGTTACTAACCAACAAGAGTGGGACTATATTTTTAGTCTCTTTAAATCTGAGTGTCTCTTAATAGGCGATATTAATGCCCACCATACTCTCTGGTCGTGTAAATCTGATAGAAGAGGAGAATCTGTATATAAAGCTATGTTTGAAAATGATTTCGTATGTCTCAACGATGGATCGCCAACGCGAATTAAATGGGTTAACGGTTGCTTGCAAAAATCTTCACCTGATGCTTCATTCGTAACCACTGATATTGCTACAAACATGTGCTGGCGGACTTCTAGTGAAACTCTAGGCAGTGACCATGTAGTGATTAAAATTAACTGTGGATATATGAGATCTAAGTCTTTTACTAAGAAACGGAATTACAAGGAAGCTAATTGGGAAGAGTACAACAGGGAGGCAGCGATAGTGTTTGACATTCCAGTGCCTATTGATGTTCAATCCGCTTATGATTCATTTGTGGAAAACATTCAAATTATAGCGGATAAACACATTCCTTGGGTTAAAATTGGTGATGATCCAACATCTATGTTCCGGCCCAAACATTACTGGAACAAGGAACTATCTAAAGCCGTGGCAGAAAGGCGTTTGGCTCTTGCTAAGCTGCGACGCAACCCTACTCCAGAAAATCTTTCAAGCTGGCAAGCAAAGATGTCTCGTGCCCAAGATCTGATAAAAAGAGCTAGTTCAAAAGCATGGAAGGAGTTCTGTACGAGCGTCGACCATGAAACTTCGGCTTCTATCATGTGGAGGAAGATGAGATGGGTGAAGGGAGGCAGCGGTAGCAGGGCCGGTGTGGACCCTAACAACGCTAAAAATCTACTTCACTCGCTGACGCCGGACAGTGTTGCTGAGCCGGAACCACCTTTTTCGTATGCACCACCTTCTATATTAGAAATTTCTGTCTCATTAGCTGAACTTCTAAATTGTTTAAAAAAGAAGGATACTTCCCCAGGAATTGATAGCATTTCGTATTCTATGATTTATAATCTTTCAACCAACGCTCAATTAATGCTTTTAAAAATATTTAACATGATAATACATACTGGTAATGTCCCTGATCAATGGAGAGATATACAAATTCTTCCCATACTTAAGCCGGGAAGAGACCCCAACTTGCCATCTTCACTACGTCCGATTTCCCTTATGTCTTGTCCATGTAAGATTTTACATCTCATTCTTATGAAAAGGATTGAGTGGTTTGTGGAGAGTCGGTGTCTGCTTCCTGACTCATCTACGGGCTTTAGACGTTCTCAGACTTGTTTAGACAATCTAGCCATACTTACATCTGATATACAGTTAGGATTTTCTAGACAGAAACCGACTATTGCCTGTTTTATTGATGTTGATAACGCATATAATAATGTTAATATTAGTTCATTGATTAATATTTTGCAGAAAATCGGTGTAGGTAATAAAATATGTAAATATTTATGGAATTTTCTCTCCGACAGGCGTTGTAGAATGTTGTTGTACTGCGGAGGGGAGCCTTTAATTAGACACACATATCGAGGATTAGCTCAAGGAGATCCCATATCTCCTCTTTTATTTAATATTACCACTATGGAAATAGGTAATAGTATCAATAATATTTGTATTTCTCAGTATGCTGATGACTTCGTATTGTATAAGACAGTAGAAAAAGGATGTATTTTAGACACCGCTAACCTTCTTCAATCTGCTATTGAGTCCATGGTTAAGTTCTTAGAGAAAGTCGGTCTGTGTTTATCTGAGTCCAAATCGAGTTTGTGTATTTTTAAGAGATCAAGAAAAATTATTAATGTAAATATTGAAATTAACGGCACGCCACTCAGGGTAGTTAATAAAGTTAAATATTTAGGATTGTGGCTCGATTCATCTTTGAGATGGGGGCTTCATGTAAATGAAACCTGTGGAAAAACTTATAAATACATAAATATTTTGAAAGTTCTGGCAGGAAAATCATGGGGAGTTCACCCTAAACACCTACGCCGCCTTTATATCTCCCTCTTGAGAAGTCGTTTGGAATATGGTAGCTTCATCTATGGAAGTTGTGCTTCATTCCATTTAAAGAAGCTAGATATTTTACAAAATAGAGCTTTACGGGTGTGTGGGGGTTTTATACGCAGTACTCCTGTTATTGCTATGGAGAGTGAACTGTCCACTCCACCTTTGAGTGTTCGTCGCTATTGGCTGGGTTGTAAGTTTTTGTTAAGAATAAGCTCAAGGTCAAATAATCATATGGTAAATATGTTACAAAACCTTGTACTAAAACGTAGTTGCTTTAGTGATAGAAATTTTCCCCTGCTAGCAAAAATCTATGATGAATGGAGAGACTTGAATGTGCATAAAAGTCCTAAATTAGAATTATATTCTCTAAATACTTGGGTGTCATCTATTGATGTTAAGTCATGTATTGTTGACAAAGTTAATGACATAAACGCACCTAAACGAAATTTAATAGACCGGGAATTGAGGAATTCTACTCTGAAAATGTTGTATGACAGTTATTCTCAGTTTTATAAAATTTATACTGACGGATCAAAATCTGTACAAGGGGTTGGAGCGGCTCTCTTTGATCCTCAGTGTAATATTTCACACAAATGGAAGTTGCACAGGGAGACGTGCGTGATGAGAGCAGAACTGTTAGCTATAAAAGAGGCTTTAGACTATGCCAACAGTCTACCTAACAGCCCTCCAGTCGTTATTTTGTCAGACTCAAAGAGTGCCCTCCAACATCTTACTCATTGTGTCTCTAGTCAGCGAGGAATGCCCATTGCCTTTGAAGCTCTCCATTTAATTCATGAAATAACTCATAAAAATATGTGTATAAAGATTCAATGGATCCCCTCTCATGTAGGGCTACTTGGAAATGAGATGGTAGATCACCTTGCAAAAGCTGCTGTAATGGATGGTGCAGTTTCT
The DNA here is from genome assembly GCA_914767545.1 of Sesia apiformis. Classification (NCBI taxonomy): domain Eukaryota; kingdom Metazoa; phylum Arthropoda; class Insecta; order Lepidoptera; family Sesiidae; genus Sesia; species Sesia apiformis. The sequence goes on along the minus strand of OU611977.1, from coordinate 2,547,758 downwards.
GATTCCAAACCCTTTGCTAGTGAACTCATTCCTAGAATTAAAAGAAGAAGCTTACAAAAATGGGAGTATCACTTCGGTGAACAGTCCATATCTAAGGAGGTTGGAATCTGGTACAGAACTATCCAGTCAAATCCCTTGTGGACACCTTGGTTTGTTTCTGCCAATCTCACAAGAAAAATGTTGGTCTCAGCTTTCAGACTGCGTTCCGGACACATCCCAACAAATAAGTTCTACCACATGATGGGTATTAAACCATCACCACTGTGCGATGACTGTCAAAAGACTGATGACCTTTTCCATTTAGTGTTGGAATGTGTGCGGAATTCAGATATGAGAAGAAGAGTTCTTGGGAGCTCAGGTTCACTGCACAATGGAGAGATCAATTGCTGGCTAGCAGAGCCTCTTTCCAGTAAAGCTGTAAGTTTATACCAGTTTATTGATCGTTCCCTTGAATAAGGGAAAGGAGAAAGTACCCATGAGGCTGGCATGATCACCCAGGGTGTTCAAAGCCTCGTCAAAAAGATGAATAAAAAAAAAAAAAAAAAAAAAAAAAAAAGGTTGCCCGGGCCAATTTTGTCTTAGTTTGGAGAGTTTCTTTAATCTAATTTAAAGTAATCAGATATGCCAAAGATTATTAATTTAATTACTGACTGTATTATAATCTCTGTATAAAGAAGAACACACACGATGGTGTAAAAGTATTGTAGAGGCAACAGGAGAAACTCTACAACGATCTATTGAACTGGTGCGAGACAGAAGCAAATGGAGACAAATCACATATGGTCTCGATCCTCATTAGTGAGGGAACAACAAAGAAAGAAAGAAGAAGATAAAGAAGAACTATTATAAGCGCTAAGGACTGTATAAACTTTACATAACTGAATCAAAAACTTGTGAAATATTTCATGTGATAAAGCTTAATACATTTTTAACTTTAAACAAGTAGATATAATAATAGACAATGATTAAAGTTAAATTAAAATATATGTATATTTTTACTTGACTGAGTCTAAAACCACATTATCTGACTTAAAGCTGCATAATCATAATCTATGTCTATTGCTACACGAAGTCACCATTTGCTAATGGTGACTTCACAAAGTAAATATGATTTTTATAAGTATTTCATAAAGTTTAATAACATATTTTTTAACTTAAATATATCTATATAATAATTTAAACTAAACCATAAAGTATACAACGTGTCATTGAAATAATGCACAACCTGAAACTCATCAAATAATTTAAAATACAGTCAATTCCGCTTAATTGGGCCACCGGTTATTCGGGGCAGCCGCTTATTTGGGCCAAATCTAAAGAACAGAGTTCAAACTATGAAGAAAACGTTAATTTACATCGGACATTTGGGACAATATTCCGCATAATCGGGACAAAAAAATTAAGATCGAAATTTTTAATATTTAACTATTTACAAAATTTTATAACAAAAAATCTAAACATCCAATTTTTTTTTTTTTTTTTATTTATTTATTCAAAAGAAACTTAAATAGTAGGTATACATATATTTCCGCCAAACTGATGACAGTTTGTTGGCGAATAGTGCGCTCTCAACTTTTAACTTTCCGTGTCTTACCCACTTAGGTTAGCTTAACTAATTAACAACTTGTCTACGATGTGAACAAGTATATATATGTACAATCCATGAGTACTACATGAAACAGTAAGTACACTTCTAGGTATCTATATTTAATTTATTTAACAGTATCGCTTTTAGCCTTTTTTTAAATACCTGTTTACCACTGCACTGTTCCACAGTTGGACTAATTTGGTTAAATAATTTAGGAATCATGTATTTACGAGTTCTTTTGCCAAAGTAATTGTTCATATTATATTCTACATATCTTCTTTGCGAGTTTTCTCTAAGGTTGCGTATCGGTATTCTACATGTTTTAATGCTATCCTGGCCATAATCATCAATATACATTTAAGTATTTTACTTTTTCGTGAACAGGTAATATCTTTAACTTATTATACAACAACTTATAATTTTTGTTACAACTAATCCTAGTTTTTTTATCTACTAATACGTTTTTTATTATTCGAATCTGGATGTTACATATTTTATCAAGATAAGTTCTAAAAGTACGTCCATATGCAACTAAACCATAGCTAATTACTGACTCGTTGCTAATTGCTAATTATGAATATGGTCTCTATGAAATACAGTGCATAAGAGCACTTGACGGCCGTGTTTATACCATGTAAAAAAATATGTATATACATATTTATTTTTTATTACCTAAATTTAAATGTTTATTTATATTCTTATTATATAGATCCTACCAGAAATGTCTTTTTATTTAATGTGAAATAAATTGCAGGAAAATACAGTTTTCTGTAGAACTTCGTTTAATTAGGGCAGCCACTTAATTGGGCCCAAATGTTCTGGTCCCAATGTGTCCTAATTAAGTGAAATTGACTGTATATAAAACTAGCGAATAATAACATTGTTTTAGGGAATAAATTAAAAGTTCAATCACTTGGTTTTGTTGTTCTATAAAAACGTTCTTAACGCTCATTACTCAGTCCGGGCCAATGACGGCCGACCTCAATTGCGCGCAGAATCTATACATATAATAAAAATGTAACTGATCGCTGTCTGTACATGGAAGATATATGAGAAAAACTATTATGGAGGGCCTTTATCAAAGCAATAGAACCCAAAACAATGATTGTTAGAATTTTTTGTCTGTTTGTCAGTGCGTTTGTACGCGCTAATCTTAGAAACGGCGTAACCGGTTTGGGTGCGGTTTTCACTAATGTATTGTGGTAAGCTTCACTTAAAATTTAGTGTTTGTTTTATTTCAATCATTTCATAAATAAAAAAGTTATATCAATTTAAAGAATCACGTCGAATAAAGACGGTGTTTATAAACTAAAGTCCACGCGGACGAAGTCGCGGGCAACAGCTAGTAACAAATAAATGAACAATAAGTTTATGAAAAAAAAAACTTCTACAAACTGGTAGATGCGATTCTACTCTTTATACATTGAGTAGTTTCACAAGTTGAAAATGATGTTAATTTTTGATACCGCGGGTAAAAATATGAGCGAGGGCTCACTGGATTCGAAATGACGTCTAGAAAAATGTGCAAAAGTCTCAATCAAACCGGCACGTAAACAATTGATAAAGTTATTAACAAATTAAGATGGGGAAAAAAAATGGCGTTAGTTTTTTGTTAGTTCCTTTAAGTGTCTAAATAATACCATTTTTTTTTTAATTATTAAATTAATTTTAAATAACAAAATATTTTTTTTACTTCCCGCGGCCGGTTTCAGAAGATCGCAACAGACTAGCGTTCGCCGCGCGGAGCGCTATTTTCAACATTAAATTAAAATTATTAATTAATAGATATAGAGTTCCGGGAGTAAAAACTTTTTTTTTGGAATCTTTTAAAGTTTTTTTTTTAATTCTTAAATATTATTATTTTTCGAGTTGTATATGTATTTAAATATTAATACTCCTTTTTTTTGCGCGTTTGTCCTTTGTGCGGACTGACGTATACGTCATTCCGAATCCAATGAGCCCTCGCTCATACTTTTACGAGCGATATCAAGAATTATCTTCATTTTCAACTTGTAAAATAAACTATGAGCGACCTATAAACAGCTTTTGCATTTCCATGACACTTTGTATTAGTACGAGGGCTGTATGATAAGTACCTAGCCTAGGCCGGAGTTTGCTTGCTAGTATTTAAAAAGTGACATTTTTCGTAAATAACCTTTGACAACAATACTGTCAAGTCGCTGTGTGGTTTAGTTTGTGAATGCCAGCGATTTAAATAGAACACCTTTGTGATTTTACAACAATGGAAAAAATTGAATATCGAGCAGTGATAAAATAATTGTTTTTGAAAAAGAAAACAAATGATGAGATTAAAACGGAGCTGAGCGAAGTTTATGGGGACTGCGCCTTCGTTATCAACCATAAAATATTGGACAGCTGAATTGAAACGTGGCCGTACAAGCATTTTTGATGAAGATCGTCCAGGTGGTCCAAATGAGGTTACCACTTCAGAAATGATTGAAAAAATCCACGATATCGTGATAAACGAGTGCAAGTGCGTGAGATTGCTGAGACTGTGGGCATCTCAAATGAAAGGGTGCAGAAAATTTTAACAACTCATTTGGATATGAAAAAGCTTTCCACAAGATGGATGCCGCGATTATTGCTCACAATTGACAATAAACACACACATGTGTCGTGTTCAAAATTTTGTTTGGCGATGTTAAAACGCCATCGGAATGATTTTTGGCGTCGGTTCATAACTGTTGACGAAACATGGATTTATCACAGCACACCAGAGACCAAAGGACAGTCCAAACAGTGGGTTTTCCGAGGCGAATCTGCGCAAAAGAAGGCTAAGGCGACTTTATCGGTCATCATGGTTACAGTGTTTTGGGATATACGCGCCATAATTCACGTCGATTACCTTGAAAATGGCAAAACGATTAATGGCGAGTATTATGTCAACTTATTGGACCGTTTCAACCGTTCTGTAAAAGAAAAAACGTCAGCATTTGGTGAAGAAAAAAATGCTCTTCTATGAAGACAACGCACGCGTGCACACTTGCTTCGTCGCCATGGCAAAAATCCACGAGTTAGGATACGAATTGCTTCCGCATCCACCATATTCGCCAGATTTAGCACCCAGCGATTATTTCCTATTTCCAAATATGAAAAATTGGCTCTAACGATGAGATCATTGCTAAAACCAGCACTTATTTTGAAGGGTTGGAGCAATCGTATTTTTTAGAGGGGATACAAAATATAGAAAAACGTTCGACTAAGTGTATCGAACTGAAAGGTGATTACGTTGAAAAATAAAATAAAGTTTACACATAAAAATGTTTTTTCTTGTCAAGGCCAGGTAGTACCTACTTATCATACAACCCTCGTAAATTTCTTATTTTATCGGCTTGTAGGTAGATGCTCTCATGACAGCTTTATCCAATTCCTGCTTATGTACATCTGACCGAATATGCCGAGTCAGATAGTGATTGCTGATTACAACGTTGCAAATAGTGCAGTAGAAATCTTGATTGTGCAACTGAAACAATGATACATTTTAAGTGTATGGAATATTTGAATAATGTTCAAGTTTTACAATTTAGTTTAAGTATCTATATCATATAGTACAAAAAAATAATATACACAAATAAATAACGACACATTTAATACCACTAGGATTCCATGTCGTAGGACCAGAGACACAAATATAAACAAAACCACAAATAAACATTTGTCTCTCACTCTCAGTGCCACGCATAAATAAGATTATTGTACTTGAGTAGCCCACGTGGACCGCGCGCAGGACTCGTCAATACTTTCACAGCAGGCCACCTAACAAAAATTGAATTTTCTGTAGCATGCTGTGGCCTGCGCGCGGAGCACGCCAATATTTCTTGTAAAGGGGTTGGCTCTAAAAACGGTGAGTTGTGCGCCGCCCACGCGGCCTGCTGTAATACTTTGCATCCCATTGTTGTGTGCTATGCTCGATCTCACGTGGCGGTGAGAGCGTTAAACGAGGGAATGACCGACCAGAAATCCAACCCAGGACCTTTGGCACAACAGGCAGAGGCACTGCGCCAGTAGGTAGTCAATAAATTTTAAATAAAATAATATTTTATTATACAAACACTTACACATTATATACACTAATAACAATAATGTATTTATTATACACACACTTACACATTATATACACTAATAATAATAATGCTGGTGCACACAGGTGTTATAATAAGATTGATAAATTATACAAGTCTTACAAATTCTGCCACATAACTGGGGTGCAAATTTTAGATTCAGTTACATACACACATTATTAGTTCTTTCTGGAATTGAATGAAATAAAAATAACCTTTCTCAACAAATTTTCAGCCAGTGCCTCTACATGTGGGTATGCCGTCATGTTGTTTTTATGTTTAGCCGAAAACTTATGATCCTCCTTGAATTTTACATTTAACTCGATCTCTTCCTTGCAGAATACACAATTATACATTTCCGTTGCCATCAATATGCCGTTGTAGGCGTCACAAGACACTACAAGCTTCGCATTATTTTTCAATGTTAGAATAACGTATTTGATATCAACCGGAACCGTTTTAGATTTTGCTGGGAGATTATGAATAACTTTCGGTTGTCTTAAGGCCGGGAAAGACATTTTTTTTGTTTAAATAAAATAGAAATTGGCCGGAAACTCTTGCGAACTTTGACTGGAAATTGCATAGAGCACACATAGGTATAATATTTGAGGGTAAACAAAAAAAAATTATTTATCCCTGCTCTGTGTTCCAAAACGTGCGATTATCGCTTTGTAACGTTTCTTTTTATATAATGAAGGTATTAAAATAAAGTATCCACCCATGATACTGGGATTCTGGTGTATCAGGACCAGGGCCGTCTTTACCAGGGGGTGCAAGGGGTGCGGTGCACCCCGGGCGCTCACCTTTTAAAGGTAATGAAAAAATATAACGCTATAGTAAACAATTACACAATAGGATATTTGACTGTCATAGGATACACAATAGGATATTTGACTGTCATAGGATACACAATAGGATATTTGACTGTCATAGGATACACAATAGTATGTTTGACTGTCTTAGGATACACTCCCGCACCCCGGCGCAGAATAGACTTAAGACGGCCCTGATCAGGACCATTCAGTGATGATTCTTGATCGTTGCTTTTATTAGTTGATTCGACTCAGTACAATGTCATGTTTGGCTTCACTCTTACGACGATTGGGGATTCTGCTCTTGTAACTCGTTGTCACCACTGTTATTTCCCGATTAACTGTAGGCATGGTCAAATCATTGTGAAGAGTTTCAGTTGTTACAAACGACGAAGCGTCAGTTATAAGTATACGTATCACGTAATATTTAGACTGAAATTACAATTTCTTAATATTTAAAATTGAATTTGTAGTTCCAATTTAGTTCCACATTATATAAGTAATAACATCGGGGGGCTAGGGTGTGGCAAATTGCATATTATTATAACAGAAAAGAGCGGCAAAGGTGCTATTTTTATGCTAATAATTTAATGCCAGACAAAAATAAATTTAATTAATATATTTGTTTGATGAAATCACATAAGTACTTAGTCATTTTACGACAGAACCCTAAAAATATTACAATACAGTTTCAATATTATTTCTCCAACATAATGGTATTTGATAAGAAATTTACGATCGACATCATATACATATTTAAGTTCATTTTTTCGACCGAAAACTGAAATAAATCTAAAATGAACTACTTAACAATATGTAAGTTAAAATTAACATAGAATAATCTGTGTTAGTTAAAAATATATTTGTTAGAGGTATTTTTTTATATATATAAATAATGTATAGGTATAGGAGTGGGCGGACGAGCAAGCGGTCCCACGTGATGATAAGTGTTACCGCCGCCCATGGACACCTGCAACACCAGGGGGCATGCGGGTGTGCTGGCTACCTTGCAAAATCCTATTCACAGCCTTCTTGAAGAACCCCATATCGTAGCTTAATGGAAAGACCTCTTGGGGCAGTTCGTTTCACAGCCTATGGGATCTCGGTATAAAAGGATTTTTGGACCGAACAGTATGCGAACACTTCTGTGACGGGAGATGCGGTTGCAGAAACCCGAGGTGGCAATTATATTGAACATTTCTTCCGAGCATTCCCCATTGTACAGGCGCACAGTGGGACAGAACCGTGCGTACCGTCTCAAAAATCTGTAACTTTTTTGTTGATTGAAGTAAATCGCTGAAATTTGGTATGTAGTGTCTCCAGAGTACATACAATCCAATAATGAATGTATCATTGTCAAATGTTTAATAAATAATATAAAATAAAATAAAACAAAATAAAAATGTATTATTTTAATATTAAACCATGGTTTGGTTAACTTATTGAATTATAATTTTACAGTTTTATGATATTAATAAACCTATTTTATGTTATTTTATATTACATATGAATCTTACATTTAAATAAATGACAAATATATAATAACCCACTCCAAAAATATGTTTTACAAATAATGTACGAAATTATTTCGATTTAAATAGCTAAGAGGTTCTTAGCTTCCTCTAACAATTTCTTGGATATAGTGACTGATGGTTTTCTGATACTTGATATATAAGGATCTGACGTAAATAGAAGACCATGAAATACGTCTTCGTTTGTTGCGGACCTAGAGCATTTTCTAGCATGATGCAATCTGAATTTTTTGTAATCTTTATTACGCGATTCTTGGGCATCCTCAGATAAATGACCCATGGGCAGAACAGCAAAATGTCTTATTATACTTTCCCCATGTATTAAGATTTTATGTACTGAAGCAGGCATATTATACCACATATATTTTGTTACGTACAGTTGTGCGGTTGCACGAGTATATTCACCAAATTTTTCTGGATTTACAGCAATACCGGATGCCATGGTTTGCAGAATAACATAGAACCTTTTAATAAGTTCCTCGTCAACCCCTGTAATTTCTGAAGCGCAGTAGTAGTTCTCAAAAAAACGCCGAGCTGTATTGCCGTCATTACTATTTCCACTTCCTTGTCGGGGCTTATCAACGTGCAATCCCATCCGGCTTCGAAACAAACTTTGTACAAGCTTTTTCTTGTCTTCTTTACTTTTTTTATCTTCCGAAGTTCTCGCAGCCCATTTTTGAAATGAAAGGTTATATGAAATATGTAAAATTAGCTCCATGCACCTGATCCACGCGTGTAACGTAGACAAACCGTATTCGTAAGCATTTATATTATCTGGCTTTGATGCAATCTTCTCCAAATTATTCATTTCACTTGGCTTAGCCCCACACACTGTACATACAGCTCCAGAACTTGTGTCAGTAAGAACTTGTGTAACTTTTCCATCCACCATAGTTAGAAATAGATCGTGACTTATTTCAATTACCTGCGTCTCCTTGTGTATCTTTGATGTTTGCAAATTATTAATTTGACCCCGAATATCACCAACCACTGAGAACAGAACACATAGAGAGACGCAACGTCTCTCCGGTTCTAAATCGCCCCTGAGAGTAGCTACTGTTAAACACCTCACTAAATATGTTAACTCGTTAAGTTTTTATTTATTTATTCTTCATTTACTCCTTTTTATTTAATTATTTTTAATATAAATATTAGACATTTTATATTAAAATATACACACTATAAAACCAAATGTTCTTTTCTCTGTGACATTCGGTAGGTAGGTACTATAAAATTTTAAAAAGTAACTATAAATAGATACTAAGATTTTATTAAATTTTAAACATTTTAGTAAATCAATAGAAATTGTAAGGTAACATTGTCTAGGATCCATTGCTTAGATCGTTTATTTATGAGTAAAAAACAACTTTTCGAACGTGCTGGCTTCGTACTGGATTAAGTGCCATGGATCCATAGGTGTTAGTAAAGCTTAACTAGAAAAATAAAAAAACTGGTTCTGCGGGCGCCACATTTGCCTTTTTCATAACTAGTTAGTGTTATCAGTAGAAGATATTAGTTCTATTAATTAGTTTTACGCATCATGGAGAGGTTTTTTATTTTTTGCTCAGGATATAATATAACTACTGATACCACATCATACTGTACCATCAGCCTGTGTTTCTCCACTGCTGGGTTTACGCATCTACCGAAGACCCCACCACACACGGTATTCAGTTCATCCCTTAGTTGCCCATGGGAAGAGATGGGGTGGTGTTATTCCCAAGCCAGCTATTATAACTCCACATAGCACGGAGACATAATAAGATATGTATTTAAATTTAGTGACATTTTTATTCGAGTCCTAAAAGGTTTCATTTATTGTAGGTATAATAGCTGTTTGCTACACAAAGCAAGCGTTAACTGACAGTAAAACTAATGAGAAATCCGAAAAGAAGATCGAACTTTTCATTGAGAAGCTGTTAGGTTCGGATAAATTCATAGAATTGGCGCAAAAATTCGCTGATGAAGTCGCGGTCAAAATAAAAACGGCCACAAGAGAAGCGAATACTGAGTTGCGTTCATATCAAAAAGACAAAGTTAATCCAAATGAGTCGTCGTCAACTGAAGCGCAAGAAAGCAGCAACGCTCCATTTAAGAAAATTAAAGTAAATGCTCGAGATATAATTGAAAATATTAAGAACATTTCATCTGATAATCTCGCATTGAAATTTAAAAATCTAATGAAAAAAATACAGCATGGAACCAATCAATCGAAAAAAATTAAAGACCCCATTAATGAGCGGAATTCAAAAGAAACGGACGTGTCTGATGAGAGTAGAGATGAAAATAATAACAATGATAATTCTGAAGATTCAGATGTAGAAAAAAGAAATAAAGGAGATGAAAAAAAGGTTATAGAGCGAAATGCAGACGTGAAGGAAGGTGAAGGGACAGAGGACAGCGGAAGCTCAAGTTCGGATACTGATGATACTTCGAAAACTGTTGAGTCAAAGAGAGACGCAAACAGAAGAGACAGTAGCGAAGATAATTATAGTCGCAAAGGCAAACAAAGGAAGCAAGAAAGTTCACATAAAGAAAAAGATGCCGAGAAAAAAAATAGTCTTCTTAGGAGCAACATAATTGATTTTACTGATACAGAGAGAGATGTAAAAAATTCTACTGAAAACATGTTCAGCGGCGAGAAAAATACCTCAATGGAACAACAAATGAAAAGCATTAAGACGACTAAAATAACACCTAAAAATTATTATGTTGATATTAATAAGAGAAGCATGTTAATGCCCAGACTACGTACAGATGGAGGAAAAACATATGCCTATATGTCTTCTCCAGACTACCAAGAATACCACGAAATGGCTAAAGCTGAAAGGCAGAAAGAAAAGGATCAAGATTATTTTTCTATAATAAATGAATAATAGAGCTTATACTTTATTCTGTTTTATTTTATTTGGGACCACGATGATTGTAACCAGACCTTAGCGGTTTCGCGGCTCTGTGCAAGACATTCCGATTCAAGACGCCTTCCGTGCCACGGCACCCCCTGGAGCATGACGCCCTGAGACCCTAGCCGACCTCCGAGCTTTGGCGCTCTCAAGGTCTTGGTGTCAGTGTCTGTCTTACTGTAGAACGCCCCAATTTAAAGCACCCCCGAGCCTCCGCGCCCTGTGCAGCTGCACCTCTAAAGCCTGTAACCACTGCTTGTAGCTCGAGGACTGATTATGTAACAAAAACCTATTGCAACCCCAGACACAAATCCTCCAATGGCCGGGGAGTCACAATACTCAATCTCAACCTGTGACGCTCTACTGCTGAACATAGGCCTTTCCCAAGGACCGCCACCACATACGGTCTTTACCTCTTTTCATCCAGCCACTATCGGCGACTTTCTTCACGAAGTCAGTTCACATGACCGGAGAGCGCCCCTGTTTGCCGGTACGTGGTCTCCATTAGAGGGCTCAATACAACGATAGCAGGTTACTGAGGACGGAAGAGGACTCCTCGGAAGCACACGAAAAACACAGTCTCACGATTTTATTTCATTATTACAAACACCGCGCACAAAAAATACTTCGTGCAGAAGTGTTCTTCGTATATTAAATTAGCTACTATTATACTACAAAATACAATACACAATTTTTACAATAATCAACCAAAAACTCAACTTCACTATTCAAGTTCCTCCCATAAGTTCTAGACTCCGTTCTGTTAAAATTTTAATTTTTAATTGAAATTAATGGATTTTATTTACGAAGTAAACTTGACATTGGCAAAATGTATTAACTGCACCATTGCCATAGATGAAAAAAAGACTGACTAATGAAGGCATAAAACCGTGAGGAAATGAACAAAAGCCGGGTAGGCTTTTGTTTACTGTACAATTGTTTGTAGTAAAATCGTACAGGCTCCTAATAATAATAAGTTTTGAAATCTCTACCCTTTATTTTTGTCTAAGCCAACAGAAAGCGTATTCAGACACAATTTACTATTAAAAAAATGAATCGTCAAATCCAAATGTCACTTTGACATCTTCATCTTTTGACGTTTATTGGCACTTTCACTATTTGTTTATCGCTAAATCATTATTTTTTTACTGTAATGTCTAGTGTTCGTAATTAATTACTAACTTTAATAAATGTAAGTTTTTTATACTATGGCAAGAAAGTGTCAAATCAGAATATAGTCCACCTGGTAGTAAGTGGATACTGTCGCCCATCACATAGACATCACCCATCCACGGTACATGCCAACATCAGTCTAGAATGACAAACGTATACGCTGCTTACCTTTGGAAATTCTAGACTGCATTTTGGGGCGACAGGAAGACATGGGGTGATGCTATTTCAAAACTGGCCGACAGCACACCACTCAACAAGCTATTAGGGCACTGAGGGACTACTGAGGGACTTTAAAAGAGTGGACTCGTCAACTCGCTTCGCCAGCGTACAGTTTCATTGTCCATGCCCATGTCCAGCAGTGAACTATAAAAGGGCGGGTCACAGTATTCTGTCTGTAGTATTCAATCATTATCAGGTTTTTGCCATTTCTCGGTGTTCATTCGATAATAATTTTATTATTATGATTTAATATGGGAGCAGCTGATGTGGCTATATCTTGTGTTATGCATTAATCATGCTGTCTCAATTTGAAAGTGCCCACTGCTGAGGATTGCACCACTTCTTGTGGTAACTGGTAATTTATTCCAAGTGTTTAAAACTCCATTGTTCATATTAAGTTATATGCCACTTGATGAGGTTAGTGACCTTCCCAGTGTTTTGTTACTGCACTGTCTGGCTCTGCAGTCCTATTCAATGTTCATTCATGAAATATTTATGTAATGATGTAATAATTGTTGATTTTATTATTCATTATTTCTCACAGAATTCCAATATGGCGGAAGTAGACTTATCTACAGATATCTTGATGGAGATGGGGGTTTTGGAAGAAAAGGTGAAGACTGAGGAACGGCCGACAAGTACTGAGTAAGATTAGTATATTATTTATACAAAGAACGCAGCATACAATCAGACTGTCCACCTGGTGGTGAGTGGATACTGTCACCTGTAGACACCCGCGGCACATGAGGACCACATTGGTATATTCCATTCCAAGACAATTTGTCCAAAATATAAACTTCTGGATGACTTTTGGCGGGAACACAAAGCAAACTCTAGTTTATGTTTGACTATAATGAAAATTGTTTTCTGAGGTGATTGGTTTTCTTGCCGGTTTAATAGTAAAAGTTCATTATTAAACTGCAAAGTATTTTTGTCCATAATGTTTGTGACAGAAAATCAAATAAATAAGATCATAAGACTGTATTATTATATGTACTTCAAGGACTATAATATAATTACTTTAATTTAAATCTACGACTAACTTACTTGACATGAGGAGATGCATTTTCAATTATATAGACTCAAATTATTAATTATGCAGAAAGCTCGCCACTGGTACAATGTGCTACTTGCGCTATTGCCATATAAGAAAAGGAAAAAATTATTCAGCATATCCAAAGAACACACAAAATATAATGACATGATACAAAATGATTACTTAGAACACTACAGTGCACCCCCATCTGTTGTTGACATGTGGAACTAAATCAAAATCAACTAAAATAATTTTTATTCTTTTAACAGCAACACAACATCCAAGGACAACACACTTAACGCTTGCTTACAAATTACCCCTCGTAAAATACGATGTACAGAATGTCATCGTTATTCTGCTGAGACGGAAGAGAAGATGCTCCGTCATATAAGGAAAGTGCATCGTGGGGAGAATCCCTTTCAATGCTACATGTGTGATTACTCCACTTATAATAAAGTCGGGTTCGAGGAGCATGTCAGACTCCATCAAGGGATCAAGCCTTATTCATGTTCTCGGTGTTCTTATAGGTGAGTAATTTGTATTCCGATACAGCAGGGGCCAGAGGTTGCCATCTTGTTTTGAACAGTATTGTATTTAAATTTTTTCTGACCTCTTGCTATGGACTCAGTTGTATGTCTAAAGAGGTAAAGTTTGTAACTTTGGATGTAAGAGGTAAGGGGCCATCCATAAATTACGTCATACGAATTTCATGATTTTTGGAGTACCCCCTCCCCCGTCCTTGTCACAGGTGGTCACATTTGTGTAACTCCCCCCTCCCCTGGTGAGACGTCACATATTTTGCAATTTTAAATTTAGAAATTATTAAATTAAAACAAACTTTACTAGATTGGTTTAATATTGATAGAGTGGGTAATATTTTCAATTTTTTCGTTAGAGTTGAAGTTTAGTTTTAATACTTTAGATCAGCTATACTCTAAGTGTGTTCCGCGGAACCCTAGGGTTCCGTGATACCTCTGTCGGGGTTCCGCAAGAATTTAGAAATAAAAAAATCAAAACACCTCTCTCTGGTCGCTCCGCGGCTGTGCGGACTCCGCGGCCGCGCGGAGACAAAACGCTATGAATGTTATTTATTTATTTATTTGTATTTGTATAAGCTTGTGTTACATTAGCTGGTACAATATCTCATAAGTTTGGTCTCAACAATTTTATACTTGTACAACGCGTTCGCTCTAAGTTTGCCGGTCTGTGGAATGCGCGTACCCTCCCCCACGTGACAACAAAACTTATAATGTGTCATAGTTTTACCCAAATATCTAACGTACACAATTTTTATTGTTACAATTAAATAAAAAATTTCGAACGTCATACACTCATACCTATCGCCAGCGGCAAACTTAAAACGAGCGGGTAGTATACTTGTAAGCGCTCAGTCTCTTTGATAAAAGCCGCCTCTGAATTAGACGCTATAGTTGTCAACTAGCGACTTTCGTCTCTAACTTCAAAGGATAAAGTCGATATTGTTTACAACACTATTTTTAAATTTCTGTTTTTATTTTTGCTTTTTGTTTATCAAAGGTGCCGACTCGAGTATTTTCGAGAATATTTGAGATCGAGTCTAGGACTAAGTATAAAAGCGGCGATCGCGCGTTGGCGTCGTCAGTTGATGATTAGCGTTCGGAGCGATAAGTTACTACCTACTTACAAGCTCGCTAGCGAGAAACTAGTGTTCATTGTTTTACTGCCTGCTGTATTCTGTTGTCTCAGTTTTATACATTTCTTCCCTGTAGGTTCTAAATTTAGTCTCTTATACGCAGTAACGATTGTGCATTATTTAAACCCCACTATCCTGACTTGTAACATTATAAATAAAGAAGAATGGAACGTTGGCTTAAAGGTGTTAAACGTGTTGCAACAACATCTTCTAATGACGCTGAATGTTCAAAAGCAATGCGCGCGGAGAATTTAGCAATCACCGATCCAGAAGATGATGCCACGAGTGCCACGACGTCAAGCTCGACGGTTTCAAAGACGAAAAAAAGGAAGTATGATGAATCTTATATCAGTTTCGGATTTGTTGATTCCAACGGCTCACCTCTCTGCATGCTCTGTAGTAAACTGCTTCCTAATAGTTCCATGGCACCTGCCAAATTGCGTCGACATTTAGAAACCGTACACCCCGAGACTAAAGACAAGAATAAAGAATTTTTTGTTCGCAAAAAAGATCAGTTATTAGAAAGTCAAAAAAATATGATGCATGTAACACAAACTACCAACGAAAAGGCCACGGAGGCATCATACTTAGTTAGCTATCGCATTGCACAAGCAGGTGAAGCGCACACTATCGCTGAGAAATTAATAAAACCATGTGTATTAGACATAACAAAATGTATGCTTGATGAAAAATCTGCAAAGCATCTTTCTACTGTTCCGCTATCAAACGATACTGTTTCACGACGAATCCATGATCTGGCAAGCTACGTCAAACAAGAACTAGTTACACGTCTACAAAATACACGATTCGCTTTGCAAATGGACGAGTCGACTGATGTCGCTGGTTTGGCTATCCTGCTGGTTATTGTGAGATATCCATATAAAAGTTCTTTTGAAGAAGACATGCTTATGTGTTCATCGCTGCTTACAAACACTACCGGGGAAGAAATTTTTAATAAAATAAATATATTTTTTGAAGAACATAATCTCAGTTGGAACAATTGCATTGACATTTGTACAGATGGGGCCAAGGCGATGACAGGTAAAACAGCAGGAGCAGTGTCACGAATGAAAAATAAAGCGCCTAATTGTAGTTCCAGTCATTGTATTCTGCATAGACAAGCACTTGCGATGAAGCAAATGCCGTCTAATCTAAAATTAGTTATGGATGAAGCGGTAAAAATAATTAATTTTATCAAATCACGACCACTACAATCCCGATTGTTCTCATTATTGTGTGAAGATTATGGCAGCAAACATAAAACACTGCTGCTCCATACAGAAGTGCGATGGCTGTCTCGGGGAAAAACTTTAACAAGGCTATTTGAACTTAGAGCCGAGTTACAAATGTTTCTTTCAGCAGATACTTCTTTTAATTTGAAGGACCGTTTGTATGATAAAACTTGGTTGTTCCGATTGTCTTTTATGGCGGATATCTTTCAAAAACTTAACGAATTAAATTTATCGTTGCAAGGTAAACAGACAACAGTGTTTCAGGCCTATAATAAAATAACTGCTTTTAAAAGAAAATTAGATTTTTGGATCATTTGCATTGGTAAGAAAGAAATAGAAAGTTTTACGTTACTCAGTGAGTTTGTTAGCGAAAACGACTCAGAAATGTTTGAAGATAATGTGTTTGAAGAATTGGTCCAATATCTCAGTTCGATGCGCGCATCTTTTGAAAAGTATTTTCCCGAAGAACACAATACAAAAATTAAAGTGAACTCCTGGATTCATAATCCTTTTTTACCCAACTTGGAAAAGCCTGAAAACATGTCAAATGAGATATATGAATCTCTTTTAGAAATGTCATCAGACACAAGTATGGAGTCATTGTTCAAAACGACGCCTCTTAATGATTTTTGGTGCAGAATCCAAGATGAATATGCAATGCTTGGCCAAATGGCTCTGGATATTCTTCTCCCGTTCCCAACTACATATTTGTGCGAAACAGGATTCTCTACCTACGCAGCCACGAAAACAAAATATCGCAATAGACTGGACGCCGAAGCTGATATGAGACTCCAACTTTCTTCCATCAAACCTGATATCAAGCAATTGATGAAAAATAAAAAACAGTTTCATACCTCCCACTAGTTAGATTTTTTCTTTTTTAATGTTTTCTATTATTGTCCTTACCAAGTGGTGAAGTAAATAATAATTAGTAACTGATACATTGTACTTTTATTATGCTGATTAATATAGAATACACTTATAAAAATAATTGTTTTATTGTAGGGTTCCATCAAGTATTTTGCTTCCCAAAAGGGTTCCGTCATTTAAAAAGTTTGAGAACCACTGCTTTAGATTTATACATGTGACGTCACGAAGCTTATGACTCGTCCCCTCCCCTTGTCACACGATGTCACACTTTGTTGACCCCCTCCCTCCCCCTTAACGTGTGACGTAATTTATGGATGACCCCTAATCTCCGAAACTACTAATCCGATTTCAAAATTCTTTCACCATTTGAAAGGTACATTATTCCAGATGGACATAGGCTATGACATATATTATGTGCAAAAAAATTGTCGGGCATGCAACGCGTGCCGGGCACAGCTAGTATAGAATAAATCAATAACGAAATTTATGGTATTTATTAAGAGGTAAAATTAATATTATACAAAATCAGGAGTATAATTTAATAACGTGAACAGCCCAGTCTAGTATCATAACATTTAATAACGTGAATGAGGGGTGTATGCCCTTGAAACATCTCACTGGCCATGGGTGAGTCCACTTTTGTAGGGGTGGTCTAGTTTCTAGAGGTAGTGGCTCTGTTATCCCTTACTTGCCCTTTACAACGCTCACAGGAAGGCCGACCCCACACGGGGATACGCAACGATAGAATGATACAAATATGTGTACCTGGCTTAAAAAATGTCTTTGTTTACAGGAGTGTATCCAAGAAAAACTTAAAGAAACACGAATTAATACACCGTCCAGATAACCCACTTAAATGTCCACACTGCGACTACTTAGCCAAACATCCTAAAGCCTTTAACTGCCACATACAAACCCATAACGACGACAAGAAACCCATCAAATGTAACTTTTGCAAATATCGCTGCTCGTCCGAAGGTGCCTTAAAAAATCATATGCAAACTCACAAATCTGTTTGCAAAGTGTGTTTCTTTGAGGCTGATTCAAAGCCACTTTTAAAGAAGCACATGTTGAAGGAACACAACATTATTAATGAAAAGGAACCTTTATTTACTTGTAAACATTGCAAATGGTCTTCAAATCATAAACCTAAGATTTTACTGCACTTGGTGCATCATCCGAACCAGTTCGTCGACGAGTCCATTGACACGACTATTTTAAAGACTTTTGCCATTATGTGATACTTTTTTTTGGAAAAGTGCATTACTGAAACTAGAGACAGGCCAGTGCAAGTGAAATTGTATGGAAACAAACCCTGTCACTTATTTTGTACCTGCAACCGAGGCTTTCACCTGCTAAGTTGTCCTACGTGGGAGTCGTGGATGCACGATTTTCTTTTATAGAGAAGTAAGCGGACCAGCAAGCGGTTTCACGTGATGGTAAGTGTTGCTAGCCGCCCATTGCAAAATTCATTGCAAAAGTCACAGCTTTCTTGAAGTACCACATATCGTAGTGTAATGGTTGCCATCAGTACCATTTAATATAATAACACATAAAATTTGTGCTTCATTACTCATTGGAAACATTTACACGAAGTATTTATATTTAGAAAGGCAACGAGCAAAGTAAGTCTTAAACGGACTCGCGTCACGCACCGCGACGCTAGGCTCGCAGCTCACGTAGGACGCGTGCGCAGCGAATGTTTGATATTTTCGCGACGCGACATGTCGCCGCCGCCGCTCACCATGACGTACGGCCAGTCTTAATGACTAGTGAATTTTAGTGATGAGTAAAATAAAAAGAAAGAGGAAAAAAACATTCGTTGCCACTAGTTATGAAAACAAAAGAAATACAATACAACTTTAATGTCTAATGGAACAGAGAAAGACACTTCATTAGTAACAATAGGAAGGGAGCTGGATAAAATAAATCACATAATCATTAATTACTTCGATAGCAATAAATAGTTTTTAGACAATGCAAGTTCGCGCGTGTGACGTCACGAGTAAATTGTAGTGATGGGAAAACACTCGCCGATTAATCGACAAATATCTCTTGACTCGAGTCAACACTGAAGATTATTTTTTACAATTGATTATAGCGCAATTAGGTATTTTTGAGTTTTGTAACGAGGACTGCTAGCGACAGCCGGAACAGAGTGAACGAGCAGCGCGGGAAGTAGGAGCTTAACGCCAACTTCGAGCATGCACCGACAGACAGCTATATTTGTAGTAATATCGATCTATTTAGAAGGTCTATCACAAATACTATGTATATTAGTAAAATGTGTTTAAAAATACAGTAAATAAAACGACATTTGAAATTATAAATTTATTTTTATTAATAGCAATTCATCCAACAAAAGTTGTTAACAAAAGTTAAGTTATTTTCACAAAATAATTGCAATCAGCCCTTTCAGTATCCACCGCTGGATATGGGTCTCCTCAATGGCACATTGTCCTGTGCACGAGCGATGTATGGCCTTTGAATGTCACCCTGGCCAAGCGGGTCAGCGAGTCCACTCTTTTAGAGCTGGTGTAGTTCCTTAGGGCTTGTGGTAGCCGTTTTGTTATCCCTTAGTTCCATTTTACAACACTCACGGCAAAAGATTTTATTTATTTATTTCACAAACAATATATATTGTGTCGGAATTTCTTATAAACTAGGTATAAATTATAAAGCTAAGTTTAAATTCATATGCAAGTCCCTATTAAGTATTAATATTATGTGCCTACTCTATTTTATTGTTTTTCTTTATCTTTAAAGTATTCTTCTACAGAGTAATAGCATTTTTGAAGGAGAAAGGATTTTATACCACGTTTGAAGACAATCACACTGGTTACCGACTTTAAATGTAATGGCAGCTGGTTGAACAGTTTAACGGCAAGCACTTTCACAGAGTGTTCCGCTATACAGAGTCTCGGTTTATCTGTCATTATTATCAGATGGGATGATTGTACCACGCCGGCCGATACCTCACGCCACATTTAGAAGTTTTTATCATGTAAATGTAAAATTTATACAAAAAACGTGCATACAATTCAACCAGTGGTTTCAACTCTCGTCCATCGACATAGCGATACATGTCAACATCGGTCAACAATGACACGGCAAGTGTGCAATGTGGGGACAAAGGAAAGAACTAGCCAGCAGTGGGGGACACACGTTGATGGTATAACTGATGACTTGTGTAGTACCTGTACAAGGAGAGCGTTAGGTGGTGTAAGGACAAGGGACAGTACTGTATCCAACAATGTAGCTACACTGATGTTATAGTCAATGACTTAGTCCTGTGTAGTGTGTGTATGAAAAGAGTTAAGTCGTGTATGGTCCAAGGATAAGGGAGAGGTATGTAGCCAGCAGTGGAGAGACTCGCTGATGATATCTATCTATCCGTATCCAGGTCTTTTCTGTTGAGGTTCCATGATATGCGAGTATTTGTAATTTCCCGCTAACCACCCGTAGTGGCCTAGCGCTGATATGGCTTCGCTAAAGCGAGCGAATTGTAAATACCTAGAAGGTTATCGTTATTTTTAAGAGTTTTCCAAGTGAAAGTTGAGACTGGAACAGCGCAACAAATGAAAAAAAGGCTGGCTATCAGGCTATGACTAACATTTGGAGTAGCCTAGCAGCGGTTAACCTAGCATTTGCTAGGTTAATTTTATTAATGAATTCAAGTATCTAAATTGACTATTTTTGCAGAAAGAATAACATTTAAGAATAGGTAAGTGTTTTATGTACACACATAAAACACCATGATACATACAATTTAAGACAATACATAAAGAAATAGTGTGATGTAATTGTGTCTCGATAAAAAGGTCTTTGGCTCATGCTACAACACTAAAGAGGGTCACTGCGCTGGTTTTCAGCTAAAGTCGTCGCCACCACTGAAGTCCGATAGACGCGGCGCTCAAATCGCGTATGAAATGTTGAAAATGTTGCCAGTAAGACGGGCAATAATTTACCCCTTCTAAAAGGCAACCTATTCTAATAAATTAATTAATAAATTAATGCATATGATAAAATTAAAGCAATCAATAAATTGCTAATTCATTCACATTGTAAAACTAGTTACACGTTTCACATTGTTAATTTAGGATAACAAGCAAATAGGGTTTTTAATAGGCATGAAAATAAAATAATTATCATATTGCACTAATTTAATTTTTATTAGATACAGGCCATCTTGGTGAAGCTACAGCTGTCAAATTTGACAGGAATACTTATTTAGTCTTGACATTTAACCATGGAACGCTACACGATTCAACAACGCGTTGAAATTGATAAAATTTATTATCAAAATCAGTGCTCTGTTCGCGTAACGTTCTGTGCGCTGCGTCCAATTTATGGTCTTCGTGGCCGTCCTACAGAGTCCACAATCCGTCGTTTAATCCATAAATTTGAGACGGCCGCTATACACTGTCAAAGTTCGAGCGCCCCTATTGGAAAACCTTTGGATTAAATTGAAAAATTAGGTAATTGGTAATTATGGTCATCATGATTTAATTCTTTTATACCAGACATATGACAATCGCTATCACTTGTATCCAGAAATTCACTATCATGATCAGATTCAGTGTCGCTATCACTCGCTGTTGATATTATGAATCTCTCCATTTCCACATCTATGAGTCCATCATTTTTGAAATATTCTGCTTCAATATTTTCCACATGCTTGCATTGAATACGCCAGTCTTCTGCTGTGATGCTTGCAAAAGCTGCTTGTGTTAACTCTATTATTTGTTTTGGGTCTTGAGCAACATTTTTTCGGCAACGCGTCTTTTGGCAAGACTCCAAATTTTTTCAATTGGATTCAAATCGCAATGATATGGAGGTAATCTTACCGCTTCGTGATTATGTTGCCTTAACAATTCATCAAGTGCATAAACTGGCGGCTCTTTGTTTTTTTTTATTATTTTACATCGTATAAAACTGGTTTTGTCCAGCTCTCTTCAAAGAAAATATTTTTTTCTCTCAACCATTGTTGGAGGTTTATTAATCTGCGTGGAGTGATAAGGTGCATTATCCATCACCACCAAAGATTTTTCAGGAAGATTTGGTACTACCTTTTCCGTCATCCATTTCCAAAAGTTTGTGGCATTCATATCGTCGTGATAATCTGCAGATTGAGATTGTGTTCAGATCAACAATGCATTCTGCACAAATCCATTTTCTGATCCAGCATGTGCAATAATGAACCGTTTTCCAGCTGATTCCGAGACCAATAGTCCATTTTCGTCTGCGCTTTGCCAACAACTCTTCCCATGATAAGTAGGATGAATGTAGGTTTCATCTAAATACACCACAGGTCTCCTGTCAATTAATCTATTTCTCTTTATTCTTTTAATATATCTGGCACGCCAAGCGGTAATATCATAGCGTTCCATCAAAACTTTGCGTTTAGACTGACAGCGTTTGAATCGGAAGCCTAATTTTTTTAATCTTCTTCGTAGCGTTGTATTACTGCCTTGAAAATTGATATCTTGTTTTAGTTCCAAACGCAGTTTGTTTACCGTTGGTATTTCTTTCTTCACCACATAGAAAAAGTGGATTTTTTTACTTATAGCACATAAATCGAAATCATCCAAATCAATCCTTTTTGGTTGCGGACGGCTTTTTCCAGGGGTGACAATTTTCTTTGACGTGCTTACCGCTACATTTCCTTCTTTAGTAATTCGTGAAGAATTTGTAACAGTTTCATTACTGTTGGAATTTCCTTCCGAACTGTATAGAATTCATTTACTTTATTCCTAATCAACTCTAAATCGAAACTGTCCAAGTTGATTTTCTTCTTCCCCCCCTCTCCTCTTTTTACCAGGCGTGGAAAATACACCATCATTCGATGTGCCCTCACCTACGATTCGCCGTATAGTAGTACTGGAAACCCCTATAAAGAAGCTACAATTAAGTAAGAAAAATATAAAATAAACTAAAAGTATCAAAACAACTCAGTCCAACTTACCGGTCAACTCTACGACGTGTTTTAAAATCAAAGATTGAGTTTGATTTACGCCTTCTTCTTCCCTTATTTTACGATACACATTGAAAACAATATTTCTCGCTTGAGATCGAAGTGGCTTTTTCGACATTTTCACAAAAACAACAAATTGTCAAGAAGACATCACGAAGTCTCAGCAGCGATTGACAAATCTCGTACTTTGATTTGACAGGTGACAATTGACATTGCCATATGAAAACCACAATTTTTTATTTTTTTTTTATGCCATGAGATTCCGGTAGACCTATACTCTCCACGCACACTCCTGACAAACTACAAGATGGCGGAGTTGTCAAATTTAGTTCCAATTTTTGTCGCAAGACTTCAGTGGTGGCGAGGGCTCTAGATCCTGACGTTCTACGGCGTTCTAATGGCGGAAGTATATCACGATATACTTCCGCCGTTAATGCGGGAAATTAAAAACAAATTTTTAAAGTACCATAGATCACAATCTATGGTACGAGTACCTACTTTAAAAAATTGCTTTTAATTTGCCGCGTTTTTTTTCAGTCTCAACTTTCATTCGTCGGACATTGTTCATTTTCGTTAGGTATTCATTTAATACAATAGTTAATTGTTCCTGAATCTAAGGTACTCGGACTTACATATTTTAAAAATGTACTTAATAATCTTACCTCGCAGAACCACAGTAGGACCATCCCAATGGTGACACATTGACCATCTCATTTTCTTCTGGTGGCGGTTCGAATTCTGTTAATGGTAATAAGATGTTACGGAGCTTCAAATCTGGGGTCTACTCATAAAACATGAAAAACAAAGTATCGGCCGATATTTCGGTAGGTTCCTACCACGATATATCTGACCGAACGAAATTCATTTGACATTTAAATCTACTATAGCACGAGACAACGATCGAAATATAGATTTTGACATCTGATACTTGGGGATCGAACGTCAAATTTCACGATAACAATATCTTACCGTTTAAATTAACGGAGATGCCAGATAATTAAAATTCCGGCCCGTGACTTCAGAAGATTTTAGAAGAGATGACAGACTGGCTACTTTATGATTGATTGTAAGTGGTCACCACTCACCACCGCTTATGGACACCTGCAAGAGTTTGAGTGTGCGCCGCCGACCTTGCAAAATTCTATCTCCAGCGTTCTCGAGAACCCCATGTCGTATCGTACCGTGAAAACGTCAGGGAGCTATTAGAACTGGTTAATTACGAATAAAATTCACAAAAAATGACAATAAGAAGTACTAACGTGTTACGGATGTAAGAGAAAGAAAGTACCTACATTTATATCAGTACGGCACAGCACACACAAGAATTAGTAGACAGAGAATAACAAAACAGGGAGGGGGACCCCAACGCCTTCCGCGGCGGGCGAAGCCCGGAGCGACCGCACTACCACAGAACAGCAACCCTTCGTAACGTGTTATCTGCCCGAGGCCGCAGACCGAACTCCACCTAGGGCGAAGTCCGGAGCGTTTCCCGTCCATGAGGTCACTACGGCCCAGAGGGTGTCGCCGATCTTATGTTTTGATGTAAATATTTCCTGGAGCAAGTCCCTCGAATTCTTTTGTGTCTTTTGAAACTCTATAGGGAGAGTGCGGCCCTGGTTTGCACAGGCGCAGTAAGTTAGTGTGCTTGTTGCTTACAAACGTTTTTTCTGTTTGGAAGATTATGAAAAATTTTAATATGGCGAATGAAGCAGTAAATTGTTTTATGTGTAATAAAAATTTAAATGAGAGTGTCTGAATTATTGTGAAAGAAAAAGCTTGCAAGATGCAACTTGCAAAGATTGCGGCATTAAGTAGGAGATTTTAACTCTTACTTAATGATGGATCATGATGGAACGATCGTGATGGATACTATGACATTTCATAGTCTTGTGCATGAATATCTGCCAAAATAATAGCTAAAGTTTCTTTAACAACTCTGCTGCTGTTGTTATAGTTGAGTCGCTCCGGGCTTCACCATACGTGGAGTTCGGCCTGGGGCCTCGTTGCACTAGGTTCCGCCTTCGGCCTCTAAATTCGGCCATTTAAATTTCGAAATGGCCCTCGGAAGTCGGAAACCAAAATTGGAATTTCCCCTTTTATATTATGACAGCCATCTTGAAAAATAGCTGATTCGGAAAA
This sequence comes from Sesia apiformis, assembly GCA_914767545.1. NCBI lineage: Eukaryota > Metazoa > Arthropoda > Insecta > Lepidoptera > Sesiidae > Sesia > Sesia apiformis. Next base: position 2,522,526 of record OU611977.1, on the reverse strand, counting down.
ATGTTTCCAAATTAGTATTCAGGGTCCCCTAAAACCTCCACATATCTATTTTCAGCCTGACCAAATCAATGAAAAATGGCCGCCATCTTGAAATAAACTTCTCACTCAGTGATATTCATTCGCTTCAACATTCGCTATATAAATAATCATATTGTACCGTATTGCAGCTTCAAAAATAAGATAAAGTAATTGATTTTTATACATATTACCGTAAAACATCAACGTTTTACAACTTTTATAATTTTTTATCACCTTTTCACTGCCTGTAGGTCGTTAAATTAGAGATCCAAAGAAACGTGTTTATACATAGATTGTCGGCAGTTAGATATACTTCAAATTTGTATCTATTTGTTCGTAATCGTAATGTCAACCGTTCGCTACTTATTTCGCGTCTTTAATCCAAGATGGCGGCCCGTGCCTCCTTACCGCAATGTCGAAAACTTGAATTTTCATTAGAGAGCCGACTTAAACAATATATATCAAAATCGCTTCTACCCCACGTTGCATACTAGTATTGACTGGATTATATTCGGAACTTCGTAAAGAGTCACACATCTTACCAAGGGCGTCGTTAGGATTTTATCTAGGGTTAGGCAAAGCAAACAATTTTCTTATATTTTAAATAGAGATTACCTCGCCAATGCTTGCAGTAGTACAAATCTCCAGCACAATGATTTACGAAAGAAAAATACTTGAAATATTTCCCATAACCTCTGTTAGCCGTGACACATACTGAAAAATGTACGAATGTTTATTTATTCTGTTCACCATCGTGATTAGAATAATTAAACTTAATTGTGATCTGGAATCGGGGAGGATCATGTGCAAATTCCTTCAGATCAAACGTAGGTTTTGTGGATTCTGTATAGGGGCAGCTTTTAAAGTATGTGTCTTACAATAATTACTCCGAAATTCGTACTCGATTCACGATCGTTACTAGATCTGAGTAGTGAAAGGATTTTAGGCAATTATTTATTGGTACAATACTCTACACCCTCCTGCGTCTCAGAAGTCTCGGGGTTCTGAATACTGGAAGCATTTCCATATACGCCACATGGACCCACCACTTGAAGTAGTTTGTCGTTAGCAGCTGGATGAGAAAAGCCGAAGATTGTGTGCGATGGCAAGCCTTAAAAGAGGTCTATAGAGAGAGACATGGAATGGAATAGTTACCTGGAGAATAAATACTCGGACAGATTAGTGGACATATATGCTCATCGAAGCTTGTCTCAACCTCGTATAGAGTTACAAATGGTGTGGTTGTTTTTGTTGGTTTAGGTGTATGTTTCAGCTCCTTAGTACCTGGAAGGACAGGATCACATCCTTGAAAACGAAGACTTGTTCGTTTGTTAATATTCTCTGTATTCTCCTATGGTATATTACTTGGACTCTAATAGTACTGCAATCAACCCCCAAAAAGACTTGTATAGAAGGGGGTGCCGATGAATTTTGACACCGGATTCGAGTTCAGAAACCCAAAAACCAATTGGAACTCATTTTCACACCGCTTTATTGCGCATAAAAAAGAGAATATAAGCGTTTAGTATAGCAAAAAACTCATATCGTTCCTTCATCTATTATGCAAAAACCATTATTTCCACAAAAAAAAAACAAATTGCCACTTCATCGTGAGTTGATTTTTGACCGCTTTTTGGGGTGTTTATTGCATACCTACTATAAAAGCCGCAGACCGGAAGGAACAGCGTTGATCCTTTCGAAATTCGGTACTGGAGAAAAATGCTTCGAATTCCATGGACAGCATTTCAGACATTCAGGTACTAGGCTATGCACCACCTGCCACAGAATTTACGAGTACCTTGATCACGTTGCTAGCAACCGAAGACAATAATTTGGAGGTACTCATTGTGACTGGGAAGATGGAAGGAAAGATACCTCCGCACCACTTTCAATACCAACATCCATGATGCCATGAATACCGCCAACGACAAAATCAGATGGTGAAACTGTTCTGTCCTTGGATGATCCAAGAAGAAGCAATCGATGGACGTGGTCAAGACCCGTAAGCAATGAGGAGAACTATGCAAGGAGGCCCCCCGCTTTAGTAGTAGTATTTCGTGTAATATTATCATTGTCTGTTGGGGCTGACATACACTATAGTGTAAAAGCCTCTAAATAAAATAAAGAAAAAAAAAATCATTGTCTGTTTCAAAAAGACTTAGACACGCTCAGGGAAGTAGAACTATTGGTGTCACCGAAGTGACAATTGTGTGATGTATTTTATTTCCTACTTTTAGGGAGTCATAACGCTAGTTACATTAGTTTAACAATTGCACGATAGATGGCGCTGTCTCGCAAACTAATTCCCGTGGGTGTGATGAAATGCGACTAGAGGATAACAAAGCAGCTACCACAAGCCTCGAGGAACTACACCACCTGTAAAAGAGTGGACTCGCCAATCCACTTGGCCAGTTTGCCGTTTTATGGTCATACATAACTCATGCACAATGTGTAGCTTGACCAGCGTGGCATTTTAATGCCATTCAGTCCTCATGCAGAAGACGATGCGCATGAGGAAGCCCGTGTGCATCAGTGGATAATGAAAGGGCCGGTTGTATTGCATTGATGTTGAGTGTGAAGTAGTTGAAACCGCAAAACCATACTACTTATACACAAACCTTCTTTGCCTTCTCTTGCTATGTTTTTAGTCACATTTGTACGCTGAATGTCCCACTTTTTTGTCCTATTTGTATTTGATGTTAAAGTCTCATTCTGGCCCGCATCAGTATTACGTCGTGAATGATGATACACATTGCACGTATCCCCCGAGGCAATTGAAAATTCTAAAAAAAAATGTAAACAAGATATTTGTTTTTACTAAAACGCTCAAATTTAGAATTTTAAACAAACTTACCAAATATTCATGTGTATTTAATGTACCTACCTATGTACTTTGTATTATCGTATTGATATATAACTAGTTTATATTTCATTATTATTATATCGATGGTTAAAAAATCAATTGGCGTTAAGGGGCAAAAGGGTGATCTTTAAATGACTTTTTTTATTTTTTTTAACTATTTAATCGATATTTAAAATCATATTCTTGAAAAATACTGCTTTTGCACGCTAAATAATTGAAAATTATATAATTCCTTCATACATGTTCAAAAGTAAATTATAATTATATAATGACCACGTTAAAATCGCTCAAAATATGGGACTATATGCGACGGTCTTTCAAGCACAGACATATGCAATAATTACTTGCGTTAGGGAGACAATGAGTAGACTTTCCAAAAATATGACAATCAATTTGTATTCTCAGTGACAATCGAGCTGCTCTACAGACGCTCATGTCCTATAAAATCGATTCCAGGTTAGTGCTCAATTGCGTTAAGGACCCAAATAATCTAGGTAAACACAATAGCGTGAACCTAATTTGGGTCCCGGGACATGAGAGTTTTATAGGCAACGAAAAGGAAGATGAACTGGCAAGAAAGGGATCAGAGACGAAATTCATTGTACCAGAACCCTTTGCAGGTTTTGTATTAGGAACAATAAATAAGGTACCGATATATATCGTATAAAAGTCCCTTTGGCAAAGTACCCGGCATGTTGGCGGCATTGCGTCGCTGGACTGCTATGCTGATGCGTTGTGTTGTGGTCCTCAGAGCATCTGATCAAGAGCAGACGCTCTAATGTCCGCGAAAACCATCCTGACTCACGTTCACGGTTGTTCGCGGGGCTTCACGGCGTGACTCTAGAGCCGGCTAAAGATTTGCGTTGTAAATTCTCGTTCGCACACAGATTTGATCTTTCCAATATTAGCAAAACTCAAAATACTCCTTTGGTCACTTACCTCGACCAGGATTGTCACACATGTTGTTTAGAAACAAATAACAAGCATTTAAAAAGTCTTTATACACCAGACTATCATTTATTTTCCTCACAGCGCATACTTTCGTGTTATTAGATTTACATACAATATCTCTACTTGCACATAATTCTTTTATATGTTTGTATTTTAGATGTGAGTTATATGTTACATTTGTTTCATTTAAAGTCATTATTTTCATATGGACACTGTAACAATTTATATATTTAAACACGAAAAGAAATGCACAAAAAAAGGAACCCCGGAGAACCGCCATCACTTTGTTTCAATTGAAAGTTAATTAAGTAGAAATTGGGCTGTAAAAATAGTAATTACCTTTATGTACCTACTTTATGCAATAAATTAATGTAATACTTATCAGACCAATTCAGTTTCTTATGCCCAATTAAAAATTCAACTAGGTATAGCAGAATTTATTGGCTACTAGCGCTGCCATCGACTTCGTTTGCGTGAACGAACGTTTCTGATCCCTTAGTAATAAAAATAACTTCGTTCGACGTACATTGTTGATGAAAATTACAATACATTTGCCGTGAGTCCTGATAAGTAATGTTTTTTCCTTTTCTGTGTATATTTAAATAGTAACATTACATTGTAATCTGGCTGTAATTTTCTTGTAATATGTCATAATTTGTAATTAGATAGTAGGAGGTACTATTTGAAATATGTAATTTAAGTTTAACGACACATTTTTGAACGTCTATTTATTAAGGCAGACCATATTGGACAATTTATTTCTCTTTCCACCTTAATTTTACATATGTTTTGGCAAATAAATTATTTGATGTGATTCGAACTTGTGATTCCCGCGGGAACTTCATTATTTATCTGGATAAAAGTAGGCACAACTAAATGTTAGCCCGTCACATAAGGTATAACTATGTCTAATTTCATTAAAATTCATTCGTACTTTATATTGCAATCATTTTTTTCAAAAAATATTGCATATAATGCCAGACACGGCTCTGTTACGATTATATTATAAGATAGTAAAAATTGGTCCTATAAAAGATACAATACGAAAACATTGGCCATCGGCTAATCCGGAAACACCCGAACGTGTCGTCCACGTCTATGAATTATCGTACCTCTAATTGCATACTTTATTTACTACTTTATTGCATAGACGTCATTGCATTGACGTCATTGACTTTATTGCATGGATGATGCGGTCCAGGTATTTTCGGATGAGCCGATGGCCAATGTTTTCGTAATGTATCTGAACGTGCACGTCTATATAGACAGGACATAGATATTGTTGTAGTAGAATAAAAAATATCTATGCTTTTGTCTTTGGCAGAAAAATCAGCTGTCAAAGTCCAGTTTGAAGTTTGTTGATAATACAGAGTCAGTATGTAATAATCCTAGTTGTTTAATTATTGCGAATACCCTTTCCCAAAACAGATATATTGTAATTTAGCGATACTATAGTTATTGTGGCTCCATACGCCCCTCTCTCATAAAAGACTATCGTGAAATGCATTTGCCACTTTACCCAGTTCTCGCAATGTATCTACGTGTTTCGGTAGTGATTGAGATATGCCAGAGCCCATTCTTATCCCATCCTGTCTTATTTTCCCTATTCTTTTTTTAATCGTATCCACAGTGTATCCGGGGGCATGCCAACGTTCGTCATTCTGGACTTTGTTGGCGCATATCGCGAATGTTCATGCATATCCACTTACCACCAGATGGATTAAGGGATCTTGTAATCTGAGATACTAAATTTAAAAAAAATAAAAAGAATAACTTGACCTGTAACTGAATGTTGCAAATCGATTTTCACCCACTTCGTATTTACTTGGTAATTTGCAGGCTTACGTAAAGCTCAATGATATTATAATAGCTCCTTTTTATATAATATCATTGGTAAAGCTGATGACAATATAATATTATGGTGTTGAAGGTTGAAGATTCGCAGAACCTGATGCAGAAGAGTGGTTGACCAGCTAAAGTATGAGATAGATAGATAGGTAGTGTTGAAACGTGTCCCTTGTGATTACTACAGTCCCTTGTCCCCACATCACACACCATCTAATGCTCTCCTTTACACACTAAACAAGACTAAGTCATCTGTTTTACCATCAGAGACTCTCCATTGTTAAATACAGTCCTCTTGTCCCCACACTAACATTCCTTATACACACACTGTTAGAATGTGTAAACACGCTATTAATGTCAACTGTGAATAGCTGTCACCTGTCAACCTTAAACTGTCTCTCTGTTATTATAACCGCTTGTGCCGTTGGTAAATGTGAGATTATAAATCAAGTCTATAATCAGTTATCCTAGTCCGTATTACAAATATTCCAACACACACAAGTCATCGGTTATGCCTAACGTGACCATATATATTTTTCGTCAGAGCGGGACACCTGCGAAATTTTTAACAAAACAAGAACTAATTGCTGTTTTAACTGCTTTTTATTTACTAATAATAAGGAAGTGATTGAATTTACTTAATATAACGTCTCTAGGCACTTGTTTTATATTTGTCGGCGGAGCAAATCTGTTTCATTCTGGCGGGGACATTTTTGCTCTTACTGGGGACAGCGGGACAGACAGTGTGAAAGCGGGACTGTCCCGCCCAAAGCGGGACGTATGGTCACGTTAGTTATGCCCCGTCAGTGTTGCATACATATCTCGCAGACTCCCCCCCCCCACCCCATTCACATAATTTATCGTTCATTCTTGTAATCAATTATGCAGTCAACAGTCGTTTATGCGTTAACTGTGATTGACTAAAACCAGTATAACAAGGCTATTTCCAGACATTTTTAGCCCCAAGCGAATCACAAGCTGAGTTCTGTCTATCTCGTGAGAATCTTTTCATTACTCGGAAGAAGGAAAAGATTTGGAAACAGCAAGTACATTGGAATCCTGTTCACCGAAATGTGGAGTCTATGACACCACTCCCTCTAATAATTACCGCTGTGCAGGGACATGATTTGCCGACGTTTCTTTACAACGGTTTGCATGAATGAGAAAGAAAGATTACTTTCAACAAACATTCTTACTTATTTTCAATTCAAGCAGTTACATAATATTGGTCGATATCGGTTGATAAATGATATCACTGCAAACGGCAAGTGAATTTAATTTTGATAATTACCACAGAGCGAGACTCTCGCGGCGATATTCTTGCCGGTGTTACCAATTTCAATAGTAACTCTACGAGTTATCGCCGAGCCTATCTACACACGTCGATATCATCGCGAGAGACTCGTTCGTGTAGTTGGCGCCTTACAAGTGTGTGTACGAGTGAAGAGGAAAGGTAAATAATACGTAGGTTGATATTCGTCAACATTGTCGTGTAATCTTCGCTACGTCTTACAAATACGTGTTGCAAGCTCGCTTGTGTAAAGTGCTATCTCCATTTCTTTGCTTCCTCTGAATTTCCGTAAAAACGCATTAAAAAAACCATATTTTTCGGATTAATTATTTATTCTTTACATTAACTTATTTATCTTTTATAACGATTGATACCTCCTTCCGGCGACAGCCGCAGGTCTTCTAATGAAGTTCTGTAGCAAGAAGAAAATCTCTTTTTAAAATATTCACTTTTTGACCTCGAGAAGCAGTAGGTAAATATCAGTATTCTTTAAAATTTCGAATACAATTTTAAAAATATAAATACCTACCTAAAACTGGATGTTTTTAACTCTTCGGTTTGCTAACCGTATCCGCCGACCTTTAAATTAAAAAAAAATATGATGGTTAAGAAAAATATACAATGAAGTAATGGTTTGAAGAAATAACCAAACGTTACCATACAGTCCTCTCGCTTGTGCCCACACCACACACGATCTAGAGCTCTGCTTATACACACACTACACAAGACATATGGCTCATTTACACAGGGAGAGATTCTTGAATGCGAGTTTCGGTAATCGGTCAAAATAACTTTCAACATAACGTTCAGTTGCGCTCGAGAAGCCGAAGAGATAACATCTCTCCGAAAGTGAACGCAGTCGCCACTGAAGATGTCAACCGCAGTTGTTGACGAAACGTTTGGAAGAAAGAGAAGAGATTCCAGAAGACCTCGGCCAAGTAGCCCGGAAGATTCAATTAATAATCGGTCAAAAGCTAGTAAAGCTGTTATCATCATCTGATCACTGTTATCATTGAGTTTTTATCTTCATGTGAACAGTTGTAGACGAGAATTGTATGTAGTTTGGTCGCATACGAAACTCGTATACGAGGTTCGTATTCTCGTTCGAACCGTTCGAGAAACTCTCCTTGTGTAAACGAACTACAAGTCATCGTTTTTTATAGTAAAAGTGGCAAGCGATCTGCCCATGAGATGGTAACAGGTCACCGCCGCCCATGGACACCTGTAATACCTGGGGGTGCTGCTGACCTTGCAGAATCCTGTTCACAGGTCCTTTGAAGAGCCCCAAGTCATAATTAAGTGGAATAACCTCAGCTGACAGTCTCACAACTTTCGGGTTCGCGCCATAAAGTGTCTTGATGACCGCATCGGTTGTACATCAATTCTCCATGACTGGATACAGTCATTTCCCTTGTCCCCACACCACAGAGTCGAATTAAGGAGGGGATATAGGGGGCTATAGCTCCGGGCCCTGCCTCCCGGAGCCCCAAGCTCGACCATTTAAAAACTCTTGTATCTAAAATTTATAAAATTGCTCGCATTAAATGGGCCTCTGCTCTCAAATAGCCCCAAGCCCTCAATTGTCCTAATCCAACACTGCATCTCCACTGTAACTACATACAGACACTAGGTGCACAAGACTAAGTGTGTCATGTTGAAGTACGTCCTACGGAATTGAGATTATTTTAATAGTAAGATTACATGATATGCATGATGTTCTTGGTCACGGTGGCCCCATCTATAGTGAAAACGGCCTGGTACCATCCTCCATACATCTTCTTGTAAGCAGGTATCTTGACGGTGATGGAACCCTCTCCGGTCTGGAATGGTAGTTATATCTAAATTTTCTTAAAACAACAGAACTATCATCCTCCAGGCTTTAAATTATTTTAAACAGATTAACCATACCCATAAGCCTGTGTCTATCCATTATTGGATTCTCTTAAGGACCGCACAGTCTTCATCTCTTCTCATACAGCCACTACCGGTGACTGTTTCCAAGTCGTCAGTTCACGCGGCGGGAGGATGTCCCACGCCACGCTTCCCGGTAAATGGTCTCCATTCGAGGACTCTCCTCCCCCATCAGCTATCGGTCTTGCGGCATTTACGTATGACATGGCCACTACCATTTCAGCTTGTTTGAGATGTAAGTCCTGACTTCCAAGTTAGAAAGTACCTCAATTTTATTGTCAAAGTAATTAGTAATTTTACCTTTAAATATGTGAAAGTGTGCTGTGATAAATATCTAAATCAAAGACACATTCATTTTATAAGTACCTACTCACTATACATTCTATATACTCCCCAGTACCCCAGATTTACACAAAGGTTAGTACTATAAAAGGGCTGCAAGTTTTAATAGGACGTCGGAGAATGCTACGTGGAACTGTGAAAGGCACTAATTCCAATAGTCAATTGTCCCATTCTTTTATAAAAAGGACATGTCTAAAGCTATTCGACGGTCATGAAATGAAGTCATGTTAAAGAAACTCATCATTTGGTTATAAATGCATCGCTGACTAATTATGTAGGTTAATACCTTGGGAAAAGAAAGTAGAGGTGTAACAGAAGTGACATAACGGAAACAGATGTTTTGTGAAAGTTATAACGGAAGCAGAAACAGTCGTCATTTTACATAACAAAAGCGAAGTTGATTTTTTCTGTATTGTTTATTTAAAAATCAAAAAAGTACAACATAAACGGTAAGTTACATATAATCATTGGTAAAAAATGTGTAAGTATTTATTATTGCAAAAATTAATATTGAAATTTTAGGAGTGGCAGATTGTATTTTAAGAATAAAAGTTTAGCAGCTTTCTCTCCTAGATGGAGAGAAAGCTGATAAACTTTTATTTTAATTATTTATTTATTACTTTTTACATCATAAATTAGCTGCTCCGCTGAACAATTGTTCGCTGGCGACACTGCTAGGTGGAGCTGCTAAAAACCTGCAGACTAAATGGTAGTAAAATAGAATATTTTTGAGCGTTCATTTGCCACCAAAAAGCACTCACGCACTTTGGCACGATCTGCCGCGCACTAATTCAAAACAAATCACTCGACGTGTTTCAACCTGTCGCCTCAACGCACCTCCCGCGGCCCCGCGCATTGTATAAACATTAAACAACTGCACAGCGCTTCCGTTATACATCCGTTGTAAAATAAACAGAAGCGGAAGTGTCAATTGTCGCGGAACTTCCGCACTTGCGGAACTGGAAGCGGAGCTCCACTAAAAGAAAACTAGGTCACGAGTAAATGTGTTTAATGTTAACGTTTAACGTGCACTCATACACATTAAACATCCAATTAAGAGTAATACGTTACGACATCAATTGTCTTACCGCGTAGGTAGCTCCTCCAGTTCTACGAGCACCGTCCAGTGTTACCGGATAACCATTTCCAAAGACCTAGAATTATTTTCAAATATAAGGTCTTTCATTAACATCAGTCGCATAATATAAAGAGCAAATATAAATTGACAAGTTAGATTTGCAAGCGAAAATCGCCCTTCAGTTTTAAGGCTCGTTTAAACAAGCAGAGTTTCTCGAACAGTTCGGACAAGAATATTGTAGGTACCTATATGATTCTCGTATGTGATCAAACTTAATACGATTTTTGCTTGTAAACTGCTCGCAATGATGATAAAAACTCGATGATAACATTTGTTTATACTAGGCGACTTAGATATTCTTCACCGATTTTCTTAAAATGCATTCGAGAAACTCTCCGCTGTGTAAATGAGCCTTTAGAATTGTTAAATTGAAACTGTACTTTGAAGTGCTCAACGTTATCATTGGCCGACTGTACCTTTTTGTGGCAGTAAGATGGTATAAATCGCGATAGTTAAATATCAATTTACTGATTTCATTAAATAGGTAATAGCTTCTGCCTGCGGCTTCGCTCGCGTGGACAAAGCAGCTGTAAAATATTTCTAACACCTGTAAAAGCATCGACATAATGGATTTTGCGGGTGAAAATCCATCCAGTAGTACTTCCTTGTGTATAACTATAACTCAACTTCCTTGTGTCATATGAACATGACACATATAAAAGTTGTCCTTCTGGATACTTAGCTATCATTAATGAAAACCCGATCAAAAGCCGTTCAGTAGTTTTTACGCGCTGCTCAAACAAACAGACAAACCTACAGACAATTTTAAAAACTACTGTTTTGGGTTCTGTAGCTTAAATTAATTAAGTCTATTTAAAGATTCAACTCCTTTACTGTTTTGTTATATTTTGTGTATAGATTCTTTTCGTAGGTTTTCGCGATTACTATACATAGCAATTAAACAACTTTGAACGGTTTGAATCGCGTATATTTAACATTATTTATATCCGGACGTTAGGGATAGGTTATGATTAAAAAATTTCAGACGATAGTTCAAATAATTTCTTAATAACTTAAGTGACAAATAAAATCAATTTAGTCACCCCGTGACCACGTCCACTGCAAAGTGTTCGAAACGTCGGGATATAAATAATGTTAAATATACGCGATTTAAACCGTTCAAAATTGTTTAATTGCTATGTAGATTCTTTTCGGTTTGTTGGTTTACTAACCTTTGCAACAGTACAACCCGTACATTTGAATTTGATAATCTGCTCAACACTTTTACCATCCGCTGGTTCTTTAACTTCGTCTACTTTCTCTATTTTGATGCCTTAAAAAAAGAATATTATTGTAAGGTTAAATTAAAAATATCGGCATAAAAAATATACCTTTTTTTTATATGTATATGGCAATGGTGCAATTAGCACATTCTGCCAGTGCCAGTCTGAAAACACATCAATAACGTTTTGTGGTCTAAGACAATGCAACTTATCATCACTGATCGCTCAACTCGAGTCAACTGTCAAGGACAGGTCAAATTATGAGAATGATTGATATACATACATGATATTAATAAATAATATAATAGTATCCATAATTGCACCTAAAGACAATCTATGTGTCAATGTCCATAAATTCCGCAACAATGTGTGAGTGAAATGGAGAAGGTGTCGCTTCGGCCGTGCCACTCGTCGACGCCGCCGACATAAAACGAACGTTTCCGAAATCAGAAAGCAGCTTTGTAATACTGCGCAATCAAAATGTACTCTTATCTCGGACGCTTTGTACACGCAAACTGATCCCTATTTATCGTTCGGCTAATAACACCAGTTACTCGAAATAAATAATAGGGGTTAAAGTATGAAATTGCCGTTTTATAGTAATAGATACTTTGAATTGACATAAAACCTTCATGGTGTGAGATTTTCGAGTGAAACTTTTTTCACATGATACCTATGAGGTTCTTGTTTTAAAAAATGTGCAACATTCGATTTTCGACTTTCAATTGTTTTTTTTATTCAGCTTAGACGGGAAAGATGGATACTTCGAAAATTCGAGTAATCTTTGAATACGAGAAACCGTTGTAACTCTACAGGAGCTGCAGTTAGAAACCATACGTCATCCTCCGTACTCGCCAGACCTTGCTCCAACGGACTACCATTTTTTTCGTGATTTGGACAATTTTCTACGTGGTAAAAAATTTTCTTCCCAAGAGGCAGTACAAAATGCTTTCACACAGTTTGTCGAATCTACATCCCCAGCGTTCTATCGCAAAGGCATAAATGAACTTCCGATTAGATGGCAACAATGTATAGATAATGAGGGTAAATATTTTGATTAAATAAATACGTTACATTTTAGAAAAAAAACGAGTTTTAATTTTTCAGTACAAATCGGCAATTGGGTTATTGAAAAAAAAAAAAAATTATAATTTTTTTTTTTTGTATTTTAAAACTTTATCATAAATTATATTAATAATCGATGCGAAATACTCTTTAAAATGTTTATTTAATTTTTTATAAACAATTTAAAATTGATAAAATTTTAAAAAGAATCACGTGACTACAAACGCGCTACGATTGGTCGCCATGTTTGTGACGTCATAATGTTAAAAGGATTTCTCGATAGTACAGTATCACAGGCTTCTACATGTAAATTGACGACAAAGATCCGACATTTAGTTTAAAAAATTATTTATATTAATAACTTTTATTTAGTTATGTGTGATAAAGGATTTATAAAGGCTAATTCCGATAATATACCTGATGTGGATATATTTATGATAACAGATTTTCTTAAAAATGATATTCGGTTTAATTCAGCTGAAGTTCGAGGTGCTAAAGCATCAAGGTAAGTTTATAAAAAAATAATATTGTAAATTAAAATATTAAATGATTTATTCGTCATTAAATATAATTTGATGTTGTTTTGGAATTAGGTCGTCGCACTGCTTGGAACCATTTATTTCGACGTTTAACATTTTGTGGAATATTTAAAAACATTTTTTCAGGAGTTGTTTTTGTAGTAGGGGTGTTCATTTAAAAAATATATCGATGTTTTTAATCGATGTATAACATCGTAACCCTGCATCGATGTTTTTCGATACATCGCTTGAAAACATCGATGTTTTTTCAACATCGAATACTTTTATGTTTTTTTTTCGGGTTTAGTAGTTATTGTAAGGGAGACATTGTAAGTAAAACAAAAAACATTAGAAATATTTTATTGCGACATCACATATTACAAAATGAGACAAAAAATACTAAAGTCTAAATCAATACTTTTATTTTTGTGATCTGCTTTAAAACCAATGCTGTTTAGGCAAACTTTGTAGAAATAAAAGTTTACTCAAACGTTTACCCTTCAGTCTATTCCTTTGCTGATTTACTATTTGGCCAGCCTTTGAAAATAACCGTTCGGATGGGACCGAAGTCCCAACAATAGTCAAGTATTTGAAAGCAATTTTATATAGTTTAGGAAACTGAATTTTGAGATCGTTCCAGATTTCCAAAGGATTTTCATTCAGTCGTCCTACAGGACTTCTCAAATAAATGGATAACTCATCAGAAATCGCATCTTCAGATTGCGTTGCTTTCCAGCTCTTGTTTACTAATTTATGATGGTCTTCCCATAAAGAAAAACTCTCTTCTAATTTTTCCGATTGATCTGAATCAGATTCCGACATTTCCAACGTTTGTGTATTATTTTTCATGAATTCCTTGATTTTTGAGACTGCTGTAGAGCAAGCTAGTGCGTCCCTGAAATGCATTTTTTTGAACCGTGGATCCAGTACAGTGGCTATGGCAAGTGGAGTAACTCGCTCTATAGCACCCATTCTTTTTTCTATTTCTTTAAGCACAATCGATTTCAACTCATTGGCGAGTGAATCTACCAATCTGAGAGCTTGAATTTTTAAAACTAAGCAATGGATTAAAGGAATTACCTTGCTGCTAGTGCAGTACATGTCGCCGGATACTTCTCTCGTAGCAGCTTCGAGCGGTCGTAAGACTTGTAATACTGAAGAGAGAATTGACAATTCTGACGCATTGACCATTGCTGGTGCATTTTTATGGCGGATAATTATATCGTTTACGACAATGTGTAATTCTAAAAACCTCTCAAGCATATAATAAGTGCTGTTCCACCTTGTTGCAACTTCTTGAATCAATTTTGTTTCTTTATCGGTGGCTTTTCTTAAGTCATTGCTTGCAATGTTACTTTGTTTAAACCATGTAACAATTTCTTTAACCTTTGTTAATAGACTTCGCAACTCTGGACACTGTTGTAAAGCGTTCTGAACAACTAAATTTAAAGTGTGCGCAAAACACGGAATGTGTTTCTTACCAAAAGCCAAATCGACGGCCTTAATCATAGATGCTGCATTGTCAGTAACTACAGCCGAAACTCTATCGGTGTTAATATTCCATTCGACACAAGTATTAAGAAGCATTTCAGCAATGTTCTCTGAAGTATTACGCTCAAATGACTGATATACTCCAAGAGTTATTGAAAAAAAATCAATACCTATACCGAAGTGTGCTGTAATCCCAAGAAAACTTCTCATGCTCATTGTTTCTGTCCACATATCTGTCGTAAGGGTGAGGTTTTCTACATTTTTTATTTTATTTTTGAAAACAGCTGATAATACATCATATTTATCATCAACCCAGCGAGTTATTGTCGTTTTACTGGGAAGCTTGTAATGCGGCGCAATCACTTTCATCAGATTACGAAAACCCTCATTTTCAACAATCATAAATGGTTGATTATCCTTACAAAGCATATAAATCAAAGCATTATTTATTTTCAAAAATTTATCGCCACTTTCCGAAAATGAATTTATATGTTCGAAACTCTCTACAATCGACTTTTGACGCTTTAAAGATGGAGGGAGAGGATCGTTGATATGGATATCTTCTGTTGATAAGCATGTTGAAGCTTTATTTTTCGATTCTATCGTATCAGCTGTACTGGTTGATGGCAGTAACTCAGGGTTGGAGACAGCAGGTTTGGAGACTATTTTAATTGTTTCGCTGTCGACATCGGATGAACTTACATTATTCGTCGCTTGCAAGTTTTTTTTATTTACTTCTAAAAACGCAGCTTTGTGGATATGTTTTACGTGCCCAATCAAGTTTGACGTATTGCCACTCGATTTAATAGATTTTTGACAAAGCTTGCATTTTGCAAGGTTTCCATTTCCTTCAATTTTAGTGAAAAACTGCCACACGTTACTCTTCTTTGGAGGCGCCATCATTTAATCAACTGAAAAAAGAAAACAAAGTAATGGAGGTATATATTTATCGATTAATTTACCACTCTGTAGAATCACATCACTATTGACGGAATTCACGACATTCTAAGTAAAAAAAAGTAAAATAAACGTGACTTAATTTGTTCAAAATAACTTATTAGAGGAATTATTCGTGCAATAGTGCGTGTATTAGTATGAATATTGGGCCAAAATGTTAAAAAACTTAGATTGTTTGTCACACACAAGTTGAGGTTAGGTTAAATATATTCTTAAGCATAATAACATTATTACATACCTTTTCAACTACGAGCATGGAATTAAATGATACGTCAAGCCAGTTTATATTAAAATGCACTTATCACGTATCACTTAATTACTTGTTTAGATTAGTTAGAGTAAATTTCGATTCACAAACAACAAACACCAGCAAACTGCAGCCTGCAAGAGCGGGGGAGGAGCGAGTGAGTGAGTAAACAAAATTATCCAATATCCATTCATTTAACCAATGCAGCCAACCGCAAGAAAAATCAGATGACTTTTTCTCATGGTAACAATTGTTAAAAATTGAAATTATTAAATCAATACCTACTAAGTTATGTGAACTAGAAATATATTATTCGTTAGTTAGCTTTTCCATTGATTCCATGTTTTTAATAAAACCATCGATACATCGAATAGAAAAACATTTGTCAAAACATCGTATCAATCCGATGTATCGAACGGTAAACATCGAATGGATTCAATACATCGATGTTTAGTGAATATCCCTATTTTGTAGTATTCGTACATAATGGTACGAAGCAAGCACGATAACTTTTAAGGTTAGACATTTTCGATATATTTATTAATATATTGACGATAATAACAAGATTTAATCGATTAATAGTCAAAATACTGTATCAGCTGTGTGCTACGATGAGTAGAAATTAACATTGTGACGTCACACGCGCTCGGGTTTGTTCGGGAACTGTCCGCGTGTTTTCGGTACTGGATTCAAAAATTTATTTGTAATTAAATATAACTTTTTTATTAAAGCGAAAAAAAAAAAAAACTAAAAATAGTTTTGTTATAAAATGTGTATATGATCTTTCCATTAATGATAAAAAAATTTTTTTTTAAAAACCCAATTTCATACTTTAACCCCTAATACTTTCATTTGACAACGAAAAAGTAAAAGTTGCTACTGGACCGATAACTAGTTTCAGAAACTGTTTACGTTTTGAAACGCCCATACCTATACTTAAGTAGTAACTCAATGGTACGGGCCGCGATTGCAACTCAACGACTACCTTAATGCGAGAGTAAAATAGATACATCAAGACTATTATCAATCTATTTAGGCCTGAAAACCTGAAATAACATAGTGCTGCAATGACTTATACTTATACTACTTGTAATTTGAGAGCTACTGAACAGAATTTGATATAATTGTCACTAATGATTTATATTTATCTAATGTATTTGCGTATGTAAATACATAATAGAGAACATTTGCATTACAAACTTGGTAAAATTATCGGTTAATCTTACGTAAAAAAATATTTGTATACATTTTAAAAATAATGAACACAGATACTTATTATTGATGTGGAGATCACATTTCGAGTAGGAATTAAAAATCATACTGAATTTTAAATGGTTATATATTTATTTTTAAGTATTACATCTAAACCTTAAATTGAAGGGTATACAATCAAAACCAGCTATATCTACGAAGGTTTTTTTTTCGTAAGACGTAATATGTAAATGTTTCAATTTCTTTAATTCTGACAAATTTGGCTGGATAAATGCCTGTATATAGTTTTAATCGAAATGAACCATTGAGTACAGTAAAAACATGTGTCCTGAGTAGATAACAAATTGCATGCGTATTAGTATGACATTCATAGTTAATTTTGTGATAGTTATGGCTTTTAGCTGTTTTTGATTCTACACCCCTCAATTAATTTAATATCAAATTAAGTTAAGAAATGAGTCTGTGTTCCAAAACACGTAACTAATGACACTAAATAATATGATCCATATAAAAAGCAGGATAGCTTTTTATTTTTTGCAGAGACATAATAGGTACCATGAATTACTATGTCACAAATTGATGATTGGAACTTGACCTAAATTAATATAATTAGACAAAATAAAAAAATCATCTTTGGGCAGTGAACCAAAATTAAACTTTACAAATCATTTTCTATGGCATGGAGGATTGTTTTACACAAATTTTCCCATCCACTGCGTTTTGCTTCTGATATTAATTTATGTTCTAGTTTTTTAATATCTTCTTCAAGTTCATCAGCTAGTTTATCGGTTTCTGCTTTGTGGTCAGTCTCCATTGCTTCGCACTGATTTTCAAATGAAGAATGAATTTCATTTAATGCCTTTGACATTTGTTTATGAGCATTGGTGGTTTGTTGAACACACTTCATGAGAGCACCAGCTAAATGCTCAATTTTCTGTTCATTATCTTTTAGAGCATTATAATCAGCTTCCATTTGAGCATGGATTTGAGATACATTTTTAAGCAGTTGATTATTGCTTTGCTTTCTGGAATAAATGTTTAATTTTGAAATAATGAATTCTCTAAAGTAAATAATATATAATTATAAAACATACTAAAATATTTATATTGATTTATGTTCATCTGATGTTTAGAAAAACAGGATTTATTTAGAAAGTATAAGGCTACTATGCATAAATGAAAATTTTTAATATTTTGTTTACAATTGAGCAATGCTTGGAGCAACTGTACTATACATATATGTGACAATAAGTTTATCAATATAATATTTTATTTTACAACAGTGATTGCATTGTGATATCAACAATTAACAAAACTAGTTTATGCTAGTTTGAAATTTAAAAATTTTCAAATGTCCATCAAAAGAAATCTGTAAACTGACTAGCGAGTGTTAGAGAGGATTAAAAATCATTATATTTAATGCAAGTGGGCTTCACTCTGTCAAACTTTCTTACATTTCAATAGCTTCTAGCCCTGTGCTATACTATAGGGAACAACAAGCATCAATAATGAAGCTTTGGCAAGCATCAATGATGTAAATTTTTCTGGAATTTATTTTTGATGGAGGGCTTTTTTACAAACAAGCAGACATCCAAATTTAATGTCACATATTGTACAGTCCTGATCATTGTTTTGCAAAGTTTGCCTTTTTCTAGAAGGTGATTTTGCAAAACGCTGTGTCAGATACATAAATTCACATATTTCATAATTTACCTGGTCTTCAATTGATGAGTTATAACATTGAATAACTTCTGACGTGACTCTTTGCACGCTTCAGTATTTGTATTTATTTTCTTCTGTATGTTAGTTTGTGCAACTAATTTACTATTTATTTTGTTGTAGTCTTCCTCAACTTCTTCAAGTTTTTGCCGCTTCTGTGGTTTCTTGTTTTTCGGTGAGATCTTTAAATATCGGGATCCGTTTATTATATCACTTAAATCCTCAGATATGAACTTAGATTTAGCAATCGTTTTTGCCGACATTTTATTAACAAAATATTAATCGGAAGGTAATCTATATTTGTTTCTGCCGTTAGTATATTTCCCGCCGAACAGATAATTTTTCTTTTCTCCAAATTGGCGCGGAGATGCGAAATCGAATATAAAAAAAAGTACGCAATAAATGTGCAAAGAAATCTAGACATACAAATCATACAATACTGAATACACTATACTTACAGAGTAAATATTGTTCCAATTCTCTCAAGTCTGCTGCTCGCCATAATGTGTGATTAGTAATTTTAAAAATAAATTTTCTATTTCAAATGAATTTTTATTACAAGTAAAAATTTAAATTACACTTCTAACCTATATTTCTTTATTTGACACTTAGCGTCTGTCGTCATTCTTGGCTCCAGTATACGTTGACCGAGCACACTTGACGAGTGCACTCGGCTAATGTGTACTGAGGTTTTTTGGGTGTATTTGCCGTTTGCGGCCAACGCTCGTCGACGACCCGACCAATGTCGGTTTTCCGTGCACAAATCAAAGGGAATCAAAGCATCAACGTAAACGCAGAATGAAACACGCCAACGTGTAAACAGGGTCATTAAAACTTGCCAAGTGCACTCGCCGAGCGCGCTCGGTC
This sequence comes from Sesia apiformis, assembly GCA_914767545.1. Taxonomy (NCBI): domain Eukaryota; kingdom Metazoa; phylum Arthropoda; class Insecta; order Lepidoptera; family Sesiidae; genus Sesia; species Sesia apiformis. The sequence continues at coordinate 2,502,868 of OU611977.1, read as the reverse complement.
AACGTGTACTGGAACCAATAGACTGGTGATGGGTAACTCCGGAGTTAATGAATTAAAAGAGTTGAATCCGCGAGCGGACTAGAAACCTTTAGTTACTCCACCGAACTGTTACTAAGTCCGAGGAGTTATTTAACTCCGAGGACTTACCTACCTACTTATTCTTTTGTTTTTGGTTGGATTATGGCGCGACTTTTTTTTTTTAGGATAGGTGTATCAAGAGTGAAATCCCTTAATTGTTTCATTTATTCTTTACTACTCCGATCGTCGGAGATTACTCCTCGATGGCGCGACCTTTTTTTTTTTTATTTTTTTTAGGATAGATGTATCAAGAGTTAAATTGTTTAATTGTTTCATAGAGCTTCTTTTTTTCCTTGTGCTTGATTACCCAGCACTAGCATCGATAGTGATTGCGTATAAGAGTTAAGGAGTTACTAAGAGGAGTTGAATCCGCAGGCGGAGTAGGATAAGGTGAGTTAAACTACTCCGAAAAGTCTTGATTACCCACCACTACAATAGACGAATGACAGCTCTTCAACGTAGACAAAGAAAAACAATCGTTATCACGACGAATAATAAATATAGATCCAGGTGTGGCCACGTGCGATAGAAAATAAGATAACTCAGATAATTTTGTTCTTCTTGTATAATTTGTTCTGCTATTTATTTAATGTATTTCTCCAAAGGTCACAGTATTAGAGACAGTTAGTGTGATTTTTGGTGGTAATTTTTGTGATAATCAAATAAAAGCATTGGAGTGCGTTTTTCGTGTGTTGCATAGGAGTCGTTATGCATAGGCTTCTATGCTTAAGAGCTAAGAGTACATATGCAGAGTGCAGAGTGCTTAAGAGCACCTATGCAACACTCATGTGTTGCATAGGTGCATAAGTGTGTTGCATTCAGAAAACCTACTGTCGCTTTACTGAGCGTCTCCTAACTTACTTCGACACTGGTCATTGGCAGGATACGTATTAGCCTTTTAAATTGTTAATTATAAAGAAAAACTTGATATTGGCAGAATTGCACCATTGCCATACATGAAAAGAAAAAAAAGTATTGTTCTTTTGTAAAATTTTACATCTAGATATTAAGATTATTATTTATTTCTATAATTACAATTATTGTATGCCCTTAGGGCGGGACATAGCTGTATTACCTAAAATTTAAACATGACAACTCTAAATAACATAAGGTCCACAATTCATTCTAAACTATCGAAAATTTCATTCACAACTTTTCAGCGTTTTTTAAAAAGAGATCGACGTGTATTTCAACTCCGTATACATCGGGGGGATTTTTCGTCAGATGTCATAGGTCTGCTGTCACTTGGGACGATTTTGTCCCAGCCCGCAAACGAGCGGTTATCTAGTCTTTACTCACATTCTTACTCTTCATTCAACTGTATAGGATAGTATAACTATGTACTCATTAAACATACTTACTGTCTGAAATTACAAAATAGAATTTTAAGATTAAAGTCATTCATAAATTATTATTAATCGATTTTACTTTTCTTTTAAATAGAGAAATGCAGAAGCTTATAGGTAAAGGGTTAAATTAAAAATATAGAAATACCGAAGCTTATAGGTAAAGGGTTAAATAAAAAATACCCGGACACTCTTCTTTGCACGACTTTTTAAAATTCAACATTTTTTTTTCACATTAAAATAAAAACATTTTTATTATATTAATGATCTACCGAAGCGAAAGAATACGCAAAGTTGTCGACCCGTTGAGAAAGAGAGACTGCAAGTAGGCGATGTATGAGACAAACACAATTAATACAAAAGAAGTGGGACAAAACAAAGTTAGAGACTTCGTTTAAAAACAAATCTGGGGAAATATCAAGTTCAGGAAACAGAGTTTTAATTATAAAAATTCAGTATTAAGGCAGCGCGTTGCGATGAATGGTATTCCGTTGAGCATTGAGACGCGGCGCGACGCTTTGCTGACGCGTTGTCCCACGTGGGAGTCGTGGACGCGTATTAAATATGACAACACAATATTTGACGCTTATTACTCAGTGAAAACATTTACTTAAAATATGTATTTATATTCAGGCAAGGTGCAAAATAAGCTGTAAACGGACGCGCGTCACGCGCCGCTATGCTAGACGCACTGCTCATGTAGGACCAGCGATGGGTAACTCTGGAGTTAATAAATTGAAAGAGTTGAATCCGCAAGCGGAGTAGAAACCCTTAGTTACTCCACCGAACTGTTACTAACTCCGACGACTTACTTATTCTTTTGACGTTTTGTTTTTGGTTGGATTGCCGTTCGCTCGTCGTGTGACCGCGTATCGACTAGTGCTGGGTAACTCCGGAAATAATGAATGAAAAGATGGCATGACCTTTTTATTAGGATAGGTGTATTAAAAGAGTTAAATCCCTTAATTGTTCCATTGTCTTCGATCGTCCGAGATTACTCCTCGATGGCGCGACCTTTTTTTTAAGATAGGTGTATCAAGAGTTAAATTTTTTAATTGTTCCATAGACCTTCTTTTTTTCCTTGTGCTTGATTGATTACCCCGCACTAGCATCGATAGATAAAAGAGTTAAGGAGTTACTAAGAGGAGTTGGATCCGCAGGCGGAGTAGGATTAGGTGAGTTAAACTACTCCGAAAAGTCTTGATTACCCACCACTATGTAGGACACACGCGTGTGACAGCCGAGCCTATACCTATATCTATAAGTCGCCGTGGCGACCAGTTAATATCAACATACCCCCTATGTTTTGTAAGTTAGTTAAAAAATAACGCTGGCTGCGAACGGACGTTGTCTTTTAATTTTTATTTCAACCCCTTCTGTCACGTGCGCAGCGCATCCGCTGCGCATTGATATTTTCGCTACGCGGCGCGTCGTTTCGACCTTGCAGGCGACAGGAAAGACGGTGTAAATTATTCTTTATTTAACCCCGTAAAGTTTTTTATTATTATAAAAGTAATTGTCACTATTCGTTTCCCAAAAAACTACGTCATCAAAAGATACTCGTAGAGTGAGTCGACTACTTTTCAAAACGGTTAGTGGTCAAGTTAGTGACTTATGACGAGGGAGCTCTTCGTGGTCGACTTAACTTGTCTCGTGCGTGTGTGGCCTTCAAACGGCACGCTGGCCAAGCCGGTCAGCGCGTCCACTGTTTTAGAGATGGCGTTGTTCCTCGGGGCTTGTGGTAGCTGGTTTGTTATGTCCCTCAGTCGTCTCTCACGACAGCCACGACAAGAGACGAGTGGGCTATTCAATAGCCATAACGACAGCCACGGAAAGAGACGAGTGGGCTATTCAATAGCCATAACGACAGCCACGGCAAGAGACGAGTGGGCTATTCAATAGCCATAACGACAGCCACGGCAAGAGACGAGCGGGCTATTCAATAGCCATAACGACAGCCACGGCAAGAGACGAGTGGGCTATTCAATAGCCATATGACACAACACGGCAAATTATTGCAATCTCTGGCTAATTTTAAAAGACTCGTACAAGAACACTACCTCGGATATTAAGAGTTCTCTAACGCCCAAATTCATTTCCTTTATTCTTTTTCTATCTCTTTTAGTTCCTTAAATCTTTCTGTATGTATATATGTAGGCATGTATTTATGTCTATAGGTATTCTATATATTTCTGTATGTATGAATGTATATACCTACAGCAGAGGCGCCGACTCCGAGGATGCTCGGGGGCTCCAGCACCCACGAGTTAGTAAATAGTTTTATTTTTTCCATCTGGCAATGCTAGCTAATGTTGGGCAGCCTCAAAGTAACTCTATTCCTTACGCATACACCTGTGTGCGCTGGACATTTTAGGGGCTAAACGTTGGCTCATCAAATGAGCATGAGCACCCGCGGGGTTTTCTAAAAGCCGGCGCCCCTGATACACAGACACAATTCCCCTATTGCACCATCTATATCTACTTCGTCTACGGACATCTCTTCACCATCCAAAGGTTGCCTGGGAGCAATCGCTTTAGCGATCAGGCCGCTAGTTGTACTTCTAATTACACTAATCCCCCCTATAACACGGTAGATTGGTTCCGCGTTATAGGAAAACGTGTTGTAGGAGTATTCCCGTATAACGCGTTTTTACGACCCCGTATAACGCGTTACGTATAAATTATTCACGTTTAACTTTTCTCGCTAAAGGGGGTTTAAATCGAATATTAAGAAAAAACTATATTATGAACGAAATATGTACGTTTTATTAAAATCAAACTAAACTAAGAACATTTTAAATAAAAAACTTATGCATATGAACTAAAAAAACAGTTAATTTCAAATAAATTACACTATCATTATAAATTTCACAGTACATACAGAAATATAATGTGGGAAATCCCCGCGTTATATGGGGGAATGCCCGTGTTATACGGGGGATTGAAATTGCGTAATATGAAAATGCCGTGTTATAGGGGGGATTACTGTACTTGTACCTACTTTGTATTTCTCTGTATATTTTTGGTGCAATAAAATATATCTATCTATTAATTAAATTAATTATACTTACTGTTTTCGTCTGGAATAAACATACAAAGCTTTATTATTATAAATATTATGTTGTAAAGTTTTTACCACGATATTGATTCGGGAAGGAACGCTATACCGAAAGAAAAATTACACCATTGTTGAAAGAAAAGCTTCAATCAGTTTCAAAAAGAGTTCTATTTAAAAAGACCGTTGGGTTATCAACTTTTGGAATATATTTTTGTTGTAGGTGGACGAGCAAGCGGTTCCACGTTACGGTAAGTGTTACCGCCGCCCGTGGACACCTGCAATACCAGGAGGTATGCGGATACGCCAACTTTGCAAAATCCTATCCACAGCTTTCTTGAAGAACCCCATATAGTTTACGGCTTCACAATTTTATTATATGTAAGTATAGATTTATTTCGATTTCCGTTTCCTAATATCAATCCTGGAGAGATGACTAAAATACACTTTATTCAGAATTCCTACCTTCTGAGTTAACATTTCAATACTCACTGAAAGCGGTGGCGACAAATTTCCTGTAGACTTTCCCTTCTGTAGTCTTAAAGATGCCTGAATACACGCAGCAATCGTCTTCAGCAAAACTAGAACATTGTATAAGTATAATAAACAAAAACTTCAATAGGTCCGCGAGACTATAAGAAAGGAAAAAAAAAAGATCGACCAAAATACATAGATGGATAATTTCTTGTGACAAAACTGTGTTCAGATACATTACGAAAACATTGGCGATCGGCTAATCCGGAAACACCCGATCGCGTCATCCACGTCTATGAATGGCCAATGTGTTCGTAATGTATCTGTGCATAAGTGATGTCAGCGGCAGTAAACTATTACTGCCACGATATATGAGTTGTACCCAATAATTTACTGTTTAAGTCTTAAACAATTACTTAAACACATTTACAGCGAAATATTACATAATTATTTCACTTTCTATAGAAAAAGTTTTGTATTTCAATTATTTCCACATTTCTTATATTATTTCTACATTTACAAACATCGTTGCGTCATAGATATTGCAATTTTGAAACAAGGGTAAACTATTATTAATACGTTCTTGGTAATTTTTTGCCGCCAAATGACGGACTGATTTGACAGTAGGTAAATTTGACCGCCTTTCAAATTATTCACTTTTAGGGCTGTTAACGCTACGTCTCGATACTTTGGTTGATCGATGCAACGAATGATAAATACAAGTAAAAGAACCCGTATGCAACCCGTAAAAAAAGTTTGTAATAGTATAAACGCTTAGGTGACCAAAACTGTTTTGATAAAAAAAAATGCAAAAACAAACTTTTTAAGGTTAAATTCCATGTCTTTTTTCTTAGGATCTTGGGTGATCCGGCCGGCTGCAAAAACACTTTTGTCGTTGCACACGATGTCAATCAACTTGCAAGTCTCGCATTTGTAGGTCGCTGTGTGATTGACAGCACTGGCAAGAGCGGCGCCAAACACTATGTGATTCACTTTTATTACTGAAAGAAAAAAACATGTTACAAGACTTGTAGTGGCTAATAGGCATGATGACGGATTTTGAAATCCGCTTCTATAATGTAGATTCACGTCTACTGTTTCCGAAAATAACATTATTTCAGCAATAAAATAAGTTTTAACGCAAATTATGCATTTTTTTTCTATCTACTTTGAATTATGCGCGAAAACACTCGCAGGTGTCATGGCGTCCTTGTGACGTTACACCTAGGTAAACGTAGGTAGGTAAATCAATCGAAGTTCAAGCGACACGGTGATGTTCACTGAGGCGTGACGTCATTCGCTCTGATTGGCGTTTTAGTTAACATGGCCGAATGCAGTATTTTATACTTTTATTTTATTGAAAATATTATTAATCTCAATGTTTACATTAAAACTGGTTAATTTATTAGAATTCTTTCAACATATTTTTTTCTCTAAAATCATTTATTCTTTAATTCTTTGATACTGTCATCATGCCTATTCTATGTTCTAGTTAGGCGCGCTAAGCGATGCGTCGAGAAAATATCAAACATTCGCTGTGCATGCGTGATCTATGTGAACTGCGTGTTTAGCGCTAAGATGCGCGACGCGCGTCGTTATAAACATGTCAAGTTATTGGTTTTATCTAAAACGTTTGTAGTGCTCTTTACTCATTAGATTACAGAGTAGAGATCAAGGGGTCTGCTCTGATTTTACGCTTCCAAAGTTTCGGGCCCGATTGAAGTTCTAACGAACAAAACGCAACAACTAGGGCTGCCACTTTCAGAGAACGCTAAACCTAGAGATTATAAAAACGGGACAAAAACCAATCAGGAAATTGAGCAGTAAAACATATAATTGAGATAATATTAAATTACGAATAATAATTAACACAATATAAACTTATACTCTCTTTGATACTCGCAGCGATGCTTTAAATCGTATCTATGTTTGAATTTGTCACAGCAATAATTAATCTTCAAAATAATCTATATAAATAAATCACACTTCACATTTTTCTGAGATTACACTGGTCTACAATGAAAAAGTATTCGAAATAATTTTAAGTAATTTCTACTTATCTACCCATGTTGAATACAAGTTGACAAGTAAAAGTCATTTATTAGTTTAAGTTTTTACGATACTTGACATTTTCCGAATTTAATGATTCTACCCTCATTGAACTTGATAATGTTGATATATATTTACTAAGTTGGCATCGAATGTTAAAAAATATTGTGTTTTTGTGCTCTGTTCTGTATTACTAAGTGATAAAAGTGTTAAAAGTGAAAAAATAATTATATTTTATAGCAAAATGTCTCGAAAATGTGTGTATAATGCCGACAATTTTTGTTACATTTGTGGTGAAGTGATATTTAGTAAGCAAAGGTGTTCTATATCGCCTACAATAAAAAAAGCCTATTCTTACTATTTTAACGAAAACATAAAACACCAGGATAAAAGCTGGGTTCCACATTTCTGCTGCAATCCGTGTGCTACAGGGTTGAGAAATTGGCTGAGTGGCAAAAAAACATCATTTCATTTTGCAGTGCCATGCAGTGGCGAGAATCGACAAATCATGCAACTGATTGTTATTTCTGCCTGACAACTCATGTATTTGGAAAAGGCAAGGTTACTTTGGAAAAGGCACAAAAAGTGTTACTTCCACCATTGCATATAAAACTAGGACTGATGAAAAATTTCGTAAACGCGATGAACAAAAATGGAGCTGCTTTTCAATACCTTCGCCAGAAATTTCCAAGATTAAGTGAAGCTAAGGTCAGGGAAGGTATATTAGTCGGTTCTCAAATTAGAAATTTATTTAAAGATGATAACTTTGACTCGGTTCTAGAAGGTAAAGAAAAAAAAGCCCGGGACGATTTTCGCCTTGTCGCAAAAAACTTCTTGGGAAATAAGAGGAGTGACAACTATGCTGAACTTATCGAAAATATGTTATCATCATTCCAAAAACTGGGTTGCAACATGTCCTTGAAAATCCACTTTTTACATTCTCATTTGGACGTCTTTCCGGATAATTGTGGGGCTTTTAGCAATGAACATGGGGAGCACTTCCATCAGGACATCGCAAACATGGAAAAACGGTATCAAGGCCATTGGAACGTTTCAATGTTGGCGGATTATTGCTGGACTGTTTGTCAAGATGTTACAGAAGCAGAATACAAGAGGGCAGCGAAAAAACCACGTCGCAATTCTACTAATGATTAAAAAAACTGTATAATTTCTGTTAATTTTTGCAAAAATCGTTTAATTTTTTTTTTCTAAAAAAGGAAAACTAATTTTAATATATATTAATTATTTTTGTATTCAATACGTGAAAATAAATAAAAAAAGCTACATGAAGAATACTTTTTTAAAGTCAAAATTTGTAGACCAGTGTTATTGAATGCCCGACGTCACAGCCGCGTCGCCTGCACAAACGTCGTTCAAACTCGGAGCGGTGGCAGCCCTAGCTATAACCTTATTCTTTCCTTTCTTTCGGAGCTCTATATGTCGGGTATCCCCGAATATTTAAAAGGTGAGATATTGTTATCGTGTAATTTGACGTTTAATCCCCAAGTATCTCTTGTCAAACGTTCAAACGTCAAATGTTTCGATCGTCGTCTTGTGCGATCGGAGTATTAATGAAGTAGTTTCGTGGTTGGAATTTACCGAAATATCGGCACGAGGTTCAGAGTAGACCCCCTGACGCCACGTCCAATAGCAGTGAGTGTATTTGTTTAGCATAACTGCGTTTAGAATAACAGAAATGAACTGGAAATCTATACTAATATAATAAAGAGGTAAAATCGTGTGTTTGCATGTTGGGGATAACCTCTGGAATTTCAAAAATTCTTTCACTAACAGGAATGTCTTCACTACATTATCCGTGTCTAATATAGGCTATATTTTATTTTGAAATTTTGAAAAATGAAACTTATAAACCGAAGTGAAGCGAGGGCGGGTCGCTAGTTAAAAATAAGTTAATATTGTAACAAGCGGGTAGAATCTATTCTACTATATGTAGCATAGATACAACAATTTTCAGCTCTTGTATTATTTCTGTGACACGTTAGAGAGCTTGTTTAAGAATGTTAACGGGACAAGATTTTGCGATTAGATGCTGTATCCACATATAGGTATACTATGAAATTACAACTCACCTCCATCTGAAATCATAATAGAAATATTAACAGCATGGCCATAGGATATACAGGTATCCACACAGCAGACGGGACACCGATTACCTAAACTTCCTCATCTCAAAGGGTGTTATGCTCCATGTGTAAAAATATTCAGTATTGATTTTTTTATAGTAAGAAGGCAGCAGTCGAGCATACAGTCCACCTGATGGTAAGTGGATACTGTCGCCCATAGACATCCGCGATACATGCCAACATCAGTCCAGAATGACAAACGGTGGATGCGCTGCCTGCCTTTTGAGATGTAGGAATTGGTTTGGAGAAAGGGGAGATAGGATGGATTGATACAAAAGAGAACTAAGAACTTTAAAAACAAAATTGTATAAACGTGTACTTGATCATTCATTGTATTAATGATTGATATGTTATAGGTGGGTACTGGTTCAATTTGAGGAAATAAATCATCTGACGATATTGAAGTTTAAAATTTTTACTTACTAACGTCTGAAAAATGTTCGTTTCATGTTATTTTAGTAAATATATGTCATTAAAAATTATTAGGTACATGGTTGTATATGCTTATATGATTAGGGCCACTACAGCCCCTGTCCATAATGGCGGATAGCGGTGCAGCTGGCGGACAGAAAGGGAATCCATCCCGCCAATGTTTCCCCCCCCCCCCCCCCCCCCCCCAAATGGGAAGATGTTCCCGAAGCCTATATCATTAATGATTATTTATTAAATTACTTAGAAAATATAAACATACATGAGAAAGAATAATGAAAAAAGTAATAGTTACCATACTCTGAAAATAACGTAAACATTAATGAAAAAAAATGGATAAAAGGTTTTTTTTATTTAGTATATTTTTATACTTACATAACATGACACACACATCAAATATTTTAGGGAATATTATGTATATAAAAGTTAATATAAATATTAATAATGGCCTTCGGTGGCGGCTGGCTCTCAGTGAAGATGCAGATGGCGGTGCTCGTTGGCGAGCGTATCGCCAGTTCCGACTGTGCTTCCGTCGGGGGTTACACCGTCTCTCCCACATTTTGGCTCACCGAAGGAGAGACGAGATGGTTTAAAACCATATTTTAAATATTAGTATTAGTTGATAAATATTAATAATTTTGAGTTAATAAAAATTAAATAGGTACTTAATAATGTTATAAAGGAAATATGCATATCGAGGGCTAACTATTCACCTGGCTCAGCATATGTTTCTGAAATCGATAAAAACCAATATATACATATATATATTAGATATGAATTTTGTGAGTAAACATTTTATGATTTAAAAATTTTACCCATTATTATAAATACGAGTATGAATAAAACCGTCATAATTATGTAACAGCGGAACCGATTTCGCTCCTCTTCAAATTATAAACACATAGGGACTATTTTTCTGCCAAACATGTCAATTTATTAATAAATACACGCTTCAGTTTGTCTGCACATAATGACAGATTTTAATCAGACGGGATCTAACCCACTCTTTTAAATTAAGAATTTTGTAATAAAAACTAAAATACTCGTATAGTGAATATTTTTTCAATCAAAGCGCTTCTAAAACATACTCGTAAAATAAGACCTTGGAAATCATATATTCTACTTTCTCATTTTTTTATTTATTGGGGATGTTTACATTTATTTTTTATATTTATTTATTTAATATTTGCTTTGTTTATTGTTATATTTGAGAATTTTATTTTTTATATTTTGCAAAATGCTCCAGCATCTTATAGGTTCGCTCACATTACGGCGGACCCCACCGCCGCGCATATCATTGCAAAATCCTCCTGAATTATTTTCATACATTTTGTATAAACCATCGCACACTTGAGGCGGGCCGCATCGCGCCGCAACGCAGCGCACTGCCGGGTTGTTCGCCGGTCGTATTTATGCGCCGATGATATACGCATTACGCTGCGACGCGGCCCGCCTCAATCTGCGTTGAACGGGCGCAATAGGCATGATGACAGTATTAAAGAATAAATGATTTTAGAGAAAAATATATGTTGAAAGAATTCTAATAAATTAACCAGTTTTAATGTAAACATTGAGATTAATAATATTTTCAATAAAATAAAAGTATAAAATACTGCATTCGGCTATGTTAACTAAAACGCCAATCAGAGCGAATGACGTCACGCCTCATGAAACATCACCGTGTCGCTTGAACTTCCATTGATTTACCTACCTACGTTTACCTAGGTGTAACGTCACAAGCGACGCCATGACACCTGCGAGTGTTTTCGCGCATAATTCAAAGTAGATAGAAAAAAAATGCATAATTTGCGTTAAAACTTATTTTATTGCTGAAATAATGTTATTTTCGGAAACAGTAGACGTGAATCTACATTATAGAAGCGGATTTCAAAATCCGTCACCGTGCCTATTAACGAATGTAATTCTAAAGTTATTCGCTGTGCGACGACGTGAATAATTGAATGTCAACAGCTAACTGATTCAAATTATTGCGTTGAGCTGCGACCCGCCGCGTCTGTAATGTGCGTTGTCACAGTTTTGCAGTGTGAGGCAGTGCTGCGGCGTGATGGGGCTGTTTTGTGTGCGAGCCTTAAAACTACATGAATGTGGATTGAATCCACTCTGATTAAAGCCGGTCTTAAACTGCTTGATGTTTTAGACTCAGCTGGAGCCTGGAAAGCCAGATTTACCGACGCCTTGAAAAATTTCGCCGTTGGTGGTTGGATGAAAAGAGCCGAGGAACGTGTGCGCTGGCGATCCTTGACTGTTAATATATATTCTGTTGACTGTTTAATATATTTACCCGGTGCTGAAAAAAATCATTATTAACATTCATTATTCTGTTTTTTTTTTTTTTTATTGATTAGTGGGCGGACGAGCAAGCGGTCCCACGTGATGGTAAGTGTTACCGCCGCCCATGGGCACCTGCAACACCAGGGGGTATGCGGGCGCGCCGCCGACCTTGCAAAATCCTATTCACAGCTCTCTTGAAGAACCCCATATAGCTCAATGGAAAGACGTCTTGAGGCAGTTCGTTCCACAGCCTACGGGTTCGCGGCATAAAATAATTTTTGGACCGAACAGTGCGCGACACCTCCGTATCGAGCAAATACAGATGGAGCGCACTTCTGTGACGGGAGGTGCGGTTGTAGAAACCCGAGGTGGGAATTATATTAAACAATTCTTCAGAGCATTCCCCACTGTACAGGCGGTAGAACACACAGAGAGACGCAACAATTATATTATTATTATTATACAGTAAAATATTACCGGAATTTCGTGAAAACTAACAATTATATATTGATTTTTTTTAATTGAGCACTGCTTTCATACTGCTGTCGCTGATTCTTCTAAGTCTGCGCTCTGATAATTAGCGGATGCATAAATTGTAGAACTGTTGATACGGGTCGAAGCCAATCACATTTTTGCTACTTTTGTAGTTACGCGGTATTTGACACTGTTAGTTATGCGGTATTGGAGTATCACTTATCCATAAACCACTCATTTGCTGGCACCGCTTACGTACGAGTACACTCGCACTGATTTACATACTTGTAAGTATCTACTAAAGTTAAAACAATTTACCATGACGCTTTTGACAGTTGAAAATAGTGCTTGAAACTGTTTTAAATTGTATCCATAATAAAACAAACGGTCAAGTGTGAGCCGTGTACTTTTAAATGTTCTTTCTACAATTTCAATAACAAGTTTAACGTTTATAGTACTTTTAATTAATACATGTATTGTATGTGTTGGGCCCTTTGAGAGAGTTTAAAGGAAACCAATTCATTCAAGTGGCACTCTATTAATACGACCATTCGGGTAGAGGACAGCTATAATAGTATAATCTCTTTGAACCGAACGACAAGGTCAAATAATAATTATGCTGCTGTCCCTACATGTGAGTATAATTATTGTACCTATACATGAATATTTTCATATTTTCTATATATATTATGTAGTAACTTCGCAACTTATCGATTGCACATAATTATAAGTAAAATAAAACATCAATCACTCATAGATCTTATATATTATAATATAATATACATAGACATCAGAAAGGAAAATTGTCCCAAGTAACCCAAACATAATTGTAATGTGAAACAGTAAAACAAATAACAAACACGTTAACGTTTAACCAGGGCCGTCTTTACCAGGGGGTGCAAGGGGTGCGGTGCACCCCGGGCGCTCACCTTTTAAAGGTAATGAAAAAATATAACGCTATAGTAAACAATTACACAATAGGATATTTGACTGTCATAGGATACACAATAGGATATTTGACTGTCATAGGATACACAATAGGATATTTGACTGTCATAGGATACACAATAGGATGTTTGACAGTCTTAGGATACACTCCCGCACCCCGGCGCAGAATAGACTTAAGACGGCCCTGCTTTAACCATGACGTTATTGGCCAACTTAACGACAACGCGCGAGCAGACTTATAGCATTGTTGGCATTCGCTAGCGCTGTCTTATATAAAAAAAAAAAACGAAAAGCACCATGAATCGCAGAACAGTAAATCAGCAGCTTCCAAATTAATAAGAATTGCAAGGTAGAATTATATTCTAGAACTATACTACCGCAACTGTATCAAAGTTGACGGTGACATACGAGTACAACGACGTGTATGATGTCACATTTAATGACATTAAATGGTTAACAATTTTATTGCGAAAACATCTAAGATATGGATACTTACCTTTGGCGGGATGTAGTGACTTATTCGTTGACAGACTAAAAGAAAAAAAAAAGATGTATGTATTAAAACCGCCTTTTGTGTATTTCATATGCATGTTACAATATCTGTTACTGTCTTGTTTTGTTTTGGTGCAATACTTTTATTTATCTATCTATAGATACTTATTTATTTACTTAGGTATATACTTATTTTAACCCAGTCAGTAGTGATCCTGCCCACTGGGTTCGATTCTCAGTGTCCGTGTTTGTGTGTCACGGGGAATCCTAGATGGTGCCACTTATAAAAAGACACCGTGACCTCTTCACTCAACTCGTGATCACGATTGGTGTAACCCGTGCCAAAATGTAGATTAGAAATAAAAGGTAAACAAAAGCCTTTAATTTTTTCGCGATTATATCCGATTTACAATATAAAATGAGTACAAAACGCGAATGTTTAAAAAGTTATATATGTATATATACCTATAAGACACTGTGAGTTACTTTATTTGTACTTTACTTTACTTTATACACGCCGAAATTTTAATGGTTTTAGAGCTGCGACCTCCTTGTTATTAAGCATTAGTAGTATCAATAAAATTTAAAAAATATGGGCATTATTAAATCGACCAATATTGAAAAGTATCAAGAGCAGTAGTGAGAGCTCATGGTAACGCGGCGCATGCGATGCGACGCGACGGAAATGCAGTTCCCGGACCTTTTAGTGGGAACTCGAAAGTGAAGTTCAGTTTTTGTTTGATTATTGTAAATAATGTGTATTAGGCGTCTTGTGGTTTAATAGTGATAGTTTATTAAACCTCAACGTGTTTTTCGTGCGTGGTGTTTATGATAATCTGGTAAAAGCGTGGGACTGTGTTTTTCGTGTGCTTCCAAGGAGCCCTCTTCTGTCCTCAGTAAACCTACTATCGCTTTACTGAGCGACTCCTGACTTACTTCGACAGGGCGGGACATCGACAGGATACATTTTAGACTTTGAATTTTTTTATTACAATGAAAACTTGACACGCAGAATGTACTTATTGCGCCATTGCCATACATGAAGATGGCATGTATGGATTTAGCTTTACTATCGCTTTAGTAAGCGACTCCTGACTTACTTCGACGGAACTGGACATTGGCAGGATACGTTTTAGACTATGTTTATTACTACGAAAACTTGACACTGGCAGAATGTCCTAATTGTATCATTGCCATATATGAAGAAAAAAAAGTTGCTCTTTCCGAAAATCGCGCGGAGTTGCGCGACGCTATTTGCCGCGCACGCAATTTGTTTTATAAACGCGTGCATTGACTTCCTGCTACTACGTGTTTTAGTTTTATTCAAATTTATTTCTATCTTGTACGAGTATATCTTTCTTGAGCTTACGTATCGATAATACTTCCATACTAAAATAATTACGTCACGTTCTAAAACAATAAAACAATCAATGTGTATATACGAGGTAAACATAAAAAAATACTAAACTGATTTTGAAATTTCTTAACTTGTAACAAGATAAAATAATGGACACGTGGTATATTTGAGTTCTATAAGTAGATCGTTATACCATCTGAAAGAAGAACGTGTTACTAGTAAAATAGTCAAGCGCTAATTAGATAAGTATAAAAAAGATTTATTTTAAATTCACGATCAATTTAATCGTGATAAAAAGTAATTAAAATTAGTTAAGTAAATTTACGTCAAGTCTTTAGAATAGCTGCACCCTATCTCTTCACTAAAGATGAAAAGGATGTTTCGGCTCATTATCCAGCGCATGGGCCTAATGCGGATTGGTTGGAATACCAATTATGAAAACGAAATAAAAAACAGTTACTTACTCGCCGTCTGTAATCAATCATTGATTAGTCATTATGATATACAACATAGTATATAGAACTGGCCGAGACAAAATTTAGTTTTTACACAGTGTCAACACAGAAGACTCTCACAGAAGATTACCTTGAAATGTACTGCATCTCCTATTTTATCGTATTTCCTCAATGTACGTAGATGTTTCGGTAGTGATTGAAATATGCCAGAGTACATTCCCTCCCCATTTTCCCAATTCATTCCTTAATCTGCAAAGATAGGAAGTGCATCTGGGGCGTGCGTACGTTTGTCATTCTGGTCTGATGTTGGCATGTATCGCGGAGTCTATGGATGATAGTAGCCACTTACCATCAGATGGGCTGTATGCTCGTCTGCCGCCTGTTACCATAAACAAAGATCCTTCGGCTAGAAGTCGTCTCTGGTGTACCTACATTTGCTGGTCATGCGACGGGACTCGGCACTACAAAAGACTTAAAAATGACGTGTTGGCGGGATTCCAACGGCTTCACCCTGAAGTTGATCTTCGCCTTGACCTTAATAAATTGATTGAGAGCATGCTGTTGAAACATTTAATATGGATACGTACTACTCTTGCGCGCATCTGGTGCCTCGTCCGGTGGCTGACTGAAATTAAAACAAAGTGGAATTATATAAATAAAGTTTCACTGAGTTTGTTTTATTGTTTATTTATGTAGGGTTAAATAAAAAAATCCTGCACCCTCTCAACATTGAGTTCATAATTCCTCTCATTGAAACTAACAAGTACGACCGTTTCCCCCAACATAGTAATTTTTATGTTTGTGAATTTGTAACTGACTCACTACACGTAGGGTTACCAGATCCGAAAATGAGTTTTCTTGGCAAAATTCCTGACTTTTAAAATAAATTTCCTGACATTTTGTGTCAATGTTATATTTATGGTACCCACCCGGAGGCAGCAAAAATAATCTAATTTTAAAAACTCGCGGGTGAACTTGACGCATGCGCCTACCCGCCTATGTAGCACGTAGCCTACGTGTGCGTGCCCGTTAAACAATGGTAAATGATTTTAAAATCCGTAAGCTGTGAGAGACTGGCAGAACTGAACAAAATTTGTTGTTTTGTATTTGCAATTCAAGCACAAAATGCAAACGTAGAGCGAGTGTTCTCATTCATGGGTGTGCGCATGCGCAGTGAATAAAGGAGAGAAATAGACTGTCCATAGCTTCTGTTAACGCTTTACTGTTGACACAGTTCAATCTGAAGAACACGTCATGTGTTTCATAAAATTATTATGAAAGACCAGCAGTTGCTAAAAGCAATATCCAGCAATACAACGTACGAGTCAGATCAGATTGAATGAAACTTAAATTAATTGTTGAGATTTGATTCTTTTATTATTATTGTTTGTGAACAAACTGCTCAATAAATATTTTAATTTTTATTTCTTATATTTTTCTCTTTCTATTTAAAAATTCCTGACAATTTCAAATTTTACCTGTTTCCCTGACAGAGGGCTGAAATTCCGGACATGTCAGGAAAATTCCTGTCATCTGGTAACCCTAACCCTACAAGTCGTTACGAACAGTAACGGCGCACATTAAACAGACGCTAATCGAACAGCCACTATTGGATACCTGTATCTACGTAAATCTATGCAATTTCACGGTGCGAGTGAGTAGTTTGTGTGGAAAAAGTGTTGAATTTTAGAAAGTCGTAGTACAGAGTTGGGGATAGCATTGTCAATGGCGTCAGTTCAACGGTGCGTGAAGTACGCTAAAAGATCACCAGCCGAACATCTAACGACTAAATCTGTATTAACAGTCGCTAATCAGCTGGTGATCCTCTAGGTACCCAAGGAGCTGTGTGTTTATAACACTCTCCACCATCTTGAAAAGAAGGTAGATGATTTCTATCGGCCTGTGGTTGGCCGGGACGGTTCGGTCACCATTTTTTGGCAGACACATACGCGATACATCCCAACATCAATCTAGAGTGACAAACGTTTGGCACGCCCCCAGATGCGATGCCTACCTTTGCAGATTAAGGACAATTCCTTATTCCCAATCCATATTGGGAGAAAGGCTTGGGAACATGGGGAGGAATAAAATGGGAAATACCGAAATACGTTGGTATGTACATTAGGGAAATACGATGAAGTATGAAATGCAATAGGAAAGTTCAAGTGCGCCCAGCGGCTGTAGGAATGCAGCATGCACTCTCTCCCTACTAATAATAAAAAAAATACTAATATCATGTAAAAATTATTAAAAAAATTTAGATGTTATTTAAAATCAGATACTTACTCGGTGCCTGTAATCAAACATTATAATGTAGAAATATAATAATTAATAATATACAAATGATGAAATTTTGTTCTAATTACTTGACGTCACTGAATACGTAATATTTTGCATGTTGTCAAGAACTGAAATAGTATTAATTAGTGATGCAGTATCCCCGAGTGCGAGTTCTCTAAGCGCACACATCCTTACAACCTTGAGTTCAACGTTGAAACATCGGCGAGCCGGTCGTTTGCTATTAACTAAGATTCATTGTTCACAATTCACTTAAACAGCTCTTCAGTCTCTATATAAATGCTGTGATCGCTGGGCTCAGCAGCTACACGTTGGTTGTTATATCGACAATGTGTGCGTTAATAACATAAGCTATGCCGATGACATGGTCCCAATGGTCCCAATGGTTCCTAACAGTTTGTGAGAAGTCTCACAAAGTAAGCGTAAGTGCATAAGACACAGCGTAAGACACATGGTTTGTTATACTTTAAAGCAGGTAACAAGGTTCCATCCTCCGTTCCCTCAAATAGAACTAAATAGGTCTGTGCTCGCTAGGCTGTATAAATTTAAATACCTCGGACATTTTGTTCTGAAGACTTTTAGTACGATGAAGACATGGAAATATGATAGCATATAGGTTTGTTCGATGTTCCAGAGAGGTCGAAATAACACTCTTTAAAACCTATAGCACATTTTTGTACTCGAGTAGTCTATGGATGAGATATAATTACCCAAAAGTCATGCAGTGCCCTGCTTATCCAGTACGATAATGCATTCAGGGCGCTGTTGGGGTTGTCTCGGTTCTGCAGTGCATCGTCAGTGTTTGCAGAGAACCAAACGGATGGTTTCGATGCCGTGCGAAGAGAAAAGACCACGTGATTATTAAGCAGAACTCGAGGCGATTAGAAGCGTTAAATAAAATTTGAAAACTAACATGTAATTATGTTTCATTTTAATTGTATTTTTTTTTTAATTTTAATTGAATGTTGCGCTAACATACTTTTAAGTTTTTTACTAACCCAAGTTGATCTTTTCGTGGTCTATATCATAAATAAATAAAAATTAAATGCTGTTCGTTGGTAAGCGCATCACTTGAGAACAGCTAGACCGATTTGGATGATTTTAAAAAAAAAATGTTCGTAATGGTCCAAATAAGGTTTTTAGGGAAAGAAAAATTGGAAAAGTTGCCCGGAAAACTTGGGAATAACTGAAATGCTATTTTCTATGGGATTTTTGTATGAACTCAAGACCATGACTCACGATTCGAACGATGGATATGCGTAATTCCATTATGTTTTGTACGTTATGGTCCTGTAAAAATTTTCAGGAAAAAAAATTCGGTACAATTACAAAGGAAAGTCGGAAAATTCGGACAAAACAAATTTGTTGAAATTTGGACAGGACAACGTCTGTCAGGTCAGCTAACATACAATAAGTCGACACTAGCTACTCAAGGACGTTGACCGCGCGAGACGAGACTAATATTATAGGTATAGTTGACATTTTTTTGTATGAAATTGGTGTTCTCTAAGCTTTAACATCCGCGAAACAACGTTGAGCGCAACAGCGATGCCATCAACAATGAAACGTTGCTTCGAGAATGGACCTGTGGTCGTGACTAGTTATTGTTTCTTTAGTTGCGATTGGTCACGTCTTTCAAAAGTTACAAATTGTCAAACACCTATTTTATACTTATTATTGAAAATTATGAATTATATAAATACATTCTAAAGTTGAGTAAAATTAGAACATCTATTTGTTAATGTTATACCTACTCCGGTATATCTTGCGTAGCGCAAGAGCACACCTACGTTGACACTGACAAATGACGTTACATGTCACGTGACTTATTGTCCCAATTGGTTAATAAGAATGACAGCTTGCTGTTGAAACATTTAATATGTATACGTACTACTCTCGGCTGCGTCTGGTGGCTCATCAGTTTGCTGACTGAAATTAAAATACAATAAAATTATAACAATATAAGAGACTGTTAGTTTGTGTTTTTGTTTGATTATACAGAGTGTAATAAAAAAATATACCTATACCCTCTTAACACATTGAGTTTTTATCATTAGAACTAACTAATTTTATTATTATCATTGCAAGAATATCATCCGGCCCACTCGATTTTCGGACATCGACAGATGCATGAGCTCGACGAACTTCACGTTGGGTGAAACAAATTTCTGGCATGGAGCTTTTTTACAGCGCGATTAGCGTCGGTGTGGCACCTCCATTGTCCAGATTCGAGTTTGAAGCAAAGAGACTGCCCAAAAAGTCGACTTTTTCCTTCGCCTCATGGGTCAGCGAGGAATCGAACTTCCGCAGCGTTGGAAGGGACGATTGACAACAATTACCTTCAGCAGCCTTAGCGAGCGACCAAAAATGCTCGATTTCCAGAAGGATAGTCAATCGCCCATTCCTTGTCTTGGCAGTACAGCCTTCTTGCTTCGAGACAGCGTTAAATTTCACAGCGCGCTTCTCTACAAGACCGATTAATTCATGGTTGATTCCGTCCACAGGCATCTGGATCACCCGACGAGAAACAGATCTGCTCCATGGATAGGAAGCGTAAAATTCACACAACCCATCCCAATTTGTTAAACTGTAGCGCCAGACTTTGGGTTTTCCCTGTAAACAGGACTGCTCAGACGTCCCAGCTGGCACAACATTTCGAACGAGACAGTGGTCGGATGACTCCATCAACAACAACACTGTAGTCGTCCGGCCGCGTAGTCAGCAAGAGGTCCAGCAGGGAAAGAGTATGGTTCTCGATGTCGGGCTTCCTTGCTAGTAAATAGCAATTGCTAGTAAAATACAAAAGCTGTTATCAAGCGTTGATTAGAATAATTTGGTAGAAAGAAGGTAAAATTAGATAGATAGACCACACTTTATTGTACACCAAGAACACACAGAGTAATACAAAGTACAAATTATTATAAGTACAACCGCTGGCCTTATCACTAAAGCGATTTCTAAATTAGTTAGGTAGTCTACATTTAATAATGATATTTTAAATATGAGGACCCCAGAGGTCAAGGGGTCTAAGTGACATTTTCGAAAGAATTGAGTTAGATGCAGTAGCAGACTGTTAAAATACTCACCACTTTTTAGTGGTGAGGAGATCCACGTGATTTCCCTGACAGGTGCTGCTACCTAGTGTGTTGCCCCTTCACCACTAGTAGTGCATGCTAACACTGCTTAGAGCGCTAAGGTCTAAGCTGCTTGGTCTAAGTACACATTATCTACCTTTTATTACCTATAAATGTAACACAGGTGATTTTAATAATCTATTGTTAGTACTAATTAGAAGCAAATGGCCAAAGTGTTGGCCTAAAATGGTCAAAACAAAAAAAAAATAACTTTCCCTCTTACAAAATTTTGTTGACTTTTGTTCAATTATCTCAAAACATAAATTTTGTCACTTAGACTCCTTTACCTCTGGGGTCCTCATATGGGGTCTGCCGGCCGGCTTTAGTATACCATCGCCCCATTTCTTTATATGAGTGTGGTGAAAGGCGATTAAGAGATAACAAAGCCGCTACCACAAGCCTTGAGGAACTTCATCACCTCTAAAAGAGTGCACTCGCCAACCCACTTGGCCAACTTGCCGTTTTACGGTCATACATAACTCATGCACAATGTGCACGAATGTGTACGAAGACAAATATAGACAATGTGTACAAAAAGGTCCTTGTCCGATCAGTGGGCGTATGGCTAGTTACGATTACGGTTTTTTTATTTTATTATTAATAATAAGTATATGTATATGTTATAAAAATCAATCAATATCAGCCTATAACGTCCCATTGTTGGGCACAGGCCAATGAAACACCTCGAAATAAAGAGGGTGTTTCGGGACATTATCCAGCGCATAGGCCTAATGCGGATTGGTGGAAAAACCAATTAGGGAAATTAAATACAGAAAGTACATTTTTTAAAGGAAAAAGTCGGCAGCCTAGCATACAGTCTACCTGATGGTGAGTGGATACTGTCGTCCATAGACATCCAAGATACATGTCAACATCAGTCTAGTGACAAACGTTGGCATGCTCCCAGATGCGCTGCCTACCTTTCCAGATTAAAGACCATTCCTTATTCCCAATCCATATTGGAAGAAATGGTTGGGGAAATGGGGAGGAATAGGATGGGGATGGGAACGGTAACTCACTACCGAAAGTACATTGGGGAAATACGATAAAGTAGGAAATACAATAGAAAATTTCAAGGTAATCTTCCGTGAGAAAGGGTAACGTGGCCAGGCGAGTGCGCCCAGCGGCTGTGGGAATGTAACATGCACTCTCCTACTACTAAAAATAAAAAATAATAAAAAGAAATAAAAATTATTAAAAAATTTAGAAGTTATTTAAAAACAGATAGGTACTTACTCGGTGCCTGTAATCGAACATTATGATGATGTAGCAATAATAATATACAAATGAAGAAAATTTTATTGTAATTGGTCAAGTCACTGAATATGTAATATTATGGTTGCATCTTGTCAAGGACTGAATAGTATTAATTGGTGATGCCGTATCCCGGAGTGAGAGTTCTCTAAGCGCACACATCCTTACAACCTTGAGTTCAACGTTGAAACATCGGCGAGCCGATCGTTTGGTATTCATTAAGATTCATTGTTCATTGTTATTCACTTAAACGCCTCTTCAGTCTCTATATAAATACTCTGATCGCTGGGCCCAGCAACATGCATGTTGGTTGGTTATATCGACAATGTGTGCGTTAATATCTTAGGCTTCTCACCGTTTGTGAGACTTACGCTGAGACACCTGGTTTGCTGTACTTTAAGGCACCTGCCAACAAGATTGCAAACTCCGTCCCCCCCCCCCCCCCCCCCAATAAAACTAAAAGAGTCTGTGCTCGCTAGGCTGTATAAATTTAAATACCTCCGACATCTTATTACTGAAGAGCTTTAGGACGAGGCCAAAATAACACCCTATAAAACCTATAGTACATCTCTGTACTCGGGCAGTCTGTGGGTGAGATATAATTACCCAAAAGTCATGCAGTGCCCTGCTTATCCAGTACGATAATGCATTCAGGGCGCTGTTGGGTTGTATCGGGTCTGCAGTGCATTGTGTTACACAGTGAATAGCAACTTAAATTTTTAAAGAATATATTTATTAATTTACTAAGAACTAAGACATAAATTTAATATAAGATTACATGTCTTGACCGATGCTAGGTCTAAAACAAAGTGTCGAAAATCCAGGCTGCTGGCAGGAGCTGCGTCATTGCAAACAGTGCCGTTATTGTTCTGATCATCGAGAACTATGTTTATGCATTAATCTTGGGTTTATATAAACAAGCAAAGCACGCGGTGTGATGAATTCTTTAACTATGTAATGTGTGAATGGAAAGCAGTATATTTACTAAGTACATGATTAAACAAGAATTATTATTTACTAGTGAATTTACTTATATCTAATAGGGATCAGAGGGCGATATGTAACAATTGTCAGTGTTCGCAGAGAACCACACGGATGATTTCGATGCCGTGTGAAAAAAAAAACACCGCGTCATTATTAAGAAGAACTCGAGACACCCCGAACAACGGCCCTGGCGATGGTGTCGCAAAGGCATGACTGCTCTATTGTGTGGGGAATGATTAGAAGCGTTAAATCAAATTTGAAAATAAACATGTAATTATGTTTCATTTTAATTGTATTTTTATTTTAATTAAATGTTATACTAACATACTTTTAAGTTTTTTACTAATGCAAGTTGACCTTTTCGTGGTCTATACATACAATAGGTAAATAATAATAATTGTCGATACCAGCTACTCAAGGACGTTGACCGCGCGAGACGAATTTAATAGGTAGTTGACACTTTTTATATGAAATTAGCTTTAACATCCGCGAAACAATGTTGAGCGCAACAGCGATGCCATCAACAACGAAACGTTGCACGCGTTGCTTCGAAAATCGATCTATGGTCGTGACTAGTTATTGTTTTTTCAGATGCAATTGGTCACGTCCTTCAAAAGTTGCAAATTGTCAAACATCCATCACATACTTATTATTTTAAATTGTGAATTATTTAAATATAGTCTTATGTTCAGTAAAATTAGAGCATCTAATATTTGTTTATGTTAGTTTATAACTTGCGTAGCGCAAGAGCAAACCTCCGTTGACAATGGCAAACGACGTCGTACAATGTCATTACATGTCACATGACTTATTGTCCTAATTGGTTATTAAAAATGATTGCTTGCTATTAAAACCTTTATTACGTACTAGGGACCCGCCCTCGCTTCGCTTCGGTTTATAAGTTTTTTTTTCAAAATTTCAAAACAAAATATAGCCTATGTGTTATTCTGATGTATGAGCTATATTATTGTAAAGTTTCATTAAAATCCATCGAGTAGTTTTTGGGTGAAATAGTAACAAACATCCATACATATATCCTCACAAACTTTCGCCTTTATAATATTATAATAATAATAATAATAGGATAATACGTACTACTCTCGGCTGCGTCTGGTGGCTTATCAGTTTCCTGACTGAA
The DNA here is from genome assembly GCA_914767545.1 of Sesia apiformis. Lineage (NCBI taxonomy): Eukaryota > Metazoa > Arthropoda > Insecta > Lepidoptera > Sesiidae > Sesia > Sesia apiformis. Next base: position 2,478,467 of record OU611977.1, on the reverse strand, counting down.
ATCAAAATACAATAAAATTATAATAATATAAGTGACTGTGAGTTTGTGTTCTTGTTTGATTATACAGAGTGTAATAAAAAATACCTACAACCTCTTAACATATTGAGTTTTTATCATGAAAACTAACTACTTTTATTTTACCACTCTTTCTGAACTTGATATTTCCCCCCAAAAAAGCCAAAAAGGTTGGGCGAATGGCTAGTTAAGATTACGGTTTTTTTATTTTATTAATACTAATAAGTATATGTATACGTTATAAAAACCAATCAATATCAGCCTATAACGTCCCATTGCTGGGCACAGGCCAATGAAACACCCCGAAATAAAGAGGGTGTTTCAGGACATTATCCAGCGCACAGGCTTAATGCGGAGGAAATGAAATATAGAAAGCACCTTTTTTTAAGAAAAACGTCGGCGGACTAGCATAGCAGTCCACCGGATGGTGAGAGGATACTGTTGTCTATAGACATCCGCGATACATGACAACAGCAGTCTAGAGTGACAAACGTTGACCCCCTCCTACCTACCTTTGCAGATTAAGGACCACCCTTATTCCCAATTCAGAATTATTAGAAAGAGTTGGGAAATGGGGGGAATAGGATAAGATGGGAATGGTAACTCACTACCGAAATACGTATGTACATTAGGGAAATACGATAAAGTAGGAAATGCAATAGGAAATTTCAATAAGGTAGGAATGTGTAGCATGCATTCTCCCCATACTAAAATCATGTCAAAAATTATTAAAAAATTTAGAAACTATTTAAAAATCAGATACTTACTCGGTGCCTGTAATCGAACATTATGATGTAGAAATACATATAATAATATACAAATAACGAAATTTTGTTGTAATTGGTCGTCACTGAATACGTAATATTATGGTTGCATCTGGTCAAGGACTGAAATAGTATTAATTGGTGATGTCGTATCCCGAAGTGTGATTCTCTAAGCGCACACATCCTTACAACCTTGAGTTCAACGTTGAAACATCGGCGAGCCGGTCGTTTGCTATTAACTAACATTCATTGTTCACTGTTATTCATTTAAACGCCTCTTCAGTATCTATATAAATGCTGTGATCGCTGGGCTCAGCAGCTACTTGGTTGTTATATCGACAATGTGTGCGTTAATAACATAAGCTATGCCGATGACATGGTGACATGGTAATTAGTCAATAAAAATGATAAAAAATGACAGCTTGCTGTTAAAACATTTAATATGGGTACGTACTACTCTCGGCCGCGTCTGGTGGCTCATCAGTTTGCTGGCTGAAATTAAAATACAATAAAATAATAATTATAATAATATAAGAGACTGTGAGTTTGTGTTCCTGTTTGTTAATACAGGGTGTAATAAAAAAATACCCACACCCTCTTAACACATTGAGTTTTTATCATTAAAACTAATTAATTTTGTTATACGACTCTTTCTGAACTCGATATTTCCCCTCAAAAAAAGTTATCTTCTAAAGGAAGACTGATTTTGTTATTTTGTACTTTTTACAGAATGGCCTAAATTCTTGTACCCCTAATGGCATTTCAAGAGTCACCGCGCATGAAGGTATAGTTTAGGGCTCGTTACCTCGGTTTAAAACAGAATTACAAAGATTATTTGTTTTGAAAAGGAGTAGTATCAATAACGAGTTACCCTTCTCATTGATACTGCTCTCGAGTTGTCTATGGTCAGTTGTTTATAGCAATTATTTAGATTATTTTTCCTAACCAACTATGATGCAGTCCACCTGTTCATAAAAAAAACACTTTTTGCATGCTGTGTTCTTCTGTAAGGGAGCTGCTATATAATAACATAACATGTTAATATATAAGTAATTTATAATGCAAATGTATGATAGCTTTTTTTTTTATAGACTAGCGGTCCCACGTGATGGTAAGTGTTACCGCCGCCCATGGACACCTGCAACACCAGGGGGTATGCGGGCGCGCCGCCGACCCTGCGAAATCCTATTCACAGCTCTCTTGAAGAACCCCATATCGTAGCTTAATGGAACGACCTCTTGAGGTAGTTCGTTCCACAGACAGCTTGTTGGAGAATCTAAAATAAACAAATAAAGAGGGAGTTTCTCGTCATAATCCAGCGCTCTGGTAAAGTGCAGCGTGGTGGGAAAACCAATTACTAAAAATGAAATGTTAAAACGTATAGGTGTACTTAACAAATTTTTATTAATATAAATTAATTTTATTAAGGAATTTAGAAAGAGAATACTTACACGCCTTCTGCTTCGTCTTTCGGAGCATCGGTTGTTTTATATGTAAAATAAATAGTGTTTTATTCATTTATAAAGCCGCGTTATTTTTTAAAATTTTAATGGCAAATAGTATAGGCATCACACTTTGAGATGCAATGAAAGAAGGGAAGAATGAAAATGTATTAATTCATTGTCACTACACCACCTATGTACGTAAATACAGTAGAACATTAAATAATATATATATATATATATACACGTATATATATATATATACGTGTATATATATATATATACATGAAAATAAAATCGCATGAAAATAAAATGAAAATACATCGCAAAAATAAAATGAAACGCTGTGGATAATAGTGGGTATTCACGACTCCTCGGAGTGTTTCGGCTCCCATAATCCGGCTCCGCTCCCGGATCGGACTCCTCTTAACGATTCCTTGACTCCTTTGATTCACCTACTTATATTTTATAAGAGCCTGAGAGCGACTCATTCGCTTTGCATCATGTTCGTTCATGTAACTCAGCAATCCAAAAATGAAAGGATTAAATAACTCCTCGGAGTCGGATAACAGTTAGCCGGAATTATTAAGAGTTTCTTTTGATTCATTGAATCTGGAGTTACCCATCGCTAGTGGATAATCAGCCAGCATTGATATTCATTCTACCAGCATCATTACAAGCAGTTAGTTAATGAAAATATTACATAATGAATTAAAGTATTTACAATAAATTCCTTATCAACAAATAATAATAAATATGTTACCTATTAAGGTACCTATATGTTTAAATTTAAAAAAATACTACTGACTTTCCTGTTTCATTTTTTGTCCCATTCATTTAATCTGCGGGTTTAGGGCATTTCAAACGTGGCAGCCCTAAATGACCGACATCCTTGCGCTTGCAATCCACAAATAAACATTTGGATGGATTGATTGGAAGACAGTAAGCTCATGTTCGGCAGTTGGCCGAACAGAAATGATGAGAATGATGATGATGAAAGATAATTGTCAACGTTACCGTTTTTATCATCTTGCGGTGTATCATGTTCAGATTTATCTAAGCTAAAATAAAAAAAAAAGAATCTGCTGCATATTGTGTGTAAGCTAAAGTAAAACAATGAGTGGAAGTGTCTAATAATATTATCAGCGCCGACTCTAGCCCATGTAGCGCCCGGGTGCAATCAATATCCTGGCGCCCTCTAGTAGGCGCGCGAACACGGGCGCAGAGTCTTTGAGAGTGCCGCCTAAAACCCTGCGCCCGTGTGCGCCGCACACCCTGCACCATAGGTAAAGCCGGCTCTGAATACTATAAATACACTCACCGGCACGGAAAGTTGGCCACGTGTGATTTTTGCTGTAGCTTGCATTTAAATAAATTTTCTTCAATAAATTAAGTGTAGGTGGGCTCGATACGTGTCGCTTTTATTTTTTTATAACTTTTTTGAAAGATGACCATACAAATTTAAAGTTTATTTAAGACCACGCACTTTTACAGAAATAAAGAATTTTAAACACTCAATTTTAAAACGCTAGAAAATGAAGAGTTTGCTATTTTCTTTATCGTCTATACGTTTTAGTATCGGGTGTTTCCTCCTCTGGCCCCGATAACCGTCTGCATTCGATCTGGCATGCTTTGAATGATGTTGCTGACATCAACTTGCGGTATGTTTTCCCAAGCGTCCAGTACTGCATTTCGTAGCTGATTGAGTGTCCTGTGGCAGGTTAGGGCTGGACTTTATCTTTCTCTTGAGCATGTCCCAAATGTGTTTTATTGGATTTAAGTCCGGGCTACGAGCTGACCACTGCAAGTTCTGAATGCCGACCTCTTGAAGGTACTCATTCACACAACGTGCGACGTGTGGGCGTGCATTATCGTGCATTAAAAGGAATTGGTCGTGTCCAGTGAATCCCAAATAAGGCATAACATGATCCTGAAGGATCTCTTCGATGTATCGAGTTGCAGTTAGCCGATTATCGACGATAACCAACTCCGTACGAGCGTCGGAATTTATTCCTCCCCAAACCATTATGGAACCTCCGTGAAAATTCACAGTTTGTGTGGTGGTAATGGGTAAAAACAGTTCTCCTCTTCTTCTCCAGACTCGTTCCCGACCATCTGGAGCACGTAAAGCGATTCTACACTCATCTGGAAACAGAACTTTAGCCCATTGCTCGTGGGTCCAGTGTGCGTGGTCTCGTGCGAACCGATGTCGAGATACTCGGTGCTCTCTGAGAAGCTGTGGACCGCGTGCTGGTCTCCTTGATTTAAAATACACTTCCTCCATGCGTCTTCTCACTGTACGTTCGCTAACATTCACGTATCTCGCGATTTGGAGCCGCTGGCGGATATCAACAGCGGTAAGATGGCGGTTTCTCAAAATTTCCAGGGCAATAAATCGATCGTCCCGGGCTGATGTGCATCTTATGCCTCCACTGCTTGGTCTACAGATGTAGTGGCCAGTCTCCTGGTATCGTTTCAAAGCGTACTGCATTGATGATCGTGGTACATTAAGCGCGATAGCTACTTCACGTTGTGTCAGGCTCTGGTCGATTAATGCTACGGCTTGTGCAACCTGAGCTGGTGTTATGGGCATTTTGTTTGGTTTTAAGGTACCTCTGAATATTGAACTTAAATTACAAAATCACGAAAATGCAGTAATCTAACGGTACACTTTTCACAATACCAAATTTAAGACTTTAACTTCGTCGCTCAAATTACCAAATTCCACTAAAAGTTAAAAGAAATGTCACAGTACACTCAAACATAATGAATTACCCTCTTGAACTAAAGGTAAACATTTTTTCAACATATCGTCATAACAAACATTCATTAGAAATACTAAAAACTTTATTTATAGCGAGATAAGCTTGGCCAAGATTCCGTGCCGGTGAGTGTAATTGTATCAATTCTTTCATATCACGAAGGTTATACTTAGTAAAGTCGGATTTTTCATTCGAGTCAGGGATATGACATAGTATAGAACTGTCAAACAGAGTGAAATTTGTACGCAGATGACAGTTTATTGACAGTTCTACATGTCATATCCCTGACTCGAATAAATAAACAGACTATAATGTTTGTGCTGATTTAAGAACGCTCAGTTGGGTTCCCGAACGCCGCGACGCACACTACAACAATGTGCACGTACGACCACAAGTCACAACCACAACTAAGCGCAACCTGCCTTCGTGAGATGAAAGATTACGTTCATGTAGTGGGCAGGGTCATGTGGTGTCGACCGCATTTAGAATAGCACAACTCTATTATTTGCCGTGGGATAATAAAAGCTACCACAAACCCTGAGGAACTGCACCGTCTCTACAAAAGTGGATTCACCAATCACCAACCCGCTTCGCCAGGGTGACGTTTTAAGGTCACACATCTCACATCTCATTTAAATAAAGATAATAAAGCAATAAAGGTTTTTAAATAAATAAGTATATGAATATACTTATACACCTTACATAAGATAAGGTTATTGTAACTCTTTATTGTAGGTACACTAATGGGTACATGTTGTAAAAAAGATAATTCAAGTAATATGAAAAGTACAATAGGCGGCCTTATCACCAAAGCGATCTCTTTCAGGAAACCTTTGGGTGGTAAAGCTATTTAATGTTCAACCACACTACTTCGAATATCGCACAATAATAAGGCCGTGTTCACATTAGACTGGTGTGCTGCGTCACACTAGGTTACCGCCATACACGGGTATCGCAACACTATTCAGACTCGCTCCCTTAGGTCGTTGACCTTTGAACGCGTCCGCTTCTGTTAAAGTGCCTACATATTTGCTCGATTTTTGACGATCGTTATTGTCGCTCGATATGCTGAGTTTTGACGATCAATAAGAGATCTTATTGATTTCATCGACCGTTATTGCCGCCTGTTAACGATCGATAAATATCAAGGTTAAAATGGAGCAAATTTGTAGGCACTTCGCCTAATTTATATTCACTCACGTGTAGATCGTCAAAAATCAAACAAATTTGTTAAACATCGCTTGTCGTATTATCGATCGATAAAAACGATCCACAGTTGCGATTGACAAAAAATACGATGTCTATCGTCTGTTGCTCTCACATTTGCTCGATTTTGTTTGAGCACACGTGTCGATCGTAAAAAATCGAACAAATCTCTAGACACATTTAGCGAGTACGCCTACGGCACGAGTCAATTGATCAACAATTATTTATATTTAGTGTAATAAGTAAATCATGCAATACAAGTCGATTTTCAGTTAGATATAATATTTTTTGTGTACTGAGTGCCATATTAATAGTAGATTGTTAACTAAGGGATGAAAGGCACCCATTTCTGACAAGATTTCGAGCGCCAATAGTTCAAGTCTGAAATGGGTGCCTTTCACCCGAATTAAACACTCTACTTTTCATTTCGAATATGACGAAAGTAAACACAAGATATATATGCAAAAAATATTACTTCAACTTCCCAAAAATTTGCATTAATCTCGCTTACCCGCCTTTTTTTTTTATTTTTTACGCGCAACATTTTTCAAGCGCCATAATGCCAGCTTTAGAGTAATACTTATTGCTAGCTTGATAAAAAGAACTTATCATTATAGATTATTTCTAATTTATGTCAATGATCTATCTAAATTAATTTTGACGCGGTTTAATCGGTGTCTTAAATAACATCACAAATAAAAATTCTACAAAGTTAAGAATTAATATGGTATTAATCGAACTGTGGCTGTATAGGTTTATGCCGTTGCACAATGTAACTACGATTTATTGACTAAATTTTTTTTAAACTACTTTTCGGCCCCAGACCTTAAACGTATCACTTTCAGCCCGCTTCTTAGATAATCTATGGTCTACTTTCAGAGTATGAGAAATGAAAAATATTTTTCACTATTTTCATAGCACCTTATATACGAGTACGTTGTAAGTAACGGTGTAAGGGTTAGGAGGTAAATAATTACTCGATCTCCATAATAGTCTTGGTAACCGTTCCCTCCCTGGTGTCGAACACACACTGGTATGTACCTCCGTAGATCTTGTTGTATTCCGTGACATGGATGACGATGGAGTTGGATGTGGTCTGAAATGTATTAACGTTTCTACAGCTTTATCTTTTATAGGAAGAGGACGGCAGACGAGCATATAAGTTCACCTGATGGTAAGTGAATACTGTCGGCGATAGACATATCAATTTCAGTCCAGAATGACAAACACTGGCACGCCCCCAGGTGCCCCGCCTACCGTTGGAAATGTAGGAATGGATTTGGAGAATGGGTTGGCGAAATGGTTGGAATGGGAATGGGCTATGGCATATCTCACTCACTACCGAAATACGTACGTACATTAGGGAAGATAAAGTGGGAAATGCAGTACACTTGTGAGTAGTTTACTGTGAGAGAGGGGTAACGCAGCCAGTCGAGTGCGCCCAGCTGCTGTTTGATTGCAGCGTGCACTCTCCCCCTCCAATGTAGGTTAAAATATCCTCTATAATTACACAGGAGAAAAAAAATGACAAAAAGAAAAAACAAAGACAATGAATGACACCACTCGCCGATGAAACTTTTAACGAATTTTATTCAATTGATTTATCGCAATTAGACTTTTTTGTGTTCTGTAACAACGACTTGCTATCGACACGAGTCGGAACAGACTGAATGAGCGACGCAAATAGTACTAGATTAGCGCCAACTTTAGGCACGTACCGACGGATAGCTTGAGTTATCTATCTATCTCTTATAATGCTTGATGAAATGGTTAACAAAACTGAAACTACTGACTGAAACAAAAGCTGTATGTGTTAATAAAATCGGCCCTTAAATTCCAGATATTTAATTACTGTTTTATGACTAGTTAGTTTAAATATCTACAATATATGGTATTCACCTTGAAGTAAGCTTGACTAGAGCTGCTATCAGAATAGTGGTCTAAAAGAAGTCCATTCACGTACACCTGAAAAGTTATACAAGATGTACAGCTCGTTCCAATTCAATTTGTCCAAAATGTAAACAAACATGGCGGTCTGGGACACGGCCCTACATTAAAATAGTGAGGTGATAAATGTTTACATGTTCCATTAATAGCAATTAAACAACTTTGAACGGTTTAAATCGCGTATATTTAACATTATTTATATCCCGACGTTTCGAACACTTTGCAGTGGACGTGGTCACGGGGTGACTAATTGACTAAACAAATAAAATCAATTAGTCACCCCGTGACCACGTCCACAAATAATGTTAAATATACGCGATTTAAACCGTTCAAAGTTGTTTAATTGCCGTGTATAGTAGGTAATCGCGAAAACCTAAGAAAATGTTCCATTAATTTGATTCATCGAGAGTTCAAGTTGGCCCTAGATTTAAAGCCAAATGTTGATATATTTAATTGATTTGGTTTTGTTTTCACCAAATTGGATTGGAACGTACCATAAATAACAGATCAATTCACGAAATCTGTAACTATGGATTCCGCTTATGATTTGGACTTAATTGTCATGATATGACATAGATTTTTAGATAAAAATATTTTTTATTAAAAATGAAGTTCCTTTACGTGGCTTGCGGTAGGTGTGATTCGAGAGAAAATGTAACGTCACGTAAGATTTCTACCCCCTCCATACGCCTTTCTCTTTCTCTATGTGTGTGTGTGCGTGCGAGTATCGAGAGCGAGACTCAAGCAGAATAACAGACGTGGAGAATAGTGCGTGGCCGGTTGTATAATCTAAATTTTTGATTTGATTCCTTATTTTAAATTAGGCTTTTTTTTAAGCTTTGTATTTAGTAGCTACCTACTATTCGTTTTTTTCGGAATGGATAAAATCTTGTGGCCCTAATGGCCTTTCAAGAGTAACCGAACAAGGCGAGCGCAGAAGGTGCTCAGTCAGGAGCAAACAGTGTGTGTAGTAACGAGCCCAAGGGCTCCCCCGGCGGTAGATCGGCGGAAGGAGCATAACTTCGACTTAGGGCGTTGCTTTGGGAGGGTCCCGCGGGATCGCGAGTCGGAGAGAAAGCCAAATGCATAGATTATTTATCTTAGATCATGAAAGAATAGCGAATGCAAAGCAAATTTTAAAATGTAAACGAAAATAGTTCTTGACTTAAACGCTCTCATTGAATTAACGCAAAAGCTGAAAATCGGTTGTTCGGTATCGAGAGTGGGACATATTTTGCCAGTTTTTAGTCGTATGAATGAAAAATGAAGTAAAAACCAAAGAAATTCTTTTTAAAAAATAAACGATATCATTTTCATTATTTTGAGTTACAATTATTTGAGTTAAAATGAGTTCAGTTACACTCTGTTATTTTATTATTACCTGAAATTATTTAATATATAAAATTAAATACCAATATAAATACATTTTACCGTAATGTAAATAGTTCTACCATCAGCCTGTGTCTCTCCACTGCCGGATATATGCCTCTCCCATCGCTCGCCACCGCACACGTCTTCAGCTCTTCATATCCAGCCACTACCGGAGACTTTCTTCAAGTCATCAGTCCACGCGACGGGAGCGCGTTCCACGTTGAGTTATGTTTAAGAAAAACACGTAACAAAAAACCTTGTTGGTGACAATACGTGAAAATTGTAGAAAAACAAATTTTCATATTTTACAAACCTTTGAAACAGAACAATCGTCGCAGTTGAAATTGATGATCTGCTCGAATTGCTTCCCTGGCTTCGGTTCAGGTACTACGGCTTCCTTCTCTATAACGACAGCTAAAAAGGAAACATAATTAAGAGCATCAGAGTCGACATTTATGGCGATCACAGTTTTAAGAAATAGCATAGGGGAATTGTGCTTAAGATGACATACTCAGGTAAGATGACATAGTGCTTATATCCGTTCAAATAGTTCCGCCACAAGCGCCTAAACAACGGTCACACCAAGCTCACAGATGGCGTCACCACTCAAAACTGTTGTGACCGTCCGTTTGCGTTGTTTGGATGTGGTGTGGATTGTTTTGATTTCGTCACTCGAAAATATTATTTTGTTGAAAGTTTTTATACCAATAAATATGTATCAGGTAAGTTTTTTGTTGTGTTTGACTACTTTGATATGAACTGTGGTTAATATGGGTTATGAATATTGAAGAATAATTAAAGTAACCTTAAAGTTTTTAAGTCGCAAAAGGCGGCAAAAATTATTAAACTCGTAGGGTAAGATGATATAGCAACCGTCGGCTTAAGATGACATAGTATGTCTGCGCGTCATTCGTGGTCAAAGGAAGATATGGCGAAGGTCATTGAAAGCGTCAAAGAAAACAAGATGGCCTAAGGCCTCTAAAACATTCAACGTGCCGCAGGCCACACTTCGTCGTCACTTCGTGAATGTTCCTATAAATCTTGGTCGTTTCAAGCCTAACTTTGAATCGATCATAGAACAACAGTTAGTGGAGCATTTATTTCACTTTGAACAAACATTCTTTGGGTTTAATACCACTGATGTCAGAAAATTGGCACATGAACTTGCAAAAAAGGCAGGATTGTCTCATAGATTCGACGAAGATACACAAATGGCAGGTTGGGATTGGCTAAAAGTTGGTTGGGAGCGTAACCCCTCCATCTCGTCGAGGGCTCCTGAAGCCACTTCCGCAGCAAGGGCAAGAGCTTTTAATAAGCCCCAGGTGATGAAGTTCTTTGAACTCCTAGAGAAGTTGGTGACCGATAATGATATTCCACCATCAAAAAATTATAACATGGATGAATCTGGCCTCAGCACCGTCCAAAAGCCACCAAAAATATTTGCACAAAAGGAAAAAAAACAATTCGGAGCATTGTCAAGTGCAGAATGAGGCCAGCATGTCTCTATCGCTGTCTGTGCCAATACTGCTGGGAATTTCGTTCCGCCTGCAATGATTATCCCAAGAAAGAACTATAAACCTGAATATTACAACCGAGAAATGAGCACTTGGCTAAAAGCGCACCCTGGTAGAACTGTAGGGCTTCACCAAGTCGCCGATATTATCGGGAGAGCGTACGGAAGTGCTGCCTCAGTCGGAAATATAACAAGTGGCTTTGAAAAAACTGGAATTTATCCGTTGAACCCACATGTTTTTCCGGATCATTTGTTTCTGCCCAGCGAAGTAACTGAAAATGTTATTGAGATGGAGATGGACGACGGGGGACGCCAGGAGGAAAATGAGGAAAAACTTCCTGGATCAGCAACTGGTTTCACACAACTTTTTCAAGATGACTTTGCACAAGCTGATCCGTTGCAACCTAATCGTGAAGATGTTGCTGGACCTTCTTCATCGAGCACAGCACAGCATACGATAGACCCTGCAACAGTCGATCTAGTTCAGCGTGCTAGCCAAGTCGTTGATGGACCTTCTTTCTCAAAGAACATTATAGATCCTACATCAGTCGGTCCAGTTCAGCGTGATTACCAAGTCATTGCTGGATCGTCTACCACTCAGGAGATGCTAAATGAGATTTCTCCATTTTCGAAACCAGTGTCTACGGGGCAAGCAAGAAACAGGAAGAAGAAAATTACTAGCTCTCAGGTTCTGACAGGCACTCCTTTTATGGACGAAGTTAAAGCCCAATTCAAAAATAAAAAGGAGAAGGAAAATCGCAAGAGCGTTAGAGCTCGAAAGCAGGTGAAAAGTACTATGGTATCCTTCAGAATGACTCAGATGCCGGATCTTTGGAATATTTTACTCAGGATGTTGATGACTCCGATGCTGCATGCCTTTATTGTAACGAATTACATAGCAAATCAAAGCAACCCTACCCCAGCCCTAAAAATGTTAAAAATTTAATAAAATAAAAGGCCAAATCGATGTATTTTTAATTACTCTCTTCAAAAATATTAATTAAAAAATTTGCTCCTCTTTATTTATTTAATAAACGAAAAAAAACTGTAAGATTATTATCAACAACTATATCTCGTAAAATAATTGTTTTTTTCGTTTGTTTATAATTGGAAAAAAATCCTCCCGACGTACTTTAATTTCCTCTTCTATTAAATTGTGTGTATGATTAATTAAATTCAAGTAAAATGAAAAAAATATTTATTGCACTGAAAGTCTACCCCCACTCCAGTGTCGGAGGAACAACGGACTACGAACCTAGGAACTTATCCAGCTTTTTGACAGCGCGTGCCATTACAGCCCTTGACACGAATTGCCTTCTTGACAATTGCCTGACTTGTTTCAAAAAAGCATTAAATTGTTAAAATAAAAGTAGTTAGCAGACGCCACTGTCATACCACGCTTATGTTATTGTGTTATGGGTATCCCGAAACTAAACGTCAAGCGGGTACCGGGCGAGAGGCCAGTCTATACCAGTTCTGGCAAAAATAAGAAAAAAATCCATATCACTTAGTTAAGTGATAATAGTCACATTTTTGAAAATGTCGAAAATCGACACCCTTTGCCACGTCTTTGGGTACTATGATCACAAATTTTCCTAATTTGATAGTGATTTTTTTTTAATGTAATCCTAAATAACCATGCTATTATGGCAGTCACCAATCAAACAACGAAATGTGTTAGTTTAGTTAAAAAAAAAATAGATTGATTGAGGTATGGTTTAAAAAAATTAAGTCAACTAACTTTGACACTTCACCTTTAAAAAATAAAGTACTACACTACCCTAGGCAAGTAATTTCAAAAGATGGCCTATTTAGTCAAGATTTCAAAATGGTACAACACTTGCCACTTTTCTTATCATAAAAAATATTATTGCTTAGTTTTTGCAAGAGGACGTTATTTTAAAAGCTACTAAGATAAATACTACTCGTATTCCGGCTTCACCATAGTGTGAGCGAGATGGACTAATGTGATAGTGAGATAGATAATGACGCTGTGCGACATGAATTAGAGTGAGACAGATTGATATTCAACTTTTAGAGTGAGCGAGATGGATAGTGACGCCAAAAAGTTTATTGTTGCTAAACACAAGCCAAAATCGTCATAAATATCATTTAGTTCGCTACGTTCCGTCCTATCTTCTCGTAATCTTGTAACTTTCAGACTGACGACTTTCGCTTGTGTTTACCTGGACTTGATATTACTTGTGCTTACGATTTTGGCTTGTGTTAACCTGGACTTGATATTTCATTTGTACTGACGACTTCGGCTTTTTCCCTGGACTTTATTTGTGCTGTGCAAACTGTGTTGGTATTTAGCCAAACAAACACGTGACACGACATGCCGGATTTGTATACAGCGCAAGAATATGCGAACATGCATCTTATCTACGGCGAATGCCGTTGCAATGCCTCTGCCGCGGCTAGATTGTATCGCGAGCGGTATCCAAATGCGGTGCGTCACCCAGATCACCGCGTGTTCATCAATGTTCACATGACATACTCGCAAGGACTATTGCCCAGTGCTTGTACTGCCGGTGGAAGACCTCGGAGAAACGACGACGACGACGTTTTAAATGAAATCGAGAATGATTCTGGCATTTCAGTACGTGCGATTGAAAGATCCACAGGAGTACCAAAGAGTAATACTCATCGAATTCTAAAGCGATTCGAATATCACCCCTACCACGTGCAACGTGTACAAAGTTTGTTACCACGCGATTACTCTCCCAGAATAAATTTTTGCAGAACAATGTTGGCGAAAAATAGTCAAAATCCACAATTTTTAGATAAAATTTTGTGGACGGATGAAACCACTTTCAAAAAAGACGGATATTTAAACTTGCACAATTTACACGCCTGGCACACAGAAAACCCACATTTGATGCGCGAAGACCGCTCGCAATATCAATTTAAAATCAACATGTGGACCGGAATTTTGAACGGACAAGTGATTGGACCATTTGAGTTGCCTGAAACATTAAATGGCGACAACTATTTAGACTTCCTCCGAAACGATCTACGAAATTTGTTAGAAGACGTACCACTAAACACTTACAGACAAATGTGGTTTCAACAAGATGGCTGCCCAGCGCACTATGCTCGCCCTGTGCGTGACTACTTAAACACTGAGTTTCCCCAAAGGTGGATTAGGCGACTTGGTACGATTACGTGGCCTCCTCGCTCTCCGGACCTAAACCCTCTTGATTTCTTTTACTGGGGCTGCATAAAAGAAAAGGTGTATTCAAAACCGATAGAAAATCTAGCCGAGCTGCGCCACAAAATTATTGAAGCAGCTTCTGCTGTTGTTGTTCAAGATTTATTATTTCTTCTGAAATAAATTCAAGGAGATTTGCACGACTAGTGAAGAGATCTTTTTTGAGGCGATGCAGAGCCTGTATTAGGGCCCAAGGCAAACAATTTGACCATTTACTCTAAATAAAGATACTTAAGATAAAATAATGAAATAAAATTATTATAATAATTCCTTTCGTTCCATTTAATCATATTTTACCATAATACAACAATAGATTCATTATTAATTTCACTCACACACATTTGTCTTTAGGTTGAATTTTTTTGAAACATAGTTCTATTGCTAAAAATAAGCAATAATATTTTTTATGAAAAGAAAAGTGGCAAGTGTTGTACCATTTTAAAATCTTGACTAAATAGGCCATCTTTTGAAATTACTTGCCTAGGGTAGTGTGGTACTTTTTTTTTTAAAGGTGAAGTGTCAAAGTTAGTTGACTTAATTTTTTTAAACCATACCTCAATCAATCTATTTTTTTTTTAACTAAACTAACACATTTCGTTGTTTGTTTGGTGACTGCCATAATAGCATGGTTATTTAGGATTACATTAAAAAAAAATCACTATCAAATTGGGAAAATTTGTGATTATAGTACCCAAAGACGTGGCAAGGGTGTCGATTTTCGACATTTTCAAAAATATGACTATTATCACTTAACTAAGTGATATGGATTTTTTTATTATTTTTGCCAGAACTGGTATAGACTGGCCTCTCGCCCGGTACCCGCTTGACGTTTAGTTTCGGGACACCCTGTATATTCCGCAACGTCGTCTGCAACGGGGTTGCTGCAAATCAAAGCCAGGAGAGCATTGAGTATGTTGCCAATTATGTAAGCGATGTTGCCACACTCTGCTGTGCGATCTCCACCATGTGCTGGAGTTGCACCAAGAACAAAGGTGTTCAAATGTGAATTGTGCACCGATAATTAGGTATGTCAACTTAGACTGGCGTGTGTCATGTCACCCACATCGACGTGTTTGGTGTTTTTTAATTTTATTTAAATTATTAAGCTTTCTATAGCGTCAAGATTCATTTTTGTGCTTCGTAAATCGTTTTAAATGTGTAACCTTAGATTTATTTATTAGCACCTTTGAATTTTCAAATATTTGCCTCAAAACAAAAGGTATGTCATCTTAAGCACAATTCCCCTATTAGTTATGACGCCAATTATCTTTAATCATATTTCTGATAATTATAAAAACTTGATAAAATATCTCTTGATTGAAAAGGCTTACTAAAATGTTAAATATTTTTTAAATGATAAAATTGAATGAAACCAAAGTGATAAACATATTTTTGAATAACTGAAATAAATAATTATAAATTACTAAGAATGTCATAGAGTGGATAGAGTCCCATTTCGCGCAAGTCCTGTATTTTTATGGTTGTCAAAGAATTAGGTTCTTTGGCAACCTTTAGCTCTTTATCTAACCTGCCGATTCAATATTTTTTTGCTATTATTTTAATCTCTTAACAGTTAACCTCCAATAATGAAGAGGAACTATCTATACGAAGATGAAGAATTATTTAAAGAAGGCTGGTACTTCCTTGAAATTACTTACATGGTGCTGAAATAACAAAACATAAACATAGTAAATACATTTTGGATTCTGTAGTTAAAAACGACTATTTAAAAAAAACACACTGCATAGCTGTAAAACTTAATCTTATACGATTGCAGTTTTGATTTTTTAGCTTCAAATACAAATATTAAATTTAATTAAAAGCTACTTTTACAACCCATAGTGCAGTGTTACTGCCACCGACTCTTTCAGTATCCACAGTGGATACATAAATGGGATGCATAAATAGGGTGACTAGGTAAATTTTGAGATACTCAAATTTCAGAAAGAGAACTTATTTGAGTTGTACCATTTTAAAACCATCATTTATTTGAAATTCGAACCCCGAAAGCCACTAAAAATAAAAATAAAAATTCACTCTTTTACTGCATTTCGCGCGCTTTTCTTTGCAACAATGGAATTCGAACGAGAAAATTTGCGTGCAATGATGTTATATGATTTTAAAGTTGGTTTAAATGAAAGTGAGTACCTATAAAGATAGATTAGTATCAGCTTTTGGGGTCCTCGCACCGTTCAGTGCAACAATTTTTAGATGGTTTTCTCAATTTAAACAAGGAAAATTTTTCTTTAAAAATGTTTTGAAAATCCTGCGACTTTTGTAACGAATGAAAACATCGAGGCGGTAAGGAAAATGTTGCACCAAGATTAAAAAACTACCTACAAACAGATAGAGGAGAATTAAGATTTCTACACCGGTCATTCATAAAATTTTACACCCAACATCTTCACGTCAACAAACTTTGTTCGCGTTCGAACTTTGACTGCTGAACAAAAATAAACTTGCGTGACATAGTGCAGGGAAATGATTGTTAAATTCGAAAAAGCCATCCTCGTTATAGCCCTGATTTAGCTCCATGCGACTTCTTTCTCTTTCCAAGAGTGAAGCTTGGACTCCGTGGCATTCTTTTCGACAGCCCTGAGGACGCTCGGAATGCTTTTATGGAAGCTGTTGAGGACCTCGCTAAAAAATGAAAAAGAAAAAAGTCGGCCGCCCTATCTATACCGTCGCATAGGAATCCCCCAATATTGGGGAAATGAGGAATACCCTAAAATTGTCCTCTTTAAGTCTAGTGTATCCACGTAAATTTAAGTAGCGGGAATTCCCCCGAACAAAAGTATGAGTCATAAACAAAACTGTTTATATTCTTAAAAAGGGTTTTACGGCTCTGGAAACGAGTCCTTTTAAGCCCGACTTATAAGACAGTTTATATATATCATGAAGTTTAGTGTTGCTAGAAAATAATATAAAAAATACCGAAAAAATGATGTAGGTAATATTTAAAATTGTATTAAAAATACAAACATTATATTAAGAACTAAAATTATACTATACACATTTTCTAGACCCTCAATTATCAGCGCTACGTCTTGACAATTGTTCCAGGAGATTGGCGACACTGATAGCACCAGTAAACACCAGATATTGGCATACCATGTTGCTCGCCTATTACACAATAATAATAATGTAATTCAGTGAACCTTCTGAGGGCGATGGAATCCAGTCTGTCACCTACCATCCTCTTAGATTAGGTGGAAAAAATAACATTACAATATCAAGAAATGAAAAAAATGGTAGGTACAGATATACAAAATAGTTTAAAATAAAAATATGTAAAACAAACCAGTTTTTTTTAAAGAGAAAAGGCGGCAGACGAGAATACAGTCCACCTGATGGTAAGTGGATATTGTCGTCCATAAACATCCGCGATACATGCCAACATCAGTCGAGAATAACAAACGTTGGCACGCTCCCGAATGCGCTGCCTACCTTCGCAGATTAAGGAATGGATTCGGAAAATGGGGAGGGATAGGATGGGATGGGAATGGGCTCTGGCATATCTCACTCACTACCGAAATACGTACTGGGGAAATATGATAAAGTAGGAAATGTAGTACATTTCCAGATAGTCTTGTGTGAGAGAGGGGTGACGTGCCAGTCGAGGGCGCCCAGCGGCTGTGGGAATGCAGCATGCACTCTCCCCCTTACAGTTATTATATTAAAATGTGATTCATACTTACAGTTGTCTAAAACAATAAAACACAGCTTTGATTATATATATATTTTTATGTGGCGAGATAATATTGCTAATATAAGGAACGGCGTATCTATATACATATTTATAACTAGCTGTTGCCCGCGACTTCGTCCGCGTGGACTTTAGTTTATAAACACCGTCTTTATTATTTTAGTTTATAATAAACGTTTATAAACGTGATTCTTTAAATTGATATAACTTTTTTATTTATGAACTGATTGAAATAAATCAAACAAATTTAAGAATAAATTTTAAGTGAAGCTTACCACAATACATTAGTGAAAACCGCACCCAAATCGGTTAAGCCGTTTCTAAGATTAGCGCGCACAAACGCACAGACAAACAGACAAAAATTCTAACAATCATTATATTGGGTTCTATTGCGTTGATAAAGGCCCCCAATAATAGTTTTTCTCATACATCTTCCATGTACAGACAGCGATCAGTTACATTTTTATTATATGTATAGATTGCGTATACATATAATAAAATGTAATTGTGAGAGAACTAAATTATAGAAAGATGTTACTTATTTTTTAAATAATAATAATAAGTTGTATATAATTTTAGACTTTGATGACTGTGTGTCTGAATTTGATGAATGAGTCATCAATAGTCATCATCCATAAGAGTCTGATGAGTGATACATAAAGTCCTACAAAGTTGTGGAATGAACTGCCAGCTGAGGTATTTCCGTTATATGGAGCTCTTCAACAGAGCTGTGAGCAGCGCACCCGTAAGCCACCTGGTGCTCCAGTTGTCCATGGGTGGCGGTGACCACTTACCGTCAAGCCGCCCGCCCGCTCGTCTGCCATCTACTCTATAAAAAAAAAATAGTGTATAATATTTTAATATGTTAATCAGCGCACTAAAATATTTTACTCGTATGTAAGTAAAACTTAACATGGATTTAAATTTGTGAATAATTTATTCGTATGTTCATAACACGTTACTTAGTTGATACTTGCTTACACGTATTCATTAGCAGAGGCGGACGCGGTCAAAGGTCAAAGACCCCAGTGAGGGAGTGTGGATAGAGTTATGCATGTACAACTAAATTAATCACCAATTATTATTGTAAAAAAATTTAGAAATACATGTTATTTTTTAAGATGATTGACATATTAAAATATTTCACACTATAGCTGTCGAACTGTACATAAGACGTATGTTATACTGTCAATAACTGAATAAGTAGCATTTTATGTCTTGAGTTCGTGTATACATATAAGGTCGATTATTTTCTCTTCAAGAGGATTGTCAAATGAAACAAACTTATGTGGTGTTGCTTCGATATACAAAGAAACGACATAAAGTTTATTCTTCAATTCTTTTTAATCCTTACAATTAAATCCTTACAATACTCTTATTTATGTTTACCTACAATTTGACAGTCAGCACGATTCTCTTCACTTGACGCCTACACTGTTTTACCGACACTACGATAGTCTTACTACAGCGCGGAGCGCGGTTAAATTCAGATGAAAGAAATATATTTTCTTTACATACTCGTACATATAAGTACCATAAAATAATTATCAATATTAATGTTTGTAAATAAAATTGAAACTTTACTCACTCTCTAAGACCCCGAGTACTTTCCTATAAACCTTGTTGTTTTTTGCTTTGAAAACGCCCAAGTACACGCAGGAGTGCGCGTCCTCAAACCTGCATTATCATGTTCATTGAGTACAGTCAGTTATTTGTTGCATTATCTAAGAAAGGGACCTTATTGTTGTTGACGTTGCTCTTTATTTGTACAAATATAGGTAGTCAAGTTACGGGAGCAAGAAAAATGCTTTTTAAAAAACTAAAAAATAATATATTAAACTAATGAGATTGAAGACAAGTGGCAGAGCTTGATGCCAGTATTCAACTGCTTATTTAATTAAATCTAACTTAACAAGTAATCTCTTATGGCTACATCCTAAATGCTAACTAAGCGCTAGGTTCCTAGAACTATGGGTTCGGCCGACCACCCGGTTCTTCTGACCTAGCTACCAACATGAAAGGCTTGGGTGACGTAACTAGGTATATCCTGTTTCTTATTATATTTTGAAGCCTACTCTTCAATGATATAACTCCATTCGGTTATTCGGTTGACTGGAAGAGATTACTTCCAGGAATAACTTCGGCTTTGTACTTACGGTAACGTCTTATTGTAACAATTAATTATAAGTACTCATACTACAAGCCTACAACAATAATAAGAAAGCAGATATATTTATGTAGGTAGGTACCTGTTTAACATATAAGTATAGGTCTCGTCGTCTACTTATTGACAAAATCACAGAAGTAAACTAGGATTCTAAAAAGTCTTAAAATCCAGCAAACCTGGGAAAATTGAAGCTGATCATGTTAGAGATTTGTATGACTGAGACTCTGCCGACTGAAAGCACGCTCTCCCCGTTACACAAGATGTCGGTCAACGAGCATTCGTCACAAACGAAGTTCTCTGTATGATCGTAATGGCTGCCAACGGCTATTGATGTCTTCAGTCGAGGCACTTTTACAACTAAAAATAGTAGAGAAAAACTTCGAAAGTTATACATTACTTTCATCTCACGAAGGTGGGTTACGCTTAGTAGTAGTTATACTCTCGTACGTGTACATTGTTTTAGTGTGTGTAAACTTGAGAACGCTCAGTCGGATTCCCGACGCAGCGTCGCGGCGCTTACTAAAAGAATGTAGGTATTTTTACATGCACAACCTCTACTAAGTGTAACCCGCTTTCGTGAGATGAAAGAACTCTACCACAAGCAAAGTCTACTGCCATCCTTAGAAAACACTTTGAAGTACATTTTGATGGCATTCCAGACAAATGCAAAAATTGCCATTGTTTATTTTTCCGATATACCTATAAATTTACACAAGAAGAGTTTCTAGAATTGTTCGGGTGAGAATATTGTATACGGTTCTCGTACGCAACCAAACTACAACTGTTCACACGACACTAAAAGTGATCAGATGATGATAACACTCGCTCAAAAATCAAATGATTTATTTGTCATCTAACAGGTGAAATAAGATGTTTTTGAAGTTAAATACATTGCCCAACATGTAGGCATGCAAAAGATTACGTCAAACTTTCGAGAAACTCTCTCTATATAAATGAGCCATTATGCTTTTGTTAAAAATGATTCCAAGGTATTTTCTTTTTAGAAGGAAAGTAGAGTAGTTGTTCAACGTTGGCGATATCCACCAATGATCGAACAACAATATGGGCATTGGTAGCATGAAAAGACTTAATACCATGCTAACCATTAGCCTATGTTTCTCCACTGATGGCTATAGGCCTCTCGCCACCACACACAATCCTCGGTTCATCTCATCCAACCACCGCAGGTGAACATCTCCAAGTGGTCGGTCCGCCTAAACGGTGGGCGCCACTGCGCTTCCCGGTACGTGAAGCTATTATTATTATCTGAAGCGAGTTAGAGGAGAGGTGTAAGTGACTCAAGTTGGTTCGTGTGGCCGTAGTTGACGCTAAGGTCCTACTTCTCGCGCCGCTCGTTCAGCTGTTCCGACCCGTGTCGCTAGTAAATCGTTGTTACAAAACACAAAAATGCACTTCAAAGAGGCCAAAAAGATTTCAATATGGAATAATTAGAGGAAAAGTTTTCCTTATTCGGAAACTAAGTTACAATTTAAAAAAAAAAAGTTATATTAAGCTTCGTTTTTAAATAAAAAAATAAAAAATATATTTAAGAATAAGCCTTATTTTACTTAAATGTTAGCTGATTTTTAACAACACCAGCTTTTTATTAATATAATCCAAGAGCAATGAATTTGTGCTAACGGTACAACGCTCACGGGTAGTTTAGAACCCCTCAGCGTTCGGAGGGACGTTGCGTCTCTCTGTGTGTTCTACTATCGCCTGTACAATGGGGAATGCTCTGAAGAATTGTTCAATATAATTCCCACCTCGGGTTTCTACAACCGCACCTCCCGTCACAGAAGTGCGGTCCATCTGCATTTCTTAGATACGGAGGTGTCGCGTACTGTTCGGTTCAAAAATTATTTTATATCGCGAAGCCGTAGGCTGTGGAACGAACTACCTCAAGAGGTCTTCCCATTAAACTACGACATGGGGTTCTTCAAGAGAGCTGTGAATAGGATTTTGCAAGGTCGGCGGCGCGCCCGCATACCCCCTGGTGTTGCAGGTGTCCATGGGCGGCGGTAACACTTACCATCACGTGAGACCGCTTGCTCGTCCGCCCTCATCTCTATAAAAAAAAAAAAAAAACCAGTGGTCTTTTTGAGAAGTGGACATTTTGCTAAGTGGGTATTTTGAGAAGTGGTCATGATGGGACTAAACGTAATTTACTCCTGACGTCACACGGTTTCACGACCTGCGTTGTTGCGCCTAGAAGAAATTTTTTTTTTCAAAATTGCAACTCACCTCCAGCTGAAATATTGATAGCATATTAAAAATTATAATTATATGAATGTATGTTTTTATGTACATAAATACCTATCTTAAAATACTAGAAATTCGTCGGTAAAAACCTGACAATTCTTAAATCAAATTATCTGTTAAATGCAAACATTAGGTAGGTACATATAATTGATGCAATAAATGAAATAATAAAAAAAAAATATCTTAAAATTCTAGAAATCCCTTCGTAAAATGCTGTGAATCCGTAAATTCTTTCAAGCGCAAAAGTTATGTAAAAATTGAAATAAATAAAAAGTAGAATGAAAACAAATTACATGATGGAAGTAATAATAAATAATTAGAGTCGTCTCATTTTAACAAAAAATCAAAATAATTATTGAAAAATCACTGAATTACAAGACATAATAGAAAAAGTCCGCGCTTCTGTGTTGACTACATCGCTAACACAGTGTCATTATACCTACTCGAGAGTAAAAGAGACGGCGATAGAAATATTCTTAAATGAATTTGAAAAAAATCTTTTTAAAATACAATATACATATATAAACATTCTAAAAACAATTTTACTTACTGACATCTGAAAAGTATAATTAAATTCTTATTAGCTTTTCAATAAACTTATATTTATTATACAGAGGTTAAATAAAAAATTTTGCACCTGAATTACTTTTGTTATGTGACTTTTCCACACTTCATATTTTCCCCAAAAAGAAGTGCTTATTTTTTTAAATGAACTCGTCTGACTTTTTTACTCTGTACAAATCACTATAGACTGCTACTAGTGGCAACGCTGCACACTATTCAACTTGCACACTTGCAGGTAATGGGACCGCCACTTTACGACACCTAAAGTCATCTCCGTACAAATTACACTCTGTTTAATAGTTCTACATGTCATATCCCTGACTCGAATAAAAAATCCGACTTTACATGTATGCACACCGGCGCAAGTGTTCAACTAAAGTTGTCACTTTTCCCGAAAGAAATTCACTGTTATTATGATATAAGTGAGGGAACAGGTAGTTCTCGTTGAGTTGTGTTATTTAAATATTATTTGTGTTTATTCAATAATTGGGCCTCCTAATGCACACTGTCTTGTGCACAAACTGGTGTCCAATAGTGAATACTGAAAGGGCCGGTTGCATTGCATTGCATTTAATAATTATTAATTCAATTAAATAAATTGATAATGAATAACAGTAATTATAACATACTCTAAAATACAAAACTTTTCATTTGATGAATTTATTGGATTATACTTAAATATACTTACCAAATTCTGAAGAAAAAAACGGTAATAAAATTATAAATAAAGATTAAAATTAATTACAATAGGTACAATGTTTAGAATAAATCTTATAAAAATTCTTATAAAAATTCTTATAAAAAGAATCGTAGAGAGGTACTTATATGGAAAAATTTCTTACCGGGTGCTGAAAACATTTACCAAAAATTTATTACTTTTTTTCTTTCCATAACACCTACGTTTTAGTAATTAGTGAGAAATAATTAAAAGAGCAACAGATTATAGGCACTGAATGAGCAGCAAATTTAAAGCTGGGTTAAATTTAGGTTCTCTGGTGACAGACAACACATAAATAGGAGTCTCTGCCAGTTCAAAATAGTGTTTAAGTGATTTCATACTAAATTGAACATCCTATATTTTAGGACAAACATAATTTTGAAAACGTGTAAAATTATATCACAAATTCTATAATTGTAAAAAAACTATATTTCCTTAATTTGTACAGCGCTCTTCTGTCGGTAAACAGTGAACATGTACTTATGTACTCCATAGATGGCGCTGTGAGTAATGGCGGCCCACACGGTGCACGGTTGGAAAAGCAGCTGATGTTTGGGAGTTGACAGAACTCACCGTGATTGAGTATATTGTTCGATTATTATAAAAATTGTATAAAAACGAATTGACAATTTAAATAATAAACTTTAAATGTCGTTTCTTTGTTTTCAGAGCAACACAATTGTTTATTAGAAATTTACAATTCCTAATAAGTTTGGAGATATTGTAGTATATAATTATGATTATAATTAATGTGTAAAAATTATTTGTCTTGTAGTATCAAGTTTCAAGATAATGGAGCCATCAAATATTTTTTACAAATTTTGACGCTTCGTTTCAGGGGTGAAGGGGTTTAGGGGTTGAATTCCAAGAAGACCCTTCTTAATGAGCCTTTATGTCAAAAAAGAAAACTAGTGACTATCCAAATTTCAGGTTTCTAGCTTCAACAGTTTCGGCTCTGCGTTGACCAATCGGTCAATCAGGATATATGTATTTTTTTTTTTCGGAACGACTATATTCTTATGGCTCTAATGGCATTTGAAGAGCCACCGGACATGTATGGTCTATGAGCGCAGAAGGCGCTCAGCCAGGAGCAAAAAGTGTGTGGAGCAACGAGCCCAAGGGCTCCCCCGTCGGTAGACCGGCGGAAGGAGCGGACCTCGACTTAGGGCGTTGCTTTGGCAGGGTCCCGCGGGATGGCGAATCGGTGAGAAAACTCTTTATATGTAATGAATAGTTACATATCTTACTTAAACCATGAAACAATAGCGAATGAAAAGCAATTTTGAAGCGTAAACGAAAATAGTTTTTGAATTTGTATTAAGCGTTGTATTACGCTCTCACTGAAATAACGCAGAAGCTGAAAATCGGTTGTTCGGTATCGAGAGTAGAATATATTCTACCAGTTTTTAAAACGTACTGTTTATTTCTAGTATAGCTTTTATTCTACTCGCAGTTGCAGTCTATGTGCGTCGCTCGCGCCGCGCCCGGTCACTGCCCTTTACTGAGCGCTACGAATGTTTCGGAAAAACAAAACTACTTGTTCTTATCTTTGGATGTATGCCATAAAATTATTACATTTGTCAATAAAACGGTTTTATAAATTGTAAATTAGTTGACGCGTTTTATATTTTGCGTTATTACGGTGATGCGTTGTATTGTTTTTTTTTTTTTTAAATCTTACTTTGAACACATAGAATTTTGACTCGCTCTTCAATTCCGTCGCCATTTTGTATAATTGCGAAGTACTCTCCGAAATCCTTCGGTTTCAGGCTGTCCAGGTCTACCTCTATAGATTGCCTGAAATATGTAGAAAAATTTCAAAAAAAAATAAAAAGTTACAGTTAGGTACTTATTTTTTTTTTGAAACAACAACTTAAACAGTATAAAAATTACAATATAAAAATCTTTAAACACATCCCTATTAATGTTTCAGCAAATGATGAGTAATTGATTATAATAATTATACTACACTTTTATTAAACTATCTGTAAAAAAATGGTTATAAGCTATGAAGACTAATTATAGGTAATATGTCAAGGTCATAGTGCCTTTATAAATGTGCGTGTTTGTGTGTGTGTGTGTCTTATTTTAAGGCCTAATTCATTGGATAGTTTACATACGAGTAGTTTAATCTATGATGACAATGTTCCGAAAAAAGACAAAAGAGAAGCCAGCGAGCGAGCGAGTGAGGGTGCGTATTATAAGCTCTATACCAGGGGTGTCCAACCAGTCGATCGCGATCGACTGGTCGATCGCCAAAGACAGACCGGTCGACCGCGAAACGAAATTAAAATTTTTGGTCGATATCAATATTTTTGTTAAATTTGACATTATCAAATTATACTCCTGATTTTGTTAATTTGACAGAAGAAATGAAAGCACAAACTTCTCATTCTTTTTTTTTTGTTATCTATCGATATTAATTTTACTATCATATTATTGATCATTCATAAAAAGTTATCTAATTATTGTTTTATTTATCACAGTAGTAAAGCACAATTAAGTCGATCGCAAGAGGCCAGATTTTTTAAAGTAGAACACTGTTGTAAACAAGTTGGCCACCCCTGCTCTATACCCAGTCACTTTACGTAATAATGTTTTTTATTTATAAATAAATAAACATAGCTCTTTGTATCTCGAGATGTAATGATATTTATCCAAAGCACAAAAGTCGTGAGAGGTAGACATCTTCTAATCTTTTTTTTTTTATGGACGAAGGTGGCAGACGAGCATACAGTCCACCTGATGGTAAGTGGATACTGTAGCCCATAGACATCCGTGATACATGCCAACATTAGTCCAAAATGACAAACGTTGGCACGCCCCCGGATGCGCTGCCTACCTTTGGATATAGGAATGGATTTGGAGAAAGGGTTGGGGAAATGGGGAGGGATAGGATGGGAATGGGCTCTGGCACATCTCACTCACTACCGAAACACGTACGTACATTGGGGAAATAAGATAAAGTGGGAAATGCAGTACATTTCAAGGTAGTCTTCTGTGAGAGAGGGGTAACGTGGCCAGTCGAGTGCGCCCAGCGGCTGTTGGATTGCAGCGTGCACTCTCCCCTTCATAAAATTCCTAAAACTGATGAAGAAACAGAAGGTGTATTAGACACAAATGTATCAATATACCCCTTAACGCGATATCGTCCTGGTTCCACGTTGTATATGTTCTCATCGTTACTCCTGATCATAATACCGTTTACTCTGCATCGGTTGCATTTGTAGGAGATAGAAGAGCTGTTCATTCTCTGTCCAACGATGGATTCCACTACTATGGATCCCACGTTTGCTGCGCTCTGACCTGTCAACAATATATAGTATTTTTATTGAGGGTGAAATGAGAAATACTTCCGCCATCTTAACATTGAATTTCTTTCGTGAAAGCTAACAGGTTAGGGAGTCCTCTTCTGCCCTCAATAAACCTACTATCACTTTACTGAGCGACCCCTGACTTACTTCGACGGGACGGGACATTGACAGAATACTTTAAAATTGTTTATTGGGAAAAATCTTCACATTGGTAGAATGTACTAATTTCACCATTGCCATATATAAAAAAAAAAACTTCCGTGCAACGTTAATCTAAATCTAAATTTTTCTCCAAGTTTATTTTCATGGGAATCAAAATAAACATCGTTATTTGTTCTGCGATTTTTTTAAATCCAGCCCTTTATTCACACACTCCCGCCGCGTACGTACACTCGCGCCGGTGTACATACAAGTGGGTATATATTCGTAATAATATCAGGTTTATTATTTGGGAACGAAGCGCGCCAGAGCACAGTGGCTGCGTGTACATAGTGAGCAGTGCACATATTAAAATCTGTGATTTAAAAAAAATAAAATACTTTTCTTGAAGAAAATATCAAACAAAAATGTTTTAGAACAAAAGTTGTTAGTTTAAATAATGTTAGATTTTTTTTATAAAGGTGACTGACAAGCAGAACACTTGAAGGTTTCATTCATATTCATTCTCCAAAATTTTTTTATCTTATGTTTAACATTATTTAAAAAAAAAGTTAGACAATAGTTTGCTTTTGAAAGAAAATTGAACGTTATATGTCAATTAACATATATATGTTAAAATCATTACATGACTGTAATCAATGATTACAGGCTTCGGGAAAAGTTGGAACACTTTCATTTCACGTTAGGTCTCATTTTCACGTTAGGTCACATTTTCACGTTAGGTCTCATTATACGTTAGGTCTCATTTTCACGTTAGATCTCATTTTCACGTTAGGTCTTATTTTCACGTTAGGTTTCATTTTCACGTTAGGTCTCATTTTCACGTTAGGTCTCATTTTCACGTTAGGTCTCATATTCACGTTAGGTCTCATTTTCACGTTAGGTCTCGTTTTCACGTTAGGTCTCATTTTCACGTTAGGTCTCATTTTCACGTTAGGTCTCATTTTCACGTTAGGTCTCATTTTCACGTTAGGTCACATTTTCACATTAGGTCTCATTTTCACGTTAGGTCTCATTTTTACGTTAAGGTCTCATTTTCACGCTAAATAAATGAATTAATAAATAGTAATTGGTTAATAATGAAAAATTAAAGTAATTATTTAATCGTGATTAATTAAAATAAACTACCATACCATCACTGTATAGCCCCAAAGTTGGCTGCGAGAAAATGCTTTGTAGCATTAAGTTCGCCTTTTGTTAAAATAATAAAGTGTAAATAAATAAATGTTAAAAGATTGCTTACTAAGACGTAGGAAATTCCGTAAAACTTCCTTTCCGTTGCTTGAGAAGATAGCATTGAACGACCCGTAGTAAGAAGAACTGAATCTTTCAAACACCAGAACAATGGTCACCGTCAACCCGTCTGGGGCGATTGTGTGTTTTATGTACTTGTCTGAAAGCTGCACAAGAAATAATATTCTTAATTAATATTAGAATGTTAGCTCCAGTAGAGTAGGTATACAATGTGTAACCGACATGATGCACATGATGCCAAACCGGAAACTTGGCGACAAACATTAAAATAAATGTAACTATGAAATTGCCGATTGTTCATAGTGGCCACTTTGAACTTAGTTATCTTGCGTTAGTAGGGGGAGAGTGCACACTGCATTCCCACGGCCGCTGAGCATACTCGACTGGCCACGTTACCCCTCCCTCACAGAAGACTACCTTGAAATGTACTTTATCGTATTTCCCCAATGTACGTACCTATGTGTGTCCAAATCGTAGTGTTATTTGTTTTCAAAAGACAGATCGAAATTCAGTTTTAAGATGGTGCAAATATTTTTTTTTATTTAACCTGTATATTATTATGCAAAGATTGATGTTAGTACACATCTAAATCTAAATTAGATCTTTTTTTAAAGAAGGTGATATCCGAATGGATGTGGTGAGGATACTGTCGCACATCGAGATCCGTGATACATGCCAACGTCAATCCAGAATGACAAATGTTGACATGCCGGAGATGTAGGAATGGATTTGGAAAAGGGTTGTGAAGGATAGGAAGGAAGTATAACAGGAAAATGATTTTACGTCATTCCATTAAACTTCCAATCCTCTTTGGGGAGGATTGGAATGATACTGAATTTAGTGATATCAGAGATTTCACTTATAGCATTCACTACATAAATGGTACATCGATTTTTTTAAACCTCTTTAATCGTCAAACATTATTTTTAAATTGTAAAAACATAAACAATCTCGATAAGTGCAATGAAAGGAGTCGTGAATTTATTATAGTGTGGGCAGATCCGCGAGTCACTGTAAGTAGCTACAATTGAAAAACAGCGCTGCAGTTTTTTCTGCACATGCTTAGTTGTAGCTCGATAGACTGACGTTAATACAACTACTTCAATAGGTTGTTTTGTTGATCACAAAAATATGTATTTAAACAACAACATTAAACATGCCTTTTTTTTAGTAAAATGTGCCTAAATTCCTAACTGATATTATTTTTTAGCTGTCGTCCCTAATTAGAAACATTGTAAGCTGATAACGATTTGCTGCCAACCTATTATTTTTACTGCCTTAGGTATGTTTTACAGCGGACCAAATTGCTACATATTTGTTGTTCGTTTAAATACATACCTTATTATAAAAGTATGGTAGTGTCAGGGCTGGCTCACTCCGCACTTTAAGTACGAAAATATGCGTATAGCGGCGGGCCCCTGCGCAGGGGTTTATTTCAGTCGGTTGCCGCGAGCTCTTTGTAACGCACACGCAAAAAAAAGCGTTTTAAAATTACCATCATATTGTGTAAGTAGATGTAATGATTTTTTAATAGTGGTAATAAATTTCTTTCTTTCTTCTTTTTATCCATCTATCAATTTTATTGCAGCTTTGCTATTTGATTCTACGCTATTGATTGTTGAATAACCCACCCTCCTGACTAAGCCAGTAGCAGTCTTCAACATAACGCCCGCAAACTCGAACGGTGCGTGCCTCCTGCCGCTCTGAGGGAACGCCACCTTACGAGGACTCGTCTCGTAATTCTTCGCTGAAGTCGGCACGTTCTCCTCTACACTGTCCTCTGTGAAGGATTAAATTTAACGTTATCTAAGAGAAGGAACCTTATTGTAAACGACCTTTTTTGTAAACGCATAGTATAAGCAAAAAAAGATGAAGTTTAAGATACTCGTATAATATACTAATGGCGAATGACAAGAACATATGTAATTATTGCATTTAATTTTGACGAAAGTATTTTTGTTCAATAAATGTCATTATTCATATTGTTATATTGGATTACAGTTTCCCAAATATAGATAATTTATGAAATCTTAAATTATACAGTCTCGAATGAAAAATACGTAGGTACCTACACCCCATTAACATTGAATTACTTTCGTTAAAACTAGCTTTTGTTCTATGACTTTTTAAAAATCAGCACTTGTTTCACACAAAAATAAAAACATTTTTATGCTACCAAACGAAAACATACGAAACGTCAGGGGACTTTTGGCGGGAACCCGAGAAGTTAAGTTTATTTATTATTCTGTTCGATTATTATCAAAATTGTGTATTGTGGGATTTGTGTTTAAATAGTGATAGTTTATTAAACTTCAAAGTGTATAATGTATTAGTGCGTGTAAATATAAGTATTAGTGTGTGTAGTGTAAATATAAGTATTAGTGCATAATGTTTGTGATAAGCGCGAGACTGCATTTTTCATGTTCTATCAAGGAGTCCAATTCTGTCCTCAGTAAACCTACTCTATGGAGCGACTTCTGACATAGGTACTTCAACGGGACTGAACAATGACACGTGATAGAAACAATTCTGTTTTATTATTTGCTGTGCTGTTTGCGGACCAAGGCCTCTGCCAGTTCAAATAAATTATATATTAAAAAAATACGAAACGTCAAACTGTTGAGAAAGAGAAATTGCAAACAAGGTGGTGAGTTGGACTAGCGTGTTTTAATATAAACAGAATCTTGAAATGATGAAATTTTAGGTTAGAAAATCTTAATCAAAGATATTTTATCAGGATCATGTAAGGTCGGCAGCCACCCGCATGCACCCTGTTGTTGCAGGCGTCCATGGGCGTCGGTGACCACTTACCGTTACCCGGGCCGCCTGTTCGCCTGACATTAATTGTATAAAAAAAAATATACCGATGATAAGATTCGTTTACTCAGAAAACTGACACCAGACCTTTTATCGCCCATTGCAGGAGCCTTCTTATACATTGTATCGTTACCCAGAAAACGTTACAGGATTAAATAATGAAATAAATATATTACTCTGTGTAGTCATCTCGATGAATTGATTACCTACTCGTGCAATTATTGTTTTCGAGTGTGTACGAATGAAATCTTACCGGGAACAGCTAGAAATATAATTACAATAATTAAAATCTTAGCCACAGGTATTAAATATAAGTTATTTACTATTTTCGGTAAGGTTGTAACGGGTGACCTGTTTATTTATTGAATAGGTACACTCATTTGTGGCCCAGGACATGTAAATTAATTAATTACAGTCTGGATTAAATCTGAGGGATTTTTATAATTATCTATTTAACAATGTATTCGGGTGACCTGTTT
Source organism: Sesia apiformis (assembly GCA_914767545.1). Lineage (NCBI taxonomy): Eukaryota > Metazoa > Arthropoda > Insecta > Lepidoptera > Sesiidae > Sesia > Sesia apiformis. The sequence continues at coordinate 2,446,793 of OU611977.1, read as the reverse complement.
ATTTCAAGGTACACTCACTTGTGGCCCAGGACATGTAAATTAATTAATTACAGTCTGAATTAAATCTGAGGTATTTTTATAATTCAATCCGGTCGTGTCGGTTGGGAGTGAGCGAAAAAGGTCGAGAGCGCAGAGGGCGCCCCGAAATTGCGTTTGGTTACCACATTAATAGAACTACGTTTCGTTACTACAGGTAATAATTAGGATATTTTTCATTATAAATTACAGCTTTAAACATATTTTTATATAAGTATATTACTTACGTGGTACAATTTCTGAAAGAAAAAAAAAGAAATAATGTGTTTGAATATCTTAATACTTGATGAAAATATGGCGTAACTTTGCAATTTGTTAATTATGATTGTAAATAATTGTTAATAATTAACGTATAAAGAATTTTTACCATCCCCTGCAACAGAAAGATTTTATTATTTATTTATTTTCACTCGATTTTCATTCTTTCATTCTTATCTTTCTTTTTCTTCAAATTTATTAATTAAATTAAGTTACAGTAATAAATTAATACTTACGTTCGTAATCTGAAAATATGTAAGTAAAATTATATTAGTTTATATTTTTTTTATGTACGAAGGCAGCAGACGAGCATACAGAGGGATAGGATGGGAATGGGCTCTGGCACATCTCACTCACTACCGAAATACGTACGTACGTACATTAGGGAAATAAGAAATGCAGTACATTTCAAGGTAGTCTTCTGTGAGAGAGGGGTAACGTGGCCACTCGAGCGCGCCCAGCGGCTTTTGGATTGCAGCGTGCAAAAAATATGCAAATGTTAAAATATAAATTAACAATATGCAGTTATATCAAAAATAATTAAATTGAATATTGAACATACCCTCGGGCTCTAAAAGTTTAAGAAATATAAATATTATCATTAATGAGGTTTTAATAGATAATTATATTTAATCTTAAAGTAACTAAAAAACCTTAATAAAAGTTATTCATTTTTATTTACTTACTTTCCGCTGAAATAATATTAAAAAATAATCTTTAAAAAAAATGTAACCACATTCATATCTGTATAAAACAAAAATATTTAAAAAACATATTTACATAAAAATATCTGAGCCCTGTTCAAACTAAAACTGCCAACTTTTGTTTTATTTTTGACAACTTGCTATTTTCCACAAAAAATAAGTTAATACTTGTAAATGAATTTTCTGACGTTCTTCCCCTGTACATAGGCACTACTCGGTGGTAACACAGCACACTCCGTTGATAAACGGTTGGAACCACTATCGTTGTTGCTAGTGTACATACAATGCGCGACCGATTGAATGGTTTATGTGAAAAAAGTGCAGGAATTTTTATTTAGATTATCCTTTATAATTGATTAGTAGATAAAAGTTGGAAAAAAACATTTGACAAATTAATATGTGTTTTTGTATAGAATACATAGTATTTTTAAATGAAAAATAAAAAAATTAAACTCTTAGTTACAACCAAATAAGTACATATTACCATCCACCACCATCGGCCTATGTCTTTCCACTGCTGGATAGGGGTCATCCATAAATTACGTCACACGTTAAGGCGGAGGGAGGGGGGTCAACAAAGTGTAACAAGGGGGGCGGGGGGGACGAGTCATAAGCTTCGTGACGTCACATGTATAAATCTAAATTATTAAAACTAAACTTCAACTCTAACGAAACACTTTAAAATATTACCAACACTATCGATATTATTATAAGGTTGTTTTAATTTATAATTTCTAAATTTAAAAATGAAAAATATGTGACGTCTCACCAGGGGCGGGGGGGTCACACAAATGTGACCACGTGTGACATGGACGGGGGGGGGGGGGGAACTCCAAAAATCATGAAATTCGTGTGACGTAATTTATGGATGGCCCCATATTATATCTCTCCCAAAGCTGCTTTTCCACGGGAGGTTTATGCCCTAATCACCACGCGAACTCAGTGCTACGCCTCTCGCATCGGCGATGCTGCAACCAGTCACCGGTCTCTGGGCTCTAGCAAATCCAGCAAAAGGTGTGGAAGGGGTCAAGCGGCGCACCCTTCTGAATAACGGACGGAGCTCCGACGACCGATTGATGACAATAAACAAGTATTATTAAAGAATTATTAATTATATACTCACCGACATCCTCTGTAATTACCATATATCAAATCAAATTATTTATTTTGCAAGAAGAACAGGTAGCCTAATTAATATGGCGTTACAGTATAGATATTACCCATAAAATTAAATAAATTGTTTATAACCTTAGGGAAGCCGCTGACAGCTGTCAAACAGATTATTGTAGTATAAATGTCAGCACACATAGTCCATATGAATGCCTACTTGTAAATTTGATGGGTTTGTAAACTACATTATAAGTGACAATTACCGTATAAAAATATGTAAATGTCTTTAATAAATAAATAACTATTGGCCAATATTAATCAATATTAACCAATATTAATCAACATTAACCAATGTTAACCAATATGAGGCACTGAGTTCCAAAACTCGCTACTTGCATTTTTAAAAAAAATCATGATGGCAGTGACTTTTGACAGATATTACTACGCTGCTCAGTATCTAAAGTGAAAAATAAACAAAACTCTCTTCTTTCCCATTGTATATTAGTTTGAAAGTCGAAGTGAGTTACAAAACTCTTTCCTTGCATTGACTAGTGAGAAACGAAACTGCTTCCCTGCAGGGAACAGAACAAAACTCGTCCTTTACAAACATAACCTGCTTATATGGTACCTCTGTCGCTTGTTTTGTGGAGATCTTGTATTGTCTGGTGCCGCTAATTTTATTTTATAATAATTAATAAACAATAATATATTGTAAAACTGCGTAGATTAGGCAACTGGAAAGGTCCCTGACCTAATCATCGAAGGTCGCACTGAATAACAAAGTTATAAACACATTGATTGCAACAAGAAGCGGTAGATACCTCAATGGTGGGGATTTTCAAATCGAAATTAGACAAATGTATGTCGGAGCAAGATCAATGAATACACCGGCCCAAGATAAGGTACATCAGCTACTGGCTCTATTGGACGTTTAGTGGACAATACATAGTAAACCCTAGCACAGACCTAGTGGCCTAGTTGGGTTACTATGAGCACAACACCAAGGGCAATGTTTTTGGACGACTGCTAAGCTCTATCATCGTATAGTCCTGGGGTGCTCAAACGGTCGACACTCGATCGCGATCGACCGACTTACCTTGACTAAAAAAATGCATATTGTGCGGAAAACTAATATCTATGTCACGATACACCCTACCTAGACGACAATCCTGCATCACACATACTTGCAGCCTCTCAGAGTCGATCGATCGTAGTCTAACAATATTAAGGTAGATCGCCAGCAGTTCAAGTTTGAGCACCCCTGTCGTATACAATATTAAACAGGACGTTTTCTTGCCTAAGTAAATACAAAATACAAAATCCCACTTCTGCGGTCACGAGTTTAAAAATCTCGCCTACACAAGAAGAGTTCCTCGAACGGTTCGGGCGAGAATATTGTATACGATTCCCGTATGCGACCAAACTACGTAAAATTTTCGTCTACAACCGTTCACGTGATGATAAAAACCGGGGATAACAGTGATCGGATGGTGATGTTCAGTTGTTTATACTAGCGTTTAACCGATGTTCGAGAAACTCTCCTTGTGTAAATGAGCCATAAGCGAAATGATGAAGTTACTCACGCCACAAGTCGCTGGCCGGCATGGCTTGGTCGGGCGATGGCAGACTGTAGATGTAGCCGACTTGGCATGGGTTCCAGTGGTCGCACACCTCGCGGTCCGGGTCTAGCTCCGACACGAATTTGTACGTCTGCACATAGATAGATAGATATACATACTTTATTGTACACCAAAAACATTGGTGATCAGCCAGCAAACACTCTAGAATTTTGTTTCAGTATTGATTTCGAGTAGGTGAGACGAGTCCTCGAAAGGAAATTACATACCGGGAAGCGCAGTGTGGGACGCCGTCCGACCACGTGGGCCGATGAGGTCAACGAGTTCGTCGGTGGTGTTAGGGTGAGAAAGGCCGAACATGTGTGGTGGCGAGTCAATGGCGGAAGAGGCAATGGAGAGACATAGACTTCTGACATGGTTGTCATAGTCATTGTCAATGTTTTGCTTAGAAATGTGGGTACCTACATAACAAAGGCCTTCCTATTCTATAAGAAATTGAGTCCATACACATTCTGCCAGGATAATGGAGTGCCAATGTTGTATAATGATTAAATTTAAAATTGTCAAGATAATTAGCCATATTCAATGTGACGCTAAATAAAGATGGACAGGAACGGGAGATTGTCCAACGTGTTCTCATCAGTATGCTAGAAATGCCAGAGTACTTGACCAATGCGTAATGCCGACTATGATATACGGAGCAGAAGCCTCATCCCTGTCGAGGAAAATTGCAAGTAGCACAAAGATCGATGGAAAGAGTGATTTTGGGTATTTCTCTGAGATTATCCTGGTATCGTGTGCCTAACGGCGCGATCAGGAGGCGAACAGGATTGACTGACATTGCTGGGAAGATCGCTATGTTTAAGTGGAAATGGGCAGGTCACGATGTCGTTGAGAGGACGGGCTTGGAGCCGTAAGCTTCTGGAATTTCGACCGTTGATCGACCAGAGAATGGTGGGCAGAGAAATGGCCCGTTGCCGCGACGATGTCGTCAGAGCGGTGGAAACGAGGTGGATACAGCAAGCGATCAACAGACAACAACGGAGTGCACAGGAAGAGGTACTAGTTCATCAGTGGACTGCAGCAGCCTGATCATAATGACGATGATGATGAATGTCAAAGTATTATTTAAATGTTTGTCATTTTAGACTAATGTTGGCATGTATCACGGATGTCTATGGGCTACAGTATCCACTTACCATCAGGTGGACTGTATGCTCGTCTGCCACCTTCGTCCATAAAAAAAGAAAGTCCATGTAATATAATTTAAATCGATAATAATAAACCTTTATTGTTTAGATATCTCTCAATGGTATCGTAATTGTTATTGCACTTACCCTATCTGGATAATATCGGTAATGTACCACGACGTCGTCAGTATCTTCTAGAGTGCACTTGTTAGTGGTGTAGTTGAGAGATGTGCGCTCCGTTGGCGCGCAGCCGATGACGGCACTCCCATTTCTGGGTAGATCGGGCCCTTCCACTCTGTGACCTGTAAGAGACAATTATTTTTACCCACAACAAAACGGAGATGGTATTATGTATTAGACAAATTTTGAAGCGGTTTTGTTGTAAACGTTTAATCGTGCTTTGGAGTATGTTATTATATGAATGTTGTGGTTGTAACTCACCAGAGAGCGCTGCTTTACCAAGTTAAAAATTTTAATTCTTTATAATTAATTTCTAAATGTGTCTTGATGCGTCTGCCTTTTTATATGCGTCTGCCTTTTTATATGCGTCTGCCTTTTTATATGTGTCTGCCTTTTTTTATGCGTCTTAAAGCTGCGTATCGATTACGTGCGGCAAATCCTCGAACAATACGCGCGCGTGATCAACACCGTGTTGCCGCGCGAGCCAATTCAAATGTTGCCGCGCTCGAACTTGCCGCGCGGCGATCCCATCTCGGTAGGTATATAGCGACGGGGCAAAGGCACGTCTATACTTTTTCTGTCAAAAACGGTGACAAAAATGGCTCGCGAGGCAAATAGTCAGGTTGAAGTGGATAGTTATAGTGAAGACATAATTGTCAGCATATATATAACCCACTGAATGATATTATTACACTAGAATATGTCACACTATTTTTGTAGGACCTTATATTGAAGGTATTTTCGACGATACAATAATCTAAGAATTTACAGGTACTCACGGTTGCAGAAGAAGTACCTATTCTCGGCATTATACAGCTCCCTGTCTTCTGCACTGAGGCACGAGTCGTACATTACCTGGACAAAACAAATAAAAATTATGGACGACAAGACCAAAAAGTTAAATTTGTATCTTGTATTGAACAGAATAACTGGATATTTTTTATTACTGCACCATCAGAACCGACCACATTTATAGAGGGATAGATAACGCAAGCTGTGTCTGAAGTTAGCTCTAAGCTCATTCTTCTCGCGCCGCTCGTTCAGTTTGTTCCGACCTGCGTCGCTAGCAAGATGCAAAAATGTCTAATTGAGTTATAGTCAATTGTATAAATTCGTCAAACTGTAGAACCGCGTCAAGGGAGATGTTTCATCGGTGGTTGGTTTCCCAGTGCTACAATTAACTCGTCACGTGACACGCTTGGTTTCCACACAATTTCACCAACTTGCGTTGTCTATCTATATCTACTTATCTATACATACGTGGTCCAGCCTTGTAGAGCCGCATTCAAGTCGTTAGATTTCAGTGTGTTCGGTTCTAATCGCGCGTATTTAATTCCTGAAGTGGGTGTCGTGGTGACTAAGAGATAACAAAGCCGCTACCACAGGCGTTGAGGAAATACACCGCCTCTAAAAGAGTGGACTCACCTAAGCAGGCCAGCGTGACGTGTCCACCGGAGGCCCAGCAATGAATATTGAAAGGGCTAGTTACGGCTTAGTACAGCTATACTCTAAGTGTGTTCCGCGGAACCCTAGGGTTCCGTGATACCTCTGTCGGGGTTCCGCAAGAATTTAGAAATAAAAAAATCAAAACACCTCTCTCTGGTCGCTCCGCGGCTGTGCGGACTCCGCGGCCGCGCGGAGACAAAACGCTATGAATGTTATTTATTTATTTATTTGTATTTGTATAAGCTTGTGTTACATTAGCTGGTACAATATCTCATAAGTTTGGTCTCAACAATTTTATACTTGTACAACGCGTTCGCTCTAAGTTTGCCGGTCTGTGGAATGCGCGTACCCTCCCCCACGTGACAACAAAACTTATAATGTGTCATAGTTTTACCCAAATATCTAACGTACACAATTTTTATTGTTACAATTAAATAAAAAATTTCGAACGTCATACACTCATACCTATCGCCAGCGGCAAACTTAAAACGAGCGGGTAGTATACTTGTAAGCGCTCAGTCTCTTTGATAAAAGCCGCCTCTGAATTAGACGCTATAGTTGTCAACTAGCGACTTTCGTCTCTAACTTCAAAGGATAAAGTCGATATTGTTTACAACGCTATTTTTAAATTTCTGTTTTTATTTTTGCTTTTTGTTTATCAAAGGTGCCGACTCGAGTATTTTCGAGAATATTTGAGATCGAGTCTAGGACTAAGTATAAAAGCGGCGATCGCGCGTTGGCGTCGTCAGTTGATGATTAGCGTTCGGAGCGATAAGTTACTACCTACTTACAAGCTCGCTAGCGAGAAACTAGTGTTCATTGTTTTACTGCCTGCTGTATTCTGTTGTCTCAGTTTTATACATTTCTTCCCTGTAGGTTCTAAATTTAGTCTCTTATACGCAGTAACGATTGTGCATTATTTAAACCCCACTATCCTGACTTGTAACATTATAAATAAAGAAGAATGGAACGTTGGCTTAAAGGTGTTAAACGTGTTCCAACAACATCTTCTAATGACGCTGAATGTTCAAAAGCAATGCGCGCGGAGAATTTAGCAATCACCGATCCAGAAGATGATGCCACGAGTGCCACGACGTCAAGCTCGACGGTTTCAAAGACGAAAAAAAGGAAGTATGATGAATCTTATATCAGTTTCGGATTTGTTGATTCCAACGGCTCACCTCTCTGCATGCTCTGTAGTAAACTGCTTCCTAATAGTTCCATGGCACCTGCCAAATTGCGTCGACATTTAGAAACCGTACACCCCGAGACTAAAGACAAGAATAAAGAATTTTTTGTTCGCAAAAAAGATCAGTTATTAGAAAGTCAAAAAAATATGATGCATGTAACACAAACTACCAACGAAAAGGCCACGGAGGCATCATACTTAGTTAGCTATCGCATTGCACAAGCAGGTGAAGCGCACACTATCGCTGAGAAATTAATAAAACCATGTGTATTAGACATAACAAAATGTATGCTTGATGAAAAATCTGCAAAGCATCTTTCTACTGTTCCGCTATCAAACGATACTGTTTCACGACGAATCCATGATCTGGCAAGCTACGTCAAACAAGAACTAGTTACACGTCTACAAAATACACGATTCGCTTTGCAAATGGACGAGTCGACTGATGTCGCTGGTTTGGCTATCCTGCTGGTTATTGTGAGATATCCATATAAAAGTTCTTTTGAAGAAGACATGCTTATGTGTTCATCGCTGCTTACAAACACTACCGGGGAAGAAATTTTTAATAAAATAAATATATTTTTTGAAGAACATAATCTCAGTTGGAACAATTGCATTGACATTTGTACAGATGGGGCCAAGGCGATGACAGGTAAAACAGCAGGAGCAGTGTCACGAATGAAAAATAAAGCGCCTAATTGTAGTTCCAGTCATTGTATTCTGCATAGACAAGCACTTGCGATGAAGCAAATGCCGTCTAATCTAAAATTAGTTATGGATGAAGCGGTAAAAATAATTAATTTTATCAAATCACGACCACTACAATCCCGATTGTTCTCATTATTGTGTGAAGATTATGGCAGCAAACATAAAACACTGCTGCTCCATACAGAAGTGCGATGGCTGTCTCGGGGAAAAACTTTAACAAGGCTATTTGAACTTAGAGCCGAGTTACAAATGTTTCTTTCAGCAGATACTTCTTTTAATTTGAAGGACCGTTTGTATGATAAAACTTGGTTGTTCCGATTGTCTTTTATGGCGGATATCTTTCAAAAACTTAACGAATTAAATTTATCGTTGCAAGGTAAACAGACAACAGTGTTTCAGGCCTATAATAAAATAACTGCTTTTAAAAGAAAATTAGATTTTTGGATCATTTGCATTGGTAAGAAAGAAATAGAAAGTTTTACGTTACTCAGTGAGTTTGTTAGCGAAAACGACTCAGAAATGTTTGAAGATAATGTGTTTGAAGAATTGGTCCAATATCTCAGTTCGATGCGCGCATCTTTTGAAAAGTATTTTCCCGAAGAACACAATACAAAAATTAAAGTGAACTCCTGGATTCATAATCCTTTTTTACCCAACTTGGAAAAGCCTGAAAACATGTCAAATGAGATATATGAATCTCTTTTAGAAATGTCATCAGACACAAGTATGGAGTCATTGTTCAAAACGACGCCTCTTAATGATTTTTGGTGCAGAATCCAAGATGAATATGCAATGCTTGGCCAAATGGCTCTGGATATTCTTCTCCCGTTCCCAACTACATATTTGTGCGAAACAGGATTCTCTACCTACGCAGCCACGAAAACAAAATATCGCAATAGACTGGACGCCGAAGCTGATATGAGACTCCAACTTTCTTCCATCAAACCTGATATCAAGCAATTGATGAAAAATAAAAAACAGTTTCATACCTCCCACTAGTTAGATTTTTTCTTTTTTAATGTTTTCTATTATTGTCCTTACCAAGTGGTGAAGTAAATAATAATTAGTAACTGATACATTGTACTTTTATTATGCTGATTAATATAGAATACACTTATAAAAATAATTGTTTTATTGTAGGGTTCCCTCAAGTATTTTGCTTCCCAAAAGGGTTCCGTCATTTAAAAAGTTTGAGAACCACTGGCTTAGTAGATATAGTTTGTAGTTCCTTGAAAGCAAACACTCGCGGACGCAATACGAAATAGCTTTTGGTTGATAATATTAACAACAAAAGTAACCTGAGTTGGAATTATTTCGTCTTCACACATTAGTATGCCGGAGCCGTCTGGTTCTTTTGGAGCTCGGTTGGATGGGCATCGGTACAATAAACCTGGGGAAACAAGTAGATATATACATTAAGTGACTCTCCTTCACCTTTGTCAAGTTTTAACGGCCCTCGGATCATATTAGTGGCAGTTGATACATGATAGTGCTTACTCCAATCCATCCAGGCTTTTAATGATCGTGGACACTGTTGTACACTGTTTAATAAATTTATTTCTTATTTATTTATTACTTATTCAAACCTGTGTGTTAACTGTTAAACTCGGATCCAATTCGAGAGTGCGATGCGACCAATAAAACCACAAGTATGGTGTTATAGATTCCATTAAAAACCATAGCACGATGTAGAAACGATACAGCGCCATCTGTCCGCATTAACACTAACTAAACTATATATTATAACATTAATACAGTGTTTAACACTGTGACACACAGAATATTTTATAACGTTGTACTGTGGTCCTCGCTGCAAGTGTAGTGCATTCCCTTTGAAGTAAATATTCACTCTTCTTTCTACCTTAAGTAAACACCTACCTACCTTTTTTAACAATCAGTGGTGGTTTATTCCGTATCTCAGCGATAGTGACTCCCTTCTCTCCGTTCTGGATCGCTGTCATCACCCGCTTGTGAAGAGTGGTGCGCCGTTCTTGTTCGGCTATGATGTAAGGCAGAAGCTCTTCCGAGAGTACATCCACTTTCTTCTTGGCTTCGGCGTTTAGCTGTAAGAAATTTTAAGACAATCACGCCACGCCGCGTGTGTCCAAAGACACACCACGCTACTGCGTTACGTTACGTAGAGTTGTCAGAGCCTGCTCTATTTCCATTCCGTTCGTATTCGTTCCCTAAAAATATTTTTAAATACTTTAGCCACTTTGGTCACGCGAAAATAAGTCGCATTGGTCACACCGTCAAAAATCTTGAAAGTGCTGATATTCATGTCAGATTCGTGGGATTAATTATGAATCAATTTATTAAAACTCAAACTCCTATTTTATTATGACTAACCCTAGGTGTGACGAACTCGACATGAATATCAGCACTTTTCAAGATTATTGACGGCGTGAGTCGTGACCAATGTGATTTATTTTTGTGTGATGAATGTGACGGAAGTCTTTTCAAAACATGATTCTTATATAATCAACACGTAAATAGCACATCTAATAAAGTGAAGAATTGTTCGAGACAATTCCCATCTCCTGTTTCTACAACTACTGTTCAAGGCACAGTTAATTTAGTACCACCATTTCAAGGTAGATGTCGCTGTACCTTGCGAGAACATGCAAGGTAGAACATGCGGGAACATGCGTTAGATTGCGTCGCAATGTATGAGAAAGTTGGGTAATTTTTACTTTTCATTACAAATTGAAGTAGTCTTAGTTGTTTGATTTACACCCAAATCAACTATAGAGGGCGCCCTAGTTGAAGTTCGGACAAGAACATAATGGTCCTTCGAGCCGGACCATGTCTATTTTGTTGGGAGTTTAATAATCTGGGTCCGCGAGGTTTAAGCTCTCCAACTCCGGCCAGGCCGGGAGTGAAATCCTAGCTGATGGTAAGTATGACGTTAATTTGTCTAGTTCAGACCAGTTACCAAACTTTAAGAAATTCCAGGATTTTTTACAAACAAGATATCATTCTTTAGAATTCATAGAACCAAAACCAGGCTTCAGCAATAAACCTAGATACCAGTCAAATAACAGTAGTTACAAATTGAAGCAGTCATAGTTGTTCGATTTACACCCAAATCGACTATAGAGGGCGCCCTAGTTGAAGTTCCGGCAAGAACAACCACACTCCCCATTATGTACGGGGTGGGGTGTATTCACATTTTCTCGATTCACAGTTTTTCACGGAGGTGTCGCATACTGTCCCGAAACTATTTTATACTGCGGACCAGTAGGGTTTTTTTCGGAATGGCTAAATTCTTGTGGCATTTGTTCTGTCAAGAGTCACCGGACATGTATAGTTTAGGGCGAGCGCAGAAGCAAAAAGCGGACCCGTACCCTGTGGAACGCTACGATATGAGGTTCTTCAAGAAAGCTCTGAATAAGATTTTGCAAGTCGGCGGCGTACCCGCATACCTCCTTGTGTGTTGCAGTTTTCCATGGTTACTTTCCCATAAAAAATGTGCCAAATGGTCAGCAGTGACCCCATTAAAATTAAGGTGATTTTCTACTCGTCTGACACAATCGTTCAATATAAAAATGTCCACGCGTGACGTGATTCAGCGCCAATCGCTATTTCAGATCTTGCCGTAAGTCCTATCCAGCGTTTAACGCACACAAGGGCTCGACGTGCCCCTTTCAAAGTCGGACGATTTTTTACTTACTCTGTCGGCATCTTTGTTGAATTTAATCCCCGTTCCATCCTGCAAGCAATACAAACAAATAATGATCGTAATCGTGGCCAGCGGTAGCCTAGACCAGTGCTCGAAACTGGTGCGCCTGATGTGCTGTGAGATGATGCTAGGTGTACCGTAGTGTAACTTGAATCATCCAGCAAGGAGATGTAATTGCGGACACGAGCGTGACAAATTTCCAGCGATTTTGCACACTTTTCACTTGACTTTTTATATATTTTTAGTTCAAGTGTACCTACTGCCGAATTTTGAAAAGTGAACGCTGCAAGCGAAAAAAACTTTTCGGAGCACTGGCCTAGACACATGCACACAAACACACACGCACGCAGCGCACACTCATCCTCTGTTAGACATTAAAATGTTTGTATTATAAGTGGAAAAGTTGTTTTAATTTTATTTATTAATTTCTTTCCGGAGTACGCTTTACAATGTTCCCACCAAAGCGCCTACTCAGAGCCCCTTACAATTTTTGTTTATACTAAACACAATTTAACTGTTGGGGGCGTGTTACAAGCACTCATTGCAAGTCACTTCCGTAAATTAAACTGCCTCGCAATTTCATAGAATAAAACGATCTTTGTAGAACTCTATTCTAATTATACATTGAATTTTAAAATTCTTGCCTTGAATTCTTGAATTTTAAAACCACATAATAACTAATAGTACAAGATTAAACCAAACAGAAGTCGCTCAATTAATTGAATCTCATAACACGCCCTCGATAACAATAAAAACTGCCCTACGGTAAGAAAAAAAAACAACTTCGTAAATGCAAATGTAATCAGTACTGAGTATCCAGTGCCGCCCCACGAAAAGCTTGCAAGATGCAGTGAAACAAGTCCAAATCTGGGTGTAACATTTCCTCGAATACGGAGGAGGTGTCACCACACTGTTCGGTCCAAAAACCATTTTATACCGCGAACCCGTAGGCTGTGGAATGAACTGTCTCAAGAGAAGTCCTTCCATTACGCTACGATATGGGATTCTTTAAAAAAGCTGTGAATATGATTTTGCAAGGTCGGCGGCGTATCCGCATGCCTCCTGATGTTGCAGGTGTCCATGGGCGGCAGAAGCCACTTACAATCACGTGGCCCGCTCGCTCGTCCACCTACGTTCCTATAAATAAAAGCTGTATAAGATTATGGAGTAGACGCAGATGTTGTCCTTCTTTGTTTCAATTATGGCTAATTCAGCAACGAAGGAAACCATACCATCAGCCTATGTGTCTTCACTGCTGGATTTGGGCCTCTCCCTTGGCTCGCCACCACACACGATCCTCGGCTTTTGTCTACCAACCACCACCGGTGAACCACGTGGCCGGAGGGAGTCCCGCACTATGTTTTCCGGTAAAAGTCCTCCATTCGAAGCCTCAATTTAAATAACTTAGGTCAGATGATTGAATATAGCTTAAACCATAACTCCTTTTTATAAAAAGAGATGGTAATTAAATTTGATACTTACAACGGCTTGTCGTCTCACGATGTTGGCTAGATACCGTCCTCGTCTCGAAGCCGGCAGTAAAACGCTTCCTGCCTGAACCTCGTCGCCGAACTGTGATACAAACGAAACACAATGATGACTTCACTTGCGTCTGGGCGATTTTCCAGTAGTCCGTAAATCACTGGCTATTAATTACCAAAAGCCTACTATTATTAAAAAAATTGTGTGCTTTAAACAAATCACTAGCGGTAACCTGTGTAACTAAAGAAAATCGTGGATCTCTCTTGATGCACTAATAAGATATTGACGAGAGCACCTGACCCTATGTCCTACGGTAATGACGTTTTTAGTTTTACTTCATCAAATAGTTATCATTACCAGTTTCAGGACTTCTGTTGTTATGTTTTAAAAACAAAATACGCACCACACTCACACACCGCTATCATTCGCATATACACGCACACACGCTTATACTCAACCGCGTTACACATTAAATCCTCCCTACTCTCTCTCTTACCTCGACCGCGAAAAAAAGACTGATGTCACGCGCCCGCGCATCTCCACAAGGAGATTTAATAAAAATAGAAATTCCTTGATTACCGCTAAAATTCCCACACGGGCGAGCTGTGAAAGTGTTCTCTCTATCCAGAAAGGGATATTATGGCAGTGTAAGTACCGGTAGAAATAGAGATAAGTAGACTTGGCTGATCCAGCGCAGCTAAAGTTCTATCAAGGTCAGTATTCCCATCCTAATAAATACACATTTTACACACCAATTATAATCAGAGATCGGGGTTAGGTAGAGTTGACTCCATCCAACGACGTGCTGTTCGTATTGTCAACGATCCCACTCTCACGGGCAGTTTAGAACCCCTCAGCGTTCGGAGAGACGTTGCATCTCTCTGTGTGTTCTACCGCCTGTACAATGGGGAATGCTCCGAAAAATTGTTCAATATAATTCCCACCTCGGGTTTCTACAACCGCACCTCCCGTCACAGAAGTGCGGTCCATCCGCATTTCCTAGATACGGAGGTGTCTCGTACTGTTCGGTCCAAAAATTATTTTATATCGCGAACCCGTAGGCTGTGGAACGAACTGCCTCAAGAGGTTTTCCCATTAAACTACGACATGGGGTTCTTCAAGAAAGCTGTGAATAGGATTTTGCAAGGTCGGCGGCGCGCCCGCATACCCCCTGGTGTTGCAGGTGTCCATGGGCGGCGGTAACACTTACCATCACGTGAGACCGCTTGCTCGTCCGCCCTCTTCTCAATGAAAAAAAAAAAGATTGTTTAATGGTGCTTGTGATAAAATTATATTAATACGGATCTGTAGGGGGAGAGTGCACGCTTCATTCCCACAGCCGCTGGGCCCACTCGACTGGCCACGTTACCCCTCTCTCACCGAACACTACCTTGAAATGCATTTCCCACTTTATCGTATTTCCCCAATGTACGTACGTGTTTCGGTATTGAGTGAGATACGCCAGAGCCCATTCCCATCCCACCCTATATCTCCCCATTTTCTTTACTCTTTTCTTTACAGCGTATCCGGAGGCGTACTGGAAATAAGTGGGATATGCTGTACATTTCAAGGTAGTCTTCTGTGAGAGGGGGGCACCGAGGCCAGTCAAGTGCGCGGCTGTTGGATTGCAACGTGCACCATCCCCCTGATGTTTATTTTTGATTTTCGAATATCCGTTCAAAATGTTACTAATGCATTTTCTTTCTTGGAAGGGTAGAATAGGTAGATATTACAGAATGTGCCTGGCCTTGAAGTTCAATAATTATGTAAAACTACCTTAAATTTAAATTCGCATTTATTTAAATAATTAGATATAAGTATTAACAGTTTATAATATTGTTTTCTTTCAAGGTATTTTATTTTATATATTTAGTAGAATTCTGGTTTCCTCATTTGGCATAAGTTTATATAAGTTACCTACCATGTGAAGGATGTGCCTATAGGTCCATACGTACAAATATATCAAGATAAAATTTTAATACAATAGTTGTAATATACAACTCTAGTTGTTAAGCTTAATTTAAATTTAAAAAATGATCTTACCGGTGAATAACCAGACATTGTTGTACATTTTATTATCAAAAATACATTTAGAATATAAAAAAATAATTCCGTTTTCACGTCCATGGTCTGTGATATTTCACACAGTTTGAATAAATAAAAAATACAATATAAAGGAAGTTGAGCTATTAAAAATAATTGATGAAAGTAATTGATCAATTAAGATAAGTTTACAATTTTATAGCTGAGTCATGGAGCAAACTATAGATTGGTTTTGGTTGTTCAACTAGGAGAGGCGCGAGTGCACACAGTAATTCCATCCCACAGCCGCTGGACGCACTCGTTTAGCCAAGTTACGCCTCCCTCATAAAAGCTCGCCTTTTACTTTACTACTGTAAAATGTATTGCATTTCCCACTTTATCCTATTCCGTGTGTACTATACGTGTAAATTATATAATTATACCTAATTATGTTTTTATACTGACTTTCTGATAAAGCATAACTGACTTTCGGATACCTCCTAATACTTTATGATGAGGTGTAAGAAAGGCCCTTAGTCAAAATGATTTTTTTTTTATGTTAGGAAAGACAATCAAGGAAAACCCTACATGGTCACCTGGTACCAGCTAGTCTAGTTAGTCTAGGTGGTACCAGGTCTCCCCGCCGGAGTGAACATCGTCTGTTACGCAGACGACACTCTCGTTTTGGCCGGCGGGGACAACTTCGAGGGGACCATCGAGCTCGCCGTGCTCGGGGTGGCAAGCGTCGTCGCTAAAATCCGTGAGTTGGGTCTTCGGATAGCGTCTCATAAAACCGAGGCGCTATGGTTCCACAAACTGCCGAGGACTAGGAAACCACCCAGCTCGTCGATTCGCGTAGGTGATACGCAAGTCCGGGTGGGTCGGTACATGAAGTACCTCGGTCTCACCCTGGACGGTCGCTGGGGTTTCGAGGAGCGCTACGAGCGCCTGGTTCCCCGGATCGAGAGGGTAGTGGGTGCTATGCACAGACTGCTGCCCAATCTCGGGGGACCGAGGGAGGAAGTTCGTCGCCTCTACGCGGGGGTCGTACGATCGATGGCCCTCTACGGGGTGCCCGTATGGTCGAACAGGCTGTCGGGGGTCCGACGCTGCAGAGCCAAGCTTAATGGCCTGCAGCGGAAGATGGCCATCAGGATCGTGCGAGGATACCGCACGATATCCTTTGAGGCGGCAACGGTTCTGGCGCGCTTCCCGCCCCTGGACATCCTGGCGGACATGGACGCGAGGGTCCACGACCGGATTCGTGTCGCTCGACGAGGCGGCGGGGACTCGGCGGGGACGCTCTAAGCGCTGAGGCGGCAGGAGCGACGGCGAGCGTTCGAGGTGTGGCGCGAGCGCCTCGCGGAGGAGCGATGCGTGCGCCAACGCGTCGTCGGCGCGATACTGCCACGCCTCGAGACCTGGTTGCGGAGGGAGGGGCGAGTCACCTACAGACTCACACAGATACTGACCGGACACGGTTGCTTCGGTGAGTATCTGAACAGAATCGGACCCGAGGCGATGGCGCAATGTCACCACTGTAGAGGGGATCGGGATTCCGCTCAGCACACGCTCGAGCAGTGTCCAGCCTGGGACTCTGAGCGGTGGATCCTGGTCCAGAAGATCAGGCAGGACCTGTCCCTGCCGGCACTAGTGTCGGCTATGCTGGCAGGGGAATCGGCGTGGAGGGCCGTGGCCTTCTTCTGCGAAACAGTCCTGGTTCAGAAGGAGGCCACCGAGCGGGATCGGGAGAGAGCCGATCCCGCTCGGAGACGGAGGCGCCGGGGCGGCGGCGACAATCGCCGCGGCCCCTCAGCCCAGTAGTCTAGGGCTTAGAATATAGACACAGCACACCCCTGCCTGTCGTAAGAGGCGACTAAAAGGGGACAACGGGGCCGCAGCCGCTCGGAGTGGGGGCTCCGTTCGTCCATTGATGCGGCCCCAGGGACAAGGACGGCAGCGCTTTGTGGACCAGCGCTGCCGTGAACACTGCGAGGGTGTTGGGGGAGACACGTATAGTCTCCCCAGAGGACAGTGACAAAGTCGCAGCACTGGAGGGGCACCGGTGCGTTCAGCTGGAGATCCCGGAGTCCCTCTGTGTGTGAGAGAAGGACCACCGAGGGGGTTTTAGTGGGTAGAAATCCCACATAACCCGACCTTCCCCCCAGAAAAAAAAAAAGGTGGTACCAGGTAGTGCCGGACTCCTACCGGCTAAAAAACCTTGATTGCCTTAACATCGTGTAGGTCTAAGTTCTTGTGACCCTGGTGGTTTTTCAAGAGTCACCGGTCGTATAATCAAAATGATCCAATATTAACCAGACATTACAACAGTGTTACCAGATTGGGGTTTTTTTTCCCGATTTTGGCGACAATTTCGTTCTTTGGGAAAAATCAGGGAAATGTTATCTTTGTTATCGTTAGGGATAAAATAATCATGGGAAATTTTGGGCGTTGCCATGGCTCAATACCGTTCAGTATCCGAACTATAAAGCGTATCGAACTGGATAAATTATTAAACTACCATTGCCAATATAACATGATCCTAGTCCACAATAGCAGAATGTCGGCGAGTACCTGAGCGAGAAAGTAAACAACAGCCTTCAAACAGTAATAGAGTGTGAGCGAGAAAGCTAACGAGCGATCGCCATTCTCCTATGGTTTCTTTAATTCAGAAAATGTGTGCATAGAGGCCTCCTAGACAATTAATAATACTGTACAAAATTTATGGGTGTTTTGATCGTTTATCAACGAAAGTTCAGCCAGCTTAAAATTAATTGCACAATATTCTTTAGTTAATTTTTCATTGCGCTGTGTGGGAGAGATTTGTAGGTGGGTACAAAATATTGAAATTATACAATATCCATTCTCAAATAAATTTTGAAGTCTCCTTGCTCAGCTCGTAAAGCCAGGTCTATAAAAAGGTTTTCTTGAATATAGGTACGTACATCTCCCTATTTTAAACCAATTTTTGCCCACTCGAAAACATTAACGAATATGGGGAGTCAATTTTATTCTGTATAATATTTTTTTAGGTGCAAGGCGCAATTCAATAATGTAATGCAATGACTTTATTGTACAGTTGTACAGGTGTAGCTTTACTAGAAGACTAGCATAGAAGACTAGAACTCTGTGCTTCTTACTGTGTTTAGAGACTGCCCAACAGCCTCAAAACCTGTAAAAAAATTGTATAATTTACCTACACAATATAATATGTAATTGAATCGCGCCTTGCATATAAACGAATTTCAATAGATACAACTCTCTAAACTCTCAAAAACGTTGTACAATCCGTAAAATTTGCATAGAGAAGTGGGCGGACGAGCAAGCGGTCCCACCTGATGGAAGTGTTACCGCCGCCCATGGACACCTGCAACACCAGGGGGCATGTGAATGCGCCGCCGACCTTGCAAAATCTCACAGCTCTACTCCTTACGGCTTCCACCACGTTTTGTTGGCTCTATGGTTTAGATTTTTCCTATGTTGATCTTAACATCTAACGAAATGAATTAAAGCAACTTTTAGGTCGCCAGTAGTAATTCATAAGTCGCGTCCGATGTAGTATGGCTTAAAAACGCTGAATCCAGCAAAGTAATTTATATTTTTTTTCAAAATGGCGTCAGAAAAGCGGTGATACAACATGTCATCATTGTAGACTATTATTCGTTCTGTATTTTTTGGGAAAACATGAGAAATATTAGAAAATGGATCGCTTTGTGAATTCCAATATTGAAAAACAGACAATTTATGATATTTACCGAGCATGTCGCCTCTGTGGAGCCGGTGGCGGTTACAAAATGCCGATAATTCAGAATATTATCGACTTGGATGGAGTTGATATTGAATTAAAACAGAAAATAAAAGCATGTGTTCAAATAGAGGTAAATAGAAACATTTTTAATTATTAAGAGATGACTCTTTACATACATGAAGTAATGTTAGTTGTAAATATGTACATAACAAATCAATACATTTCTGATGAGATACTTGAGTGAAAGTAAATTATAACGTGACTCTCAGCTGATGGAAATGACCACAAATGACGTCACGTACGTTACGTTACGAGCCCTTTTAGACTTGAGAAAGACTAAAAGGTAACGATGGGTAACTCCGAAGTTAATGAATTAAAAGAGTTGAAACCGCAAGCGAAGTAGAAATCCTTAGTTGCTCCACCGAACTGTTACTAACTCCGAGGACTTACTTATTCTTTTGACGTTTCGTTTTTGGTTGGACTGCCGTTTGCTCAGCGTATCGACTAGTGCTGGGTAACTCCGGAATTAATGAATGAAAAGATGGCATGACCTTTTTTTATTAGGATAGATGTATTAAAAGAGTTAAATCCCTTAATTGTTCCACTTACTCCGATCGTCCGAGATTACTCCTCGATGGCGCGACGTTT
The DNA here is from genome assembly GCA_914767545.1 of Sesia apiformis. Taxonomy (NCBI): domain Eukaryota; kingdom Metazoa; phylum Arthropoda; class Insecta; order Lepidoptera; family Sesiidae; genus Sesia; species Sesia apiformis. The sequence continues at coordinate 2,426,813 of OU611977.1, read as the reverse complement.
TTTAGGATAGGTGTATCAAGAGTTAAATCTCTTATATGTTCCATTTATTTCGATCGTCCGAGATTAGACCTCGATAGCGCGACGTTTTTTTTTAGGATAGGTGTATCAAGAGTTAAATCCCTTAATTGTTCCATTTACTCCGATCGTCTGAGATTACTCCTCGATGGCAGGACGTTTTTTTATGATAGGTGTATCAAGAGTTAAATTTTTTAATTGTTCCATAGACCTTCTTTTTTTCCTTGTGCTTGATTACCCAGCACTAGCATCGATAGTGATTACATAAAAGAGTTAAGGAGTTACTAAGAGGAGTTGGATTCGCAGGCGGAGTAGGATTAGGTGAGTTAAACTACTCGTAAAAGTCTTGATTACCCACCACTACTAAAAGGGCTTATATACACGCGTAGAAGTTAGCTTATAAGTATAGCTTATATACACCTTTTTGTATATAAGAGTATATTTACATGTAAATTAGTATGAAATTACAATATTAAAATTTGAATCAATGTTAAGTTATTTATATTGTCTGTTTATAGGGCTGTGTGTGATATATATGGGTTACTCACATAAAAACTTACTAGTATCTTGCACGCACTGTTCTTTTTATGTATGGACTTTTGTATTGTGGTATATTATCCAGAATAATTCCACCAATGTCAACATAATGGAAAATACAGTCTGTTTGAGATCTGTTGGATCTTATTGATAATAGCAACTGCTTCAATTTTTAGAAGAAATTGGGCCTGTACAACTGACACCTAAAACAAACACAGAGAACATAAAAATATATCTATTTAAATGGATGCTGTTTCAAATTGAAAGTGTTGAACATCTTTCAATTTGAATTTTCTTTTTTTACAATAAGAAGGCAGACAGTCCATCAGGTGGTAAGTGAATACTGTCACATATGGACATTTGTGACATATTATTAAACAACTGTCAAGAATGGTAAATGTTGACACGGCCTGTAGTTCCTACCTCTGGAGATAAAGGATTGCAGCTAAGACACTGCAATAATCTAAAATTACATAAAACACTGGCCAATACAAAAGCAGGCCATAACATTGTGTTCATGTTGCCCTTAACCAACGTGGATTACCAGGGTGTGGACTGTATCATAGGATTATATTACTAATTATTTATACTATGAACGAAAACAAAAATCTGAGAGGACACTCACTTAAATTCGCAACTGTGCCGACTACAAGCAATCCTAGGAAACACTTTTTGCCCAACCGTGTAGTGAAAGACTAGAACAAATTGCCGGAAACTGTTATTAGTGCCCCTTCGGTGAACTGTTTCAAAAATAGACTGGACAATCATTTAAAAAAAGTGCAACAAAACAATGTACATGCATCAGCTTAAAGCTGCTAGTGTATCGGAAATAATAATAAATAATAATAATAAAATAATAATATTTTCTAATAGAGCTGGGGTAGCGCAAGGGTGTTTTCTTGTTCTTGTTGTGTTCTGAGTTGGCTTCGGAATTCGGAATGGCTTGGAGCTCAAAATGCTTTTGGAGGGCTTCCCCTACTATTTCCTGTTACGTATACCCCCTGCTGCTACCCGCTGGTCATCATTTATTCATACACATACATTTCTCATTTTATATACAATATCTTATTATCATATTATGGGAATGCAATAGGAATACATTCATTTAGGTTGGATCCAATAGATCTTAATGCTATGAGGTTCGATTGCGAGTGGACGAGGTGCGCGGCTGCGCGACATACATATTTATATTACCTCGTCCCCCGCCTCAGGAGTATAAATATTCGCCCGTTCGGCGGCGGGTCATCAGTTGCTTTCTGGACATCATAGTATTAATTTATGCTATGTATCTTATCCCTAGCATGCCTAACCTATTCTATACACCAACTTATATCCGAATAGGTAAGTGAAAGACACACTAGGGAATATTTTAATATCAAACTTATAAAGTATATATAAGTCTACATGTGTTTACATGAGTTCCCTAATCCTATCTATATTCGTCGTTAACACATTGTGTTACAATTGTTAACGATAGAAAATGGTGCTACAAGTTCCACCATATCTCTTCTGGAAGCCATTTGTCAAGAATGTTTTTTGAAACAGTTTATAGTTGTTGATTTAATGATTTAACTTAATCCATAACAGTTACTGAGAATGTAGTACATTTTTCAGGTCCACGCAGATGACAAAATGCCTCCCTTAATTTGCGAGCTGTGTGTGGACAAGGTTAATGACTTCTATGAGTTTCTGGAGATGTGCAGACAGACAAACAATCGGACGAGGTTGAGGTTAGGCTTACCGCCACAAATTTTACCTCGAGGAACGGTAAGAAAAGTAAAAAAACAATGTTATATATTTTATATTTCATATTATCTTAGAAAATGGATTTTACAGTTGAGTCTAGTTTCATATATAGGATGCATTTGAATCTTCTCTACAGCTTGGAACCATGAATTCTACTAACTGAGAATCATTTTGCTCAGATAACGTCACATTTAACTAGTAATAAATTCTTTCTTTATGGCAAACTAGCCTTCAAAAAAATATTAAAATCATATTAAATTTTATAGCTGGATGCTGACAATTGCATCTTGGGTGTAACAGAGCCTTTATATGTTAATGATGATGACAAACCATTATCTAAGCACAGAGGTTCCAAATCAAAAAAAAAACCGATAGAGAATGAGAAAAAGAAAGTTCCCGAAGTTAAAATCAAGGTAAGTAGTACTTGATTATACACCCGTTTACAACGTGTCATTGAAATAACGAAAAAACTGAATATAATTTGTTGATTATCGAGAGTATTGATTCCACCAGTTTTTACAATAGGTTTTTTTTCATTATTTATTGTTCATTTCTAGTATATCTTTTATTCTACACGCGTCACCCAGGCCGCGCCCGGTTACTACCTTATACTGAGTAATGAGCGCTACGAACGTTTCAGATAGAACAACGAAACTTTATGTTTGTAACTTGATTTATTCCCTAAAATAATTTTATTTTTTTCTAGAACGATTTTGTATACATATTTTATATTAGTTGACGTGTTTCAGGTTTTGCCTTATGTTAATGACACCTTGTATATTATTATTATAATAGTAGACAAGCAGCTTGCGCTGACGCGTCTATATCTGTGCTCTAAGATATTTGTCGAGTTTATTTTTGAATTGATCATGTTCTCAGATAATTAACATAACTTATGTAATCCATTCTATTGATAGACCACATATGAGTGTTGATAAAATAAAATATTGGAAGTCTCTGCTTACAAGTTCAGAGTTGTCATTTTTTCTGGCATCTTTTTAACAATGGTTGAAATTCCCGGGTAAGCTTAATCCGGTAATAAAAGCTTAATAGCGGTGTTTGCAATTGGACTATTCAGATACATATTATTATGTGTAACTTACACCCAAACTAAGCTGACCATATATTGTCATGTTGAGTGGTCGAACACTATAATTTGAATGACGAACGGGAGAGCCACGAGGTTTATTATCGTAATGATAAGCCAGCTGATTAGGAGCCTCAATATGGATTTCGCCATAATCGCTCAGCTGGTGATCTTTTAGCGTTTTTTATACACCGCGGAACTGACGCTATTGCGAGTATAGGCGAGGCTCTAGCTCTTTGCCTAGACAATGCGAAAGCTTTTGACTGGGTATGACATAAATTGCTTCTTTCCAAGCTACCATCTCGAGGGATTATGCGAATGGGTTGCCAGTTTCCTGACTGGACGGAGCATCAGAGTCGTTATCGATGGTAGCTGCTCCGACACCATGTCTATTAATGCTGGCGTCCCGCAAGGCTCCGTGCTATCCCCAACTCTGTTCCTTCTGCATATCAACGATCTGTTGCAAATTGGTGACATACGCTACACTCCCCGTCACACAAGTGCGGGTGCATCTACATTTCCTGGATACGCAGGTGTCACGTACTGTTCGTTCCAAAAACCATTTTATACTGTGAAACCGTAGGCTGTGGAATGAACTGCCTCAAGAGGTCTTTCCGATACACTACGATATGGGGTTCTACAAGAAAGCTGTAAATAGGATTTTGCAAAGCGCGTTGGCGTATCCGCATACCTCCTGGTGTTGCAAGTGTTGCAGGGCGGCGGTAACACTTACCGTCACGTGGGATCGCTTACTCATGCGCCTACTTCTCTATAAAAGAAAAGACAAATCGCTTCATATAATTAATTATATTATGATAGAACTTCGCTTAGGTAAGTTCGTTTAATCATCAATTATTTTTTTTATTTTTTTAAACGGCGCCCACATAGAGCAAACAACACATAACATAGCAACATGTGTACAATTATGCGTCACTTACACCAAAATTAATCCCAAAAACAGGTAGAAAACACAACACCCTCTCGTTCGTCGAGCATTTCTAGTAAATCGAGTCGTACATCGCGATCTTCCCGCCAAAATACTCCATCTAGAGCATCCCGATTTAGTACCCAGCAAATTAAAGTGGAGGTGAAAACAGAGGTGAGCACTAGTATTTATTATATTATATATCATTATTGTACATAAGGTCCTACAAAAATAGTGTACAATATTTTAATATGTCAATCAGTACACTAAAACTGTTATACCTAACTAAAAATGACGTGTGTCATGAACATGATCTTTTCATTAAATTAAAAATAAATAATTTTATTTATTTATTTACTTTTAAAGAAGATTACAGACATGTTAAAAATATTGATAAAGCAATATCAATAGAAAAAAAATGTTGATGAATTTACTCATATGTGAATAACACTATCCACACTCGCTCAGGTGTTTGCCCGTTGCCTGACATCCGCTTCTGTTAGTGAGTAGCACTTTTAGTGTACCGGTTCTTTTGTAGACTGGCGCTGACATCAATCTTTTTTGTTTTTTTTAAATAACTAACTGTACTCGGCCACGCGCGTATTCGAATGCAACGTTGTGTCAAAATTTCAAAGCAATCGGTGAAGAACATTCGGAGATTTAAGATTTTGAACAAACAAACGTTTACGTTTTTATTTATATAGATATCATTGTCAATAATTAATAATCCGTTGAATAGTGACGCTATTATTGTCATCGAGTATTATTTTATTTAGATTGATATAATTGTTGGTCTGTTAATGGTTTATAATACACCTACAAGAACATTATAATAACACTTAACTCACGGAACGCACACATGCTATATGCACGCATACGCGCTAATATACATACCACTAATATATACTCCACTTAGGACAATTTGTAAAAATATGTTTTGTTTTAATTGCAGCCACAAAAAAAACCACAGACCAAACCTAAACCACAGCATAAGTCCATTTCGAGAAAAGAGGTTAAGGTAAGATAAGTATTATATTTACTCTAAAAAAAAATATCCTATTTGCATACTCCTTCCTACTGGTATGTTCCCGGGAATTCTCGGGAAATCAGGAAATATGGAAAATCTTATAAAAATTGACTTCAAATAATCAATTCAAACACAGTGGATCTTTTAAATCAATTTTATTATATACTATTATTCAAATTTCAAAATTATTATTTTTTGACAATTAAACGTCATCATTCAAAAACCAAAACGGAATCAGAATATTAAAAAAAACGAGTTTAAATAAAATAACTCGCCGGTGAGGGAAAACACCGTGAGGAAACTCGCATGCTCGAGAAATTAAAAAGAATCGGCAGTATGTGTATCCACCAATCCGCACTGGGCCCCGCGTGGTGGGTTATGCCCAAAACCCATTGATTACTAGGGGAAGCCTGAATAGGAGACTTGCAGTGGGACATTTAAAGCTGATACAAACAAAAGGTACCGATTTCTCGGTATCTCGACTACCGGCATCCACAGAAATTTTCCCGGTAAATCGAGATCGAGAATTCCCGGGTCGAAAGCCCTAGTGATATGATACCACCCACCAAAAGAGACTTAGATTTATATTGAAATAAGGAATTCAGGGATTCAGGTGTCATTTTTTTTCATACAGACTGCAGAATTATCTTCCCTATTAAAACCACGGACAATAAAAAGACAACGTGAAAGGGAACCCTCCAAACCAGTTGTTCCTGCCAAGAAAGTCAAGTAAGTTGAATAGCCTAGTCATTTTAGACAAAAAATCGCCCAATCGTTCTAAAATACTTACAATGTACTTGTAGTAAAGTTAAATTTATTACATAGATTCGTACTAGAATGTATTATATTGGAGTATACAAATGTATAGCTGTATAAAATGTTCCCTGCGCTCTACCACAGACGGATGGTGCTACAAAAAATTTGTAGAACCTTTTTTTTAGTAGAGAATTTTTTAATTTATAATTTTTGTAATAACCTCCATTGTCCATAGAAAGCGAGATTATTGGGAAAAATCGTATGTCGTTGAGTAACAAAACGGATCTCAATGTCGATTTTTGATGTATTGTTTACAACACTATTATATATGTATACGCTAAAATTCGTCTGACTGGGATTTTTTGAGAAGATGTAACCTAAAATTACTGGGCTAATAGTTGTCGATTGTATTTCAATGTATTTATGTACGCTTTTTAAGTCCTACAAAAATAGTGTACAATATTTGAATTTGTTAATCAGTACACTTAAACTATTATATCTAACTAAAAATAACATTAATTTAATGACTTTTACATTAAAAATAAATAATTGGTGATTAACTTCTTCGTATGTGCATAACACTTTACGTAGTTGATACCTACATACGCGTGCTCACTAATAGAAGCGGTCGCGTTCAAAGGGCAAAGACCCGAGTGAGTGTGGATAGTGCTATGCAGATACGAGTCAATTAATCACAATGTTTTTTAATGTAACAAAAATTATCATTAATTACATGTTAATTAATAATAATTAATATTATCATTTATTTACATCACCGACATAGCCTCTCGGGTTAGCAAGCTGAAGTGGCAGTGGGCAGGGCACATAGCTCGAAGAACCGATGGCCGATGGGGCAGAAGGGTTCTCGAATGGAGACCACGTACCGGCGGACGAAGCCGAGGACGTCCATCTGCTAGATGGACAGACGACCTCATAAAGGCTGCGGGCACCCGCTGGATGCGGGTCGCTGCTGATAGGTCTAAATGGCGGACAATGGGGGAGGCCTATGTCCAGCAGTGGACGTCCAAGGGCTGAAAAGAAGACATGTTAATTTTCAGTTAGATGCAATAGTTTTAGTGTACTGATTGACACACTAAAATATTTATCACTATTTTCGTAGGTCGCGAAAATAGTGACGTGTCGCTGAAATAAAGCAAAGACTGAAAATAGGTTGTTTATCGAGAGTAGAATGGATTCTACTAGTTTTTACAATAGGTTTTTTCTGCATATCTTATTGTTAATTTTTAGTATATCTTGTATTCTACGCACAGTTGCGTCACGCGCGTGAAAAGTTAAAGTGTAACGACACATCAAGCCGAAGATCAACGCTCCGATCATCGGCGCAACTATAGCCTGTATCACATTTGACACGTGAGGCGGAATATTAGTCACGTGTCGATCACCGTTTTCTGCAGATCGAATCAATCACCAATACTGAACGAATCACAATGATTGCATCAGCGATTATCCACGCTCCGCAGTCAGTGCTCGCCCGTGTCGATCAATTCATGAGATACGAACGAACGATTGCAAGACACGAATTCTCTACAGTACACTCAGACTGAGTGACTCAGTTCAGTCATACATGAGTCAGTCTGTCCCCGCGGTTTAACTGTAACGGAGAACGGTCCCTAACGTTTTATTTACTAATACTAAAATAATACGTTAATTTTGTAAGGCGGTGGTGTTTATTTATTGCATGTTCCGTGATGGTATTTTAGTTAAACTATGTATTTAATCGTTATTTGTTATAATTATATATCTAAATTACGATTGAAACAATCAAGGGTTTCTTATTGTTTTACGTTGATTATTTAAATAAGTACCTAGTCCTCACCACACGAGTTACACTCACAGTGCTTACACTCACACCTACAGGCCGCGGGTACGCTAGGTAGTTAACACTAATTGTTGATCGAGTGGAACTTAATACAACGTCATTCATCCGCTCGTTGCCAGAGACTAAACGTTCGATCGTTCGTCCGACCGACAGAAATCCTTCGAGTGATTGAATCATCTATTGCGGCGTGATTCGATCAGTTTGAGGATTGAATCGCTACTGATTGTCACACCTCTACGAGACAGCCGTCCCTCTCACTCGAGTTCTGTGTGAGATAACTTTAATTCAATACCGCCAAAGCGTGTGATCCGTTCGCGCTGATCATCGGCCTGTTGTGTCGCTATAGCCGAAGATCCGCTCGGCGTTTGATCGGCCGCCGATTTTCTGTCGCGTATCTTCGGCCTGATGTATCAATAAGTACATATTTGTAACGTTAATTTATCCCCTAAAACAATTTCATTTTTCTCTAGAAAGGTTTAATATATTTTAAATTAGGTGACATGTTTCTGATTTTGCGTTGTCGGTCACACATTAATTAAAATTACATATTTTTCTGTTGTGCATTAAGTATTTATCTCTCTACCAACAGGATATCAATAAAGCCAATAGTCAAACCCCCCTCATCACCCACCACCTTCCGCTGCCTGATATGCAGCAACAAGCCAGCGTTCAAAGCGCCTCAAGCTCTATTTTCTCATTTGAGGTGGATTCACACAGTTTCTTATACCAGCAACAAGTAAGTTCTTGTGTCATTTTATGTCAAAGGATTTTGCAAGATCGGCGGCGCGCCCGCATACACCTGGTGTTGCAGGTGTCCATGGGCGGCGGTAACACTTACCATCACGTGGGACCGCTTGCTCGTCCGCCCACTAGACTATAAAAAAAATCATTTTCTTTTTGATGCGGCCAGCATTTTTATATTTGGAAGGTTGAAAACCTATTCGAATGATACACAAACGATTTTTTTTATTTTAGGTAAAATTAAGAATTACATTGATTGAAAACAGTTTTAATTCTGTTATTTTTTTATTATTTTAAAGTAGTTACATAATAGTTTTACATTTTTTATTGTAGACCCATGGACAGTATAAAAGATAAAGATAAAATGGGTACTAATTATTTCACATATTTTGAAAAAAAAAAAGTAGTCCAAAGCATGTCTGGTTCCGTGGCGTATGTTAAGGTTACACGTCTCACATTACTTTTGTGTTATCTAAACAACGAAGTCATATACGTATGCCCAAAGAAATGGATGTAACTCTTATGTTATCTAAAATAAAAAAATCATTTGTATACCATTAGAATAGGTTGCGCATAGTCTTTCGATCGTCCAAATATCATTGCATGCCGTATCCAAAAAAAAATTGCTAATTACCAAATTGATACCATTCTGCATAACTGATTCAAGCGACAAAAATGAAATTTTACAGGAAAGATTTTGTATTTATGTTTGTAGCAAGATTGCTTTTACAAGGCGCTGGTACTACTAAAATATCGTGCCAAATATACAATCCATTCAATAGGGACTTTTACTATTAAAAAAGGTGGGGGTAGTAGATTTTGATGTGTTGTTTAAGGCGGGTCGTAAATGAAAAATCCAAGGTTTCGACCTTGAGAGAGGGAGGCGCGAGCCGCCATCTTGGATTAAAGACTTAAAAAAATGTTTTTTTTTTTATTATAAGTCGCGAACGGTTGATCCTACGACAAAATATTTATTTGCAAACTTGAAGTAGGTATATCTAATTGCCGACAATTTATGTAACTTTTTTTTTTGGTATCTATACGTGTAATACAGAGACCAAAATAACAATTTTTGGAATTTCTGTTTGTCTGTCTGTCTGAACGCAAAATCTACGGGACAGATTTTAATGAAACTTGACATAATTATAGTTCATATGCTTAAATTTTATTTAGGGTACTTTTTAATCCCGATCCATTATAGAGTTCCCATGGGAATCAATCTGTAGTCAAATCTATAACACAATGTTAGAAAATAATTAATTCAATGTTAAAACATTGCCAGAGCCCATTCACATCGTATCCCTTCCCATTTTCCCAACCCTTTCTCCAAATCCATTCCTATACCTCCAAAGGTAGGCAGCGCATCTAGGGGCGTGCCAACGTTTTCACTCTAGACTGATGTTGGCATGTATCGCGGATGTCTATGGGCGACAGTATCCACTTACCATCGGGTGGACTGTATGCTCGTCTGCCGCCTTCGTCCATAAAAAAAAAGAAAAAAAACATAGCTTGTATTTAGCAAATAGATACGTTGGGAAAATATTGCAGGAACTAAGAAACGTACTTTTTTATCAAAAGAAACTTAATATTGTCTTAAATAGGAATAAAACATCAATCTTGTGTACAATCAAGTACCCAATCGTTCTTATTGTGACCTCTAAAGGGTCAAAAATCACCAGATCCGTCCATTTTTTCAGATTAGCATGTAATGCTTGTGGTGAATGGTTCGTTACAACAGATGAAGCAAAAGCCCATCACAAGCGACACCAAGCGAAGTACAAACCATATCACTGCACTCGGTGTATCACTGACTTTTGGCAACAACATGCTTATGATGAGTAAGTCACTTATATTCATGTTTTTTCTTTTATTTTGCTTGTTTTTCTTTTACTTTATTTGTTTTCTTTTTTATTTTATATTCTTTTATTGTAATTGCATTTTTTTGTTTTTTTATCTTATTGCATTTTTTGATTTTTATTTAGTTTTTTAAATTTAATTTTATTGTATTTTTTATGTTTATTCGTTGTTTTTTTTATTTATTTTGATTCATTTTGTTTTGTCAAACAGGATTAGTATTCATAAGTAGCTTAAGTAACTAAAACTGAACTGTTTTTACTTCATGATAAGTAAAAAAAAAGAACTTATTTAAATAAGAAACTGAAACATAGTGAAATCTTTTTTTTTTTTAATTCGCCGCTGTCGACCCAAATTTTATTTGCAAGACTAATTGGTAGTATAATTTATTTATTGTCCCTTTCTCTGCTTGCAGACATTTTGAAGAGAATCAATGTGTTCCGTGGACTGAGAATCCAGACGTTCAATGTGCTACATGTTGGAAATATTTTCCAACGATCAATTTGAAGAGAAAGCACAAGTGTGCCGGCAGAGGAAACAGACCAGGAGGTGAGTTTAGCATAATTAGCGCATCGTGCCATTGTCCAGTTTTCTTTCTAATTAACAATTTTATAGTCGAAGAAAAATGTAATCCTATCAATGTTCAGTCCCGTCGAAGTAAGTCGGCAGTCGCTCAGTAAAGAGATAGTAGGTTTACTGAGAACGGAAGAGGACTCCTTGGAAGTGTTGTAGGGGGAGAGTGCATGCTGCATTCCCACAGCCCCTTGGCGCGCCCGACTGACCACGTTACCTCCCTACCTTGAAACGCACTGTATTTCCTACTTTTCGTATTTCCTCAATGTACGTAACGCGTTTCGGTAGTGAGGCCATAAAGTACATGAAAAATGCAGTCTCATAACAGATTTAATTTCACTATCCACAAACATTGCACATAAAAAAACACTTGGAAGCTTAATAAACTATTAAGACACAAAATAGACATTATTTATAATTAATTAAACAAAAACTAGACTTCACTCCTCGGATTCGGAATCGTAGCAGCCGGTTTTGTACGTAAAATGTTTTCTGAAGCAAGTCGTTTCAATATAAAGTACAACCTAAAATGATTTTTCTTTTTTCTTTTTTTTTGTAATTTTCGTCTATCTGTCCACACGCGCATCACACATGATTCCATTCATTATAAAGTTATGACGGGACAATTAGCCCGGTTGATAGTGTCCCTACCCGCTGTGCAATTGGTCCCCAGTTCCATTCTCGGTCTGACAATCATTTGTTTAAAGACAGGCGTTTATCGAGTCTGGGTGTTGCACTTGTTTTTTCTCTCTGGACCCACTGCACTGGGATTCCTAATGTGGCCCGTTGACTGTGGCGTTATTATTATTAATTATCAGATACAATTATATGTTGTATTTTTCCATCATTACTATCATATAATTAGTTACCAGTTACTGGATAATTTCGAACTTTGGACTATCCGTTAGCGTGCTGTGTCTGTTAATGTGTATTGTAGCAATAAATAAAATTTAATTTGTTCAATTTGGATTATTTCTGCAGGCAAATGCAGCAAGTGCGATCGCAGCTACACGACAATAAAATATTTGAAAAAACATGAAACATATTGTAGCGGGAACAAGAAAGGTGAGCGTCTTTGTATTTTCATTTGCTTTTTCCTTCGTGTTTTTACTTTTATTTAAGTTTCATTTGCAGTTCCGCTTTTTATATTTAAGTTTCATTTGCAGTTTCGCTTTTTATATTTAAGTTTCATTTGCAGTTCCGCTTTTTATATTTAAGTTTCATTTGCAGTTTCGCTTTTTATATTTAAGTTTCATTTGCAGTTTCGCTTTTTATATTTAAGTTTCATTTGCAGTTCCGCTTTTTATATTTAAGTTTCATTTGCAGTTCCGCTTTTTATATTTAAGTTTCATTTGCGGTTTCGCTTTTTATATTTAAGTTTCATTTGCAGTTTCGCTTTTTATATTTAAGTTTCATTTGCAGTTCCGCTTTTTATATTTAAGTTTCATTTGCAGTTTCGCTTTTTATATTTAAGTTTCATTTGCAGTTTCGCTTTTTATATTTAAGTTTCATTTGCAGTTCCGCTTTTTATATTTAAGTTTCATTTGCAGTTCCGCTTTTTATATTTAAGTTTCATTTGCGGTTTCGCTTTTTATATTTAAGTTTCATTTGCAGTTTCGCTTTTTATATTTAAATTTCATTTGCAGTTTCGCTTTTTATATTTAAGTTGCATTTGCAGTTTCGCTTTTTATATTTAAGTTTCATTTGCAGTTCCGCTTTTTATATTTAAGTTTCATTTGCAGTTTCGCTTTTTATATTTAAGTTTCATTTGCGGTTTCGCTTTTTATATTTAAGTTTCATTTGCAGTTCCGCTTTTTATATTTAAGTTTCATTTGCAGTTTCGCTTTTTATATTTAAGTTTCATTTGCAGTTTCGCTTTTTATAGTTAAATTTCATTTGCGGTTTCGATTTTTATATTTAAGTTTCATTTGTAGTTCCGGTTTTTATATTTAAGTTTCATTTGCAGTTTCGCTTTTTATATTCTATTTTTATTTCCATATTTATTTTCGTTTCTTTTATTTATATATATATATATTTTGTTTTTTTCCCATTCAGTTCAACAAAAGTTGATTTTAAGTTTTAAGAGGATGCCCGTACTTTTTATTAAACTCTGTGTAAAAGGAAGAATGAATACATGTCTATTGTGTTGTTTTGTTCTTTTCAGTAGAAACGGCAGTAGACCCAGGTCTTCGCGGTAGACTGAGGCCGATGCAAGTGAGAGTGGCCAAGTGTGATCCGTTACTGTCTAAAGTCAAACAAGAGCATTATGACGTTTCCAGTGTTACACAGGTGCGCTACCTTTACATTTGGTATTTCGTACCACAAGTTTGGCATTTGGTACCACTAGATACCATATATTATTATTTGATATACGTTACCACATATTTTCCTAGATTTGGTATATGGTACCCACACATTTGCCATTTGGTACGATACATTTGACGGAAAATAAAATATTTTACACTAAAACCTAGTTATTAAAAGAAATTTGAAGAAACATTTACTTGTGTATCATGTTCAATGTCTACATTTTGTATTTGAAATCATACATTTAGTATTTGGTACCACACATTTGGTAGTCGATACCATACATTTGTTTTTCAGTACTGTACATTTCTAATATAATCAGATAAAGAGAACCCCACTCCATATGGGATAGGGATCACTCTCCGCTCGATGGAATGGGATAGGAAGAAGAGGTGGGATGAGAACTAATTAATGCAATGAGAAATACTTTTTTTTGCATATCTCATTCCCGAAACGTCACTGCCGCCACTGTGTCACTGCCGTCTTCTGTGAGAGATGGGTAATTTATCCAATCGGACACACCCAGTCGCCTACAGTTGATGTGTCAATATTCATTAGTTATGACAAATGTTGCCATGAACCGCAGATGTTCACGTGCGACAGTAATTGCTTACTATTCGACGAAAAATGAACCATCTGTTATCTACCTGAAAATCCCTCAAAATCGATTGATGTGTCAATATTCGTCAGTTTTGACAAATGTTGACATGAACTGCAGATGTTCACGTGCGACAGTAATTGCTTACCATTCGACAAAAAATGAACCATCTGTTGTCTACATGAAAATCCCTCAAAATCGCTTGATGTGTCAGTTTTAACAAGTGTTGACACGAACCGCATATGTTCATGGGCGACATTAGCCGCCGACTTTAGCGACATTGTAATTTTTTTTTACCGACCTGATTTCTAAATTATTATTATTTTCAGGTCTGTCCCTCAAAACCGATTGATGTGTCAACATTTGTCAGTTTTGATGAATGTTGATACGAAGCGCAGATGTTCATGGGCGACAATAACCGCTTACCATCTGATGAAAAAATATAAAATTTATTTTGTTATCTGATTTTTAAACTATTTGTTTCCAGGAGTTCGGTCTAGACAAAAACTTCGTTTATCCCTATATTTCGTCCGTTGGCAGTGTTCATGTAAAAACCGAACCGACTGACGATCTTGACACCATGGTTAATATTAAACAAGAAATTAAAGACGAATTCTTTTGCGAAGAAGAATTTATTCACTGGGACTCTAGTGATTCTAGTGACAGTGATCATGACTCAAATGATTATAATAAAAAGGAACATTTAACGCCTAATTTGGTTGTAAATCCATTTGCTAGGAAAAAGAGGGTACATTCTCTATCCACTTTATCCCTGAAAACTATATTCTCGCAAAAATTCCTTGGTAAAGTTCCGAGGAAACAAAGGAAATTCAAAATGGAGAAATTGGAGAAAAATGCAGAGTTTGATTCGACGATGAATGATTTGAATGACAGCAACATGACAAATGATATTAATAACATTATTAATAATCTTGGGAATCGTGATTCCGCGATTGGAAGGAATAATGATGGAGCTGAAGCGAGAACTGATTTGGATACTTTATTCGGAAATAAAGAGGATTCAAGTACCAAAATTCATGAAACTGGTCCTTTACAAGACGAAAGGAGTAATGAAATTTCGGAAATCGATGAAAAATCGAGTGATTTTTCGGAAATTGAAAATCAAGGAAGCCCTCAAATTGATTACATTGATACCTTATTACAAAATACTAATGAAGAGTTACAAACTACAGTCGATGACAATTGTGATAATCAAAAAACTGATGAAAGAGATGAAAACAAATCTGATGATCAAAAAAGTGGTGAGATTACAAAAAGTGTTCAAGAGAATGATTCGGAAAAAGATATTGATGATTACGAAAAGAAATCAATTGAAGATGATGCTTTAACCAAAATCAATGCTTTATTGAATGATGTACAAACTAATAATATTTCAGATAATTCACAAGACACCGCTATGAGCGATGATAATACCGAAATTGATGCGATTGACGCATTACTACAAAATGACCCTGAAAAACCAATTCAACAGAATGAAAATGTCATTCAAAACGGTAAATCTGGCATCATCGATGACTTGTTACAGGTACATGATAAAGACTGTACCGAAAATCTCGAAGACAGCGATCAAATTAACGATCTAACTGATAATGCAGACACGGAAAATACAACTTTAGAAAAATGTCAAGCAACAAATAATGCAGTTGACGAAAATTTTGAGGAAAATGAAAATTCGGAATCTAATTTACAAAAAGTTGCGCCAGAAGAGATGAAACTCGATAATTCCGATAGTTCTATTAACAACAGTGAATGTGAAACTAATAATGGCATAAGTGATTTAGGATCAAGTGATAAAAATGACAATTTTAGGGCAAATGAGAATGTAAATTATAGTTTAAGTGTTAGAGCCTTCGAGAACAATCAAAATACAAGTATAGACAATAAACATGATAAATACTTAACGGTAAGTGATAGTTTAGAATCGTCAGGCAAATCTAAAGGTGTTTCTACAAACGAAATCGTGATCGAAACTGATGAAACTTTGAAAACAAACGGAGTTTCTATAGAAGGCCTGGAAGAGGTATCCGACACGGAAATGGATGACGAGAAATTGATGGAAGAATTAGACCAGCAAATTGGCGAAAGCGATAAAAATTTCGTCAATAATTTGGTGAATGATGACGTCAAAATACATGATAACGTCAGAGAAAAAGATAAAATTACGTTAGAAGATTTGCTTCCCCACGAGAAGTCAATGGACTTAGATAGTATTTCAGATGAAGAATTTGATTTTGAAGCGTAAAGCCACAATGGCAAAGTAATTTTAACAGAATACTATAGCCCGGTTATTATAGCAAATCGAATATTAAAAAAAAATATTTTTATGACTTGTACGAGCAGCGAAATTATAATAATCAAATGGCAAGTGTTTAATATTAATTGGATCTTCCGCGCTACTTGGCCGAGGTCTTCTGGAATCTCTTCTCTTTCTTCCAAAACGTTTCATCAACAACTGCGGTTGACATCTTCAGCGGCGACTGCGTTCACTTTCGGAGAGATGTTATCTCTTCGGCTTCCCGAGCGCAACTGCACGAACGGCTTCGCAACGAGGAAGAAAGAGAAGAGATTCCAGAAGACCTCGGCCAAGTAGCCCGGAAGATTCAATTAATATGGACACCGGCCGAGAAAGCCTACACTCCACTATCAAGTGTTTAATGTTCTTTTAATGTATATTTTAACGTAGTTTTGTTCCACACAACGGATAAATTAATGTTCCTCGATTAATATGTATATTCACATTATCGTGTAACGGAATGTAAATTGTGCTTACAACGGATTTATTTCGATTGTCGATGATCGATTATTTAAAGTAATTTAATTAATATTAAAAAAAAACAGGTTTTCATTTTGATGCTATATTTCTATAATCTTGCAAATCATTATACAAATTTATATTTCCTGGCTTCTAACTTTCTAGTTTTAGTTTATATTTGGATTGTATTTTAATAATCAATTGATTAGAGTGGGCAGTCGAATAGAAATCTAACTTCCTTATTGAGGATCGATTAACCTTGATAAGGTAATCGTTAATTGAAAAAAAGGGATCTATTAGGCTATCTATTAACAGATCGCTGTGGTTTTTTCAACTTTCGGCTGTCAGAGCTCATGCTATAATAACTGGAGTATATGTGTGAATGTATTTTTTATTTAGAGCCTTAAATGATTGTATGACGAAACGTGGTACAAAAGGAAGTCGTGGATTTATGTCCCTTACTATAGTCGGGACTATTGATATTGTATTGTATAATTTATATAAACCATTAACTAATCTAATTAAATTTTTATGTTATATTATTCCATAGTCTGTACCAAAACTTCAACATCGATTATGTGATTCGTACATACGTTTACAAAAAACAATTGGATACCATTCTGCATAAGTGATCCAAGCGACAAAAATGAATATTTACGGGAATTTGTTTGTATTAGAATATTTTTCAAGGCGTTTGGACCACCTACTAAAGTATTGTGTGAAATATACCTAAGTAAAAATACAAAAACCTTTTTGAGGCTCGTGGATCACGATAAATTGAGTCAAAAAAAAACCCATCAAATTCGCTTAGACTAGTTACGTTTGATTGTATCCAATTATAAGACGCGTTTAGATACAAAATAACACGACTATATGTATTGATAGGACTGTTAATTTAATTAATTATTACGCAATTTGGTTAATTATAACACATTTTAATTAATTATAACGCAATTTAATTAATCATAACGCAGTTTAATTAATCATAACGCTGTTTAATTAATCATAACGCAATTTAATTAATCATAACGCAGTTTAACTCATTATAATGCAATTTAACTAATTATTACGCAATTTAATTAATTATAACCCAATTTAATTAATTATAACGCACTATAATTAATTATAACGCAATTTAATTCATCATAACGCAGTTTAACTCATTATAATGCAATTTAACTAATTATTACGCAATTTAATTAATTATAACCCAATTTAATTAATTATAACGCACTATAATTAATTATAACGCAATTTAATTTGATTTATTAATGTGATTATTGAATTACTTTATTATATTTTACTAAAAAAAATTGCTAACAACATTCTCTGAAATAAATGAATTATTATTATATATGTATATTAATTACAATTATCGATATGCGAATGGACTAGATGACGTTCTTATCAAAGAAACGGGTTTGGAATTTTCTAGGGAGAGGGGCGGGTAGGGGGGGGGGGGGGCGGCAGATGCGGAGGAGATTACGTGCCCACCCTAGAGTGACACCCCCCGTCACAGAAGTGCTGTCCATACTCATTTCCTCGGTACGGAGGTGTCGCCTACTGTTCGGTACAAAAATCATTTCATACCGCGGTCCCATAGGCTGTGGAACAAACTACGTCTTTCCATTGAGCTACGATATGGGGTCCTTCAAGAAAGCTGTGAATAGGATGTTGCAAGGTCGGCGGCGCGCCCGCATACCCCCTGGTGTTGCAGGTGTCCACGGGCGGCGGTAACACTTACCATCACGTGGGACCGCTTGCTCGCCCGACCAGTTCCATATAAAAAAAAACATATCTAGTATGTATTCTCATATCGATGTTTATAATCATATTTCTGTCTATGTACATTATTATTATTATTATTAATTAGAATAATAAAACTTAAATTGTAACATTCTAGAAACTACGAAAGTTTGTCCAGAATGTGGATTGTGCCTACAATCATATAATATGTATATGTACATTTGCGGGTAGTTACACAATTCTATTGAAACTAATACAGTAATTGAACAGTCTACCCTCACTAGCCTCATATAATAACACAAGTTATAATTTACTTAAAAGATTCCGTTTTAATTTATACTCGTAATTGTCTGTAGAATGACATTAACACAATCAAAGATTTTTTTTGATACAGCTACATTAAAAAACATTATTTAAAAAAATATGTTTTTTGCGAGTTAGGATCTACGTTTTTTTTTGGCGTTGTAGAAGATTTTAGTGTGCTGCGTCAGAGCTTCACGGATGTCTATACGTTCTTCTTCCTTACCCTCTGGCGTGTCATCCAGCATCTCACCCATAGTCAAGGCTGTGCGTTTTCCTGCTGCACTCCACTGATCACGTGACGCCTTCGTTCTTAACTCATCAGTATCTGGCTAGATTGTTCCTTCCCGTGGCCTACGAAGTGAACTGCTTGAATCTCATCCGCGTTTACATCCACCCTTGCCGCTACAGTCGCAGCTGTACTTGCGAGGTCTTGATTTGACAACAGACCGGCTATTTCCAGCGAATTTGCTGGCTGGATTTTGTTTGACTCTTAAGCCGGGCTTCCACTGCGAAAGGGTAATGAGCAAGTAATAGCTGAGCGGAACGGAGTCCAACTAGCTAAAATAGGTTTTAACTTCCACTAACAAAGAGTTTTGACAATTTATTATTTTTCCCTTCCACTGCAAAAGAGAAATGAAAGCGAGGAATGACAGGAGTCAGCTAAACGGAAAATGAGAAATGTAGTTAAATTCCATTGCGAGCGAGTCTAGTTGGAGTTTGTATTTGGTGAAGATATCTTGTGTATTTTGTGATGTCTAGTACCAATTCAAGTGAAGACGATTCTGACTATGTGCATACAAAGAAGAAAAGTTTAATATTATATGCTTACAAAAAAAAGCGCGCTAAACCAAGGTTTTGGTTAAGCAATCATATCAAAGAGAGACCGCTGATAGGTGAATATAGACTATTCTATGATTTACACGATGAACAATTCAAGAATTATTTCAGAGTTAGCAGAGAAAAATTTCAAGAACTTTTGTCATTTATAGAGGCCGATATTTTAAAAGAAAATACCAACTTTGGGAAAGGTATTTCACCTCAAGAAAGCGGCAGGCGGCAGCACGGGGGGTGGCGAGGGAGCGCGGGCGGCCGGGGCGTGCGGAGTCCGTTACAAACTCGTCAGCGGCACCGTGTCGCAGCGAACTCTTTCCTAGCTATTTTAACTCGTTTGGTCCGTTCCGCTTACCCCTTCGCCGGTGGAACCGCTACTATGTAATTTTAGGTTGCTAGTCGAACTGAGTCCGTACGGACACCGCTCCGTTTGCTTAAGCGGAACGAGCTCGTTTTAAACTATTTTTATTCGCTCAGTCCTTTCCGCTAGACTCTTCGTTGGTGGAAGCATTTCTATGAAGTTTACCGTTGCGAGTTAAACGGAGTCCGTACGGAGCCCGCTCCGCTCGCAGTGGAAGCCCGGCTTTACAGTTGCTGTTCTTGTGAAGCGACACGAAGTTTGAGAATTTTATTCGAGTGATTCACGTTCCTATCGTGTAGATTTTTTAGTTTATCGTCATGAGATTTTACTGAGTCTTCAACGTGTGTAATTTGGTCACTAATAACGTCCAGTGTCAGTTGGAAACTTTCAAGCTCTTCCCTCATCGCCTTTCTAAGTCCCGACTGGGGTTTTCTAATGGTTTTTTTATATCAATTAGTGCACCGGCCTGGCCACTGGTTAAGGTACAGTTGTTCTGTTCGTCATCCTCGTCCCCAGGGATCACAAAAGGCGATCTTTTTGACAAATCACTGAGACAATCGTCGCAGCTCCACTCCAGCCCGTCGGTGTTACGTAATGCTTGCAGTTCTTCATTTGATATCTTCGCGCAAGATGCACTGGCAAGAACTATTTTAACACAGCGGCTACATTCCAGTCCAGGGTTTTCTTTCGTTATACTGGTTTTATAATTGGCACCCTTATTAGTCACTCGCAATGCGACCGTCCTGAATCGTGACGTGAGCACAATTATATCTCGCTAGTTTTTTATTATATATTGTAGCCCGTTTTTCAATGAAATAATTCCCCTCCGTTTTTCTAAGGTTGACTGGAAGAGATTCCTTCTCAATTTTTTGTACTTACGGTAATAAAAAATCGTCAGAAGTAGGCAATAATATTGAATATGACTGCGCCAAATCCTATATGTATAAACGTGTATATAACTTTTATATGGCGATTTTTTTTTATTAAATTTTAAGTTGGGGATAAATACAAAAGAAACACGAAAACTATCAAGATTTCTGGGCGGCGCTACATATAAATGTTTACTATTTAAAAAAATTTTCCATATAAAAAATTTTGAATATATCGTTGTACCACGTTTCGTTGGCAGAATTATAATTGGTCATTATAAGAATCACTTTTAATTTAATTCAAATAAATATATTAATACATACATTGTTTTAATTTATTACTAGTCTGATTTGTTTATTCGAGTCAGGTATATGACGTGTAGAGATGACACTTGACAGTTCTATATGTAGATGTGCCTGACTCGAATAAAAAAATCCTACTTTATCTGTGTAGAAAACACATTTTCTTTATAGTAAAAAGGCGGCAGACGAGTCAGTCTACCTGATGGTGAGTGGATACTGTCGTCCATAGACATCCGAGATACATTAGTAGACTGACAAATGTTGGCACACCGGATTTTCGCTGCCTTCCTTTGATTAAGAATGGATTGAGATAATGGGGAGGGACAGGATGGGAATGGGCTCTGGCACATCTCACTCACTACCTCATCTCGCACTGTACTAAAACCAACTATATTCGGTTCCAATCCAATTTGTGCAAAATTTAAACAAAGATGGTGGCTCGAGGTTAGAAACAGCCTTAAAAAGAAATATTTCAAGATTTAGCTTTAAGCCTAGGGCAGGCTTTAATTTAAGGCAGTGTAATTTGTTTCGGGACAGCATGTTTGTTTATACCTTGGTCCCACCAATGGAACAAAATGGGTGGGACCACGCGTAGAACAGGGCTTGTTTACATTTTGGGCAAATTGGATTGGAACAATATAACTTTATAAGCTTTTGTACACATTTTATATTCTAAACGTCGACTAGGAATAGGTAAACAAATGCCTTTATTATACGCGTTCCGACTCCATTTTTAGAATATAAATTGGAACAATACATCGACGACCGCTAGGACATCTACCGATAGTGATTGTGTATCAAACAAGTTGTAAGACTCAAATTTGTCGACATACAATGCCCATCCCGAGTAAGTCTCTCCCAACCGTATTCATACATTAAGAAAAATGGCGGCTCCACTACTGAATATAGACCTCTCCCAAGGACTGCAACCACACACTAATGATGTGCTAACTCGGAAAAAACCCGACTCGAGTTAACTCGATTTGAAATTCACGTAACAATAATTTAACTCGAATTACGCAACTCGAATTGGCAGGACGAAGCTGAGTAAATGATTTGTTACAAATTATTTATATATTTGTCCTTCCATCCAACTCTGTGTTGGGACAATTATCATTACTAAACTTATTAGGTAGAAGTGAAAAAGGTATTTATAGTAAGTACCTATATTTAATAACGAAACTAGTTATATAGACAGTCTTCACAAAATAATATCAGTCTTAACTTTATGATGTAGGTACTTATGCTATTAATAGTTTAATTGTCACAATCAAAGTATTCTTAAATTACTTTGCTATTATAAATAACTAATTATTTTGGTAGTAGTTATTAGGTACTCTTTGTTGACTTTGTTCGTTTGTTGCAATAGGAACTTTTATTTAATTACTGTACTACTCAAATTAGAATATTATTTACCTAATTAACAAGATATAGGGTGAACCACTTAGTAAAAAGGTTTTTTTAACAAAAAAATAATATTCTCAAAAAATTAAAAGCATCGTCTTGTAAGTTACATTAAAATAAAAATTATACTTAGTATAAAAACTAAAGATAAAACTGAACTAAAGTGAGTACTTGTTGAAGAATAAAGAAGATAAACCATTATTGGATGCTATTAAGAAATAGAATTTGGTCTACTTTTTTAGGAGCTAGACGGTTTCTTCTATTGTTACAAAAAATCCCGGCTTTTGAAAATAAGCACGAAAATATTTTGATCGGTCGATACACTAGGGCGGGGATAGAAGGCGCGCGCGCAACGAACGAATCGCACTGTCGCTCTTTCGCTAGCTCGCTTCTTTCTTTCAGCCCGAACTCGAGTTTGTGAGAATCCAACTCGAGTTAACTCGAGCTGAGCGCAACTCGAGTTGGCCCATCACTACCACACACCGTCTTCAGTTCTCGTTCAACCACCACCAGTGAACTTCTTCAAGTCGGCCCAAGTGGCGGCAGCACGTGGCCTCCACTCGAGGACTCTACCACATCGATTATCAGTCCTGCACCAGACAGTATCCATTGCCACTTCAGGATGTTGATTCCACGAGCTATGTCGGCGACTTTGAACGTACCCCATCTCCTGCTAAGCGTCGCGTCGCGAAAATTTCAAACATTCGCTGTCCATACAAGTGTCTTGTGTGAGCGTCTAGTGCTGCGGCGCGCTCACGCGTCCATTTAAGACTTATTTTGCTATTAACTCTTTGCAGTTAACTATCACTATTATACCACAAAACGCACAATACATATTTTTTATAATAACGAAACAAGAATTCAACTTCACTTGAACTTGACTTTATGAGGGAGAGAGTGCACGCTGTAATCCAACAGCCGCTGGGAGCGCTCGACTGGCCACGTTACCCCTCTCCCACAGAAGACTACCTTGAAATGTACTGCATTTCCCACTTTATCTTATTTCCCCAATGTACGTACGTGTTTTGGTAGTGAGTGAGATGTGCCAGAGCCCATTCCCATCCTATCTCCAAATCCATTCCTATGTCTCCAAAGGTAGGCAGCGCATCCGAGGGCGTGCCAACGTTTGTCATTTTGGACTAATGTTGGCATGTTTCGCAGATGTCTATAAGGGACAGTATCCACTTACCATCAGGTGGACTGTATGCTCGTCTGCCGCCTTCGTCCGTAAAAAAAAAATTTCAAGTCAGATCAAGCCTATTTTAAAAATACATACCTTAAACCACACTAAAAATAAAAACTGTATTCCTTCATAAGTTTTATTTAGTAAGTACAGAAAAATAAATAAAATAACTTATCATTAATGTTAAATTAAAACAGAGAGCTTAATTCTTACCCTAATTATTTTTTACAAATTATATTCAACTCGAAGGAGTCATAAGAAACTCCTTCCTGTCCTTTTCTAACAATCAGATCTACAAACGTGTTATATAAAAATAGAAAGAATTATCAATGATTAAAATTTAATCAGTTAGCTGAAATGACTGAAAAGTGTACAAAAATCAAGCGGTTGTTGCACAGTATATTCATCAAATATAATGGAGAAGTTCATTTTTTATTTCTTGCCTAAATAAAGGTTTAAAAAAATCCCGTCTTTTTACAATATGTACACATATCTTTAAAAATGACAAAGTTATAGCCTTTCAAAGTAGAATGTTGATAAATAAAATACAGAGCGGGGTGTGACGCGTGACGTCACGATACATTTACATACAGATATCTTTGAATAGTGTTCATGAAGCTCTAGTTTTGTCTAGTTTTTTTTCTAAAACACGAAAACAGTGGGTCTGTAACTAGATAAATTTGTTGTACGTAATAATTAAATAAAGGATAGCAAGGGCGGTTACCACTAGCCCTGAGGAATTACACCACCTCCGAAAGAGGAGACTGGCCAACCGGCTTGGTCAATGTGGTGTTTTAAGTTTATACATTCCTCATACACAAAATAATTTGAAAAAGGAGAGCCATGTCCAGCAGTGAATGAAAAAAGGGCTGGTTATGGTAGTAGCAAAAAAGTAGAATTAATCCATTAATAATTTTAAAAGGAATAACGGTGTTTTAGTGATGCTGCCTGAATAAGTTTATTCTGACAAGGCCACTTAAATTGCTGGAACTACTTTAATAGCCAAGATCTGATTGCTCACAGAGTTAGTCCAAAAATGAGAAATAATTGATTTACCGTTTCAAAATTAGGTTAGGTTGTGGTTACCGTTTAGGTTGTGGTGACCTAGCCAAAATAAAAATAAATAAATTTATCACTGTGGCCCAGCCACAAAAAGTGACACACTTTTGACTATCAATGATAATGGATATATCCAACCTACAGGTTCATCATAGTAGAATAAAAATAAAGGAGTGTCTCAACAATTATGTCTTGCAAAACATGTAATTATTTGTGACATTATCTGAGCAAAGGGACCTTATTGCCAGTATGGACTTATTGAATGCGATTAAGATAGTCTAACTTCAAATTTCATTGTTTTAAGATTCCGCTAAATAGAAACATGCTCCAACATGTTATTTTTAAGATATAAAGCCATAAAATATGATATTTCTTTAAGATTTTTCCAAAGTCTCAATGTCTCAAGACTTAAACCAATAATAAGGTCCATTTCCTCAGATAATATTACATTTAATAGTAATAATAATATTTTAACTTCACTTGGGAAGCCGGCTTAACATTTTGTTCAGTTTTATGTATCCTTGCAAGATGACTTTGAAGAGATCTCTTCAATTTGAATTTCAGAGGACATATTTCACATTTATATGTTACATTCTTATTTACATGTTTGCTTACATGCTTTGTGTATATCTCCTTACTTGTAAAAGTTTTTAAACATTCCTTACATTGATTTTTTAGAAAGGTTTCTTTTAAATCATTATGTTTTTTAAGTAAATATCTAGATTTGAATGTGACAGAACAGCTATCACATTTTGGCTTCTTTTTGCTATGACATTCTGTTTTTCCTCTAAATTTTGAGTGGCAATCATTGCATAAAGTAGTCATTCTATCATACCTATATCTCAAAAATTCTTTCTTGCAATTCAAGCAATTGAATGGTTGGATTGTCTTTGGTCTCATCTTTTCTGCATCTGCTTTTTGAGGCAAAGATTTTTTGCTTTTGTCATCCATTGTTAATCAGCTGGGCATTGTTTTCAGTTGATGTATAGTTCAATTATTGGTATGTGATAAGCTTTCTTTCTTTAGTAATTTAAGCTTTTCTTAATGATAGGTATTTTGAATTCTGCAGTAAATTCAATAGAGACAATGTAGACCTGTTTTGATGCTGGTTCGTCTTATTAATATACGACTTTCTCTCAAGTTTACAAGATTCCCAAAAACAACACCAAGTTGATATGTGCACTATATTATAGCTAAAGGTCCAAATTCTCTTTTTATCACAGATTTAAGTAAAAAATCTATTACAAACGTTATAAATTGTCTTCATTCCAAATCACACGTAAGCAAGACAGGACGGAATCGGTTATCGTGTTTCACGAAGATTAGAAGTTTTACTGATCCGTAAATTTGCATATTTAGCTAATAATTGATGCATTTAATTGCTAGTATCACTTCATAAATTAAAAACTGATTTTAATTTCATTAGGAAGGAAAGAATGATACTTTAAAGTTGTTGCTCTTTCGCCACTGTCAAACAAAAAATAGCAATAGACATTGATAGACATTTCTTTTTCTTTTTTATATGGTAATGGTGCAATTAGCACATTCTGCCAGTATCAAGTTTTCTTCGTAATAAACAATTTAGAAGTCTCAAAAGTCGAACGTATTCTGTTAATGTCCAGCCTAGTCGAAATAAGTCAGGCAAAAATCGTTTAAGAGAGTATTTTTTTTATATAAAGCAAGGGTGCAATAAACACATTCTACCAGTGTCATGTTTTCTTCATAATCATTTCAAACTAAACGCATGTCCAGTCCCGTCGAAATAAGTCAGAAGTCGCTTAGTAAAGCGATAGCAGGTTTACTGATGACAGAAGAGGACTCCTTGGAAGCACACGAAAAATGCAGTCCTTTGCTTTTTTTTCATTATCATTTATCACAAACATTACACTCAAAAATCACTTTGAAGTTTAATAAACTATCACTATTAAACCACAAAACGGACAATACTCAATTTACTATTTAAATAAAAGCTCAACTTCACTTCCCGGGAATTTGATTTATTTACATATTTATTTATTTCCCGCCAAAAAGCATAAGGTGATTTATTTATTTGTGAACATAAATCTACAGCAAAATGTAAATAAACGAAAAATCTATTAAATCAATAATGCAAGCAACAAGAACTTTTTAAAACTCGCCTCGTTTAAATTTCACCACATAACAGCAATGCAATGTGTATAAAATTATTATTTATAATTAAATTCAAATCTTTTATTTCGGGGTCGAGTATTTTTTTAATTCGGATTTCCAATAGTTTAGGTTACCGTTGCGGAGCTCCATAACATCCCTAGTTGGAACCCCACACACTGGTACGATATTCCGAAATGCGCGACTTTCGAAAAAATGTCATTGTTGCTGTTAAAATGCATTATGTAGATCACATTAAACAGAACAACATTTGCTATTTGTTCGATTTTCCTTAAAAACGAGTTGTTCAAGTAGAAAGAAAATACTTCAAAAAATGTATCTAATCAACTATATTTTTTTCTCGAAGCTGTTGGAGCTGTCGCACCTTACCTATGAGGGTTATATACTAAGTGTTTTATATAAAAATCCATAAATATCTGTTGCAGTCAGGCGCAGCTTCGGCTTTGGCAGTGGTTTGAATTGAAATTTTGATATTTATTACTGAGGACCTATCAGTGAAATATTAGATAGATATTTATATATATCTTTATACTATACGTACATATTTTTAAATTATAACAGTTTAATAAATACGTATGTACGAAATTTGAGTATTCTATTTATTTCATGTTCTTGATATCAACTATTTTGTTACGTAGAAACAATTCTCTCCTCCCCTCCACTTCCCCTTCCCTTCCCGGGCAAAACGCTTATTGGTCGACGAGGACTTTATACATCTCGCTACACGACACGACACATCTCGCTCTGTTCGTGACTACTACTAAGAATATCCGTCGTTATACATAGGTCACATTGAAAATTTCAGGAATTGCCCACTTACATAAACAATATTTAAAAAGTAATTACAATATTTGAAAATGGAACTCTGGCTGTAGAATAAAGTTTGTTTCATTTAACAGTCATTTGATTTATCATTGCGGCGTCATTTAAAAAATTGCGTGTCTGCATTACGATGGATTTAACTCCTGAAAATTTTCGCTATATGATTTTCTACGATTTTAAGTGCCTTTTGACAGCCCAGCAGAGCCTTGTACGGCTTCAAACTGCTTTTGGTGATGAAGCACCAAGCAAGACGACAATTTAGGTATAGTTGGTTTGCAGAATTCAAGCGCGGTCGTGTCAATCTCATTGACGAATTTCGTGAAGGTCGCCCATCCACCGCTGTCAACAACAAAAACATCAATGCTGTGCGCCCTAAGATCGAAACAGACAGGCACGTGACCTACCATGAGATTCGGGCATCCTTAGGCGTGTGCATGAGTCAGATACAATGAATCTTACACAAACATTTGGCTGTGCGAAAGCTGTGCTCGCGATGGATCTCACACAATTTGACGTAGGCTCAAAAAACGGAACGAGCCACTTGGTGCAATGCCATGCTTACCAGATTCAACGAAGTGGCATCATATTTGGTGTGGAACATAGTAACAGGCAGACCCGATCTATTGGGCAAGCTGGGTAAATGCCTAGAGCGGTAAAATTGAGGGGCGACTGGCGGCTAAAAAAATATTGGGTCCAGTCTGAAGTGAACCGTAGCGCGCAGGTAAAGCCGAGAATACGTCACTGCAGTTTATATGGTATTTGTGCACGACAGAATAAGTGAATAGTGAAAGTGCGGTGCCTATATACCTATGTGTACAATATAGAATCAGTGCGCGAAATATGCATGTGCTAACATCACACATTTCGGAGGAAAAGAGGGCCGTCTAAACAGAGTTCCGCAAGTAGTAAAATTTAAGCGGCACGATTTTGGTCAAGAATGAAATTCACGTGCCCTTCCTCCGGAATAATAAAATGTTAACACATACATAACACGTTATCATAAGATGTCGATACTATGTATAAAATAAATAACATTGATATGTAAGATGTAAAATGTTTAGTTAAGGTTAAATATGTGTTATATTATTGTTCCTTTACCTTTACATTTTATAATATTTTATGTACGATTTGCTTGTGTTTATATGTCTTATTCTCGCTCTCCAATGTACTAGGATACCTAGGTTATAAGTCAGGGTGCTAGAATAAGGTTTAAAATAAAGACTACCGCCCGCAGTGTGTTTCATTTAGGATAAGTTCTAGAACAAAAAGTTGCGGGCTAGGTGGCGTAGTTCCGGTATCGGCGCCACTGAAAAGCCGTGCACCCCCGGTCCTCCCACACCTCTTGCTACTCACAGAGGGGGGAGGGACAATAAGGAAAAAGGGAAATTAAAAGGAAAATACCTAAACTTCGCCACCGAAAATAGTCTTTATCCTCTGTGCAATAAGAGGACCAGCCCAGATAAATAAGACTTGTAACCTAGATATTATGTACAAAAGTGGAGAGCTAATAGCATTAAAATTTCCTCAGGGAACGGGGGGATCGCTAGGGCAGCAAACCCCTATAAAAAGACAAAGGCCTAACAGCCAGCAAGCCAGTTCGTCCTCAGCACTTGAATAGTAATTAACATATAGAAGAAAAGTGAGCTTGCTGCCCGTCGCCGCTCCCTCCACACCCCTGTGTTTATGTAAACCAAAGCGGCGTTTTATTTCCGTATTCACCCCAACACCTGATCTGCCGAGATCCCTGTAACATCAAGACCGGCAAGCCTGAATCCCTACACCCCCCCGTTAAAGCTAAGGCGTGTGGCCTGCAACATTGGCCTTCGACCGCGATCGACGTGCAACTCTAACGTCTGGTTCTCAGAGCCAGATTGCTGAGCCAACACCCGATCGCCAAATCGGCGTACATCTTTAACAATTGGTCCTTCGAGTCGGGATAAGCGCAACCATCGTCCAGTCTTCAAACTACGATCTCCAAGCCGTCATCATCACCAAAAAGATCTCCTAGAATACGGAAAATCAAGAAGATGCCGACCACAAGAAGCAAAAGTGACAAGGAGGGAGCAGAGGCTTCGTCAAGCTCACGAACAGAAACTACGGCCACCACGGGCGCAACATCAAACACGGAGTCACGCACCACAACGACCCGGACGACGCCTACGGAGACTACAATCACAAGTAAGTCCTCCAGTGATAACAAACCAGTCGAGGACGGCGTCGCCCTCGCCGTACGGTCCAGGGAACCATCACCTGTGCCAGAGTGCTCCGGACACACGATACGCCCACACTCGAGCCACACTCGGTCGCGCCGCTCCGAACCCTCTCGCAAGAGACTCCTCGCGGAGTTAGAGGCGAAAGAGCGACTCGCCGAGTTGTACTTAAGAGAGGCCGAGTTAAAAACTAAAGAAATTCAAGCCGCAGCCGCGCTTGAAAAGGCCAAATTAGAACGACTAAAGCTAGATTCACCATCATCATCGTCTAGTGAAGAGGACGAACCGGGTTCAGATCCACAGCGTGTCCAGCAGTGGCTACATAATCAAAAACAGATATTAGCCATCACAAATACCGAGGGGGAAAAGAGTCCCAAAACCATGGAGGCAGCCGAACACAGAGAGGGCAGTATAAAGAGATCGGCCGGGTACGCAAAAGACCCGGGTGAGGCGGGAACCCGTTTGAATAATCACGGGTATGAGAATAAGGTCCCGTCTTCACACCAATCTTCACCGGCGATCGACGTGACTACACTAGCCACGGCCTTCTCACAGGCTATGCGCCAGAACAGGGACTCACCTCGGTATGTACAGGAGTTACCCGTGTACAGTGGACACGCCCACGGCTGGCTCGCCTTTCGAGCAGCGTATAGGGAAACAGAAGAACGCTTCACTAAAACCGAGAATGTGGCCCGACTACGAAGATGTTTAAAAGGGCCCGCCTTGGAAGCCGTGAGTTGCCTATTAATAAGCGAGCCTAACCCGTCAGTGATACTACAAACACTGGAGAGAAGATTCGGGCGGCCCGAGGCACTCATTCGGCTAGAATTAGAAAGAGTGAAGCGTTTACCTAAGGTCAGTGAAAACCCACGTGACCTTTGTATATTCGCAAGTAAGTTAGCGAATATTGTGGCTGCAATAGAAGCATTAAAGAAACCACATTACCTCCACCATCCCGAAATGTTATACAACGTGATGGAAAAACTCACTCCCACCCTAAAAAGCAAATGGGTAGACTACGCGGCGAGAGAGCTTTCTGAAGAATCCGAATTTAAGAAAATGTCTACATACTTAAATGAAGAAGCGGATAAGTTTGGCGCATACGCCCTTCCAGAATACATCGCCGACGAGTCGACGGGGAGAGAGCGACCTATACGAAAAAAGGTCGAACGCGCTTACACGATGAAAGAAAAGCGCAAGCCGCAAGAAAAGCGGCAAGAAAAGTGTTGGCAATGCAAGCAACCTCATCAATTGTTGCACTGCCCACAGTTTCTCAACGCTAACATTCACGAGCGTTGGGAAATGGCAAAGAAGAGCCATACCTGCTTCCGGTGTTTAAAAGACACGCACCAACGAAGCATGTGTCGCGCCAAACCATGCGGCCGCGACGGATGTACCATGAGACACCACGTCCTACTCCACCACCAAAAGGTGGATAAACCGTCAAACATCCCAGAGAAAAAAGAAGAGGTACTGACTTCAACAGTAGCTACCAACCTAGATACGCAACGTCGGGCCTACCTGAAAATAGCACCTGTCACGCTATCGGGCCCTCAGAATAAGGTAAAGACGTACGCGTTGTTGGACGAGGGGAGTACAGTGACCATTATCGACGCATCTTTGGCCGATATATTGGGAATAGACGGGCCCAAACAACCAATGTGGGTACAAGGGGTGAGTGGGACAGAGATAAGACATGAAGAAAGTCGAAGTGTCAACTTGGGCATCCAAGGAGAGTTCAGCGGCAAGGAATTCCGAATCCAAAATGCCAGAACAGTAGAAAGGCTGAACTTTACGTCGCAATCAGTAAAAAGAGAAAATGTAAAAGGCTGCACTCATCTACAAAAGATAATGAAAGAACTCACGTACGACTACGCGTCCCCGAAAATACTTATCGGCCAAGATAACTGGGACCTAATAGTGTCACGTGACCTCCGTGAAGGTCGGCGCGACCAACCAGTGGCATCCCTCACTAGACTGGGATGGGTACTCCACGGATGCCACACATCAAAAAGTAAGCCCGTAACCTTTTGCGGTCACCTCTCCACTACACGGGGTGACGCAATGGAAGATATAATGAAAAAGTATTTCGAACTGGAGTCATTAGGGATCGAACCTAGAAAACCTAAAAACGATCCCGAGCAGCGAGCACTAGAAATCCTAGAGAATACGACTCGCCGACTCCCCGATGGCAGATTCGAAACTGGGTTACTGTGGCGAAAAAAGGAACTAAAGATACCCAATAACTATCAAAACGCACTGAAGCGCCTCTACAGTTTAGAAAAGAAACTAGATCGCGACGAACAATTAAAAACACAATATCAAGAACGGGTCAACAACCTCTTCAAAAGCGGATACGCTGAGAGAGCCCCCGCCCCGCCGACCGGCAATAGAACATGGTACCTCCCGCACTTTGCTGTTATCAATCCAGCAAAACCAAAGATCAGGATGGTACACGACGCGGCGGCTCAAGCACACGGACTGTGTCTTAACGACATGTTGTTAGCGGGGCCCGACTTACTACAGTCCCTCCCAGGCGTCATTATGCGATTCCGACAACATCCGTATGCCGTATCCGCCGATATAAAAGAAATGTTTATGCAAATAAGCATCCGAGAAGAGGATAGAGATGCCCTGCGTTTTTTATGGAGAGATCACCGGCGGGAGGGTCCGCCGGAAGAATATAGAATGACCTCTGTGATATTCGGCGCATGCTCATCACCATGCACCGCCATACACATAAAAAACAAAAACGCAAAAGAGTTCGTCGACATCTACCCAGAGGCGGCGTGCGCAATAGAAAGAAACCACTACATGGACGATTACTTACAAAGTTTCCCTACACCTAAAAAGGCAATTAAAATAATAAAGGAAGTCGACTTTATACACAAACAAGCCGGCTTCGAGTTGACAGCGTGGACATCCAACGACACATATGTCATAAAAGATTTCAGTACGGGCCCGGAAACGAACCCAAAACCCATAGGTGCGAGCGAGACAGAAAAAACGCTCGGTCTCCTATGGAGCACTAAAGATGATTGTATAAGTTTCCGCCTAAACAAGATAAAAATACCACCTGAAGTACTTGAAAACGCCCGTCCACCGACTAAAAGGGAAGCTTTAAGTATCATCATGTCCCTGTTCGATCCACTAGGCCTACTGTCACCTATGACAACGCCCGCTAAAAGAATTATGCAGGACACATGGAGCTATGGTACCAAATGGGACGAGCCCATCCCAGAGCAATTAAGGCAAAGATGGGACGCATGGCTATCATTACTAAGAGACATAGAAAGTCTACGCATTCCCCGATGTTACAACTACGAATCGGCAAACACCTACGAACTACACACGTTTGTCGACGCCAGCGAAGAGGCCTACGCTACAGCTATCTACTGGCGAATCGTACGTAGCGACGGAAGCGTACACGTCACACTAGCGGCGGCAAAGAGTCGCGTGACGCCACTAAAGCCTGTCTCCATCCCCAGATTAGAGCTACAGGCCGCCTTATTAGGAGCTCGCCTAGCCGACACAGTACTGAGAGAACATGACTTTGAAGTAGCACAAAAGGTATATTGGAGCGACTCGCGTACGGCCCTAGCGTGGATAAGGTCCGAACCACGCACCTACAAAACCTTCGTAGCACACAGACTCGCAGAATTAGAGACACTCACCAAAAAGGGTGAGTGGCGATGGGTGCCTACAACGGATAACGTAGCGGACGACGCGACGAGAGCAACACCTCGCGACTTCAATGTAAAACATCGATGGTTCAGTGGCCCATCCTACTTACAACTACCTAGAGAGGAATGGCCTACAGAAGTCGAAATCAAAATAAATAGCTCTGGGGAAGAGAGAGAAAAGTGTTTTGTAATAAATAATAAGCCGACCCACGAGCACCTACCAGATGTCCAGCGATTCTCCAAGTGGATCAAACTAATAAGAACGACAGCCAGAGTGCTGCAATTCGTCGAGATAAGTCGGGAAAACAAATTCCTAATCACCGCTACACGTCATAAACGAACGCGTGAAAACAAATTATGTGACCCCGACTGGAAGAAAAATAAACAAACTCGACCTACATCGACCGACCTAGTTCCCACGAGTTCATCGACCCGCCGCTACATTGACCTACAAACGCGTCATATTGTAAAGGCCGAAAAGTTATGGATTCGAGCGGCGCAGCAAGATAGCTATTATAGAGAAAAGCTACGCATACAAGCGAACCAAGCGCCACCTGTCGGCGATTTATTGTCGTCACATAGCCTTATCATTGATAGTGACGACATAATACGAATAAAGGGTCGTATAAACGCGGCCGAAGGGGTCCACACAGAATCTGCGAGTCCAGCCGTATTAAATGGAAAACACCCTTATACGAAATTATATATTCAACGCGTCCACGAGAAACTTCATCACGGAGGCATAGAAATGGTCGTAAATGAATTACGCCAACGACTATGGGTGATGAAAATCCGACCGGCCGTGAGAAATGTAATCAAGAGCTGCATGGCGTGCAGAATAAGAAGGACAAAGCCGACGAGTCCGGCCACAGGAGACTTACCTCCAGCTCGCCTGGCCCATCACGCACGCCCCTTCACATTCACCGGGTTGGACTATTTCGGTCCAATAGAAGTCACCGTCGCGCGCCACCGCGAGAAAAGATACGTGGCGCTATTTACGTGTATGACGTCACGGGCCATACACCTAGAGGTCGTGACCTCCCTAAGCGCTGACTCCGCTATATCAGCACTAAGGAGATTCATAGCCAGAAGAGGATGCCCAACAGAGCTGTGGAGTGACAACGCAACTTGCTTCAAGGCGGCTGACAAAGAGCTCGCCCAATCCATCGCTGAAGCTACTCAGCACGAGGCCACGAACCGCATGATTAGATGGCGGTTCATCCCACCGGCAGCACCGTTTATGGGCGGTGCATGGGAGCGCATGGTGCGCTCCGTCAAAGAAGCCCTGCGAGTCACCCTACACGAACAACATCCAAGTGACGAAACACTCAGCACACTACTAGCTGAGGCGGAGATGACAATAAACTCCCGCCCACTCACTCACGTGGCAGTGACCCCCGATGAACCCACAGCACTCACGCCGAATCTTATATTACTCGGCCCAAACTGTCACATGCCGGTTCCCGGAGAATTCACGGAGGACGACCTGAGCGCGCGCCATCACTGGAGGCGCGCTCAGAGGCTCGCAGACATCTTCTGGCACCGCTGGGTACGGGAGTACATGCCCTTACTCCAGTACCGGCGGGAGCCCCGCAGCACCGGCGAACAACCAAAGGTCAACGACCTAGTCATCGTGTGCGACCCAAACTTGCCCCGCAACACTTGGCCACGAGGCCGGGTCACCAGTGTCTACCCGGGCAAGGACAACGAGGTTCGAGTCATCGACATCACCATGGGCAACGGCACCGTGCTACGCAGGCCTACGAAGAAGGTCGTCGTGCTACCAGTCGGTTCGCAGCGTTGCGACGGCGGGAGAATGTGCACGACAGAATAAGTGAATAGTGAAAGTGCGGTGCCTATATACCTATGTGTACAATATAGAATCAGTGCGCGAAATATGCATGTGCTAACATCACACATTTCGGAGGAAAAGAGGGCCGTCTAAACAGAGTTCCGCAAGTAGTAAAATTTAAGCGGCACGATTTTGGTCAAGAATGAAATTCACGTGCCCTTCCTCCGGAATAATAAAATGTTAACACATACATAACACGTTATCATAAGATGTCGATACTATGTATAAAATAAATAACATTGATATGTAAGATGTAAAATGTTTAGTTAAGGTTAAATATGTGTTATATTATTGTTCCTTTACCTTTACATTTTATAATATTTTATGTACGATTTGCTTGTGTTTATATGTCTTATTCTCGCTCTCCAATGTACTAGGATACCTAGGTTATAAGTCAGGGTGCTAGAATAAGGTTTAAAATAAAGACTACCGCCCGCAGTGTGTTTCATTTAGGATAAGTTCTAGAACAAAAAGTTGCGGGCTAGGTGGCGTAGTTCCGGTATCGGCGCCACTGAAAAGCCGTGCACCCCCGGTCCTCCCACACCTCTTGCTACTCACAGAGGGGGGAGGGACAATAAGGAAAAAGGGAAATTAAAAGGAAAATACCTAAACTTCGCCACCGAAAATAGTCTTTATCCTCTGTGCAATAAGAGGACCAGCCCAGATAAATAAGACTTGTAACCTAGATATTATGTACAAAAGTGGAGAGCTAATAGCATTAAAATTTCCTCAGGGAACGGGGGGATCGCTAGGGCAGCAAACCCCTATAAAAAGACAAAGGCCTAACAGCCAGCAAGCCAGTTCGTCCTCAGCACTTGAATAGTAATTAACATATAGAAGAAAAGTGAGCTTGCTGCCCGTCGCCGCTCCCTCCACACCCCTGTGTTTATGTAAACCAAAGCGGCGTTTTATTTCCGTATTCACCCCAACACCTGATCTGCCGAGATCCCTGTAACATCAAGACCGGCAAGCCTGAATCCCTACACCCCCCCGTTAAAGCTAAGGCGTGTGGCCTGCAACATTGGCCTTCGACCGCGATCGACGTGCAACTCTAACGTCTGGTTCTCAGAGCCAGATTGCTGAGCCAACACCCGATCGCCAAATCGGCGTACATCTTTAACAGTATTCAATTTTACAAGTGTCTTCTTTAGTTATAGCTTCATTATTAATACAAAATTTCTACTTTTATTACTTTATATGAATTATCTAAAGCGATTTTTAAGGTGACATGAAATAAACACCATATAAAGAATAACATGGTCATCATTTATAGGGTATCATTGTAAAGGGCGACAAATATTATTTTTGCCCGGAGCGGCTAAATAACTAGATCGGGCCCTAGTGACAGGAGACGAAACATGGAATTACAGCTACGACACCGAAACAAAGCAGCAATCGACCGTTTGGGTCTTTCAAGATGAGCCGAACCCCACCAAAGTGATCGCTTCTGTTTTTTAGAAAAACTGGACACGTGGCTACTGTTGCTTTAGTTAGACAATCGTCGTACCATGAATGCTGATTGGTACACGACTATTTGCTTGCCGGCAGCCGATTTGGTGAGTTGTCGTTGGTGACGCCCGCGAAGGTTACTGAATTAGTACCTACTTGAAGACCACGCGAACGAAGTCGCGGGCAGCAGCTAGTTTGAAATAAAAATAGTTGCAGGGTACACATTACAAATGGTATAAAGATCAAAACAACGATTTTTGAAATTCCCGTTTGTCTGACTAAACGCGAATCACGGAAAATTTGCTGAACAGATTTCAATGAAACTTGACACATTTAGAGTTATTTATAGCCTATGTGCCGGAATAACATTTATAACATTTTTTTTTTTGTTTTACATTTACAACATTGTTTTTAGGGTCCTTTTTTACCCACATTGAACAATATCAGATGTCACGTAAAATCCATAATATGGATTTATATGAAATTTTGTAAAATGTTGGAGCACACTTTTTAGGGGTCATCCATAAATCATGTCACACGTTAAGGGGGAGGGAGGGGCTCGACAAAGTGTGACATCGTGTGACAAGGGGGGAGGGGACGAGTCATAAGCTTCGTGACGTGACATGTATAAATCTAAAGTATTAAAACTAAACTTCAACTCTAACGAAAAACTTTAAAATATTACCAACTCTATCAGTATTATTATAAGGTTGTTTTAATGTAATAATTTAAAATTGCAAAATATGTGACGTCTCACCAGTTTCACACAAATGTGACCACCTGTGACAAGGACGGGGGGGGAGGGGTACTCCAAAAATCATGAAATTCGTGTGACGTAATTTATAGATGGCCCCTTATCCTGAACCCTTGCAAGTTCCCGCAGGGATCATTGTAGAGAAGTTGTCATGAGGAATATGAAATACGAATTGAGGTGCGAATATGTGAAATGAAAAAAATAAATGTAAAATATGAAATACTATCACCCCATTATACCTACACTCTATTCAATGGGGTGGGTTGGGATTGGGTTATTATAGGATGGGTCGAAATGAGATTGGACTGAATTAAATTAAGTGAGATTGAATCCTGTTAGATAGTATTGTATGTTGGAGAAGAGTAAGGATGAGAATGGATTGGCTGAGATGAAACGTCAGGATAGGAGTATCTACAATAAGCTGACCATACAAACTTCGTCCACGCGAATGAAGTTAGGACAATTTCGATAAACTAAGTGAAATACGAGTAGTAGGAAATAGTGCGCGATCTTCATTAAAAGTTTTGCCACTATCTTCCGTTTTCTATTGAAATGCGGAATGAATGAATTGAAATTGAATGAGGAAAGTCAAAGATTTGGAAAATCTTTGACTTTCCTCGGATTATTTATAACATAATCAATGATACTAGGCAAATCAGTTTTGCCGTTTCATTTCAAATTGGAAATCAGTGCGAATGGCAACTCATTTTCCTAACATCAAAGTAATGACTCCAAACGTTTTCTTTTCGTTTGAACTGCAATAAATGTGCTCACAGTAGTTAAGGTACACAGACAAGTGGTTACTTACACATATGCTGCAAAACAGATAGTGTCTTCTGTCGATATCAAATCAACGCTCGATCTGATTTTTGGTTAGAAAATTTCTTTTAAATTGATGAAAACACATCGAGACCAGCTGATATTCGATTCTAGCCATCCAGAATACTTGTTCATAATAGTTTTTTCTTTTAATTCTACTGGCATTGACTCACTTGTCGTGAAAGCTGCCTCACAAAATTAATGAATCCTTCGATGGTCAGGAAATCTAATTAAATGATGATATTTCAGATAGAGCTCTAGTAATTATAGCTTGATATAATCAATCGCAATACTTTAAATCTCCTCTTTTACGTAGAAATACATATGTTGTTGTCGTTGATGATGATGCTGTTGCTTCTAGGAACAAGCAGTGAAAAAAATACGTAATGTTTCCTATTTTAAAACGTTGGATAGGCTTACGAGTAGTCCCGAACAGAGCGAGATGTGCGTAACCTCGTCGACCAATAAGCGTTTTGCGCGGGAAAGGAAGGGAAAGTGGAATGGAGGGGAAAATTGTTCCTACGTAACAAAATATATTCGTTGATACCAAGAACATGAAATAAGTTGGATCGCCAAATCTCCTACATATTTATGGAACTCTTATAGTTTGAAAATATTGTACGTATAACAAAATAATTATGTAGCAATGTTTTCTTTATCCTAATATTATATATTCTGTACTCATGGGATTGGATGGTATGCGACGGGAAGTGAGATGAAAGATTTTTCTCACATCACAGTCTCTACTCGATGGGTTGGATGGGAAAAAATCTTCTAGAATCTTCCATCTTCCAGAAATCTTCCAGAAACATATTCACCTGCTGTTCAGGTGAAAGCAATGTATGTCGCAAAGGTAGGTTTATCTGCACCTTTCTTAATTCTTATTCATTACATAATTTTTATCTTTAAAAATCTTAAAATCATCACGTACTTATTATTTTAAATTGATAAGAATCAATCTTTGTTTGCACGTCACGTATTGAAACAATCATAATCTCTATTCGAAAATATAAATATTGTCCTTAAATAGCTAATACATAAGGTTTAAAATAATTGAATGTTACTAAAGTTAATTAAACGAGGATGTTTGGAAACATGGCGCTAATATAAAAAGAATAAAAACCAAAAACAATATTATAGTTTTAAGTTTAACGATCGAAGGAATGAGCGCATTCAGCGTACTTGTCACTTTTGCCGCCATTTTTGGCGTGGTTTTCGGACAAGAGAAAACACACATAGTGAGAACAAAACAAGGGAAGATTGAAGGAAATTTGGCTCCAAATGGACTTTACTACGAATATTTAGGAGTAAAATACGGTGTGCCGGTTAAATTTCGAGTAAGTTTTTGTTAACATATTTTTAAGTGTGACATGTTTCATTTTCTAGACCATCATTCAAAGCAAAATGAAATTTCGAACATATCGATACTTCAGAAACAGTATAATTTCTCAAAAGAAATTGAACTTCCAGAAAAAACTTTATATTTAACTTATATTTGAATAATTCCTAGATTTTTGCACTATATTTTGATGATCTTACGAGTACAGCATGGTTATTTTCAAATTTTTTAATCAGTTATTTTGTTCTTTATAACACTTTATTATTATTTTCTAAAATTTTTCTAGTTTCCAGCAAATTATTATACCCTAATTTTCAACAATTTTAACATTTATTTATCGATACGTGAAAATCATTTGAAAAGTGATTTTCTCTCCGAGCTTAAGAGATTGCAGTTTTCCCTCAAGCTCTGTTTTGCAAGGACCATCAACAAATGTCAAGATAATAGCCGGAGATGACCCGAGGGAGAACTGCTTCTCCCAAGGTCAATTTTATGTGGCTTGGTATAGCATAAACTCTCCAATCGGCCTGGTAATATTAGCACCAGCGGATAAAAAAATTAAAATGTTGTTTATAAACGGTGCTTGCTAAAACAACGCGTACTAAGTCGCGGGTAAAAGCTAGTTAGATACAAAGAAACAAGTATCAAGATATTCTTGGTATACTATAAATTCAACTTATTATTCAGTAAATGTTGCCATATACTATGTTAATTTGATCAGACTATATTTATTTCTTTAAACCATAAAATGTTCTATCTCCTTTCCATATAGGCACCGCAAGAGCCACCCTCCTTCGTGTACACATACAAAGCCAACAAACGCACAGTAACATGCCCTCAATTCCCCTCCACCGATCCTCTCGCCTCCCCAAGCGAGACCGAAGACTGCCTAGTCCTCAATATTTATACCCCATCTAGTCTTAAAAACGTCACATATCCAGTAATGGTGTACCTACACGGTGGTGGATTTGGAGTCGGTTCAGGATCGCCAAATGTGTACGGACCGCAGTATCTAATCAGTCATGATGTGGTTGTTGTCACTGTTAACTACAGGTAAGTAATTTATAACTTTTATTGCAGAAAAGAACGTAGCAGAGAGTCTGGCTGGTGGTAAGGGATAGTACTGTCGCCCTGCGACATCCGCGATACTTGACGATATCAGTCCAGAAAGACGTTGGATCATCATCCTTTGGACGTTGGACGTTGGACCTTTGTAGGTGCCGTGTGGTGTCGACTGGCTTTGGAGTAGCACCACCCAATCTCATCCCGTGGGTGTCGGTAAAAGGCGACTAAGGGATAAAGGACCTACCACAAGCCCTGAGGAACTACGCCATCTCTAAAGCAGTGGACTCGCCGACCAACTTGGCTAGCGTGCCCCTTTTAAGACCTAAAACAACCCCTGATACACAAGACAATGTTAAACGTTTATAACTTGAATGAACCTGAACTTACGATACATGTAGTTTTAACAACAAATGGGATGTTTATCTAGAAACCTCTGAATTGATGTAAACTAAACCTAAACCTTTTGATGAAGTAAACATACACAGCTAAGTACGTTTTGTATATTACAATCTGCAGCACATATACATGTGTACATTTCGTCAAAATAAATTTATTTCCCGATTATTAAAATTATAAGCCTCATAAATTCACGTTTACATCTCTTAAACATATTTTCAGGTTGAACGTGTACGGTTTCCTAAACCTGGGCATCAGGGAAGCTCCTGGAAACGCAGGCTTAAAAGATATTCGAGCTGCTTTAAGATGGATCAAACATAATATCAGAGTTTTTAATGGAGATCCCAATAACGTCACTGTTTTTGGTCAAGGCAGTGGCGGTACTGCCGCTATTCTACTGACGCTATCAGAGTCCACAAAAGGGTTGTTCCATAAAATAATTTCGGAAAGTGGAACTGTCTTCTCCCCGCAGTCTTTCGACGCGAATCCTTTAGCTACTGCAACGCAAATTGCAAAATCTCTGGGCATTAATGCCGAAAATCCCAATGAACTTTTCGAATTATACTCCAAAACATCTATGCGAAAAGTTTTAGAAGCTGTTGGCAAGCAAATGAACCCAAAATCCGTATTCCTGCCAACTGTTGAGGCCATCTTTGAAGGCGAAGAACCTTTCTTATGCGATACTCCGTACAATATCCTCGCTGCTGGCAGGAAGCATGCCTCCTTCCACCCTGTTCCAATCATTATAGGTCTTAACACAGTCGAAGGCCTAACAAGTACTCTTGAATACCACACAATAACCAGTCAGATGGACAGAATTAAGAACGGAGACTACTCAACCTTGGACCAGAGAAATCTAATAGTGCCTACAGAAGAAAAAGAAGAATTCAGAAAGATATTAAAAGAAACTTACTTCGTGAATACCACTTCTGATGAAACTGTAATTGGCGGGTTGATAAATTTCAATACAGACTTCGCGTTTACTGGTCCTATCTCCCTGTTCTCTGATCTTTACGCGAACAGCTCAACTGTTTATCAGTATATCTTTGAATATATAGGCAATAGGAATTTCGGAAGGTTGCTAACGAACAGCAGTTTGGAAGCAACAACAAATATGGACGAGATGTTCTATATTTTCGAGTTAGAAAAGCTGCCGTTGCCAATGGACGAAGATGACGCTAGAATAATCACGTTTATGACCATGATGTGGACTAATTTTGCCAAGTTTGGGTAAGATGCATGTCTTTATGATATCTAGTAAGATACACATCTGAAGAGAGATTATTTGGGCTGGATATATGTTTATCGATCTGAGAATCGGTCCGACTCGTGTTTTATTGGCCCCTATGCAAACCGCATGGAGATTAGTTTTGAACCACTTTAGTTTAGTTTTGGTGTTAAGTTCCATTATAAATGCTCATTTACAAAAGGACAGTTTCTCGAACGTGATTCTCTCCAACATCGGTCAAAAGCTAGTATAAACAGTTGTTACGAATATCATCACCTGATAACTGTTAACCAGTTGTAAGCGAGAATTGTATGAACTTTGGTCGCATACAAGAATCACATACAATATTCTCTCCCGAACCGTTGTGAGAAACTCTCCTTGTGTAAATGAGACTGTATGCTGTTTCTCTTACTGTGAAATGAAGTTAGAAGAAGATGGAATTAAAGGTTTAATGTATTGCGATATTTTTAAAAACGCTTCCGAGTTTCACTGTGGAATTTTGAATATAATAATTCTGTAATTATTAATAATTGTATAAATTGTAAATTTATTTTTCCAGATCACCGACACCTGAAAAAGAAAACGGTGAATGGCTGCCGCATCCTCATCATTTGGCGATCAATTTGGAGCCAAAATATGTTTCTCCGTTAACTCCCGAACGAGCGTACTTTTGGCGCGCTTTCTACTACAAATATGGCGCCGACATATTGAAGAAATGAGCGGGAAATTTGACGTTTAGGTGACATTTCCGAATAAATGTTTAAAAGTAATATTTATTTAATTTAAATTAGATATTAATGAATAAAGTATATTGGAAGAAATAATATATCATGCGTTTCTTTTACTAAGTAAATCAGCCTTAGTTTTTATAAGTTGGAAATAATAAACGATGATACAGTTTCATAATTTTATTAAAAATCTACTCTTAATAAAATATTTTGCTTAAATCTATACAAATACTTTAACAATCAACATTGTGCGTGCCATTTGTTATCTATCAAACATTAATTTAAGTAATAAATACATATATAAAAGTTTGACCATCGAAAAAAAAACAAAAATAATAAATAAATTAAAAAAAATAAGATGAAAATTAAAAAAAAAAACGCTCATTTTACTGAGTATAATATGAACTTGGTATTTTATAATTTCTAAAACTATTAACGTTTAGATTGATTGTGTGTAGGCATGCTTTTATGTATAGGTACTGTATATGTATACAATCATTTATTATATTTTATATACAATAATATTTTATCATACCATTCTCATTTCAGTGTCGCGCACCTCAACCAA
Organism: Sesia apiformis; assembly: GCA_914767545.1. Classification (NCBI taxonomy): domain Eukaryota; kingdom Metazoa; phylum Arthropoda; class Insecta; order Lepidoptera; family Sesiidae; genus Sesia; species Sesia apiformis. Next base: position 2,382,914 of record OU611977.1, on the reverse strand, counting down.
AGGTTGGATTGGTTGAGAACACCTCAAATCATTAATATCGCCTTTTGTATGATAATAAAGCGTATAATAGTGCATAAATAGCTCCCAAATTATGTTTATTCCAATATTTGTACCTCATTTTCATATAAATAGTTAAATCCTATAAATAAGTTAGTGGCGATTAGAACATTTTATTTCGATGTGAGTTTTGTTTTAATCGGTTTCGCTGTGGATTTATATTAATAAATAAATTAATTAACTATTTTAATATATTCAATATATTAATATATTCAATATTTTAATATATTCGTGCATTTATCACATAATAGACAAAAAAAGAAACAAGAAAAGTATCAAGATGTTTATGTTGCGCTACAATTTTAACTGACAATTCAAAAATTTTGCCATATCATGAATTTCGAATATTCCGTTGTAACACATTTCGATGGCCGAATCATATCAATAATAGAAAAGGCAATATGAATTTTAAACGAAAAACTTTACACACAAATATTTGAAGTACCTACCCTTCACACTATATTGGCAATTGCCCGAAATGTTAGTATAATTAAAATAAATAGATAAAATAGAATAACTTTCACAGAAGACTATCTTGAAATGTATTGCATTTCCCACTTTAACCTATTCTCCAATGTGTTTCGGTAGTGAGTGAGATATGCCGGAGCCTTTTCCCCATTCCTTCCCATTTCTCCTATCCCTCCCAATTTTCCCAGCCTTCCTCCAAATCCATTCCTACATCCTCAAAGGTAGGCAAGGCATCCGGGGGCGTGGCCAACGTTTGCCATCTTAGACTGATGTGGATATGTACCGCGGATGTTTATGGGCGACAGTGTCCAATTAACACCCGGTGGACTGTTCGACTGCCACCTTCTTCCTATAAAAAAAGAACTTTATTGGAATATACAGCGTGTTGCTGAAATAACGCAAAAGTTGAAAACAGTTTGTTCAGTATCGAGGGTAGAATCGATTCTACTTTAATGATAGACGAGTAGTAATAATTACTTCTTAAAAGTGTCTTTGCTTTATTTATTTACTTAAAATCAACATTATTTTCTTTTCTTCAAATATTGATGCAATTAGCACATTCTGCCAGTGTCAAGTTTTCTTCGTAATAAACAATTTCAAAGTCTAAACGTATCCTGTTAATGTGCAGTGCCGTCAATGTAAGTCAAGAGTCGCTCAGTAAAGCGCTAGCAGGTTTACTGAGCACAGAAGAGGACTCCTTGGAAGCACACAAAAAACGCAATCCCACGATTTTTGATTATCACAAATATCATGCACGACAAAACACTTTGAAGCTTAATAAAGTATCACGATTAAACCACAAAACGCCTAATACACAATTGTTACAACAATCAAACAAAATGCGAGTTCCCGCCAAAAAGTCCGTCAACAAATACATTTACCATTAATTTTATATTATTTCGTACAATAAAGAAAAAAAAAATATTATTACTAAATTTCTTATATTTTTTTACATTACCAACACCGTTACGTCACAAATATTTCAGTTAATGTAAAACTGGGAAACTATAACTCGCCACCTCACCGCCCCGAGTTTGTGCCATTCAGAACGACCATTCTATTCCAGCCATTCCATTGAGGTGTCATTAGGGACGAACGCGGGGTGGTGGTAAGCAGAGTAGCGAGAAGTGCCAAGCCAATTCAATCGAATTATACATACATTCATGGTATTTTTTTAGGGCCGTAATGCTACATCTCTGTATTGGTTGATGGGTGATTTAGATTCATATAAGATAGATATATGTACAAAACTCTTGTAGAAGTGTTTTCTTTTTCTTTATGAAAAAGGTGACAGACGAGCATACAGTCCACCCGATGGTAAGTGTATACTGTCGTCCATAGACATCCGCGATACGACATCCAACACCAGTTCAGAATAACAAATGTTGGTTATGCCCCCAGATGCGCAGATATCTTTCGAGATAAATGTAGGAATGGATTTGAAGAATGAGTTGGGAACAGGGGAGTGATAGGATAGGGAAAGTGTTGCATTAAATTAAGGAAATTAATTAAGGAACAGTGTAAGGAGGTAATGCGACCAGCCGGTCCAATGATTTCGTGGTAATATCTTCAAGATAACTTGGACAAAGGTATTAAGAAATCAACACGCTTCAACGTTGATGACACGAAAATTATATAGCGACCATTATTATCGCAGTTTAAATATATTAATATACTTTAAAAACCTCAGTTAAAAACCTTTAAATATCTTATTAGAATTCTTTTTTATATTCTATCGTTCAATGAAATCCAAAAAAAGTGCCCGGTATAAAAAATTGCACAATGGACCCGAGGCCAAAGAGCCAAATACATCGTAACCACAAGGCACATTTAAAAAATATTCGTACATACATAAACTTACCTAATTTCTTATTCAATATTAAGCATATTATACAATTTATTTATAATAATATGGACATCAATAATTTATAAACATTTCGATTTAAATATCGAAGAAACCTCTTTAAACTTTTACTTCGACGAAAAAATATTCATTCCCGCCAAGAAGTTTCATTTTTTCCTCCGCTGCAAAGGCTAACAGCCACATACAGCCAAACCATAGACAAGTTTAATCCAAAAAAATTCATACAGCCTCTTCAACTAGAACTATCCGAGTCGCTCTCAGTGCTATCATGTTTCTTTTTGTGTTTCTTCTTGCCTTTATGTCTCTCGTCGTGTTTTTCCTTGTGTTTATGGCGAGGGCTACGTTTAGGGCTGTCCCGCCTCACTCTATGGTGTCAAATGCCCGAGTCGTCAGTCGTATGATGAATGTTATTGAGTGACTCTTCTGACGTTTCCGATTTTTGCTTTTTCTTCCTGCGAAATAAATCAAAATATACGATTTTAATTTCCATATTCATACAGATTGTGTCGGAAAGCAATGTTAGAGTATGGAAAAGTACTGTACTCCATACTAAGTATGGAAAGTACCTACAGAAAGTACTGTTTATGTACAATGTAGACACTCTACACTTGACATAACATACGTGTCAGCAGTATCTGATGCAACATTGCATTAGGATGTTTAGTCTAAGTCGCCCACCTGTATGTGGTCCCTATACCATAAGAATATATTGTACCTACTTCACTTAATAAAGAGCCGTCGTAGTGTAAAGACGTGTTGTCTTTTTAAAAAGTCCATTCCTCGACTTTAAAACTTGACTATGTATTGTTTATTTTGTGTTTATGCTATTGTTTCATATAAAATAAAACAAATGAATAAAAACGAAATTAAAAAATACGTTATTGTCACTGAAGATAGTTGAAAAAATAATTTTGATACCTTACAGGAATATAGGTACTATGTTAATACTGTAGTAAGTAGATTAAATTACTTATCTACCCTAAAAATTAAATTTGGAGGGTAAAAACGAATTTCGCGGGTTTCTGTCCAGTTTTCCATTAATTAAGAAATACGTGACGTCATAAGTTCAATAGAGCGATTGGTCAATCGAGGGCCCCCCCTCGTAATTGGATAAATGAAATCACGTGACTGACAATGACGACAACACTTTTTTCTTAACATAAACGGAATAAAATACTTAATTCTCGCGACTTTTCTATACGAGTCTTTAAAAACTTACCCCTTTTTCCTTTCATGCTCAATGGTGACTTGGTCTTTGAACAACTTCGTCAGTTCCAATTCCTGTATTTCATCAGAATTTGTTAATATTATTGCCCTGAAACAAAAGGATAGAAATGTTCTTAACTCTGTTAGATACTTAGGTACTTTACCTATGATCAAACATGGCTTCGCACGGGTCAGATGTTAATTTTAAAATAATATTGGAATTGATCCTAATAATACATGAGGGATAAAACAAAAAAAAACGTGTGCGGTCAGGGGACCCCCGTCAGCAACGAACATCCTCACGCATTTTTTTTTAAACACCGAATGTAATTCGAAATAAAATCTGTATAGTACCTACATGTATTTTTTTTTATTTTATATCATATTTTCAATGCAAATACTTTAAAATAAGGAATCAAATCAAAAATTTAGGTTACACAACCGGCCACGCACTAGTCTGCACGTCTGTTATTCTGCTTGAGTCTCGCTCTCGATACTCGCACACGCACACAGACACAGAGAAAGATAAAGGCGTACGGAAGGGGTAAAAATCTTACGTGACGTAAACATTTTCTCTCGAATCACACCTACCGCAAGCTGCGTAAAGGAACTTCGTTCCAAAAATATGTATTATAATTAAAACCCCTTTTCAGTAAAATCTAGTCACGAGTGAAAGCTTTCGTTACGACTAGTTTTTCCTAGTAAAAACTAGAATTTAGTGACAAACAAATGTCAATGTTAGTTAAAAGTAGCTTTAACTAAGGAAAACTAGGTTTAAAACGGAATGAACCAGACAAAACCAATTATAATTCAGTGCCTATGTACAGGGCCGGCGGATAATGTGGGTATAGTGGGTACTTGGGTAGCTCTACTCACTCGGAATTTTCCGAATGGGTAAAGTACCACCCACTCGGATTTTGACGAAAAGTTAGTGACGTCACTAGACATGGGGATTTTGCTCGTCGCTCGAAAAATCCATGTCTAGACGCATTTCCTTTCTTTGCATCTTGTTTTACTTAAAATTATGAGTTCAAACTCAATAACTTAAGAATAACGTATGAATATAAGAATAACATTTTCGAGCGGTTCAAGCTCGAAAATAGCGGGAAGTTTTGGGGGTGGCCCACGGGGTCAACCGTTTTCCAGATTTTATTTTGTAGTTTTTATTCTTATAAAATTCTCTTATTTATGAGTCATTCCTCTATATACAATTTCTTGAGGGGCCGTCCCCCCTCCCGGCCAACTACCCACTTGGGCCTAACACAAACTGCCGGCCCTGCCTATGTAATAGCACATCACGTTGTGGCCGGGCAAACCCCGAATGCGTTTGAATTATTTCTGTGTAGAAAGGATTTTCGCATTGTTTTCAATAAAAATAACGCAATCACCTCAGCCTTCTGACTTAATCAAGCCCAATTGTTTCTGGGTTCGCGGTTTGCCCGGCCACATCTCGATGTGCTGTTAATTGGGCTTTAGCTCGTAATTTTATAATACAAAACGCATCATGTCAGTGTCCAGTTCCGTCGGAGTAAGTGAGGAGTCGCTCAGTAAAGCGATAGTGGGTTTACTGAGGACAGAAGAGGACTCCTTGTGGAAGCACACGAACAACGCAGTCCTATGTGCTTATATTTGACTAGCTGTGCCCGGCATGAGTTGCATGCCCGTCAATTTTTTTGCACATAGTATATATACATAATATATAGCCTACGTCCATCTGGAATAATGTACCTTTCAAATGGTGAAAGAATTTTTGAAATCGGATTAGTAGTTTTGGAGATTACCTCCTACATCCAAACATACAAACTTTACCTCTTTATAATATTAGTGTAGATAAAAAATTCAATGAATTTAATATCAAACTAAAAACTTGAAGTTTTGGATAAAACATAAAGAATATCCATTGTTTATTTTCTTTGTATATTTTTAACTTCCGGGTATAATGTTAAGTAAAATCGGAAATTAAAAATATACAAAGTACTTATGTTTTCGTTAAAAATGTAATTAATATATTTCCTTCTTGAGAGAGCAGAATAGGTCCTTTCAGAATCTTTTTAACTACTTTTAAGTCATGTTGTGTAACATGACTTTAAGTACAGTATTAATACATAATTAACAAACACTTGCATGTAACTCTTATATTTATATGATGTACCTCTGCTCTGTTGGTGACCTTTAATAAATAAAAAATAAATAAACATACCCCATTTGATCCCACACAATAGTTAGGAAACGTAAATAAGACTAATTAGAAGCGAGGCACCCTCACGGTGATTCACCTTCGCAGAATTCGTTCAAAGCTAACAAATACATACATACACACACACAGCAGAGGGGTCATCTGTCGGGCTATAGTGCCATCATTTGTGAGGCCGCTCCCTTGAATAGGGATAGAATTATGTCGATAGTTCGGTTGTCGATAAAATGGAAAATTTTATATTTTTCTATGGAATAAAGGCACCAGACGAGCAAAATAGTCCACCTGATTTTAAGTGGACACTGTCTTATTTAACTGCGGATTTAATTGTGTTTTTATTTATTACAAATATTAAAAATAGTTACAAAAGTAAATACATAGAAAAGGCGTGCTTATCCCCTTAGGGGATTTCTATCAACAAACCCGCGAGTGTGATACGTGAACGTCATATTTAGCATAGGCAAACACATTGTATGTACGTATGCCAATGAAGTTGAATTAAAATATATCACAACGCGCCATCTTAAAATATCTAAGTGATTCCATACAATACATAACATTTTTTATTTTAGTCATCTGAAATACAGTAAAGTACGTGTTTCTTAAATTGTATTGTACATTTTTATTACCAAGTATTTACAATTTTATTTATTGTTAAGTTAAGGGCCATGAAATCCCATCGCCCATTTCCGAAACGGTGGGTGTCGTAAAAGGCGACTACAGGATAAGACACCACAACCCACACCACACCACGTCCAGGTCAAGGAGGCCCATGTCCAGCAATGGGTGCTGAAAGGGCTGGTTGAACTGCAATGCATTGCAGGACCATGAAATATACTTTCTTTATACGGATTTTGACACCCCGTTTCAACCCTTCAGGGATTGAGCAGAAATCCTTTTTGGTAAGTCTTTGGATTATAAAAGGAAGCTGCTGTCCAAATTTATTAGTTCTACCTTGCTCTCGAATCGGTGTTAATGAGTCAATCAGTCAGTCAGGTCATTTCTCTTTATTAATCTTGATTAATGATTAATTAATAAATACCTTAGATGTTGTACAAATAGGTACAAACAGCATTGAACAATATTAAAGAAAATGATAAATTCCGAAATTACCGCAGACAATTTAATCGACACCACTCGCGTCCCACCCCTACAACAGGTGATTCGGAACCCGTTCTCGTGTCAAGGTGAGGATCGACCGACACCCCATCACTAGATATATGCACAACATCAATACACACGATACTATAGCTAATCTGTGAGGTCAGCCAATACAAATTGACAGTTGAAAGATTTTTGCAGAAATTGAACGTTTTTAACGCGATTTAGGTTTGTAAGTGGGCTGTATGGATCGAAGTTCGTTTGTCTCATAAATAATATGTAATTAATGAAATAGAGATTAAGAAACTGCCGACGGTTTTTTTGGGAGGGGGAGAGTGCACGCTGCAATCCAACAGCCGCTGGGGGCGCTCGACCACGTTACCCCTCTCTCACAGAAGACTACCTTGAAATGTACTGCATTTCCCACTTTATCTTATTTCCCTAATGTACGTACGTGTTTCGGTAGTGAGTGAGATGTGCCAGAGCCCATTCCCATCCCATCCCTTCCCACTTTTCCCAACCTTTCTGCAAATCCATTCCTATATCTCCAAAGGTTGGCAGCTCATCAGGGGACGTGCCATCGTTTGTCATTCTGGACTAATGTTGGCTTGCATCGCGGATGTCTATGGGCGACAGTATCCACTTACCATCAGGTGGACTGTACGCTAGTCTACCGCCTTCGTCCATAAAAAACATCAATATTGCCCATTTTCTATAACTCTTTAAGAAATGCAATGCAACCATTACACAAGTATCCACTGCTGAATATGGGCCTTGCACGAGGGATTTATGGCCTTGGAACGCCACGTCAGCCAAGCGGGTTAGAGAGTCCACTCCTTTATTGACAATATAGATGGCGTGGTATAATAAATATAATACAATATTACATATATGTACATACAAACTTACACACATACATATATACACTTTATTGTATCTACACCAAAACACACAGAGTAATACAAAGTACAAGTAATTACAAGTACAACCGGCGGCGTTATCGCTAAAGCGATTTCTTCCAGACAACCTTTGGACGGTGAGAAGTCAGTAGACGAAATAGAGGCAGATGGTGCAATAAGGAAATAATATCTGTATATACATAGATAAAATACATATACATACATGCATACATATACGGTACATACATACACACAGAAAGATAAAGGAAAATAATTTGGGCGTAGTAAGAGAACTCTTAATCTGCGAGGTACGAGTTCTTTCACGAGTCTTTTAAAACTAGCCAGAGATTGAGCGCGCTTTATAGTAAAAGGTAATGCATTCCATAAGCGAACCGCTTTGACAGTGAATAGAAAGTAGAAGAATGCTCAGGGGTTTTAAGGAGAAGATAATCTGAAGTTCGCAGATTGAAATTTTCTGGTATACGGGTGTGAACGGATTAAACTCTAGATACCGAAACAGAACAATCGGTTTTTAGCATTATTTCAGTGTGACATTGTAGAGACTAAATAAACATACCTTATTCGACCGCCCTCAACCCGTTGTTGTCTTCTCGGGTCACTTATGACAGATATTGAAGTCTCTCCAGTGTCTCGTTTTTTATGTTTATTAGATTTGTGTTTTCTGAAAAGGAAATACTCATTTTTTTATTTTTAAAGGAAGAGGACGGCGGCCGAGCGAGCATACAGTCCACCCGAGGGTAAGTGTAACTGCCGCCCTTGGACATCCGGAGTATATGCCAGAACTTCAGTCCAGAATGTCAAACGTTAGCATGTACCTACCCCGGATGCGTTGCCTATCGTTGGAGATGTAGAAATGGATTTGGAGAAGGGGTTGCGAAATTGGTGAGGGATAGGATGGGATGGGAATGGGCTTTGGCATATCTCACTCACTACCGAAACACGTACGTGTATTGGGGAATAGGACAAAGTGGGAAACGCAGTACATTTCAAGGTAGTCTTCTGTGAGAGAGGGGTAACGTGGTCAGTCGGTGAGCTCCGCGGCTGTGGGAATGCAGCGTGCACTCTCACCCCTACACAATGCTACATAATCTGTGTGTATTGTGATGCCGGAAAAGGACTCCAACTCAGCATAAGCTGCACTGAATTTTTATATACATATTTTATAGGCAGCATATTTTTATAGTCACCTTGTAATGTACTGCATTCTTACTTTATCGTATTTCCCCAGTGTACATACGTATTTCGGTAGTGAGTGAGGTATGCCGGAGTACATTCCCATCCCATGCTATTCTACCCCATCCCCATTTTCCCAACCATTTCTCCCATTCCATTTATTAATCCGCAAAGGTAGGCAGCGCATCCGGAAACGTGCCTACGTTTGTCATGCTGATGTTGGCATGTATCACGAATGTCTATGGACGACACTATCCACTTACCATCGGGTGGACTGTATGCTCGTCTGCCGCCTTTCCTATAAAAAAAAAAAAACAACGGCACGTTTGCATTAAACTTCCTACTGTACTGCGGCACATATTCTGTGTATATTTACATCTTAGTTTGCTTTTTACTTTGATGTTACAACTTATTGTGTGTTGTGTTGTCCGGAATAAAGCGTTGTCTATTATTTATTATCAATCTATAACTTTCGTTGATCGGAACTCAAATAAAATACTGATAATTAAATCATACCCCTTTTCATTATTGTTACAAAATCCACAGTTATACACAAAACAATACAAAGTATTTTATAATTAGTGATTTTATAATTAGGAACTAAGGACAGTATGGAGTGAGATGTATGTAAAGAAGTGAAGTAAACAGTATGAGTGCGCGTGTGTGTGTGTGTATCTCTCTGTGTGTGTGTATGTTGAACGTTTTGCCAATATTATGCTTTTGTATGTTTAGAATACTTATGTTTAGAAATAATTCTAAACCGTTTGCAAGAGTGTGCTGCTATCAGCGTTATTTGAAAGTTGAATCCTTAATACTTAGCACTCACTTATGCTTTTTGTCGTTTTCCTTCTTTTTATGCTGCTCCTTCTTTCTATAAACGGAACCATTCGCCTCTTCAAATGTCTCTAAATGTAATACATACAGCCTGTATATTTGTAATAATATAACCTGTGAAAAAATACATTTAAATGTACTTACTATTCCATACTATTAAATATTTTTATAATATGTACTTGCATTTTTCTACTATGTACCTAAAGTAGCCGTCGTATATGACACGTAATGACTCGTTGGCGCGGGGAGTTTCTCGAACGGTTCGGGCGAGAAAATTGTATACGATTCTCGTATGCGACCAAACTATATACAATTATCGCTGATAACTGTTCATATGACGATAAAGCTATGATAAAACATTATTGATACTAGCTTTTGACCGATTTTCGTGAAACTCTCGGCGTATAAATGAGCCAGTAGTGAAAGAGAAACAAATATTCGAATAACGCATTGAAAGCGATTCATGGAACCGTAAGTAACAGCGAATAACAAATAAGATTTTTACAAAAATGCTGATCGCCAACCTCCGTGCGGATATGGCGCTAGAAGAATATATTGCCGAACACCTTTTTGAAATTATTTCTCCAAAAAAATTACAAGATACATGTTGACCACATTTTATAAAACTGTGGTACGTTACGTTCTCTAACTATGAATACAAATTTATCTATTTAAACGGGTCTTTAAAGCGTATATATTTACCTCATTTATTTTTCTCGACATTTCGGTCGAATTGCACCAACCATGGTCACGAGCTTATTGCAGAGGCGGGTAGTCCATGTCGAGAATTGCGAGCAGTTCCATCAACTACCCGCGTTCATAGTCTTCATAATCCGGAAAATGCGGCACACAACGCTCACCATATCCCACAATACTCACAATACTATGGTTTGAGGGGCAGAGTGCACGCTTCAATCCAACAGCCGCTGGGCGCGCTCGACTGGCCACGTTACCGCTCTCTCACAGAAGACTACCTTGAAATGTACTGCATTTCCCAGTTTATCTTACTTCCCTAATGTACGTACGTGTTTCGGTAGTGAGTGAGATATGCCAGAGCCCATTCCCATCCTATCTCTTCCCATTTTCCCAACCCTTTCTCCAAATCCATTCCTATATCTCCAAAGGTACGCAGCGCATCCGGGGGCGTGCCAACGTTTCTCATTTTGGACTAATGTTGGCATGTATCGCGGATGTCTATGGGCGACGGTATCCGCTTACCATCAGGTGGACTGTATGCTCGTCTGCCGCCTTCGTCCATAAAAAAAAAATACGCGTTCAGACCCGTTAAATTGATAAATATGCGGGGAAAATGCGAAAATCCCGAAACATTACCATAACCCAAGCCCTTTTATTTTTCTAACGACCACTACTGAATATTGTCTCGTGCATGATTAACGTATATGATATTGGCACGCTGGCCAAGCGGGTTGACTATATATAGCCAATATAGTTTATTTCGTTTCCAAAATACATAGCACAAGAAGAATAGTTTACAATTATTAATCACAACCAAATAAAGTGCAGCCATAACGAAAAAGATCCTAAGCACTTGCGGAAACGGCTGTTAGCCATTAGTCGCCTCGACGAGACGACGCGGTGGCGCTATTTTAAAACCGGCTTGCACTACACGGCCTTGCACTTGTATCAGCCTATAACGTCCCACTGCTGGGCACAGGCGTCGGTTTTCACCACGCAAAATCAGTGCGGATTGGTGGATCACATACTCCAGATTTTTTCTTTAATACCTGAAGCATGCTGGTATCCTTATGGTCCGTAATAATATTTACCACTGGCAATGAGTAAATCATGTCTGCTGTAGGATCGACCACCGATGGGAGAGACGAAGCCTCAGGCGAGCCTCAGGAGTGGCCTATATCTAACAGTAGAGAGACAGACTAATAGACTTACCAGTGTATTTTTACATGTGAAGAATATATTCATATAATTAATAATCTTGTAATGGCAAATTATCAGGAGCCTGAACGCCAGGAAGGGGGCGTCTTGGAGCGCTATATTCATGATTATTGCGCACACTTCGATGGAACAACAGCAAGCCCTGCTCGTATTCCTGTTCAAATGAAGTATACAATTCTTTGTAGATGGGATAGGATCTATAAACTATGGTGTAGATGGGATCTACATGTACCGGGGAGCGTGGGACGCGCTGCCCGGTACGTGTAGACTGACGACTGGATGAAAGTAGTCGGTAGCGCCTGGATGAGAAGGGCGGAAGACCGCATGTGATGGCGGTCCTTGGGAGAGGCGTAGTGGAGTGGAGAGACACAGGCTGATGGTATGGGATGGGATGGGATTGGATAATGATACTCCGCAATCCTTTTCCCCATCAGTTCTGATCGCTACTGAATCCTCAAGTCGACTTGGTGACATTCTAAGTGATTTAAAAATTATTTACTTCAGTTATTTTCGTAGTTCATTTAAGTACGTATTTTGGTAAGGGAATAGACTAAATGACATATCATACGTTCATATCAAAGAAACCTGGTTGGAAGCTTCTAGGGGGGTAGGGGCGGGGAGAAGATGAGGGGAGCTCAATAAAAAGTCAAATTTGAAACTTAAGTCCTACGTAATAAGAATGTTCCATTTTGATAAATAATTATTTATCAAAATGGAAACAATTATAATTGGAGAGCTAGTGAACATAGAACAGTATTAAACTGTATCGTGCCTGTCCTAGAGTGCTTGTGTAACATACTAGTGTGTATTGTCAAATCGATAGGTACGCACTATGGCTGCCCATTTCATTGCTCTCGCAGGTTTGCTGATGGAAATCTCCTGAGGGGAATAAACACGCCTTCTGTAAGACTATTTTTCTCATCTGTGTGTACAATAGAGTATATCTATACATATAATAAAAATGTAACTGATCGCTGTCTGTACATGGAAGATATATGAGAAAAACTGTTATTGGGGGCCTTTATCAACGCAATAGAACCCAAAACAATGATTGTTAGAATTTTTGTCTGTTTGTCTGTGCGTTTGTGCGCGCTAATCTTAGAAACGGCTTAACCGATTTGGGTGCGGTTTTCACTAATGTATTGTGGTAAGCTTCACTTAAAATTTAGTGTTTGTTTTATTTCAATCAATTCATAAATAAAAAAGTTATATCAATTTAAAGACGGTGTTTACAAATTAAAGTCCGCGCGGACGAAGTCGCGGGCAACAGCTAGTCAATAAATAGAAATAGATAGTTTGTTTTGTTGATCACGAGTTGCTGCCCAATTAATATTCTTTTAGCTGCTCAGTTTTTGTCTATGAAAAATCTCAATTATTTAACGGGACGTAACAAATCAACAATGACAAGCATTAGCACACCCCTGGATACATCGCGTACCTTCAAGGATTCAGTAATTGATTAGGGAGAAGGTTGGTCAGTGTATGTATTCCTTCTCGTATACTCTCTACTCGATAGGATGAGATGTGTCTGGATTGGATGGAATGGAGAGCGATGAGAGAATAGAATTAGGGGAATTTCTTCATTCGAGGCCGACATTTTGTCTATAATCCCCGGTCCAGGCGCAAAATGTCCAGTTAGCCGAATGTACCATTCGCATAATGTTCGGTCCCTAAAATGTCCCATTTGCAAAATGTTCCTCGTCTAATATGAATCTCAAGACATCTTGAAAAATAAAAACTTCGAAGTTTTATTTTCAAACGGATGTTCTGTGAACAACCTGAAAAGAGTTTATTATTGGAACGAAGTTCCTTTACGCCGCTTGCAGTAGGTGTGATTTGAGAGAAAAAGTAACGTCACGTAAGATTTTTACCCCTTCCACACGCCTTTCTCTTTCTCTCTCTCTGTGTGCGTGCGAGTATCGAGAGCGAGACTCAAGCAGAATAACAGACGTGCAGACTGGTGCGTGGCCGGTTGTATAACCTAAATTTTTGATTTTTGATTTGAATCCTTATTTTAATATATTTGCATTGAAAATATGATACAAAATAAAAAAAAAATACATGAACTATACAGATTTTATTTCGAATTACATTCGGAGATTAAAAAAAATGCGTGAGGATCTTCGTTCCTGACGGGGGTCCCCGCACATTTTTTTTTGTGATATATGTAGATTCAATATCTGTAAGGGAAATTGTTTTGACGAAACTTTCATAGTTAATTATTTAAATTTAATGTTGTATAACGTGGACAATATTTAAGATGACAATCATTATAATTTAGGTATTTCTTTTTTACCTTTTTATTGTACTTCATTATTTTAATACAAATGATAGTTTTAGTGATAATAATAATTGATAAAACTGTAATTTTGAAGTTCTCTGTAGACGAGAAAGGAGCAGTTTTTTTATTTCATTATATTGCAATTTTGTAATCTTATTATATAAAAATTACTGTTTGTTTGTATGTTCTATGCGCTAGAACTTCTATGCGCACCTAAACTATTCGTCCGATTTCGATGAAACTTTGGTGAGTTGTTGCACCCGCGACGGTGTCTGACAAAAGAAAAATTCTAACGCATTGCAACGCATGCCCGGCGCAGCTAGTTGATAAATAAAAGGAGTCGTCGATTTATGACGTCATCGGTTTTATTTTTCAGATATTGTCTTGAATGTTGGTTCATTTTAAATGTTGGACTTTTTGCAAACTGGACATTAAGCGAATGATGCCTAACAGTATTTAATTGTTGAATCCTTAATTTGGCAATAATAAACAATCTTCGACAACATAATATATGACCGGTATAATGCAACATAATTGTTATGCAACACAACAAGTATTTGTTGCGATCGTACATTCCGAGAAATGGACATTCTGCAAATAGTACATTTGCGTCTACATCTATTTATTTCCCTTTTAATAATATTGGACGACATTTATTTATTAAGGCTTACGCACATCACAGTCGCGTCGTGGCGCAGAGCATCGCACTGCAAAACTGCGACAACGCACTATACAGACGCGGCGAGCCACAACTCAAAGCTATAATTTAAATCAATTAGCTGTTGACATTCACTTCTTCACGTCATCGCACAGCTAATAACTCTTGAATTACTTCCGTTAACTGAGCCCGTCCATTGCAGGCGAGCCGCGTCGCAGAGCATAAATATGGCTGGCAAGCGCTGCGCTGCGACGCGATGCGGTCCGCTTAAAGTGTGCGATGGTTTATACAAAATGAATGAAAACGATTCAGGAGGATGTTTGCAATGTTATGCGCTGCGATGCGGCCTGCCGTAATATGCGCGAGCCTTTAATATCTAAAGCCCAGCATACACTGCAGTCAAAACAGTTTTCAAACAAACAACCGGTGGGTCGTTTAAAATACCACACCTGTCTAGGTCTAGACGTCTCGGGTTTCAGTACATTTTACAGCCCTATTGGTCGCATTTTGAGGAAGGTTTGTTACAACTGTCTTGTCTTCAGTATGCACCGCACATAAACAAAATTTAGATTTATGTATATTGATTTTGTGATGTATAGTTGATGTGAAGCTGTATATAAAATGAGAAAGCTGTGTGAAGCAATGACTTAGTATTGTTGTAAGTATCAGCTTTTAAAACTAGAACTGGTCTGTGCTGCTCTACTTCAAACGAGAATCATAGACAACATGTCTAGCGATACTAGCGATGCGCGCGGCCGCAGTTGTAAATCATAGAAAATATCCAATAATTAAATGAGTATTCTTGTTTCTTCCCAAATTGGTTTCACGTCAACCAATTTAAAAATATATAAAACCGTTGTAGCGAAAATAACATTATTTTTGTAGAAATAATCAAAGGTTACGATCATGTAGTATTGTTGTTCTATCTAAAATGTTTGTAGTGCTCTTTACTTAGTACAGATGACAATGACCGGGCGCCTCACAGGCGACGCGCGTAGAATGCAATTGCACGGAGAATAAAATACTTATTAGAAATGAACAAATAAGTTATGACAAAAAAAAACCTTGTAAAAACTGGTAGAATCGATTCTACTCTGTATATTCTTAGCTATTACGTTACTTCAATTACATGTTGTATAAAAATTGCATGCAAAGTAAAAGGGTTAAATGCGTGTTTAATTGTGGGCCACGACTATATATCAACCAGTGGCGGATTTACACATTTGCCGCCAGTAGGCTATTCAAATGTTGCCACCCCTACTGACCTCTGCAATTCAATAACCTAGTTCACAATCATATTAATTACAATTTTTTTGTCAATGAAATTGCAACTTTATGATTTGTGCACTATCGTCCTCATTACATCAGCTTTTTCCCGTTATTAGTATGATTGTGAACTAGGGGATCGTTGTGTCAGTTCCTAGATTATTTTTACAACCCACGATTTAGTGAAGATTACGCAAGAAATAGTTTTTGGGTATATTTCTGAGCTAGGAAAAGCTCAATCATGGACTTTTTGGGCCAAGTTTGCCGCCCCCTAAAATTTGCCGCTCTCTAAAATCTGCCGCCCTAGGCTCCAGCCTACTCAGCCTGCTGGTAAATCCGCCACTGATATCAACCCAAAAAAATCTGATAATTTAGAACCCATTCTATCAACCGTCTCATAGTAGTCATCCCATTCAGTCGTTTGAGATTGAAGGCCAAAAGAACTACCAAGTGATCAATTTGACTCATTATATAAGGTTTTTGTTGATAAACTACAGCACAGCACAAACCAGCTCAATCACTCCGGTGATAATTCGTTTGCTACATCAATAAAACTCAATGTACCTAACGTCAGCAAAAATTTGTCCGCAAATATCCTTCCCTCCCCAAAAATACTTAATTCTGTTATTGTCGATTTTGTCAACAAAATTAGAGAAATGTATAGATATTGACAATTTATGTCTATGACAGAAATCAAGCATATTTAAAAAAAAAAACTTTAGGTATACTACTTCCTGAAGTCACCTTGTGGATACATAAAATTTGAATTTTGTAATTAATTTTAAATTTCACTATAAATCATTGTACGCCCATCGGGTATATTACAGAGCAGCATACCATTGTACTTGCAACATCTTTTCACCTGTACGTGTATCAATAAACAATTAAATGTATTCAGCAACCCCGCGCTGTTCTCCCAAGCAACCCCCTAAACCAAGGCCGGTTCCTTCCGCCGCCGGTCATCCGGCAGAGAAGCCCTTATGCTCGTCCCCTATGCCCTCAGCGCTCGTTCTAAACAATACAGAATGACGACAAACTTTTCCCGAAGCTTGAAATCATAGATTCCATTTTCAATTATGGGTTCCTTAACATAAACAAAATTGTGACACTTTTTAGCGTTAAATTCATCTTTTTTTTGCGATTTTCTAAATTTGCTAAATACAAAGCTTAAAAATTATATTTTTTTAAAGCATTCGCAACATTATATTTCAATTGACTCAGAATCATGAGACGAGTGCATGATTTTAGGTTTCCGGAAAGATTTGAACACAATCTGCACACTCTAGCTAGAACTTGACTCTAGCTAGAACGATCATTGGGCATGGGTGTAGCTACGGTGGGAAAGGTTGGGGCTCTTGCCCCTTTAGCTCCTGCCCCTGGCATAGGGAAGAATAAGTAACAGAATTTCTGCATTACACTACCTATCTCTATTTAAATTATAAGACAATTGTTTTGTTTTGCCCCACCCTGGATAAAACCCTGACTACGCCCTTGCCATTGGGCCACAAGAAAAAGAATCAAATTAACAGTTACTGTCGTGACGTTTTTATAATGTTAAAATTTATCAACTGTCGTTGACAAACCACGGATTCCATAGTTTCACGAGTTATCACCTAAAAACGCTTGTCAACAATTAGTGCCAAGTGTGAAGCTTTGCGTGCGCACGTACATGTCACACCTATTCGCTCCACCACGAGACTTCCTCGACTTGGTGGCTGTTAGGACCACCGTGAACTGCATCAGCGACCAGGACCATATAGCCAAGGTCAGTAGGACCAGAACTTTCTCCGAGGCAACTTTCTCGTCTTTGAAGGAGTCGAAGAATTCTATGATGTCTGCCGCAGTACCTGATAAATAAATGTGTAAATTGTTTAAGTAGTCACAATTCCGCCACCACGACGTGTCGTCGTCAATTTCGCAATTTTATGCTTTAGAAGAGGCCTACTCCTATATCCCATCCCTCCCCGTTTCCATAACCCTCTCTCTATATCAAGGGTGGCCAACTTGTTTAGAACAGTATTCTACTTAAAAAAAATCTGACCTCTTGCGATCGACTTAATTGTGCTTTAGTGGGATTAATAAAACAATAATTAGATAGCTATGAATATCAATAATACAATTAATATCAATAGATAACAGAAAAATAATGTAAAGTCTGTGCTTTCATTTCTTTCATAATGTCAACCTTAACGAAAATTTTGATACCGGCCAAAAATTTTAATTTCGTTTCTCGATCGACCGGTCTGTCTTTGGCGATCGACTTGTTGGCCACCACGGCTCTAAATACATTTCTATATCTCCGGCGGTGAGCAGAACATCCGTGGACGTGCCAACGTTTTTCATTCTGGACTGATGTTGGCATGTATCGTCGATGTCCACGGACGCCAGGTGGACTGTATGCTCGTCTAGTAATGCATGTAAATAATTTCAATCCTGCCGTGTATCGCGTTATATTTGTTACGACTTTATCGTGGATGTCCGTGCGTGACCACTTACCATCAGGTAGACTGTCTGACAGTCTGCTATCATTTTCCATAAAAAATCTGTCGTTTATTTCAGATAATTGTAACTTGACTGAACCACATTAAACATCCTCGGAGCATGTGAATTGACGAAGTCTCCGGTAATGTCTGGATGCGAAGAGCGAGAGATCGTGTATGGTGGCGAGCTGCGGGAGAGGCAGCAATGCAATTCAATGCATCCAGCAATGCAACCAGCCCTTTCAGTATCCATGCCACGCCACGCTATCCAAAAGGATTGGCGATTCCACTGTTTTAGAGGTGGTTTTCTCGGCGCTTATGGTAGCCTCTTAGTCCTTAGTCGTCTTTGACGACACTCACGGCAATAGATGAGTTGGTGCTATTCTGTTGCCACACGACACGATCACGACACTACACGACGCTATTCAGCAGTCGAGGGAAACAGGTTAAGTATCGATTTTTCTTTTTGACCTAAGCAATTATTTATTTCAGTAACAATAATAATATTATGCAACAAGAATTACAAGAAGATTATATACAAGAAAAAAATTTCGGCTAAAAATAAAACAAATAATTAAATAATACGACATTGTTAGTATGTATGTTAAAAATTCCTGCTTATCGAAAACGTTATGCAAAGGTCCTTATGGCAAGGTACCTACTTAACAAGCTGGCGGCATTACCTCGCTGAATGGCCAGACTAATACGTTGTGCGAGATAATTGCTGGTCGCAAGTGGTGTTAAAAAGACGCTTTGATAGCTCCTTAAATAGTGAGCACAGGGACCCATGGCCCAGAGTTTCGACGCCGAAAGAACACAAATGTATTCGGTGCGGATACTTCGGTATTTAAGAGTCTTCCGCCTCTTTGCACCTTCTGCTGCTGTCCCAGCTTTCTCACATGGTTCATGAAGGTGAGATGGGGCCAGTGTATCAGCACAGGTAGCATCCCATACCAATGGCCGGCCCATTATCCACAGCACTAAAGACATCCCATCGGGTCTCTTGCCATCATCAAGCACGACACCGTTCGGCTCTAAAGGAAGAACGTTGGCGGTGGCAAGAGCCCGATGTATAACGTCATTAAGAGTGGCGTGGCGTGACAGCCGGCCCGCACTTGAAAGGCAGGAAAGTCCATGGTGTCCTAGGGGGTCAACGTCGTTACCACAAGGCCATCTGTGTGGGATACAAACCTCGGTACCGAGTCGGAGGCTGTTTGCAAGACGAAGAGTGCTATAGTCTAGGTAGCTTGTAACTAATACCCATAAAAACTAATATCTCTTTTGGGATGACTGTTCTTAGTCTGGCCAGGTCAGTCCCGGAGCTGTTGCTAAGCAAGGCGTAATATTACACCACATGTAGACTTACCGATATAAACAAGTAGAAGTTGGCTGAGCTGGTCTCTCGTCAGATCTCCCTTGGGCAGCAGCCAGCGGCCAACGATCAAGGTCAACATGAGGAACTGCTCTATAAGGGTCACCCACATGTCGGTGGGTATTTTTGTAGCGCCGGGTATTGGAATTTCTGTCTGCTAGAGAAGTATTTAAAATGCCTCAATATTATAGATTTTTTCAAGTATATTTTTATTGTATATATAAGTACTATTGTCGACCAATTATCCCAATTGGTAGAGCCCCTGCCTGCTGTGTAATAGGTCCCGGTTTCTATTAACGGTTGGACAATCGTTTGTTTAAAGACAGATGTTTGTTCTGATCTGAGTGTTGCGTGTTCGTCCTTGTGTGTATCTCACGACACGACACACGAAATCCTACTGTATGCCGTTGAGTGTGGTGTCATTTATGAATTTTTAGTTTACATTTAGCATTACATCAACATTGCAATTAAACAACTTTTACGGTTTAAATCGCGTGCGTATATTTGACATGATTTATATCCCGACGTTTCGAACACTTTGCAGTGGACGTGGTCACGGGGTGACTAATTGATTTTATTTGTCACTTGAGTTATTAAGAAATTATTTGGACTACCGTCTGAAATTTTTTGAACTACCGTCTGGATTTTTAATCATAACATTCCCTATGCACGCAGTATTCACTCACGGTGTCCAGAGGTCTTGCAGTATTGCGTTGGCCTTGGGATTTAATTAATTTAATGACTGGATCCCAAGCCGGTGGTACTTGCCAACCATAAATCATGTGAAATATACGCGATTTAAACCGTTAAAATTTGTTTAATTGCAATGTATAGTAATCGCGAAAACCTAAGAAAATATTATTACATCAACATGTTCATTAAACTACAATTTATGTAACGTCCGCTACTGGCGCATACACATTGTCCAATACTGTCTGATCTGTCCTACACATTGTGTCGTGCGTGAAGGATTAAAACATCACGCCGCCTACCAAGCGGGTTGGCGAGTCTGTAGGAACCTTGCCTACACTGCAATTAATTTAATTAGGCAAGCAAACCCGCCGGCCGATGCTAAATTTGCTTTGGACCGTTACGCGCGGCCGCTTGTAGAAGGCGCTTGCGCAGAGCGGAGCGAGCGGGCGCCGCACAGTCACTACCGATATCCGACGGCGAATGCACGCGCAATTTTTAGTTTCTGTTAATTATAAATTTCTATTTGTATCTTGTGCTAGTCAATCTCTAATAATTTGTTATCATATCTGTGACATCCTATGTGTTAAATTCATGCTCTTTCTTCAACAATATAAATCGGCTAATGTAAATCGTGACATACCTACGAGAATAAAGTATGTCATATAAAGTGTGGAGTTTTACTAACTAAGAACCCAAGTTAGACACTTTAAGTCTACTCTTTTAGTGGCGTGTAGTTCCTCAGGGTTTGTGGCAGCGGCTCCGTTATACTTTAGTCTCATTTTACGACATCCACGGGACGAGGTGGAGTGTTGCTATTTCTAAAGTCGGTCCACATCACGCGGCTGCATACCAACATAAACTATAATTACTAACATAACATAGGTTGAAATAAATACATACTTCTGTTTCAGTGAGATTTGTTTTCTTCTGCAGACGCATATCGACTTTATGTAACTCCAGCAACCATATTGCAGGCACCACCAGCCCCAGATATATGAAGACAGATGGACAAAACCTGGGGACAATGGCTTAGTGTATTATACAGCAACAAAGGCTCAAAGGGTCATATATTTACGTGTGATTAGTATGCTACTTTTCTCAATTCAATTTATCGCCGATAACACGCGCTAGCTGGAAAAGTATATTTCATTATTTATTTATTTCATAAAAAAGGCGGCATCCGAGCATATTGTCCACCTGATGGTAAGTAGATACTGTCGTCCATAGACATCCGCTTGCTCGTCCGCCCACTTCTCTATAAAAAAAAAACATCAGCGATGCATGCTAATTGCTAACATCAGTCCAGAATGACAAACCTTTGCTGATTAACGAATGGATTGAGAGGAAGGATTGGAAAAATGGGGAGGAATGGGATGGGAATGGGCTCTGGCATACCTCACTCACTACCAGAAACACGTACGTACATTGGTGAAATACTATAAAGTAGGAAATGCAGTACATTTCAAGGTAGTCTGCTGTGAGAGAGGGATAACGTACGTTATCGGGGTAACGGTCATTATTTTCGGTATCTACATTTCAGACACAAATGTTTTTTTTTTAAACAAAATTAGTAAAGCTTCATAAGCATTATCTGGCTTATCATTATCATTAGGCTGGTGACGTTGCATTGCAGTATAAAGTACGAATGATAAAGCCGAAATCAACATTTTTTGGAATTTTTGTATGTCATCAATGATGACTCATCACACAGAAATCACTGGACGAATTTTAATTAAATTTGTCATAGTTATAGGTTAATAATAATAATATTTATTTGCATAAAACTTTTTACAGGATATATTCTCCGGCCGCTGAGAGAATGCGTTCCTGACGTCTGTCAGTTGGTCATGACTAGTGATGAACAATAAGTAACACTATTATTTACTTTTTTCAACCGACCCAAAAGAGTAACATAAGTTTCAATACTTGTCTGTCTGGCGTCTAATTTCTGAATGTAACTAGCGCAAAGAAAATAAAAATGCGATAGTAATATTCGGAAATAGTTAATATAAAATACAACAATATAAGTATTTTGAAAAATAGTTGCGACTGGGTTCAAACAAATTTAATCAGACTCCGATTCGCTTGAGGAGGTGCTGTCTTCGTGATCATCTTTGCCTACGTGTATAATTAAATTATTATTAATTATAGTATCAATTATGATATCTCGGTCAAAGTTTTCATTCTTCGTGTTTTGAATAATACAATAAAACATGAATTAAATTTACATCTACATGATTATTATTATGGTTCAATATACAGAAGCGATCTCCCGTACGTACTATAGAAATTATGTTGATTATTTATTATCTTAACACTATATATAAGAAAAAAATAAATTTGATTCCATCGATTTATTGTTTTACATTTGATTATTCAACATTTTTTTTAGTCGCGTCACTAGCTTGACACCAGATAAGCCAGCCACAGAAGAAATTAAGATATGTAATTTGATTTTCACTAGTAAAAATTAGAAGACAGAGAAATAAACGAGAATATAGCGTTTTGTAACTGTTTATATTTTACAAAATAATAAATAACAAAACATTTCAGGTTTCTATTTTGAGTGAACAATTTACATTCTGTGTATGGTTATATTCTATGGCGAATCTATGGTATCTGTCACCCGCACCATGCTTCGTGAAAAATACTGTAGTGTCAAATTAAACGTTTTCGTCATGTTTGCCAATTTGTCGTTCGCCGGAAGTGCTATTAGCATCCAAAGGCGTTCATAATTTGCTCCCCTAGTTATTAATATATAGAACTGGTGGGTATGGCGACACTTCGCGACGTAGGTAACAAACAGGCTTTACACAAAGAATCAACGCCTGTCACTAAATAATTATGATTTTTTTATAGAGACGGAAAATTGTCGCTAGGCATTTTTTAGAAAGAAGGCGACAGTCGCACAGACAATCCAGCTGGTAGAAGGTGGAATTTTCTTTTGTCAAAAAATATTAAATGCACTGGACTCGGCTTTGATACAATTTTATTACCTATGTCGCGGCTCCACATCGCCGCTTCAACATTTTTCATTTATTATTTAACTACCGTCACAAAATATGGGTAGCCGGCCGTTTTTGGTGCTTACCTACAGGTTTTTACATACAAAAATTCAGTCAATCTAAATCTTGAACCGAGACGCATTAACATTGTATCTAGCAATAAAAACCAGTCAATACAAGCAAACCTTTCGGGTTTTATTTCGCCAAAGGAGTAAAACTCGCATTGTCTCCAAGCGTAGATGTATAGCGTCGTATGTATAGATAGGTATATGATTTTATAATCTCATGTTTATAAATCATTCTCGATCTACCCTCGCTATTACTACTCAGTTTTATCTGCATAACGTCACTATTTAGGGCAATATGCGTTGAGGTGACCCAGTCCGCTCGTACCCAGCGCTTTTAGGTTAAAGGGTTGTTTGGTGTTTCCATTGAGTTATGACTAAACTGCGATGATAATCTAATAGTAACAGTAATAATGTAATAGTCTAATAGTAATAATGTATGAAAAGTACAGCTTACATTTGAGAAGTGTCTGTTCAAAAGCAGCTATTTTTAACAAAATCAGTCCGGTAATTTTGTAAATATAACGGAGCTTTTAACAGACAAAAAAAAATGGAAGTTGATATAAGTAATCGAAGTCTGATTCCAAGTGAATTCCAAAACTTATAATTTATTTATTTTTAAGGAAGATTACAGACATGTTAATAATATTGTTAACTAGAAAAGAAATTAATAGACATGCCTGCCATTTAAAATCTACACAAATATGCATTTAAGTATTTCTATATAAAAGGCCTAAACGTTATTATAATAAGAAAAAAGAACAACATGGAAGTTAAAGAAAAACACAGCTGAAGAAATAGAATAGAAGAGAGTGCAAAAAGTTATAATTTAGCAAAATAATCAGTTGCCATGGATTTTTTATGGTGTGTTGTTTTTGTGCGAAACGTGTCTAAATTAAAACAAAATTTGTTCATACCTTTACTGGCTCTATCAATAAATGTATTCTGCCTGTAATTAGTTTTTAAGGACGGGATACTTAAATAAAGATTGATTTGCGTAATACGAAATCTAATTTTTCGATGGTAGGCTCTGAGCTATCCACCGAACCGTTAACCATGCTCATTAAGTAGCAGATATCCGCTATTTCACGTCGTTCTACTAATGGTAAGAAATGATAACGTCTACATCTGTAGGAACTCGAGAATTGAACGGAGCCTTTAGTTGATTATTATGTAAATTGTGTATTGTGGGTTTTTATAATAGTGATCGATTGTTATACTTCAAAGTATATTTGTGCGTGATGTGGTAATCGTATAAAAGCCGAGAGACTGCGATTTTCGTGTGCTTCCAAGGAGTACCTACGACTCATATCTTCAGTAAACCTATCACTTTACTGAGCTCGTCAATGTCCATCAGAGTTGCCAGCCGTCCCAATTCCGCCGGGACAATCCCGATTTCGATGTTATTGTCTCGCGTCCCGACGACCTACCAATTTTGTCCCGATTTTTGATAACACGCGAACGAGTTAATATAGGAAGCGCGTGAGCGACAAAGCGGGCTGCGAGGGTAGCCCCGCCCCGCCGCCCCGCGCCCGCCGCTGAGTGCTCGCAAGTCGCAACGCACTTGCAGAATGTGCGTTCGAATTGCAGAATGCAGAATTGCAAATTTCCTCTCAACATAGATATGTCTTGTTCGGATTTTATAAATAAATATAAAAGTGACGTGGAATTAATGGAAAGTGGCCCGTACCAATAAAAAATATGCATGGAAAAATAAATAAACTTAAATACACATAAAAACAAAAAGCGTTTTTATTTTATCCTTCCAGATAGTTCGAATCAGTCCGATGGTCGCGATTTTTTTTCCCCAAAATTGCGCTGTTGCCATAGGTATAAGAAAAGAAAAAAAGAAATGTTTTCATAAAAATCATCCCCTCGGCACTTCAGTAACATTGAACCTACAAGTATGGGGTTACCTTATAGGGGTGAGGGGATGACATTTTAGCTTTTGTAAAGACTAAGTCGAACGGAACGACACGACAGGGTTAAGTAACAAATGATGACCTTGATAACCAGCTGGTGACCTTGAGCTATCGCATTTACTAAATATCTACTAGCAAGTTCGAGCTAATTTTAAGTCAGACTGGAATAGGAATATCTTATTCTATATTCAAATACATGATCTCCCAAAATTAAGGGAGAGTTGGATAGTTGCGCGCGGTTGATAGTGCCGTGCCCTCTAACTAAAAACCAATGACGTTACAAGACATCCGAGTGCATAATACCATAGTCTAAAATATAGTCCAGATTTATAATAATAGACAATAATCTCTCTACACCGTAAGAAGGTAGATATAAGAAAAAATGTTTGCCACGCTTGCGTTATATTTTTTGATGAATTTCCATTACAAGAAGTTATAATTTATGTATGCAAATGTTTGTCATTGTTAAAAATATTAAATAATTGTGTGCAAATACTTTCATAATTCCTATTCACATTCAAATATCAAGATTTTTTCTCAATTATAAAACGACAGAGAGCCGATTTCACTTGACACGGGCCAGCTTATAGTCAAGTTTAGCGATGGACGTGTATGTTATGTGTACCGGTTTTTAGAGGCATCTTATTTACTAAGATGCTATCGTTTATGTATTTATATTGGATAAATGTTTGGATAATGTGGTGGTTGGATGAGAAGAGCCGAGGATCGTGTGTGATGGCGAGTCTTGGGAGAGGCCTATATCAAGCAGTGGCGAGACATAAGCTGATGGTATGCTAAATGTTTCACTTGCTGTACAATTTACACCAATGTTCACATATCGTCGTTGTGTGATTAATTGAATCATTATTTTTTGAAAAAATAGGATTGAAATAGTTAGAATAAAATGTAATGTACTGAAAAAAATAAGAAACGGGTTTATGGTCCGGTTAGTTTATGGAGAGCTCTGACAGCTGATATATATCTTTAACATGTAGTAAAAATCATTTTACAACTCGATAGTTCTTTAAAAAAATTTTTTTTTCTATTTTATTGTGTTATGTTACACTTAAGAAAGAAACAGTATTTACATAAAATGAATTATATACAGAACTGTCAGCGCTCTTACTATGATAACCGGACCATAGATAATTCTCGAGCGCTTCTAAAACACATTGGTATACATTAATTACGAAAACATTGACCATCGGCTAATCCGGAAACACCCAAACGCGTCTTCCACGTCTATGCAATACAGTAATAAAGTATCTCGTAATAAAGTATCTATGCAATTGGAGGTACGGTAATTCACAGACGTGAATGACGCGATTGGGTGTTTCCGGATTAGCAGATAGATAGCCAATGTTTCCGTAATGTATCTATAAGTACATTTCACTTCAAACATTTCATTATTCCCGCGCGGTACTTCACGATTCATAACGGTTGTTTTCATTAGCCTTATTACAAATCTTCTTATTTAGCCACTGCTGATGTTTATGTTTTCTTTTTGGAAAAGTATTTGAAACGTATGCAAATATCGCTTAAGCCAAGTTTCAATTCTGTCCAGTGGTTTTTGCGTGAACAAACAGCCAAAAATTCAAAAAATGGTTGTTTCGGGTTCCGTTTCGTTCGTATAGTAAGGTACACGGCAATGACTTTTTTTAAATATTTCATGTACATACACGGTTCTATTACGATTATATTATATGTACCTATAAGTTTAAAAAAAAAAACAAAAATATTTCTTGTATAGACATGGCTCTGTTACGATTTGAGATATATTAGGATTAGGATTGCTTTAAATTTCGAGAAAAGTAATCTAGGTCCCGTAATCGTGTAAAACGTCGTAATATATCGGTAACAAAACCGCGTGAAAACTGACATTGTCCTTTTAAATGAGATTGTTAAGTTAGAGTTATGGATGGGACAGGTGTTAAACTTACCATCAAATAGACCATGTACCATCTGTCTATCCCAAGCAATAGGAATTTCTTAAAAATGTAAACATCATTATTAAAGACCACAGATGTAAAAATACCTAAAACTCACCATTTCCATTCCTGATTGTCCTTAATAGTTAATGTAAAAACACCTTCGAAGATCAGCAGCAGAATCGGCGACGCCAAATACCAATACTCTATACTGTCTTTAAAAACAGTCACTTGCCAAATAGCTATGATCCCATGGGATGCAAACACCAATCTAGTAATCACTGCTTTTATTGTCGCTAAAACTTTCGTTACATTCGCCATTTTGTTTTATTTTTTGGCTGTTTAATTAGTTTCCAGCCTTAGTTTAAAGTTGATTAAAAAGCGAAGAGCCGTCTATGACGTCACAGCTTTATTGTTCTCTTTTCGAATAATTTGTTTAAAAGAGACCAGTTTATTTCTTTCATAATTTAAGGATTTTTATAAGGCACAATTAATTTTTGAATAATTTTGATGAAATTTAAATTATAATCAAATTAAATATTAATTTATTATACGAAATATTATACATGAGTACAAAAATATATTAATTAAAAGAATATGTTGTAATAAGGCACTTATTTATATACATATTTCTGCAGAGTTGGGCAGAGTAGAGCACTGATTCGCAAACTGATGCTTCACAAATGAAATAACCGAATAAAACTAAATTACGCCATTTCGCTCCTACATTTTCTTCAAAATAAAATACATCACCGTCTCTTCAAGCAGACAAGAAAGAAATATCAAAGGGTACATAGCAATGTGCGACGATTTTGTAAAAGAAAACGAACTAATTTTATTTTGCGCGCGCATTTGTGGAATTAGCCAATCAGAGAAAAGTTTACCAAGAAAAGGGCTTGGGTTTCTTTACAATATTAGCTGCGTCGTGGTAAAATTTAGATTTGTAACAAAGAGAGTCGAAATTAACAGTTATTAATTGTTAAATTTAATTTGTGTGACTGTAGATTTCTTTTACTAAGAACACAAAGGATTTTATTTTACATTCATTTATGGGAGAATTATGCTATTCGCTTGCAATGATCTTAAATCATTGCAAGTGAATAGCTGAATTGAATAATTCATAAATATTCGACGCATCTCTAATCATTAGACATGTCGCAGGCGTTTCCGACCTACGGACCAACTGCTAGTTGAGCAAAAAATTATTTAGTTGAGCCATATTAAATCAGTAACGATTTTTATTCCGTTTAGCTCCAGTTGTATCTAACAAACTATTGTCTTGAAAAAGAATGATGTTTTGATACATGCCGTCTAGTATTATAGTTGGTCTACATATATACCTACTGGTAGTTGGTCTATGAACGGTCGAGGCGTGGGGAATTAGACGTGTCGTAAGTAATAAAATTTATTTAACAGACCAATTAATTAGTCGTGCCATTAGGAAAAGTTGAGCGTTTTTTTCGCCACGACCCAACTATTTGAGCCCGATAGTTAGTCCGTGGATTGGAATCGGTCGCAGATTAATAATAAAATCGGATTTTGATTAAAAAGCTAGTGATTTAATTTAACGTCGGCAAATAATGGAATTGATAAATATTCTATTAGAGCGTAGTAGAGTGTGTAGTCGGCTTGTACTAAATTTCATAAGAATCCATCCAGTGGTGTTTTTGAGAGTTCCGATATTGTATATGTGGCCTTAACAATGATTCCCGTGGGAACTCTATATTGGATCTGGATTAAAAGTACCTACACTAAATGTTAACCCGACACAAGTTATAACTATGTCTGTTTCATCAAAATCCGCTCAGTGGTCTCATTATCTCTGGGTCTGGTTCTTAGGAACATATTGTTTTAAGGAACCTTAAGGCCGACAATAAGGTCCCATTTCTCAGACAATATAACATAGGTATATTTAACCGATTTTAATCAGAATGGATCCAACCCACAATCATACTTTTTCATGATAAAGAATTTTGTGACAAAAAACTACAATAGGTATGGGCAGAATGATTTTTTCAAAGAAAACACCTTTAAAACTTAAATTAAGACCTCGGAATTCTTTGTTGTACTTTGTTTTATATTTTACAAAATGCTTCAGTATCTTAAAACTACATGTGGGTTAGATCCGTTCTGATTAAATTCGGTCATTTATACCTGTTACGTGTGATATTCAATTTACGTTTGTAATGATTTGATAATTCTGGTAATTTAATTTTTAAATTAAAGATAAACATATAGATTGGAAACGTGGCATTGAGCATACAAAAATTGCGTTATATACCTAGTTTATTTCCAATGACTATAAACTCCTTACCATCAGCCTGTCTATCCACTGCTGTGTATACGTCTCTCCGGCAGCTCGCCACCACACGACCCTCACCTCGTTTCATTCAACCACCACACGACCCTCGCCTCGTTTCATTCAACCACCACCGGTGAACTTTAAGTAGTCGGTCCATGTAGGTGAGGGGTGTTAATCACTGCGCTAATTTTACTATATCGGTGAATATATTGTTTTGGGATTACTTGTGAACTTTTCTTACACCGTCATAATTTGTGTAACTACTGAACCGATTTGGCTCATCCTCGTTGTGGCAAATTCATTTTAATCCGTTAATAAAACGTGTTTGAAACAGTTTTTTTTTCGTATTCAGCTAGTGACCCTTACTAAAGATGCAGTGAATTTTCTCCCCAATTCCAAAAGCAGTGATCTAAAATGAAAGGGCGAAGAGAATTAAGGGTTTAAAACAAAAATAAAACAATTTTAACTTTTTGGATAATAGGTAGGTATATTTATTAATGTAAAAATATTTAGAAAGTTATTCACATTACTTATCTATCATGGTCACGAGCTGACTGATCAGACAACCCAACTGAAACGTCCAGTGAAATAGATAAGGTAAACGTTCGCGTTAAGACCCGTTTAAATAGATAAATATGCGAGAAAAAGATTGACATCCATTGACAGCCGTGACTCCGTGTCATGCGCGACAACTGTGTCATGTTGTAGGTACTGTGCGATGTCGCTTCAGCTTTAAATAGTAGAAATTCAGAGTGCATTAAAACTAACAACTTTTGTATTAATTATAGGTACAAAAAGAGTTATATTTTTTTTAAATGAAGTCTCTGACTTTATTACTCTATACTACTCACCGTGAACGACAACGACGCGCACTCCATTCATAAACAGCTGCTAATGCAACCGCTACTATTGGAAATGTATTAAAATCAACTTTATTATTAAGCCTTACAAATACATTAATTAGTTCCAATAAAAATATACATGGAACTTCATTAATTCCATTAAAAATATACATGGAATTTCATTAATTCCATTAAAAATATACATGGAACTTCATTGATTCCATTAAAATATACATGAAACTTCATTAATTTCATTAAAGATTTGTGGCTTATTGCAAGGTCAACCAGGATAATTGGAAACACGCCTATATTTATTGTAAATTAACTTTGTGGCATGTTTATAATTACCTCTGCTCACCATTGCAGTTCAGCCATATCTGTTGCCATAATAATCTGGATTGCCATAATCTGGATTCATAATCTTATTATTATGTTACTGTGTGTGTGTGTGTATGTATGGTAAATGAATGTGTGTGCATGTTGTGTGAAGATGTATGGATGTGTGTACACATGTACATGCGGATGTGGCAGGCACCATGTCTTAGACGCCTACATGAATGTACACCGTCGCGAGTGTACGTACGGGGCGCGAGTGAGTGTACTGTGGGGAAAAAAAGTGCTAATATTAAAAAGTCGCAGGTACAACAAAAATTGTTAGATAAAGAAATTCACTGTCGAGAGAGTGTAGATATTTTTTATTTCATCCTGTATATGATATATGTCAAACATAAGATGTTTTAATATATAGGAAAGTCATGGTCAACCATTTTGGACCAAGCATGTAGACCTCCCGTCAGATCTTTGATTTTATGTGCATGTTCCCTTTCAATATTGTCCAGAATCATTTTAGCTGCAATTTGAGAATCGTTGCCTCGTCTACAGATGAAAGTCACTGGAAAAAAATCATTTATTATTTCACTCAGAAAATGTTTGTATAAATTATGAATTTAAAATAAGCAACAAAAAGATATGAAATTTCACAATAATTCCCGGGGAAATTTTTAACGGTTCGGAATAAAACGTATCCCATCAACTGTCATTGTGCTGAATATCATAAAAATCTATAGAATGGTTTCCATGTGAGCTGTGATATTGTATATATGGCCTTGATAATGATTCCCGTGGGAAGTCTATATTGGATCTGAATAAAAAAATACCCTAAATGTTGACTAGGTAGGTATATACGCTATAACGGCGTCAAGATTCATTAAAATTCGTTCCGTAGCTTTTGCGTTATCAGACAGACAAAGGAGGCAGGGGGAGGGTGCACGCTGCAATCCAACAGCCGCTGGACGCACTCGACTGACCACGTTACCCCACTCTCACAGAACACTACCTTGAAATGTACTGCATTACCCACTATATCCTATTACCCAATGTACGTACGTGTTATCGCAGTCAGTATATCTCAGCTCTATTGAGTATATCTTTCTCTAGTGGCATATCTCGCCAAAGACGAGATCTTACCATACAACACTTACCATCACGTGGGACCGCATGCTCGTCCGCCCACTAGTCTATAGAAAAAAAAAAGAGCCGACTCCCATCCTATGCTATCTCTCCCCATTTTCCCAACCCTTTTATGCAAATCTATTCCTACATCTCAAAAGGTGGGCAGCGCGTCCCGCTTTGTCATTCTGGACTGATGTTGGCGTGTATCGCGGATGTCTATGGACGACAGTATCCATTTACCACCACGTGGACTGTATGCTCGTCTCGTATTGCATTCTTACTATAAAAAAAACGAAAACTGAAAATTGTTGTTTTTGATTCTAAATAATATTACAATCGCTTTTATCAAAAAAAAAGAATTAATGTACAAACACGGCTTCGTTAGGATTTTATTATAGGTATAAGGTTGATTATTTTCCTTTCAAAAGGATTGACAAATGAAACAAACTACGTTGTGTTCTTGTGTTGCTTCTGTAAACAAAGAAATGACATCTAAAGTTTATTCTTCACTAAATCAATTCCTTTTTAAAATCTATTATTTATCCTTCTACAATTTGACAGTCAGCACGGTTCTCTTAACTTGACGCCCTCTTCTCATAACCTACACTGTTTTATCTACACTATGATAGGGTTACCGACAGCGCGGAGCGCGGCAAAATTCAAATCAAAGAAATATATCTTATTTACATAGGTATAGATATTAGGACCACAGATCTAACTAAACATTCATAGAACTTAACAAAACACAAACCTTGACTGCAATTTCTTATCTCCTCCAAAAGATTATCTACAACTTCCGCGCGTAATTTCTCTATAGGTTTATTTACAGCGCCATCTATCCGGCACATGTTGAACTCTTGCTCGCTTCTTACGTCCACCAACAGATGGCGTTGATCGCGTATGTTATTACATAGTTGAGTAGGTAATATGCGGTTTTCTGATGGTAGTATATGAAGGTCTAGGTCCTAAAAATCAAAGTAATTAAGTCGAACTTTTAACTTTAAATTATTTTAAGGATTATGATTCTTATGAACTCTTATGGGGATTATGAAATTATGGATTGGGTACGCATTGTACCTTTAGGCCGAGTATAATGATATTCGTAGAAGATTGTGGCGAACCCGAAAGTTGCGGAATGAACTGCCATTTGAGGTATTTCCGTTACGCTACGATATGGGACTCTTCAAGAGAGCTGTCAACAGGATTCTGCAAGGTCGGCAGCGCAACCGCAAGCACCCTGTTGTTGCAGGTGTACATCTATTCTATATAAAACAAAAAAGTTCATTTTCTAATATATGTCCGATTTTTATTAGGTCAGATTCTGAATAAGTCAGTTTCTGGGTACGTCAGGTGTGTGTACTGTCATAGGAAAAAATAATAAACGTGGTAAGTAAAATCACAAAAAAATATTAATTAAAACTAAATTCGTACACATGTATACATATAAGCCTTACATACTTGTGCGGGAATTTGATGGTTACATGATGAAAAGAATTTACTTTGGATTTGATATGCTTTTAATGTTAACATTGACAAATACTAAAGAAATGGCGATCACACGCTTGCAGGCTGGCGTCCATTTTTTTTGTCTGTCATTTTGACTGACGTCTTGCTCTTCGTCCCCCTCTCCCCGCCGTCCGTGCGCGGGTGGAGCGCTGCGCGGGGGGGAGTGCTGCGCGGAGTGGAGCGCTCCCCTTAGGGCTCAAACATGCCCCCCGGCGTTGAAAGCCTTGCCTTTCAACCCTTCGTCATTATTGGTAGGCAGAGGGCATATGCGGTTGAAGCTCCTGCGTATTACTCCCCTCTCCGTTCTGATATCTGCGACTCTGACAACACCGTCACTGCCGGGGTGAATCTCGACGACACGTCCGAGACGCCATTTCATCGGCGGAAGACCTTCTTCTTTGATGAGCACCAATGCTCCTCTTTGTATCTGTTGTCCCTTGCAAGTACGCCATTTGGTGCGCTGTTGAAGTTCAGCGACGTCCTCCTTATGCCATCTCGCCCAGAAGTGCTAGCGCAGCTGCTCCAACCTCTCGTAACGTGCAAGCCGATTCTCGTTGGAGTTAACAAGCGTAGGCGTAGGCAAGGCAGTCATCGCTCGTCCTACCAAAAAGTGCCCCGGGGTCAACGGCGTCAAGTCATGTGGGTCAGTTGATAAAGGTGTCAGGGGACGCGAATTTAAAATCGCTTCGATTTGGACTAAGACAGTATAAAGGTCTTCGAAGACTAAGTGAGCGCTCCCTAACACTCGATGCAAGTGTGATTTAAAGGATTTCACACCCGCTTCCCATAAACCGCCCATATGAGCAGCGTATGCTGGTATAAATTTGAAGTCTATGCCTTCATCTGACATTTCGCCTACAATGGTACCAGCGTTATCATTGAGGAATTTATAAAGTTCATTACGCGCACCTACAAACTGCGTTCCGTTATCAGAAAACAAAGTTGATGGCTTGGAACGCCTAGCAATGAAGCGACGCAATGTTGCTAAGAAGGAGTCCCTACATAGGGAGCTAACGAGCTCGAGGTGGATGCATTTGGTGACAAAACAGATAAACACGGCAACATAGACTTTCTCTGTCCTGCTACCGCGACCCCTTCTATTGAGTGCTAAGAATGGACCAGCATAATCCATTCCTGTAGTTTGAAACGGGTACCCAGGTTGGAGGCGCTGCTCAGGTAAATTACCCATCACCGGGCGCGCCGCTTGTGCATTAAGTCGAAAGCAACGCTGGCATTTGTGTACAGTGGATCTAGCTAAATTACGACCCCCTATAGGCCACAACTGCTCCCTAATGGAGGAAAGCAACAGTTGGGGTCCGGCATGCATTCAGCGAGCATGTTCAAAATGAAATATAAGTTTACTTAATGTATGTTTGGATGACAGTAATACCTCTTTGTGACGTCAGGATTGGGATCAACCTTAATGTCGAAATGTAAGGTGTCGGATGACGGAGACCACCTCAGACCCAGAGTCTTGGATTGCTCGTTCTCGCTTAAGTCAACGATAGCCGTCAGATGAATCTGCGCTGTCGCTGCAAGTGGGTAAATTAGATTTAAATTTTCTCAAATTAAAGCAACCTGATAAAAGTTCCTTTGAGACAAGAGCACGAACTTCCATGAGACCCTGTGCCGACTCCCGACCTGTCAACAGATCGTCAACATAACAGTCCTTGTTAATGATTTTACACACAAGTTCATTGTCGCATTCGTCCGCAATTTGCTTAAGGCAACGAACAGACAATAATGGCACAGAGGCTGTCCCGTACGTAACAGTATTTAAGGTGAAGGTCTGAAGGGGCTCAGAAGGGTCGTCACGCCAAACTATTTGCTGTAAATGACGCTGATCCTCATTAATTAGTACCTGTCGGTACATCTTTTCGATGTCTCCCGCCATAACGTAGCGATGTTGTCGAAATCACAAGAGAATCGTAAACAGATCGCTTTGTATCGTCGGCCCGACCATCTGAAGATCGTTAAATGAAAGGCCGGAAGTCGTGGGTGCGCTAGAGTTAAAGACGACGCGTAGCTTAGTCGTAGTGCTTTCGTCGCGCAGCACACCATGATGTGGCATGAAATAGCCATTTTTATGACGATTATTGATGTCACTCGCGGACATGTGACCTAATGATCAATACTCAGACATGAAATTAATGTACATAGCCTTTAACGTAGGCTGTTTCTGAAGCCGTCTTTCTAATGTCAGAAAGCTTTGTTTAGCGCGTACAAATGACTGACCCAGTTCAGTGTCAGCCTGTTTCATAGGGATTCCTATTGAGAACCTGCCGTCATCTTTACGTGACATATGTTGCAAGAAATGTTGTTCACACAAGTCTTCCTCCGTGGAATATACTTGTTTCTTAGTATCGGGATTTCATCAATGCTCCAAAATTTAGCTAATTGGTCTTGAATCTCATTGAAATGAGACAAATTGCAAGACAACTTGTTTGTAGTTCGTCTTCCGGTGGGCCCGGAGACGATATACCCGAACTTTGTTTCCTGCAACACTGGACAGTTATCGCCTAACTTTAATTGATTTGAGCACAGCAGGTCCCAGAAAATATCTGCGCCAAGTACAATATCGTAATTTGACGGATTAAAGTATTCTGGGTCTGCGAGTATTATATTAGACGGAAAGTTTAATGTGCTATCATTAAAGACTTCGTTATTGGTCGAAGTTATGGTTGGCAACACTAAAAACGTAATGTTTGTTTTAAACGTATTGATTCTGGACTGTATTATTGCATCGCATCTTTTGTTAACTGTCGAGACCGAGTTGTTAATGCCGGCGACCGTGGACTTAGTCCTCTCAGAGTTTAGACCTAATGTACAAAGAAGAGACTCTGTCATAAAGGAGGCCTGACTACCAGAGTCTAGAATGGCCCTAACTTCATGAGGTCTATTGTAAACGTCTAAAATCTGAATTAAAGCAGTCGCTAGAAGAACCTGGCCGGAATGGTTGTTAACGGCTGACATGTTCTTAACGTAAGACGTGGACGACTCCGGTGCTGACGGCGCGAGTGTGGGCGCGCGCGGTGCAGACGTGCTTTGCGCTACCGCGTCTGCAGCCGTCCTGGCGCTGCCTAACTCCTTGTGCAACAAAGTGTTGTGCTTAATGCCGCACTGCCTGCAGGGACCTAGCCTACACATACGCACATTATGCCCTGCTCTAAGACAATTGCTACACAATTTCATATTGGCAACAAACTGTTCTCGAGCACTTACCGCCATCTGCATAAACTGATTACACGCATATAAAGGATGTTCAGCTTTGCAAAGATGACATTTGTATTTTTTGTAACCAGGGTTCGCAACTGCAGCAAAACCACGAACATGTCTGCTCGTACCCTTCGATGATGATTCTTGTTTGTTGTTACTTGTGTTGTTACTTAATTCGATGGTCTCTAATAAGTCTGCCCTATTCTTGAGAAAATTTGTAAATATATCTAAGGTAAGTTTTTTGTGTGTTGTTTTGTGTTCCTCCCATACACGCTGAGTGTGAGCATCCAATTTTGACGAAACTATATATATTACCAACGTATCCCAGCTGTCGGTGGGTTCGCCTAGTATTTGCAAAGCGCGCAAATTGTTTGTGTATGCGTCTAAAAGCCGACGTATAGAGGAAGCTGATTCCCTTTTTATTACCTCTTCATCAAAAATCGCCTTAACGTGATTTTGCACTAGCAACCTTCTATTGTCAAACCGTTCGCACAAGGAACTCCACGCTGAGGTATAGTTAGAAGCAGAGAACTCCAATGCACGAATTATCTGAGCAGCGCCCCCCGTCAGAGAGGCCCGTAGGTAATGAAATTTTTGAATATTGCTAATGGTTTGATTAGAATGTATAAGAGACACGAAGGTGTCGCGGAATTCAAGCCAGCTTCCGAAGTCACCATTGTATTTAGGTATTTGTATGGTAGGTAACTTAACACCCCTCATGCCCGCATTTCTCTGATTGGTCAGCTCATCGTCACCGTTTTCGCTGACTGAGGAGAAGGAAGTCTCAGAGTTACGTTTCTTAGACATTTTAAACTTGTTTAATAATTCTTGAGCCCTAGCCATCACAGAAAAATATTGAGACTCAAATTCTGACCTTTGTACCGCTTGAGTCTGAGCGTCCGCCTCCGTGACGGTCAGGCATTCAATGCTAGTCTGGACTTCCTCGAACTCCTTATACATCGCTGCAATGCTAGTCATGCGGAGTTTTAATTCCAAAGCTTGAACTTCACTGCAAGACAAAACATCGTCAAATGCATCAACATACGTGACAAATTTAGTTAAACGACCTTTATATGTTCCTCGTTTTTGAATCAGTTCCTTCATTGTCATGAAAAGAAATGGAAGAACTTATTTAACAACAAATTAACTATCTAATAGACGGGTAGAATAATATTTAAAAGTGTAAAATTATAATAATTTAAATTCATTAACTAATTGAATAACCGTATTTAAATAACTGAATTATACCAACATAGTCTCATACGCATGAATATTTTGTTCTAATTCGCACCGGTCGACTCAACAAAACAAACAACTGCATTGAGATAATCGCGTAACTATACACAAATAGATTACCTACTTGAAATAATTATTACAACTAAGTAAATTGATGAATAATAACGACGAATTGGTCGATAGAATTTATAAGTATAAAGTTTTGACTATAATTTTGACTATCTTTAATTAAAAATTGACAGGTAGTTAACAATGACGATATGCTCCTACCCTGGAAGTTATTAGCAATTTAGTTAAGATTTAAAGATTTAAAACAGAAGTATTATCGAAATGCGTTGATCCTTTAATGCGGTTTATTGTTCATTTCGATTGATTGGGATCTTAATTACGCAATGATTAATTTAAATTGGTAAAACTAAAGAATTTGGACACAAAATAACACAAAAGGACACAAAGGCAATGTAATGGATCGGACTCACTCAGACTGCTTGCTACTTATCTTGTAGATGTTATTTGTCGTGAAATCACAGCACTGATTCTCGCCATCCGTAAAGGGATCATCCTCTTTAAGCTAGTTCGGAGAAAATCCTGGTTCGGCTTCAAATCCGTAGGTGTGGTATCCCGGTTCGATGGACCAACTTTATGTGCGGGAATTTGATGGTTACATGATGAAAAGAATTTACTTTGGATTTGATATGCTTTTAATGTTAACATTGACAAATACTAAAGAAATGGCGATCACACGCTTGCAGGCTGGCGTCCATTTTTTTTGTCTGTCATTTTGACTGACGTCTTGCTCTTCATCCCCCTCTCCCCGCCGTCCGTGCGCGGGTGGAGCGCTGCGCGGGGGGGAGTGCTGCGCGGAGTGGAGCGCTCCCCTTAGGGCTCAAACAATACTTCCTTTTTTACTATTTTAAAATTATTTAATTCAGTTATTTATTTAAAAAATAATTTAGTGTAAATTATGAATAATTAATTAGCACATTATAGAGCTTAAATTACGTTGACTTTTGGGACATCCTGTATATGTACTGTAAACGGTCATTATATGGAAAAATCAATTCAGTAATTTCAGCCCGGGTCGAACCTGCACTCTATAAACAGGAGACAAGTCAACTACAAGTAGGGATATCTATCTACCTGACTTTTAACTTCATGTTTCTTATACTTTACAAGTGTGTGACTGACTTTCTACGAATCTGACCTGGACCGAATCTGACCTAATAAGAAACTGACGTACTCGGTGTCACAGTTACGCATGGTCCCGGACCCTGGGCGCGCCC
Source organism: Sesia apiformis (assembly GCA_914767545.1). NCBI lineage: Eukaryota > Metazoa > Arthropoda > Insecta > Lepidoptera > Sesiidae > Sesia > Sesia apiformis. The sequence continues at coordinate 2,343,676 of OU611977.1, read as the reverse complement.
TCTTGCGATAGTATAACAAACCATTAAAAATCATTAAATTAAAAAAAATGTAACCCCTTTTGTACCTATAATGGGCCTAAGAAAGATTGTCTAGTCTGTCACTGATTTGCATAGAAAGCGAAAGAGCTCACAAAAATTGACTTTGAAAGGGTAATTGATGATTTTGCAAATCGAAAATCAAGAAGAGTATCTCTTGTGACTATTTTTTTAATATGTAGGTATCATTTGTATGCAATTTACTAAACTAAATTAAAGTAACATTTGCTATTAAAATTCTGTTTTTTCCTGTTCATAAATAATAATTTATTTTATCCTCTAAATACACAAAAGTGCCATGGTCTCCCACTTGGCATAAGACGGCCCTGGACGTGCTCCGAATCTGACCTACTTCGCCTAAAGGTGATCGAAAAGTGGTGGCCAGAAAAGACAACGCATTTCCCCAAATATTTATCAGCCGTACTGAATGCGTCTGTCGAGCTCCTCACTGAAGTTGGACTTGCCTAGTTAGATAGTCTGCCCATGATAGACATACCGTTCAACAACCTCCAGTGTCATGCCCTTGTCGTTTATTGGTCCCGGAAGAATATGTTCGTTTCGAAACTGTCGCCTCGTTGTCAAGTTCATAGTTCTATAATTAACTAGCTGCACCCGGCAGACGTCATCCTGCCTGTGTATATTTATTTACCTCTGTATATAAAATCACAAATATTCTGTTTCGCCGTCGATATGATTATTGCGATCGGAAAAACGGTATAGAAGTTTATGTGCTGCAGTGCCATCTAGTGGCGAGTTACAATAGAGTCGATAGCATAAAAACCTTCTCCATGAAAAAATACATATATGTGCCAACTTTCATGGTGATCGGTTAAACGGTGTCGAAGTCATTAATCTCAGATATACCAGCATCCATTTATAGATAGATATATATGACTAAGCAGCTGTAAAAGATTTTTAACACTTGTAAGAGCATCGACATGATGGATTTTGCGAATGAAAATTCATCCAGTAGTTTTTGAGTAATTGTATTAAAATCCTTTTTTTTTTATTTTCTTCTATAACTCAATTTCCTCGTGTTATATGAAGAGGACACAAATACCAGTTTTCCTTCTGGATACTTAGCGAAACCGTGAAACATTAGTGAAAATCGTATCGAAATCCGTGCAGTACGTGATGCTCAAAACAAACAGACATACAAACAAACACACACGAAAAATTTAAAAGCTTCTATAAACAACCAATTTTTTTTTAATTAACTCAATGTACAGACTCAATCCTTTTACTGTTTTATTATATGTCTCTATAGATAAAATATCAAGTTAATTCTGTACTGTGTCGTCAACAGCTTGTGATTTTTTAAAAGGCATTTTTTTTTTCGCGTGTCTGCTCGATAAATTGGAAAATATGTACTCAAACGGGCAGCTAACTTAAAGATGGGTTAGGTGTACGGTCTCTCGTGACATTAAAGATGTAAGAGTCCCGCGAATGGTCATGGCATTCCTAGTAATTTATAATTATTCATTTTGTTATATGAAAATAAATTGTTTTGTCGATCATGGTTTGCTGCATATTTAGTATTTTTTTTGCTGACCGTTTCAATATAAGCCTCATAAATATCCCTACAAATTGTGGTATGAATATAGTACGATGGGAATTATGCCCATCCATATGGGAATAGACTAGATGCCGCATCATACGTTCTCATCAAAGAAACGAACTGCCTTTATCCGGTCCCATCTAGTTCATTCCAGAAAAAAGTCAAATTTGTAGGTTCACTGCGTAATAAGAATGTTCCATTTTCAAAACACGTATGAATGAAAGAATTCGAGAACGTAGAATACTGGGTTTCTTAACCTGGGGTCCGTGGACCCCAGAGGGGTTCCGTGGCAGGGGTGCTGGGGGTCCATGTCAATGTAGGTAGGTAGCTATCACTCGCTCGCTTGTGGTGATAACGCAGTGGAGGAGCTACGTCTCACTAACAACCGTCACGCACTAATCTTTACTTTCTCTGTGGGAATAAATAAGTTTTTTTTTAAATGCCTTGTTTTCTTTCCTTACAATTAAGTTTGGAAGAGGTCAGTCAGATTTTTGAAATTTTAAAAATGGTCCGTGACTACAAAAAGGTTAAGAAACCCTGTTTTAGATTGTAACGTGCCTGATTGTATAACTTTTTTCTTTGGATGGACCTGATGGAAGTGGATATTGTAGCTCGTGGATATCCGCGACACATGCCAACTTCAGTCCAAAATGATAAACGTTGGCACGGCCCCGGATGCGCTGCCTACCTTTGCGGATTGAGGAATGAATTGGGAGAAAGGGTTGAGATAATGTGGAGCGATAGGATACGATGAGAATAGGCTCTGGTATATCACTCACTACCGAAACACGTACATACATTGGGGAAATACAATAAAGTTCCCTGCAGTACATTTCAAGGTAGTTTTCTGTGGGAGAGGGGTAACGTGGCCAGTCGAGGGTGCTCAGCGGCTGTGGGAATGCAGCGTACACTCTCCCCCTAAATTATATATAATATGTATTCGCAAATCGATGATATCACGCCTTACTAAATGCATTCTGTTTAAGAATAAAACAATTTTTCATATAAATTAATTTATTTCACACAATTAAATACACAAGTAACATTTATTTCATTGAAGAGTTATAATTAGAGGTCGGATATTCGGGTGCATATTTACCTAAAGTTGAGGTGTTGGATAAGTATGGAATGCACTTTTGTATGGGGCGAATGCCGCAATCCCGCCATCGACAAATTTTATGTTCTGACTATAGAATACGATGCATATACCTAAAGTTGTAAAGATAATCCCTAAGACTCTCAGAACTGCATTCCTACAAATTGCCATTAAAACTAAGAATTTGAGTCCAAATCCGATTATATCTTAAATAGTGCCTTAGATCCTATCGACTCTGTCCTGGTCAACATCAGACCTTCAAAACTTGTTGTGAAGTTGTGAAATCCCGGGAAAATTATTTTAAGAAGCCGCTTCCATACCTTGCAGGTGAATATGCACCCGGATATCCGATCTCTAGTTATAAGAACTTTTCACCACTGAGTATTAAAATTTGCATTCAAAATATTATCATTTAAAACATTGTCCAAATTTAAATCTAAATTTTGAAAATTATTCAGACTCGGTAACATATTGTGTTGAGCTATGAGATCACATATATCGCTGTCATGTTTCGGCTTAAAAATTTTCAAATTTTTCTCCCCAAAAACCTTCGAAAAGGTCTTTCTTGAAGCGGGGTTCATTAGTTTACTTTTCATATCTTTCACATACATATTATACAACTGGTGCTGATTTTTTATATGATCGATATTTAAATACATTTTTGTAGTCAAATTTCTGCAGTATTGGCATTTGGGCGCGATTTTGGGTAAGCCGTCAATGTAACTGTCTACGTTTAGAGCTTTTAGGGGCTTCTTTCTGGACTTAGGCTTTTCTGTATTAACCAGCCAAGTTCTAAGCATGGCTTCTTTAAGGCCCAACGTATTTAGGAATGTAGTACGACAGACTTGTAATTTTTCGTCTTTAACACGTAGGTGATAGAGTTTAGAATCGCCTTTTCGCGATACTTCGCCTTTGAGCTTTAGTCTTCGTCTTCTCACGGGTATAGATTCGACTAAACAACGAACGAACTGCTTCTTTCCGGTCCAATCTAGTTCATTCCAGAAGAAACTGAATATTTCATTTCGAATTTCGTCTGTGAACGTGTTACAATGTCTTGTGGTTCCTTTTTTGCAAAATTCTGAATTACAAGACGGTCCCATTTTTCTTTCGGATTTCGGGACGTCCTGTATCCACTTTCGATGTTCGTTTTCGATGTTTTTCGTTCGTCGGAAACCGAAATAGCTTTGGCCGGTCATTCGTTTCTCTTTTTCTTGTTGGCGTCGCTGCGACAGCTGGCGGGCTTCTTCTTTTCTCTGAAAAAAAGAGAACATTTTTTTTTAGGTGCCATCTATTTATGTGAAATGTAAAAGTTTCTTAATTAAAAATAATAAACCATTACAATGGATTGTCTGACAAAAAAATTGTTTAAAATGTCATAGAAATAAAAGAGTGAAAAATTGTTTAAAAGAAAGAAAGATTGTTTTCTTTCTTTATATTAAAATTTGTAATTGTGTACATTTATGTATCGTGTATTATTTGCAATTGTGTAATTTTAGTTTAAGTTTTCTAAATTTGATCTAACACTCCTTATATTTTTTATTGTATTTTTTTTTATTAAAATACTACAGAAATTAAGCGCGTTCAATACCGCGAATGTTTTGAATTTATACGAGTACATATAAACAGATACATATAAACATATGTATGAAATAAACTTATAAATTTTGAAAAATAACTTACCTTAAACATTCGCGCTTTTGAACTTTTTTCATAGCTCACACACACAAACAAAAACACGGACATTTTTTTTGTAATTAACAAAAGAAACAATAAATGAAGCATAATAAGCATAGTATATTGTCATGTTTCATTAAATGAAATTTATATAAATCAGTAACTATATTTTTTTAAATCAGCGATGTCTTCTTGTTTAAATCCAAAAAAAAACATTGGGCTACTTATAAGGCAGATGAAATATAGCGAGAAGTTTAAAAATTGTTCAAAAATGAAATAGGTACACCTATGGGGTAAAGATAGTGTGGGCAACAAAAATGAGATCGATAAAGTTTAATGCAACGATGAAAGATAGTATGCCCAAAAATGAAATAGATGAAATTTAGTACAACAATGAAAGATAGTCTGCCCAAAAAATGAGATAGATGAAATTTAGTGCAACAATGAAAGATGGTCTGCCCAAAAATGAAATAGATGAAATTTAGTACAACAATGAAAGATAGTCTGCCCGAAAAATGAGATAGATGAAATTTAGGGTAAAGATAAAAGATAGTCTGCCCAAAAAATGAGATAGATGAATTTTAGGGTAAAGATAAAAGATAGTCTGCTCAAAAAATGAGATAAATGAAATTTAGGGTAAAGATAAAAGATAGTCTGCCCAAAAAATGAGATAGATGAAATTTAGGGTAAAGATAAAAGATAGTCTGCCCAAAAAATGAGATAGATGAATTTTAGGGTAAAGATAAATGAGTCTGCCCAAAAAATGAAATAGATGAAATTTGGTGTCTTTACACTTTATCTATATAAATAAAAGATAAAGTCTGTCCAAAAAGACAGATAGATGAAATTTTGGGATAAAATTTTACCAATTCAATTATTTGTGGTCTAACATAATGTTGCCATGTACATAATTCCGAATATATCGTTCTGATACGTTTCCATAATCACAGCTGTTACTCAATACTTTATTTCATTCCATAATGAGGTACAAATTGGTGAACTTAAAAACTACGAGATCATTATGGACCCCGTAGGGCACACCAATTAGGAGAAGAGGATTTAAAAACATGTTTAAATCAGATAAAATTAACCAATCAATCTAAATAAAAATAAATTTTCAATTCAAAGCCAAATTACTCAATTAATTCAATTGAGTAATCAATTAAATAATTAATAATTAAATAATTCAATTAATAATCAAAACTAATTCTTTAAATTAATTGGTTTATCAAATGAAGTTAATCAATAATCTATACTAATATTATAAATGCGAAAAAGTAACTCTGTCTGTTACCTTTCCACGGCTAAACCACTGAATCGATTTTGATGAAATTTGGTACAGGGATAGATCGAACCTAGGAACGGACATAGGGTACTTTCCAGGGATGGACTTAGGGCATTTACCGCGATAACCGAATCCCACGCGGGCGAAGCCGCGGGCAGAAGCTGGTTAAAAATAAATTAATCGATTGATTGATATATTTTTTTGATAAATATCAATTGTGAATTTTTGTGTCATGACTTAAGTAGTGACTTATGAGTTTCTTTCTTGTATAATGCATACTGTTGTATAACCAATTATATTTTAATGCTGAAAATTATTCTATATTAAAGCCTGACCAGAAAAATAAAAATCTTGTTCTGGGGGCGCCACATTTGCTTTTTTTACAACTAGTTAGTGTTGTCAGTAGAAGATATTAGTTTTACATATCATGGCGAGGTTTTTTATTTTCTTGGTCAGGCTATACATAAAGTATCCATGAACAAATTTAATTGTTCAAATGAGTACACCAAATAAATAAATGGGAATAAAATTAATTAAACAAACGTGAAATTCAGCTTAGGAGTTATTTGTCAATATCACTGTGACAATCACAGTGACCTGTCACTGTGACTGTCACTTATCACTTTTCTTACCTTTTCCTTCGCCTTCGCCTTACAAAAAGTCTCATAATCCAATAGTTGTGTGATTGTAGGTGTTTCGGAGCAAGCGGCACATGTAGTGTTCTTTGGACGGAGTTTCACTGAAAACAAATAATTTACAACGTGTGACTGAAATAAAACCAAAACTTAGTAAAGAGAGTGGAGTAGATGCTAACAGTTTTTACAATAGGTTGTTTTTTATAATTTGTAGTACATTTCTAGTATATATATATTTTTTTTATTTATGAAAAGAAGGTGGCAAACGAGCATACAGTCCACCTGGTGGTAAGTGGATACTGTCGCCCATAGACATCCGCAATACATGCCAACATTGGTTCAAAATGACAAATTTTGGCACGCCCCGGATGCGCCTACCTATGTTGATGTAAGAATGGATTTGGAAAAGGGGTTGGGGACATGGGAAGGGATAGGACGGGAATGGGCTCTGGCATATCTCACTCACTACCGAAACACGTACGTACATTGGGGGATATGATAAAGTGGGAAATGCAGTACATGTCATGGCAGCATTCTGTGAAGCAAGTAGTCTACGCGCAACGCCTAGGTGCCCTGTTTGAGTAACGAGCGCTACCAAAACGTTTAGATAGAACAACGAAACCTTAGATGTTTGTAACTTTTGTTTTGTTAGCAAAAACAATTTTATTTTTCACTGGAAAGGTTCTATAAATATTTTAAATTAGCTCCAGGTTTTGTATATCTGAAAGTGTGTTTTTCTGGTGTGTGTGAATAGTATGAGTGTGTGTGTTAGAGCGTGTGTAAATGGTACAAACTTACCAGTTCTAAAAGACACGTCTTCGCCATCGAAAAGCAGCATTCTCTCCACCAATAACTTCTTGTGATTAAATCCAACTATGTATTTTATAGCTTCCAGAGCTTGCAATGTGCCTGTAAATAATAGTTTTTCATTGTAATCTCCTGTCTTAAAGTGGTCCAGAAATCGCAGATTTTTTTATTACGAGAGGCTCACTCAGGAATATATTTAAATCTTTGTTAAAATATATCAAAATCGATAGCGGTGTAAATAATAAAAAATCTCATCGTTAAAAACTTATTGTTCTTAGTGAGGAATGTATACTAAGTTTTTGGTATATTTTATTTACTTAGTATAAGACCTAGCGTATGTCTGAGCGTATTATTTTAGTACGTGGTTCTAAACCATATCGTCTCTCCCTGGGTATACCAAAGAAACGGTATAATTCCCGGAGGAAGCACAGTCGGCCAGGGTTCACGAGCCCAGCGAGAGAAACCGGCGGACGATACGCGCGATATCGAGCTGCACCGTCTTCTGCATCTTCGCTGAGTGCCAGACACCGCGGAAGCTCAAGCACCTCAGGTTGGCCTAGAGGCTGGTGGGGGAGGCTCGACGACTGGGATGATTTCAGTGGACATCACGCCACACGTGTCTTTACCTCGTGCGCCAGGTGGACATACTTTCTTTTTTCTTATCTGTTTAAGCATAATATCTGTCTAGTCGATTCTTGAACTGGATCACCGGAATCTGCGTCTATAAAGTTTTCTGGTAACCGATTCCACTTGTTGTCTACACGGTTTGATATAAAATGTTTATAGGGTGGAGACACTACGGTCTAACTTCATTTTATGTCCTCTTATATAGTTGCTTTTGTATTTTTTCTTGTACGTTGCTTCCAAGTTTGGAGTTAAGGGTCTTGAATGTTTCAATGAGGTCCCCTCTCCAGTTCCTCTCTTTGAGTGTACATAAGTGAAGATTCTTCAGACGTTCCTCATAGGGCTAGTTTTTGAGCTGTCTGACGTATGTTTTTGACAAAGCATGGACACCATATTTTGTGTCCATATTCCAATAGAGGTTGTATGTAAGTCTTCTAGATTGTGATGAAGGTCTCGATTTCTCTGTATTTTCTCCTTATTAAAATAAATAAAAATAAAAAGCTCAGTCGTGACATCATGCATGGTTCTAGAAAATTAAAATGTAATAACTGACCAATAACCCCAGGTATAGGTCCCGCGACGCCATTGGCGGAACAACTTCCCACGGTCTCGGCCGGCGGCGGCACCGGAAACACGCAGCGGTAACATGGACCCGTGTAGTTTGCTTCCTAACAACATGTCATTTTATTTTCTTAGGTTTTCGCGATTACTATACATAGCAATTAAACAACTTTGAACGGTTTAAATCGCGTATATTTGACATTATTTATATCCCGACGTTTCGAACACTTTGCAGTGGACGTGGTCACGGGGTGACTGACCACGTCCACTGCAAAGTGTTCGAAACGTCGGGATATAAATAATGTCAAATATACGCGATTTATACCGTTCAAAGTTGTTTAATTGCTAAACATGTCATTTTACTGTGATATTATCATAGCGATTGATTTGTAACTGATTTATCACTGCGGACTATAGTCACAGTAGAATGTGATTAGTCACATTGAACAGTCATTTGTCACAGAGCACGGTGATTTAATACAATGAACTGTGATTTACCTAACTTTAAATTGAAAAGTCAGCTTTTTGTAATTATATTTTCTTATTGTAGAATACGAATATTTGAAAATTGGCGGGTATTCGTTAAAACTGATACGAATATTCGGAACATCCCTATCTATATACATGTACAAAATCATTTATTTTGTACATGTAGATATAACAACTTTAATTTAATATTTACGACAGACGGTTAAGCGAACACAAGTTTTGTTTGGAAACGCTCCAAATAGTCAACATGAAATGTTTTTTACCTTTTCATTAGGATTTTTGTCTGCTCTGTATCCATAGATAGTAATCTGTCCCTCCATTTTCAATGCGCTTCCCGATATTAAAGGCAACTGAAAAAAAAATAGGAAATAATTATAAAAGTAACTAAATTAATTCTAAAATTAATATTGTTAAAGTATGTTTTAATACAATTTGCCACAATCAATACCAAATCAATGAGATATTATCAATATTTAGCTTTAAATATAGTGCAAATTTTCATTTTGAAAGGATCAAATTATGGATATGTGAACACTATTTGATTTAAGGCCGCGTCAGTTACCCCAGGCCGCCACGTTTAATCGGTTTAGTTTTGTTTGATTCCCTTTAATTAAATTATTTTATAAGCAATTCAATAATAATTTATCATAAACTAAATAATAATTAATAATTTAATTATTTTAATCAAATTATTTTATTAGTGTACTAGCTGACCCGACAGACCTTGTCCTGTCCAAATTTCCCTAATATCAAATTTCAATAAATACATATTTTATTTTCCTGAAAACTTTTACAGGACCATAACGCACAAAAAAAAAGAATTACGCATATCCATCGTTCGAATCGTGAGTCAAGGTCTTGAGTTCATACAAAAATCTCATAGAAAAAGGCACTTTCAGATTTTCCCAAATTTTCCAATTTTCCGGGCAATATTTCCAAGTTTTGTTTCCCTAAAAACCTAATTCGGTCCAGCCGTTCTCAAGTGATGCGCTTACCAACGAATAGCATTTAATTTTTATTTATATAGATAATAAACATCAATTAAAATTCACGAAAAGTACCTATCAACGTAAGGTTGTTTTTACATCGCTATAGGATTCCTTCAAACCGCACTCCGGCAGTGTCGCGTACTGTATATTTCGGTAGTGTCATATATGCCAACGCCCATTTCCCATCCCATGCTATATTCCTCACATTGTGGGACTTTATATAAAAAAAAGTTAATCTTGCCATCCCCAAGTTAACTCATCTTACTTACCCCCATCTTGAACTGCCTCACGAGGTCTTTCCATTAAGCTACAATATGGGGTACTTCAAGAAAGCTGCGAATAGGATTATGCAAGATCGCCGGCGCACCCGCTCACCCCCTGGCGTTGTTGCAGGTGTCCATGGGCGGCGGTAACACTTACCATCACGTGGGACCGCTTGCTCGTGCGCCTACTTCACTATAAAAAAAACATCTTACCTTAGTCAACACACAGGCATCGTTGAGCATGTATCTGGTGGGGACGTTGTCCGTACAATCCAGTACCATGTCGTAATTGGAAACGATTTGTAACGCGTTGTTCGAGTCCAACTGTACCTTGTAAGGTGTTATTTGTATATGTGAGTTTATTCTGAAAAATATTTGAATGTGTTAAATGCTATTAAATTTCAGATACGTATAGAATAAATAATTTTAAATAAACATTACACGCAAATATTGCAGGACAGCGCGTGCTGCATTCCCACAGCCCTCTCTCACAGAAGTGTCCATAAACATCCGCAATACATGCCAATATCAGTCCAAAATGACAAACGTTGGCACGTCCCCGGATGCGCTACTTACCTTTTCAGATTAAGAAATGGATTGGGAAAATGGGGAGGGAGAAGGTGGGATGGGAATGGGCTCTGGCATATCTCACTCACTACAGAAACACATACATACATTGGGGTATATGATAAAGTGGGAAATGCAGTACATTTCAAGGTAGTCTTCTGTGAGGGAGGGATAACGTGGCCAGTCGAGTGCGCCCAGCGGCTGTTGGATTGCAGCGTGCACTCTCCCCCTCTAAAAACAAATATAACAAGCTTCTAACAAATATGATTGGTAGAAAATTTATTAGATCAGCGTTGAACATTTTTTTAAAGGGATGTTTGTTTTTAGGAATGTGGAAAATGTATGTGTGTTTGTTTGGATCTGTGTATTTTGTGTGCGTCTCTGCGTATCTTTGGACCCACGACACAATGATAATGTGTTTCATTGAGTGTGGCATTATTTATTATGTACCTTTTTAGAGCATTAGCAGCTGATTCAACCTTAGTCATGTACTGGTCCCTTTCGCCATGTAGTATCTGCCTATGAATGTTTGTAACATCTACTGTATCATAATCTACTATGCCGATCTCACCTGAAAATATGGACAAATTGTAATATGATCTAGGTCTAAACACTTTTTTTGTATCCTACTTACAGACAAGGGCGTCGCCAAGGGGGGCAGGGGAGGGCAGTTGCCCCCCTTTGAGATTCCAAAAAAATATATTTGTACCTACAATTCATATTTCTCCCATCCTCTCTCTCATGTCCCCCCCCCCACCCCCAGTCCCAATGGACCAGGTAGGTAGATGGACCAGGCAGCCAATACTTGGCGTTGTCTGGCGACGCCCTTGCTTACAAATTAAAAAGGCTTAATATTTAAACAGGCAGCAGAAAAATCCACTGAATGAGCACAAAACAAACCATTTTTGAATAATTGATATGAATAATTTTAAATTACTGAGAATTTAAAACTGTCACTAGTTGCGGGGGGAAAGTGCATGCTGCATTCCCACAGCCGCTGGACGCACTAGACTGGCCACGTTACCCCTCTCTCACAGGAGACTACCTTGAAATGTACTGCATTCCCACTTTATCTTATTTCCCCAATGTACGTACGTGTTTTGGTAGTGAGAGAGATGTGCCAGAGCCTATTCCCATCCTATCCCTCCCCATTTTCCTATCCCTTTTTTCAAATTCATTCGCAAAGGTGGGCAGCGCATTCGGGGGCGTACCAACGTTTGTCATTTTAGACTAATGTTGGCATGTTTTGCTTACTGGGCTGTATGCTCGTCTGCCGCCTTCGTCCATAAAAAAAAAGAACCTAAACCTAACCCAGCTTTAAATTTGCAGCCATCGATTTGCTGTCTATTCAGTATATTTTGCTGCTCATTATAACAATTTCCCAATTAAAAATACTGTTTAGTTTCCTTAACTTGATTACGTTTTATCCTTTTTATTTATTATTTATTTTTACTACATATTTCACTTTTATTTAGAGATGAGTGATTTAAATCAATTTGATTAAATCATTCAATTAAATCGTGATAAGAATAAAAGTGTTTTTTTATTATTATTTTAATCAATGATTTAAATCAAAGGAGGCAAAATTCACTGGATTACAATAGAAAATGATACATATATGAATTAAAAATAAAATGAGCTCTCGATCTGAACAGGAATGATGTATGTATGTTCGTACTGATTCGTGAGCCCTCACCAGGGCTGATATATAGGTACCTACATAAATGTTATAGAATGTTTAGGGTACAATGGAACTGACATGTGCCAAGGCATAAAAGTTCTAAGGAAGATTAAAAAAAACTACTGCTATATAATCCAACTAGCGACCCGCCCTCGCTTCGCTTCGGTTAATGTTTCTTTTTCGTTTTTTTTTCAAAATTTCAGTTTGAAATATAGTCTACATTAGACATGGATAATGTAGCTTCCTATTTGTGAAAGAATTTTTGAAATCGGTTCAGTAGTTCCAGAGATTACCCCCAACATACTCATAAACAAACACACAATTAGTAGTATTAGTATAGAGTATAGAAGTATAGATAGATATAGATAATATGTGTAGTGCTAACTGTTAAGTATGGATGTCAGAGCAAGATTAATGCGTACACCAGCAGAAGATATAGGTCCATCAGCTACTCGCCTGTAATATAATAATAATAATAATAAACAGTGTTACAAGGGACCCGGTGTGAGTGTGTGCGTGCGAGCGATTATGTATGTGTGTATACTACAGTTATTAGAACCGAATCAATAGTGTCTACTGCCCTAAGCGGAAAATCTGGAACGCCGTTTGGCAACGTATTTCGCGGTATAAAAAGTAGATCCAACATTTTTTGTTTGACATTTTAATGTGTATTTTGGAAGCATACTCAGTTTATTTATACAATATTAAAAATCAGATGAAATCAACAGAATCATATAAAATCAGATGAAAAATCATATTTTCCGCTTGTGCCGCGGCGCCTCTCGATTACCTGGCGGCCTGGGCGAACGCTCAGCTTGACCAGCCCTTTATCCGGCCCTGATTACAACCATAATAATAATATGGTTAATAGGATTTTGCAAGTTCGGCGTCGCGCCCGCATACTCCCTGGTGTTGCAAGTGTCCGTGGATGGAGATAACACTTACCAACAAGTGGGACTGCTTGCTCATCCGCCCACTAGTCTATAAAAAAAAATATATCTCACCAACACCAGCTCCAGCTAAGTAAATTGCAGCTGGGCACCCAAGTCCTCCCGCACCCACAACTAGCACTTTGGCTGAGCAGAGATGCTCCTGACCACACACACCTATATCCGAAAGTAAGATTTGACGACTGTACCTGAAACCATTGTAAAATTTCAATTAGACTGATGTTTGTGACAACAGGATATTTAACTCTATAAATAAAACAATTATACATGTGGAATGTACAGCCTTAACATGGTGAGCTGGCCAGTCAGGTTGGCGAGTCCACTCTTGTAGAGATAGTGTTGTTCCTTAGAGCTTGTGGTAGCGACTTTGTTATCACTTAGGACACTTAGTCGCCTTTTACGACACGCACGGAAAGAGATGGGATTGTGGCATTGCCGACACCACATGGCGAAAATATAATAAATTAATTTAAATGACAAACATATGGGGCAGAGCGTGGCGTTAAGCAGAGTGGTCTGGCATAAAATAGGGGAGGCCTTTGCTCAACAGTGGGACATAAATATGGGCTAAAAAACATACAAAGTACATATATGTAACATTTTATATCAAACTGTGTAATTAGTAAGTGGAACCAGTTGTCATATAATGTTATAGATGCCGATTTGGTGATCCAGTTCAAGAACCGCCTGGACAGATACTATGCTAAACAGATGCATGAGGTGCAAAAACCAGATCAGTATATGCTGCTTAGTCTATTGCAGCCATAATAATACACTAACCTCTCTATTGCCCATCGGGGAAGTTTATTGAACTGCACTTTAGTAATACCATTATTATACTGTCCCGTAGATAACTCTTGTGTGTTTGTTTGTTGTACCTGAAATAACAAAAATAAACTTTATAATATTACACAGAATCCCTGATTGATTCTTTGTTAGTTACAAAATTGATTTATTATTTTTAGCAGCATTATTGCTGGCAGCCTATATCTTGGAATTGAGCTACAAGTGTTACAAGGTGTTACAAGTTTCGCATTATCTCCTCTCCTGGAAGCCATGTGTCAAGTCTGTTTTTGAAGTCTGTGATTCAATTATTTCTTGTAGTAAGTTATTCCATATGTCCACACATCTGTTACTGAGAATATTATGGGTTACTTTTGTCTTGGCCAGTGTTTTATCTAATTTTAGATTAATGCAGTGTAGTAGTCATTTGTTTGTGTTTAGTTTGAACATGTCTCAACAGTTGCATTTCTGTTAGGATCCTTGCATTACATCACCTCCTAAGGGATATTCATGTAATTTTGAGAGATTATTTGTTACCTACATATTACAAACAATAATAACAGGTGTACAAACTAGGTACTATCTCTTATTTTTAACAAATTCGGTAGTACACATTGGTTATATCATACCATCAACCTAGATATCTCCACTGGTGGACATAGACCTCTGCCACAGGCCACAGACACACTGGTGAACTTGTACCAATGGTAGTTCAACTGACCAGAGTGTGCACTACACTACACTTACAAGAATGGCTAGAATCCATTCCCATTCTATCTTTTTTTCTGTTATATGAAAGGACGGGGACGTGTAAGCGGCCCACTAATGGAAAGTGGTTACCGCCGCCCAAGGACACCTGCAACACTAGAGGATATGGAAGTATGCCGCCGATCTTGCAAAATCCAATTTACAGGTTTCTTGAAGAACCCAATTTTCCCAACCTTTCCCCCAAATCCATTCCTACATCTCCAAAGGCGCGCAGCGCATCCGGGAGTGTGATAACATTTGTCATTGTAAACTGATATTGGCATATACTGCGGATGTAGCAGGGCGACAGTATCCACTTACCACCAGGTAGACCGTATGCTCGTCTGCCACCTTCTTTGTTTTGTTATTAAAACATGGTCTCCATACTCGAATCGACTAGTCTTCCCCATCTGTTATGGGTCCTGGGGTAAATAAGACCTGCCCACTGCTATTTCAACATACTGATTCTATGAGATATTCAGTGACTTCAGTTCTTTAACGAATCTCTACGTTTTGGATCCTATTCCGCAAAGTATTGTAATTATACTTACCGGAATGTTACTCTTCAATTCACACAACTCACTCTCTTTTTCTTGTAAAGTTTTACGCATTTCTGCTATTTCTCTCTCCAATTGACTTATACGATCCATGGTACAGTATTTATAGACAATATCCTTACGATACTAAGTAAAAAATAATAAAGAAAGAAAGACTACAAATTGTAAACAACGGAATTCTGACATTTCATATTTTGGACAAATTGGCCTGCGTTTTACAGCGTGTGATAATCGCTCCTTAACAACCTAATATTAATATCTTTATTTTCCGACATTAGTCCATAGGGGAACCCGGGGTGGAACGGGGTAGCTAAGCTTTAGTTACAATTTGTGAGAGTTTGAATGAAACAACACCATTATTTGGCAATTTGTAGGTTTATTTACTTCTTTCTCTACAAGGAAATTAAAGCTAAACTTATCTTAATTAATAATCACTTTGAAAAAATATTGTTTGAAAAATAAAGGGAAATTTCCCATTCTGCCCCACCCCCCGGGGTACCATGGGAAATGAACCCGGGGCACGATGAGGTACTAATTATTGGCATAGTTCACAGATGAGAACACTGTCATCGTCGTCACTATCTAGACCAGCACACGCCAAATGTGCCCATTTTTTACAAATGCTACAAGACCACTAGCCTTCATTGGACTTGGAGTATAAATCATGGCAATACAAGCAGATCGCGTCTTCATCTTCCGAGCTTTCTTCAGATTCAGTTCCGATTCTTTTTTGTTTCTTTCCTCTTGTTTCTTCTTTGTTTTTGTTTAAAATTTTCTACGTCTTCTGAGTGTTCTTCAGGTTTAGTTCTGATTCTTTTTTGTTTCTTTGGCTTAGTTTTCATTCCTTCGGGTATGTCTTCTTTACCTTTTAACGTCAGTCTTGTTTATTTTTTTCTACTTTCGCTTTCTTGATATTTTGTGTGATATTTTTAATAAATTCTTCTAATTCAGTTTTGTAATGTGAAGCGGTACGGATTGCCGTTTTACCACCCTTTCTTGTAACTCTTTTCATTCCAGCTTTCACTTTTGGCAACAGGATTAGCAATGTAGACCAGGACTGCCGGCTGGTTTTTTTTATATATGAACGCACCATCTGCAGATGAAATAAAAATGCGTATTTATATGAGAAGTACAAATATTTAAGGGGCGGAACGGGGTATATGCCATTGTGCCCCACCCATTGTGCCCCGACGCACCGTTCACGTAAACACGAGTGTTATGGCCGGTTATATTTATTGGACTTGAGTTATCACTAGACGTTTAGTTAGTCAAAAGTATGTTTAAACAAACATGTAATGTTAATATCCGAACAAAGAATAGTATATAGTGTAATTACCTTGGTGTTGCATAGAAAAATTTAAATTTGCAAGCTTTTTCGTTGACCTTCGATAAAACCCAAACCAAGCGCACTCTCACACTAAAAGCGGCCACTCCGTATAGCGCAGCACACCGGACCGAACGTTGTGCGCGATGGTCACGCGTCTCTGTCGCCTGTAGCGAGCACCCTGCCTCTTTCCCGTTCCGCCCCGGTACCCCGTTCTACCCCGGGTTCCCCTACTACATTAATAAATGAATTAAAATAAAATAAAATACTAGAAAGTAAAATAAAAATTTACTTGTCATTTTGCGCTCCGGTGAACAAGATAGTATTTTTGAGAACTAGTGGAGTTTTCACCGATAACAATTATAATTATGAGAATAACATTATTTGAATTCTTATTCTTTCCCGGAAAGAAAGTACCTACTCTATTTTTAATAATAGAGAAAAGGTAAATAGAATAGAAAAAGTCAGGCAATCACTACCATAGTAGGTACACTAATATGTTGTAAGGAAGTATATATTATGTAGGTAGAATAACAATATTATATAGGTATGGAATGAAATAACACCAGCTTCCATTATGTCATCTGCATATATATATATTATACTTATTATAGACGTCATAAATTAATTTCCTTGCTTGCTGTTGCATAAATTATAATCTGTGCTCTAGAATGATTGTCTATGGTTGTGATTAATTAGTCTATGGGTTCTCCCAATAAATGTCTCACGTGCAATGTAACACCGAGTTTTATTTAAACAATTAACCCAGCAGCCCTGCACATATCTAGCAAATATGTGACAGTGGCGACGAGGATAAAAAGAAAACAGTGAAAGTTTTACGTGTTACGTCCGTAAACTACAAGAAAGATAGTAGAATAATTTCGTCTTGTTACGTCGGACGAAATTTCACAAAATGGCGGCTGCTGGGCTCTCACTGCCTGAGTTTTCAGCTGCAAAATGCACATTTAAGGTGTACAAACAGGTGTTTGAAAACAAAATGAAGATCCACGAGGTGGATGAAACGAAGTGGTCACAATATTTAATCTCGTTTATAGGTTTTGACATGGTCACGTTGCTATCAGAACTCTGTTTCCCGGAAACACCACAGGATAAAACGTATACTGAATTAGTGGAACTTGTTGAAAAACACTTGGAGCCACAGCAATCAGAAATCGCGGAAACATATAAGTTTATGAAACGTGAACAGTTGGCAAACGAGTCAATCTCTGAGTTTGTGGCGGCATTAAAGAAAATGGCACAGACGTGCAACTTTACCACACATTTAGAAAGATGTCTAAGAGATAAATTCGTTCATGGATTAAAGAGTGAAAGCATAGTTAAAAGATTATTTGGTGACGAAAATTTAACGTTTGCAAAAGCCGTGAAGATAGCAATGAGCATGGAGCTGGCGGAGAAGGGAGCAAAATTAATAACTGCTGGCAGTTCTGGGCAAGAAAGCTCAGACATACACAAAATAAGTAAAAAACAGGTGAACATTAAATGTCATTGCTGCGGGAAGATGGGGCATGTAAAACCCCAATGCAAATTTAAAGAGGAAGAATGTTTTAAATGCCACAAGAAGGGGCATATGGCAAGTGTTTGCAAAGCAAACAGTAACAAAACTTTCAAACCCAAGAGGGTCCATGAAATTACAAATGATGAAGAATTTTCTGTTATGCAAGTTAGTGAAGTACAATTGAATAGTGAATCTGTGGGTGATAGTTATGATTTGTCTAGTTTATTTCAGAAAACAGAGAGTCAATTAAATATTAACAAAGTGGTATCAATAGATGAGAAGCGTCCAAGTCCTGGGTATATAACTTTAAAAATTAATAATGTAAATATATCATTTGAAATTGATTGTGGATCAGATGTCACGTTAATGCCTGAATCTATGTTCATAGCATCCTTTCCTAATTTAAAATTATTTCCATGTAACCTAAAGCTATCAGGATATGGTGGTAACAATATCACTGTATTGGGTAAGACAAATGTAAATATTAAAATTATAAATGAAAAATACTTAGCAACATTGATTATTGTCAAAGATGGTAAAAAGCCATTGTTAGGTAGGGATTGGCTGAGTGCTATGAAAATTGATTGGCAAACTTGTATGAAACGGTGCAATTTAATTATTCACCAAGATTCACAAATTAAACTTAACAATTTAGTAGAAAAATATAGGGATATATTTTCAGGGGTTCCAGCCGAAATTAAAGGTACTGTAGGCACTTTAAAATTAAAAGAAGCTAATATTAAACCCATTGCATTTAAACCAAGAAGAATAGCTTATGCTGTAGAAAATTTAGTTAAAAAGGAGCTTGACAAGTTATGTACCGAAGGTAAAATGTATAGAGTGACAAATAAAGAAACAGGCACATGGGCTACACCCATAGTGACCATCATTAAAGGACCTCATAATATAAGAATTTGTGGGGATTACAAGGTAACAATAAATCCATTTTTGGAGGTGCCAAATCATCCAATCCCTGTCATTGAAGACATTTTTGCAAAATTAAATAAAGATGATCAAAATGTTAAAACAGTATTTAGTAAAATTGACTTAAGAAAGGCATATATGAACAGGCGAATGGATGAGGAGGCACAAAAGCTTATGACAATTACCACACCATGGGGGTTGTATAGACCAACGTTCATGATGTTCGGTATGTCACCTGCTCCACAGGAATGGCAAGATTTTATGGATGAACACTTTAATATGCCAAATGTATATTGTTTCATTGACGATATTTTGGTTGCAAGTAGTGATGTGGATTGCCATTTAAAAACTTTAGAGTGTATATTTCAAAAACTTAAAAATTTAAATATTAAAGTAAATAAAGAGAAAACTGTGTTGATGTCCCCACAATTAGAGTATTGCGGGCATGTGATTGATAAGGAAGGCATTCACAAGACACCAGGGCACATCAAGGCCATATTGGAAGCACCACAACCTGAAAATATTAAAGAATTACGTAGTTTCCTTGGCACTATTAATTTTTATCATAAATTTCTAAAGAATGCTGCTGAAAATTTAAAACCTTTATATACATTACTAAAGAATTCAGAAAAATGGGTATGGTCTAAGCAACAAGAACTAGCATATGAATGGGCCAAGAAAGCTATTGTATCAGAGCAAGTATTAATACATTATAATCCAAAGCTACCAGTTGTATTGAGCTGTGACGCTTCCAAGTATGGGTTAGGAGTTTGTTTAGCTCATGAAATTAGGTTAGGTAATAATATTGTTGAACGCCCTATTGCTTTTGCAAGCAGAACACTCAATGAAGCAGAAGTAAAATATTCACAAATAGATAAAGAAGCCTTAGCCATTATATGGGCAGTTATGAAATTTGATTTGTATTTAAAAGGTAGAACATTTACATTAGTTACTGACCATAAACCACTGATATCTATATTTAATCCAAATAAAACAGCTGGTAGTATATATGCAGATAGAATGACTAGGTGGGCATTAATTTTATGTAATTATAATTATGATATAAAGTACAGGACTTCACAACATAATGCTGCAGCAGATTTTCCATCTAGGTTACCAATTAAAAATAGTAATGAGGAGGATAAAATTAATCTGGAAGGCAACATTAACAGCATTGTGTTGGATAATCCACCTGTAACTTTATCTGAAATTGCCAAACATACTCAGAAAGACCCTAATTTAAGCAAGGTTTGTACTTACCTAAGAGAGGGCTGGCCAAAGTTGATTAATAGAGAGTTATGTAAATTTAAAGGCAAAGAAACTGAGTTATATATAATTAAAGATTGCATTTTATGGAGGGATAGAGTAGTTATACCTGACAGTTTAAAGGATAAAGTTTTAACTGAACTGCATTCTGGTCATTTGGGTATTAATAAAATGTTATCTTTAGCTAATAGTTGTTTTTGGTGGCCAAACATCACAAATGATATAAAAACATTAACTAATAATTGTGCAGGTTGTATCCAAAATAGGAACTTACCACCTATCAAACCTATACATAGATGGGAGTGGCCAGAGGAGCCATGGAAACGTATTCATGCTGATTTTGCTGGTCCATTTTTAGGGCATATGTGGTTAATCATTGTAGATGCACACTCAAAATGGCCAGAAGTAGTTAAAATGAACAATATTACCTCCAGCAGTACAATTAAATGTCTACGTAGTATTTTTGCTAGATTTGGTCTACCGGAACAAATGGTGACTGATAATGGTCCGCAATGGACATCTGAAGAGTTTAATACTTTTTGTAAGAATAATAATATTAGACACATATGTACTGCACCTTATCACCCAGCCAGCAATGGCTTAGCAGAAAGGGGGGTTCAAACCTTCAAAAGGGCCATGTTAGCATATAAGTTTGATAAAAATTGTTTAGATCATAGTATACAGCATTGGCTATTAGCTTATCGTACAGCACCACATGCCACAACAGGCAAGGCACCATGTGAGTTAATGTTCGGTAGAAAACTCCGTACACGTTTATCTTTAATAAAAAAAGATGTAATTATTCCTCGGCGGTTGATTTGTAAGAAACCTGTAAAGCAATATTTGCCAGGTGATAAAGTACTGATCGCATCATATGATAACTCTCAAAAATGGTTAGATGGTGTTATTGAAAAACCAGTAGGAAATGTTATGTATGATGTGCACACTGACAAAGGCATACTCACCAGGAATGTTACTCAGTGTTTGCCTAACTATAGTGTACCTAATGAAAGTGTATTGGAGCAAGAAAAAGAATCGGAGAAATTAGAAGTAAATAAGCCGTTAATTAACAAAGAAATACCAAGTAACATTGCTAATTCTCCTATTCTAGTGCAGCCAGAAGTGCGTAGAAGTGCACGTACTCATAAGCTTGTTCAGAGACTTGATTTGTAGTAATTTAAAAATTTAATAAAAATTAGAAGAGAGGAGTGTTGCATAAATTATAATCTGTGCTCTAGAATGATTGTCTATGGTTGTGATTAATTAGTCTATGGGTTCTCCCAATAAATGTAGCCAGAAGTGCGTAGAAGTGCACGTACTCATAAGCTTGTTCAGAGACTTGATTTGTAGTAATTTAAAAATTTAATAAAAATTAGAAGAGAGGAGTGTTGCATAAATTATAATCTGTGCTCTAGAATGATTGTCTATGGTTGTGATTAATTAGTCTATGGGTTCTCCCAATAAATGTCTCACGTGCAATGTAACACCGAGTTTTATTTAAACAATTAACCCAGCAGCCCTGCACATATCTAGCAAATATGTGACACTTGCCTTCGTAGTCACATTTCCTCGGGGTATTATTGATTTTAATTAAAACCCGTTCTAAATATATTTAATATATTAATCTAATATTATTAAAAATATACAATAGTAAATTTGCACTAGACTTTACTGAAAGAGGCGTGACTACGACTGATGAGCTAATGGGCGAGCGTTGCAGTAGGTATGCCATTAAAAAGATATGTAAAATATTGTTAAAATAGAAATGCTATAGCTTGAATTAAAATCCGATATAGATTTTAAATATAGCGTATTTCATTGAAGCGCATTTTAGAAAGTATGGGGTTTAGTAACAAGAAATGTCAGTCCAAAGGAAACGTTTTGATGGAGCGAGCTGATATAGAATTGTTTTCTAGCAGCCTGGTGAGTGAAGTATATTCTCAGACTGCGAAAGAACCGTCTTGAAGAAAAACGTCCTGTAATATATCTTGATGAAACATATATTGCTTCTTATCATTTCCAAAAATGTTGACAGGTTGAAAATGAGTCTGGTGTTCTCGTGTCTGACAGTGTTGGTGCAAGATATAATTTATTTTCCAGCCCATACTGGTGGAAAAAGCGGATTTGTTAAAAATGGATTACTATTACCATGACCATTACCTGATTACCATGACGATATGAACTCATTCCTAATTTGCCATCAAAATATCTTGTAGTAATAGATAATGCACCCAAATAAATAAAGCTCCTACAATGGGCTGATTATTCAAGACCGAGCTGCAAGTGGTTGACGAAAAATCAAATAGAATTTGAAGAATTTGACTAAGCCTCAATGCAGTTACTAAATACTCAATACTCTGTCAATACTACAAGGTAATTATAAATTAAAACAGAAAATGGTTTATAAACTGTATATTTCAATAATCATACAAACATTTTTTTAAATAATTACACTAAAAATACTTTCTATTCCTAAATTAATATGTATAATCTATTACAAATATTACTATAAACTACGTAGGCATGTATGGTAAATTACAAGAATATGTATGTCAATTAAATAAAAACCCCAAGTGTCAAATGTTAACATTCAGAAAAAATGCACCTTACGCAACTCATTTGTGCCTTAATTTTACATATAGATTTATAGACTGCGAGTGAATAAGTTACATATATAGTTATTATAGGTTGTCATTAGTGTTGCCAGATGTCGCGCTTTTGGCGGGACGTCCCGTTTTTCAGCCCTCTCAGGACGCGTCCCGCCAGCACCCTGAGCGGGACGCCCAAAATCCCGCTTTTTCATATAAGTAGCTAATTTGGCGCGGTAGGTTTTTTAAAAAAATAATAGAATCGGTCAGGGCGTTTAGTGAAATACCTACGAGATATTAAAAAATTACTTCCATCACATTGGGAGAAGAAGAGTGCCCATCAGTTCTTTGGGCGTATTACGGTTGGAGAGTGAGAGAATGTTGTGCTTTGATGCGTTTAACTTACTGATCTCAAGAAAAAAATAAACCAAAGAATTAAAGACCAATTTGTAGGATTCACATGTAATAATTTGATAAGGAAAATGCCTGCTGAAACCAATTCCAATATCAAATTAAACTGCAAGTTGTTTTTAAAAATCTTGGTACAATATATAGAGGCACGGTTTGATTTCGGCGAAAGCAATTCAATTAATAAGTTTCAACCATTTTCTCTCAATGCTAATTTTGATTATAAAATGGTCGTTGAAATTATAGAAAAACTAAATAATACGGCTGATTTCGATATGAATGCTTTATATGAAAAAATTACAAAATCAAAGACGTTTTAAAAGCCGCTATTGAGGATGATAATAAAAAACCTATCGAAAAATGGCATAACCTTCTAAAGTTATACACCAGTTTATGGTATCAATACTGGTGTCGAATGCATCGACCGCAGGGGTTTTTTCTCAGGCAAATGTAACATGGGCTGATAGACGCAATAAACTATCGATAGAACATGTGAAGGCGGAGATTCAAATAAACGTCAATTTTCAGATGTCTTGTCAAGAGTTTTACACTTTGTCCTTAAAGAAAAGAAAATGTTACAAGCGGCAAAATCAAGCTCAAAATATGTGTTCTATGAAAAATAATTATATTTATGTAACGTTAAATAATTTAATATCGTTGATTCCTTCCATTGCAACTTCCTTTTGCAAATAATAATATAATAAGATAAATTTAATAATAAGTAGTTTATCTTGGTAGTATGAGTAGTAAATCTTAAGGTTTGATTGATCTCATTAAAGTCTGTGATTTTGAATTAAAGAATCGTAACCATTGTCATGCATTTTTTCTATGTCTCGATTTTTTCGTCCCAGTGGCACTTTTTTCCCATATAAGTCACGATACATATTTGGAAAAACGGATCTGGCAACACTAGTTGTCGTGCAGTAGTAAAACTTTTCGTCAGTTTGTCTACTTGAAGAAGGTATCAAAATGTTTTAACATTGGCACATCACCAAAATAAAAATTAACAAATCATACCATCAGTCTGTCTCTACTGCTGGGCACAGTCCTCTCTAAGGCTCGTCACCATCACACACAATCTACCGCTCTTCTCATCCACCACCACCGGCGAACTCCTTCAAGTCCTCCTCCCACCTGGCCGGAGGGCGTCCCACACTACGCTTGCCTCCACTCGAGGACTCGTCTACCTGAACGGTTATCGATCCTGCGACAGATGACTTGCCCATTGCCACTTTAGCATGCTGATTCTACGAGAAATGTCAGTGACTTCAGTTGTTTGGCGAATCTCTTAGTTTCGGATCGGGATAAGATCGGCAAAGAAACTACAAGCTCTCTCCATAAAAAAGAATTAAACTTAGAATCATTGCAGTTACGAGTAATTTGTCAAATAGAATATTTTAATTGTAAGATTTCATAAGAAGTCCCAAAACCTACTGAGCTAAAACATCTTGGCTAAAGAAGGCGCACTGAAAATAGGCTATTTCTAAGTTAAAAAATTTGCAGAAATGCTTCAAGGGCAGCGTTTTACGCGCATATAAAAAGTTGATCGAACATTTTTTAATGATTGCTCTTTTAATATCTATTTTGGAAGCATACTCAGATGAAATCAGATGAATCATATATGTATAATAATCAGATAAAATCAGATTTTCAGTTTGCTGCCCCTCAATTACCCGGCGCCCTGGTCCCTCCAATATAGATTCGTGCGTAATAGACTCGCTTCAACATAGATTTAATATAGACTCGCGATCCCGTGGTACCCTCCTAAAGTAACACTCACTCTGGACACAGACTTTGCTCCTGGCTGAGCGCCATCTGCGCGCGCCCTGAACTATAAATGTCCGGTGACTTGAAAGGCCATTAGGGCCACAAGAATTGTCATTCAGAAAAAAAAAACACGGCGCCCTGGGCGATGGGCCAGTTTACCTAACCCTTTCTCCGGCCCTGAAAGCACCTGGTAAAGTGTGCACTGGATATGGTTTCATATGATGTCTTTCAATATCATGGAAAGAAGACTCTTCAATATGATTATTATCGTACTGTTATCTCATTCGAATTTACCAGTGAGCACAAAGTTTTTAAACACTCGCCTATGTTCTAAATCTATTAGCCGCGATTTGTTGCAATCTTCCATCAATACCTTGCGTGCATTGATACCCGAAGTTTGCCCTTTGATCTGTGATGTGACATTATTGATTGAATCAACAGGCTTTTTGGTTTGTACCTTTGCTTTTTCAGTCTGTAAAGCGATTGGTGTAATTTTTTTGGGTGGTTTTATGTGAACTTTCATTGGAATGTCAATGATTTGTGATGCACTTGGTCCTGCATCTAAAATCAGTTTCCTCTTTATATTCTTATCTAGATGCAAGTCTTTCTTTTTATCCAAACGTTGCATAATTTGAGGCAAGACGATAGATTTCTCGTATAGCGTAGGCCCTTTTGTCAACAAAGTCTTTTCTAAATTAGTCTGTATGAATCTTTTTGCGAATTGCTTTTCATCCTTTTGAACGGTATGTAGTGTGATTTTTTTTATGATTTCCACTGATTGCTCTTGTTTCTGTGCAGTTTCTCTATTTATTATATTTATACTATGAACATGTGACAAGTTAAGAATACATTTCTTTGTCACATCTCCTGAAGATATCTGACTTTTGTTTGGTAAATTGTCTAATAATTCCTCTCTTTCCAATATCAGTTCACGAATATCAGTACTTGGCACCAAAACCTTTGATTTTATGCCTTTGTCTAATATAGGATCATAATCCTCATAGATCGCTGCTTTATAATTACTTTCTTGTGTTACTTCTGTATTGTTAACAGCGCTGTTTTCTTTTCCTATGTCTAGGTTATGAAGACAAGATTCAAAACCAACGTCATTTTCAATTTTTGTGTTGTATTTTTTCAAAACGTGAAGCGGCGTTACCAACATATTTTCGTATAAGTCTACCAAATCAAAATCTTTTTTACCACTGATGAGACAATGTGGAGTAGTTTTTGCATGTTTAGTAATGTCGTCGTCATCGCTATCAAGGTCTATGAGGTTTTCTGTACTTTTTACTTTAGTTTTTAGGGTGGCACCAAGTCGTTGTGGTTCCAAAACATCGCATGCATTAAAATTTGGTGGGATTTTGTAATTGCTGGTGCTTGCCGAGTCAGTCCACATCTTTTCAATCAATCAATCAATCAATATGTTATAAAATTTAATAACAAACTTTAGGATCTTCAATGTGTTCAATATTTTTTAAAGTAATAACCGGGGTCACTAGCATGGCAACGAATTAATTCTGGGAAAATAAAAAAAATGTAATAATATTACATTGAAATAAAAAAATGCACTAAAAATCGCCCTTTAAACGTATAACCCTTTCTCACAGAAATGTACTGCATTTACTACTTTATCGGATTTCCCTAATGTACATACATGTTTTGTTTCGGTAGTGAGTGAGATATGCCAGAGCCCATTCCCATCCCATCCCTCCCCATTTTTCGAACCGTTTCTATCCTCCTTAATCTGCAAAAGTGGACAGCACATCCGGGGGCATGCCAACGTTTGTCATTCTGGACCGATGTTGCCATGTATCGCGGATGTCTATGGACAACAGTATCCACATGGACAGTATGAGATGGACTCTAAGCTCGTCTGCCGCCGTTATTCTATAAAAAAAAATACTTAGTGAAAGAGAAAAAATAATATTAGTACATCATTTATTATTACGATAATGTATTTGTTGATGTTGTTAGATACACTTATTGAACAAATGGACCTTATTGTCGGATATTGAGACTAGTGAAATAGTGAATAATTTATTTGTGTATTTACTTATTCAGACATCATACAGTCACTCATCAGCAATATAACAATCAAATATACAATAAGACTGATATTTCATTAAATTTTCCAAGAAACAAGAACTGAAGCATTAAAAGATGAGCAAATAAAGCTATGAATAATGTACTTATTAGTATTACTATATTAATTTATTCACTGGTTAAGATATTATAATTTAAAATTTCGTTGTTTCAAAACTCTAATAAAAATTGAGATATATTTTCTTAAAACTTCATCAAAGTGTCAATATCTAGAAAACTAGAATGAGATTCCTTTTCTCACATAACGTTACAACGTGAAAATTAATTAGAAAAACAAGTTATAGAAATTATAAAATATCAAGTCTATTTATCCTGACTAGTGACTACCTACAAAGAATGTCATCTGCATAAGATTTTCTTAAATTGTATCACTATTTGAAAAATATCAATAGATGGCGCTTTTAGGATAGTAAAATGATGATTGATAGTTTGACACCTTACAATTTGGTGAAACACTGCCTTATCCGCTCCGCTTATCAATCTTGTCCCACACACTACATAAACATCCGTTGACATATGACGTCACGACAGACAGGAAAAGAGTTAAACAAACAATCGCTACTTGTTTGGGCGCAGAAACTCTCACCGACTCGCGATCCCGGGGTATCCCCCCAATGCAACGCCCTAAGCCGAGGTCCGTTCCTTGCTCCGGTTTCCCGGCGGGGGAGCCTCTGGTTGAGCGCCTTCTGCGCTCGCCCTAAATTAAACGACCGGTGACTCTTGAAAGGCCACTAGGACTACAAGAATTTAGCTATTCCGAAAAAAAAAAATGGGCGCAGAATGATTGCTTCCTATCTTAGTGCTGTTTTTCATTGATATTCGTATATAATTATTGTCAACTCATCTGTGATTAAAGCTTCGTGCTCACGTTCTAATCTGTTTATCATGTATCCTTCATCATCTATTGACTATCAATCAACCTCTAGCCCAGTAAAGTTACGTTAATTTCTACGGTTGAATCGCATTAACTCAGAATAGCGATTATTAAGTAATGGAAAATTGAACAAGTCAATAATAATGTGACTGTGCTGTACTATATTGTATTCAGCGAGAGCGCGCGCCGTCTGCGTCAACGGCGCTAACAATCTGTTAGCGGCCGCAACATTGACATTTAAGATTCAATATCGTATGTATCCTAAAGACTAATACTTTCATATATTTTATTGAAAAACGTAAAATATTGGTGGATTTTGTTATTATTAAGCATTTTATTTTGACCTGAAATGTAGTCAACCACAAATTATTCCTATTTTATTTTTGCTTGTAATATTTATATAACAAAATTTATATAACAATTATTTTATATAACAGGCGTCAGTTGGGAAGCCACATTCACACTGGAACATTATGGTGCCTGTGTCATGTGATTGCATCACCCAGCCAACACCAGAACAGTTAACTTTATTATATCATAAGCTATGTAGTCAGGGGCCATCTGCTAAACTCAATTTATGAGTATTGTTTAATAGTGTATAAATGTTGTGTTGTGTGCATTGTAATTATATGGTCATGGATAGATATGTGTACCTAATATAATTAATTCATTTATAATTTTTTAATAAATTCTCTGTCTCATTATAATTTAAGGTTTTTAACCATTTATTTAGCCTATTTTTGACATTGTATTTGTTTAAGAAGTATAATATATTCAAATGTTTACTTATCTGATTATATACATGTAAACCAATAATGTGAAAGTGTTGTTTGGAAAACACAGTTCCATGCTTTTCAATATTTAAGACTGTCTTTCCAATGCACATTTTCAATTAAGTTCTTATCAAAAGGAATAGAATTATGTGTGCATAATATTATACATATTAAGAATAAATAGCTGTCTCACTGTGAGCATTTGACTATCAGAATAAATCTTAGAGGTTGCATATAGATTTGGTTTCTTGTAGAAAACCTTTAGTGTTGCCCTCTGTGCCCTTTCAACTTGTAACATTGCAGTTTTATCAGCTCCTCCCCAAACGGC
The DNA here is from genome assembly GCA_914767545.1 of Sesia apiformis. Lineage (NCBI taxonomy): Eukaryota > Metazoa > Arthropoda > Insecta > Lepidoptera > Sesiidae > Sesia > Sesia apiformis. Next base: position 2,314,503 of record OU611977.1, on the reverse strand, counting down.
TATACAATAAGTTAGAAGAGATTGACAGACAGCAACATATGTAATTTTTAGTGTTGCAGAATTTCAAAAATATAAATTAATTTTCTAACTTTAGAGGTTAAATTTTGAATATGTTTATGCCAATTTAATGTATTGTCCATTACACCCAAGTATTTAATCAGATTTCTAATTAATTTCTAATTTAAGAGCAATTCCTAAGAGAGTCAGAACATTTATGGAATCTATAGTAAAACACATCACAAAGTTCAGAGGATTTGCGGTGAGAGAAATTAAGGAATTTTATCTTAGAAATATTTAATGTTAACTTGTTATTTGCAAGCTGGTTAGTCACAACTTTCAGCCAACAGGTGACCTTCCTCTCAATATTTAACATGAATCAAAAGTGCAGTGTCGTCTGCATATATATAAATTTTATAGTTGGGTAGACAAAGACAAAAATCATTTATATAGATATGAAAGAAAGTCAGTCCAAGCACACTACCCTGCGGGACTCCGTAACTTAACTGTTCCTCATCACTAGTGCAAGAACCTAATTTAACAAATTGTCTTCAATCTGATAAATAGTCTCTAAAAATTCTTAATATGAGACCTCAATCAACTATAGGTTCTTATCCATACACTTTCAGTGGTGGATCTTGGTAAACATTGGTTCAGGAAGCTATACAAATATATATCAAAGTATTATAAAGCTTGTACCAATAATTTATATATGAAATATTGGGCAAATAGAAAAGTTAGATGATTATTTACAACAATCAATATTTCCAATAGTTTTCTGTTTGTTTCCAATATTGGATTCCTATTTAGTTATTATTTTCAAGTTTTTATCGGCAAACACGAAAACAATATTATTAACATTTATTTCCCCATAATAATGTGCGCTATTTTATGTTTATCTGGCTTTCTTTTTAGCTCCGTAGGTAAAAATATATGGATTCGTAAATATTAGTACTTTATAAATGTTTAAATATTCGGATTATTGTAAAAAAAAATGCTATTTTTAAATAATGCAATTTTAAAAACGTAATTTTACCTTTCTTCACTGCCACGCATAGCTTCATATTACATCTTCAGTCTTAGTCCATCTCTAACGTGCGTAAAAATAGAACGCACCCACCTATTTGTAAAATATTGTTGTTAATTGAATTCAATAATAAAATTAACTTGACATTCAACTAAAGTATCAAAATTATTTTTCTTGAATTTGCTGCACTTTTGCGTTTTAATAATACTTCGCAATATAAAAGGACGTGTTATCGAAAAATAAAGATAACGAATATGCAACTTACTTATTTCTATTGAAAATCTTGAATAATTTTACAATTCAATTTTACTTGAAATAAGTTACGGAATAAACAATTACAATACAAGTCACTATTAATTAGTTAAAATTAAAACACTGGAAGAACAAAAGATACGTCTATGCTAAATGCAATAAGACTACTATATAATTAACTCTACTATAATAACGGTAATAAGTTCATGTACAGCAACAGCAGTGCTGCCACCTTTCTCCAGCCGATTAGCGGTAGTGATGTGAACCGAGTACAAATTTCAACACCGGTGTTTTTATTCGGTTTATCTGAAAAAAAACGTTTTTTTTTTGGTTTTAAAACTTCAAACTGAAACTCCTGTAGCTGATCGACAGTTTAATTGACTCCGTTTTTGTTTATTGTAAATATAGGGTAAAATAAAAAGAAATTAAATACAAATTATATTTTTTTAAGATATTTATATTAAAAAAAATCAACAGTATGCAGATTATTATAAGTCATGCATTACGGTTTAAGCATATCTTGATAGCAATTAAACAACTTTGAACGGTTTAAATCGCGTATATTTGACATTATTTATATCCCGACGTTTCGAACACTTTGCAGTGGACGTAGTCACGGGGTGACTAATTGATTTTATTTGTCACTTGAGTTATTAAGAAATTATTTGGACTACCGTCTGAAATTTTTTGAACTACCGTCTGGATTTTTTAATCATAACATTCCCTATGCACGCAGTATTCACTCACGGTGTCTAGAGGTCTTGCAGTATTGCGTTGGCCTTGGGATTTAATTAATTTAATGACTGGATCCCAAGCCGGTGGTACTTGCCAACCATCTTCTCTATTGAAATTTGGGTGTTTCTTGATTTCAATAGCCTCGCGTAACATTCTTGGCATGAATCGGGTCTCTAGCGAGGATTTGTGGATTATCAAATCGAATGTAATGGTTAGGTTTGTCCAGAGCATGTTCACAAACTGCAGACTTGGTCGAGCGTCTGTTCTTCATGTCAGCTATGTGTTCTTTTATCCGGATACCGATGCTCCTCTTTGTTTGCCCAATGTATGATAACCCGCATTCACAATCAAGCTTGTAAACACCTGCATCTTGTAGGGGGATATTGCTCTTGACCGGTCTTAAAAATTGGCTAATCTTCTTGTGCGGCTTGAAGTAAGTTTTAATTGAAGCTCGTCTTAAGATATTGCCAATTTTGTCAGTGATGCCCTTGATGTATGGTAAGATGGCAGGTTGTCGCTCAACTGTAGGAGGCTTGGGGCGGCTTCTATGACGCATTCGTGGGAGTTTGTGATTGTTGCTTCGCAGTACTTGTTTCACATGAAGAAGCTCTTCCTCGAGGTGGTCAGTGTCACAGATGCCGTGTGCTCTCTGTAACAAATATTTGCCTACGGTAGCCAACTGACATGGATGGTGATGGGAGTTACCATTGAGATATTTATCTGTATGGGTGGGTTTCCTATACACAGTATGACCAAGAGAGTTGTCAGGATTTCTGATGACTAAAATGTCAAGGAAAGCTAAGGATTTATTGACCTCAGACTCCATAGTAAATTGGATTTTATCATGTAAAGAGTTTAAATGATTTAGGAATGCAGAAACATTATTTTTGGGGAGGACGGCAAAAGTATCGTCTACGTCCGTTTGTAGATCTTCGGCATAGCCACAGCTCTGGTGAAAGCCTTCTCTTCGAAGTCTTCCATGAAAATATCGGCGACAACAGGGGAGACTGGAGAGCCCATTGCTACACCATCGATCTGTATGTAGAATTTATTATCCCAGAATAGGTAGCCAGATGTTAGGCAGTGTTCTAGTAGTTCTGCATATTCTATAGGTAGGTCGTGCTCAGTTAGTTTTTTCTTGACAATTTCAATGCAATCATGTACAGGTAAGCATGTAAATAACGATTGTACATGATATCTTGATTTTTATTTAAAAAGCAAAGCATGTCAACGGCGCTAGATTGTAGTCGATTTCGTCGGCAATTCAAAGTATAACCAGCTAGAGAAAATAAGTCTCTCTGACGAAACTGAAGTTGCTGGAACACATAAATATTTGAAAGCAATCTCATCTAACGGCTTCAAATGCTTATCAATACTCCAAAATGACCCAGCACACTCTGTAATGTTTGTATCATTGAAAGTTTTAGCTTCGGTTTCGGTGTACATTTTAATAATATTCAATGCCGATGCTGTTGAACTTCCATAGCTTGTTTCCTTTCTTTTTTTAAGGAAATCTAGTAAACTTGGTGTCTGTGAATTTTTTAATGATTCATCTTCCTGGCCTGGGTTATCTGAATTACTCATACTGGTGGTTGGAGTATTTGCCAAACTGGTAGAAGTTATGTTGAGAACGTTCCCTAAGTAATTGCCTAATTCTCTTCTAACCAAATCTTTTGCAGATAGTATATTTTCTTGCTGTCGGAAGCCATGTCGGAAAGCTGGATGTAAATATGTTGATATTTGGTTCACTGTGCGGGTTTCGTAACTGAGAAGACGGCGATTCATGTTTTGCTTAACAGTAATATAAATTTTTTTCCCGATATCACTTGTTAAAGAATTTTCAAGATTTTCATAAAGTCCACATATGACCGGAATAACTAATGAACTTGTAGCATATTGTTCACCGCCGACAAGTTTGGTAGCCTGTTCAAACATGTTTAAGATGCTCACAACGTCCTTAATCACCTGCAGGAACGTAACTAGGCTAAATATCACCCGGGGCAATACCTCACTTTGGCGCCCCCCTTTCACCCACTTAAACGAAGAATGTCCAACCATGACCAATGAAACGAAAACTCTCCTAAACAACACTCCTGAGATTGTTACCAAACATTTACTATACTTGTCATAATTAACTTGAGTAGGTGGTAAGTAAATGCTCGATTCCAAAGGTAAAAAGTTAATTTAATAGTTATTGAAATCACGCAATCAATAGTTACATAGTGTATTAGGCCTATACAGTTTACACGTATATTTATGTATATCTAAAAGATTCTGAAAAATAGTGAAAAACTTTGGTGAAACTTAAAACCTGAATATGAACTAAAATTTTACTTTAAGACTTTTTGTAGCTGCAAAAGTCCTTACAATTTTGTCAAAAGATAGTTTAGAAGCTATTTGGTGCTCTATGGAAATGATGCCAAGGTTGGTAAGTCGTTGCTCCAAATCTTTGGAGCGCCAGTTTAAAATTTTATTAATATTATTTATTTATTTTATTATTTTTATCTTCCACTTGTATTTTTTTGGAAAACAACAATTGCTATTTTGGCGCCCCTGAAAACCCGGCGCCCGGGGCACAAGCCCCGTCAGCCCCCCCCCTAGTTACGTCCCTGATCACCTGTTCCTCTTCACCTGATATGTACATTGATGCCTTTGTCAGTTTCCTACAAATTATAGTGAGGCAATCGGAAAGTTGCAAGATTCTGTTCAACATGTGATACACACTGTTCCATCGTGTTGGAACCTCTTGGATAAGTTTTAAAGGCGTTGTATTTGGATTTCTTTCTAATTGTTCATCTTTAAGTGTTTCTGCTGCCAACGAAGATTTGCGAAAAAACTTTACTATAGTTTTACATTTGTTAATAATGGCATCTACATCAGGCAGCTGTAAAAAGTCTTGTAATGTTAAATTCAACGTATGGGCAAAGCAGGGCATATTTCTTTTTGCTAAATTTTCACACATTTTGAGCATATAGATGCATTGTCCGTGACAATAGCAACTATTTTTAGGCGGATATTCCATTCTGTTAGTATTTCTGTTACACAATGCGCTAGATTTTCTGCTGTATGTGATTCAGTAATAGCTTTAGTACATAAGACATAGCTTTTTAAAATACCATTATGAACAAAATGAGCTGTGATTGTTATGAAAGACTCTGTGTTTTGACTAGTCCAGAGATCGGTTGTTAGTGATATATGATTACTTTTATCAATAATATTTCTCAAGCGAGTAGTCGCTTTATGATACAGTTCTGGCAACATTTCATATCGTAGTCTCTGGCGACTAGGTAAACTATAATCAGGGTTTAATGCGTACACAAAGTCTTTAAATCCTTTATCTTCCACAACAGTAAACGGTTGAAAATCAATTGCAATCATTAAAGTTAAACAGTCGTCAATTTTTTTGTTATATTTCGTAATCTGTTTATATGGCAGTACACTCTGCAATTGACCCTTTGAAACCCCTTTCTCTAAAGTTGAAGTTTCGAGATTTACCTGAGTAACGACAGCCGGAAAACATGATTTTGTAGATGCTTGAGGGTGGGCCCTCCTTAGATGGGCTAACATATTTGATGTGCCTCCTCCGGTTTTTATAATTTTACTACATATTTTGCACTTCACACTTTCTTCGTTTATTTTGTCGAAAAAGTCTTTACTTTTAGATTTTGCCTTTGGCATTTTTAGCAGTGAACGTAAACACTGTCTAAATTGTATTATAAATTTAAATATTCTATGAATACCTATCGCTTTCTATATTTGGTAACAGGTTAACTACAAATGAACACCAGTTACCAGAAAGCTAATAGTGCAATAGTACTAAACAGCGCAAGCGGCGAGCGCTCCCCCTCCGCGCTATCGTCGCCCGCGGCACATCCTGGACGATCCCGACGACCCGATCACCGCTGCCAATGCGGTTCCCACTCTGCAACCAAACACAGTACACAGACACCGTCCCCGCCGGCCGAGACGTGGACGTCCCCCTCGTTACAACGTTAACACACACCGGCCCTCAGCCAACACTTTCACTAGGCATCGACATATGCCTGGGCGCTTCTCGCCGACACGCGATCCCGCGGTATCCCCCCAATGCAACGCCCTAAGCCGAGGTCCGTTCCTTCCGCCGGTTTACCGGCGGGGGAGCCCTTAGGCTGTTGCAACACACACTTTTCTCCTGGCTGAGCGCCTTCTGCGCTCGCCCTACATCAACGCGACCGGTGACTCTTGAAAGGCCACTAGGGCCACAAGAACTTAGACATACACGATGTTGAGGCAATCAGGTTTTTAGCCGGTAGGAGTCCGGCACTACCTGGTACCACCTAGGCTGACCCAGCTAGACTAGATGGTACCAGGTGTCCATGCAGGATTTTCCTGATTGTCTCTCTTAACATAAAAAAAAAAAAAAAAAAAAAGCGGCGAGCGCTCATGGTGCAATGCACATTACACAATGGCGCTCTATAGTCTGTGTCAACGCGCCGCGTAATGAAATAACAGGGATTCCCCGAACATAAACAAAGGGACCATAGACCGAGGTACCGAGCATAGACATAGGAGCATATACGCGCTCTTTGTCTATGATCGATATTTATTTGCGTTCGGATACATGCACAGATATTCTATTGCATTATTTTGTATTTGCGTACATATGTTTTTTTATCGTGATTGATCGGTTTTTTAAATTAGAACCGGAGAAAAATCGGTTTCAAGGAAAACCGGTTTATTACTCGGTTTTTTCGAACCGGTTCACATCACTAATTAGCGGTTAAAGCGCTTGAAAGTTGAAAAAGATTCCGCTAAATGAACGACCTTTTCTTTTTTTTATTGTATGTTAGGAGAGACATTCAAGGAAAACCCTGCATGGTCACCTGATACCATCTAGTCTAGCTAGTCTAGGTGGTACCAGGTAGTGCCGGACTCCTACCGGCTAAGAAAACCTTGATGTTGAGGCATCAACATCGTGTATGTCTAAGTTCTTGTGGCCCTGTAGCCTTTCAAGAGTCATCGGTCGTAAATGGACGATCAAAAAACAAAGTAGCTTTTATACTATTAACAGGACAGAAAAACAGACATCAAACATGGCTGTATAGGCTTAAATCCCTTTGTTAAATGAAACAAAAAATTAGTCGTTCGCGTCTATGGTCGTTCCTGCAGTTCATAATCCGTTCGTTTCTATTGCATTTAACGTTTCTTTTCAGGGTCTAAATTTATTTTTTGGAATAAATAAAGTTCATACTACTTCATTGGAATTCAGACAATCGCTTATTGTCAATGCCCAATGTACTCAATGTATGATTGTCAGTGTAGTTTGGAGATAAAAATACATAAACTGTGGAAGAATTATAAAAAGATGCAACTGGAGCTATTTGAAACTTAAGCGTGTAACAAACACGTCAAACCGTCTGGTAATACGTCTAACTAAACTTGCTGCCATTGCTGTTCACATGAAACATCATAAATCAATATCGATACGTGTGTATCTATACAATGTATTGTAATAGCTGAAATTATATTACCAGTACCTACATTAGTATTTTACTTGAACACAGTTTATTATTATGTAGGTACCTACAGCTTAAATTCATATCGCAATACTTACATATATCATTTCAGTGCAAATGCGCAAACTTCCGAGATAAAAAAAAATAGTTTACACGAGACAAAATGGAAATCGGCAAACATGGTTTTGTGTTGCATCTGCACGCATTCGGTTAATCACTGCATTCATCCCCCCCCCCCCCCCCCCCGCTCCCCAGCTAGCACAACTCGCGCTGTGTTAGTTTTTCTGTAGAACTGTTTGTCTAGTACATAATACATAGAAACATTATGCACAAAATTGCTTTGAAGTTTAATAAACTATCACTATTGAAGCACAAAACAAACAATTATTATAATAATCAACCAAAAACTTTACTACACCTCTCGAGTTCACATCGAAAAGTACACCACATAGTTTTTATGTATAGACATATATTTTTTCAGTCCCTTTTTTTAGAAACTTCCTACCTACCTACCACTTGGGGTGTAAGAGGCTCACCTAACATCTTTGGAGCCTAAGCCAACCTCACCTGCTAGTGGTGCACCCTGCTGTCAACTGACGAGGCAATGGCGTTCCCTTTTTGCGGTGGGAGGGTTACTCCGTCGGCAATGCTACCACCCTCCCGTCGGAGTCCGCCGCCATAATGGTGCCTTATAAGCCGCGAGGCCCGCATCGTGTTCCGGCGGTGAGCGGAAGAAGCCGTCCCGAGAGAGAGATTGCTGCGTGTGGAAATGAGGACCGGCGGTTGCGGGGAATTACAGACGCGCATGGGCGTGACATGGTGGCGCGGGGATCAGGGAGACCCGGTGAAACGGTTGTCCGCTGACCGCCCGCGTGTTGTTGGGGGCCCGAGCCCGGGGATCTTACTTTAATCTCCACCCCAGGAGGCTGCCCCGCCGCACGTGAAAAATCCCTTGGGGTAGCAGTTGTGCCGGAGGAGACCGGAGTGGAACCCGACTGCTGCCCCCGGGGGGGGGGACCGGGGGCCCTTCCGTACCCCGCGCCGGCAAGTCACACAACCTTTGTGACCTGATTTTTTCTCCGCCCCGTGCTTTGTCCTTTGATCCACATGCAGCCATTTCTCTCTCCGTCCCCCCCTTTTTTTTTTTCTATTTTAGTTTTTTCCTATTCACACAATGGCCAAGAAAAAGAGAAGGTATAATGTGCACTCAGCGGCCCACCCCTCAAGTTCCACGTTTCAAGTGGACTTTTGCAACATCAGAGGGATGCATAGTAACATCGACGCCGTCCACTACCACCTTGAAACGGCAAAGCCGGCCTTACTTTTCTTGACGGAGACACAGATTTCCTGCCCGGCCGATACATCATATCTTCATTACCCCGGTTACAAACTGGAGCACTGTTTTGTGCGACGTGCCGGGGTATGCATGTACGTCCGGGAGGATGTCTGTTGCCGCCGCCTCAGCCATTTTGAAGACGGGGACCTGTCGATCCTCTGGGCGCGTATTGACTATGGATGTTCCACTAAAGTCTACGCTTGCCTTTACAGGTCCCACAGCGGTGATACGGAGACGACTCGTTTTTTTGAGCGGCTACAAGAGACGACTGACAGCGTGCTCGAGCAGTTCCCTTGCGCGGAAGTGGTGGTCCTCGGTGATTTCAACGCTCACCACGAAGAGTGGTTGGGATCCCGAATAACCGACCGCGCAGGGAGAGCAGCCCACATCTTTGCCCTGACCTATGGTTTCTCGCAGTTGGTATCCTCACCCACGAGGATACCTGATATCGAGAGCCATACTCCCTCCTTATTGGACCTCCTGCTGACTACGCGGCCGAATGACTACAATGTTGTTGTTGATGCTCCGTTAGGATCATCAGACCATTGTATCATTCGAACTGCTGTGCCAGCTAAACAATCCGCGCCGACCTATTCTCAGGGAACGCGCAACGTCTGGCACTACAAGTCTGCAGATTGGGATGGGTTGCGCGAATTTTACGCTTCTTATCCCTGGGGGCAGCTCTGTTTCTCGTCGGGTGATCCGGATACCTGTGCAGACTCCGTTGCCGACGTGGTGTTGCAGGGCATGGAATGTTATATTCCTTGTTCCGTGATACCCGTAGGCGGACGGAGCCAACCTTGGTTTAATCAGTCCTGTAGAGAGGCCCGCCGTAATAAGCGGGCTGCATACAGGGCCTGGGCCAAAGCGCAGGTGTCTGAAGATCCGAATACCACCGACTTGAGGAAGAAATTTAACGCTGCCTCGAGGTGCAGTAAGAGGATCACTGTCAGAGCAAGGAATGAGCACATCCGCAGAATTGGCGATCGACTAGCAAGCTATCCTTCTGGAAGTCGGGCTTTCTGGTCGCTCGCTAAGGCTGCCGAGGGTAACTTCTGTCAGTCGTCACTTCCACCACTGCGGAAACTCGATGGCTCACTGGCCCATGGGGCGAAAGAGAAAGCCGATCTCCTGGGCAGTCTCTTCGCCTCAAACTCGACCCTGGACGATAGAGGTGCCTCACCACCGTCCACCTCGAGGTGCACAAGCTCCATGCCGGAAATCTGCTTCACCCAGCGTGAAGTCCGGCGAGCTCTAGCATCTCTTGATATCCGAAAGTCGAGTGGGCCAGATGGTATTCCTGCGGTGGTGCTCAAATTTTGCGCTCCCGAGTTGTCTCCGGTGCTTACGCGACTCTTTAGGCTCTCATATTCCACAAAAAGCTTCCCGTCAGCATGGAAGGTAGCTCATGTTCACCCTTTGCCTAAAAAGGGTGACCGCACCGACCCGGCCAACTACAGGCCAATAGCGATCACCTCCCTCCTCTCCAAAGTGATGGAGCGTGTTATAAACACACAGCTCCTTGGGTACCTAGAGGATCACCAGCTGATTAGCGACCGTCAATATGGATTTCGCCATAATCGCTCGGCTGGTGATCTTTTAGCGTATTTAACACACCGCTGGGCTGACGCCATTGAGAGTAGAGGCGAGGCTCTGGCTGTAGGCCTAGACATTGCGAAAGCTTTTGACCGGGTATGGCACAAATCGCTGCTTTCCAAGCTACCATCTTTCGGGATACCCGAGGGATTATGCGAATGGGTTGCCAGTTTCCTGACTGGACGGAGCATCAGAGTCGTTATCGATGGTAGCTGCTCCGACACCATGTCTATTGACGCTGGCGTCCCGCAAGGCTCCGTGTTGTCCCCAACTCTGTTCCTTCTGCATATCAACGACCTGTTACAAATTGGTGACATACGTTGCTATGCGGATGACAGTACTGGAGACACCTTGTACAGGGGCCGCGCCAACATCCCTCGGGTCGAAGTGGAAGAGAGTCGCGCCAGGCTTGTGTCTGAAATCGAAGACTCTTTAGATCTAGTTTCGATTTGGGGTTCTATGAACCTAGTGGATTTCAACCCCAGTAAGACGCAAGTCTGTGCATTCACCGCTAAGAAAAACCCCTTTTATTGTAGCACCTCGCTTTCAGAGCATACCTCTTAAGATCTTGGAGAGTATCGGGATCCTTGGTATCGACATCTCCAGCAAAGTCGAATTTAGGGGTCATCTGGACAATAAGGCCAAAATGGCCTCCAAAAAGCTCGGTGTGCTGAACAGAGCGAAGCGGTGCTTCAAACCTGGGCAACTCCTTATGCTTTACAAAGCTCAGGTGAGGCCCCATATGGAGTACTGCTCTCATCTCTGGGCCGGCGCACCGAAATACCAATTGGACCCATTTGACTCTATCCAACGACGTGCTGTTCGTATTGTCGACGATCCCACTCTCACGGGCGGTTTAGAATCCCTCAGCGTTCGGAGAGACGTTGCGTCTCTCTGTGTGTTCTACCGCCTGTACAATGGGGAATGCTCTGAAGAATTGTTTAATATAATTCCCACCTCGGGTTTCTACAACCGCACCTCCCGTCACAGAAGTGCGGTCCATCCGCATTTCCTCGATACGGAGGTGTCGCGCACTATGCGGTCCAAAAACTATTTTATACCGCGAACCCGTAGGCTGTGGAACGAACTGCCTCAAGAGGTCTTTCCATTGAACTACGATATGGGGTTCTTCAAGAGAGCTGTGAATAGGATTTTGCAAGGTCGGCGGCGCGCCCGCATACCCCCTGGTGTTGCAGGTGCCCATGGGCGGCGGTAACACTTACCATCACGTGGGACCGCTTGCTCGTCCGCCCCCTAGTCTATAAAAAAAAAAAAAAAAAAAACCCATCGTAATTTTGGAAATACTCAACCGATTCGGCCCAACTGCGAACTTAACCAAGATCGAGATATAATGTGGCGGATTAAGCCAGCGCGGGACCTGTAGATCTATCAAGAGGCCCTTGGTTTGCTTTAGGTTCTTATATTCTTTCTTAATTTATTTTTACGCTCAGACAGGCGTGGGTGCGCGGGGCCCCCCAATGCGCGGAGCCCGTAGCACCTGCTACTCTTGCTACGTAGCTAATTCGGCACTGGATATAATACGAGTAGATCTCTAACTTCGAATCTCCTTTGAAATCCCACTAAAAACTTATTGAAAATTAGACAGAAAATATGCACAGGAAAAATAAAGGAAATTACAGCAAAATAAAGGAAGCACCAAGGATCCAAGCCCTCGCTAGGTACTCAATTGGTCTGGCAAATGAAACATGGCTCATCATGAATATAGGTGAAAATTTTAATTACTTAAACAACAAAAAAACCCACTGGCGTCCAACTGCTATATGAACACATATACCTATTCATATAAACTAAAATTAATTAAACAGGTGCTACAAATATTAGGGGTTAAAGTATGAAATTGCCGATTTGTACTGAAAAATTATAACTCGTTTTTTTCTAAAATGTAACATATTTATTTAATCAAAATATTTACCCTCATTATCTATACATTGTTGCCATTTAATCGGAAGTTCATTTATGCCTTTGCGATAGAACTCTGGGGATGTAGATTCGACAAACTGCGTGAAAGCATTTTGTACTGCCTCTTGGGAAGAAAATTTTTTACCACGTAGAAAATTGTCCACATCACGAAAAAAATGGTAGTCCGTTGGAGCAAGGTCTGGCGAGTACGGAGGATGACGTATGATTTCTAACTGCAGCTCCTGTAGAGTTACAACGGTTTCTCGTGCAGTGTGAGGTCTTGCGTTATACTTATCACGGAGCAATAATGGTGAAGATCGATTCACGAGTCGGGGCTGTTTCACTGCTAGTTTCGCCATCATTGTTCGAAGTCCGGCACAGTAAACATCTGCTGTTATTGCTTGACCAGACCTGAGAAAGCTATAGTGAATAACACCATGAATAGACCACCAAACAGTTACCATTACCTTTTTATTGGTAAGCTTTGCCTTAGGGCACTGTTGCGGCATTTGACCTGGGGTCAGCCATTGCATTTTTCGCTTTCGGTTATCGTAAAGAATCCACTTTTCGTCACATGTCACAATTCGATCCAATATTCCTTCATTTCTGTACCGATTCAACAAGGCAACGCAAGTTTCAACACGCGTTTCTTTCTGCAGATCAGTCAAATCATGAGGCACCCATTTTTCATATTTTTTTATCTTATTGATTTGATGAGTCAATATTGTAGGTAAGGTAACGTTAAACCATGCCGCTAATTCCTGGGTAGTTTGACTCTGATCGGCTTCCACCATCTCCTTCAATTCAGCGTTATTCACCTGTGTGGACGGTCTTCCACGTTGTTTCGGTCTTCTCCAAAACTACTCAATGGATTTTCATGGGATTTTCACAAGTTCATTAACTTAGCTTGGCGCTTCGAATAAGCTTTTTTCATCGAAATCGGCCGACGAGAAGAAAAGATATACCAATTTAGAGTTTAAAAACTAAAATTCCACGCGCACGAAGTCGCGGGCGCAGCTAGTCAATAAATACTATGACAGCTAATACTACTATTCATTACCTATATAAATGATAGCAATAGAGATTGCATAGGTTAATATGTACTTATTTTACTTTCACTGCTGTCCAGTAAGTAATAATAATTTTGAATTACAAAAAAAGGTTGAATATCAATGAAATAATGGCGTAGGTAGGTACTTATATCTGTTATGTTACCTATTGCGTTTACCATTACATGATTTTATTATTACTTTTTTATGTGGCAACATCTGAGAAAAGGACCTTATTGTCTGTCGGTTATAGTTTCACAGATATTCATACTTTAGTGAAATCTTTAGTAAAAGAAATAAAACCTATTTTTGTTACATATTAAAAATCATATATTAGAAGCATGTTTCTATTTGAACAGAATCTTGAAACAATGAAACTTTAAGTTAGTAAATCTTAACCAAAATCAATAACTATACCGACAATAAGTTTTGCTTTGCTCGAAAAAAACGTCAAATATTATTACAATTTTGCACGTACGGTACAAGTAATCCAATCCAAATGCGTTAAAAGCAGATATAAAAATAACCTAAAGCTGTTCTTAGAAATAAGGTTCATATGAAAACAAATGGTGATTATTGTAAGCTAGTCAACGGAGACTGTTCGCTCGATTTACAACCTTGAACTAATAAATTAGTCTAAATTTTACTGCGTTAAAATTATGGCATTGTGGGAAAGTAACTAAACTCCAAATAATAGTAGGTAATTTATCTTATCACAAGATAATAATAAATAATACATTTTTGTGTTACAAATAATTCACATTATTTATTTACACATACATTTATTTTACACTAGCGACCCGCCCTCGCTTCGCTTCGGTTTATAAGTTTTTTTTTTTTTTCAAAATAAAATGTAGCCTATATTAGACAGGGATAATGTAGCTTCCTATTTGTGAAAGAATTTTTGAAATCGATACAGTAGTTCCAGAGATTACCCCCAACATACCCATAAATAAACACACAATTAGTAGTATAGATATAGATTTAGACATTACATTTTACATACATACCTACATTTAGACCCTGGTCTATTTAAATAAATAACTCTGTACAAATGTACAGAGTTATCAATTTGGACACATTATGCGTAGTTGTGTAGAAAAGCGTGTTGACGAGTCGACTCTTTTAGAGGTGGTTTAGTTCTTCGGGGCTCGTGGTAGCGGTTTTATTATACCTTAATCCGCCTTTAACGACCCCCCGGCAGAGATCATGTGATGCTATTCTAAAACTGGCTGAGTCCACACTGCCAAGTTACATCATATTTATTTTAATTCATCTAGGTGTTACATAATTACCCCGGTAATGAGAGGTGTGATCTCAAGGGCATAAAATAGCACCGATTAGTAGAGTATTAAAATTCAGTCCAGTCCAACAACAAATCTTTCGAAAATCACTTCACATTGCCACTTTTAAATCACTTCATATCGAAACGGTTAATTAATCAGAATCGGCGCCGGACGACGTCCAATATTTGATGTATGCCTCTTCCAGAACTCGCCATTCCTCTCTTTGCAACCTTCTCCAGCTGACACCAGCGATTTTTTTTACATCGTCACTCCACTGGGCCGGGGGACGTCCTTTCCTGTGAAGCAGATCTGGTGACCAGGTTTGTACTTGGAACAAAAACTTGAAGTCTCGCTCCTCCTTCCGACAAACTAATTGTCCAGCCCACTTCCATTTTAAGCCGCATATCGCGTTTCCCACATCAGTCAAGCCGCTGCGGCTCCTAACCTCGCGGTCAGATATTTTTTCTTTCGCTGGTAAGTCGAGCATAACGCGCTCCATTGCAAGCTGTGCTTTTCTTAGTCGCTGTATGTATTGCTTTGACATATTCCAAGTTTCAGCGCCGTCAGTCATTACTGGGAGGATGTACTTCTCAAATAACGCTTTTTTGTCGCTAAGAGGCATATTTTGGAAACAACATTTAATTTTCTCAAACCGTTCCTTGCTTAATTGGATGCGTCGTTCAGTTTCTCTCTTCTGATTGTTATCGAATGCCAAAACCTGTCCGAGATGCACACATTCAGCGACGAGAGGAACTTTTTTATCTAAAACCTGAATATACTGCAACTTTTTGGACTTCTCTGTACTCAGTATTTGTGTTTTATTGAGGTCTATCCTGATTTTCGCCGTCTCCGACGCCCGATGAAGTTCTTCCAGCATATTCCTCATATTTTCTTCTGTGTCACTAAAAAGAACTATGTACTCGTCGAACCTTAGGTGAGTCAGTAGTTCTCCGTTTACATTAATACCTCTCTCACACCAATTCAGCAGTTGAAACATCCCATCTAAAGTTTTAGAGGATTTGTACGAATTTGATAATTCATTTTTAGATCGCATTGCATTAGAAGATTTATATTCTTCCTCTGCGATTTTACTTGCACCACTTTCACCTTCATATTCCGTGAAGGCTAAATATAAGATTTGATTGTATAATCTACATTTTTCTATAACTTGCCGAATAGTGAAAATGTGACTTAAAATCGAGAATTTTCTTTGACCCACCGCAGTTGTAAGGGGAAAAGGTTTTTTTTTCACGAGCTTCTGTTCGATCGCTACCCGTTTTCTGTCGGCTAGTCGCTCCATAATCTGAGGTATGTTAGCAGATTTCTCATATATGTCTGGGCCTCTTGTATAGTGTACTTTCTCAGCAAAGCTTTTGATAATAGTGTTCCTGAGGCAGTTCTTGCCGTTTCTAACAATTCTTGGCAAAAGAGTCACTTTGTAGGTCTCCTTTGAGCAGCCATTGGTGGTGAAGTTGGACGTGGCTTCTGGAAATGTACCGTTGAGATTTGTCAAACGGTGATTGTTTTGAATAATTTCGAAACTATTTTCTCTTAACAGTCCGCAAAGAATTGTCCGATATTCCTGTTTAAGTTTCGTCGCAGTTCCTACTGTCGGAGATATAATTTCTGTTGCTTCGTAATCGAAATTTTCGTTTAGATTTTCGATCTTATACTCTTCTAAAATTGCAAGTAACTTATTGACATTCATATTACTAACTTCTTCCGGTATATTAGATATATTTTTGTCACCTTCCTTTTCAATTGTACTTATATCTTCTACGCGTTGTTTGGAAACTAGAGAGCTGTCTTTCGAAACGTTTTTAGTCTGCAGCTCAGCTATATTTTCTTCGTCTTCAATATCTTTCGAATCCTCTAGTTTTTTAATAATTATTCGTTTTGCTTTCCTTTTAGGGCTGGCTTTCACTTCTACGTTTAATTTGCAAATTTTGGATTCGTCTTTATTTTTAACTTTATTCTTTTTTGACCATTCATTTTTTTCTAATTCATTAACAATGCCATTATTTTCGTCTGCTTTCATTTCGTTCGGATTTTCAAATGCTTTTATTTCATCTTGCTTTTCAAACAATATGTGTACGTCAGAATTGATAATTGTAGATTCATCACATTTATTTTCAGCATTACCAGTATTTATAATGTTATTGTTATCAATATGTTGCGGTTCTTCCGAATTTTTATAAGTATTCACATTCCTTTGTCTTACTGGTGAGATTTCGACATCCGGTTTAACAATAGAGGTTCTAACCTCTCTTTTTTCCATTTTTCTATTTTTGTTTTTTAATTCGTTAGTTTTAAATTCGATATTCACAATATCGTCGATGTCTATATGTTTAGTTTCTTCAGAGTTTTCTGATTTTTTAATTTTACCTTGTCTGAAAGGTGAGGTGTCTACGTCAATTTTACCAATTTTAGATTCATCATCTTCCCTTTCCGTTTTCTTCTTTTTCAACGATTTATTACTTTTTAATTCAGTAGCAATTTCATTATTTTCTTCCAAATTCTCTTTTGACTTAAACTCCTTTTGCCGCTCGGGTGAAACGACTGCGTCTGGTTTTTCTTGTATGTTAGATTCATCATTTGTATTCCTCATTCTAAAGGTAAGGGGTTTACTCCTTACTACTTTCAATAATTTGTTAGTTTCTAATTGAGCATTTTTAATTTCATCGTTTTTGTCATTTTTTGTCACTGCTGACTTTTTGGATGTTTTAACTTTTTCTTGATTTGTTGGTGACAAATTTTTTTTTGAATTTGTTTTGCCTTTTCTAAGTGTATCTTTAGTGCCAACCACATCGGGTGAAAAGTCTTTTCTAATGTCAACATCTTCAAATTCTTTACGTTTTTCTAATGTATTTACACTAGTTTTCTTTTTTCTTACAGTAGATCGTATAACTTTTACATCTGGTACGTCTATATTGGCATCAAGCGTCTCTTCATTAGCAACGTTAGGCATAGTGCAAGCCATTTTGAATCATTTCATTTTTTTTAAGTAAACGACACATCAACTTTTAGCTAATTGAACCACTTTGTAAAATAAATCAATTTTTGAACCACACGCAACTAATTCTGCTTATGTTAAGCATTGTAGCATTTTTTTTTTTAATTATTAGAAGACACATGAGTATTGATTGTGCCTACGTTTGGTTAGGTAATATTAAGCTGGATAATATTTTCACGACTCATAAGTTAATTCACAAATTTCACAGTAGGTATTTGTAATGTTTTTGGATTAACAAAGTTTTCACAGGGACCACGGTGAGCATAATGTAAGCTTCTGCCAGGTGGACGGAAGATCAATGATGTTGATATTGCTATATTTATCTCAACAACTTTGCTTGTCTAGCAGTTTCAACGTGGCTTCGACTCTCCTAAATTTTCTTGGCTTTGGAATATTATATTCTTAATAAAGTAATGTGTTCACATTTATCTAAAAACTTCAACTCACGCAGTCGAAATTCACATTATCGTTTCCACGTCTCGAGGTCCACTGTTGGGTTATCTTCTATCATGTGCTGATGATGTTCTAGAAATTAATCCTCCAGAGTCCTAGAAAGAGAATAAACAACATTTGAGGAAATGGCGCTGATTATTTACTTTTAAGTGCTTGTATTTTAATTAACAAGACAGAATAAAGTGAACTTCTAGAAGTCGCTTGAACTTCTAATCTATCTGTATTTAGCAGCGAGGCACATTATGGGGCTAAAAGACAATGTGATATCAGTAGTCAGTTATCACATTGAACCGGACTCCTCATTGCGCTGTGCTATTAAATGAAGTTTTGTTATAAATCGACAGATAAGCTGTATTGATAAGATTGTGAGGATCAAATATTATTATTCAATATGTTGGAACGCAGCGTACGCATTTTGAACACTATTGTAGTTACGAGTATATAAAATCTGATTTTGAGACATCTTTCTAGGCTTTTAAAGAAATACTTTATTACTAACTAACAAATGGTTAGCTGAATCTTATCCAACTGGTGAAACTTAGCAGGAATCGGTTGTGTAAAAGTTATATAGAGGATGGAAGCGGCCCACGTAATGGTAAGTGGCAACCGCCACCGGTAGACACCTGCAACACCAGGAGGTATGCGAGTACGCCGCCGACCTTGCAAAATCTTATTCACGGCCTTATTGAAGAACCCCATATCGTAGTGTAATGGAAAGACATCTTGAGGCGGTTTATTCCACAGCCTACGAGTTTTTGGACCACACAGTACGCGACCACTCCGTATCGTGTGAATGCACCGCACTTCTGGGTTTGGTTGCAAAAATCGAAATTTGCATATTCCATTAGGGGCCATCCATAAATTACGTCACACGAATTTCATGATTTTTGGAGTCCCCCCCCCCTGGTGTGACGTCACATATTTTGCAATTTTAAATTTAGAAATTATTAAATTAAAACAACCTTATAATAATATTCATGCGTTAGTAATATTTTAAAGTTTTTCGTTAGAGTTGAAGTTTAGTTTTTATACTTTAGATTTATACATGTGACGTCACGAAGCTTATGACTCATCCCCTCCCCCCTTGTCACACGATGTCACACTTTGTTAGTATATTTAACTGTTAGTTTGATTTAAATTTAGTTTGTATTTTCTAACAGGTCAACCCCCAATCTCCACAATCATTTGACCAACTACTTACATCGAACATTCTCTATAGCGAATGAATGCCCTCCATTATAATAGGTACCTATATAATAGCTTGTTGAGAACAAATAATTCAATATAAACTTATTTCATTAGTTTTAGTACATGGCTTGCATACAAGCTTGATTTTAAAAAACGTTTTGTTTTTATATTATTTTATTTACACCTTTTTAGTTAGAAATATTTCTCAATCTATCCATTTCAAGTAACGCATCATTACGGTAGAAAGTCATGTTTTGTTTTGCAAAGTTTCATGTGGATGCTATTAACCGTCGAGGAGTGCCCTCACGAGGAGACAATCCTGGCTGCAGCATCAGTTGATGGTGTAAATCATGTTTAGCTATCAAAATTAAATGTATATGCAAAGATTCGTGTCCCTGCTACTAACAGTTGAGGAGTGCCCTCGTGAGGAGACAATCCTGGCTGCAGCATCAGTTCACGGTGTAAATCGTGTTTAGCTATCAAAATTAAACCTACATGCAAAGTTGTGTATCTCTGCTACTAATCGTTGAGGAGTGCCCTCATGCGGAGACAATCCTGGCTGCATAATAAATTCACGATGAAGATCATGTTTAGCTATCAAAATTAAACGTATACGCAGTTTCGTGTCCGTGCTACTAACCGTTGAGGAGTGCCCTCGTGAGGAGACAATCCTGGCTGCAGCATCAATTCACGATGAAGATCATGTTTAGCTATCAAAATTAAACGTATATGCAGTTTCGTGTCCGTGCTACTAACCGTTGAGGAGTGCCCTCGTGAGGAGACAATCCTGGCTGCAGCATCAGTTCATGGTGTAAACCATGTTTAGCTATCAAAATTAAACCTACATGCAAAGTTATGTATCTCTGCTACTAATCGTTGAGCAGTGCCCTCATGCGGAGACAATCCTGGCTGCAGCATCAATTCATGGTGAAGATCATGTTTAGCTATCAAAATTAAACGTATATGCAAAGTTTCGTATCCGTGCTACTAACCGTTGAGGAGTGCCCTCGTGAGGAGACAATCCTGGCTGCAGTATCAGGTTATTTCTATCATTTTAGTCTATTGTCATCAGAACTGAACAAGCATGCAAAATTTCAAAGTCGTAAGTTTAGAGGAAGTGGTTTAAATTTGGCTTGCAAGATTTCTGCCAAACACTTAACTAATAACAGGTGAAGTTAAATAAAAGCTTGTAAAAAAACAACATGTAAAACCATGTATTTTTGTTACAATGTAACGCAGACTTTTTCTTCCTTGTTACAATGAATAAAAAATATAACCTTACTTGTATATGCAGCACAAATTATGCATGATCTATTATAATCATTTCTTGTCATCGCATCACAATCATTTCGTTATAATGATTTAATATTTATCACTAAAAGAACTGTATTCAACAACATTGTTTTATATTTTGCTAATATTGAAACAACAAATTATAAATAAAGTACACTGTTTCTGAATGTGAAACAAACAACTCGTATCTATAATTATAATCAACGTAGGGAATTACCCACAATAGACTATACAAAGGTTGTTATCATTTTCATAGACAAACTTCACTCATAGTATAGATCTGACGGAAGTTGAACTCCGGTTGCGTTCGCACAGATAATTATTAATAATTTAATAAAATAAAATGACTTTTAATTCTCAATCTGCATCGAAAAAAAAAATGATTGTGGTATTAATATTTATTTAAGTATTCATGAGTTGTTCGATCGACAAATTATTGTTGTACCGTGAAATACGCCAACTTTGCATCTTTGCCCGAAGAACAATTTACAAGCAAATTCGTTATTGTGCAAAAATATCCCAATATTATGGGATATTTATGGTGGGATATTGTGAGCCCAAGCTCATTACAAATTGTATCACGTAAGTTTAGGGGACTCCTACTTCGACGGGATTGAACACTGTTTTATTATTTGCTGTTTGGACCAATGACTATGCCATTGTCCAAATAAATTATGAAAATAAATTGTCATGTCAAATGCATCTCATTGGAATGTTTTGTCCTATTTCCCTAATACTATTTTCTTTACAATTTCAATTAAACAAGTAACCCTTTTACGAAATTAGGAATTTTATGACAAACGACAGCAATAAGTGAAATTGTTCAGCCATGTAAATTTTAATATTTGGGAATATTTACAGTAACTAGGCAGAGGAAACATGCCGCATGTGTCAACAACTGCTTTACATGTAACGTAACAAGCGATATTTTACTGAATTTGTGAATACTATAGTGGCCTTTGTGAGCGTAGCGATTAATAGTGAGTATTAAAATTTTCTATGAAATGTATCTCTATTATTAGTTAGGTTATAATAGAAAAAAATCTAAATAAAGACGAAGGAGTACATAAGTTTATCCTATTTTGCTTGATCAATGATATTATATTATAATATTGTTTTCGTGCCTTTGTACGAAACAATATAATGTTTAGAAGAATTGTAGGGCTTTTTGGCGGGAACTCGGAGAAGTCTAGATTGAATTTTTGTTTTATTAATTTAAAAATTATGTATTGTGGGTTTTGTGGTATAATGGTGATAGTTTATTAAAATTCGAAGTGCCTAGTGTTGGTTCATAATGTTTGTGATAATCAACTAAAAGCATGAGACTACATTTCCCGTGTGCTTCAAAGGAGTCTCTGTCCTCAGTAAACCTACTTACTGTCACTTTATTGAGCGACCCTGACTTGCTTCGACAGAAATGGACCAATAAAAAACATCCTGTCAATATGTGATGTTTTAAATTGTTTCGACTTTTACAAAGAAAACTTGATACTGGCTGAATATGCTAATTGCATCATTGCTATATACAAAGACAAAAAGTAATTAAAGACAAATTTTTAGTGTGGATATTTTTTTTTAAATGTGAGTGCTGTGTGCACGTATAATAGGTTTATGACATGTAACAGGTTTGTACGATTTTCTGTTAATGATCTATATATATGTGGATGTACCACTGGTGTGTATATTTCAATAAATAAATAAATATAATTATTAAATTTAGCCACAGAGGAAAAGATAAACCTTATTGGTTTGAGTGGAATTTTGTTTGAAATTATTAAAAAAATAAAATTCTGCACTTAAATTTTTGGTGCAGATTTTTGTATAAAAACAAAGCATTTCCAAATATCCACTCTAGTGTGGATAATTGGAATAATCTGAATATAATAACTGGAGGCCCATCTTAGCTTCTCTCAATTAACTTTTTGAAAACTTCTTTTCTTCCCTTTGGCTCTTTGCCTCAATTAGTCAATCAAAGATACAATTTTGCCTTAAGTATCTTTATTCTATTTCCCCAATGTATGTATGTGTTTCGGTAGTGAGTGAAATATGCCAGAGCCTATCCCATCCTATCTATCCCCATTTTCCCAACTCTATCTCTGAATCCATTCTTATATCTCCAAAGATATCTCCAAAATCTCCAAAGTGCATCCAGGGATGTGCCAACATTTTTCATTTTCGACAGATGTTCACATGTATTGTGGATGTCTATTGATGACAGTATCTACTTACCAATAGGTGGATTGTGCTCGTCTGCCACCTTTTTTCCATAAAAAAAAGTAGAAACTCAACGGTACAATGTGAGGATTTGAACTCACGACTTCACAAGTAAGAGTCAAGAATAGATGTCCCTAGGCTATCTCTACTCTGCATTTTACCACAGATAAAATACTTTTTCAGACTATGGAGCCCTGCTGCTCTCGCTTCACCCCAGCTGAGGGTGGGACTCGGCTAGCGGCAACTGCCAGTGTTAAGAACTTACTTGCAGTTGAATATGAACAGTTTATATCTACCCGATTGATCCATGAAGAGGCTTACAAGATCAGAGGGTAAGCTTTAAGCACAAAATTATTATTATATAAAACGCGAGAGCCTAGCAGCTGATGGGCCTATATCTTATTCTGGTGTATTTCTTTTTTATAGACAAGAGGGCGGACGAGCAAGCGATACCACGTGATGGTAAGTGTTACCGCCGGCCATGGACACCTGCAACACCAGGGGGTATGCGGATGCGCCACCGACCTTGCAAAATCCCATGCATTAGTCTTGCTCTGACATCCATTTGTCTAGCGTTGATTTGAAAATGAAAAGTTGAGTTGAGGAATCCACCACTTCTTGTGGCACTTTATTCAATGAGCAGCAGAAAATATTGAATGGGTAGCAAATTGATGACAGCGAATTTTAGAGTTGATTAGATTTAGGTTCTCTGGACAAATAGGACCTGCTTTTTTGGTTCTTTGTCAACTTGGTCTCCATCCTCAAACCTTACTGGTTGACCCAAAGGTTGGCAGGTAGATTATATTAATATATTATAATTAAGCGGTATGGCATTATGTTCGCCTTTTGTATGATAATGTAGATTGAAGTGTATAGACAATTAAATAAATACTAGGTTATCGCTAAAAATAATTGCAAAAAATATTTTATTACTTCAATTCTATGCTAGGCTAATTTTGTTATTGTATGTACCTAAGTGTCAAAATTATTTTTCCACTGTAGTAGCATTACTGTTATTACAGTTAGCTATCACCACTCTCATTTATCTATTTATTTTATATATTATTTACACATCAATCAATTTAGTTATATGTACTTGAAAGCCAAGGTAAGTTTATCTCCCGTGGAGATCTCTTCCAGCAGACCCGCGAAATAGAGACATTGATCGGAAGAGAACAGACGTTTGTAGTGCATACTTAAATAAAAATACTAGTAATACTATTCTTACGACTAAATATTTTCTTTGCCAGTGTCCTATCGTCAGGTAGCCTGCGTTCAATCTTCGTGTGTCGCGCTTCCCGCGTCCCTTGCACTGCTTTCGATCTACGAACATTGACTGATTTGTCCGTGGCACAGAGCGTTGGTGACGATGATTGTGATTGGCGAGAAGAGTTGGAAGAGAAAGAGGTATAATTTTAGGGAAATGTCGAGTAAACCTATTTTTTAGAGATCACATAATTCGAATTTAAAAAAAAAATCATTACATCTGGATGGAAGGGTCACCAGCTGAATACAAAACAACAATCAGCTGCAAAGTTTATACAACTTATCACGGAAATAATGCAATTGCTGAAAATAGGTTATTCAGTATAGTAGAATCAATTCTACCAGTTTTTACAATAGGATTTTATTTCATAATTTATTGTTCACTAGCTGTGCCCGGCCACGCATTGCCGTGGCTACCCAACAGATGGCGCTTACCCTGTTTTTGGGTAAAAAGCATGTTTTCACCCTGTGATAGGTATATAAAAACGCGCGTATTCGAATGCAACGTTGGGTCAAAATTTCAAAGCAATCGGTGAAGAACTTTCGGAGATTTAAGATTTTGAACAAACAAATGTTTACATTTTTATTTATATACATTTCTATTATATCTTTTGTTAAATGTTTGTCTACATGTTAATTATAATAATCTTTATATATTTGTAACTTTGATTTATTCCCTAAAATAACTCTATTTTTCGCTAAAATATGTAGTTTTGTATATTTTTCATTAGTTAATGTATTTCAGGTTTTCCGTTATTTCACTGACACGTTTATACAGGATGTCTGAACCTTTCCTGAAGCCTTAAACCATGGACTCCATTTCCTTCCATTTCCATTTCCGAGTTCATTTGACTTGAAAATTAAAAAAAATATATTTTATGAGCGATTCTATGCAATATTTCACACAAATTTGCGAAATACAAAGCTCTAAATTATTATAATTTAAAAAGAAAACTGTATCCAGTAGAAAATTGTATCCAAGAGCAGAATTTTTCTATTAAACACGTGTATATTTATTGGTATTTTTTTTTTCAGGTATTGGTGTGTACTTCAGGGGTTTTAAAACACATTTTAGAGGATGAAACATTGACAATGAGCCAAATAAATGTTTTAATTTTGGACAGCGCCCATCTTATTTTTACTGATGACAATTTGAAATTTGTAAGTATGGTATAATTTAGACATTTTTCTACTAAGATTTTTAGGATTCGAAAGAAACTTTTATTTATGTAAAATTTTCAAGTTTTATTGTGTCTTTATTTTATTAATAGAATTTATCACTAACTAGCTGATGCCCGCGACTTCATATGCGGTAGACATTAAAATATGTTAGGTCGGCTTGATTCCCATGGGAACTCTATAATTTATTTGGATAAACGGTATGTTGACCCCATTATATAAGCTACAATCATGCCAAGTTTTATTATAATTCATCTAGTGTTTTTTACGCGATGCGCGTGCAGACAGACAGACGGACAGACAGACAGACGGACAGACAGATAAAAGTTTCTAAAAGTGGTTGTTTTGGGTTTTATATCGTTCCAAGAGTATACTATGTTTTTTTTTTAATAAAATACTTCACGTACAGACAGAAATAAAACTACTGACCATTTAATTTTCTAAAACTTCTATAATAAGTGTAGGGCATTTATTTTTCCTTATATTTTCTTTCAGATTATGAAATTATATAAGCAATGTGAAGTAGATAAAAATCCTCGTATATTAGCTTTAACCTACCCACCTTTTTCGTCAATCAAAAAAGACTATGATACTCCAGACCAAGAAACCATAGACACTGAAGATAATTTCATAGACATTGAATCAGATATAGACAATGATACGAAAAAAGACAGTGAAGACATTCCAAAAATCGAATCAAAATCTGTAGATAATATGGATTCAAATGAACCGAT
The DNA here is from genome assembly GCA_914767545.1 of Sesia apiformis. Lineage (NCBI taxonomy): Eukaryota > Metazoa > Arthropoda > Insecta > Lepidoptera > Sesiidae > Sesia > Sesia apiformis. The sequence goes on along the minus strand of OU611977.1, from coordinate 2,288,470 downwards.
AGACAATGATAATGAAATTATAGAGAAAATTGAGTCAGAAAATCAGCTCAAAGACAATATAGAGACCATAGAGAAAAAGAGTATACAGAAAGAGATAGGTGTCTATGAAAATTTGGATGATTTTAAAATGTATGAAATGTTGTCTTGGAAAATAGATCAATTGGAAGAAGAGCTATGTTGTGAAATGGATTTAGCTGAAGACATCGATGGTGGTAAGAGGTAAGATGATATTTTGAGGTAACTGGTAGATAAATCTTACCCTATTGTAAATGACATGAAAGTAAAATTTGTTATGCACAAGTGTGCATGGTTCGGAACGCAGCCACTGCAGTGACTGGCGTATCTGTCAAAGCCTACGGGGTCTGTGAGAAGTACCCATACGTGAATAGATCTCGAATAAACTACGCATACATATAGTCACTACAGAATTTCATCACTAATTCCCAGCCCCAAACAACAAAATTCATTTTAACTTCCTATAATATTTTATTGTCTGTATTATGCTTTTTACTTTTACTCACTGGAGTCGGACAAATGAATTTTGCCACCCCGGTTTAACACACCCCCCCCCCCCCCCCCCCGCCCTAGATGCAGGGCTGCACGTATGTTAAGTTAAATATTTTTTGGGATATATAGTTTTTAAACCTAAAAAATATGTAATATGGTCCATTTTTTCAGACAACAATGTCCTATTGTCATGACATGCATTTTTATGGCAAACATATAGAAATATGTATTGTTAAATATGTCCATCGTATTTTTACCATGTTTTAGCGAATAAATATATAATGAATTACCAGACTATTTTGAATCATATAATCATCTTTTTAAGGTTGGCATTAACAATATCAAAACCGCGGGAATTAATCATCGAATACAGCGATAGAACCCCGGACGTATCCGAGGAGTATATAGTTCTGGATCAATTTATGAGAGATACCGTCAATGGTGCTTTAGCATTTCTCACTGAACATAGGTAAGTAGTATTTTGTATTATGAAAACTAAATTTTCAGGTTACATCCAAATTATTACATGGATAACTAATTTATTAATTTAAAAAAAAATAGGATTTCAATTAATTTTTATTAGTAGAATTTTTTTAAGTCGCCAGTCGGAAGAAATATTTCGTTTAAAAAAAAGTGTTTATACAGTTTACACCCCCTTCCTGTATGTAGTAGTTTGTATAGATTCCTGAAATTTTTTGATAGTTTCAAATATTTCTAAACAAAATTTGGATTACATCTGATAATTACTAGTAGGATTTTATAATTATAGTGTGTAATCAAAATAAACACAAAAAGTAAAAATTTTGGAATAATTCCGATGGATTTTATCCAGTGTCAGATGACAAAGAAAGTGTTTTCCTTGTGAATATCTCTTAAATGTTTAGTCTTAGGGTAAAATACATAAGCTTATGAAATTTCCAACAAAAACTATTCAGTACTTTTTGTGTACGAATTATCGATTTTTCCTTTACACCCCGAACAAAATTCTGTATAACGCTTTTTTTTATGTACGAAGGCGGCAGACGAGCGTACAGTCCACCCGATGGTAAGTGGATACTGTGGCCCATAATACATGCCATGCCAACATTAGTGCAAAATGACAAACGTTGGCACGCCCCCGGATGCGCTTCCTACCTTTGGAGATATACAAATGGATTTGGAAAAATGGGTTGGGAAAATGGAGAGGGATAGGATGGGAATGGGTTCTGGCACATCTCACTCACTATCGAAACACGTACGTGAATTAGGGAAATAAGATAAAGTGGGAAATGCAAGGTGGTCTTCTGCAAATGATTTTTTTTGAATGAAAGAGAGCGGACGGATTGTGATTGTTTTTATTTAATATATGTTTTATATATATGTATTTGTATATACAGGGTTCGTAATTAATACGTATGTTCCTTGTGTTATGTTAATGGTGAATTTGCATGTTCTAATTTGAAATTAACAGTATATGTTCTAAGATTTCTGAAAACATAATTATATTTTTTAATGGATATTTAACCTGTATAAGTGTGGAAACCTTTATGTGGCATTGTTATTGTAGTAAGCAATCTAAGTTTATAGTAAAATCCTAATATGTAGTTAAGATTTTAAACTTTTGTTATCGCGGTTGAACATAATAATTGTTATGTAAACGGGTTACTCACAATTTATTATAAGTGATATTCTAGTTAGGTACATGAACCGCGGTCGCAGCGAGACTGCGGAGCCGGGTGAAAATATTGTTGCTATCAACAGATAAATCTGTCTACCCTCCATCGTGTTCATTTTTTATTCACCTGCCCACGCTGAACTTGTTTTTATTGATTAAGTTCCTTGCACACCATACTAACAGCTTGATTGTCCGGTGACTGTTGAAGGGCCATTAGGGCCACAAGAATTTAGCCATTCCGAAAAAAAACATACTAACGATATCACCACACACGCGAGTTTGGAAGTAACTAGACTGCAAACAGCGGGCAAGCAACTTTACAAATTCCGTAGAAATATTGTTATTCTGAAGTTTAACACGTATAACTTCTATCACGTATCATGTATGAATAAATAAAATTACATTGGACCCATGACGTCAGCTTTTTATTAACGTGAACAGAGTATTAAAAATTTAAGAAAACATCTGATACGACAAAAATCGATCAAAATCAGCCTCTGCGTCCAACTGTAGAGTACAATCCCCTCTTACTATCACGAGCCGGTCTTGGGTCATAGTACACCTCGTGGACCTAGAGCCGGTCTTGAGTCCACCTCGTGGACCTATTGCAGATTCGAGGATATTGCAATGTGTCCACCCAAAAAAATTAAAATCCATTTCAGGTATGATCCTACAGAAATCTATGGCAAAGACATGTTCGAAGAATTGCAAGACCAACCAGATCCAACGCTAGACCCTAAGGAGTTATTTAAGCAATTTATATATGTTTTGGATCAGTTAGGTATGTTACTACTTATGTAATGTATATATATGTATGTACGTAATCTCCGTTCCCATCCAATTTGCCGAAAAGAAAACCAAATTAATGCAATATCTGAATATTTAGCTATAAATCTAGGGCAAACTTGCGTCTCGATTAGTGGTGGGTAATCAAGACTTCTCGGAGTGTTTTAACTCACTTAATCTCGCTCCGCTTGCGGATCCGACTCCTCTTAGTTACTCCTTAACTCTTCATTCACCTACTTATATTTTATAATTTACCTACTCTGATTTTATAAGAATCCGAGAAAGGATAATGATCGTTGCATAAGCAAAAAAAAAGGTCATGCCATCGTTGCATCTCGGTTTTGAGCCCCCGACAAGTGCCGATGCCGATTACACTCACGATCATGATCACGATAGAATCGGAATGAATAATATTTCGATGGAACAATTAAGGGATTCCACTCCGCTCGCGGATTCAACTCTTTTGATTCAATAACTCCTTGAGTTTTTTTTTTTTTTTATTTTTTTTTTTTATAGATTAATGGGGGGCGGACGAGCAAGCGGTCCCACGTGATGGTAAGTGTTACCGCCGCCCATGGACACCTGCAACACCAGGGGGTATGCGGGCGCGCCGCCGACCTTACAAAATCCTATTCACAGCTCTCTTGAAGAACCCCATATCGTAGCTCAATGTTAGTTAGTCAATGGAGTTACCCATCACTAGTCTTGATGAATCAAATTATATGTGAACAATTATTACTTCACTATTTATTTTAAGGCCGTGTCCAGTTACCCCAGGCCTGTAGGTTTGTTTACAATTTAGACAAATTGGATTTGAATACATTGTATGTATTTATGTATATACAGGCTGAAATTAGAAAAAATATCTGCATCCTCTCTTAACACTGGATTTCTTTCGTGAAAACTAACATTATCGACTTTTTAAAATTTAACACTTATTTCACTCATTCGCTCGCGTACGATTTACGCAGATGTAGGTCTTACTAAAAAGTATCTTTAATTAATTGTTATAAGCCTGAAATAAATTATAAGGTATTATTATAATTTATGATGTGTAATATATAGGATGTCCAGTAAATAGTGGCTAAGCTTGGAACTGTCGGCCAGCTCATGATTTATCGTATAAGCGCAATTAATCTCAGTGAAAAGTCTCACTGCTTCCGATATACCCTTTTTTTATTTTAAAAAAAAAATCACTCCTGTTCAGTAATTTGCATGCTGCAGCTACAAATGAATGATAATTCACATGCTTCTTCTTCTTCTTCTTCTCAGCCCTTGGACGTCCACTGCTGGACATAGGCCTCCCCCATTGTCCGCCATTTAGACCTATCGGCAGCGACCTGCATCCAGCGGGTGCCCGCAACCTTTATGAGGTCGTCTGTCCATCTAGCAGATGGACGTCCTCGGCTTCGTCCGCCGGTACGTGGTCTCCATTCGAGAACCTTCTGCCCCATCGGCCATCGGTTCTTCGAGCTATGTGCCCTGCCCACTGCCACTTCAGCTTGCTAACCCGAGAGGCTATGTCGGTGACTTTAGTTCGTCTACGGATCTCCTCATTCCTGATTCGATCACGTAGGGAAACCCCGAGCATAGCCCTGTCCATAGCTCGCTGTGCGACAGTGAGCTTATTTATGAGGCCCATAGTCAGAGACCACGTCTCGGTGCCGTAGGTCATCACCGGCAACACACACTGGTCGAAGACCTTCGTCTTCAAGCACTGAGGTATTTTGGACGAGAAGACGCTGCGTAGCTTCCCGAACGCTGCCCAGCCGAGTTGGATTCGTCGATTGACCTCTTTCTCGAAGTTGGACCTACCTAGTTGGACCGTTTGGCCTAGGTAGACGTACTCGTCAACAACTTCGAGAATCGAGCTCCCGACTGAAACTGGGGTGGGCACGACATGGACATTCGACATGATTTTCGTCTTGTCCATGTTCATTTTAAGGCCCACCTGTTGGGAAACTCGATTGAGGTCTCCGAGCATTGTGCTAAGATCCTCCAGCGATTCTGCCATGACCACGATATCGTCGGCAAATCGAAGGTGAGTGATGCATTCGCCATCAACGTTGATGCCGAGTCCTTTCCATTCCAGGAGCTTGAAAGCGTCTTCCATCGCATTGGTGAAGAGCTTCGGAGAGATCACATCTCCTTGTCTCACACCCCTCTGCAATGGAATCGGCTCCGTGCTCCCTTCCTGTACTCGAACTGACATGGTGGCGTTGTTATACAAACACTTCAACACTTCGATATACCGATAGTCAATATGGCACCGCTGGAGGGACTGTAGCACTGCCCAAGTCTCGATCGAATCAAAGGCTTTCTCATAGTCCACAAACGCTAAGCATAATGGCAAGTTATACTCCTCGGTCTTCTGTATAACTTGTCGCAGCGTATGGATGTGGTCTATGGTACTATAGCCTTTTCGGAAACCGGCTTGTTCGGGAGGCTGGAAGTCATCAAACCTGCGCTCGAGACGATTCGTGATAACCCTCGAAAACAGCTTATAAACATGGCTCAGAAGCGAGATGGGCCTATAGTTCTTCAACAAGGTCTTGTCGCCTTTCTTGAAGAAGAGCACCACCACGCTTCTGTTCCATGCCTCCGGCGTAATACCTTCGAGCAAGACGGAATTAAAGAGCTTCTGAAGGACTTTCAGTACCGGTGTTCCACCCGCTTTCAGAAGCTCTGAAGTGATTCCGTCTTCGCCCGGCGCCTTGTTGTTTATATGCTGTTTGAGGGCCATCCTAATCTCGTACAGGCTGATGTCCGGGATATCTTCGGTATAGTGTCGGGTCAACTTGGCTCTTGGGTCTTTGGCCAAGTTGCCAACAGGTTTAGCGACCGAGGTATACAACTGCCGATAGAACTCCTCGATCTCCCTCAGTACCTCTTGTTTGTCGGAAGTGACACTGCCGTCCTCCCTCTTCAGCTTCGTCAACTGGCTCTGCCCAATAGATAAGTCTCTTGCGAACACTTTGGAGCCTTTATTCCGCTCTATCGTCTCCTTAATACGATTAGTATTAAAGAGACGGATGTCGTGTCGCAAGGACTGGTGAATCCGTCTATTGAGCTGCCGATATGCTTCCGCGTCATCAGGAGTCTGCAGTGCCATCGAACGTCGTTCCGCCAAGAGGTCGAGGGTGTGGTCGGTGAGCTTTTGGGGTCCATCTCTTCGACGGTGTCTGAAGAATTTAGACCCCACCGTATGGACAGTTTCTACCAACCTGTTGTTGATATCGTCCACTGCAACGCAATCCTCTAGGCAATCGCAGCGATTTGACAATTCAAGCTGAAAGCTTTCGGGGTTTTGTATGTGGGCAGCAGTAAGTCGGAGCGTAGACTTCATCAGGCGGGACCTTTCCAACTTGACGTTTATATTCAATGTGCCTCTAACCATTCGGTGATCACTACCGGTTTTCATCCTGTGGATCACGGAGACATCATTGAATATTTGTCTCTTTGTGGCCATAATGAAGTCTATCTCATTTTTAACGGAACCGTCGGGGCTCATCCAGGTCCACTTCCTATGAGGCGGCTTCTTGAAGAAAGAGTTCATCATAAAGAGTCCCTCTTTCTCAAGAAAGTCGGCCAGCCTCTGGCCCCTCTGGTTCCGGTGCCCACATCCAAATTGCCCCACTCTCAACTCATCGTCGCCTCTTTTGCCCAGTTTCGCGTTGAAATCCCCCATAACAATATTGTAGTGTGTTTTCGAAGCATGTATGGCTCTACTAATGTCCTCATACATTGCTTCCACTTCGTTATCCGGGTGTGCCGAGGTCGGTGCGTAGACCTGTATGACCTTCAACGAATATCTCTTGGATATTCTGAGTATAAGGTACGCGACCCTGCTCGACACACTCGTGATGGCTACAACATTATTTACGAGGGACTTGTGGACGATAAACCCGACACCACCTTGGGACTGCTGGTCGCCCTCCCGGTAATAGAACAAGTTGCCGGACTTCAGGGTTATCGTGTCCTCCCCCTCTCTTCGGATTTCTGATAACCCCAATATATCCCAGTGCAACTTGCCTATCTCCTCTTCCAGCTCAGCGATCTTCTCGTCTGTCCTCAAAGTGCGCGTGTTGTAAGTCACCAGTGACAACCTACGTCGGTAATCCGTTTTAAGAGCCCTGGTCGTTCGACGGTGGAATCCCGCCCGGAGATTCTTAGCACCCCTGGCTCCAGCGCTCGACCAGCGTCCGTCGTCCACGCCGGTGTTGCGACTGGAGCCGCCGGGAACTTGGGGCCGTTTTACTTTTTCTGCCATAGGGGGGGGGGGGGGGGGGGGGTGGACCGTAACCCGCCGCGCTGGTCCAGTGCGTGGTGGCGGGTCGTCAGAGCCTCGTTCGTTGGTCGGCAGGGTGCACCACGAGCCGGTGAGGTTGGCTTGGGTCCCAGAGATGTAGGTTGGGACCCCTTACACCCTCATTCACATAGCATTCAAATATAACAAATAGCATTCAACAAATAGCATTCACATGCTATTTTGTTGTTATTATTCTCGAAGAGTTGTGCTGTTAAACGTAAATCAGTATTTTTTTTACTGTTAAGCGATAACACCGCCCTTTGTATCTACAATGTCTGTTATTATTTTGTTTTTAGTGTGCGATAAAGAGTATTAGGTATCTATCTATTTATTATTATAAAAATCTATAATGAAAAAATCTTTTTACAGGACCGTTTGGTGCCGACAAAGCAGCATTTACCCTCCTCTGTAAATTAGAAAAACTTAAAATTAGAATTCCGTACGAACGTCATTTTCTACTATTATGTCTGTGTACGACTGCTTTTGTCAAAATTCGCGCTTACGCAGACGATATTTTTTCAAAACACGAATCCGATTGGGAGAAAATCAAACGTTTTTCCACGCCTAAAGTCCACCGATTGGCTGAAATATTAGAAAAATTCCAACCGGACCAATCGAAAACTGGTTCTAGTAATACTCCAATGAATGCCATACATATGTTGAAAGATTTAGACAAGTGTGATTTTATTGGTCTAAGCAATAAGATAGAAGATAAGGTTAATACTTATGAAGCTAATTTGAAAGAGATATATGATGATAGCAGTAATACAAAAGTTCATAAAAGTGGTGATAATGAACAAGAAATTAACAATCTTGATGAAATTACAGAAAATTCTAATATTAGAAAGGAAGAAGGTAGTCCTGAAAAAGAGGAAATTAATACACAAGATATTCTTGAAATGCAAAATAATACGGAAATAGAAAGTAATTGCTGGAAAGTAACTGAAATTTGTAATGAAACACCGATTTTTGTAGAAATCGAAGATAAAAAGAAAGGAAACAGTTTGAATAATGACCAGATTAGCACAGAAATCGTCAATAGTGATTCTAAAACTGATGAAATAATAATAATACAAAATTCTAATGGCGAAGACATTTCTTTAGTCACGCAAGATATTCTTTGTAAAAATGATAAAATAAATGATAGTGTACCAGAAGAAAACTCTTCAGATAATAAAGATAGCATTGTTCAATCAGACGAAAATCTATCTAACGCCAATGAAACCATAGATAAGACCGAAGAATTTTCAAGGGAAGGAAGTACCAAAAACCATAACATAGATAATACCGAAGAAATATCAAAACAAATTGATTCTAAATACAATCAAAATGTACCAATGGTTGAAGAGCAAAATATAGACCAGGAAACTGAAGAAATTTTAAAGATTAGTCCTGAAGACAGTCAAAATGTACTAAAAGCTGAAGGAAGTTCCAAAAGTCAAAACATAAATGCTGAGGAATTTTCTAAGGAAATTGATTCTAAACGCAATCAAAATATAGACCAAAATATACAAAAATCTAATGAAATTTCAAATGAAATAGGTCTTAAAGACAGTCAAAATGGATCAAAAGTTGAAGAAAATCCCAAAAATCAAGATTTTATAGAACAAAGGAGTGTGTTAGGTGTTCCTCGTAGAATAGGTCGTGTGAGAGGCAGAACTAGAGTTCCGAGACAAAATGCAGCTAGGATATTGCAATTGCAGCAAAATCCAGATGCATTATGTGGCATTGTTTTTATGAAGGAGCCTTTGATGGCCAAGATTCTTTTCACTATTATTGTGGTAAGTTAAATTTTGTTTGAATCTGAGACTATAATTTTTATTATTACAGCGGCGTTATAATTGTGTATTGTGTTCGCATAAATCACCCGCCCCTCGAAGAGATCTCTTTAGTGATGAGGCTGAACTTTCGTATACACCTGGCAATTTAAACTTTTGTATCTTCGCTGTGCAATAAAGTGTACTCACTTAAAAACTTTCTTCTTTGTATATACAAAAACATATTTTCAGGACATGTCCCGCAGTCATCCCGGCTTGTCCCACTTGTGCGCGCTCTACTGCGCAGTTTGCCCCCCACCCGGGGTTGAGTTGCAAGAGAGCCAACGGCAGAGGAAGAAACAGGAGGATGTATTAAAGAAGTTAGTATGATTTGACGTTTGGCATCATAGAAATTTTCACCTTGTTAATAAAACATTTTAATAATAAATAGGTATATAAATAAATCTCTATATCGCTTTGAACACAGGGCATTAGCGGTGGGTAATCACCGCCTTCTCGGAGTCACCTATTTAATCACCTTCCGAGAGCGTTTCATTCCCTTTTCATACTGGACGTTTCATAAGCAAAAGAAAAAACGTCATGCCGTCATCTCGCGTTTGCTTGGGCCCACGACAAGTGCCACACGGCGCCCGGAGTCGGTGTAACTAACAATTCGGTGGAACAATTAAGGGTTTTCGCTCCGTTAGTTTCTGCGGTTTCTGCTCTTTTGATTCATTGAATCCGGAGTTACACATCACTACGAGGCATCACATGTTGGTCATTTAAAAAAAAATCCACCTGATTCAGTAAATTGAAACACCATGCAAGTCTTAATAAAACTACCGAACGTGCATTGTTTTATCCGCGATACGCGGAGTCAAAGTTCAAAAAGGAATCCAAAAGTTCTGACCTTGTAACCTCCTGTTCACTCACTCTCGATCTTCCTGGGGGCCCCCGGGACTGCTGAACAGGGATGCGCTTAATAGCGCCGTTGCAAGGTCGTCGATCACTATTTTCACTGTCACACTTATTATCCAAGTATGGCCACTCGCGTGCCCCAAGGTCTCCCAAAAATGTGCAGCCTACTTGCACCACAACAAATTGCGATCGTATCGTACAGAGCCGCCGAAGGGTCAAAAGCTAACTAATGGGCGATCCGCGCCCGCGCAGCACGTGAATTCACCCCTCACCCCGCAGCCCCCGAACAATACCGAACATGCATATTATTAATGAAAACCCTTTTTTACTTTCTTTAACAATAGACCTTGTAATATAAGTGACCTTGTTAATCAGTCATTTTAATAATTGCCTTATTATTAATTCATTTTGACAATAAACATTCTAATTGACCACATTAATAAGACGATTTAATTAGCTACATTCTAATTATACTTATTAATAAGCTATTTCAATAGTAGATGTTCTGATTGACCTTATTAATAAGACAAATTAATAATAGTCATTCTGATTGACTTTATTAAATAAGACATTATAATAATGGCCATTCTAATTATCTTTATTAATAAGTAATTTTAATAATGAATATTCTAATTAACCTTATTAATAACAAACATTCTAATTAACTTTTTTAATAAAATATTTTAACTGACTATGGTAATTTTTATAACAATAATAGCACTTTTTATGAATTGACGTGTGATCGATTAACTCATTCGTGCTTGCTATAACGTCTCTTTGAACAAATATTTGATTAAGGACAATGTCTTTAACCATTTAAAAACAAATGTTTCTTTGACGTTTGTGTGTTTGAGTTCGTCTTTGTGTGTTCTGAACACTTGAAAATTGTTTTCAGATTCCGTATGCACGAATGTAACCTGCTCTTAGCTACATCTGTTTTAGAGGAAGGGATCGATTTACCGCGATGTAATCTTGTGGTGAGATGGGACTTACCACCTTCGTAAGTACCTTAATATATCCTAAAAAAATGCTATGAATAGCAGAAACGTCGTGGAAAACTAAACAAATGTGTGCGGCTTCTCCATGACAATGCACCCGTCGACACTGTCGCAGTTGCGATAGCTGCTGTTTCAAAGTGTGGCTTCACAGAAATTCGCCACCCTTATTAAGGCGAACTTAACGGGGGAGAAGATTTTCCACTGATGATGAAGTGACCCCCACGGTTTTCGCCCATTTGGAAGACAAACTTCTGGCTTCTGGCTAAAAGTGTGTTCAAATAGACTGAATATATTGATAAATAAGAATACTTTCATGAACTCGTGTCCTTTTTCTTTGACAGACCGAAAACTTTTGGACATCACCTCGTATGTTTAAAGTATGGCTTCATGTGAGCTGGTTTTTTCTAAATGTTAGATTTAATTTGTCACAAAAAAAAATGACTTCTTAATCGTAGTTCTTCGGGACATGTAATGAACGTTTTAGTGACAGCGCGAACCTTCGTTGAAGCCCCACAGTGTGGCTGTAGCATTAAAATTCCCACCTCGGGTTTCTACAAGCGCACCTCCCGTCACAGAAGTGCGGTCCATCCGCATTTCCTCGATACGAACCAAAAATTATTTTATACCCGTAGGCCCGAACTGCCTCGAGAGGTCTTTCCATTAAGTTACGATATGGGGTTCTTCAAAAGAGCTGTGAATAGGATTTTGTAAGGTTGGCGGCGCACCCGCAAGTCCCCTGGTGTTGCAGGTGTCCATGGGCGGCGGCAACACTTACCATTACGTGCGACCGCTTGCTCGTCCGCCCTATTGTCTATAAAAAAAAAAAGTAAAAATAGATCTATCTATGTTTTCAGATACCGCTCGTATGGTTTATGTAGAAGTCGCGCGCGAGCATCTCGCTCGTGTTGTGCACTGATGTGTCATGCGGAACCGCGCACCGACATGTTGCTGCACAACCTGGCGACGTATCGGGAGTTGGATCAGGTCAGTTTGTATATAATGTGGAGACAGAGGGAGTTGGACTGGGAAGGTCTGTTCACAATTTGTCTACATAGAGTGACGGACTGAGTTTGTTCACAATGGACTGAGTTTATGAACGGATTGACAAGGTAGTATCAGGTAGTTTGTTCATAGATATAATGCCATGGTGTTTATACAACCATATCTTGTTGTATCCTAATGTCTACATAGCTACATTCTGTCATGTTGCTAGCCTTCCTGGCAATGTACCGAGAGTCGGACCAGGTACGTCTACACCAGGGGTGCTCAAACGGTCGATCGCGATCGACCGACTTACCTTGACTAAAAAAATGCATACTGTGCGGAAAACTAATATCTATGCCACGATACACCCTACCTAGACGACAATCCTGCATCACACATACTTGCAGCCTCTCAGAGTCGATCGATCGTAGTCTAACAATATTGAGGTAGATCGCCAGCAGTTCAAGTTTGAGGACCCCTGGTCTACACAATCTAGTAATATGGGCCATGAACGGTGTAAGTTTATACATTATCTGCCAACATGCAGGATGTATGGGATAAATATGTTAACAATCTGGCAAGGGTACGTACCGGATAAGTTTATTGACAATCTGGAAACAACAGGGAAAGGTTCATGCTGCAACTCCGCGGGCGACAGGGAGCGGCCTAATAGCCGAGTCATCCCACACTCACAAAAGGCAAATGTGATATGTATGTGTTTCGAATAGCAAAAAATCACTATTTGCTACTATGTATGCACTTGTTAAGTTAGTAAATTGATAATTTGTAGTTCAATTTAAAGTAAATGCTATTAATATTATTTTAGTTCATTCAGTGAGTACGTTTTTGGTTTAATCTAAAGTTAAGCACTTACCTTACTTAAAATAAAACTAAAAAAGCACTTACTAATTGACTGAGTTTAATCAGAATGGATTTAATCTGGTGGATTGTATGCTCGTCTGTCGTCTTCTTTGTATAAAAAAAAAATATTTCACTGACATGAAATGGCACTATCTATTCTAATCACTTTATATTACAGTTAAGGTTTTTAACTTAATTTTTATCTCTTACAGTTGATAAGCAGAAAGTGTGGATGTGCTATTCAAGACGAACCCCCTCAATTTGAAGAAGATCACGCCGATAATTTCACTACTCTCATCAAAGCTTACACTCCAACAGGCAAAATTAATAATCAGAACATTAACAGGAATAGTGTCAGTCGTGAAAAAGTTGGTGACAATAGTGCCAGTTGTGAAAAAGTTGGTGACAATAGTGCCAGCTGTGAAAAAGATAAAATGACGGTTAATAGTGGAAAAACAGGTGACAAAGTGCAGAATAGTGATGAAACGGATAGTAATTGTAATTGTGCTAAAAAAGATAATAGGATTAGCAATAGTGAAACAATTAGTGATCTGTGTGAAAATTTAAATGTCATCTCAAATAAAAGTAAAAGCGATTTTAGAACTAATATTAATAAAATTCAAACTCCAAATAATTTTAATAATAATATAATTTGTAATAAATGTAATTGTGAGAGAGATAGTGTCAATACGGAGTGTCCTTGTAATGTTATGAGTAATATTAATGTAATCAATAACAATAATAATAGAGGTGATAATAAAGGCAATGAAATAGCAAGTGTGGATCTTAGCACTGCCATAGCATTAATAAATAGGTAAGTTTTTGTATACTATTACACACCATGATGCATGCATAGATGATTATGCTTTATACACAAACAATTACACACACACAAACAGCTCGGTTACTTCACAGTAACCAGCCTTTTTATCGCCCACCGCTGAACACTGGCCTCCTCAAGCACATTGTCTCATGCATGAGGGGTGTTTTTTTTTTATGGACGAAGGCGGCAGACGGGCATACAGCCCACCTGATGGTAAGTAGATACTGTTGCCCATAGACATCCGCGAAACATGCCGACATTAGTCCAAAATGACAAACGTTGGCACACCCCTGGATGCGCTACCTGCCTTTTCAGGTATAGGAATGGATTTGGAGAAAGAGATGGGAAAATGGGGAGAGATAGGATGGGAATGGGCTCTAGCGCATCTCACTCACTACTGCAACACGTACGTACATTGGGGAAATGTATTGCATGGGAAATGCAATACATTTCAAGCTAATCTTCTGTGACATGGCCAGTCGAGCGCACCCAGAGGCTGTTGAATTGCAGTGTGCACTCACCTCCTCATAAGTTACAAGGCGAGTTCACTCTTATAGAGGTGGTGTAGTTCCTCGGTAATGCAATTGAAATAATTTTTTTCAAAATTTTTCTGAAACGTATGTCACAATCAGAATTTTAGAAATGCTTCAATAACCAAAAAAACTGCCTCAGCCCTATTGTATCAATACTCATCTATTCTAATATAAAAAAAATATTATAGGTACTGCGCTAAACTTCCCTCTGACACATTCACCCGTCTCGCACCGCAATGGTGGATGGAGCAGGTTCAACTGCCGGTCCGTGGCGAACTGAGGAAAGCCTACATATGTACTGTGAGGCTACCCCTCAACTGCCCAGTCAAATATAACATTGTTGTAAGTAAAATTTTCTGTTAGAATAAAAAGTAATTTAATAAACAAAAATACTAAGTTATGGATTAAGAAAGTGTTTGCATGATTACAAACTTGATTTTGGGCTTGTATTTAAAGGAGTAGCAAAAAAGTTAGCAGCAGACTATGGTCAACAAAACACATTACAGCAGGGCCTCTGTATCCGCGGTTCCGGTGAGCGCGCGAAGTCGTCAGCTCGTATACAAGTTTAAAACTTGTCGAAACATGCTAATCGTTTTACGCGTGTCTGCGTTACGTACTAATGAATCTGTTTAGTTTTTCTTAAACGGCCCAGATAATAGATTATGACCCAATGATGGAACGCAGCATGAAAGTTACTCGCTGACAGGAGTTTTGGAACCTTTGCAAGGTTTGTTTACCGAAATGAACGACGACTTCCAATAATAATGTTTTTCAAAGAAGTTTTGATAAAACAATAGATGATCCGTATATAGAGCCGTCTCACATAGTTTGCTTTCGAGCTCGGGAAATAATTGACTTGTGTAATTAATTAGTTAAATTTTATTTGTGTCACAGCATATAAATACTTATTTGATGTTAATGTAAAATAAATTTTAATAAAACACCCTTTTCTTTTAGGGTTAGTATTAACATACTCCAAAATATGGTGTTCGCTACTATCCGTGGTTTTAGCTATCCGCGGAAGATGGCGGAGTCAAACCCTCGCGGATACGGAGGCCCCCCTACTCCGTATATTTGAATAACTGAAGTTCATCATTTTAAATTACTAAGAACAATAATAAATAGATACACTTTATTGCACACAAATGGTTATTGCATTTGCTACATATCTTTAAATGACTCCCCCCTCACCGCTCATACTCCTACAACACTGAACAGTGGGTTTACTGATAACAGAGTTGGACTCCTTGGAAGAACACGAAAATGCAGTCTCACGCTTTTATTAATTATTACAAACATTATGTTTAATAAACTATCACTATTAAACCACAAATCCCATAATACACATTTTTTACAATAATCAAACAAAAACTTAAGCTTCTCAGGTTCCCGCCAAAATAAAAGTCAAAGTCAAAGTGGATTAATAGAGCCGCGTTCGAAAACTTGCATTATTGCGTTACAATAATGCATTATTTTACAAAATAATTATGTTTACGTCCAATATTTTTAGTCATTGCATTAATAACATATTTTGTTTTCAGGGCCACCCGATGCCAACGCGAGTACTCGCTAGGCGTATGGTGGCGTTACAAGCTTGCAGGATATTACATAAATCCGGGGAATTGGATGACCAATTGATGCCCATAGGTAATTATTTATTTTTAAGGAAAGGTGACTACCCACCCACCAGGTAGGCAAGCAGATAGTAGCTCTAGTCTAGCTGATGGTAAGTGGATATTGTTTCATATGGACAACGATACAAATCAATTACACCGTAATGACCTTGTAGGAGCATACATGCGCCAGCGCGTGCGTAGTAAGCGGAGGCTAGCCACGTCAGCGCACTATATTTACGTGTGCGTCGTCCTACTCGCACACATCATCCGTCCCATTCTATCGCGCGCGAAGATGTCTCCGCACGTCGCTAGTTCTAAGGGCAAAGTGCGCATGATAAGTAGACTTATTTTGTTAATAAACCGAGTTTTGTTTTGTTCTGAATTAGTCTTCCATTTCTCGACCTTAGAGCAGCCATACAAGTTACACATTGGTAACGACAGTACCAATAACCTTAATGCCGGCTCTACAGTCACGCTGTGAAGCACCGCGAAAAGACGTGAACGCGAGTGTGGATTTCGCGGACTTCGCGTGCGTTCACGATTTGTTTCCGGGTCGGAGTCGGTATCCGCTATCTGCGATGAAGCGTTCCACGGGTGCGTCACGCGTCGTCCTCAAACAATATAAAGTCAAAGGTCATTCCTTGATTGGTTAATGAAGTATCCTCAGTTGTTCAATTGAACTTTTTTCTTTTCATAAATGGCAATAGCGTAATTGGCACATTGTGCCAGTGTTGAGATTTCTTCGTGATTAACAATTTTAAAATCAAAACAATTCAAAACACATCTCGTCAAAGTAAGCCAGGAGTCTCTCAGTAAAGTGATAGTAAGTAGGTTTACTGATTATAATTTATTAGTTGCACCCGGCAGACGTCATCCTGCCTGTGTATATTTATTTACCTCTGTATATAAAATCACTAATTATTCTGTTTTACCGTCGATATGATTTTTGCGATCGGTTGAACGGTATAGAAGTTGATGTGCTGCAGCGCCATCAAGTGGCGAGTTACAACAAAGTCGATAGCATAGAAACCTTCTCCGTGATAAAATACATATATGTGCCAACTTTCATGGTGATCGGTCAAACGGTGTCGAAGAAGTCTATTAATCTCAGACAGATATACTAACATCCATTTTTATATACCTATATATAAATTATGTTACATTGTTATAAAAATTGTGTATTGTGCATTTTGTGATAATTTATTAAACTTCAAAGTGCTTAATGTTTGTGATAATCAAATAAAAGCGTGCGACTGCGTTTTTCGTGTGCTGGAAGCCTCTTCTGCTCTCAGTAAACCTACTATCGCTTCACTGAGCATTGACAGGATACATTTTAAACTTTGAAGTTGTTTATTACGATCTAAACTTGACACCGGCCGAATGTACTAATTGCACCATTGAATATGACAAGAAAAAAAAAATGTTTTTTCTTTGACACAGGCAAAGAGAACTTCAAAACGACAGAATTGGATACGGCAAGTGGCAACAACGCCTCTTCAGATAAAGACGACGGTGACGCTCGACCTGGAACAACTAAACGAAGACAGTATTATTTTAAAAGGGTTAGTTAATGCAAATGCGTTTTTTGGTTGATTTATAACCAATTGAATATTCATTTCGTTCTTAACATGTAAGAGTATTCAGTATCCGTTGTTGGACACGAGCCGCCCCATGCTCAAGACAATGTATGGTGAGAAAACGCCACGCTGCCTAAGCGGGTTGGCGAGTCCACTCTTGTACAAGTGGTGTAATAAACTACACCCCCTCAACCGAGTTCCTCGAGTGAGGAACTCCTCAGGAAAGAGTTTATTTAAACATAACTTGAATTATCTCAAAATAAATTTATTCTATTCCACTTGCTTTAATTCGGCTCGCGAACTGTTGTTCCCGTGTGGATGTCTTATGCTGTATGCTTTGAACTTATAAATTTTTATAAGATAATTTTAACCACCGGAATCTTTTTTCCTGGGTGTTTTTTTTTATATAAATATAGGAGCTTATTATAAATGTTACGTTGCAGACCGCGTGGGCCTTCACAGATTGCCAACCAATAATAGATACTAGCGATACAGAAATAATAGATCCGAAGATCACTTCTGATGAACACAAGACAGAAGAGAAGCCGTTTAAAGAGGAAGAGAAACAGAACAACGAGAGAAGTGAGAATGATGCGTTTCTGTATTTTGTTGTGAGATTTCGTGTGTCAGGTGTTAACCATTCGTATATACATATATAAAGAAAAATCTATTTCTTCAATTTAAATTTGCCGCGCATTCCAGGCGCGGTCGTTATACAAGGTTATCGATGTTCTATATAATCTATGGTACATCACCATAGGTAACCTATGGTGACATGACGATGGCGTGATTGATTAGATAACTCGAGTGCGAAGATAGTTTATAATATTATGAATTTGTGTGTTTTGACATTTAAGAATAGACTTTAATGTCGTTTCTTTTGTTACACAGAAACTCAATATTGTTTATTTTATCGTGTCAATTCCCTAAAACACTGTATATATATATGTATATATATATATGTATATATATATATATGTATATATATATGTATATATATATGTATATATATATGTATATATATATATATATATATATATATATATATATATACATATGTATTATGTATACATATGTATTAGCAGTGCCAGCGACTTCGTACGCATACCTTGATCCCCGCGGGAACTCTACAATGGATCTGGATGAAAGTACACTAAAGATACAACTATGTCGAAATTCATTATGCGCATTCAGACAGACGGACAGACAAAAAAATTTGTTTTGGGTTTTGTATCATTCGTAGTGTACAACTGTAAATGATTTTTTCCAAATTTTTTTTGTTACGTGGACGCATTCGACTGACCACGTTACCCCTCTCTCACAGAAGACTACCTTGAAATGTACTGCTAGAGTGTTGAAATGTAGAGTGAGATATGCTAGAGCCCACTTTCATCCCATCCTATTCTATCCCTCTCCATTTTCCCAACTAGTGATGGGTAATCAAGACTATTCGGAGTGTTTTAACTCACTTAATCCGCTCGGCCTGCGGTTCCGACTCTTAGTTACTCTTTCACTCTTTTGATTCACCTACTTTTTCACCTTCCGAGAGCGTTTCATTCCCTTTCCCTAATGGTTGTTGCATAAGCAAAAAAAAAATGTCATGCCATCGTTGCATCTCGATTTCGAGCCCCCGACAAGTGCCGACGCGCGATTACACTCACGATCATGTTTGTGCGCCGGAACCGGAATGAATAACAATTCGATGGAACAATTAAGGGATTCTGCTCCGCTCGCGGATTCAACTCTTTTGATTCATTAACTCCGCAGTTACCCATCACTATTTTGCAAGCCTTTCTCCCAATCGATTCCTTAAATCTGCAACGGTAGGCAGCACATTCAGGAGTTTTGTAGTTTCTCTATAGTTTTGACTTTTTCAAATATGTCATAATAATCTAAGTAAAAATGCACTGCTTTTAAATAAAATTTCTTCTAAATAAAACTTTGATGGAGGCACTCTTTGCTTATTATTATAACCGATTGACAAAACGGTATTGAAACACTTAGAACAATTTTTAGTTTTATTTATCTATTTATTCATTTGGTATTTTTAATCTGGCTCGCACCCAGTCGACTGCACTCTCCCTTTTAAATTCTAGCTATCCCTATCCCAAAAAATACAATCCTCAATCCATTTTTAAGCACAGTGTGTAATGTTCATATATACAGATACAGGTTGTCCTAGTGTGGGTGCCAGGGCTTCATTTAGCGTGTTATATGGTTATTAGCAAAGGCATGTATCGCGGATGTCTATGGACGACAGTATCCACTTACCACCAGGTGGACTGTATGCTCGTCTGCCACCTTTTCTCTATGAAAAAAAAATAAAGGATTTATTATTATTATGATTTTACACTGTACGGTGTACTGCATAATACACTATCCGCAATGGATGGATGTTCATCCATGCACATTAATCCAATTCCACGATGTTGCATAACTCACAGGACTGGATGAGATTACGGCAATACACCTCCCTGTAACATCACATTAACTCTCCGAACACACACGTGCTCATAAGTCACACGTACACATAAACAAACACACACGCACACTCGCAAACACATACCCATGTATACTGTTATACATTTATCTTACTAAATTACTATAGCTGTTAAGACTCTGTCTGTGAGGGGCGACTGGCTCCCACGATACAGGTTGTCCTAGTGTGGGTGCCAGGGATCCATTTAAACGTGTTAAATGGTTTTATTATTATTATTATTTCGCGTTTACAGCCACAAAACGCAACATGCTGTACGCAATAGTATCAGAGCTGTGCTGCGCTTTACCGGAGAGGTACAACACTAGAGGCAGAAGGCTGCACGCGCCGCAACACGCGAGCCAGGCTATCGGCATACTTATGGCGCGGAATCAGCCAGATAGGTGAGTGACAGCAGGGACCGATGGACAGATTATACTATCTACCAAAAGCCTTGTTGCCATCCCAGTCGATTGTTGATCAAACAATTTATTAACTGTTGGATTGCACCGAATAGCCCTGTTGTACTGCAAAGCAAGTGCTTAGATTAGATGGAACACTCCGGAAATTGAAACGGCATTCCGTCTAAGGTTTAGCGATTTCCCATGACCCCACATTTACACTTAGGCGAATACCTAAACGGCTCTCAATTAGCGACAAATCAAGATATATATGTTTTTTTTTTTAATGGAAGAAGGCGGCAGTCGAGCATACACATACAGTCCACCCGATGGTACCTGGATCCTGTCCCCCATAGAGTGTTAACATTAGTCCAAAATGACAAACGTTGCCACACTGCCGGATGCCCTGTCTCTGGATATATAGGATTATATATCCTATATATAAATAATTATATATATGTAAATGAAGATCTTTGTACTTCATTCCTAATTGACTATAGTGGTGGCTCTGTGGAGTTTGAGCCAGTCGATGGTTACTCTATGGTTGAGCCAATGGAGGTTTGACAGAAGGGCTTGTCATTTTTTATATCGAAGATTGTTATATCGAGGTTTTACAATTGTGTCTAATGACAAAATATAATAAGATAGTGAGAATTAAATTAGAGAATCAATAGCATTAAATGTTGTTTCTCTTTTCAGGTAAGATTTGTACAGATTGTAACATGTTGTTTTGATGTTAATTGTATATTGCCACATTTGGTTTAATAAAAACAATCTCTTTTCAGAGCAACGCAATTTGTTTTGATTTCGAGATTTATCTCTAGTGCTTGATAAAGCACATTATAAAACAACATTTTTACAGCTGTTGAGCAGCAATGGAAAAATTAAGGTTTGAATTTGTAGTGAAACCGGCTGAAGATCCAAAAACGAACGTAATCTGCATAACCTCAATTACGGATACCGATAAACAAACTTTTGTAATCCCGGAACAACTACAACCGGTAAAACTACATGATACACTTATAAGAACTCAAACTTTCCAAAAAGTAAAAGCTACCTTACAAAAGAGACACGAAAAAAGAAAAGTATGGATTTCGGTAACACCAGAGATGAATAATGTTTATGTAGATGAAGATGGAAATATGCAGTTAAAGGGATATTTACTGGAAGAGATTACACCAGAAACACGGTAAGAGGCTGACACAGCTAAAATTTCAGAAGAAGCCTTGACAAGAATCCTGGAGAATTTTGCTGAAATTAAGAAGGACACACCTAAACCTCATAAAATAAGAAATTTAACAGAGAAATTTGTAATAGAAAAATTCACTAGAAAAACATCAAATGGATCTCAATGGATGAATATTTTTGAAACAGAATGTACTCGTTTAGGAATAGATGAAGATACTAAGAGAATTGAAGTTCTTAGGCTATTTTTAGAGGACTCGTGTCTTGACTGGTACAGTTCCATGCTCATAAAATATACAGTAAACTCAGAATGGTCAATATGGAAAAAAAACTTTTATGAAACTTATGCGGACAAAGGTTGGTCACCAGTCAGGTATGCAATTTTATTCAAATACAGACAGGGCTCATTACTTGATTATGCACTAAAAAAAGAAAGACTTTTATTGGAGATAAATAAATCAATGGATAAACCCACTCTAATTGATCTAATCGCTACGGGGCTACCAAATTTTATAGCAGATAAAATTGATAGAAATAACTTAAAAGATACTGAGAATTTATTTAATAACATCAGAGGTTTAGAACATTTGGTGAATAAAAAGATTTTGGAAAAAAAGATGGTAGGTTTTGAAAATAAAATTAAAGAAAACAATGGAAAAGACCGACCATGCAGAATCTGTGAAAAAGAAAATAAAGGAAACCGGTATCATCCTGAATCCTTATGTTGGTTTAAAAACAAAAATAATGACCAACCTAAAAGAGGTCAAATTAGAAGCGTCAACAATTCGGAGTTAGAAATGCAATTAAATGAAATAGATCCAAAAAACTAACAACTTCACCATTAATCAAAATTAAATTAACAATAAATAATACCTTAGAAATTTTGGGAATTTATGATTCAGGGTCGAATGTGTCTTTAATAAACTCAAGATTATTGTCCTTGAAAAGTAACCCAATTAATAATAATAATGGAAATGCAAACTTAAAAACGATTAATGGTGTAAAAAAATCCATAGGAATAGTAACTTTAAAGATAAAGATTTATGAGATTGAAAAAAATATTAATGTTTTCGTCATAGATGAAGAGAATTTCGACTATGATTTCTTAATTGGATTAGATTGCATAGAAAAATTTCAACTAATTCAAAATGAAAAATTAGAAATTACACAAAACATCCTAAACTTCAAAAAAGAAGATAATAAAGAAGAAATAAATCCTAATAACACAAAAATAATTCCTGGCTTTTCAGGTAGCAAGTTTGAAGAAAATCAGAACTTAAATAAAAAAAAAAGGAAGTGAATGTCCTAGGGAAAACTAAAGTTGAAACAAATGATAAGTATAAAATAAACTTTAATGAACACGTGGAAGCGACGAACTTTAACATATCAGTAAATCATCTAAACCTTCAGGAACAGTCAGAAATAAATAAATTAATTTGCAAATATAAATCACTTTTTGCCAAAGATAAATATGATATAGGTACGGTGAAGGGCTATGAAGCACATATTGATTTATTAATAGATAGATATTGTAGCAAAAGACCATATAAATGCACTATTGAGGATAAAAAAGAAATAGAACAACAAGTATCGAAATTATTACAAAAAAAATTAATTGAAGAGTCTTATAGTCCTTTTGCAGCCCCGGTAACATTGGCATATAAAAAGGAAGAAGGAAGAAAATCTAGATTATGCATAGATTTTCGCGATCTAAATAAAATTGTGATTCCTCAATCACAACCGTTTCCACTAATCGAGGATTTAATGATAAAAACAAGAAACTGCAAATTCTTCTCAACGCTGGATATAAATTCAGCATTTTGGTCAATCCCTTTGAAAATTGAAGACAGAAAGAAAACAGCATTTGTTACTCAAGAAAACCACTTTCAGTGGACCTGTTTACCCTTTGGTTTAAAAACTTCTCCTGCAATTTTTCAGAGAATATTAAGTAGCATTATTAGGAAACATGGACTATCAGATTTCACCGTAAATTACATAGATGATATTCTGATATTTTCTGAGACATTTCCAGCACACGTTAAGCACTTATCATTGTTATTGGAAGCAATTTTAAAGGAAGGCTTTAGATTGAAATTCTCTAAGTGTAAATTTGCACAAGACTCGGTGAAGTACTTAGGCCATATAATAAAAAATAATACAATTAGTCCTCTAAAGGATAATTTAATTGCTATAAAAGATTTCCCTGTTCCGACAACACGAAAAAATGTTCGGCAGTTTTTGGGAAAAATAATTTTTTATGGAAAATATGTGCCCAATATATCAATCATATTAGATCCCTTACATAATTTGTTAAGAAAAGAACAAAAATTTGTTTGGTCAGAGAAATGTCAAGAATCATTTGATACAATAAAGAAGCTACTGTGTTCAAAACCCATTTTAGCAATCTTTGACCCAGATCTGCCGATACATATTTATACGGACGCCAGTATACAGGGCATAGGCGCGGTCTTGAAGCAACCACAATGCAATGGAGAAGAAAAACCCTGTGCATATTTTTCAAAAAAATTAAATGACACTCAAAAAAAGAAAAAGCTATATATCTGGAGTGTTTAGCAATAAAGGAAGCAGTAAAATATTGGCAGCTTTGGCTCATAGGAAAAAAAATCTCAATTTTCTCTGATCATAAACCTCTAGAAAAAATGAATATTAAGGCTAGAACGGATGAAGAACTGGGAGAGCTCACATATTATCTATCTCAATTTAATTTCGAGGTAATATATTCTCCAGGAAAATACAACTTAGAAGCTGATAGTTTGAGCAGAAATCCTGTATTAGAATCATATGAAAATCAAGATGAAATTTTAAAAATTGTGAACTTTATTAAACTAGAAGACATCCAAAATGATCAAGAAAAAAATGAAGATATAAAACAAAAATAAATAAACTAAAATTAAAAGATAAAATATACTATAAGAAGATAGGGAGAAAGGAAAAGATTGTACTGACCGAGGAATTTAGTAAAAAAATTATAGAAAACATACATTATCTTTACTGTCATATAGGAATACAACAAATGGAAAAGAAAATTAAACCATTCTACGTAGCGAAAAATTTAACATGTAATATAAAGAAAATTTTCGACAACTGTGAAATCTGCATAAAAAATAAATCTAGAGCTAAATATAAATTTGGACTAATGTCTCATCTAGGGCCCGCTACTTACCCTTTTGAAATAATGTCTATAGATACCATCGGTGGATTTGGTAGCTCACGCTCTACAAAAACATATTTACATCTTCTGGTAGACCACTTCACCAGGTATGCCTATATTGTGACTTCAAAAACTCAAAGTTCGAGTGATTTTATAAAGATTATTAAAAAAGTGACACAGGAAAATAAAATAGGCATGATTCTATCTGATCAATATCCGGGTATAAATTCAAAAGAATTTAAAAACTTCTTAAATAAGGAAAATATACCCATAATTTTCACTGCAGTAAATGCACCTTTTTCGAATGGTTTGAACGAAAGATTGAACCAAACATTAGTTAATAAAATCAGATGTAAAATTAATGAAAAGAAGGATAAATTGGCCTGGACGACTATTGCTCACGAATGTACAAAAAAATATAATGAAACGGAGCACACTGTGACAGGATTTTCTCCACAATATCTATTAGAAGGAAAAAATGTTAATATTCTACCAGATGAACTGAAACAAAAAATAACACATAATGAGTTAATGCAAGATAGAAAAATAGCTTTGGAGAAAACTATAAAATCACACAATTATAATAAGCAACAATTCGACAAAAACAGAAAAAAATGCGAACTTAAAGTAGGAGACTTGGTATATGTTGAAAACGGAAATCGATTAAACAGGAAAAAACTGGATGAATTAAAAATCGGCCCATACCAAGTATTAGAAAAATTGTCAAACTCAATATATAGAGTAAACACAGGGCATAAAAAATTCGAATCAAATCTTTTCCACCATACAAAACTTGTTCCAGTACCAGAAGAAACCTAAAAGGCGGGGGGGGGGGGGGGAAGATGTAAATGAAGATCTTTGTACTTCATTCCTAATTGACTATAGTGGTGGCTCTGTGGAGTTTGAGCCAGTCGATGGTTACTCTATGGTTGAGCCAATGGAGGTTTGACAGAAGGGCTTGTCATTTTTTATATCGAAGATTGTTATATCGAGGTTTTACAATTGTGTCTAATGACAAAATATAATAAGATAGTGAGAATTAAATTAGAGAATCAATAGCATTAAATGTTGTTTCTCTTTTCAGGTAAGATTTGTACAGATTGTAACATGTTGTTTTGATGTCAATTGTATATTGCCACATTTGGTTTAATAAAAACAATCTCTTTTCAGAGCAACGCAATTTGTTTTGATTTCGAGATTTATCTCTAGTGCTTGATAAAGCACATTATATATATATAAATAATGTCAAATATACGCGATTTAAACCGTTAAAAGTTGTTTAATTGCTATATATAGGATTGTATTTGGAATAAGGGTTTGGAAAATGGGGAGAGATAGGATGGTATTGGAATGGACTCAGGCATACTATAACCAATTAATCACTAAACGGCCTTAGGGCCTCACCTTTAAAACACGAAGTTGTTGTTAAGAGTAGTTTTTTTTTATGGACGAAGGCGACAGACGAGCATACAGTCCACCTGATGGTAAGTGGATACTGTCGCCCATAGACATCCGCGATACATGCCAACATCAGTCCAAAATGACAAACGTTGGCACGCCGCCGGATGCGCTGCCTACCTTTGGAGATATAGGAATGGATTTGGAGAATGGGGAGGGATAGGATGGGAATGGGCTCTGGCACATCTCACTCACTATCGAAACACGTACGTAGGTTAGGGAAATAAGATAAAGTGGGAAATGCAGTACATTTCAAGGTAGTCTTCTGTGAGAGAGGGGTAACGTGGCCAGTCGAGCGCGCCCAGCGGCTGTTGGATTGCATCGTGCACTCTCCCCCTCAATAAACAGACACCCACTCGGACACACACACAAGTTGGCATTATATACTTGAATGTAAATTTACATTATCTGCGTGTAATGTATAATTTGCTGTGTCCTAGCAGGCTATTGTTAGTAATCAGTAGTTACTACATTTTGCAAATAAAAGAAATATTTTCCTGTTCCCAGCTTACAAATCCCAGCATTCCCAGTGTACACTCGCTCCGGGGAAGTCCGCGTCCGCGTGGAATTTGTACCCGACGCGGACGTCCGCATGTCGCCTCGACGCGGAACACTTGTTAGGAGGTAAGAAGAGAATTATTTTTTACTTTATTTTTACATATCTTTTTATTTGTTTCAACATAATCTAGACCTCTTTATAAAAATGTAAATAATTTTTGATTATTCTATATTTCATCTTATGAAAACGGAGAATTATTCACGTGATTTTTTTTTAAAAGATAGTATACTTATATTAATTTCAAGTGAAAATTATAAAAATTAATTAATTTCAGATTCATGCGATTCGTTTTCTCCGAAGTGTTAAGGGTGAGAAGAAAAGGTATGAAATTGCAGAGCGATGCGACGACGCATAATAACTACTACATCGTGCCCACTGTCAAACGTGAGTCAAAAGGATTGTCTACATATATGTACTTTTAATTGTTATAACTGTGTATATACTGTTAAAACGCTTGGATGCGCGTAGCACTGCTACGCTCTGTGACGTCAGCCACGACCGCTACGCGTGCTACGGCAGTGCTACGAAGGGATGGAGGGGCGAGCGCCGCCGCCGCGCTCGTAGTGCGGACGATATCTAGTCTACGACGTCGGCAATACACATCCTAATCTTCTAGAATAAGTCTATATTTGTGTTTTTTTTTTATTCTAAATTCTTTTTTTTTTCTTGTTTTGTGTATTTTGTTTATTTCCTACCTTTTATTGTGTATTATGGTGCCGAAATAAAGTTCTGTCTATGTCTAACAGTAGTTTTCTTAAGTAAAAAATAAGTACTGAAGTAGAGCATCTTTCCAGTCCGCGGACATTAATAAGAATGCTCTGTTGTGATTGGCTGATTTGAGTTGGTGTGCATGAGCAAACGTCTCTAATTAGTGCGTGCGGACGATATCTAGTCTACGACGTCGGCAATACACATCCTAATCTTCTAGAATAAGTCTATATTTGTGTTTTTTTTTTATTCTAAGTTCTTTTTCTTTTTTCTTCTTTTGTGTATTTTGTTTATTTCCTACCTTTTATTGTGTATTATGGTGCCGAAATAAAATTCTGTCTATGTCTAACAGTAGTTTTGTTAAGTAAAAAATAAGTACTGAAGTGAAAAAT
This sequence comes from Sesia apiformis, assembly GCA_914767545.1. Classification (NCBI taxonomy): domain Eukaryota; kingdom Metazoa; phylum Arthropoda; class Insecta; order Lepidoptera; family Sesiidae; genus Sesia; species Sesia apiformis. The sequence goes on along the minus strand of OU611977.1, from coordinate 2,260,796 downwards.
AAGAGCATCTTTCCAGTCCGCGGACATTAATAAGAATGCTCTGTTGTGATTGGCTGATTTAAGTTGGTGTGCATGAGCAAACGTCTCTAATTAGTGCGTATCGATAAAACTCCCACACGTGTACGCACACTTGCACTGTGAGCGCTTCAAATAAAAGTGGAGCGCGTTTTCGTGAATTGCATAGACTATACATAGTGAATGCAATGAAACCAGCGCTTTCAGTATTCACTGTCTTGTGCATGAGGGATGGTAAGGCCTTAAAACGTCACTTTTGCCAATCGGGTTGGCGAGTCTACTCGTTTACAAGGGCTGTAGTTCGTCAGCGTTTGTGGTAGCCGCCTTTGTTACCCCTTAACCGCCTTTTCCAACACCCGCGGGAAGGGATATATATCTTTACATTCAGTATGTTGTTATATGTTTAATGTATGTATTTTTTTTAGGGATCAATCTAGATGGTTCAACGAAAATTGACATCGACTGGTCATTTTTGGAATTAATCTACGAACATACTGAAGCTCACAAAAAATGCGAAATAGAAAAGCCGATCTTATGGCAAGAGGATGAAGAGGAAAAAGGTATGACAATATATAATTATACATTATTATGAGCCTATGTCTCCCCACTGCTGGATATAGGCCTCTCCCGAGGCTCTCCACCACACGCCATCCTCGGCTTTTCTCATCTAACCACCACCGGTTAATTTCTTGAAGTCCTCGGTCCACCTGGCTGGAGGAGGTCCCACAATGCGCTCCCCGGGGTCCTGTGGCAAACATGGCCTGCTCACTGCCACTTCAGCATGGCGATTCTATGAGCTGTGTCGATGACTTTAGCTCTTTGGCGAATGTCTTCGTTTAGGATCTTATCCCGCAGAGAAACTCCGAGCTATCCTCTCCGTAGCTCACCGAGTCACCTCGAACATATGGATCAGGTCAACTACACGCTTAGGAAATTAAATTGAAAGACAGAAAAATAAAAGAATAGCAATTAAACAACTTTGAACGGTTTAAATCGCGTATATTTAACATTATTTATATGCCGACGTTTCGAACACTTTGCAGTGGACGTGGTCACGTGGTCGCGGGGTGACTAATTGATTTTATTTGTCACTTGAGTTATTAAGAAATTATTTGGACTACCGTCTGAAATTTTTTTTGAACTACCGTCTGAATTTTTTAATCATACCGTTCAAAGTTGTTTAATTGCTATGTATAGTAATCGCGAAAACCTAAGAAAATATTAAATAAAAGAATATCTTACTTCTATATAATTCTATATTTCTGTATATAATAATGTTCTTAAATTCTATATTGTAAGTTTATAATTTCAATTCTGTATTTATAATGTTTTTTTTTTTAAATAACGCCACTCACTAGGATTCCCCGTCTCGTGGATCCAGAGACACAGACAAAGACAAACACAAAACCCGAAAATACATTTGTCTTATTTTTTTTTTTTATTAAACAAATGTATGTCCGACCGGGAATCGAGCCCGGGACCTTTTGTACAGCAAGGAGGGTCGCTATAGACTGTTTCCACAAGAGAGACTCCGCCTGCGGTATGCAAAACTCATGGAGGGGGAGGTCATTCATTCTCAAACACGATGGTCAACGGTCACCCCCCGCACCGCAGGCGGGGTCTGTCTTGTGGAAACAGTCTATACCAACTGCGTCAATCGATCGGTCAAAATCAAATTGCGGCGTCCTTAGAACTAAATATGACTAATATTTTCTTAGGTTTTCGCGATTACTATACATAGCAATTAAACAACTTTGAACGGTTTAAAATCGCGTATATTTAACATTATTGATATCCCGACGTATTGAACACTTTGCAGTGGACGTGGTCACGAAAAAAACCAAGAAACACCCAAATTTCAATAGAGAAGATGGTTGGCAAGTACCACCGGCTTGGGATCCAGTCATTAAATTAATTAAATCCCAAGGCCAACGCAATACTGCAAGACCTCTGGACACCGTGAGTGAATACTGCGTGCATAGGGAATGTTATGATTAAAAAATCTAGACGGTAGTCCAAATAATTTCTTAATAACTCAAGTGACAAATAAAATCAATTAGTCACCCCGTGACCACGTCCACTGCAAAGTGTTCGAAACGTCGGGATATAAATAATGTCAAATATACGCGATTTAAACCGTTCAAAGTTGTTTAATTGCTATAAATATGACTATATTTACAGTTTATAATTATATATTAATAACTTGATGTATGTATTAATAGTTTATTTAAGATTAATAGTTTATATAATATGCGATAATAGTCTCGATGCCGGCGGTCCAGTCGAGAGTCGCGATTGCGCGTACTTATGCTTAACGTGATTATTTGTAGTGTCAACCAAGTTCCGTCGTCCTTACATAGTAATATATAGCCACCGCACGTGAAATGTGTAATGATTAAATAGTGACAATAGAAAATATTGAAAGATAAACTCTGTAAAGTGAATTACCATCAAAATACCTCGCCATACTCCCCCATGTGTACTTCGAAATGCACTCGAGTGTGTGCGTGCTGTAATTACTATAACATAGTCTCATCTGACGTTTGCATATTGTTTTTAATTTTACCTTTATTTCCATAAAAAAAGTGGAGAGTGCTGAAAAGATAGATGGCGCCGCGAAGAAAATGGACAACCCTTTGCTAAAACCCGGAGAAGTATTTATGTTTGACGCGGAAAAATATAAGGAAGCTGTCGTCACTCCGTGGTATAGAAATCAAGATCAACCTCAGGTAAGAAGGTGTCAACTAGGAACATAAGCTCCTACAAAAATAGTGTAAAATATTTTAATACGCCAATCAGTAATCTAAATCTATTATACCTATCCAAAGATTAACATGTATTTAATTTTTTTATTACATTAAAAATATATAATTTGTAATTAATTAATTGAATTACATATGCATTAATATGCATTATATGCATTAATTTACGTAACAGTGCAATATCAAGGTAATTGCGCCTCTCTTCCGAGGTGTTCAATTTGAATTAAGATAGATGTTTGTTGTAGACCCCAAACACGCCTTTTATTTTTTATTTTATGTGCAAAAACTTGTAAAAGAGCGTTGGATCCTCTCAATTCTGACCGTAAAAGAGCTTGTGTTGGTACCTCTCAATTCTGACCGTAAAAGAGCGTTGGATCCTGTCAATTCTGACCGTAAAAGAGCTTGTGTTGGATCCTCTGAATTGTGACCGTAAAAGAGCGTTGGATCCTCTCAATTCTGACCGTAAAAGAGCGTTGGATCCTGTCAATTCTGACCGTAAAAGAGCTTGTGTTGGATCCTCTGAATTGTGACCGTAAAAGAGCGTTGGATCCTCTCAATTCTGACCGTAAAAGAGCTTGTGTTGGTGCCTCTCAATTCTGACCGTAAAAGAGCGTTGGATCCTGTCAATTCTGACCCGATGTATGTTATATATCAGAAGGTATCAAAAAGTCAGTGTCAGCTAGATATAATTGGCAGATAAATAATTTATCTAACGGATTGTTAACAGTTACTTTATCAGGAGGCGGTGAGAAAGGCGCCAATTCTTTTAATAATAAACTTATTTTACCTTGCATTTTGTTTTTTGTAATTATCTCCTCGACTTTTTCTAATTCTGTGATTATTTTTCAGTTTTTCCTAGTAGCAGAGATTTGCTGGAATCTAACACCAGATTCGGCTTTCCCATCTGCAACTCATAACAGCTTTAGAAGCTATTATCAAGGGAAATATGGGGTAACATTAACACAACCCAATCAACCCTTACTTGATGTCGATCATACCAGTGCCAGATTGAACCTACTTACTCCCAGGTAAGTCCATTTTTTAAATATAAAACCCTGTATATGGACTCAAGAGTTTAAGACTTCTTATTAAGGGAAGTATGGCTGACATACTTTTTTTACGTAGGGATTTCCTCATGGATATCCCTCCACCCCGGTCAGAGGCGGAGGAGTTATGCCCGATTCCTACCGGCTAAAACCCCACGGTGTATCCCCTCGCCACCTTGTGTTGGGGTTACGGGAGTGCTATTCGCATTCGTCCGCGACCCCAGTGGCAGCGGCCCGCTAATGCAGGCCCTGGACTGATGTTTGCCGGCCAATATAGGAAACACACCTTCCACCCAGGCAGTGCCCCCCGAATACCACTGGGAGGCCGGGTGGCATCTCAGGGCTGGCCACCAACGACTGGTCCCAATCTGGGAATTTTTTCTAGACATTTTGTCTTCCTCGCGGTCCGCGCGGGTAAGCCAAGGCCCTTGGTCCCGTCTCCAGACGGCATTACGATATACAGCGTTGGGAAAGAAGAAAAATCCTCCCCTTGCCTGCCCAGCGGTAGGGTTAGTGCTCGCCTAGCCCGTCCTTGTTTCACCACTGTGCCCTCTGCTATTCGAACTATTCAAAACCAGAAGGTGGCGTTTCTCTGCGTATCCCTATACGCAGAGAAACGCCACCTTCTGGTTTTGGATCGCGCCTAGTTACCGTCCACGCCTGGACATCTTTCCCTTATCCACCACCTGGGGACGCCCCCGATGGTAGACCAAAAACTCCACACGGGAAGTATGAGGTCAGATTTACACAACCCGACCAACCCTTCAATGTTTTTTACCATATTGAGGTATGTATTTTATTTTTTTTAAAAAAAGAATACTGTTTCGAAAATAAAAGCTAGGAGTCGCTTTGCACAGTCTGAAATAACTATAGAGTTAAATTTGTATAGTTCGACCAGCAAAGGTACAGTGAAATCAACGAGGCGTGAGCTTTGTATCTGTGTGAGTGGGCGCCAAATAGTTCTTACTGTACACTATCGGGGTGCACTGACAGTTCATTTCAACTTTTTACATTTAACCAGACTTTTTCATTTGGATTTTAGGCGGTCTCCGCTGAATTCCATTGAAATCGGTTCAGTAGTTTAATCGTAGATAAACAGACAGACAAACCTTACGAATTTTTAATATAGAACATGTATTAAAGGCCTGATTATTAGGCATTGCGTTTGGATGTTGATTAAATAAAATTACTTGATTAACATCCGAGCTGAAGTAATTGTGGCACTCTTTAGTTTCTACCACTAAGTTTTATAAGTCGTTTTTGTTCTTTTTATTGTACTAAGGGCCTTTCTCACCACCTCCTGATAAAGTAACTGTTAACAATTTGATAGATAAATTATCTAGCTACTACTGACTTTTTGATAAAGTATCAGGAGGTGGTGAGGTGTTGTCTAATTAAATAATTAAATTAAACTTTATTTTTAGATACGTAAATCGCAAAGGCGTAGCCCTACCGGTTTCCTCAGAGCGCACTCGCAGGGCCAAGAGGGATAGATTGGACCAAAAACAGATTTTAGTGCCGGAATTATGTCGTGTGCATCCCTTCGCGGCACCGCTGTGGTTCGCTACAGTCGCCTTACCTTGTGTTTTGTACAGGTAAGTCGCTTACCACCGATAGTATTTAGATTGAAAGTTGTCGGTAATGCAATAAACTTGTTTCAAGTTATTAATCCTTTGAGGCATAACAAAGCCGCTGCAACAAGCCCTCAGAAACTACACCACCTCTACAAGGGTGGACTCGCCAACCCGCTTGGCCAGCGTGACGTTTCAAGGCCATACATCGTTCATGCAGACTGCATTAGGAGACTCGTGTCCAGCATTGGAGGATACAAGGGCTGGTTAAGGATCCTCAGAGTTATTTCGATGATTAATTCTTTGAAGAATTTCTTTGTTTTGTACCCAAGAAACTCCGTGCATAGTTATTTCCAGAACTCGCTGAGCGACTTTGAACTTATGCATTGGGACGTTAGAGTCCACATTTCGGCGCCGTACGTTATGACTAATAGGACCCAGAAATGATTGAAGACTGTTCAAGCATTTTGGTATAGAGATTTAGAAGATATGACGAATTTTCCAATTCGTCAGTGGTTAAATCGCACTCCCACTGACGGGGGGGGGGGGGGGGGGGGGGCTACAGGTCATTCATTAGACTTCACCTTTGATGAGATGAGAAGATATCTCTATTGATGATGTTGCGTGGACGCAGTTGTGAACCGTAGCATGTATTTAACCTCTATATCTGACCCTAAAACCATTTTTACATACTTTTTTTCTACATTCCTCTTACAGAATAAACGCTCTTCTAATAGCGGACGAAATCCGTCGCGCGGTCGCAATAGACGTGGGTTTGGGTGTCGCTAAAATAGACGAGAGACATCAATGGCCGCCCCTCGACTTCGGTTGGAGTTTGAGTGACGTGAGTGTTTATTTATTTATGAGCACCAAAAATATTGAATGTGGCACCAAACGGACATGGGCCAATATTTCTAACACACTGATTTTTGTTTATTTTTCTATAAAGTAGACCGATATAGATTGTGAACCACAGAGTGGCGGTGTTACAAACATGATGACCGCACGCTTATAACATTTTCAAGTCTTCGTAGCGTGACGTCACAGTAACGGCCGCATCGTTAGACTCGTCACCGTGTACTCAACTTTCCTACACGTCACAATTCTGCATACATGTACTCGTAGTTCATCATCATCATCATTTCAGCCCTTGGACGTCCACTGCTGGACATAGGCCTCCCCCATTGTCCGCCATTTAGACCTATCGGCAGCGACCTGCATCCAGGCACTCGTAGTTACACTTACTATTTTACATAATTAAACTACAAATAAAATACATATTATACACGTACACTTGTATTATTTACATATTACATATCTACATTATACTACTTTTATATATCATACGATAATTGCCAGTTGGTTGATGTCCACAATCGATGTCCGTTATCGACCTGTACCGTAACACTATAGTTCGTTCGCGTTTAAAAAATAGTGAGTCATCGATGCAACTTGAGAGTAAAGGTGTATTCACATTGGAGTAACTAAATTAACAAGTTATATAATATTTTAAATTAAATAAAATATTTATTCGATAATATTACGAAACAATAATAAGTTTTATTCAGAATCAGAATCATTTGTATTAATGATAAAATAATTTTCATCTGCGAGTTCAATTACATCACCTAATTTCCACATTTTTTGTTCTTCCTTTATGACGTGGTCACAGCATTTTTTCCATTTATTAGCGTTAATTGTCGCTATTGCGTCATAAAATAGTCCTTTTACGTCATTTAGTTTGAACGTTGTGTTGTTGGCTGCAATATAATTTTTTATCTGGGCCCACACTATGGCGGCAATCTGAGAATTTCAATGCCATTACTTTTTACAGTTTCGTCAACTAAATATTTGTTATATCGAGGGGCAATTTCGGCGACTTTTTGTAGTAATTCCTTTTTTAAATAACTCATATCCATTGTTATCCCTTTGCTTTGAAGCCACTCTATTATTTGTTGTTTATTGGAACTTTTTGTTGGTATTTTATCAAGTTTGACGGAATGATAGGGAGCGTTGTCCATGACAACGAGGCTTTCGGGTTCTAGTTTAGGTATTATATTTTTAAACCACTCTAAAAACTTTTCACCATTAATCTCTTTGTGATAATCTTTTGTGAATTTAGATTCAAATAGTAATAAACCATCCTCCACAAATCCTTCATCGCTACGGATGTGCAAAACTATCAGCCTTTTGGCTTTTCCTGTAGGAGCTCTTGGACCGGTGGATAAACCTTCTAGAAAAGCATGTCTCGAATTTTTTACAGTTGAATCTAACCATGCTTTTGTTTTAAAATGTCCGGCATTTACCCACGTTTCGTCAAGATAATATATTTTCTTATTTGCTTCTCTATGCTGTTTTATTTGCCTGAGATATTTACGCCGCCATAAAACAATATCTTGTCTTTCTAACAAAAGGTCACGTTTCCCCGTTTTTCAAAATTAAAACCAAGCTAGTGGAATATTTTATAGAGTGTCCTACGTTTGAAAGGTGGAATAGCTTCATCGTATTGCAAAGTGATAAAATTTTATGTATGGTATTTGTTGTTTAAATATAATGAATGTACCTTTCTTCTTATTGTACATTTATGTAATTCGTCAAATTTGTTAATTGTAGATAATCGAGCTCTTTTTTTCACAGGCGATTTTATTGTATTAGTATTCTTCTGTTCCCTAATAATTTTATAAACTATCTTCTGACACTCCACACGCACTCGATGTTTTAAATACTATTTCAGTCATATTTATATCACACTATTTAAAATACTTAAAAACATTGTAAATTATTCGTCGTCCACCGCTATTAATATCAATATATGATCCACTTTTACTTTTACGAATAGGCGATGTAGCTCTATTCATTTTTAAGGGTATATTATTATGCGCAAAGGACACGTCTGTTACGTAAGAAGGGCTCGCTTGAACTGATACACGTAAACTAAGCTTTATAATTTACAGTAATTTAATTGGTCGAGGGGCGTGGCTACGTTAACGCCTATCGATGACTCACTATTTTTTAAACGCGAACGAACTATAGTCGCTTATGTATTACCTTTTTTTTTATAGAAAAAGGCGGCAGACGAGCATACAGTCCACCTGATGGTAAGTGGATACTGTCGTCCATAGACATCCGCGATACATGTCAACATCAGTCCAGAATGACAAACGTTGTCACGCCCCCGTGTGCACTGCCTAGTTTTGCAGATTGAGGAATGGATTGGGAAAATGGGGAAAGATAGGATGGGATGGGAATGGGCTCTGGCATATCTCACTCACTACTGATAATACTTCACTACTACAACGATGATTGTCTGTCTAAACATATTTTTCTAAAACGAAATCCAAAATAGCTGAATTTGAAAATAACATTGTAAAATAAAGCTTTTTTTTAAGGATTGTACTTACTGTGACGTCATCGTCGCGAGTAGCCTGTTTGAAATTTACAAATCTCGGTTATTTTTCAACGGATTTGAAAAAAAGTTTCACTAATTATTTTATTTTAGCGTAATTTTTATTTAAGTACCAAAAGTCAGCTAGTTCTTGGATTTGAACTCACGATCACACGTATGGGAGCCTAAGATACCTTTGGAATATCAATCACCATTCGATAGGTACATACATTGTTTCTACACAAAGTAATTAATAACGGGATTGATTGCCCCAATATATTCCTAATCTCACGGGCGGTTTGGAACCCCTCAGCATTCGGAGAGACGTTGCGTCTCTCTGTATGTTCCACCGCCCTTACAATGGGGAATGCTCTGAAGAATGGTATGCTCAATATAATTGCCACCTCGGGTTTCAACAAGCCCACCTCCCGTCACGGAAGTGCGATTCCATTTTGCCAGGTAATGTCAAAATAATTGTATTTATTTTTAGGTACTAAATAATGACGCGGAGAAAAACGAAAAGAAGAAACACGACGCCTCTTCTGATTTAGACGAACAGAATAATGCAATTGAAGACACGGAGTGAGTAATTTCTTTTTATATAGAGTAGGTGTCAGGCGACAGTTCTTTTAGTGGTAAGTGGCTATTGTCGCATACGAACAGGGATGCCAACATCGGTCAATAGTGACAAATGTTGGCATGTCGTCGGATTCGCTGACGTTTAAATATTTAGAAGTGATTTAATACGAATTATTTTTGCTTATGTCATTGTTTATTTTTACTTCGAAATATACATAACTTTTTTCATTTACACAAACACACACTTACACATATGTATTTATTTTATTTGAGAATAAAATAAAATAAACTAAACAGTAAGTATATAAAATTATAATACATATAGCTTATTGCCAAAAACGGATTGAACTATGTATACAATGTAAAACAGATAATATGGGCCACGGGCTTATACATTACTATTGCGTAAGAGTCATATAAATATATGTGTGTATCTATGTGTAAGTGGGTGTGGGCGTGAGTGTGTGCATGAAAAAAAATTAAATTGGTACAAAGTGAGTATTGTGTATGCAATAAGCACATCACACAAATTAATTCACACTCACTCATTTCACACACACTTTTCCTATTTATTTTATAGTGTTCTACGTGTATGATTTTCCACAGATTTTTTGATCCAATTTGATAGTTTAGATTTTCAATGGAACTTTGAACAACCTGTATAAATTAAAGTATGTACTGTCCGGCCGCTGAGATAATGCGTTCCTGACAGGTCGAGAGAGAATGGACGATGTCTTTGAAGTGGCGAAGAATTTACGATAGAAATATTATTATCGTTTATTTGCTCTACTAACGAATAATATCATTAACAACTATATCATTATGTCAACTTACAATAAATGTTATAATTTTGCGCTAAATGTAATGTTAAATAAAACGGAAAACAATATTTTTTTAAACCCATATTGCGCTGTTATAAGGCTATGTCAACTGTTTATTTTTGTAGTGATGTGCCAAAAATACTAGGCTATTGTAACGTTATCTGTCGTTATACTATAAAATAATTCTTTCTAATAATTTGATAATAATAGAAGGTACTGACGTACTGGTAAAAAATAGCAACCCCAAATGGCGTAATGGGTCGCCATTTTGTGACGCTAAAACAGTCGTCTGTTGTCGTTTCGTGCGCATAGACTACGTTCTCCAGTGTTTCTCGTTCTGTTTATTCTTGTGACCCGGCTTTCGTTTAATTGACTGTTCCTGCTTGTTATACTGACCTCGGCGCTAAATTGGACTTCGAATGTGTTTCGCATTGTGTTGTACTTTTGGTGCATAATAATGCCGAAACGTTGACAAACATTGAAAGGTGAAACCCGTGAGCTAACCACCAAGCTGCAAGATTACTTTGAGCGTGAAAAGCAAAATGGTGGACTCTTGATACCTGTAGAACGGGTACAAGAGCGCGTCTCTCAGGCGCTTGGAGTTAGCAAACGAACGATAACAAATGTTAATAAAATTGGGCCCGTCCGGCACGGAAGAAAATATTTTACGAACACCGAAGAAGAAACGCAGAACCAAACCTGTGACAGATATTGATACCTTTGACGTCGATGCAATAAGGAATCATATATATGGTTACTATTCGAGGAATGAATACCTTAACAGGACAACGCTTTTGGCATCTTTGAGAGCACCTGATTTGTTTAAGGGAGGTAAAACTGCTTTATCCAAAATTGTAAAATATGTTGGTAATATAAAAAAACAGATAAAAGAAAAGTTCTTTTAGAACGATATGATATAATTTTAAAAAGAATATTTTTTATAAGGGCAGCGAAAAAAATCGATAACTGGGATAATGTCGTTTTCATTGATGAGACATGGCTGAACGTCAATCACACGCTTTCTCGTTCTTGGACAGATGATACACAAGCGTCGACGTCGAAAGTACCAATGGATAAAGGGACCCGACTGATAATATGCCGCGCCGGTTCTGCAAAATACGGTTTTGTGGAGAACGGCTTACTGGCATTTGAATCAAAAACCACTACTGACTACCACGAAGTAATGAACGCCGCTACATTCAAAGAGTGGTTCCAGAATGTGCTATAGCCCGGCCTGCCAGAGCCTTCTATAGTATTTATGGATAATGCCCCTTATCATTCTTTGCAAATACAGAAAGCACCTACCCAAGCCAACAGAAAAGAAGAATTGGGGGCTTGGCTACAAAGAAACGGCATTGACGCAAATATGCAGATGCTAAAAGCAGAACTGATCAAATTAGTTAAAGACAATAAGCCGGCAAATGTGCGATATGAAATAGATGAACTGGCTCTGGAATACGGTCATCGCGTTCTCAGAATTCCTCCATATCATTACCAGTATAATGCGATTTAGCTAATCTGGGCTCAAATCAAAAGTTATGCAGCCCGCCACAATACGTCTCCGCCATTTGGCACAAAAAAGATGATGATCCTATTAAAAGAAGCCTGCGGGAAAGTCACAAGAGATGACCAGGCGAAGGTCGTCGAGAAAACGAAAAATATTATTTTCGAAAACTTTGACCGAGATATCAGAATTGATACTATGATTAATAATAATAATATAATTATACATGTAGGCGAAGATGATCACGAAGACAGCACCTCCTCAAGCGAATCGGAGTCTGATTAAATTTGTTTGAACCCAGTGGCAACTATTTTTCAAAATACTTTTATTGTTGTATTTTATATTAAATATTTCCGAATATTACTATCGCATTTTTATTTTCTTTACGCTAGTTACATTCAGAAATTAGACGCCAGACAGACAAGTATTGAAATTTATGCTCTTTTCTTGGGTCGGTTGAAAGAGTAAATAATAGTGTTACTTATTGCCCATCACTAGTCATGACCATGTCATGACGTCATGACAGATGTCAGGAACGCATTCTCTCAGCGGCCGGAGTTTAGATTTAAACCGGTCAAACAAGTATCAATTTTACCTAACTATCCTCAAGGGAATGTGCAGTGCCGTGATAAACTCATATAGTTGCAGGGCACCAAGAAGTTATCTTTATGTAGATACAGTGAAATCAACGAGACATGAGCTTTGCATCTGTGTGAGTAGGTGGCGAATTGTCCAATCCGATTGTCGAAATGGTTCGCACTGTGCACTATCGATGTGCACTCATGCAAGCGTAAAGCTTATGCCTCCTTGATGTTACTGTACCCTTCATTTTTAAATGTTAAAAAAAAAGTTAGAGTTCACTCAAAATTTTGATATAAGTTCAAAAAAATCAAGACAATTTTCAATTTCAAGAACTATAATATTTTTTTAATAGAGAATCAGAATTGGATAAAAAGCAATCTGAAGGAGAAGAAAAGGAAGTAGAAGAGACGAAAGAGAAGACTTTAAACGATATATTGCAAGAGAAAGAGGCGGCTGTTGGGGTAAGTTTTTTCTGTTTTGGACTTTCCTTATAGTATGAGTTACCCATAAATAGATGTATTTGATAAGTTACCGACGTCTATAAATTACCAGATGTTGTCTTTGTCTGTGTTATAATTGAAAAAATGTTTTGTGTGTTCTACCAACAGAATACTAAAATGCACAGACGAATAATACTACAGACCCAGTCACGGCGTAGCCACATGCGATAGGGAATGAATTAGATAGACTTTTACATAGTGCCTTTAAAGTTTGGGCACAGTGATGTGCCGGCCTTGAAAAACCCAGAGTGGGATGCACGATAGCAATACTGTGTCTCTCTTTTTTACGTCCTTGATACATAAGCGTTTCTCTTTTCTGTTGGACACTGAGGGATAATATCGCCATGTCTATAGGTTTCTATGTCTATGCTGAAATTAAAAAAAAAAATACAGATAAACTAAATAAAATGATTACTCTTTATTGTATAAAAAATCAATACATAATCTACTTAATACAGCGATGAAGTATTATTGAGCGGGAGAGTGCACGCTGCAATCCAACAGCCTCTGAGCGCGACCGACTGGCCACGGGGTAATGTGGCAACGTGGGGTAACTCTCACAGAAAACTACCTTGAAATGTACTGAATTTCCCACTCTATCTTATTCCCCTAATGTACGTACGTGTTTCGGTAGTGAGTGAGATGTGCCAGAGCCCATTCCCATCATATACCTCCCCATTTCCCCAATCCTTTCTCCAAATCAATTCCTACATCTTAAAAGGTAAGCAGCGCGTCCAGCGTTTGTCATTCTGCACTGATGTTGGCATGTATCGCGGATGTCTATGGACGACAGTGTGTCCACCTACCATCGGGTGGAGTCTATGGTCGTCTGCCGCCTTCCTACTATAAACAAAAATCTACGATTTCACGCTTCAGGAAAGATTCCCACACATCCTATATAGTCTTGCCAATGAAACCTGTCACGAGAAAAGAGTGATAGAAAATTTAAAAAAAATCTTGGAATGTTAAGATCGTGCGGATTCATTTATTGAAACAAAAGAAAGAAAACTGACTTTATTGACAACAACAATATTAGATGACAACAAATTGAGCGGGGAGTAACAAAGAAATTAATAATAGGGGTTAAAGTATGAAATTGCCGTTTTATAGTAATAGATACTTTGAATTGACATAAAACCTTCATGGTGTGAGTCGAGTGAAACTTTTTTCACATGATACCTATGAGGTTCTTGTTTTAAAAAATGTGTAACGTTCGATTTTCGACTTTCAATTATTTTTTTTATTCAGCTTAGACGGGAAAGATGGATACTTCGAAAATCCGAGTAATCTTTGAATACGAGTTCCGACGCGGAACTAACGCGGCAGAAACGGCTCGCAATATCAATGCTGCGTTTGGAGAGGAGACTGCTAATGAACGAACCGTGCGTTTTTGGTTTAAACGCTTCCGTAATGGAAACTTCGACTTGAAGAACGAACCACGTGGAAGACCGCCCACACAGGTGAATAACGCTGAATTGAAGGAGGTGGTGGAAGCCGATCCGAGTCAAACTACCCAGGAATTAGCGGCATGGTTTAACGTTACCTTACCTACAATATTGACTCATTTGCATCAAATCAATAAGATAAAAAAATATGAAAAATGGGTGCCTCATGATTTGACTGATCTGCAGAAAGAAACGCGTGTTGAAACTTGCGTTGCCTTGTTGAATCGGTACAGAAATGAAGGAATATTGGATCGAATTGTGACATGTGACGAAAAGTGGATTCTTTACGATAACCGAAAGCGAAAAATGCAATGGCTGAGCCCAGGTCAAACGCCGCAACAGTGCCCTAAGGCAAAGCTGACCAATAAAAAGGTAATGGTAAGGTAACTGTTTGGTGGTCTATTCATGGTATTATTCACTATAGCTTTCTCAGGTATGGTCAAGCAATAACAGCAGATGTTTACTGTGCCGAACTTCGAACAATGATGGCGAAACTAGCAGTGAAACAGCCCCGACTCGTGAATCGATCTTCACCATTATTGCTCCATGATAACGCAAGACCTCACACTGCACGAGAAACCGTTGTAACTCTACAGGAGCTGCAGTTAGAAACCATACGTCATCCTCCGTACTCGCCAGACCTTGCTCCAACAGACTACCATTTTTTCGTGATTTGGACAATTTTCTACGTGGTAAAAAATTTTCTTCCCAAGAGGCAGTACAAAATGCTTTCACACAGTTTGTCGAATCTACATCCCCAGAGTTCTATCGCAAAGGCATAAATGAACTTTCGATTAGATGGCAACAATGTATAGATAATGAGGGTAAATACGAGTATTTTGATTAAATAAATATGTTACATTTTAGAAAAAAACGAGTTTTAATTTTTCAGTACAAATCGGCAATTTCATACTTTAACCCCTAATATTAATAGTTGTGCCATAAATAATAAGTTTTATCAACCCCCATTGTCTTTGGTAGGGTTTCGAAATCGGCACATGGAGTAACGAGATGGCGTCTTCGATACCACAGACAACGGAGTACGATGAACTTATGGAACCACTACCGCCAAATTTGACCTTCTGTACTTCCGCTTCCGGTAAGTATCATACCCACTTTATTATCACTGATTTTCGGTATCTTTTTACGGTTTTAAAACTAACGATTCTTTCAGTTTCAACATATGTATTTACTATTATATATGTATATGACCTATTTGACTCCATCCAACGACGTGCTGTTAGTATTGTCCACGATCCCACTCTCACGGGCGGTTTAGAACCCCACAGCATTCGGAGAGACGTAGCGTCTCTCTGTGTGTTCTACCGCCTGTACAATGGGGAATGGTCTGAAGGACTGTTTAATATAATTCCCACCTCGGGTTTCTACAAGCGCACCTCCCGTCACAGAAGTGCGGTCCATCCGCATTTCCTCGATATGGAGGTGTCGCGCACTGTTCGGTCGAAAAATCATTTTATACCGCGAACCCGTAGGCTGTGGAACGAACTGCCTCAAGAGGTCTTTCCATTATGCTACGATATGGGGTTCTTCAAGAGAGCCGTGAATAGGATTTTGCAAGGTCGGCGGCGCGCCCGCATGCCCCCTGGTGTTGCAGGTGTCCATGGGCGGCGGTAACACTTACCATCACGCGGGACCGCTTGCTCGTCCGCCCACTAGTCTATAAACAAAATAGGGTCCTATAAAAATAGTGTAAATTATTCTAGTACTTCATTTAGTATGTTATAGTGAAAATATTAATTAATTTAAAAATAGGTCGCCAGCGAAGAAAGCGCCGTTGTAAAAAAAGAAATGGGTGGTTACAGGGAACGTCAACAATCAAATACAAAACATGACCGATCTTAAACGCCAATTAAATAGTAATTTTCTAACAGAAGAGAAACAAATTGAAATAAAGGAAAAACACAATAGTAGTATAAGTAATTTTCTGTATACCTTCTTTGAATAGAATAAAAATAATTATAAATATATATATATATCTATTTTCAGGTGGTACAAATTGGTGTGACCCTATAGAAAGACCTAGAAATCAGTTCAATCCCACTCGTTCTTACTACAAAACTGATAGCGATGGATCTTATATATCCAGGTGAGTTTTATGTCACTGTTGTTCTGAAAAATGAGCGCTACGAACGTTTTAGATAGAACAAAAAAACTGTATCTGTTTGTAATTTTTGTTTAGTTCCATAAAATCATTTTATTTTCTCTAGAACTGTTGTTGTCGATACGCACACTAGGCGCATCTGCCTCGCGTTTCGCGAAAGCTGCCCGAGGTATGTGCACTCGGGCCCAAGCAAACCTATTCAATATATATATCCACCCAAATGGTGGGTAAACACAATAACAATTCTTAAGGACTTACTTACCAAAGGTGGTTTGACCACGAACAAATATGGAACGTGTACCTACGTTAGTCCCTACCAGACGTGACCTACTTTACTGTGATTGAATAAATACATACATTCCCAATAGATACTTGTATAGTAATCCAGGTCTCGTGTCCTTTGGCGAGCTATGGTTCCGCAACTCACAGACAACGGCAAATCACCCCGAGATATTACTCCAAAATAAACAATCACAATTACAACAAACACAATTACAACCAAAACACCCGCGTGGCACAAGGATATCCGCGATCCAAGTCCAATTAATCAAGCGCGATTATAATATCAACCGTCCGAGGCCGCGATGTGAACCTAACTCCCCTCGCCGCCGAGCGCGCTCGCCATCCTCAAATCTCAACCCGCCTTCAATATTCGCGGACAAAAAATGTTGCGTCTCGAAATCTTCCCGATATGCGGGTAAGCTACAAAACGCTCGCGCCAATTTCAAACAACTGTTATATATATTATTTTAAATTAGTTGCCGTGTTTCAAGTTTTAATTTACCCCTCCCTCACATAAATGTACTGCATGTATTTCCTACTTTATCGTATTTCCCCAATGTACGTACGTGTTTCGGTAGTGAGTGAGATATGCCAGAGCCCATTCCCATCCTATTCTATCCCTCTCCATTTTTCCAACCTTTTCCCCCAATCTATTCCTTAATCTGCAAAGGTAGGCAAGCGCATCAAGGCGCGTGGCTACATTTGTCGTTCTGGACTGATGTTGGCATGTACCGCGGATGGACTGTATGCTCGTCTGCAGTCCATTTTCTATAAAAAAAGTTGAATTATTTCCGTGACACGTGTAGGAAAGAAATGTGTCAAATTGACACAGTTTTTTATTTGTTATCAATTTTAAAAATCGTATTTGTAACAATGAACCAGTTTCAACTACATCAGCTTACAACTTTTTAAACATTATTTTCCATAAAATGTACGGGAAATGGCGAATTCTCGCTTCGTAGTGACACTGACACATCAGTATATATAATTAGTAATAACAAAATCTTAATAATAAGTACTAACATAGTCTATAAGTTAAAATTGTTATTAACACTAAAAAATGAAATATGGACCTTGTCTGAAATAAATGAATTACATCAGTCCTTTTTTGTTAAGTTATATAAATTAATATACAAAAAATTATATAAAAAAAAACATGATTTTGTCCTACTATACTCGCATAAAACTTAATGATGCATTTCACCATTTTTTTTTTATTTCATACCTAAAAAAAAGGGTTTGACAAATTCAAAAATCTACGAACTTTTTAGATATCTTTAAACGAAATCATAGCCTTTCAAAGTGTGACGTCACGATACATACAAGTGATATATCGTTGTATGTAAAAGCGATAATAAAGCGGCTGTCACGGGCCCCGAGTAACCACACCACCACCTATAAAAAATTGCATTCGCCAACCCACTTGGCCAGCGTGACGTTTTAAGGCCATACATCCCCCATGCACCAGACAATGTGCATGACAAGGCCCGTGTTCAGCGGTGAATACTGAAAGGGCTGCTTGCATCATGAACAATATCGTTGAATATTGTTTATGAAACTACAACATATGTCGTAAACCTTTTTTGTTTTTCTAGAATCTGCCTTTTAAAGATTACAAAGTGAGCCCCGTTAAGGATCGTGTATATTGTGACGTCATCGTCGCGAGTAGCCCGTTTGAATAGACCTATATATCTCGTTCATTTTCCAACGGTTTTCAAAAATTATTTCACCTTACACACTATTTTAGCACATATTACTATTTAAATATTAAAAAAAACCCGTATTTTTAAACACGGTGAACTTCTCCATTGATGATGATGATGTACATTTTGTTGCAGCGACTTCACTGACACGGATGACTCGGACCTCAATTCAGTTGGCAGCGATGAGGACAATGACACTAGTGGATTTGGAAGCATATCCACCTGTCACGGTTAGTGAATATTTTTTATATACAAAGAATATAACATATTTTATTTATAAACAAAAATTCACAGCAAAACAGTATATGAAATTATTATACATAATAATATACATAAAGCTTATTGCCAAAAACGGATTTAACTATGTATACAATGCAAAACAGATAATATGGCCGATGGGCTTATACGTGAACTATTGCATAGGACTCGGTTAAATATATTGTTTTATCCGCGATACGCGGAGTCAAAGTTCAAAAATGAATCCAAAAGTTCTGACCTTGTAACCTCCTGTAACAGGTGTCCTGTTCACTCACTCTCGATCTTCCTGGGGGCCCCCGGAACTGATGAACAGGGATGCGCTTAATAGCGCCGTTGCAAGGTCGTCGATCACTATTTTCACTATCACTGCCATACATCGAGCACTTATTATCCAAGTATGGCTACTCGCGTGCCCCAAGGTCTCCCAAAATGTGCAGCCTACTTGCACCACAACAAATTGCGATCGTATCGCACAAGGATCAATGGCCGACCCGACTCGCCGTAGGGTCACAAACTAACTAACGGGCGATCCGCGCCCGCGCAGCACGTGAATTCACCCCTCACCCCGCAATACCCGAACAAACCCCCGTCCCATGCAGAAGAAGTCTACATGCTACTCCACGGGGAGGCGGGAGAGAGATGTGACCGCTCTTTTCAGTATTGAGCCACCCACAAGGACCTCCGCAACCCGGGGTATTCCATCCGCTCCGCGAAACAAATTAACAATGCGCCCCCGGCGCCAAAACAACGGCGGTAAATTAGCGTCCTTGATTAAAACCAGGTCACCGATGCCTGGTGGGTGGGTCTTATCAGTCCACTTAACGCGCTGTTGCAAAATGTGCAAATACTCCAGGGACCAACGTTTCCAAAAACTCTGGGACAATTGTTGCAACAATTCAAAGTGCGACAAACGATTAGAAGCCACCCCTGTAAAGGGGTACTCCGGCAGGGCGTTAAGTGGCTGTCCTATCAAGAAATGACCTGGAGTTAGAGCCTCTAAGTCATTAGGATCTGACGAGAGCGGACATAAAGGGCGCGAGTTGAGGACGGCCTCAATTTTACAAAATACCGTTACAAGTTCCTCAAACGTTAATATCGTTTCTCCGATAACGCGCCTTAGGTGAGTTTTGGCTAGGAGGACTAAACTGCCAGGTGATGCCCCGACAAGATAGGGACATTCCAAGGTCTAGCTGGTTAGACTCTAAAAACTTATATAAATCCTTAAGGTAGTGGTCAGTACCCCGATAGTTGGTTCCGCAATCAGATCGAATTAACGCTGGAAGTCCGCGGCGGCTAACAAATCTACTAAATGTGGCAACAAACGCCTCCGTACTAAGAGCCGAAACTACTTCCAGGTGAACAGCCTTGGTTGACAGACACACAAAGACGCACAAATACGCTTTCTCTATCTTCGCATTTCGAAGTCGCGACGTCTTGACCATGAACGGCCCGGCAAAATCGGTGCCAACTCCGGCAAAGGGTCTGGTCCCCGTGACCCGGTCTGCAGGCAAGTTTCCCATCATGGGCTGCAGCGTCGCTGCCTTCAATCGATAGCAAGGCAGGCAACGAAAAATTATGCCACGGACGGTCCGTCTGGCTGAGAAAATCCAAAATTCACGCTGCAAGATGGCTAACAGAGCATTGCAGCCAGCGTGAGAATTTGTTATATGCCGGTCAGTCACCAACAAACGCACTAGGGGCCCATCCTTGGGCAACAACAATGGGTGACGAACCCCAAAAGACAAATTGGCGTGACACAATCTACCACCAACACGGATATATCCCTCAGCGTCAATAAAGGGGTTGAGCCTTGCAACGGCTCCCTTGAGTTTGGGTCGGCCACTCCGGAGCGTCTCAAGTTCTAAGGCGAAATGTTTCGTCTGCACTACGCGAATCCAATGCAGAAGGGCCATTTGGCGCTCTTCTGGCGTGAGAACAGGAGACAACCGTTTTTCATCCGGATGCCGAGCGTTATGAACGAAGCGCTGTATCTAGGCAGTCACGCCAAGTAATTTGGACAAGGAACTGTAGCGATCGAGCAGAAAATCGGTGCCCTCGAGTGGCTCAGTCAAGACACTGGATGTGAGCCAACCAATGAGGGGAGGAGTAACCAAGCACTGGTAACGTGGCCAATCCACTTCAGGATGTAACAACCACTGGGGCCCCCACCACAAATGGTGGTGAACCAGATCCGGCGCATCTAAGCCACGAGAAGCACAATCAGCCGGATTCAACTCCCCTGGGACATGTCTCCAAATTAAAACCGTCTCCGAAGCTTGATTTGTGATACTCGATTAGCTATAAAGGTTTCTAACGTGTGCACCGAAGTTTTCAACCAACACAGAACGATCTGACTGTCAGTCTAGGCGAAAACTGTTCCAATGTCCACACTACGCCCGAGCGTAGAGCACACGTGATTCAATAAGCGGGCAAGAAGCGTCGCACCACATAATTCCAACTTCGGAATTGTATGTCGAGTCCGAATAGGGGCAACCTTGCTCTTCGACATAACTAAATTAATTTTTGTCTCCCCTGTGGTACTTACCGTACGTAAGTACACCACGGCCGCATATCCACGCTCGGATGCGTCACAAAATCCGTGGAGGGATACTGAACATTTCCCAACCGGAAGGAAGCGTCTAGGTATTGCAACCTGATTTATAGCCGGGACGGATGAGAAATAAGATTCCCAATCGTATAACAACTCTCCCGAGAGAGGCTCGTCCCATGAGAGTCCCGCAGTCCACAGTCGTTGCAGAAAACACTTGGCCTTAAATATAACCGGACTGATCCAACCGTTCGGATCAAAGGTCCGGGCTACCGTGGACAGAACAGATCTCTTAGTCCATACCTTAGAGGAGGTCAATTCCACTCTGTAGGTAAACTCATCGTGGACTGGCATGTACTGCACTCCAAGAAGGGCTATCAAATTCAGGCTATCCGCATTTTCAAAGAGATGAGGGTCTTGTTGATGGTCCTCCGGCAAACCGGAAAGGAGATCCGGTGAGTTGGATAAACATTTTCGCAACTCATAGCCACCGGTTCCCAGAAGCCCTATCAATTCATCTCTCAAGGCCTGAGCCTCTTCGAGACTAGATGCTCCGGTACAAATGTCATCAACATAAGCATCCGTTTCCAAAACAGCGGCTGCGCGGGGAAAACATAAACGCTCGCGCTCCGCAAGCTCCAACAATGAGCGAATCGCAACAAACGGGCTAGATTTTATGCCGTACGTATTCGTGTTGAGCTCGTAAATCACCATCGGATCCTCCGGATGCTCACGCCATAAAATCAGCTGATATCTCCTATCTTCTGGGTGGATCAGCGTCTGACGGAACATCATCCGAATATCGGCTACAAAGACTACTTGAAGCCTCCGGAAGCTGGTCAGAATGTCTGAAATGTCCTTTTGCAATTTAGGACCCGCATGCAGACATTGGTTCAGCGAGACCCCGGTGGTCGTAGACACTGAACCATCAAAAACCACCCGAATCTTTCCGGTAGGGGTCTTTAAAACCGCATGATGGCTCAGAAAATAGTGTTCATTATGTTGCCAATCAACGGCCGACACCGACATATGCCCCAAATCCACGTATTCTCGCATGAAGTCGACATACTTCTGCCGAAGGACTTTATCCTTAAGCATGCGCCGCTCCATGGAAATCAAACGTCGTTCAGCAACGTCCCGAGAGCGTCCAAGGGCAGGTCGAACCGCTAAAAAAGGCAAACGGGTGATCAAACGGCCCGAGCGAAGGCGACCAGTATTGTTCTGGTAGAACAGCTCGCATTCCATTTGCTCTGGGTCAACCCGGGAAGCTGCAGGGGGCTCTTCCACTTCCCAAAATCTCTGAACCGCATCAGAGAGAACTGAACCTACAGCAACAACATCAAACTCTTGAGAATTGGCAGTTGTTGACACTGGGCCCATAATTACAAATCCGAATGAAGTCGGGACAGCGACTAAACCATCTCGCTGTAAAACCCGCTTAGGTCCACACAATAATCTTCCAAGGACATCCGCTCCAATCAGGAGATCAATCGGGCCTGGGGTGTGGAAGTCGGGGTCTGCTAAGTCCAAGCCCGTCACCAAACTCAACACAGCAGACGGTAATTCTTGCTGTGGCAAATCACCAATCATCTCATCCAACACAATTGCCGGAGCCTCAATCTCCGGGTGAGACGAGGTGGCAGGTGTACAATTGAATTGTGTGTGACCGATCACACGCACCTGCACCTTACCAATACCTCGCACATTGTGGGTACCGGTGTGAAGGCGTAAGCCTAACTGTCTCGCCAACTAAGATGACACAATGCAGCCTTGGGCCCCCGAATCTAATAGAGCACGAATCCTCATGTGTCCCTTGGGTCCCCGTACCATAGCCAAAATAGTTGGCATGAGTACGTAAACTGACTGAACGGCTGCAGTTGGCGAGTGGGCAGGTAATTCCTATAACTGGGGCCAATTAACCCCGGAGCGCTCCACATGCGCTAACGGGTCCCAGTTATGGTATGCTGGTCGGCGATCCACCTGAGTCAACTCAGGGGTAATGTTGCCCTGCGAGCGTTGGGAACGCGGTTGACGTCGCTCCAAGCGCGGTCGTTCCGCTAAAGGGGGATAATCTGTAGGAGCACTTCTTCGGGGCGGTAAAGATCTCCCGGCGATCACAGCAAAATCGCGGCGGCCGCCATCATTAACTCTTCGAGGAGGAGTTACCCGGCCCCCGCCCCTAGGGGAAGTGGAGCCCCCGCCCGTACGGGGAGGAGAACGGCGGCCTTCAAACCGAGGAGGGGTCCGTGACCCTATTCTGGGTGCAACCACCCGGCCGCGACTAGCCTCCTCGCCGTTACCGTCACGACTATCCCTATGGTTGACGCCGTTCCGATTGGCGCATAGCAGGGGGTGATGTCGGCCTAAACATTGCTGACATATACGCGATCCAGCAGGGCACTGCTGAATCAAGTGCTCTCCCAAACAACCATAGCACCAGCGGCGCTGGAATGCTATGTTCCGCCTACCTCGTACCGCCAGGCCCTCAAACCTCCTACACGAGACCACCTTGTGGCCTTCCGCCTTGCAATATAGGCATCTGGGTAAAGTGCTGCCAGTGGCGACAGCATACCGTTGTCTGGGGACCCGATTGTTCCGCTTAGACCATTCCCGTCTAGGGGGTGCTTGGGAAGTGGACGGGATGGCCGCATCCGAATTATCCGCCAACCTACACTCGTCCTCCAAGAATTTCAATAAATCCACGAATTTGGGCAATTATGTTGCGCTGTCACCACCGTACTTATATTCAAACCGGGCCCTTAGCTCCGGAGACAGCTTACCCAACACAATGTGGACTAAAAGAAATGACCAACTATCTACTGGCAAATCAAGTTTACTTAAGGTATTCACCGCCCCCAACAACGGGTTTAACAATTCTAACCTTAATGAGGAAACCCGGGTGACCTTAGGTAGTGCCAGGATCAGTGCCACATGTGTGTCCGCCAAACGTCTCACGTTCTGATAACGTTCTGGAACAACAGCGTGCGTGCTGTGACATAATTTTCATTGTTAACATCCAAATGTTGGATGAGGCTGCTGGGTTCTCCCCGAAGAATGGAGCGTAGATAAGCCATCTTTTGGCTATTAGTTAAATCCTCCCTGGAGTCTACCAGGCTATCGAACAGATTTACAAAGCCGATCCACTGTTCGAGCCTTCCGTCAAAATGTGGGAGATCCAAATTGGGAAGCCTGCTCAACAATGCCGGAGGGGTTGCCTTCCCCTTCCCAGAACTCGACGGCAGACCTTCAGTCTCGTCCGAAAGGGAGACTGCCCTTTCAGTGATCGAATCAGCTAACTCATAACACTGATTCACGTCGGCCTCGATCCTATCCACAACCTCAGGGTCAAGATCCGGCGAAAGCTCGGTAAATTTCGCGTAATGTTGGCCTAACTTATCTATCCGTGCCGGTAAATCCTGATACCTTTTTATTAGGGCACCATGACGATCGGGTCTGTCAATCAAAGTAGCCGCCGAAGCCAACCATCGGAGTTTCGCCTTAATGTTTCCACTAATGGACAATGCTGACATGATTGCGTCCCTAAATGTAATAACAAACAACAAATAAAAATAATATATAATATTCAGTTTAAAGGTAGTGGCCTAACAAACAAACAGGCCTCACCTACAAATTCAATTCTTATCAATTACCGAGAGCAACAATTATCGATAATACAAGAAAAAAATAATATATTATATGGGTACTAATTGCCTAACTAAAAACGGATCAACTACCAACGCGTCTTAGTAAGTAGTAGTAAATAATAATAGTCATAATATTATAAATGACTGTACGGGTACTAACAATTCATAGGTATACAGACGGAAAACATATACAGTACAACCCTCGTCTGAGTACCGTTTTAGTATTTCTACAAAAAAAAAACAAAATTTATTGTGGGCACAAAATAAGTAAACAGAAAATAATGTGCAATACAATATTCCAATACGTAACAGGCACACCAAAATCGACACCAATACGCGAGAAGAATTAAAGATAATCTAAACAAAATTCCAATTAAAGTACTACGTGGTCAATACCTATCCGTCTCAGGTAACCCAAATAGACAACAAAACACGTAAACTAAATGTTTAAATCACAACTCAATTGATAACATAAATAATTATTAATTTGAAGGTAGACCCGCACAATAGGTAAAGGCCAGTCACTAACAAAGGAATGTGAACCAAAATTACCCACCATAAAAATGTTACAACATTAATTTGTTCTTTAAGTTTAACATTTCGAATATTTCACAATAACAAAGTAATTTAAGATTAAACTCTTAAAAAACGGGTAGACCTTGGAATATGATGCTATTGAGAAAATAATAATTTAACTTATGCTTATGTTTCACTTTTAATATAAGGTCCATATGGCCTAACCACGCTCTGCTACCAATGTTTTCGATGTAGCAGGAGCGTGGACCCAATATACGCAAGGCCCTCAACACGTGAAGTTACAATTATTACGAACAAATATTGAATAATGACAAAACAAAAAAAGGAATGGTTGATGACGGTATCAACCACGCTCTGCTACCAATGTTTCATCCGCGATACGCGGAGTCAAAGTTCAAAAATGAATCCAAAAGTTCTGACCTTGTAACCTCCTGTAACAGGTGTCCTGTTCACTCACTCTCGATCTTCCTGGGGGCCCCCGGAACTGATGAACAGGGATGCGCTTAATAGCGCCGTTGCAAGGTCGTCGATCACTATTTTCACTATCACTGCCATACATCGAGCACTTATTATCCAAGTATGGCCACTCGCGTGCCCCAAGGTCTCCCAAAATGTGCAGCCTACTTGCACCACAACAAATTGCGATCGTATCGCACAAGGATCAATGGCCGACCCGACTCGCCGTAGGGTCACAAACTAACTAACGGGCGATCCGCGCCCGCGCAGCACGTGAATTCACCCCTCACCCCGCAATACCCGAACAATACCGAACATATATGTATGCCTGTATGTGTTTTTGTGTGTGTGCGTGAAATAAATATTGATAGTGAAAAGTCTAATTGTCATACCATACATTTTCAGGGAGGGTAGAAAACATTTTTTATTTAAAAAAATCCCCGTAACTTTGCTAGAGCCATTCATCTTATGCTATCCTATGTCTCTTTTGTCGATTTTTTTTTAAATATAAATATGGTGTCTACCGAGTATACAGTCCACTTGATGGTAAGTGTATACTGTTGCAGTGCGACATGCGCGATACATGATGATACCGCATTAGTCAAGAATGACGAACGTTGACACAACCCCTGATGCGTTACTCACCCTTGTACACTTTGGAATGGATTTGGAGAAAGGGTTGGGAAAATTGGGAGGATTATAGGATGGGATTGGAATGGGCTTTGGCATATCTCACTACCGAAACACGTAATACACATCGGCTTTTAGAAAGAGACTATCGGTTTGTTTCGGTTTTGTGGAGCGTTACGACCATAGAGTACATACCCAATAGAGACGAAATGCTACTCATTTTGTTTGAAAATATTTCCGTCAAATCACCGCGGTGACAACTGCGCTCTGATTGGTCGACCCAAGGTCAAACATAAACTCTAGTGTTAGGCACGCAAATATCGATATCTAAGAATAAGTATTTTTGTTGGTATATAAAAAAAAATTAACTGATGATACAAAACACTAATTGCTACGGCTTGCACTTGACTTTTTAATCCGGTACTTAAAATAGGCCAACAGCATAGTTACACCTAATTCGAACTGGCCTTAGATAAGATGCAGTGTCCAAAGAAGAGTATTCCTAAATTTAAACATAAACATAATTTTTGCAGTACTTTCTTATTACTTTTTTATTCTAGGAAGTAAACGATGACCTCAAACGTTCAGGTGTCGATATTGTCAAATAACGTCACCTACTTATTTCTAAAATCATATCTACACTACTGCCTTATAGATCGTATTTTTCGATCAAGATCTGATAAACTTAAAAAAATCGATAAACATAATATGTCCAGCACTACGACGTTAGATCGACAATGGACATTAAAAATAAGTGCAAAGTTATTTTTTTAAATAAAATGTAATAATATACCTACTTTACTCGTAAATATCGAAACATAATTTCATTTTCTTAGTCCAACACTAGTAACAAGTTCGTAGAAATAGAAAGAGATGATGCAACGAGGTTGTAACTAGGTAAAAACAAGACGCATAGATACTTGTCAATTGTTTCATTTTGATTGACCAGTTTAGCTTGAGCCGTGATAAAATGGATGTGAATTGAAAAATTCTATATTTATTGTTACTTACCGATGAAATGTGATGCCGTCTGTTTTAGAGTTCGATGTTTTACTATTTTTACCACACCAACGAATCGAACAGAAAGACATTTTAACAGCAAATCTCGTGTTTTATAATTATACGGAGACGTACACACAGGTCACTTTCTGGTGCCATACTATTTTGGTGCATGTGAGAGTTGATATTTATTATAGGCAAATCACTGATCAGTTACGGAATTGGATGGCCAGTATTACCGCTCTATAGGGTATAATACTCTATGGTTACGACAGAGACTACGCTCTACAAAACCGAGCTAGCCGGCTCTACAAAACCGAGCTAGCCGATCATAGTCGATGTGTATTACTGTCGGCCGGGATGTGTACATTGGGGGAATGGGATAAAGTGGGAAATGCAATAAATTTCACTGTGGTGTTCTGTGAGGTCTCGGGGTAACTGTGACTATTGTCATAGCTTTAAGAACAGCCTAATTATGTAATAGACTTTAGTACATACTTCATTTATTTATATTTTAATAGAAAATATTCGGAATACGAGCATACAGTCCACCTGATGATAAGTGGATACTGTCGTCCATAGACATCCGCGATACATGCCAACATCAGTCCAGAATGACAAACGTTGGCACGCGCCCGGATGCGCTGCCTACCTTTGCAGATTAAGGAGTGGATTGGGAAACTGGGGAGGGAGGGATAGGATGGAATGGGAATGGGCTCTAGCATATCATTATTATTATTTCATTTATTACTGTTTGTCATACTGATTCATTTCCTTCGGGGAAATTCCCACACAATAAAATATTCTTAACGAATAATCATTGATTTAAAAGTATTTCTATGGGAATAATCACGTGAGTCCGGATATAGGAAGTTGTTTTGGGAGTGTGGCTATATTTGGCTTTAGCGGAATATTCTTGTGGCCCCCTGTGGCCTTTCAACGGTCACGGGACAATGGCATAATATTTTTTTGATTGATTTATTTATTCAATGCTATCGTGTACACAGGTAGGAACTTACACTTAAGTACATGACCTTGCTACTAATTATTGTTATTATCGAGGTGCTTATTAATGTGTAAGTCAGTGTTAGAGGCCATCGTTAAAGAGAATCAATGATCTATGGATTAACGTTAAAAATATTTTTGATGGCTATGGAGCGAATAATATTTTTGGTTATACTATATTTGATTATCTTTTGGACGTTTCATATTCCTGGCGGCAGTGAATTGTGGATAACGTTTTTTTTACATTTAGTAGAATAAATGAAATCTATTAACTGTTTGTTTTTCCAAATCAAAGTAATTAAAATGTTCAGGACTAATTTAAATAGGAGAAGTAATTTTATCTTACTCTCCCAATGTACGTACGTGTGTCGGTAGTGAGTGAGATACGGAAAGATATAATAATATACCCACATACGCATAGAAAAATAATAACATACGTGATATAGTGAATACATACATATATACATACACGCATACCTTATATATAATAGATATACATACATTATAAATACTAATATACTAATCGGTAGTGAGTGAGATATGCCAGAGCCAATTCCTATCCAAATCCATTCTTATATCTCCAAATATAGGCAGTGCATCCGGGGGCGTGGTCTGGCCTGATATTGGCATGTATCTTGGATGTTTATGGATGTATTCAGTTACCGCCAGATGGACTGTGTCCTTGTTTGACGCCTTTTTTAATACTAGCAAGTTATTAAAATAATTTGTACGCTACGCTCGATATATAATTTTTAAGAAAATCACCGCTGTTTTGTACAAAATTTGATTATTTTTTTTCATTACGTCAATGTATTTTGACTTGTTACTCGTAATTCAATGACCTTTTTCAAAATGTTACTTTTTAAAATGACTTACTAACATGTTACCTAAAAGCCAGAACCACAATAAGTGTTAAAAATTTAGTGCTTTTTCTGTAATTAATTTTTTAAGATGAAATCGGGAAATTATGAAAAAAAATTAAAAGTCGAATTACTCGAAAACCAGTCATTTTTGCCTAGGACACCTAATCATAAAATTTACTACAAATGATCTCTACTATAACCTCCTCAAAGGAATACGTCGAATTTCCTGTAACCCTGTATATGTACAGAACAAAACACCGTGTTGTGGGTTTTTAAATATATCAATTTAATATTCTTTATAACTCGCAGCGGGTATGGGCGTTCGTATAGAATACAAAACGCTCCACGAAGCAGA
The DNA here is from genome assembly GCA_914767545.1 of Sesia apiformis. Lineage (NCBI taxonomy): Eukaryota > Metazoa > Arthropoda > Insecta > Lepidoptera > Sesiidae > Sesia > Sesia apiformis. The sequence continues at coordinate 2,231,184 of OU611977.1, read as the reverse complement.
AGCAGTCGACGTGGAACTCGCGAGTCGCGTGAACGCGGCGCCGCCGCCCGACGCGGCCGACGACGCGCGCGACCGCCGCGAGTGCGCGGCGCGGCTGCGCGACGGACGCGCGCCGGGACCGGTGAGTTACGTAGCTAAGTGACAGGGACTGTGGAACTGTTTTGTATCTAGCAACTATGCGACTACATGACGCGACTACGAAACCAACAGGTGAGTCCTATGCATAAATGACAGGGACTGTATAAGTTTCTACAAAAATAATGGGAAATATTTTAATGCACGTCTCGTACTCGTGCGCCCGAGCGATCGCTGGTATCGGCATACCAGCGATCGCTCGGCTAGTTCCGTCGCGTCTCAGGTGCGGCTCGGTTTTCCCGAGCCCGCCAGTTTGAAGAGCAGCTTCACGCCGGGAGGCCACTCGCGTTCGACCCCGCTCCGGCACACGCGTACCTATTATATATTATATACCTAAAGGGTGGGCCATTTAAAATTTGGAATTTAATTTGGCTGAAAAAAAAAAAACTCATGGATATTTTTTCAAAAGTATGACTTTATTAGAAAGAGTAAACATTGCCATTAAGCATGGAACACAATATCATTCAAATGACTTCCACGACTGGCTTTACAGTACCCCATTCTATCAACCCAATTTTTCAGCACATTTTCGATTGTTTGGGCTTTTATCTCATAAATGGCAGCTTCGATTTCATGTTTCAAGGCTTCAATAGTCTCTGGATGGTTAGCATAACACTTATCCTTAACGGCTCCCCACAGAAAACAGTCCAACGGAGTCAAATCACAGCTGCGAGGTGGCCAATTGACATTAGAATTTCGGCTGTTTATGCGATTTTCGAAAACAGTGCGCAAAATGTCGATTGTTGCGTTGGCTGTGTGGCAGGTAGCGCCGTCCTGTTGAAACCAAATGTCGTCCATGTCATCCTCTTCAATTTTTGGAAACAAAAATTCGTTGAGCATGGCACGGTAACGCTCGCCATTGACCGTTACGGCGTTTCCTTGCTCGTTTTCAAAGAAAAATGGTCCAATGATACCGCCGTACCAAAAGCCACACCAAACAGTCACTCGTTGTGGGTGCATCGGCTTCTCCATGATGACGCGTGGGTTTTCTGCGACAATTTTGCTTATTGACATAGCCTCCGAAGTGGAAATGAGCTTTATCGGAAAAGATGATTTTCCGGTAAAAATGCTCATCTTCAACCAAGCGATCTTCAGCCCATTGAGCGAACCGATAACGCGTCGGATGATCATGAGGGTTCAGTTCCTGGACTAATTGAACTTTGTAAGCCTTCATGCCAAGGACTTTATGCAAAATTCTCCTCAGTGAAGTGCGAGAAATGTTCAATTCCTTAGATCGATGACGAGTTAATGTTGATGGCTGTTCAAGCACACTCTGAGCAACAGCAGCAATGTTTTCGGCTGAGCGCATTGGACGAGAACGTGAACGGGTTCTTTTGTCCAATAACGATCCATGTTCACGAACTCGCTTCACAAATTGATCCACAAACTGCGTTGAAGGCACTCGATTTCTGCCAAATTTATTACGTAAATTTCTTACAGTTTGGGTAGAAGACTCACCACTTTGAAAGTAAGTTTTTAATATTTCCCAATTTTCTTCAAGCGTAAAGCGACCCATTTCGTAAATGTCAAACATAAAACTAATTTTCTGTCACCTCATAGATGTCATTATACCTTTCAAACTCAAAATAAACGGTAGTTCAAATTCCAACTGATAGATGGCCCACCCTTTATATCACACTATTTAATAAACATCCCTCGAGTATATGTGGACTCATTTATACGAACTTCCCTCCACATGTCAATCAGTACACAAAAACCTAGCGACTATACGACTACATGGTGCGACCACGTGACTGACTAACGTCGAAACAGGTTAGTTATGTACTTTAGTGACAGGAACGGTATAATATAATTGGTGTCTAGCGACTACGCGACGTACGGGCGCCCGAACTTGTCGAGTTATGTACTTAAATGACAGCGACTATAGACATGGTTTGTACTCGGTGACAATATATGACTATATGGTGCGACTACGAGACGGACGAGCGCCGGAACAGATATATAAATGATTGGAGACTGTAGAAATAAATAATTGGTACTTATAATTCAAGTTTTAATTTCATGGAATTCTGACAATTAAATGGTCGAGACTGAATCTTATCCTCTTTTTTTAAAACATGTGCTATACGAGGACAGTCTTGTCATTTCATTGCAACAATGTTGACTACAAGTTATCTTATATCTCTTATTATTTCTGGCGACATTCAAATCTTTTTTTTTTTTTACAGTACATCGAAAAATTTCACTCATCTGTAGCTACCCACAGAAAAGAAATTATAGAAAACGGACTCCTAATTAAAAAAGACCAACCAATCGCGGGCGTATTGCCCGAACAGACCCGAGAGGTCGCCAAACCGAAAACCGACGCCGAAATCGAACAAATCGCCGACCGTTTATCGAAAATCGACGAGAGAAGCCGAGAATTATTCGACGAAATATTCCCATATGGCAACACTGATTTACTCGAAAGCGGTCAAATAAATTTAGAGTCCATAGAGAAAAATAAAAGGGTTCTTTTGGCGGAATTGAAGAAGTCATTGCCAGAGGATGAAATTAAGAAGTTGAATTGCTTCTCTATGGTTGATATTGACATAGACTCGTCAAATTTCAGAAATGAAAAAGTGGAACATGTTGGTTTTGATACCATAGACAGTTATGTGGAAAAAGTTAATACGTGGCAGGAACAGTACGAATTTAAACCTTATTATGAGGAGATTAAAGGCGATAATAAGGAATTCGATTTCGATTATCAGCCGGATTTGGAAGGACACCCGGGACCTAGTCCTAGTCTTATATTACAGGTAATTTAAATATTTTTAATACAAATTCGGTTGCTTTGTTACCGTCAAAACGGTCGTCTTGTTATTGTCAACACTACAAGTCTTGTTATCGTTAAAATGGTAGCTTTTTTACCGTAAAAATGGTAGTCTTATTATTAACAAAATGACGGTATTGTATCGACAAAATAGTAGCCCCGTTAGCAGGTCTCGTTATTGACAAAATGGCAACTCTGTTGCTGTAAAAATGGTAGTCTTGTTACCGTCAAAATGGTGGTTCAACAAAATAGTTACCGTAAGAATGCTAATCTCGTTGCAGTTAAAATTGTAGAATCGTCAAAATAACAGCTTTCTTTCCATCAAAATGATGGTTTTTTTTATCGATAAAATGATAGGTTTGTAACCGTGAAAATGGCAGACTGGTTACCGTGAATTACCATCACGTGAGACCGCTTGCTCGTCCGCCCTCTTCTCTATAAAAAAAATAAAATAAAAATAAAATAGCGGTATTCTTATTTGTTGAAAAAATGGAGCTACTGCGTGTTCTAATTCACTAAAAAATATTTATTCTTTTATCTAACTTTATTTTTACCTTGTATGTATTCTTACTCGTACCTTCCTTAATAGAGTAATTATGCCACGGCTCTAAATCCATTAAAATTTTAGCGTGTATAGAGAAATTGATTCACATATATTTTTTTAAACCAAATTTTAGTTTAAAATTACCTCAATAAAATTTCACTTATTTTCAATTGGACCAAAGTTTTGTAAAATAATTAACATTTACACACAAAAACACAATAGTTGTTAACCTTTTCTATAGTTACAATGGCATGGAGAAGTTCGCTATTTTTGTATTTCATACCTAAAATAACAGTGAAAAATTATAAAAAATCCCATTAACAAAAAATCTTTAAAATTATGACTTATAATAAGTTTTTTTTTTTCAAAAAAAATAATCCGTATTATACAATGTTTTCAGGCGTTAACAATGTCAAACGCAAACGATGGCATAAACCTGGAACGTTTGGAAACAATTGGGGACAGTTTTCTAAAATTCGCCATCACGGCATATTTGTACTGCGCTCACCCCACTGTGCACGAGGGGAAGCTGAGTCATATGAGGAGCAAGCAGGTAAGTGAATTGGTATATTTGGTAGGGGGAGAGTGCATGCTGCATTCCCACAGCCGCTTGGCGTACTCGACTGACCACCTTGAAATGTACTGCATTTCCCACTTCATCGCATAAAACTTAATGATGCATTTCACCATTTTTTTTTATTTCATACCAAAAAAAAAGGGTTTGACAAATTCAAAAATCTACGAACGCTGCAATCCAACAGCCGCTGGGCGCACTCCACTGGCCACGTTACCCCTCTCTCACAGAAGACTACCTTGAAATGTACTGCATTTCCCACTTAATCTTATTTCCCTAATGTACGTACGTGTTTCGGTAGTGAGTGAGATGTGCCAGAGCCCATTCCCGTCCCATCCTCTCCCTCCCCATTTTCCCAATCCATTCCTTAATCTGCAAAGGTAGGCAGCGCATCCGGGGGCGTGCCAACGTTTGTCATTCTGCACTGATGTTGGCATGTATGGTGGATGTTTATGGACGACAGTATCCACTTACTATCAGGTGGACTGTATGCTCGTCTGCCGCCTGTTTTCAATAAAAAAAAAGAAACATTTTCTGCTAATTTTGAATCATTTTAGAAAACAATCGCAACAGAAGTGATAAATATTTCTCTTGTAAATATTTCAACAATTTTTGAAAAGCTACCACAAAATGGAGAGATATGTAATCTTCTTAACTTTTTACTGATTTTGAACGATTTTTGGAAAACAATCAAAATTGGAAACTATTGATAAATATTTCTTTGCAAATTTGGAAGAAAAAAAAAACAGAATGATTCGTGAAAGGCATTACTTCTGTTTGCAAATTTTAAATGACTTATCATTTTGAAGTCTTAATTCATAGCCGGAATTTAATTTATATATTAAATTACATAGTTGTACCTGTATATCTTATTAAATTACTTGGATCTTGTCATGTTATTTTAAAGTTTTTAACGCATTTCTAAAGTATCCTTTGTTTGATATATAGATCTATATATCTTCATAAATAAATCTACGAAATAGATTTTCTGAATAAAACGTTATAAGACATTTCGGTCGCCAAACTTTTGCAGCTTTTCATCATGATCGAGTATTTGCCACTGTTATTTATCACTTTGTTATTTGTCACAGGTATCGAATCTGAACCTGTACCGGCTCGGTCGCAGTAAACGACTCGGCGCTCGTATGATCGCCTCTAAATTTGAACCCCACGACAATTGGCTACCACCATGCCACAAACCACCTCCCACTCTGCATACTAAGCTGGTAAGTTGAAGCAACTGTTGTAATGATTACTTTGTAGTTTATCTGTTTTTTTTTTATAGACTAGTGGGCGGACGAGCAAGCGGTCCCACGTGATGGTAAGTGTTACCGCCGCCCATGGACACCTGCAACACCAGATTTAGACCTTTGACTTTAGATAGATTAGATGGAAACTATTTTTTATTTCTTTATAAGAAGAAGACGGCAGACGAGCATACGGTCCTCCTGGCGGTAAGTGGATACTGTCACACGTGGACATTCTAGGTACATGCGAACTTCAGTCCATAATGACAAACTATGGTACGCCCCTGGATGCGCTGCCTGCTTTTGAAGATGCAGGAATGGAGTTAGAGGGTTGTGAAAATAGGATGGGATGGGAATGGGCTCTGGCACATCTCACTCACTACCGAAACACGTACGTGCATTGGGGAATAGGATAAAGTGGGAATTGCAGTATATTGTCGTACAATATAAATCATAAATCTATCATATTCATTTCAAATACTTGTCGGACTCTAGTATCATGTCTATAGCATATTTTCTATTTTCCTTCAAGCTTGAATCCCAAGAGTCTCCAGTACTGGATGCTGAAACCCCTCAGAGCAGCTCTGGATGCTTCATACCTTACAATCTCATCACACAACACAGCATACCAGGTAATATAATTAACGCAACATTTCATAGAAAAAAGATACCCCAATGTGAACGCTGGTCTAAAGCTAGATTTCTCTATTCTCCATACATTTCCTAAGAATAGTGTCTGTGCGAAAGTTGAGAGCTTTACGAGGCGCTATACGATAACATAGTTTTTATTTAAACGTAATTTTTTTTTTTCGTTAAAATCGTATAATTTTGCATTTAGTATAATTTATCGAATTTCCGAGTTCAGTTCGTGATATCTCGGCCGCTTATTGATGTTTCTATTTGAAATTTTTGACATAATTTACTCTAAGCAATTTCAAGACTAATAGAGTCCATATTTTCATAACTTTCGTGAACAAAATGGCGGATAAAAAAAGATGTATGTGGATTTTCCAAATTTTTTTTCGCATTAAAAACTTTGCGTGACGAAGTTTTGAATTAGAGTTTTTATCGCAACTACATCGCAGTTCAAACCTTTGAGAAGTTTTGTGGAAAATTTGAAATAAATATACAAAAGACGGACTTATTGCCTAATGGCATTCTCCGGCATTGAATATCGTTTACAAACATTGTAGTTATCAGCCAATAACGTCCAACTGTAGGGCACAGGTCTCCCCTAGTAAATTACTGGGGAGTTTTGAGCCCAGTGCGGATTGGTGGACACACAACAAGAACACTACGACATGGGGTTCTTCAAGAAAGCTGTGACTAGGATTTTGCAAGGTCGGCGGCGCGCCCATATACCCCCTGGTGTTGCAGGTGTCCATGGGCGGCGGTGACACTTACCATCACGTGAGACCGCTTGCTCGTCCGTCCTCTTCTCTATAAAAAAAAAAAAACTGCCTTAAGAGGTCTTTCCATTGAGCTACGATATGGGGTTCTTCAAGAGAGCTGTGACTAGGATTTTGCAAGGTCGGCGGCGCGCCCGCATACCCCCTGGTGTTGCACGTGTCCATGGGCGGCGGTAACACTTACCATCACGTGAGACCGCTTGCTCGTCCGCCCTCTTCTCTATAAAAAAAAAAAAAAAAAAAACTGCCTCAAGAGGTCTTTCCATTGAGCTACGATATGGGGTTCTTCAAGAGAGCTGTGACTAGGATTTTGCAAGGTCGGCGGCACGCCCGTATACCCCCTGGTGTTGCAGGTGTCCATGGGCGGCGGTAACACTTACCATCACGTGAGACCGCTTGCTCGTCCGCCCTCTTCTATATAAAAAAAAAAAAACTGCCTTAAGAGGTCTTTCCATTGAGCTACGATATGGGGTTCTTCAAGAGAGCTGTGACTAGGATTTTGCAAGGTCGGCGGCGCGCCCATATACCCCCTGGTGTTGCAGGTGTACATGGGCGGCGGTGACACTTACCATCACGTGAGACCGCTTGCTCGTCCGCCCTCTTCTCTATAAAAAAAAAAAAACTGCCTCAAGAGGTCTTTCCATTGAGCTACGATATGGGGTTCTTCAAGAGAGCTGTGACTAGGATTTTGCAAGGTCGGCGGCGCGCCCGCACACCCCCTGGTGTTGCAGGTGTCCATGGGCGGCGGTAACACTTACCATCACGTGAGACCGCTTGCTCGTCCGCCCTCTTCTCTATAAAAAAAAAAACTGCCTTAAGAGGTCTTTCCATTGAGCTACGATACGGGGTTCTTCAAGAGAGCTGTGACTAGGATTTTGCAAGGTCGGCGGCGCGCCCGCATACCCCCTGGTGTTGCAGGTGTCCATGGGCGGCGGTAACACTTACCATCACGTGAGACCGCTTGCTCGTCCGCCCTCTTCTCTATAAAAAAAAAAAAAAACTGCCTCAAGAGGTCTTTCCATTGAGCTACGATATGGGGTTCTTCAAGAGAGCTGTGACTAGGATTTTGCAAGGTCGGCGTCGCGTCCGCATACCCCCTGGTGCTGCAGGTGTCCATGGGCGGCGGTAGCACTTACCATCACGTGGGACCGCTTGCTCGTCCGCCCACTAATCTATAAAAAAAAAAAAAACATGCTCGACCTTTGCTTTTGTTTTTCTGGAGCTGATATCCTCACGGTTTTTTCCCTTGCCGCCGAGTTTTAAAAATTTTTTTAAAAGTTCTTACTGAAGTAGTAACGGACCGGAGATTTGAACTCATGGTCACACGAAAGGGGTAACTACCCCTAGCCTATCACCGTTCATATATTATTATTATTATATTTAGTACAACTTAGTATTGTTATTTCCAGATAAATCTATAGCAGATTGTGTAGAAGCACTGATAGGAGCATATTTATTAGCTTGTGGTCCACGTGGCGCGTTATTGTTCATGTCGTGGCTCGGCATCCGTGTACTGCCACGACACGACGCGCCGCTACACTCGCGACACCCGTGGAACTTGATGTCTGAAGAGACTGTTCGACAGGTCAGTGGCTTATGTTACATGTTTTTTTAGAGAAACATGTTGAATAGGAATGTGATTCACCTGATGATATATGGAAGTAACAGAAGGCTTTCTGTAGCTGTGCAATATGCAATATTTAAGAGTATTCACAAATTTGTAATAAATAATATTGACACTGAAGGCTTTATCGGAGTGCATACCCTCCTCCACCCATGGTCCTACCAACCTTTTGGTTATACAGACCAAATCGTCGGGAGGTACGCGCCGTTCGCCTGCTAGGGCGGTTAGGGCTATGTTGCGGCGCGTATCTGCTCTGCCTCCCTACAAGTATTCTCTTTTGCCTGTGTCCCATAAGCACTCTCCCCTTTCTGGGGCTGTTCTACTCCACTAGACGATGTACTTCAGCGCCGAACAGCTCTTTCGGCCTCCTTTTCCTGTGCCATCGGTGTGCAAACTCTCTGAGCCCGCGGAAGTTCGCTTCGGAGGAGACGAGGTCGCAGTAGTATGCCGGTCCCTCCTCCCGCCGCACAATCCTCTCTAGCATGCTCCGTCGATATTCCTCGTATAGAGGACAGGACCATATTATTAATTTTAAGTAACACATTTGTATATCAACACATTTTTTAATAAATATTTTTTTCATATATATGGCTTGTGTTTACTTTCCTCATATTCGAAATGAAAAGTAGAGTGTTTACTTGGGGTGAAACTTTCACCCATGAATTCACCCATTCCATTTCACCACCCATTCACCCATTCCACCGTGAAAGGCACCCATTTCAGACTCGAACTATTGGCGCTCGAACGAACTCGTCAGAAATGGGCGCCTTTCATCCCTTAGTTAGCAATCTACTATTAATCGCCGACTACTTCATACATTTCAGGCGTTGTTGTTTTATTTTTAAATGTAGATAAGTTAACGTAATAACCGTTACCAGCCAGCCCTTTTGCTACTGCTGGACAAGGGACTCCTTGTGCACGAGGAATGTGTGCTCTTAAAACTCCACGCTGGCCAAGTATAGACATCGAATGGTATTGTTTATTTTGTTCCAGAAATCATCTCTGCCTCCGTCTCCAAAGCGTTCCTCTCACAACATAAGCGATTCGGAGGAATCCTCCTCTGAGTGGGACGAGTGTCAGCAGCGGGAGGAATCCGCTCCGGAGGAGGATTGGTCGTGGTGCGGACGCGCCGCCGGCTCCCTCCGACCTTATAGGGACACCAGTGGCAGGTGGATGCAGGTATGTAGCATTGTCACTGTGATTTGTAACTTTGCTTGTCGCTGTTATTTGCCATTGATTTATTTGGTCGCTATTTATCACTGATATTGTGATTTATTGTCACTGTTATGTCTCAATGTGATTTGTCGCTATTATTTACCACTGATATCCGTTGGTGTGATTTATGACTGTTATTTATCGCTCACTGTATTTGTCGCAGGCACGTAGCGTTATCACTGTGATTTCTAACTATTTTTTGTCGGTGTGATTAATCGCAGTTTTTTTATATGGAATGGCAGTTTACAGTTTGCAGAAGTTTACTGGGTGTTTTTATAACTTTTCAAACCCTTTTCTAAGTAAGAAATAAAAAATGGAGAACTTCTCCACTGCTAAAGGATCCCTCGTGCTGTTTATGCAACATGCTAATTGAGTTTTTGTTTTGGAACATTAATTTTGTAACTTGTTCACACAGTATTAAGTTAAATCACGATAAATAAAGTTTAAAAACTGGATATTAAATTTGTAACAATAAACTAAATCTAAAACATTAGTACCTTCAATCAGCAACAGATGGCTCTAGACAATTACGTATTATAGAACACGTTAATGTTTCGTTTTGATACAAGATGATTTATGTAAAACTTTAGTTCCTTCGATCATCAACAGATGGCGCTATACAATTGCGTACAACGCGATATCTTGTAGTTTTAAGATTTATTTATAAAATCACATCAGTTTTGTTTATGGTGAATTAGCTACCTTTGCGTACAGGCTACATCTAATTCGTTAGGTTGAGTGTGGACCATTGGATGGGTATCCGTCCGGAAGTGTGCTTCGCGCTCGTGGACACCTTCCCGACTAGCTCATCTTAATATTACTACGAGAGTAGCTCGGCACACGCCATCACTAAGAGTACACACTAGATATGCTATACGAGCACTCTCCTTGTTGAGTAACTCTCTGTAGTAACGTGGTGACATTAACGTGGTTAATGTGGTAACCAAACGCAGTTCGGGCCGCCCTCTGCGCTCTCGATCTCTTTCGCTCGCTCTCAGCCGACACGAACGGACTGACTACCGTTGTTAAAGAATACCCCAGACGGTAATTAATTAATTTTCATGTCTTGGATCATAAGTGAGTGTCCTATTTAATAAATATAGAGATCACCCATTACAACACTCGTTTTTCTCTAATTCCTATGTGTTTTGAGTTTTACGTATTACTTAAAGTTTCAAATTTGACTTTTAATGAACCCTTTCTCATTTGCTAGAGTCCTCATACAGCCCCCAAAAGTCGCCAACCAGATTTCTTTGATAGGATCGTATGATGTGTCCTAGTCTATTCGCATATCAATGGCATACACTTGACTACTAACGTACCGCTGGTTCTTATCCTAGTAATACTAATAATTGTAGGGGAAGAGTGCACGCTGCATTCCCACAGTCGCCGGGCGCACTCGACTGGCCACGTTACCCCTCTCTCACAGAAGACTGCCTTGAAATGCACTGCATTTCCCACTTTATCTTATTTCCCTAATGTACGTACGTGTTTCGGTAGTGAGTGAGATGTGCCAGAGCCCATTCCCATCTTATCACTCCGTATTTTCACAATCCATTCCTTAATCCGCAAAGGTGGGCAGCGCATCCGGGGACGTGCCAACGTTTGTCATTCTGAACTTATGTCGGCATGTATCGCGGATGTCTATGGGCGACAGTATCCACTTACCACCAGGTGGACTGTATGCTGGTATGGCGCCTTTTTTCTATATAAAAAAACGTATTGTAAACCACATATGCATAGTTCCAAATATACGCTTGTCTATTTGTCGAATCTCTTTCATTGACATCGAGCACCTCGACAGTATTACAAATTCAAATTCTTGTTTCAGCCCATTTTCGGGGCGTTAAAAGCGCCCCCCTCACCTCTTCTCCGATACATCGCAGATCCTGATGGAGAACTAGAGAGAATGCTATCTGGTAAGTCTTATATTGAATTATCTGAGAATATGTTTAAGATATATAAATTATTTCAGTTATATAAGGTCCTACAAAGTATTAACGAAGGTGGCAGACGAGCATACAGTCCACCTGATGGTAAGTGGATACTGTCGCCCATAGACATCCGCGATACATGCCAACATTAGTCCAAAATGACAAACGTTGACACGCCCCCGGATGCGCTGTCTACATTTGGAGATATAGGAATGGATTTGGGGAAATGGGGAGGAATAGGACGGGAATGGGTTCTGGCACATCTCACTCACTACCGAAACACGTACGTACATTAGGGAAATAAAATAAAATGGGAAATGCATTACATTTCAAGGTAGTCTTCTGTGAGAGAAGGGTATCGTGGCCCGTCGAGTGCACCCAGCGGCTGTTGAATTGTAGCGTGCACTCTCCCCCCCTCTATTCCAGTCTTTATTCCAATGAGGGTGCGACATGTGGTACCTTATTGTCGGTACGGACTTCGTTATAACTCAGTATTTCTCTTAACCAGGTTACGACGCGCTTGAGCGTACCTTGCAATATCGTTTCAAAGACCGCTCGCTGTTGCTACAAGCGTTGACGCACGCTTCCCATCACAACAATCGACTGACTGATTGTTATCAACGGCTGGAGTTCCTTGGCGATGCCATATTAGGTAAGTGAACCATACATACATAATACATATACATTCGGAGAGACGTTGCGTCTCTCTGTGTGTTCTACCGCCTGTACAATGGGGAATGCTCTGAAGAATTGTTCAATATAATTCCCACCTCGGGTTTCTGCAACCGCACCTCCCGTCACAGAAGTGCGCTCCATCCGCATTTCCTAGATACGGAGGTGTCGCGCACTGTTCGCTCCAAAAATTATTTCATACCGCGAACCCGTAGGCTGTGGAACGAACTACCTCAAGAGGTCTTCCCACTAAACTACGACATGGGGTTCTTCAAGAGAGCTGTGAATAGGATTTTGCAAGGTCGGCGGCGCGCCCGCATGCCCCCTGGTGTTGCAGGTGTCCATGGGCGGCGGTGACACTTACCATCACGTGAGACCGCTTGCTCGCCCGCCCTCTTCTCTATAATAAAAAAAAATATATACATTACGAGAACATTGGCAATCGGCTAATCCGGAAACACCCGAACGCGTCTTCCACGTCTATGCAATAAAGTATGTAATTAGAGGTATGGTAATTCATAGACGTGGATGGACGCGTTCGGATGTTTCCGGATTAGCCGATTGTCAATGTTCTCGCAATGTATCCGTGTATACATACATATGGGATTTTGGGGAAACCAAACCAGTAGATACTTTTAAATCTCAACTGGCGTATGAAACGAAGTAGGACGTTATATATACACTAAGGGCCTTTCGCACTATCTCTCTTAATTTTATTTTTAATACAAACAGAGTCACACACCACTTATAAATATTTAGACAATATTGCACAGTGTGTTTTCAATCTTATCAAATAACGGACTTATTTCTTCTTACAGATATATTATTCTAATTCAAATTCATTATGAACATTTGCAGAAAACAACTTCAGTAATAATTCATTTATCAAACGTTCAATTAGGGATGTAAAAGTGTATATATTAATAAATTGTATAAATTAATAATATGCATATATTAATGTGTGTGTGTTAATAATGTGTATATGTTAATAATGTGTAACAACCTATATTTTGTTGTATAAATCGCTATTTACTTCGAGGTAAGGTACTTATTTTAAAAGCTATTGAAAATTTAAGTATATAGAAAGATAGATGAGAAAAAATTAAGTAGAACTAGTATATAAAGTGTTCTTTTTTTAAATTATCTTTTAAAAGTTTTTTTTTTTTTTTAATTTCAAAACGTCCTTAATATTTTGAACTTGGTAATTTATTATATATTTTGAATGGGGGAAATTTATTTACAGATATAACCAAAATTTCGATTTTATACTGACTGCGTTTTCTTTCAGATAATTTTTATTCTTGTCCACAGATTATCTGATAACTCGTCATTTATACGAGGACCCAAGACGCCATTCGCCCGGCGCACTCACTGACCTGCGGTCAGCTCTTGTTAATAACACCATTTTCGCCACTTTAGCAGCGAGACATGGTTTCCACAAGTAAGTATAAATTGGATTTAATAGTTTCATTCACGGTCCAAAATTCTCAGTCCAGTTATAGTAAGTGACGGAAGCTATCGTATCAGAATGAAACAAGAACTAGAGACGCTGTTCATAACGAAACGTTAGTCAGGCATTGTGAGTCCCAACGGCTTCGATGGACTCTGCAACAAAAAAGGCCACCACGAGAAGATGGATAGATTGCGTGGAGGAGTATCTCAGGCAGATGGGAAAGTTTACAGGATTGAAGAGAGATGGAGATGGAGGCCAAACCCACAAACAGTTGTAGCGCCAGAAGAAAAAAAAATTCATCCACAGAACTAAATAATTTTGTTTACAGAAGCGATTGATTTCCATCCATAGGACCGAATAGATTCGTCCTCATGATCGAATAATTGCTAACGTCCACGGGATTTTTTTTTTTTTTTTTATAGAGAAGAGGGCGGACGAGCAAGCGGTCTCACGTGATGGTAAGTGTTACCGCCGCCCATGGACACCTGCAACACCAGGGGGTATGCGGGCGCGCCGCCGACCTTGCAAAATCCTATTCACAGCTCTCTTGAAGAACCCCATGTCGTAGTTTAATGGGATTGAATAATTTCGTCCATTGTACCGCAATAGTTACGTCCATAGAGACGAATAGTTTCATTTATAAAGGGCTGCGGTGTATTTGGAAGTAAGCCGACTGAAATCAAACAATAACTCACTAATGTGTGCAAATACCAGCAATGCAATGCAAATAATGTGTGCTGTGATTAAAAACCCAGAGGTTATCTGTGAGAGATTAGCGATAAGACCCCCTCTTATGCATTTCATGTGTTACAATTAATGTCTCGTTTGGTTTTAGTGTGCAATAAAGTGTTTTATCTATCTACCTACACCTACATGTACCTACACTTCAGGTACTCCACCACTTCATGACGTGCACAGCCCAAGGGATACATTAAGACTAATGTTCGTTACAGGTACTTCCGTCACATGTCGCCCGGCCTTAACGAGGTTTTGACCAAATACGTCAAGATACAAGAGGAGAACGGTCACTCTATTAGCGAAGAGGTAATTATTAGCGAAGAGGTAATTATTAGCGAAGAGGTAGTTATTAGTGAAGAGGTAATTATTAGCGAAGAGGTAGTTATTAGTGAAGAGGTAATTATTAGCGAAGAGGTAGTTATTAGCGAAGAGGTAGTTATTAACGAAGAGGTAGTTATTAGTGAAGAGGTAGTTATTAGCGAAGAGGTAGTTATTAACGAAGAGGTAATTATTAGCGAAGAGGTAGTTATTAGCGAAGAGGTAGTTATTAGCGAAGAGGTAGTTATTAACGAAGAGGTAGTTATTAGTGAAGAGGTAATTATTAGCGAAGAGGTAGTTATTAGCGAAGAGGTAATTATTAGCGAAGAGGTAGTTATTAGTGAAGAGGTAATTATTAGCGAAGAGGTAGTTATTAGTGAAGAGGTAATTATTAGCGAAGAGGTAGTTATTAGCGAAGAGGTAGTTATTAACGAAGAGGTAGTTATTAGTGAAGAGGTAGTTATTAGCGAAGAGGTAGTTATTAGTGAAGAGGTAATTATTAGCGAAGAGGTAGTTATTAGTGAAGAGGTAGTTATTAGCGAAGAGGTAGTTATTAGCAAAGAGGTAGTTATTAGCGAAGAGGTAGTTATTAGTGAAGAGGTAGTTATTAACGAAGAGGTAATTATTAGCGAAGAGTTAGTTATTAGCGAAGAGGTAGTTATTAGCGAAGAGGTAGTTATTAACGAAGAGGTAATTATTAGCGAAGAGGTAGTTATTAGCGAAGAGGTAGTTATTAGCGAAGAGGTAGTTATTAACGAAGAGGTAGTTATTAGTGAAGAGGTAGTTATTAACGAAGAGGTAATTATTAGCGAAGAGGTAGTTATTAGCGAAGAGGTAGTTATTAGCGAAGAGGTAGTTATTAGCGAAGAGGTAGTTATTAACGAAGAGGTAATTATTAGTGAAGAGGTAATTATTAGCGAAGAGGTAGTTATTAGTGAAGAGGTAATTATTAGCGAAGAGGTAGTTATTAGCGAAGAGGTAGTTATTAGTGAAGAGGTAATTATTAGCGAAGAGGTAATTATTAGCGAAGAGGTAGTTATTAGTGAAGAGGTAATTATTAGCGAAGAGGTAGTTATTAGCGAAGAGGTAGTTATTAGTGAAGAGGTAATTATTAGCGAAGAGGTAGTTATTAGTGAAGAGGTAATTATTAGCGAAGAGGTAGTTATTAGCGAAGAGGTAGTTATTAACGAAGAGGTAGTTATTAGTGAAGAGGTAGTTATTAACGAAGAGGTAATTATTAGCGAAGAGGTAGTTATTAGCGAAGAGGTAGTTATTAACGAAGAGGTAATTATTAGCGAAGAGGTAGTTATTAGCGAAGAGGTAGTTATTAACGAAGAGGTAATTATTAGCGAAGAGGTAGTTATTAGTGAAGAGGTAGTTATTAACGAAGAGGTAATTATTAGCGAAGAGGTAGTTATTAGCGAAGAGGTAGTTATTAACGAAGAGGTAATTATTAGCGAAGAGGTAGTTATTAGCGAAGAGGTAGTTATTAGCGAAGAGGTAGTTATTAACGAAGAGGTAGTTATTAGTGAAGAGGTAGTTATTAACGAAGAGGTAATTATTAGCGAAGAGGTAGTTATTAGCGAAGAGGTAGTTATTAGCGAAGAGGTAGTTATTAGCGAAGAGGTAGTTATTAACGAAGAGGTAATTATTAGTGAAGAGGTAATTATTAGCGAAGAGGTAGTTATTAGTGAAGAGGTAATTATTAGCGAAGAGGTAGTTATTAGCGAAGAGGTAGTTATTAGTGAAGAGGTAATTATTAGCGAAGAGGTAATTATTAGCGAAGAGGTAGTTATTAGTGAAGAGGTAATTATTAGCGAAGAGGTAGTTATTAGTGAAGAGGTAGTTATTAGCGAAGAGGTAGTTATTAGCAAAGAGGTAGTTATTAGCGAAGAGGTAGTTATTAGTGAAGAGGTAGTTATTAACGAAGAGGTAATTATTAGCGAAGAGGTAGTTATTAGCGAAGAGGTAGTTATTAGCGAAGAGGTAGTTATTAACGAAGAGGTAATTATTAGCGAAGAGGTAGTTATTAGCGAAGAGGTAGTTATTAGCGAAGAGGTAGTTATTAACGAAGAGGTAGTTATTAGTGAAGAGGTAGTTATTAACGAAGAGGTAATTATTAGTGAAGAGGTAGTTATTAGCGAAGGGGTAATTATTAGCGAAGAGGTAATTATTGGCGAAGAGGTAGTTATTAGAGAAGAGGTAGTTATTAGCGAAGGGGTAATTATTAGTGAAGAGGTAATTATTAGCGAAAAGGTAATTATTAGCGAAGAGGTAATTATTGGTGAAGAGGTAGTTATTAGCGAAGACGTAGTTATTAGCGAAGAGGTAATTATTAGCGAAGAGGTTATTATTAGCGAAGAGTAATTATTTACACTTGTAAATTAACTTAAACTTGTATACAACTTGTAAATTAACTTATACTTATACCCAACTTGTAAATTAACTTAAATTTGTACACAACTTGTAAATTAACTTAAACTTATACCCAACTTGTAAATTAACTTAAGGTTATCTGTAATCAATAATCATGCAGAATTGTGTTCCCTCATCAATCTATAGCTATAGTTGCATTCCCTTAAACTGTATGCTACGTTTGCCATAGTTCACTCTCGGTGTGAGGGAAAATGAAGTATAAAATAAACCCATTATTATTTCAGCACTACCTAATCCAAGAAGACGAAATGGAGCAAGCGGAAGACGTGGAAGTTCCCAAAGCGTTGGGTGATCTCTTCGAATCCGTCGCCGGAGCTATATTTATCGATTCAGGTAGGATCACATACATAAGAGATATGGCTATTGATATCTTCAATTTGACAACAATCATATGCAGTGAAAAAACTAATTTAACTACGCTTCGGACTTAGTCGATTCTATTAGCTCCGACTGTGTGCTGTGACTGTGACACAGCGGACTGTGACACATAAGATTACAAATTGTAAATAAATGTAAAACCAACAAAAGAAAACGTACCAGAAGCGATTAAATATATTTCTTTTTTGGTTAAACAAACAGACAAATAGGTAACTTACGCGACTCTTTAGGCTCTCATGTTCCACAAAAAGCTTCCCGTCAGCATGGAAGGTAGCTCATGTTCACCCTTTGCCTAAAAAGGGTGACCGCACCGACCCGGCCAACTACAGGCCAATAGCGATCACCTCCCTCCTCTCCAAAGTGATGGAGCTACCACACAAAGTGAAGTGTAATAAACACACAGCTCCTTGGGTACCTAGAGGATCACCAGCTGATTAGCGACCGTCAATATGGATTTCGCCATAATCGCTCGGCTGGTGATCTTTTAGCGTATTTGACACATCGCTGGGCTGACGCCATTGAGAGTAGAGACGAGGTTCTGGCTGTAAGCCTAGACATTGCGAAAGCTTTCGACCGGGTATGGCACAAATCGCTGCTTGCCAAGTTACCATCTTTCGGGATACCCGAGGGACTATGCGAATGGGTTGCCAGTTTCCTGACTGGACGGAGCATCAGAGTCGTTATCGATGGTAGCTGCTCCGACACCGTGTCTATTAACGCTGGCGTCCCGCAAGGCTCCGTGCTGTCTCCAACTCTGTTCCTTTTGCATATCAACGACCTGTTACAAACTGGTGACATACGTTGCTATGCGGATGACAACACTGGAGACGCCTTGTACAGGGGCCGCGCCAACATCCCTCAAGTCGGAGTGGTAGAGAGTCGCGCCAGGCTTGTGTCTGAAATCGAAGACTCTCTAGATCTAGTCTCGATTTGGGGTTCCCTGAACCTAGTGGATTTCAACCCCAGTAAGACGCAAGTCTGTGCATTCACCGCTAAAAAAAACCCTTTTGTCGTAGCACCTCGCTTTCAGAGCATACCTCTTAAGATCTCGGAGAGTATTGGGATCCTTGGTGTCGACATTTCCAGCAAAGTCGAATTTAGGGGTCATCTGGAAAGTAAGGCCAAAATGGCCTCCAACAAGCTCGGTGTGCTGAACAGAGCGAAGCGGTACTTCACCCCTGGGCAACTGCTAATGCTTTACAAAGCTCAGGTGAGGCCCCATATGGAGTATTGCTCACATCTCTGGGCCGGCGCACCGAAATACCAATTGGACCCATTTGACTTCATCCAACGACGTGCTGTTCGTATTGTCAACGATCCCTCTCACGGGCAGTTTAGAACCCCTCAGCGTTCGGAGGGACGTTGCGTCTCTCTGTGTGTTCTACCGCCTGTACAATGGGGAATGCTCTGAAGAATTATTCAATATAATTCCCACCTCGGGTTTCTACAACCGCACCTCCCGTCACAGAAGTGCGGTCCATCCGCATTTCCTAGATACGGAAGTGTCGCGTACTATTCGGTCCAAAAATTATTTTATATCGCGAACCCGTAGGCTGTGGAACGAACTGCCTCAAGAGGTCTTCCCATCAAACTACGACATGGGGTTCTTCAAGAGAGCTGTAAATAGGATTTTGCAAGGTCGGCGGCGCGCCCGCATGCCCCCTGGTGTTGCAGGTGTCCATGGGCGGCGGTGACACTTACCATCACGTGAGACCGCTTGCTCGTCCGCCCTCTTCACTATAAAAAGAAATAAAATAAAAGGTAACAAAAAGTAATAAATAAAAAAAATCAATAAAAGTCTTTAAAAAAGATACGTACATTTAATAAATTACATCCCACCATTAAGTGACATTATTGCGTAAAGTACATCAGCTCGAGTATTTTATATCGTAGTGCTTGTATAATTCGACAGATGGCGTTAATTTATTCTCTATTTCTTTTTGCATCAGCTCCTAAACTATTTAATAGATCACGTGACTCCACGATGGAGCTGACTTGTAGACAATGTAACATTACCCATGAATATTTATTTGATGACATTAGTATATAGACTTATAATTTTAGGGCATTATTTATTATTATTATTTAAACGTGTTCAATATAAGTATAATTTGTATATCCTGATAAATCAATGTCAAATAAATTGCATACCGACACTGGCAAGTTGCAGTGATGCAACATATTTACTACTATATCCACCTGTAACTGGAGATAAAGGAGTTTGAAGAAGACATTTCGGTAAGAGTGTATGAAAGACCATACACTGTCCTATCCTGTCGTTTAAATCTATGGGTAAGATATCTTTTCAGGAAGCGAGTGAGCGGGTAAAACGTCTTAAAATTATTTTGTTTGAGATGGTATGTGTGCACGCTGCAATCCCACAGCTGGAGTGCACTCGTCTAAGTAACCGCACTCACATAACGCTACCCTCATATGTATTGTATTACACACCACATACTGTTCACACAATGCACATGAAAGACCATATACTGTCATACACTTTTACCGAATTGTCTTCTTAGAGAATAAATTAATGCCATCTGTGGGATTCATAAGTACTATGATGTATTATACTAGAGTTAGTAGACTATTATACTAGAGCTAACGTACTTTACGTACTATACTAGAACTGACGTACTTTACGTACTATACTAGAGCTGACGTACTTTACGTACTATACTAGAGCTGACGTACTTTACGTAATATACTAGAGCTGACGTACTTTACGTAATATACTAGAGCTGACGTAATTTACTTAATATACTAGAGCTGACGTACTATACTAGAGCTGACGTACTTTACGTAATATACTAGAGCTGACGTACTTTACGTACTATACTAGAGCTGACGTACTTTACGTAATATACTAGAGCTGACGTACTTTACTTAATATACTAGAGCTGACGTACTATACTAGAGCTGACGTACTTTACGTAATATACTAGAGCTGACGTACTTTACGTACTATACTAGAGCTGACGTACTTTACGTAATATACTAGAGCTGACGTACTTTACTTAATATACTAGAGCTGACGTACTATACTAGACTGACGTGCTTTACGTAATATACTAGAGCTGACGTACTTTACTTAATATACTAGAGCTGACGTACTATACTAGAGCTGACGTACTTTACGTAATATACTAGAGCTGACGTACTTATGTTTATGTTATGTATGTAGATTTTACAAAGTCGGCGGCGCACCTGCATACCCCCTGGTGTTGCAGGTGTCCACGGGCGGCGGTAACACTTACCATCACGTGGGACCGCTTGCTCGTCCGCCTACTCGTACTTCCCTATAATAAATACATACAGTATCCATTTACCACCAGTTGGACTGCATGCTCGGCTGCCTACCATTTTCCATTAAAATAAAATAAACATAATAGAATAATAATCATAATATAATCACTTTAGTAGCCGTATTTGCGCAACTGTCAAACCCGATTTATTGTTTGCTCCGAACACATAAATTATAACTGACTATTGAATTGCTTTATATGTTGAGGTTGTTTGTTTAAGTGTTTCTTTTTCCTTAATTTTGTTTTTTATCAATTAAAAAAATAAAACACCTCAACAAACAGCTAATAATAACAGTTGGTATTTCAATGGAAGATAATTTATAATCATGCAAACAATGTCCGGCGACCTCGTGCATGTATAGAAAATAAGAACGCATACACTATGTGTTGTTAGCTCGATCCCCGCGGGAACTTTACAATTGATCTGGATAACAAGTAACCTACTTGTTTTTTATCAAGTAACCTCCTTAATTTTGTTTTTTATCAATTAAAAAAATAAAACACCTCAACAAACAGCTAATAATAACAGTTGGTATAACTTTCGTATTGGGTTAACATTTAGACTACCTAGTCTAAATGTTAACCCAATACGAAAGTTATAACAGCCATGATGACAGTATCAAAGAATTAAAGAATAAATGATTTTAGAGAAAAAAATATGTTGAAAGAATTCTAATAAATTAACCAGTTTTAATGTAAACATTGAGATTAATAATATTTTCAATAAAATAAAAGTATAAAATACTGCATTCGGCCATGTTAACTGAAACGCCAATCAGAGCGAATGACGTCACGCCTCAGTGAACATCACCGTGTCGCTTGAACTTCGATTGATTTACCTACCCACGTTTACCTAGGTGTGACGTCACAAGCGACGCCATGACACCTGCGAGTGTTTTCGCGCATAATTCAAAGTAGATAGAAAAAAAATGCATAATTTGCGTTAAAACTTATTTTATTGCTGAAATAATGTTATTTTCGGAAACAGTAGACGTGAATCTACATTATAGAAGCGGATTTCAAAATCCGTCATCATGCCTACTGTGTCGGTGCCGGTTTTGTTTCATGATTTACGTTCAGACAATGCAATCGGAACTTTTAGTGTCCGCCGGTGGACACGGGCCTTGTACATGAGGGATGTATGGCCTTACAACGCTACGTTTACCAAGCGGGTTGGCGAGTCCACTATTTCAGAGGTGGTGTAATTCCTCGGGGTTTTGGTAGCCGCTTTGTTATACCCCAGTCGCCTTTCAAGGAACCTTTAACCTACCGGAGAGCGTTTAGACAGACAGACGAAAATTAAAAAAAAAAATGGTTGTATTGGGTTATTTTTTTCAAAAAAAAATAATCCAAAAACATGGAGTATACAAAAAAAATTACAAAAAAAAAAAATATGTAAAAATTGAATTATACCAACATAAAATAAAAAAAAATAAACTTATTTATGAAAAACTTACACGCACTATGCACAATGGTCACTAATAGTACATTGTTACCCTAGGGGTGAAAGTGACTTATTTCAGTGCCGAGACTGGGTTTGGTGCCCGAGCGCAGCGAGGGCGCCAATAGGTCGAGGGACTAAATGTCCTGAACCCCTAGGTAAACACTGTGCTTTTCATTACGAATACAAGGAAAGTAAAAATAAAACTACTAATTAGCAAAATAAAAAATGAATGAATTTTATTTCATAAATCAACAACTTTGGTGAGATATTTATTTAAAGTTTATGGTGACATTAGAGCAATTATTTGTAGTTAGTGAAATGTTTTTTCAGGATATTTTCATATTTGATATTTTCTGGGATACTTGAGTTTCCACAGTATCCAGGGATTCATGGGTGAATAACGCTCACCCTAGGGTGTATTGGGCTATTTTCACTTCGCTCCACAGGCAACTTCGGACCTACTTTCAGAGTATGAGTAATGAAAAAATATATACTCGTAAGTTTAAGACGCTCTGATTAAAATGTTAGGAAGATACAGATGAAATAAGTCTAATTCACTAAACTAGGTATACATACATACCATCAGCCCGTGTCGTTCCGCTGCGTTCGCGGCCCTTCAGCTCTTCTAATCCAGCCACCACCGTCGCGTTTCTTCAAGTCGTCAGTCCACGTCGCCGGAGGGTGACCCACGCTACGTTTTCCGGCACGTGGTCTCCATTCGTGGACACATGGCCCGCCCACTGCCACTTCAACTTGCCGATCCTTTGAACTATGCAACTTTAGTTAATAAACTAACTGCTAGGGAAGTAAAGGTGACTCTTTTTAAAGCTCACCGTCAATCTTTTTACACGTGCAGTCTGTGGGTCAGCGTACAACGCCTTGCGTATGCAATATAGTAATCCGTTGAGGGTGCTGGTTTGGGATTGGCACGTTTCTGTGGTGCCCTCGAACATGTCCGCAGAGGTTCGTGCTGATGGCTTCCACGCCACCCAAAAGGTGCGCCTCCCCCTTGAGCCGGCTGCGTGCCTCTTTTAACGGCATCTTGAGCACACTTTATGAGGGGGAGAGTGCACGCTGCAATCCAACAGCCGTTGGGCGCACTCGACTGGCCACGTTACCCCTCTCTCACAGAAGACTACCTTGAAATGTACTACATTTCCTGCTTTATCGTATTTCCCCAATGTACGTACGTGTTTCGGTAGTGAGTGAGATGTGCCAGAGCCCATTCCCATCCTATCCCTCCCCATTTTCCCAACCCTTTCTTTAAATCCATTCCTATATCTCCAAAAATAGGCAGCGCTACCGGGGGGCGTGCCAACGTTTGTCATTTTGGACTAATGTTGGCATGTATCCCGGATGTCTATGGGCTGCAGTATCCACTTACCATCAGGTGGACTGTATGCTCGTCTGTCGCTTTCCTCCATAAAAAAAAAAAAAAAAAACTTGCCGACAAATGCTATTCTTCCATTCTGAGGCTTTGGGTGGGTACATCTGCACGTAACTGGTTCCAGCGTGGGAGAAGAGCAAATACTATTTATTATTATTTTTTGTTTTACTATTATTAATCTGCAATAAATGGTTTATTATTAATATACACGTGTACCACGTGTATATATTAGACACACAACAACCATCGGACACGTCAAGAAAGCATCTATAGATATAAGGTCCTACAAAAATTGTGTTAAATGTTCTAATAATAGCAGTCACAGCGACTTTGTGCTCGTAGACGCACAACTTGATTCCCGATCGATTGAACTTGATTCCCGTGGGAACTCCTTAATGAATTTGTGTAAAAAGTATTTAGGCACTTGAGCTATAAATATATCAAGTTTAGTTAAAGTCTGTCCAGATCTTTCTGTGGTGCGCACAGACAGAAGGACATGAATTCCAAAAATTGTGATTATGGCAGTGATTTTTCAAGAAAACAAATATCTATAATTTACAAACACGGCTCCGTTAGTTATGATTTTATTATATGCAGTGGCGTATTTACCCTAGGGCCATGGGGGCCATGGCCCGGGGCGGCAGGTCAGCTTTGGGCGCCTTTCATAATCGCTACCTATCTTTTATTTTATTGCTCTTTGACTTGACTTTCCTGAAGAAATTGAAAAAGCCTACCTAATTCCCATATAAGCGAAGCACGTTTGAACAGTTTATTTAGTCATCCTTAATATAGAAGCTGACTTAACAGTATCCGTTAGTTGTGACAGTGTCATTGACGAATTTGTCAAACCAATTTGTGCATCGCAAAAAAATGTAAACATTTGTGTAAAGATTTTTGTTTTTTCTTTCGTTAATTTATGGGGCGGCAAACCTTATAGGCCTAGGGCGCGAAATCTTAAAATACGCCACTGATTTTAACCTTTAAGAATTAAGGATTAGATTAAGGCAGTATCAGCTAGATTTAATTGGCAGATAGTGTATCTATCAGATTGTTACGTTACATTATCGGGAGGTGGTGAGAAAGCCCCTAAAACTATTTATATCTAACAACAAAATTGACATATTGTTTTTGTCTGTAGGTATGTCTTTGGGCGCTGTATGGAAATCGTACGTAAATTTAATGGGAGCAGAATTGGAGGCGTTCAGCGCGGCCGCTCCCAAATCCCCCGTCAGGGAACTACTTGAGGCCGAACCGGATACCGCCAAATTTGGGTAACATTCCATATTGATTAATTATATTAGGAGAATTTACAGCTAGGACCAAAGTCATCGACATAGCCCAAAGGATCATCATGCTAGTGGTAAGTAGACAAGTCATATGTGCTATAGGAGTGATAACCGATGGTGGAAACGAGTATGGAGACTGAAAGCAAGATATGCGAGAACTTGCCATCAACTTTCCATCGTATACGGAGTATAATAAAGGTAATCTTTCATCTTAGCTCATGTTAAAGTGGGAAGTGCAGTGCATTTTACGGTAGACTTGTGTGTGAGACCTTTAACAATGTTCAAACTTTAAATTCCTCTGAACAATGTACAAAGGAGATTGGCACTAAAAGTAACTGGCATAGAGTTAAAATTTTGATGTCATTTTATAAGTTAACTCAAAAGCTGGCGATCTAGTACAAAAAATGTAAGTCAAGGGTCTCGTTTTTGCAGTAATTTAGAAAAACATTAAAATGTGCGTACATTTTGTATTAAATTTTATAGTTGCTATATTTCTTTTACCGTCTGGTATGTCAATATTTTGAAATATCTCTCGCACACATCTCTACATTATCTTATCCGATTGACTAAAAATTTAAGGTGGCCGTCGTTCAAGGTCCCCCTTGAACGACGGTGGGGCGAAAGTTGGTAGGAAAGTATTTTTGTTGATAAGTGTACAACACTCCCTCAAATTATCCGTTTTCAAACCCCTGACACACAGTGTAACACACCTTACTTTATATATGTTACACTTTAAAAATACAATAAGCGTAAAAAAATAAAAATTTAACCGGAAATATTTGTGACAGCAAACCCGAGCGTCTGGCAGACGGTAGACGCGTGCGTGTGTGCGTAGAAGTGTTCGGTCGCGGCACGTTCAAGGGCATCGGGAGGAATTACCGCATCGCAAAGGGCACAGCCGCCAGATGCGCTTTACGACATTTGAGGATACATAGAGCTAGGTAGGCTTGTACGTAATGGCCAGCAAATCGTGACCAACAAGACAGACTATATTTGAATAAGTCAAAATGTCACCAGAGAACGTAAAGTTACCTTTAACATTTGCTGCCATCGATTTGCTGTCCATTCTATTTTGAATCTTATTAAAATGGATATAATTTGTAATTATTTTTAATAGTGGACAAAATTTGAATTTGATTCAAGCCCTTAGTTTAAATATGATTTAAATTCTTTATTTTTTTTAAATTTCATATGATTTGACATATTACACATATGACATATTACACATGATAATCCCCATTCGATGTTATAAAGAAAGAATGTGTACCGAATTCAATTACAACATTTAAAATATCAAATTTGAATTTGATACAATTTGTAAGCGTTTCATTAGTTGACAATATCGAATTATATATTTTTTTTAATTGAATTATTTCAATGATATTGTACTTGACAAATTCGAATTGACAATTGACAAACAAAATTGAATGTACTTGACAAATGATATCGGCTGACAATTTAATTTTGAATTTTTGAAACTGTTATAATTATTTTTAATTTACTAATACTCTGTAAGATTGAATTTCATATTATATTTAAGCCCCTATTCATAGACGATGAACTTATGTTTTGATAATTTAATTTTTAATTACATAAAATAGTTATTTTAAAATAATCCAAAGTTACCTAATTTCGACCTCTTCATTTACTTTATGAAGCTGTATGTAACATTTTTTATTTACTCATGAAGCTACATGTAACATCTGTCATTTACACATGGAGATATGCGCAATATCTTTCATTTACTCATGATGCTATATGCGTCATCTTTCATTTACTCATGATGTTATATGCAACATCTTTCATATACTCATGATGCTATATGAAACATCTTTCGTTTACACATGATGCTATATGCAACATCTTTCATTCACTCATGATGCTATTTATATGAAACATTTTTTATTTACTCATGATGCTATATGCAACATCTTTCATTTACTCATGCAGCTATATGCAACATCTTTAATTTACCTCTGATACTATATACAACCTCTTTCATTTACTCATGATGCTATATGCAACATCTTTCATTTACTCATGCAGCTATATGCAACATCTTTAATTTACCTCTGATACTATATACAACCTCTTTCATATACTCATGATGCTATATGAAACATCTTTCGTTTACACATGATGCTATATGCAACATCTTTCATTCACTCATGATGCTATTTATATGAAACATTTTTTATTTACTCATGATGCTATATGCAACATCTTTCATTTACTCATGCAGCTATATGCAACATCTTTAATTTACCTCTGATACTATATACAACCTCTTTCATTTACTCATGATGCTATATGCAACATCTTTCATTTACTCATGCAGCTATATGCAACATCTTTAATTTACCTCTGATACTATATACAACCTCTTTCATATACTCATGATGCTATATGAAACATCTTTCGTTTACACATGATGCTATATGCAACATCTTTCATTCACTCATGATGCTATTTATATGAAACATTTTTTATTTACTCATGATGCTATATGCAACATCTTTCATTTACTCATGCAGCTATATGCAACATCTTTAATTTACCTCTGATACTATATACAACCTCTTTCATTTACTCATGATGCTATATGCAACATCTTTGATTTACTCATGCAGCTATATGCAACATCTTTAATTTACCTCTGATACTATATACAACCTCTTTCATTTACTCATGATGCTATATGCAACATCTTTGATTTACTCATGCAGCTATATGCAACATCTTTAATTTACCTCTGATACTATATACAACCTCTTTCATTTACTCATGATGCTATATGCAACATCTTTAATTTACCTCTGATACTATATGCAACCTCTTTCAATTTGAAAAAGCGTCTTTTTTATATAGATATTAATTTTAAAAAACTCTGTGCTCGGATTAAGGCAGGAGGTTGGTATTGGATAGTTTTGTGTGATTTTAAAATAATTATTATTCCTGCAATTATAGTCACTTTATTAATGAAATGGATCTGTAAATATAGTATATTGTACTCTTTACTCCCCACCCTTTTGGACAAGAAATACTTGTCCTGTTATACTTCCTATTCCCCATCCTTCCCAACCCTTTTGCCAAATCCACTCCTAAATCTCCAAACATATGCGGCGTATCCTTGTGCCAACGTTTGTCATTCGAGACTGATGCTCACATGTATCGCAGATTGTTTATGGATAACAGTATCCACTTACCACTAGGTGAACTGTATGTTCTCCTAACAGCTTTTTCTGCGATACATGTCGATATTAGTTAAAAGTGACTAACATTGACACGTGTGCAGATGCGTTGGAAACCAGGATTAGGATTGTGTATATTTTTATTTTATGATTTATAATACCAAACTTTTTTAATGTTTTAATTCATTTTTTTAAATAATTTTTGATGAGTTTTAGAATAAAACAATTATTGTTTATTTCAGGCAAATTACCGCATTTTTTTCTTGTATAACCCCGGTACCAGACATGTGTATAGATACGTACAAACACTCACTTTGTAAATTCTTGTACAAATATTTCGTCTTCTTTGCAAATACTTGTACAAATATTTCATCTTTACAAATACTTGTCCATATATTTTGTCCTCTTATCAAATACTTGTACAAATATTTTGTCCTATTAGCAAATACTTGTACAAATATCTCATCTTTACAAATACTTGTCCAAATATTTTGTCCTCTTATCAAATACTTGTACAAATATTTTGTCCTATTAGCAAATACTTGTACAAATATCTCATCTTTACAAATACTTGTCCAAATATTTTGTCCTCTTAGCATATACATGTACAAATATTTTGTCCTCTTAGCAAATACTTGAACAAATATTTAATCTTTACAAATACTTGTCCAAATATTTTGTCCTCTTAGCAAATACTTGTACGAATATTTTGTCCTCTTAGCAAATACTTGTACGAATATTTTGTCCTCTTAGCAAATACTTGTACAAATATTTCGTTATCTTTACAAATACTTGTACAAAATATTTCGTCTTTGCACTAAATATTTCGTATTTGCTATCACTGTGTCGGTTTTTTGGCGTAGGTACATCAAAGGGCGCGCACACACACTTGCAAAGAGTCAGTTAGCTGTTTGACGCTATCCAGAAGGGACACTTATTTTGTTTCTACGTATATAATAGAGCGAAAACTGATCCCCAAAAATATTTTCGCTGCTCTTTGCAGACATTTCTTTTTTTTTTCTATACACATTTCTAGAAATATTTGTACATGTCTGGGACCGGCCTAATATTTAACTATACAGCCCTCAGTGAGACTATAAGGTCCTATACGAAAATAATGTAAAATATTTTAATATGTCATTCAGTGCACTAGAACTATTGTATCTAACTAAAAATTAACTTGTATTTCATACCGCGAACCTGTAGGCTGTGCAACGAACTGCCTCAAGAGGTCTTTCCATTAAGCTACGATATGGGGTTCTTCAAGAGAGCTGTGAATAGGACGTTGCAAGGTCGGCGGCGCGCCCGCATGCCCCCTGGTGTTGCAGGTGCCCATGGGCGGCGGTAACACTTACCATCACGTGGGACCGCTTGCTCGTCCGCCCGTAATAAAAAATGTTTTTTTATTACGAGCATATTAAACACGGACGTAGTCAAGATTTAATCCAGGGTGAGACGAAGTGAACTGTTTTCTTATAATTTAAATAGAAATAGTGTAATACAGAAAGCCTATTTACCCTTCCCTATTTTTATAATGGTAATTACAAATGGGACATTATCTGAGAAGCGGGACCTCATCGTTCCAAGCCTTGGAAAAAAACCAAACAGCCTTGAAACAAAATGAAAAAAGGGCGGAATTAACGTCGTCACAATTCTAGTTTTAGCCTACTGATTCACATATAAATTTTTTTGTAGGACCTTATATGTATATATACATATATATATATGTTATTCACATATATGTTATGTTATTTTATGAACGGGCCTTTAGATCTAGGGCTCTATGTGCAGGGTACCCTATTTCGGGTCCATAATTAATTGTTTAGTTAGAATGTGTAGAAATAATTAATATTAAGCGATGTATTTTGTATATTATTGTAATCGAATGTCAGTATATTGAGAATGGATTTTAAAAACAAAATTGTTTTATTTCTACCCGTCTACAGGAAGACATTTGTCAGCAAGGCATACATACGGTACGGTGGAACTGGACAGTATAGCTTTACGAGCTCTGTTTGATGACGTATCGTTTATTAGTCATTCTCAAAGTGGTCGATATCCACCCCCCTGCGGTTAATCATATATGCCGCTTGCGACGCGACGCTATTCGGTTACCCATCCAGCTAGCCCATCCCTTTATCCGGCCCTGACTGAGGGTTTCCACTGAGCTACGACATGGGGCTCTTCAAGAGACTTATGATCAGCATTCTGCAAGGACGGCAGCGGTGACCACTTCACCATCTGGTTGGGCGCCCGTCCACCGTCTAATCTATAAAATGTAAACATTTTAATTGTTGACAACATCTGCACTTTATTATAATGTGACGGTAACTAAAAATTTAGTATAAAGTAATAAAAATGTTATTTTTGATGTGTTATTTACTGGCGATGACGTGGCCACGTATACAAAGCACTCCGGACTGCTAAGTGTTGGCGAATGGCGATCGTAGTATACGTAGTACGTGTCGTAGTATCGAAATTCAGTAGTGACATCTATCGGCGAATCTTGGTACTACGAGCGAGCACGCAACAACAGTAGCGACATCGGCCGATTCAAGAACCAAGCATCAGCTTGGAAGGAGTAGAGGGCGCTGGCAGAGGGTAGAAAATGAGCCTTTGGAGGAGGCCTCTTGCGATTTTAGCATTGAAGTGTAAAAATTGTCCTGTATTTCTTTGAGTAGTAAATCTGTATTGAAATTAAGTATTTGTTCTTTGTAGTAACACTCATAGCCTACTTGAAATGTGCTAAAATGTACTATTGTATCAACCAAAATAAATGTTAGGTCCTACTTAAAATCTGTGTTCGAAATGTCACCTCCATAAACTTACTTCTTAGCGGGTGTTATGTACCTACCTATGTATCTACTTATTCCAATAACGAGGTCGAGTTGGTAGTTTTAAAGGTTAGAAAAATGTACCTATTAGATATGTATACCTTCAGTTTTTAAATGGATTTGTGTATAGTAATTACGTAGGTACGTAGGTACATCAATAAGACAAAAACATTCATGAATTTTTAGTAGGTATTCTTATTTTAGTACCTACATTTATTTTGGTTGATAGTACAATTTAGTTCCTACCTACATTTCTAGTAGGTATATTTCTTTCATATCAGTCTACCCGCCAGGAAGTTAGACATTATTTTTCAGTTCACTAAAATCTCAATATCTTTTTTTTCCTTTGCCGGTATCGAATTTTCTTTATAATTAACAATTTTTAAGTCAATTAATCCCGCCAGTATCCAGTCCCGTCGAAGTAAGAAAAAATTCAAATAGGTAGTTTTTTTATAATCAAAAATTAGGTGCATAATCTCTCGTAGGCTACACTTTTATAGATAGATATACATACCTACCTATCTATGCATTTTTTAGCCTTTCATTTTCGTTATCCACACAATTCAAATGAAGATTTAACATCATTCACTGGCTTTGCGTATTACCTAATCTGCTTCAATGCAATTTTTGAGTAATGCTGATCCTAAGGAATAGCACACACAGGTCTTACTTAGTTTTGGGATCAGCGGCCTTCACTGCACTGCTGCATTTGGACTGCTTCAAGCCATGTAATCGATGTAGGTAGGCACCTAAGTTTTCTTCTCATTGCATTTTTACTTTCAATGTTAATATTATTATGGCCGGACAAATAAATATATTTAGAATTACCTATACTTATTCTCTTTTTCATAGTTCTTTTTCATATAGGTACCTACCTACCTATGGGATACGTATGCAATTAGCATATTCTGCCAGTGTCAAGTTTTCTTTGCAATAAACAACTTCAAAGTTCAAAACGTATCTCGTCAATGTCCAGTCCCGTCGAAGTAAGTCAGGAAACGCTCAGTAAAGCGATAGTAGGTTTACTGAGGACAGGAGAGGACTCCTTGTAAGCACACGGAAAACGCAGTCCCGCGCTTTTGTTTGATTATCAGATTATCACAAATACCACGCACAAAAACACTTTGAAATTGAATGGGTAAGAGGGGTCATCCATAAATTACGTCACACGTATAAATTTAAAGTATTAAAACTCTAAACTTCACCTGTAAGGAAATAGTTTAAATTTTGGAAGTGCCGTTTTAATTTAATAATTTCTAAATTTAAAATTTGCTAAATGTGTGACGTCACACCAGGGGAGTATGGGGGGTGGGGGGAACTCCAAAAATCATGAAATTCGTTTGACGTAATTTATGGATGGCCCCTAAACTATCCCTATTAAACCACAAAACAATTTACACCTAGGTAATACACAATTTTTACAATAAACAATCGAACTTCCCTTCTCAGTTTACGAGCTTGCACCAAGAAGTTTCGTAAATATACCTACCTACTGTGATCTTTAATTACATTGCGGCTACGCAGTCTTGATTGTAGGTATTTTATATGTAATAATTCCAAACATTGTTTAAGAATCATAATATTCTCCCTTTGACATTATTGAGCAATAAAAACATTTCCGTCATCCCCACAACCACAGTTGCAACCTCATACAATAACTTTACTCTCCTAATTCAATATCTAAATGGACTAAACCAATTAAACAACAATAATCGTATCTAAAGCTGTCATAAATGATTATTATTAGGTTGGGAGATGTCGGGGAGCCCTCGACCAATGGGGGAAAGGAGAAATGTACTGGGAGGGGCTAAAAGTAGGGTGACAACACAATGCTCATTTTTAGTAAATAAAAATTTATTTATGCCAATATGTATCCGGATTCGTTCGTTCGGTGTTTACTAATGGTGAAATTTCAAAAACTTTTACTTGGTGTATTTTATTTATGTATGTTTTAATAGAAAAAATGCGGCAGACGAGCATACAGTCCACCTCATGGCACTGTTGTCCATAGACATACGCGATACATGCCAACATCAGTCCGTAATGACAAACGTTGGCATACCTCTGGATGCGCTGCCCACCTATAGAGATAGGGGAATAGATTGGGAGAAAATGCAGTGGGATACGAAAGAATGGGAATGGGCTTTGGCATAATCTTATTCACTACCGAAATACGTACCTACGTAGGTAGGTACTTACAATGGGGAAATAAGATAAAATGGGAAATGGAGTACTAAGTACATTTCAAGGTAGTCTTCTGTGAGTGAGGGGTAACGCGGTCAGTCGAGCGCGCCCAGCCGCTGCCGGGATGCAGCGTCCATTATACACTGTGAAACTAAATAAGACATAGTGGAGTGTAGGCTTTTTCGGCCCGTGTCCATATTAATTGAATCTTCCGGGCTACTTGGCCGAGGTCTTCTGGAATCTCTTCTCTTTCTTCCAAACGTCTCGTCAACAACTGCGGTTGACATCTTCAGTGGCGGCTGCGTTCGTGAACCAAAATTCAGGCCAAAACTCTTAAAAAATATTAAAACGCAGTAGTTATAGGGAGAAGGCGGTTTGGAGATAAACGCTGCATTTTTTTATACGATCCAGATACCTATCGCAAATAAACGAACAAGGAACACTTACAAAAACAATACGACTTTAATCTGTGCTATTTTAAGATACAGAGCTTAAAACAATACTTTATATTCTAAATCGGGTCTGAACGCGTATAATAAAGGTATTTGTTTACCTTTTATTTCCAATGTGAAGATCAAATGTGGGTAGTTCATAAAAGTGCTCGCAGCTCCCATGCCGGATTACCCGCCTCTTCAGTCAACTCGTGCGCACGGCTGGTGTGACCCGTGCGCCCGCGCCCAAACGTCCAGTAGGAATAAAAGTTAAGGTTTTAAATGTGTACCTACAAGCAAACCACAGAATAGTTAATACGAGTAAAGACTCGCTTACATAAGGAGTTTCTCGAATGGTTCCGGCGTGAATCTTGTATTCTCGTATGCGGCCAAACTACATACAATTCTCGCTTACCACTGTTCTTATGATCATAGAAAGTCATTGATAACGGGGTTAATAGTGATCAGATCAGATAATAACAGTTGTTTATGCTAGCTTCTAACCGATGTTCCAGAAATTCCTTTTGTGGAAATGAGCCATAATAACTTTGTCATTTGACATAAGTAGCCAAACCCGTCTTCGCCTTCTCCACTATTATTTTCCATCTGCATAGATGACTCCCTGGCACCTTCCTCCACGCTGTAAACTACCAACTGCCTTAGATCCTATTCCACGCAATCTTTTCCTAGGTCTATTTATGGAGTCTGTATTTCAAAAAAGTCTGATTCCAAGTCGAAATATTTGGAAGTTATAACCCTATAGGTATTATAATGCTCACCACAATACCGTCAGCCCGTGTCTCTCCACTGCTGAATGTAGATAGGCCTCTCCCAAGGGTTGCCACCACGCACGGTCTTCGGTTCTTCTCATGCAGTCACAACTGACGACTTTATTTAAGCCGTCATATAGGTACTTAAATTATGATAATATTATTTCACAATTACTAAAATTTGTATTTCAACGTTCAATCGCAACGAATCAAATTTCTCTAACCAATAAATAATCTCTAGCGAGCTTATCACAAAGGCGATATTAAATTTACATCCATCAGTGTCACATAAGTCGTTTTTACAAAGCTCTTACCATTCGTTCCCTGTTATCTAAGCTCCTCCCAAATTAGAGTCGGGAATACAAAATCGCTACTAAAAAGAACCTCAGTTGATCAGTCGGTAGCGGTTCGCGCGCATTTCGCTGTCACTGTTCAAATACGATTATATTTTATCATAGTCGTGCAGTGACATTTTATAAAAAAAATGTTAATCAATTAAAATTCGTTATTATTTGTGGTTGTTAAATAATAAAGTGAATTAATTAATAACGGTACTGTAAAATATATTTTGTTTTGTGATTAGAAAGAAGTGAAAGATATTTTTGGGAAAGTGATACCTAGTGATGTTATGATGTCCGTTTTATGAATCGAACTAATTGTGAAATCGATCGATTTAAGTTAGCTCCGAGTACAAGGTACAATATAAAGTTTAAATATTTTAATATTTCTAAATGTTATGGTATTTTAATATCTATCTATTATTCTTAATAATTATTATAAATTATTATATTATTGTATTGTTCTACGCTGTTTCATTAATTATCGCATTACCTACTTCATTTACCTTTATAGCCATTTCTAATATTTTAGTTTATATTACATTTATTAGATTAATTTGTGCAGATTATTAGGTACTAGGTTAGGTATTAGACATTCTTAGGAATGTTTATTAGTTGTTACTGGACTTATATTTGATTAGTTTTCTTTCATGTTTCATTAGAGGAGAGTAACTAAATATGGGCTACCATTTTGTTTTTGGGTGAAAAATAAAAAACTATTTAGAAATATTTATTTTTTTAATGTAATATTAATTATACATATATTACTAGACAGCAAAGTAACAGTCTTATATTTTTAATAACAAACTACATTATCAAAATTGAGCACTAAACAAAATTGCAAAATGGGTGCTAAATATGGAACAGGTACTCAAATATGGGCTATAGTCCATCTAAAGATATGAACTAAATTATTTTTCAAGAAAATAACAATAATAAATGTTTATATTATAAGAGATCAAATCACTTTGGTGAGTGTGAGAAATTACTTAAATCACTTGCAAAAATCACATATCCAAACGTCAAACTCTGGCCCAGCACAGTCATTGTGTGCCCAGAGTCCACACATCAAACATTTGATCCACAGTTCTCCTCGTGTGTCTTCGGAAAAAAGTTGCTGACAAAACATACACTCTGCATCTGCAGAATCAGGAGCTTCTCTCCCTATTATGGCATCTGGTTCACTGTCTGAATCAAAGTGGATTTCCTCTTCACCTTCACTGTCAATTAATTCATTGTCATTAGTCTTTACTTTCTTTTTTCTTTGGTTTCCTTTCTTTTCTTTGGGTTTTTTATCTTTAGTTTTATTTTCTTTTTCAATTTTCTTCTTATTTTTTTCAATAAGGTCATTTTTATAGGGTGATGACGTTATAACAGAGGCCACAGCAGCTTTTCTACCCCTGTTAGATGTCTTTCTGATTTTTTTTGGTACAGGACTTATGTCATAAGGAGATACTAAACCTAGGTTGCTGCGATCAATTCTGGAAGAAGAAGGTTCGCCACCATGTTTATATCTAGTTCCAGAGGTAGATGCTTCTGGTTGAGTATCATATCCAGACGCAGAGGTTGAAGGTCCAAGTGGAGGCGAATT
This sequence comes from Sesia apiformis, assembly GCA_914767545.1. Lineage (NCBI taxonomy): Eukaryota > Metazoa > Arthropoda > Insecta > Lepidoptera > Sesiidae > Sesia > Sesia apiformis. The sequence goes on along the minus strand of OU611977.1, from coordinate 2,194,970 downwards.
TTCTGTTTCACATCTAGATCTTGAGACTGAAGCTTTGCTAGAAATCAAATTGTCATCATTAAGAATACTAGTCAAAGATCTAGATAAAAGTGGAGATCTGGGATTGTTATCAGATGGAATTTCATTATGGGATGATGATTTTGTTGGAGTAATATCTGTGCATACATCTTTGACAGCATTTTGTTCGGCTGCAATAAAATCTACATCGCTAAATAGGGTTCTATTTAATGGCCAGAGTCCTGTAACATGAAACCCATTAGCTGCAATTTCACCTGTTTGAACTTTCATGTAAGCTCTTCCAAATAGCTCTACAATGTCAAAAGGGCTCAGTGCTCTGTTGTTGTTTCTGATCCAGGTTCTTATTTCTTCACTATAGTAAACTTTCAATGGCCCCATAAAAGTTTTGTCTAGTGGCTGCAGCTTGTGGGTTGTGTGAGGTGGTATAGATACAATATCAACGTTATTCTCTCTAGCCAGGTCTATTACATCAATATTCCTGGTGTGGCTGAAGTGTCCATCTAATATCAGTAGAACTCTTGATTCTGGTGTTGGGTTTGTATGTTTTATAAAATGTTTGAACCAATCTGTAAATATATTCATTTGAATCCAGCCAGATGGATGTGCAACTCCTTCAGCTCCAGGAGGACAACCTCTCATCAGTTGGGAGCTCATATTTTTTCTTGGGAAAATTATGAACGGAGGAACAAAGTGGCCAGTGGCATTCATGCTCACTACAATTGTAACCAGGGAACCCCTTTCAGCCGATGTCAGTGAGGCTATTTGCCTCTTTCCTCGGTGTCCAATTACTTGTGGAATTTTACTTTGGACAACTGTCAGGCCCGTTTCATCTACGTTGTAGATACGATTTGGTGGATAGTTATTTTTCTCATACATCTCTTCCAGAAGTCGAAAAAAATTCTCGACGTTATCTTTGTTACAGCCAAACGCTCTTGCAAAACGTTCCTGTAGGCCTTCTAACTGACAGTTTTTCTTTGTGACGTTTCAGAAATAGCCTTAACCATGTTTTTCCTGCTATGCCAGATTCACACAATGGATTTTGCAAGTTGTTACGTACTGCCAACATATACGCCATTCTGCGAAGATCTGGTCTTGTCAATCCATGAAATTTGCTTTCCATTGTTAAAATATATCCTACTAAAACGTTTTCCAACTGTGCACCCAACACTGTTTTTCTACCTAATGTCGTAGCAGCCGCTTCTTCAGGAGTAAGTTCAGTTTTCAGGCTTAAACGTTGCAAAGTCGTTCTTGGTACGTTGAAATTTTTTCCTGCTTTTAGGGTACCCATTTTCTTCTCGCGAACCACTTTTATGGCTTTAACCATTTGTTCTTCATCCCAAGTTTTCCTTGGTACTTTTGATCGTGTCGGCGGCATTCTGAAAAAAAATGTAAGTACGCTTTAGAAACAAATGTCCGACCACCTAAGTACTAGTACCTAAATATGGGCTAGCCCATATTTAGGACGATAGTCATAGCCCATATTCAAAATTCTTGACCGAAATAAACTTGACTTTGTATTTCACAAATCATACATCCCAAGCAATTAATCGACTAAAAAGCATAAGATTAAACATATATTCTACAAATTAAACACATAGTTACAGTATTTAACCCTAATTTTCATCAATAAAATAACATACTTTTACGTACCTTACAAAAATTTTTAACTGCGGCGAAAGAACACCGTCCTACCTTGACCACAGCACGCGCCGGATTGACGAAATAGCGTGAATGCGAGGTTAGTATGAATGAATGCGATAGAAGATAGTCGTTTGTAGCGTCTTTCAATTGTTTGTTTTCGAGAAATGTTACTAGCCCATATTAAAGCACTAACCCATATTTACTTACTTTCCTCTACTAGGTTCCTGTCTAATTTCTGCTATGTGCGCTTTATAAATAACTAAATTTCCAAAATACGTTTGTCTGTACCTGATCTCTGATCTCAACCTTTTTAATTTCCCACTGCAGACACAAGCCTCTCTCAGTGGATTACTAGGGGTCATGATCCACCGCGGGGGCTCAGTGCGGATTGTTTCAATGTATACTCGCGATAAACTCGAAAATAACGGATTTTCAAATGGCAGGTACATTACCTAGTTTAGGACATAAGGAATTTTACAAGAGATTAAAATTTCACGTTTTTGGAAGTGCCTACACACGGTAGGTAGGTAGATACCTAACGCAAGGCCTATATTGACCAATCAATCGTCGGAACAGATACAAACATGTTTGCAGCTCTTTATCAACATATTTAATAGACTGGGTAGGTGACGCTGACAGCACATAGGTACCTAGATGAAAAAACCACAATACAAGAAGAAGTGTATTGCGTTGTTATATTTTTCTGAATTGCAACGGTGAAACCGGGTAATTATCTACTTATAAACATGCCACAAAGTTACCTTACAGTAAAGATAAGCGTGTTTGCAATTACCCTGGGTGACCTTACCTATGCCAAAAGTCTTTAATGGAATACCTATGCCAACTTTCATGGTGATCGGTCAAACGGTGTAGAAGTCTATTAACATCAGATATACCAACATCCATTTATATATATATATATATATATATATATATATATATACCTATAGAAGATTTAAAACTAGAATTAGTCAAATCACAATGACGATACTTAGTTATCTTGTTAACGACAGTGCCACGTGTACGGCACGTTGAGACCCCGCTTGAGCGACTGTTTATATTATGTCGGGACAACGTGTTGGTTATGTAGTTTTTTGTTATTAATAAAAATGATTTTTAAAAAAACTTCCGCATGAAATCTGTATAGTCATCTTTATAGTCATTTCTAATTGCGTATTAATATATAAGAGAGAGCGGTGATAGCGTAGGTGATAGAGAATTTATACTCGAGTCATATTCGCGTGATAGTGAGTTCAAATCGGATTTTTAAAAATTGTCACTAGCTCAGCGGTGAGAGGATGACATGTGAGGAAACCCGCATGTTTCTGAAATACAAACAGAAATGTCGAGTAGGTAGGTATTTGTATCCACCAATCCGCGCTGTAGTCTAGTTCACGAATTGAAAATGGTGTCAATTCTCGATGCCGCTCGTAAAAATATGAGCGAGTGCTCATTGGATTCGGAATGACGTCTAGAAAAATGTGCAAAAGTTTCAAAACAAACCCGCACAAAAACAATTGCAAAAGTTATTATCATTTTTTAGTTTTTTGTTAGTTTCAATAATTAATAGACTCTACCTAACAATTAGACAAACATCGCAATGTCACAATCTCATAAAGTAGGTATAGGTAGGTAGTTGTCACGAGGTCTCCACGAAGCGAAATCATTTTAGTGGTTTTTGTGAATTATCCGACTTGAAATATGACTCTTGAACTTGACGCTAAAACTTGAAACCGACAACAGAACAAAACAAAACCGTCTTGAACTCTAAAAAAATTTGTTAATTGACAATAATTAGGCTCATTTTATGAAAAAATTAGTGTAAACATTTATTTCCAACGGGATATTATTCTTTTAAGTATCTAAATAATGCCATATTTTTTTTAATTATAAAATTAAATTTAAATATAATTCATTTTTTTTTTACTTTCTACGGCAGGTTTCATAAAATCGTGACGGCTCAGCGTTCGCCGCGCTTAACGCTATTTTCAACATTATTAAATTAAAATTGTTATTAATCCGATTTAATTAATTATTTTCATTAGGGGAGAGTGGGGTAATTGCGAATACTTAAGGGAGAACAGAAATAAAACAAAACCAAATTAAGTTACAAAAGCTATTTATTGCTTAATATTTACTTAAACTAATCAATCTTATGTTCTCATAGTCAACATAGATAAATTATCAAAATAAAATCAAATTCTAATAAAAAAACAAAAACGTTGGTGTCCGGGATTACACCACTACTTGTGGGGTAATTGCGGATGGTGCAGGGGGTAATCACGGACATAGTCTAATTGACACAGAAGTCACAGATAAATCCCCTTGATGTGCTTTCACCATTCATGCATTTTTCGTGGGCCCATAATTCACATTTGTAGCATGTTATCCAATCTTCAGTGATTGGATCTACATACTTTTCATTACAAATCAGACAATAGTATTCCTCATCATCCTTCTTAGCACCTTTATCGACTTTGTTTTTCTTGTGTGGTATGTGCATGTCTTCCTTCACATCATCTGCAAATGCTTTAAGATTCTTCACACCTTTCTTTCTTTTAGTGGTACTTACAGTCTTGTCATTTTCTTTTATCTCCTCTTTTTTTTTCTTTTTTTTTTCTTTGTCTTCTAATACATCTTTCATAGGGCTACTGGTTATTATAACTGAATGTTTCTTTCCGAAACTTTGCTTGTTCTTGGGTTGTGACACTTGGGGAACATTAACAACATCTTAAAGTGGAATTGATTTGTCAAACACAGGTACAGGGGTTACTGATCTCTGGTGCACTTTTGATGTTGGTGCTATCTGAGCATCAGGTGTAGTTGCTCTTTGCACATTTGATGTCGACGCTATCTGCACATCAGGTATCGCTGATCTTTGTACATTTGACGCGAATACTATCTCTGTATTAGGCGATGTCGTATCTAAGAACTGTTCGTCAAATTTAGTTGTATCTAATGGCCAAATACCAGCTGCCCGGAAGCCATTTGCTGCTTTCTCTATATGACTGATACGATTGAAAGATTTAGTAAAAAGTTCGACAACTTCATACTGGATAATTCTTCGGCCTACATTTGAAGCCATGTATAATTCGCATTCTCTGTTATATGCAGTCTTAAGTGTTCCAAAATAAGTTAAGTCCAATGGTTGCATACGATGTGAGGTATGCGGTGGAAGGGATAACAGTATTATTCCATTCTGGCGGCAAAGCAGATAGCAAGCAAGGCTAACATGACTTTCATGATTGTCTAAAATAAGTAGAATAGGTTCTTCAACAGTTGATTTAGCATAGGAGATAAAATGATGTAACCAATCTAAGAATAGGTTCTCGTTTATCCAACCCGAATTACTAACTGCTGCTATCATATCAGGATTGCCTCCACGCAATAGATGAGCGTTCATTCGCTTCCTCTTGAAAATAAAAAAGGGAGGAATATACTTTCCGGAAGCACTGAATGCGCAAACAACTGTTGTTGTAGTGCCTCTTTCACCACTTGTTGCCACGCCGACTTGTTTCTGGCCTTTTGGAGCTAGAATCCTAGAATTTCTCTGGACATTAGAAATGCCGGTCTCGTCAATATTGTAAATGCGATTAGCATCAAACTGGTGTTTTGTTTGTAAGGCTTCCAAGTTTTTGAAGAACATTTTCACTTCCATTTCATTAAAAGCTGTAATTCTATTAACAGAAGTGGACTCAGGTTTACGTAACGAAATGTTAGGATGCCTCTTTTTAAATCCGTAGAACCAGTCTTTTCCCGCCATTTGGGATATTTTATCAAAATTGTTCTTTAATTTATTTACTTCAGCAAATTTGAAAGCTATTTTACGCACCATCTCTATAGTTAAACCATAAAATAGTTTACTACATATTAAAATGTGTGATTCTAATTCTTTTTCTTGTTCTTCAGAAAATATAGGCTTTCTTCCAGTTTTTGGGGTCTTTATAATTTCTTTCTTGAGATGGTCGTGTATAGTGCTTTTTGGGACAGAATAAGTAATAGCGGCTTTTCCTATTGAAAGTATTTTGTTCTTGACATCCTGAACGGCTCTTTCTAAGTCTTCTAATTTGTATTTGGTCTCCGTCTGTCTTTGGTAATTTCGCGGCATCTGAAACATATTGGAGAATAGCATGTTTTATTTATAAATTAGTAAGGATGGCCATTGCAGCCGACTGCTGACCATAAATTATAAAAAAGATAATAATTCCATTGTTTAAGGGTAATTACAGACGTTCGGGATTACCCTACTTAAATCGTTCGCCGTTACCCGACACACACAAAAAAGCAAAACTATATTTTTATTTAAGGTTAGAATCGCGTCATGCACGTGACGAATACTTGAAAACATTGTTTAATTAGACGTTACTTCACAAAAAAAATACCGGACTTTTATGGTTTTGTCGTAAATATTGTACACTTAATCTATTTAACTCAAGAATAAGATGAAATTGTTGTAAAACAATTAAGTTAACTTACCTTGTACAGCGTGCGCGGCCTCACTTTACCACTCACTGTTCGGCACTACATTCAGGCTCGACTCGCGATTGCGTCATTCAAAATATCCACCATCCTTTTCTAACATAGCTAAATTGACGTCTCCGCCATTACCCGCCGTCCGTGATTCCCCCACCCTCCCCTAAACTAATTAATTTTCAACATTAAATAGAGTTCCGGGAATGGAGACTGGTTTATTGGAAATTTGCTTCTCTTTAGGAATCTTTTTTAAAAATTCTTAAATATTAATATTTTTCGAGTTAGGCACCTACCTAGGTATTTGCAAAAAACTACCATAAACTTCTTTTTTTTTCATCTCAATTTGTCAATAACTTTGCAACTGTTTATGTGCAGGTTTGATTGAAACTTTTGTACATTTTTCTAGGCCAATGAGCCCTCGCTCATATTTTTACGAGCGTCATCAAGAATTAACATCATTTTCAACTTGTGAACTAGACTACTGGGCCTGCGTGGTGGACTACGGTCCGACCAAGAGGTCTGTGCCCTACACTGGAACATTAAAGGCTCATACAAATAATACAGGTAGGTAAGTAACAGGTAACTACGACATGGGCTTCTTCAAGAGAGCTGTGAATAGGATTTTGCAAGGTCGGCGGCGCGCCCGCATGCCCCCTGGTGTTGCAGGTGTCCATGGGCGGCGGTGACACTTACCATCACGTGAGACCGCTTGCTCGTCCGCTCTCTTCTCTATAAAAAAAAAAAAAGGGTAGTATAATTGATTAGATTATGAATTTAAAAAAAACTCCGTGAATTATCATAACAAACCCGTGTTGTCTCTTCTCTCTCTCTCTGGCCTTGAACATGGCCTTAAAAGAGCAAGCCTGCCGAGCGTGTTGGCGAGGCCACTTTTTTATTGGTGGTGTGTAGTTCGTCGGGGGTTGCAGCCACGACTTTGTTATTCACACACGGAAAGCGATTGGATGGATGCTATGCTAAAGACGGCGGACAATACAACACCAAATAAGTAAACGCTGAAGTTTATTATAACGAATATAAAAAAGTTCAAAATACTCTCATACAATCATTATTTCGGCTACATCAAAAGTTTTACTTCTAGTACTCAGCACATTAAAGTTGTAGCGCAATGATTTCTATACAAAATAATTAAAAATACATAAAAATCTGATCATTCGTTAAAAACACATTACGGACAGACAGATAAACATATGCGTCAAACTTATAACACACTCAGTTTTTGTGTCTAGGATGAATAAATGGAATCTCTCATTCTCTTATATCGCATCTTATCCTGTACCGTCATTATATAATGATGCCAATTGCCTCAGTGGTAGCCTACCTACTTATGCATTTCTCAGCATTGTTGCGATTGCAAGTGGTAACAGCGAACGACCGTCGCTGGTGCACGCTTCGTATGTATGTACCTATGCCGTACCTACACATCGTATGTTGAATAATTACAATCACTTTGTGTCAGTCGACACCTCCCTAGCTATTTTTAACGATTCTCTTCCCAAGTACAAGAACAAATTGTTAAAACTATCTAATTAAATCACCTATCCCCCCCCCCCCGCCCTTCTGCCAGAGCTGCTATCCCCCCCCCCCGCCCTTCTGCCAGAGCTGCTATCCCCCCCCTCACCCTTCTGGCGGGACTTTACGATAATTTACAGTATAATTTAAGTTTATGTAAGCTTAGCTTTAGGGGGAGTCCGGGAGACTTAAACCGCTTTTTATTTCAAACATCATAATTTCTTTTATATAGGGTATAAAGATTCGATTATGATTTTAAGCGATAGCTTAGTTATGCAGGCATAATTTTGCATCATTATTTTTTCAATATCATAATACTGTAAAAAGATATAGAGTTTTTAATAAAAAATGGGATATGAGTCAAATCTCCCCACCATCAGGGACACTTGAACCGGGGGCTGGGGAGAGTTGACCATTCTTTTTTGGGGAAGAGAAAAATCATTTTAAGCTTAAATCACGAATTTATTAACTTATATATCACAAGATGAATTTACTACTAGTACTTCTTGTGAAGAAAAAAACAAAAGTTAACAATATTTATAAACATTCCAATGTTAACAAAATTTTCAAACATTTGTATTTAGTTAACAAAATTAAACATTTTAATAATCAGACTTATTGGTCTTTCTTAACATTTTTATTTAAACTAATCTATTATTCTAATAAATTGGCATCATCGATCATTGTCAATAATTACTTTAAATCAATAAGGTAGCCTAAAAAACTAATTCTGTTTACATTCGTGACAAATGAAATCATCGATATCTTTTGTAAGCCCTACACATATCTCATGGACATATCTACGGCATAAACGACATAAACGCATAGTCATAATTTCTTCTGACTGGCAAACGAAGCAGTACCAACGATCGTTCATGTCAGGATTTTCTTCAAAATTATTATCAGTGGAACTATCAGCGTACGAAATATCTTCGTTTTCAGACTGCGTTTTGCTGTCAACGTTCTTATTTTTACCTTTTCCAGTTTTTTTTTGAACGTATTTGTTTTTGTCGTCTTTTTGTTTTGGATCTTGTTTGGTTTTGATTATTTTCTTTCCTTTAGTTTTTCCTTGAGTCTTCTTATTTGTTTTATTAGTATAATTTTCATTTTCTGATTCAGTGTCACTTTTCTCAAAAACTCTTTTCTTAATATTATTCATCTTTTGTTTTCTTATCACATCATCATCATTCTTCATAAAATTTGATTGAGTTTCCTTAAACTTCCTTTTTGATCTTTTATCGTCATCACATGTGTCATTATTAGGGTTGGATATTGGAATTTCTGTAAGACATTCACTGCTGCCATTTTCCTTCTCGGGTGTCAGTGTTAATATTTTTGTTTTGCCGGGCTGGCGGCCTCGTCGAGCCATCTTTCTTGGAGGCGCTCGTGGAAATGGTCTCACCATTTCTGGAGTCACCATTTTAGCATTTGAAGAAGATTGGATTGGTGAGGAAGTGCAGTGTATTTTGCTGTGTTGGTCCCGTAAGAGCAGAAGAAGAGCATTGTAAAACAATATCTTGTTTATTCTGAATCGGCGTGCCAGTATTCAATGACTCCAATGAATCCGAACTAGCACATATGAATTTGGCGTCTTTAACAATTCCTTTTGATTTCGTAGCGTTTGAGTTTCCATGAGCAGTATCTGGAATATTCTGCGGAGACTTCCTATGCAATTGCAGAATACTAGGAGATTCCAGTTCAGGAGTCGATAACTCCTGTTCAAGTTGAGACGATTCCTCAAGTTCGGCGGAGAACACAAGCTGACTTTCTAAACGCATTGGTGCGCTTGTTGATGCTTGTTCTTGAGGCAAATCTCTATCCGTGACAGCAGAACACAAAAAATCGTCGTCACTAAAAACTTCTGGATTAAACGGATTAATGCCAGCTTTCTGGAATCCACTTAATATGTTGCTTTGGCTGAATGCTTGAGACATAATCGTCTTAATGAATCCAGGAATATTGTAAATTGTAATTGTTTTGGCTGGATTGGATAACATCCAGTTGTTCATAGCTGTGTTGTATCGAGATTTAAAGGAGGAATAAACTGAAACATCAAGGGGCTGTAATTTATTACTGCAGTGTGGCGGAAGAGTTAACAACGTGATCCCATTATTTCTGGCAAAATTAATCGCATCAATGCTTACATGGCTTTCATGATTATCTAGTGTTAAGAGCACGCGATTGTTCTCAGAGGCATGCGAATATTTTGCAAAATGTCCAAGGAATTTCACAAAACTTTTTGTGATCATCCAACCACTTGGATAAGCGTCTCCGGATGACCCTTCCGGTCCTTCAGATACGAAATGATCTTGATACCTAACCCTTGGAAATATAAAGAAGAGAGGTATCACGTTTCCAATCGCATTGACGGCGAAACAAAGTGTTACAGTTGTTCCTCTATCTGCAGATGTGACTTGTCCGACCTGTTTAGACTTTTTACTGGCTATCACTTTTGGACATTCTTGTACAGTCGTGCAACCTGTTTCGTCACAATTGTATATATTTTGAGGCTCAAAATTATATTTCTCGCGCACCATCTTTAAATTTGTGAAAAAATCGCCGACATTTTTTTTATTAAAACTGGTGGCACGAGATAAGCTGGTGGCTTCGGGTGTTCTTAGACTTATTTCCGGATTTCTAGAAAGAAAACCGCAAACCAATCTTTTCCGGCTGAGTTGTTCTTCGTCCAGCTTTCAGGAAACTTCTTTGAATTCACTTTTGCAAATTCAAATGCCAATTGCATTGCTTGTTTTCTGGTCAAACTGTAATGCATTTTACTACATGACAGTAAATATTTAACAAGTAGCTTTTCCTCAGAAATTGTAAATATCTGCGATTCTTTATATGGACTGTCTTTTTCTTCAAATTTATGTAATTTTTGTTCATTCAATTCAACTTATAACGTCTTAGTGTACTTCTGTCGATTCCATACTTGATGGATGTTTTTCTAATAGAAGCGCCCTCCTTCATTTCATCTATGGCATTTTCTAATTCTCTTTTGGTATATTTTTTTCCGTTTACGTGTATTTTCTAGGGGCTTATATTGGAATGGCATTATTTTCTGCAAATAAAAAAAATATAAGGTTAAAACATAAAAACACAAATGAAACTACCGTTTACACCACAGAGGGAGACATGAACCACTGAACATTTCTCCCGCACGCACCACGGTGCAAGTCTCCCGCACCCACTACTTTGACATTTAACTTTTGTCACAGAAAAAATCTTCAATTATAGAGAAAAAACACTTAGCACACGTCAAACTACAATTACCAGGCAACGTAATAGTAGTAACACACAATACGTACCTCAATAAACACGGTCGTAATCTTAAAACTACTAAAATTATAAAAAATCACTTCGCATTGACAAAAACACGTTTCCATTCCTGACAGCCGAACAAACTAGCCATCTTGCAAAATGGCGGCATACTTGTGATTGGTCTCCCGCGCGTGACCAATGACCGTATTGACGTTTCATTAGCGCGAAATTTAAATTGAATTTTAAAAGATGGTTCAACTCTCCCACCTGGGCAAGTCTCCCGGACTCCCCCTACTGTTAGACTTAGCTGATTAAACAGTGGATCCATGGATAATGTTTCTTCCTCTTGAATCCACGGGCAGATTTATAGATAATTTCTTTTTCCTGTTCCATCCAGAACTGAATCGAAGTTGTTAGTAATGAATTATAATTTTCTTGTTTTACATAAAATGCGTAGTTTTACATATACGTAGCGTAGAAATACATATTTACATTTGGATTCAGAAATAGGTGGGATCGAAGTGACATAAAAACCTGTTATTATATTTGAATTCCCTAATTTGATGGACCGAAGAGGAGAACAAATTATTCATGGATCCACACCGGTGGAGCCTGATTGTGGGTCCATGTGAACGGAGGCAAACAGTGCAGGACAATCCAAATTATCATGACATAAATTATATAAAAATATAATCTGTAACAATGATGAGATTGTTTCTATATGAAACTTTTATAGTTATCGTACAACACAGACATAACTGGCGCCTCGTAACTGCGATTGATAATATAATTAGTCCGAAACAGCTTCGAGTGGTTGCACTTGAAATGTTTCTGAGATAATGCACGTGAACACACTACTGTTAATGATTTAGGATGCTTTTACTGTACCAAATGTGTTTTAAGAGATTTTTTACTCGATACGATTAAGAGAAAATCTACATATATAATATATATCTACATTTTCTTTAGATCTGCACTTGAGTATAAACTCGGTAATACGGGACATGCAGTGGCGTAACTATAGGGTGGCAGGGCTGGCAAAATGCCACGGACCCCCGACCCGACGGGGGCCCCCGGTCCGAGAGGCCGCGAGCTCAGATGTAACCTAACATTTTTAACAAAATTTAGTAAAAATTAAAAATAATATTTCAGTGTTTTGAAACCTGCCACTTTGCAAAATTTAAATGATACTGAACTATTAAAAAAAGCTCTAGAATTTGTTGATCTTATAAAAGACATATCTGAATCATTTACCAGGCAAATTCTCAGTTTTCGGTCCACCTTCAGAGACGAAATACAAAAGTCTTCGTGTATTAGAGAATTTGCTGATTTATTAATATTAATTAAAGAATCATTTTATGTCGTGCAGTTTTCCTGAAGTATGTACTGCATTAATGTTGTTTGTTACAATTCAATTCCTGTGACTACAGCTAGTGCTGAAAATCATTTTTGAAACTAAAATTAATAAAAACCTATTTAAGAAACTCTATGGGACAAGACAGGCTACGTAACTTGGCTATTCTGTCTATTGAAAATTCTATGGCTCGATCTTTAAACTTTGATAATGTTATTGATACTTTTGCGGAACAGAAAGCTCGGAGAGAAGGATTTTATTAATAAATATCTTGTTAATATTAAATTGTTATTTCATTAAAATTATGTAATACCTATGCTTTTGAAAATAAAATTTATTAGATATTTAACTAAAATGCACACAATATTAGTACCTAATACTGTTGGGTAACCACTTAAGTGATTTATTAAAAGTAAATTACAACGTGACGATTTTTACTGGGAGGGCCCCATCCAATGAATTTGCCACGGGCCTCAGATGGTATAGTTACGCCACTGGGGACATGGATTTGAACTCGCGATCACACTAAAAATTGTCACCAGCTCGGCCGTGAGGAATCCCGCATGTTTCAAAAATTAAAAACAAAAAGTGAATCTGGATTATGTGAGCCACCACACCGCCCAGGGCCCGCGTAGTAGGGACACTTCGGTCAGTAGCTGGGGACAGTTGATTTCGCGTGGCCATAAAGGGCGCTAAAGTAAAATTCCATGTTGACGACGCCTAAGCTCCAATGGGTCGACATGGAAGAGATTACAGTTAGTTAGATAACAATCAGCTGATTTATTATCCTTAAAACATAAGAATTTTATAATTATTCTTTTATGTACGAAGGCGGCAGACGAGCATACATTCCACTTGATGGTAAGTGGATACTGTCGCCCATAGACATACATGCCAACATTATTCCAAAATGACAAACGTTGGCACGCCCCCAGATGCGCTGCCTACCTTTGGAGATATAGGAATGGATTTGGAGAAAGGGTTGGGAAAATGGGGAGGGATAGAATAGGATGGGATGGGAATGGACTCTGGCACATCTCACCTACTACCGAAACATGTACGTACATTAGGGAAATAAGATAAAGTGGGAAATGCAGTACATTTCAAAGTAGTCTTCTGTGAGAGAGGAGTAACGTGGCTAGTCGAGAGCGCCCAGCAGCTGTTGGATTGCAGGGTGCACTCTCTATATCGATTAAATATTGAGGTGACCAAATGCTGCAAGCATACTCAAGTGTGTAACATTTTATTTCACTTATGCGTATAAGTGTGTGGCGTAGAGAGCCGACCTCTTTGGTCGAGCTCCTAATTTGATTTATTTAATACTTTTAGATGTGTTCTTTTTATAAACTTTGCTTTTGTTATTTTTCACCAGACTAGAAGGAAGTTCTTACCATATTAATTTACACTGTTTTAATTCTAATGTATGTTGTTTTTATCAAGCTTATTCCCAACGCTACAAACGTTGTACTGTACGTTGGTTAAATAAATATTCTTATTACGAAGATCCTGGTTTCTTCTCAAGGTAGCTCCAATAAAACACACGCACAAATAATTGGAGAGCATTCCTCCAAAAGTGAAATAAAGTGCCGTGATGCAGTCAAGGTTCTTAAAGGGTTTATAAGACACGTTTGACAAAGCCCAGCTGCCTGTATGATTTATTACTAATCAAGTTAATATGCTCTGCCAATTTCATCTTGGAATCCAAACGAACACCGAAATCCCTAATAGATTGAACGGATTCAATGACTGTGTTGTTTATTTTCGATAAGAAATAGGTTTAGTCTTCCGTGTGAAACTTACTTGGACGCACTTTCTACGCTATTTCCTACGGGACAGTGCCTACTTTGTCATGTCAAGAAACAGCAGTATTAGTTAAAAAAATATCTACAATATGGCGTTCATAATTTCATTTTGACCCAAAATGGAGTGTCGCCTTTGTTTTTTGAAAGTTCAATTACAATGTCACTAGTCTTAATATTTGACTAACATTATGAGTAATAATAACAATAAGCAGGTCATGATAACGTATCGCTCCCTTTCATGCAGGGAGGATATCTCCGGTCAAGTGCGTTGATGAGTCCGTTTTGTTATGGAAAGAAGGCGCAAGACGAGCACACAGTCTACTTGGTGATAAGTGGAATGTATTTGGAGAAAGGGTCGGGAAAATAGGGAGAAATAGAATGGGATGGGATAGGAATGGGCTTTGGCCACTCTTTTAAGAGTTGGTGTAATTCATCAAGTCTTTTACAACGCCCACGACCAACATACGAGTATAATTAATTTGTTTATTTAAATTTTAATGCACAAATAAACATTGTAGGTATAAGAGGCGGACTTAATGCCTTTGGTTAAACAGAAATACGTAGAGCGGTGCGTTGCGCAATCAATAAGAATTATTTTCAAACAGTACACATAATACAATACACGTATAATACCTATGGTAGTACTGTACTACAGACGCGTCGCGCCGCAGCGTATCCCGCTGCGATACTGCGACAACGCACACTAAAGACGCGGCGGGCCGCAGCTCAACGCAACAATAATCCCCCCTATAACACGGTACTCTTATAACGCATTTTCATATTACGCGATTTCAATCCCCCGTATAACACGGGCATTCCCCCATATAACGCGGGGATTTCCCACATTATATTTCTGTACTGTGAAATTTATAATGATTTGTACAGTTCATAATGTAATAAAACTGTTAATTTATTTGAAATTAACTGTTTTTTTAGTTCATATGCATAAGTTTTTTATTTAAAATGTTCTTAGTTTAGTTTGATTTTAATAAAACGTACATATTTCGTTCATAATATAGTTTTTTCTTAATATTCGATTTAAACCCCCTTTAGCGAGAAAAGTTAAACGTGAATAATTTATACGTAACGCGTTATACGGGGTCGTAAAAACGCGGAACCAATCTACCGTGTTATAGGGGGGATTACTGTATTTTAAATCAATTAGCTGTTGACATTCAATTCGTCCTGTCGTCGCCGCACAGCGAGTAACTCTCGAATTACTTCCGCTAACTGCGCCCGTTCAACGTACATTGAGGCGGGCCGCATCGCAGCGCATAAACACGACTGACGAGCGATCCGGTAGTGCGCTGCGATGCGATGCGGCCCGCCCGCAGTGTGCGATGGTACACGGAAAATGTATGAAAATGGTTCGGGAGGATTTTTGCAATGTTATGCGATGCGATGTGGCCCGCCGTAATATGCCGCGAGCCTTTAATCTGAGTGCTAAGCGCTCGACGCTGGAGCGCTGTATGGGCACTAAGAAATCTTTCAGATTCCAATATTGAACGCTAGTGAGCCTTATAATCCACGTTTTTAACCTTTAACGGCGAACCCTTGAAGTTAATATACTTTAATAAGATGCTGTAGTGTCAGATGACACCAATGAGACGCACAGATCACACACAGATGAGACGAGGTGCTGTTCAATGGACCAGCACCATTAATGGTGCAAATGACACTGCTATGTATCGTTTGTACCATTATTGCCTTTGCTGTATCGAGTGCATCTCTAGCACCACGTGAACTCTATCATCATGATTTACCAGAGAGCAGGAGATGAAGAACGAATTTTTTGTACCGCTATAGAACCCAAATGGAGAAAAACAGACATACAATTCAATTTTATGTTAGTAAATATAGGTTTTAATGCAATTAAAATTAATTATTTTAATTAATACAGACCCAAGCGTTCCTTTTTACTATGATTCTTCCATATTATGGAACACATGCTTGATTTTTTTAGTTGACTGCAATTTAAAAGTTTAAAACAAGGCGATGGTAATGCTCGTCGTAGCCAGTTGTCATTGTAGGTACTGCCCGCCACAGTACCTATACAGTACGATTAAGTTCTTAATAAGAATAGAAAATAAAGAGATAAGTATGATAGAGTTTTTCAATTAGGACATCACTTAAAAATAACGCGGAATGGACTTGATGTGGGGATGATTGTTTGAGTACTGACTCAAATACGCCACGGTAATTCAAAATGCTTACAAAGAAAATGTACGTGCTCTGTATCGTACAGCCATAGTGATGAAAGATGTGAAATAGGTGGTCAGCAGTGGCGTAACTATAGGGTGGCAGGGCTGGCAAAATGCCACGGGCCCCCGACCCGACGGGGGCCCCCGGTCCGAGAGGCCGCGAGCTCAGAAGTAACCTAACATTTTTAACAAAATATAGTAAAAATGAAAAATAAAATTTCAGTGTTTTGCAACCTGCCACTTTGCAAAATTTAAATGATACTGAACTATTAAAAAAAGATCTAGAATTTGTTGATCTTATATATAAAAGACATATCTGAATCATTTGCCAGGGAAATTCTCAGTTTTCGGTCCACCTTCAGAGACGAAATAGAAAAGTCTTCGTGTATTAGAGAACTTGCTGATTTATTAATATTAAAGAATCATTTTATGTCGTGCAGTTTTCCTGAAGTATGTACTGCATTAATGTTGTTTGTTACAATTCAATTCGTGTGACTACAGCTAGTGCTGAAAGATCATTTTTGAAACTAAAATTAATAAAAACCTATTTAAGAAACTCTATGGGACAAGACAGGCTACGTAACTTGGCTATTCTGTCTATTGAAAATTCTATGGCCCGATCTTTAAACTTTGATAATGTTATTGATACATTTGCGGAACAGAAAGCTCGGAGAAAAGAATTTTATTAATAAATATCTTGTTAATATTAAATTTTTATTTCATTAAAATTATGTAATACCTATGCTTTTGAAAATAAAATTTATTAGATATTTAACTAAAATGCACACAATATTAGTAATACTGTTGGGTAACTACTTAAGTGATTTATTAAAATTAAATTACAACGTGACGATTTTTACTGGGAGGGCCCCATCCAATGAATTTGCCACGGGCCTCAGATGGTATAGTTACGCCACTGGTGGTCAGTATAAAAATTAAAATTAAATTGAGACAAGGGCAAAAACTAATGTTGCACAATAATTCATTTTTCGCGCACAGGGTAATGTCGAGCTACGGCAGTATGTCGCCTTCCGACGAGGGGTTCGACAGGTACGAGCCGCCGTTCTACTGCCAGGTGCAGCATCAGGGTGAGTGCATAGCCATTATTATTTTCCGTCTAAGTTCCAGTCTAGTTATCCTCTATTCTACAGAGGAAAAACTTGAATAACCTTAATTCAACCACTGACTTCTTTTTAATCTAATATCTATTTAAATGTGTATTATTTGGAATTAAAAGATTTTGTAATGTTGCAATTGCAAGATGCTATCTAGTAGGGGAGAACGGGGTAAACAGAGCTAGCGGGTAATGGGAGCTACTACAATTTACACACACAGGAACGTACAAGTCGCGCCGAAATGACACGAACGGCTTCGGGAACCTTCGATTATGCAACGTGATCGCTGCTGGCCAGCTCAGTAGCACGCGTATAGCGGTGACAAGAAGAAGTTAGTTTTGTGAGTCATCCTTGTAAAAAAATATCAAATCTCGTAACCAAAGTAAGTACCTGAACTTTTATCATTCTGTTGTGTTTTGTGTTTATTAAATGCCTTATTTCATAAATTTTACGATATAAGTGGAAGATAGATGATTTAGTAAAGTTTGTTTATGTTAGTTTTATTAATTCGAGATGTTTAACATTCGGGTAATGGGAGCTAGAAGCGCTCCCATTACCCCGCCATGGCTACTATTACCCCTTTCGAAAAACGTAATTCTAATCTAATGAAACATGCTTTATTTTATTTTTTAGATGCCAAGAACTAGACAGCGAACGACATCAAAGGCCAGTTGGACCTCGGCTTCGTTAGAGAGTGCAATAGAAACTATTACGAATGGAAGGAATATCAGTTAATAAAGCGGCACAGCAATTTAAAATACCCTATAGCACGCTCAAGAAACGGTTCAGGTTAGCAAATAGTGATGTTATTACTTACAGTCGTTCTCCGCTGCTTGGGAGAAAACCTGTGATCACTAGTGAACAGGAACATACCCTTGTTAACCATATCATTGATATGTCTAATATGTTTTATGGTTTAACCGGCAGTCAACTGCGTAAAATATGCTATAATATGGCTGTGAATATTGGTGTTGAAAAAATATTTAACACTGAAAAAAAAATTGCTGGAAAAGATTGGTTGTTTGGGTTCATGAGCCGACACCCTGAGCTCAGTATTAGAAAGCCAGAAGCGACTAGCATTAATCGATCGTAACTCTGTTCTACCTTCAGAAACAATAGCTACAGTTACTTCACAATCATTGACATCCTCTCAAAAGCCCCTGCAAATGCCTACTACCACGTCACAAAATACCAGCAACCAACCATCACAATATTCTCCACAGCCATCTACAAGCTTTGCTGATATCTTAAATGTTGTAAGTCCTCGTCCACAAATATTAAAAAACTCTGCAAAGACTAATAGAAACAAGCAGCATTCAAAAGTTTTGACTGGTACCCCCATGAAGAAAATTTTCGAGGAGAAGAGAGAAAAAAAGAACAAAAAGGAAAATAGACCGAAGAAAATCCAAAAAAAGAAATCTAAGAATATTAAATTAAAGACTAAGAATAAATCATTTAAAAAAAAACATAAAGAAGGCAACCAGAAATTTGTTCCAAGACAACACAACTGAGGAATCATCTGTTGATGAAAATAATATGTGTGATGATGATTCTGAATACTCAGAGGAGGAAAATGAATGCATCATATGTAACGATGTTGGTAAAAATAAAGAGCTATGGTACCGTTGCAGAGCCTGTGGAAAATGGGCCCATTCCGAGTGTTCGGGTTGCGATGACCCCATAGATTATATTTGCAATTTTTGTTTAAATCCCTAGAATACCCTATGTTGTATATTTAACTTTTAGAAAAGCTTTATTTTTGTTGATTATTATGTTCTGTTGATTACTTTATAACTGTGATTTGTTTAAGTTCCTATTACGTGAACCAAAGTAAGTTTCATTTTGTTTAGTATTAAGTGATGGCTCTCATTACACACATGGAGGTTTTTTGGCTCTCGTTACCCGATGTGTGGGGTAATGCGAGCGAAACTAATATTTATAAAAAAAGTCATTTTCACTAACTAAGAGTTAGTTTTTAAATTTTTTTTTAGCAATTACTGAAAGACAGATAAATAAAAGACTAATTAGTGTCTAAAAAAATGAATGATTACAACATAAACTCGTATTTTTTTTAACTTTTCCTTACATGGCTCCAATTCCCCCACTCTCCCCTACCTACTACGGAACCCAAAGGTGGACTAGTTTCACTGCACTTTGCAGGCGGTGATAGGTTTACATTTAGACATAGACATCATTTTATTCCGACACAACAAAGGTAGGAAGAAACAATTTACACATAGAGATTGAACATCAATTAAATAGGAAATCATTTAATGTTTTCGGATGCATGCATTGCGATGCAAGAAATGGTCTTCGCCTCATAAGTTAGCTACGGAAAAATCACAGCGCTCTTTTTATCAGTTTCATTACAGTATGATGTAGGTATAATAAACCTTTGATTGTTCGTTTACAATTGTATGAGCTCCTGGAGTAGGGCATTGGTCACAGTCTAATGTCTACCCAGGTATACCTACTTGAATAAATAAATTGGTAATACGTTATGAAAAAGACCACAGCCCTTTGTATGTCAGCCTTCTTAATGTCACACTGCGGGGCACAGACTTCCCCTAGTAAATCACCGGAGGTTTTTTTTTTCAAAATCTCAAAATAAAATATAGCCTATATTAGACACGGATAATGTAGCTTCCTATTTGTGAAAGAATTTTTGAAATCGGTTCCGTAGTTCCAGAGATTACCCCCAACATACTTACAAACACACAATTTTACGTGTTTAATTAGTATAGATTGTATGTCAGTAATTTGTTGGTGAACCAAATAAACTCAGCGGTAAGGGCCGACGGTTTGAATTCACGATTTACCGAATTAATCTCGAAAATAGATACTTCGAAGCTATTACAACTCTATACACTCCAATACATCTTCTAAGGCAGTTCCTAGACCTACAATAAAATGTACAGTAATATTATTAATTAATATTAATATTATTAATTGAATCTTGCGGGCTACTTGGCCGAGGTCTTCTGGAATCTCTTCTCTTTCTTCCAAACGTTTCGTCAACATCTGCGGTTGACATCTTCAGTGGCGGCTGCTTTCACTTTCGGAGAGATGTTATCTCTTCGGCTTCTCAGTTGCGCTCGAAACGTTTGGAAGAAAGAGAAGAGTTTCCAGAAGACCTCGGCCAAGTAGCCCGGAAGATTCAATTAATATGGACACCGGCCGAGAAAACCTACACTCCACAATATTAATATTATTGAATCGTGCTTTGCACCCAAACGGATTTTAATAGCACTTCCTAAACTGTTAAAAACTTTGCGCTATTTTCTCCATTTGTAACGGTATCCACTTACCATCAAGTGGACTGTCAGCCCCTTTGACACTGTCTTTCTGTAAAAAAATAGTCTAACATTAGATTAAATCAAACATCTTTCTCCTTTAACAGGTAGCCCCATGGACAGCGGCGTGTACTGGACGGGTTCAGGGCCGGAAGGTCACGAGTTCGAGCCCCAAGACATGTATCATGATACATCGCATTTCATAGGGAGGGGTTTTGGTATGTTTTTTAATGCTAACTACTTATGAACGATGAGGTCTGAGGTGAAGAGAGAGCTATGCTTGGAGTCTCTTTGCAGAATAAGATCCGAAGCCAAGAGATTCACCAAAGAACTAATGTCACCGCTGTAGCTCGTACAGTCAGCGCGTGCCAGTTATTTATTTAGTTAATTATTATTTATCTTTATTAAGAAACTAACAGTGTAGGCTTTCTCGGCCGGTGTCCATTATAATTGAATCTTCCGGGCTACTTAGCCGAGGTCTTCTGGAATCTCTTCTCTTGCGACTCTTCTCGACTGGGTTGCGCTCGAGAAGCCGAAGAGATAACATCTCTCCGGAAGTGAACGCAACCGCCACTGAAGATGTCAACCGCAGTTGTTGACGAAACGTTTGAGAAGAAAGAGAAGAGATTCCAGAAGACCTCGGCCAAGTAGCCCGGAAGATTCCATTAGAAAAAACGAATAGTCCAAATTATATTCATTTAGTGTCACCGTCGCCGGTCCTTTAGAATCCATTGCAGTACACGGGTCTCGACATGCACATTGTCTTGTGCGTGAGGGATGGCCTTAAAACGCCACTCAACCCAAGCGGATTGGCGAGTCCAATCCTGTTGAGGTAGTGCAGTATTAATATAATTTCTATGTCGTCTATTCCTTAAAACTAACGTTTATAAAACATGACGGCTGAGGCCGATGATGATTATTTCCTAGTAACCCGTGAGTACTTCTTTGTCCTGGGAAAAAGCTATCATAGATAGATACCCAACCCAACCCAATTATTGATACCCATATTCCTTCGTCTTAAGACCTTAAGCTTGGTTTTATTATTATATAGTATTTTAAAAAAAAAAATCGATTTTTCAAAAAAATCGATTATTTTGTCTAATAAAATCGATTTTTTAAAAATCGATTTATAAGTAGCGAAGCAAAATCGATTATTAATTAATCGATTTTTTTCATTCAATGTCACATCCCTAGTGCAATTCCTCAGGGCTTTCAGGGTAGCGGCCTTTTACGCGACAGCCACGGGAAGAGATGGCAATAGTGTTTTTTTTATGGACGATGGCGGTAGACGATCATACAGTCCATCTGATGGTAAGTGGGGTCAATACATGTCAACATTAGTCCGAAATGACAAACGTTGGCACGCCCCCGGATGCGCTGCCTACCTTTGGAGATATAGGAATGGATTTGGAGAATGGGATGGGAAAATAGGGGAGGGATAGGTGTGTATTTTAATGCTGTCAATATTTATTTTATTTAGTGTAGGTATTTTCGTAGTAATCATGGCAAACAAATATTCTGGATTTTGTTGCAGGTTATGAAGACATGCAAATGGTAGGCAATGAACCCTACGATGGCTACCATCAGAATGTCCATCACAGCTACGTGCAAAACAGTACAGGTAATGTTGGCATATAAACCCGCGACACCGAATATTCACATACACATAGGCACCCTCTATATTGCATTCACAATACTCCCTTTACACCAATTTCATTTTTTTTTCACACACATACATTACCCGACTTTTACGCGACAGTTCATGTACAAGCCCATCGGCTATATTATCTGTTTTTCATTGTGTACATAGTTACATCCGTTTTTGGCAATGAGCTTTATTTATATGTATAACCTATTCATACCTATATTAAGTAGTCGGTTAAGTTCCCGGCCTTTTTATAGTGAAAATAATAAAGACTTTTTTTGTGTTACATAAATATTTATTGAGCTGAACATTGTCCATTTAATTCGATTATTTTTCGACATTTTTCTGGCAGAGCCGTTATCCCAAACGCTATAAAATTTTCAAGTTTTCTGAGCGAAAAACTGATTTAAATCCAACAGCCCAGAGGCTGTTGGATTTAAATCATTGCAGCGTGCACTCTGCCCCTCCAATGCTACAATTGCTATGTATTGTTAACAGGTCTTGAGTGCGACTTGCAATCCCTCCCCCGCTACCCGCGGCCCGCCCCTCCCGCCTTCGTCCGTGTAGTGAAGAGACGAACCACAGCCAATAAGAAAGAGCGAAGACGAACACAGAGTATAAACACGGCTTTCTCTGATCTACGAGATTGTATACCCAATGTACCGCCGGATACTAAACTATCCAAGGTAAGATAAGAGCATGTTATTTATTTTCAAGGGAAATTTAACATTTTGTGTTAAACAAGTACGCTGTATGGGAAAGAATGGTGCTGGGTGGGAAAGAACGACCGCCGTTCCCGGAAAATGTTAGATTGTGTCGCCTTTGTACTACATTTAGCCCCAAGAAACTATGTTAATATTTTTTCATTACTCATACTCTGAAAGTAGACCATAGATTATCTAAGAAGCGGGCTGAAAGTGATACGTTTAAGCTCTAGGGCCGAAAATTAATTTAAAAAAAAATGTAGTCAATAAATCGTAGTTCCACTGGGCAACGGCAGAAACCTATACAGCCACACTGCGATTAATACTATATTAATTATTAACTTTGTAGAATGTTTGTTTGTGATGTTATTTATGACACCGATTAAACCGCGTCAAAATTAATTTAGATAGATCATTGACATAAATTAGAAATAATCTATAATAATAAGTTCTTTTTATCAAGCTAGCACTAATTACCTACCTACAACTCAAAAAGACTGGCTGGCATTATGGCGCTTGAAAAATGTTGCGCGTAAAAAAAGAAAAAAAAAGGCGGGAAAGCGAGATTAATGCAAATTCTTGGGAAGTTGAAGTACCTAATATTTTTTGCATATATGGCTTGTGTTTCTTCTTCTTCTTCTTCTCAGCCCTTGGACGTCCACTGCTGGACATAGGCCTCCCCCATTGTCCGCCATTTAGACCTATCGGCAGCGACCTGCATCCAGCGGGTGCCCGCAACCTTTATGAGGTCGTCTGTCCATCTAGCAGATGGACGTCCTCGGCTTCGTCCGCCGGTACGTGGTCTCCATTCGAGAACCCTTCTGCCCCATCGGCCATCGGTTCTTCGAGCTATGTGCCCTGCCCACTGCCACTTCAGCTTGCTAACCCGAGAGGCTATGTCGGTGACTTTAGTTCGTCTACGGATCTCCTCATTCCTGATTCGATCACGTAGGGAAACCCCGAGCATAGCCCTCTCCATAGCTCGCTGTGCGACAGTGAGCTTATTTATGAGGCCCATAGTCAGAGACCACGTCTCGGTGCCGTAGGTCATCACTGGCAACACACACTGGTCGAAGACCTTCGTCTTCAAGCACTGAGGTATTTTGGACGAGAAGACGCTGCGTAGCTTCCCGAACGCTGCCCAGCCGAGTTGGATTCGTCGATTGACCTCTTTCTCGAAGTTGGACCTACCTAGTTGGACCGTTTGGCCTAGGTAGACGTACTCGTCAACAACTTCGAGAATCGAGCTCCCAACTGAAACTGGGGTGGGCACGACATGGACATTCGACATGATTTTCGTCTTGTCCATGTTCATTTTAAGGCCCACCTGTTGGGAAACTCGATTGAGGTCTCCGAGCATTGTGCTAAGATCCTCCAGCGAATCTGCCATGACCACGATATCGTCGGCAAATCGAAGATGAGTGATGCATTCGCCATCAACGTTGATGCCGAGTCCTTTCCATTCCAGGAGCTTGAAAGCGTCTTCCATCGCATTGGTGAAGAGCTTCGGAGAGATTACATCTCCTTGTCTCACACCCCTCTGCAATGGAATCGGCTCCGTGCTCCCTTCCTGTACTCGGACTGACATGGTGGCGTTGTTATACAAACACTTCAACACTTCGATATACCGATAGTCAATATGGCACCGCTGGAGGGACTGTAGCACTGCCCAAGTCTCGATCGAATCAAAGGCTTTCTCATAGTCCACAAACGCTAAGCATAATGGCAAGTTATACTCCTCGGTCTTCTGTATAACTTGCCGCAGCGTATGGATGTGGTCTATGGTACTATAGCCTTTTCGGAAACCGGCTTGTTCGGGAGGCTGGAAGTCATCAAACCTGCGCTCGAGACGATTCGTGATAACCCTCGAAAACAGCTTATAAACATGGCTCAGAAGCGAGATGGGCCTATAGTTCTTCAACAAGGTCTTGTCGCCTTTCTTGAAGAAGAGCACCACCACGCTTCTGTTCCATGCCTCCGGCGTAATACCTTCGAGCAAGACGGAATTAAAGAGCTTCTGAAGGACTTTCAGTACCGGTGTTCCACCCGCTTTCAGAAGCTCTGAAGTGATTCCGTCTTCACCCGGCGCCTTGTTGTTTCTAAGCTGTTTGAGGGCCATCCTAATCTCGTACAGGCTGATGTCCGGGATGTCTTCGGTATAGTGTCGGGTCAACTTGGCTCTTGGGTCTTTGGCCAAGTTGCCAACAGGTTTAGCGACCGAGGTATACAACTGTCCATAGAACCTCTCGATCTCCCTCAGTACCTCTTGTTTGTCGGAAGTGACACTGCCGTCCTCCCTCTTCAGCTTCGTCAACTGGCTCTGCCCAATAGATAAGTCTCTTGCGAACACTTTGGAGCCTTTATTCCGCTCTATCGTCTCCTTAATACGATTAGTATTAAAGAGACGGATGTCGTGTCGCAAGGACTGGTGAATCCGTCTATTGAGCTGCCGATATGCTTCCGCGTCATCAGGAGTCTGCAGTGCCATCGAACGTCGTTCCGCCAAGAGGTCGAGGGTGTGGTCGGTGAGCTTTTGGGGTCCATCTCTTCGACGATGTCTGAAGAATTTAGACCCCACCGTATGGACAGTTTCTACCAACCTGTTGTTGATATCGTCCACTGCAACGCAATCCTCTAGGCAATCGAAGCGATTTGACAATTCAAGCTGAAAGCTTTCGGGGTTTTGTATGTGGGCAGCAGTAGGTCGGAGCGTAGACTTCATCAGGCGGGACCTTTCCAACTTGACGTTTATATTCAATGTGCCTCTAACCATTCGGTGATCACTACCGGTTTTCACCCTGTGGATCACGGAGACATCATTGAATATTTGTCTCTTTGTGGCCATAATGAAGTCTATCTCATTTTTAACGGAACCGTCGGGGCTCATCCAGGTCCACTTCCTATGAGGCGGCTTCTTGAAGAAAGAGTTCATCATAAAGAGTCCCTCTTTCTCAAGAAAGTCGGCCAGCCTCTGGCCCCTCTGGTTCCGGTGCCCACATCCAAATTGCCCCACTCTCAACTCATCGTCGCCTCTTTTGCCCAGTTTCGCGTTGAAATCCCCCATAACAATATCCCAGGCTTGTGTTTACTTTCCTCATATTAGAAATGAAAAGTAGAGTGTTTAATTCGGGTGAAAGGCACCCATTTTTTTTTTTTTTTTATGGACGAAGGTGGTAGACGAGCATACAGTCCACCTGATGGTAAGTGGATACTGTAGCCCATAGACATCCGTGATACATGCCAACATTAGTCCAACATGACAAACGTTGGCACGCCCCCGGATGCGCTGCCTACCTTTGGATATAGGAATAGATTTGGAGAAAGGGTTGGGGAAATTGGGAGGATAGGATGGGAATGGGCTCTGGCACATCTCACTCACTACCGAAACACGTACGTACATTAAGGAAATAAGATAAAGTGGGAAATGCAGTATATTTCAAGGTAGTCTTCTGTGAGAGAGGGGTAACGTGGCCAGTCGAGTGCGCCCAGCGGCTGTTGGATTGCAGCGTGCACTCTCCCTCTCATTTCAGAACTATTGGCGCTCTCACTTCGTTCGAGCGCCAAAATATCTCGTCAGAAATGGGTGCCTTTCATCCCTTAGTTAACAATCTACTATTAACAGTTCTTATGTTACAGCTTGTCAAAGTATTCAATCCTAAACAGATCCTAACAGGTGATCGGGTGATCTAGGATTACTAGTATTTCTAAAATTCACTCGATTTTTGTCCTTTTGACACAGCATAAATTTTAGCAGTGACCTGAATATCGTAACATCACTAACGACTTCGAAATAAATCTTTAATTATTACTTCATCAACAATCGATTTATTATGTCCAGTTTCAACAAGTCGTAAATTGTGGTGATAAAAAAGTGAGTTCGAAAAGTTTAGTAACGCTATCGGCGGGCGGTGTAGGTATTAGATAGTGAACATTTGGCACATTAGGACGGATTGCTCGTACATTAGGGTCGACACATGATGAGAAAATATTTATTCTGATAATAAAAATTTACAAAAAAAATTATGTCCAACAATTACAAAACGATTGGACATCTCTAATATAATACTGTCGGGAATGTCGGTCGTTCTGTTCCACCCAATAGGTAGGTATATGAAAAGAATAATAAGTAAGGTAGGTGCATAGGTGTCACAAAAGCCCTATTTATTATGTTTGTACTAGATGGGCCTAATGTATGAAATAAAAAAATGTTCTTTAATCAATGGGCTGAGTTCTTTAATTAAAAAAATACTTTCAACACGTTTTTTTATTTACGTAACGCTACCAACAGTCATTATATACATCATATAAATGAAAGTGTTATATGCAATAATGTTAATTATATCAATGTTACTCTATTTAAAGACGACGACAACATAATTTAAAAGTAATGACAGCCAAAAAAGGAATTAAAATTTAATTAAACAATAGTAATCTTTTATTCTTTTAGTTTGATCCAAAACTTCAAGTTTCTTGCTTTGCGCGATCAGATGAACACCAAATGTGTCTGTGACGCGGGGTGTGAAATAAAGAGAAATATAGACCACCGGGTTAAGGATCTGCGTGATGTGAAAATAAGAGAAATGACAACTAAATGTGGGTGCGGTACGAGGAAGCATTAATTATGGGGAGGGGGGGGGGGGATACGAAAATAACTATTATAATTAAGAAATTATTACTACCGTCTGACGGTAGTTCAAAAAACTATTATAATTGTAAAGAAACTATATTTATTTAATTTGTACAGCGCTCTTCTATCTGTAAACAGTGACCATGTACTGTACCTACTCCATAGATGGCGCTGTGAGTAATGGCGGCCCTCACGGTTGGAAGAGCAGCTGATGTTTAGTTTTGACAGAAGTCACCATGATTCATTATACTGTTAGATTTAAGTATAAAAAGTGTATAAAAAGGAATTGGCAATTTAAATAATAAACTTTAAATGTCGTTTCTTTGTTTTCAGGTAGGATTTAAGTTAATTAGTGTAATTTTTATTGTATGTACCTATGTAAATACTAAAATAAAGAAACTTTGCACTATATAATTATAGAAAATGTCAACTTTCCCTGGAGATTCCAGGCTCAACTCATCCAGCGGCCGCCGAAGACTTCACTTCACTGGGGTCGCGACCCTATTAATCTGCACTTTATTTTGATGGTGCCCGAACGACCTTAGGTTATAATGGCCCGGGTTATAATGATATGCGAATTTTCTCCCGGTGACAGCGTCAGGCGTCATCTGTTATGGGCTAAAAGGCCGCGTTCCAAAACGTGATCAACATGTTAGCGGCTCTGTATTGTAGCCGCGAACATGCTTGCTTTTAAATTAATGAAATTTTTTTACCTAATATTTTGCATTTTTCTTCATTATTAACAAAATACACTTATGGCTTTTGGACTACAAGGACAGAATAGTGGAATTAGACTTTAGGTCAAAGTCGAACGTCTCCTAAAACGTAAGCTTAGCAGAATCGGTCTCTATATACCAAATCATAGATACGCCAAGCTTGTACAATGTGTTATGGGAAATAGCGCAAAATCTGTAAGATGTCAACCAATTTAACATATATAAAACCAAGGAATCAATTAAAAGTTACAGACATGTAAGGTTTTGTTGTCCTCTCTAAAAGGTCATTAGTCAGACCGGGCGCTAGCAGCACGCGTCGCGGCTCGGGCGACGCGCATAGAATGAAAGATATACTAGAATTGTCCGGTAATTAATCATGAAAAAAAAAAGAAGCTTTTGCGCTATTTCAGTGACACGTTGTATATTCGTCTCACTCACTCTTACCTCTGACCAGATGGTGGGAAAGAGATCGGAGAGCATCAACACAGCGTTCACGAACCTCAGAGAGAAGATACCTAATGTTCTACCTGATACTAAGATGTCTAAGGTTGGTGACATGGCGATTGGATATTAAAGCTGACCATACCATCATTGTACCTCTCCACTCATTGTACCCTGTATTAATTATAGTGCGTATAATTACAATGAAACGGAGGTTAAATAAAAAAATACCAGCACTCTCTTAAAGGCTCCTTTACACAAGGAGAGTTTCTCGAATGATTCGGGCGAGAATATTGTATACCTACGATTCTCGAAGGTGACCGAACTACATACAATTATAGCCTACAACTGTTCACGTGATGATGATAACAGCGATCAGATGATGATAACATTTGTTGATACTAACTTTAGACCGATATTCGAGAACCTCTCCTTGTGTAAATGAGCCATTACATTGAATTTCTATCATTAAACTTTTAATCTGCGACTTTTTTCTGAACTTCATATTTACCCAAAAAAGTTTTATCTTTAAAGGAAGTCTCTGACTTTATTACACTGTAGTACTCACTATACGCTGCTACGAACGGCAACGCCGCACACTCCATATAGAAACTACTAATCAAACCGCGACTATTAAACAGTTATGTGTAAACCGGTGCGAGTACGCGATGCGAATGTAAGTATGCGATGCGTGTGAGTGGTTTGTGGGAAACTAAAATGCTGAATTTTGGAAAGCTCCAGAACAAAAGTTATTGATTTTAATTTCATTGAATTCGCCCTCTTAAGGGCGCAGGTATTTTTTATTTGAAGGCTTAGGGCCAACGTTTGTAATTTTGGACTGATGTTAGCATGTATCAATGGGCGACAGTATCCACTGACCACCAGCCGGACTGTCCGCTCGTCTGCCGCCTTCATTCCTTAAACAAGCCCCTGGTCAGCTTTAATATCCAATTCGCCTGAACTACTTCAGACACCAAATTTCAAATTAACTCTCTCATTGTCGGCAGATCAAAACGCTTCGGCTGGCGACGTCATACATCTCGTACTTGTTGAAAGTGCTGGAGAGCGATGCGGAGCCCGCGGGCGGATTCAAGGCGGAACTCCACCACACGCAGCCGCGGAGGCGGACTACGGACTCTGTGACACAAGTAAATATGGTTAATTTAATTTTGGAATGCAATGGAAACCAGCTCTTTCATATCCACTACCGGGTATGGACCTCACATTGTCTTGTGCAAGAGGAATGGCCTTTAAACGTCAAGCTGACCAAGCGGGTTGGCAAGTCCATTCTTCAGAGGCGGTGTAGTTCCTCGGCGCTTGTGGTAGCCGGCAAGAGATTCTTGTATAGCACCTCCCGTCACAGAAGTGCGGTCCATCCGCATTTCCTAGATACGGAGGTGTCGCGTACTGTTCGGTCCAAAAATTATTTTATATCGCGAACCCGTAGACTGTGGAACGAACTACCTCAAGAGGTCTTCCCATTAAACTACGACACGGGGTTCTTCAAGAAAGCTGTGAATAGGATTTTGCAAGGTCGGCGGCGCGCACGCATACCCCCCGGTGTTGCAGGTGTCCATGGGCGGAGGTAACACTTACCATCACGTGAGACCGCTTGCTCGTCCGCCCTCTTCTCTATAAAAAAAAAAAAACATCACACGGCACATTTTCATAAATTTTATTTATGATATTTTACAGTACGGCTATTTAACGTAATTACCACTAAACCGCACTGGGCCCGCGTGGTGTATCACGGCCCGAAATTCCACAGTAATTGGAGGCCTGCGCCTTGCAGTGGGATATTAAAGATTGATTGATACAAGTACAAACGAAATGTAGCACAACGGTAGAATAGCAACGTATATCTTGTATATTATTTACCTATATATACTTATTATACATAATTACGAGTATAATAAAATCGTTCAAAAGCCGAGTCTGTACATGTATCTGAATATTACTCAAGAAAGCCCTTGCGGTGTAACTTTTGAAATTTCTGTCTGTCTGTCTGTCTGTTTGAATGCGCTTCATGCAAAAGCCGCGCTACGAATTTTAAAGAAACTAGCCACAATTACAACTTATAAGCTGGTTCAACATTCACGGTATCTTTCTTTACAATCCGTTGCAGAGTTCCCACGGGAATCACTCTAAAGTTCACGGGAATGATATCGCTGGCACCATCAGTTTATCTATACACAATAAAATAATAACAGAGCCGTGTCTGGATTTGAAATATTTTTTGGAAAAAAACAATAATTGCACTGTACTCTACAAATGACAGAGTTCAAAAATCATGTTTGTTTAAATTTTTGTCCGTCTGTCTGTCTGAACGCGCGTCACGCAAAAACCGATTCACAGAATTTAATGAAACTTGACATAATTATAGCTTATGTCCCCGGTTGACATTTAGGATACTTTTTATTCAGATCAATTGTAGAGTTCCCACGGGAATCGCAAGTTCACGTGAATGAAGTCACAGGCGTTGCTAGTGTAGAAAAATATACATACATATTTTTTAACAAAATCGTTGCAGTGGATTCTGCCGACGATACAAAAGCCAGTACCGCCATTTTTAGAATTTTTGTCTGTCTGTCTGTATGTTTGTCTGAGCACGCATCATTGTTAACATTAAGGTCCATTTTATCCCGGTCCGGTGAAGAATTCCCATTAAAATCATTAAATCATTAAAATATCATTAAATCATTAAAAATAGGAATCATTAAAAATTGACGATTCAACTATTAACTGGTAGATAATACTACTTAAGGATTTTGCAAGGTCGGCGGCGCGCCCGCATACCCCCTGGTGTTGCAGGTGCCCATAGGCGGCGGTAACACTTACCATCACGTGGGACCGCTTGCTCGTCCGCCCACTAATCTATAAAAAAAAAAAAGATAATGTCTTCAGTAAGGCATTGATTAAAATGTTGGCGTAGCGTAGTGACTGGTTTCATCTCAAGCGAGCGGGTTCTGAGCATGTTATTATAATAATAATAATGCACCTTCTGTTATGTTTAAATAAATAAAAATAAAGAAAAAACATCCTTAGCCCACCTCTGGGGTACACTCTCACTCAATGGAGTGAGAGTGGAGGCACGCGTTTCGGGGCTTTCTCTTCCTGATAAAAACACTGAAAAGCATTGCATTGCAAATGAAATTAAAACGAATCCTTGTCGGGCTATTTAACATCTACTTACTGTGTGTACACATTTCGTTGGTTGGCGCCAGTGAGTGTGTTTCGAAACTGCATTTATCTCCATGTGCGTCGTGAACAGATAACTTGCATTCCCTTGTGAAAGCAGTCAAGTGGCCACTGTTTATAGCTTCCATTCACTTTTGTGAACTTTTATTTTTAAGAAGCTTTGAAGCTTTTTAAGCTTTTGAAAACATTAACATTCAAATTTAATTAAACTATGATAATAATAACACTTATTTCTCTAGAATATGGTACATAATACATATTGAGGGGGAGAGTGCACGCTGCAATCCAACAGTTGCTGGGCGCGCTCCACTGGCCACGTTACCCCTCTCTCACAGAAGACTGCTTTGAAATGCACTGCATTTCCCACTTTATCTTATTTCCCTAATGTACGTACGTTTTTCGGTAGTGAGTGAGATGTGCCATTCCCATCATATCCCTCCCCATTTTCCCAACCCTTTCTCCAAATCCTTTCCTATATCTCTGAAGGTAGGCAGCGCATCCGGGGGCGTGCCAACGTTTGTCATTCTGGACTAATGTTGGCATGTATCGCAGATGTCTATGGGCGACAGTATCCACTTACCATCAGGTCGACTGTATGCTCGTCTGCGACCTTCGTCCATAAAAAAAGCGTTTATTCCATTGAGGATTTTCTTAAAAAAATATCCGTGTTTTGTAATAATTAATTCAATATACGTAGCCGAGATAATAAGTTAGTGATAAGTAAGAGATATATGTTTTAAGCTTCCTTCTTTTTTTTTACGTCGAGTATGTCATGTTTTGAATAAATGAATTATAAGTGTAAGTATATTTGCAAGTATCTTTAAGGTAAGTATCTTTGCAATGATGACGACAGAGTCAGGAAAATACCTCGTCTGTATAGTTCGCGTTATCCAAACCACTCTAATTCAATTTCATTGCTATATCGCAGACTGGGCCATGTGGCGTATAAAGATTAGAGTGGGCCGTTTGATCTCCCCCCCCCCCCGCCCCCCCACTCCCTGCCCGTCTGTTCTCCAACCATTTTCCGGTCGATTATATTGCAGTTTTCCCAATCACAATGGACATCCGTTCATTCCTGAATACGAACACAACACGAACACGAAATTTCGAATTTCGCTGTATTTAGAATATGTGAATCCAAAACAATAATCGAAGTTTATATATTTAGTACTTACTAGCTTCTGCCCGCGGCTTCGCTCGCGTGAACTGAACAGCCCTGTAAAAGATTTTGAACACCTGTAGAAGCGACGACATGATGGATTTCACGGATGGAAATCCATCCAGTAGGTAAGTACTTTTTGAGTAAATTCTATTAAAAGTCATTTTTTTTTATTTTCCTCCATAACTCAACTTGCTTGTATCACATGAAGATGACACATATACCAGTTTACCTTCTGGATGTTTAGCTATACATTAGTGTAAACCCAATCAAAATCCGTTCAGTGTTTTTTACGTGATGATCAAACAAACAGACATACAGACAAAAATTTAAAAAACTGCTGTTTTGCGTTCTGTAGTTTCTAAAGAGACCTCACTTTTTTTTTAAATAAAGTCAATGTACAAGTTCAACCCTTTACTGTTTTATTATCTGTAATTTGTTTTTATGTTTTATTATCTGTTTAAAAAACATGAGAACAAATTAGAGGTTGTGAGTTATTTGTTAACCAATTAAAACAAAATTCGGTACAAAAATGGCATGTCTGTGTTTTTTTACTACTTTTTTTTTAGAAATGGCTAAATTCCTGTGAATATATCCTTTTGTATGTTTATAGTAGGTATTAATAATTTATTCCCAACAATTACAACTATTACAATTATTTAAAAAATAAATTTTTAAATAATTAATAAAATAGTGGTAAACTTTTACGTTGCGGTAATAAATTTATTTATTTTTTAATTTAAAATATATATTTAACTAAGTAATATAACATAACAGTAAGGCTAGATATTTTACCAATGTATGTCATATTATTTAGCTGGACCAGTGTATGTCATATTTAGTTGGACCAGTGTATGTCATATTTAGCTGGAACAGTGTACTTAGGTCATATTTAGCTGGACGAGTGTATGTCATATTATTTAGCTGGACCAGTGTACTTATGTCATATTTAGCTGGACCAGTGTACTTAGGTCATATTTAGCTGGACGAGTGTATGTCATAGTGAGCTGGACCAGTGTATCTATGTCATATTTAGCTGGACCAGTGTATGTCATATTCGTTGATGTTGATA
Source organism: Sesia apiformis (assembly GCA_914767545.1). NCBI lineage: Eukaryota > Metazoa > Arthropoda > Insecta > Lepidoptera > Sesiidae > Sesia > Sesia apiformis. The sequence goes on along the minus strand of OU611977.1, from coordinate 2,160,720 downwards.
TATGGCATAGCGATATTTAGGTTGAAATAAAAACGTGAATTTCGAAAATGCAAAAAACGTATAGGTACGTATATAGGTATTTTGTTAGGACAAGCTTACTTCTTAAACAGTGTTGCCAACTTAACATACATAGAACTATACAAACACAATACCAAAAATATGGTTGCGTTGTTAATTCCCAACAGTTGTTCTAGTAAATAAAATAAAACTAGTCAAATCGGCTCAGTAATTTCAAAATTGTGTCGGTGTAAACTTTTCAAAAAATCCAAAAAAAAAATTGGTTCATGTTCACCACATTCCCCCTGTTTGATTAATGATTTATTTTAGCCCTAGCTGCGCCTGCGACTTCGTACGCGTGAATTTTTAGTTTTTAAACTCTAAACTGGGATGTCTTTTCTTGCCGTCAACCGATTTCGATGAAACAAAGCCTATTCGAAGCGCCAAGCTAAAGCTTAATTAACCCGTGGAAATATTATGAAAATCCATTTGGTAGTTTTGGAGATTAGCGTGTTCGAACAGACAAACAGTCAGACAAAAATTTTCAAAATCGTCTTTTTGTATTCTGATATACCTACTCTTCCTTCATCGCCCCCAATCAGTTTTTGTTAAATATATTCAATGTACAGACACGCTGGTTCTACAGTTTTATTATATGTAAGTAGGTATAGATATATGTGGACAGTTTTTTTTTTTAAAAAAGGATTTTTTAAAGTAATATCACAGTCCCATAGTGAGGCACTGAGCGTGCATGTACCCCAAAGCAATGCCTCAATATAGGACAGTCCAAATTATCAGCTCTAAGGTAATCAGAATCACGTATGCGCACAGATTTGCCAGAATTCCACGTTCGCCATATATTCGACTTGTATACAGACGAACTATGTAGGTATATGTCATTGGATACGGCTCGTAAAGCCATACAACATTTGTACAAACACTTTTTTTCAAAAACATACACAAAATATGACTTGTTCAATGATTACTAGAAAGTATGATATACTAGGGCCTGTGCTCAGCAGTAGAGCGTTATAGGTTGATACATCGTACGGAAAATCTAACTTCCGACTAGCGTTGACTTTTTTTATTAAAATACACAAACGAATTATAACGTAGGAATAATCTAAGAAACCACATGGCTTCTATTGACATCATCGTGACAGATAAAATTGCAGTGACGTTTATACCAGCTGTCATTATTAAAACATTCAGTATGATAACAATAATACCTAAAGCTTATTTTGCCTCTTCCTCATTAAAAACCTCATAACACTTCCCTAATGTCACAGCGAGATGCCACATGTTCCAGATTTCCTACCGGCTGATAAGCTATCCAATAGCGAAAATACTAATCCCTTGTGTATAATAAATAAGATAAGATTAAGGATAATATATTGACGCTGTTATTAGACTGCTAACTGAATTACGTGATAGTGAAAACCTCGTTAAAATCGGTCCAGTAGTTTTTGAGTAATTCCATTAAAACTCACTTTTTTATTTTCCTCTACACCTTCCTTGTGTCATATAAAGATGACACATACCAGTCTTCCTTCTACACTATTTGTTATAAATTAGTGAAAATACCGATCAAAATTCGTTCAGTACTTGTTACGTGATACTCAAACAAACAGACGGATAAAAATTCTATAAAACTTCCGTTTTGAGTTCTGTGGCTTCCAAAACACCCCTCAATTACATTTTTTTAATTAACTCAATGTACAGACTTAACCTTTTTACTGCTTTTTTATACGAGTATAGATTTTGTATAGCCGATATTTCGGTCCAGTGCATGAATAATAAATTGTATAAGTGTACAAAGTGTATAAGAATAATAAATAAATGCCCTACAGAAATGCAATGCGCTCAAGGTCGCGAGTTTCGCATCGTATCATACAAGCCACCAGCCAGGGCCACGCCGCGCCGCCTGACGCCACGCGCTCAATTTGATACTTTGCCACCTTGCTTATTTAGAAAACTATTTATAAAAAAACCTATTTCATATTTTTGGTAATTAATTAAATGTTTTACTTAACAACTACCCAATTAAACTAACCAAATAGTTCGGATAGGTTATGAATTATGAAATAAGTAACAGCCTTCTTGGCATTCGTGGGCACGGATGGAAAAACAGTTTTGTTTTAAATTTAGAAGAGCAAAAATAAAACTGTTCAAAGTGTTTTAAACATCTATTCCTATGTTTTAATTCAAGTTTTTAATCGTTGATTTTCAACACAGGACCGATGTTGGCATGTATCGCGGATGTCTATGGACGACGGTATCCACTTACCATCAAGTGGACTGTGTGCTCGTTTGTCGCCTTTATTGATATAAAAAAATGTTTAACGTTTAAGAAAACGTTTTAATTTAAAATTCACACAAAGAAAAGTCTGCTATTAATATATTCAACAGACTAGTAAACATATACATATTTCAATTATAAAATGTGTATACTTTAATTTCAATTAGGTACGTATACACATTTATTTCAAACATGTTTTATTTAAATTGTGTTTTTATTTATTTATTGTATGGGGCTTATTATACTAAAGACATACAAAACATTTACTAAATACAGAAGAATAGAGTAAATTAGATAACAGACTGTAATTTATTTTTAAAGGAGCTTCATTTATTAGAGAAAATATATGTGTCACATTTATGGAACCTATATTTCATTATATTTAGATAAAACAGAGGATATTGTGGATTTTTTACTGTATTTATATCTATAAAAAATGATGCAGAAGAGGATATAATGTTGTTGTCTTGTACAGGGCCTAATTACATTAAGATTTATTTGCGATAAGACAGCAGTACAATTAATTTATATAAGAAAATGAAGGCTAGTGTATGATTACGAGATTGCAATGTTTTTTATTATAAAGTGGCTAAGACGTTTATTATAATCAGTAATCTCATATCTAACACATTCAACAAAAGATAGTCTATTTAAAAATTTCTTCTGGATTATTTCAATTGTTCGGTTTTGAACAGTGTCTAAAACACGTGATTTAAAACAATTTGTTTTAAACACGTCAACCCTGTGAAGTAGTGGGGAGGGTGATTTTGAGGGGAGAAGTAGGTGTTTATTTCGCGGCTTTTGGGACACGCACGTCCCTTCTGCACTTGTATTACGTATTATTCTTACGACCGTGGTCAATAGCAACAACGCCTTCACCGGTTGTGGTCCCACCGCGACCACGGTTCCTGTAACTGGAACGATATATCAGCTATTCAAAATAAATAATAAATGTCGAGTAGGTAACCCGTTTACATAACAATTGTTATGTTCAACCACGATAACATACGTTTTAAATCTTATTCTCTTCATATTGTCATGGTTTGGAGCACAGAACAAAGAATAACATGTGTGAGTCAGCGCCGTCTCCTGTCAAAGTCCGTCGTTAACTCAAGAATGATTAGGTATGTCATTTGCTATAACCAAATAAAAATATGTACTTACCAATATTATTTACTCAGCCGTCTTTCTTTGTCCAGGTTTATAACTATTGAAATAAAAATATACGTATGTTAAAATATTAATGCAATGCAAGCAGCTTTTGAGATGTAAAGCCACGCTAGCCAAATGGGTTGGCGAGGCCACTCTCCGAGAGGTGGTTGTGATACCCGCTTAGTCGCCTTTTGAACCACATTACTAAAAATATTAAGTACTAGCTGTTGCCCGCGACTTCGTCCGCGTGGACTTTACTTTATAAACACCGTCTTTAAATTGATATAACTTTTTTATTTATGAACTGATTGAAATAAAACAAACACTAAATTTTAAGTGAAGCTTACCACAATACATTAGTGTAAACCGCACCCAAATCGGTTAAGCCGTTTCTAAGATTAGCGCGCACAAATGCACAGACAAACAGACAAAAATTCTAACAATCATTGTTTTGGGTTCTATTACGTTGATAAAGGCCCCCCAATAATAGTTTTTCTCATATATCGTCCATGTACAGACAGCGATCAGTTACATTTTTATTATATGTGTATTATAGATGGTGAAAAAAAAATTGAAATCCATTGGATAAAGACCGAGATATAACTGTTATTATTCAATATTTCAAACGCTCTACGCGCGATGATGACGTGTGAATATATACAATCTTTAAAAGGGCTTACTTTATAATCTTTAGTAAGGGAATTTCAGCTACTTCTCGTATGTTTCAAAGAAGAAACGTTCAGACAAATTTGTTAAGTTCTATGAACACTATTCAACCATATATCGTTTATATGTGAATGTCCAGACCCGTCGAAGTAAGTTAGGAGTCGCTCAGTAAAGTGATAGTAGGTATACTGAGGACAGGAAAGAACTCCTTGGAAGTACACGATAAATGCAGTCGCACATTTTTATTTGAGTATCACAAACATTACAAACAACACTTTGAAGTTTAATAAACTATCACTATTAAGCCACAAAAGGGGCCATCCATAAATTACGTCACACGAATTTCATGATTTTTGGAGTCCCCTCCCCCGTCCTTGTCACAGGGGGTCACATTTCTGTGACCCCCCCTCCCCTGGTGTGACGTCACGAAGCTTATGACTGGTCCCCCCCCCCTCCTGTCACACGATGTCACACTTTGTTGACCTCCCCTTAACGTGTGACGTAATTTATGGATGACCCCCAACGTACAATACACAATTATTATAATAATCGAACAAAAACTGAACTTCACTTTTCCAGTTCCCGCCTTTTCGCCGCTACAAAGGAAATGACATTAGGACAAACCTATTTATAATAACGTCATTCGTAAATGTATCCCGACTCGCACTTGCCCCTTTTTTTCTTTTTTTTTCTGCCATGTTTACATCCATGCATGGTTTACATGAACCAGTTTACCTGCTTTGTTTACAATAAAGAAACAAATTCGTCTGCCACGCGCCGGTTTGTGTCGCTACTACGATAGATAACTACTTCCTATGTTTACTATAAAAGTGTTTACATTTTTTTTTTTCAATCAAAATAAAGCTGTAACGAATATTTTTTTTGGGATATTCGTATTCGCTTTGGCTAATTTTTCAGCAATTACTACTAAGTTTCTAAAATATTGACAAATCAAAGATAGTATATATTTAAGAACTCTTTTTGAACTTATAATGGGTTTTTCATGGATAAGGTATATTTGACAGCTAGTGGCCGCCATGTTAGTTTACTTTTTGGCGCAAATTTTTAACAAGTGAGTCGGTCATTGTTTCGCATTTGTCAAGATGAGACGCTATATAATTGAGCAGCGCGTTGAAATGGTTAAACTTTATTATGAAAACGGTTAGTTCAATTCGCCTAACTTAAGGTTAAGGTTAATAATCATCCTAAAGGTTAAGGTAGCTGAGTGGGAGAGAAACCCCGAACTTGCCAATTCTACAACGTTCTCAACAAGCCTTTCTCAGACTTCGACTTGGCGAATCTTGCGAAAAGACTTGGATTTACATCTCTAAAATTTCAACTGACGCAAGAACTAAATGTAAGTGACCATTCCCAGTGGCGACAGTTTGCTGATTGGGCTTTGGAGCAACTTCAAGTCGACTCCAATTTTTCGTCCAATTAGACACTAAGCACTTTTTTGGCTGAACGGCTTTGTAAACAAACAAAATTCCCGGATTTAAGCGATTGAAAATCCCCAAGATATTCATGAGAGGCCATTGCAAAGAGTGACTGTCTGGTCCGTTGCATACCTACTGAACGAGTGACTGTCTGGTCCGTTGCATACTAAAAGAGTGACTGTCTGGTCCATTACATACTGAAAGAGTGACCCTGGTGTGCATTCTGGGCTGAGAATGAGGCAGATGCTGCCATAGGTGTGAATGGTGATCGTTACCGACAGATGATTTGGAACTTTCTCTGGACGAACGCTTTCAAGATTCGATGACAAGACATGGCCTCCAAGATCGTGTGATTTAACGCCCCTCGATTATTTTTTGTGGGGTTATGTGAAATCATTGGTGTATGCAAACACGCCACGAACTGCTGAAAATCTGAAGTTGGAAAACTGTTGATAACACTCGTCACCCATGAGATAGAGGTGCCATTACGTCAGAAAGCGATGGAAAATTGGATCTCGCGTATTCACGCTATCACGCGAAGCCAAGGTGAAATATACATACATACGCGAAGCCACGCATACATACACATTATATACAATATATATGTCAGTAACAGAATGAAAGATTACAAACAAAGCTTTATAGTATTTAGTAAGTTGACTCCTGAAGCTGGATGAAGATTGAGCATTTATAGATACTCATACTTAACTACCTAGAGGTATACTTATATTGTCTTCTTCAAACGAGCTAAACACCACAATAATGGAAATAACATAAATCTGTGATCAAAATCGACACAGCGAACGGCCTCTAGAGATTTTTCCTTCCTAATTTTTTCACACAAACGTGCCTCCAATTACACGCCTAATAAAGTTTGAAACAAAAAATGTAAACTAAACCGATATGCAGTAAAAAAAAAAACTATTTAAAGATGCGTATTATCTACAAAACAAATAACGCATTGATTCCAAGCACGTGTGTCTAACTGAACGTGCACGGTGTACCGTTGCCTCAAGTGCCTAGAAAAAAGTATAAGAAACATGTCTCCCGACGGGTGGAAATTTTTGGCGGGAACTCGAGAAGTTGAGTTTTTGCTTGATTTTATAAGAATTGTGAATTGTGCGTTTGGTGGTTTTATAGCGATAGTTTATTAAAGTTCAAAGTGTTTTTTATTTATTTATTTCACAAACAATATATATTGTGTCGGAATTTCTTATAAACTAGGTATAAATTATAAAGCTAAGTTTAAATTCATATGCAAGTCCCTATTAAGTATTAATATTATGTGCCTACTCTGTTTTATTGTTTTTAAGTATTCTTCTACAGAGTAATAGCATTTTTTAAGGAGAAAGGATTTTATACCACGTTTGAAGACAATCACACTGGTTACTGACTTTAAATGTAATGGCAGCTGGTTGAACAGTTTAACGGCTTGCACTTTCACAGAGTGTTCCGCTAGTATTTGTGGGTACCTAATGTTTGTGATACTCAAATAAAAGCGTGAGACACGGTTATTCGTGTGCTTGCAAGGAGGCCTATTCTATCCTCAGTGAACCTACTATCGCTTTACTGAGCGACTCCCGACTTACTTCTATAATAGAGTGTATTGACGTTCACGGAGAATATTTTGAGAAACAATAAATTGATTTTTGGCCATGCATTGTAATTTTTTCTTATTGTCATTCCGGAAACATTCAGTGTGACTAGGGCTGCCACCTTCAGAACACCCTAAACCCGGAGATTAAAAAAAAAATGGGGCAAAAACGAAACAGGAAATAGCAGTAAATTTTTAATTTAAATTTAGTACTTTAGTTATGTTACCACTTTAAATTACGAATAAAATTACCACAAGATAAACTTATACTGTTTTTGATACACACAGCGACGCTTTAAATTGTATCTTTGCATTTGTTACAACAATAATCTTTAAAGTAACCTATCTTAGTGGGTGTTAGGTAATGTTTACTAGAGCCGGTTTACAAATCATATTTCTATTTTTTCTGAGATTTTTGAATGTTCAACGTAACAGCCGCGCCGTACGGAGATTTACGGTGTTAACCCGTAGCCCGGACCAAGCGTCCTCCAAACCCGGAGACTTCGGGTCACACCCGGAGGGGTTGCAGCCCCAAGTGTGACCCATGTATAAACAGCAGATATCTAGCAATTAAACAACTTTGAACGGTTTAAATCGCGTATATTTGACATTATTTATATCCCGACGTTTCGAACACTTTGCAGTGGACGTGGACACGTGGTCACGGGGTGACTAATTGATTTTATTTGTCACTTGAGTTATTAAGAAATTATTTGAACTACCGTCTGAAATTTTTTGAACTACCGTCTGGATTTTTTAATCATAACATTCCCTATGCACGCAGTATTCACTCACGGTGTCCAGAGGTCTTGCAGTATTGCAAGTATTGCAGTATTGCAGTATTACATCTTGCAGTGTCAAATATACGCGATTTAAACCGTTCAAAGTTGTTTAATTGCTATGTATAGTAATCGCGAAAACCTAAGCAGATATCTAATTTATAATTTGCTATATACTTAGACCAATAACAATGTTACATAATTCCACACTTATACAGCTTAAATATTTATAACAAATGGTATTGTATTAATTTATGTAAACAAATGTAATGACAAATTTATTTATTCATATTACTAGCTGCGCCCGCGACTCGTACGCGGGGAATTTTAGTTTTTAAACTCTAAATTGGCATATATTTTCTTCCCGTCCGCCGATTTCGATGAAATAAAGCCTATTCGAAGCGCCAAGCTAAGCTTAATTAACACAATCAACACAATCACACACACACACATACACAATCAATGAATACATTATATAATTAAATGTACCTATAGGTACATAAGTTATATTAAGAGAAACAAAAATCAAAAACCATGTTGCTGACAAAAGTGAAATCAAAATGAGAGAACAGACAAACCAAAATGGGCTGACTGAGCCCCTGGCGATGAGGCGCTTTCCGGATGTCAGTGGGGATGGTGTTCCAGAGCGTAGCTGCCTGCTGCCTGCGCAGTGAAAGATTTGGTCATACAGCCAGTACGACAAGAAGAGACTTGGAGTGGAGAGTTGGTAGCGGAACAAAGACGATGGTCACGGATGATCACGGATGGTCGGTCACCCAGCAAATACTCCGGGCAACTTGGATCGTATTGACATTATTTGTATTTGTATAACATAATTGTCACCAGACGGACTACACCTACAGATGTAAACGTTATCATTCCCTACCATTAGTGGGACGACGTGAAATAGCCGATATCTGCTAGTTAATAAGGAGCATAGTTGACGGTTCAGTGGATAGTTATCCTCAGAGTCTACTATCCAAAATTAAATGTCGTATTTCGCAAATCAATCTCAGGCAGAATACATTTATTGCTAGAGCCAGTAAAGGTATGAATAAGTTTCGTTTTAATTTAGACACGTATTGCACAAAAACAACACACCTTAAAAAATCCATGGCAACTGATTATTTTGCCAAATTATAACTTTTTGCACTCTTTTCCCATGTTGTTCTTTTTTCTTATTATAATAACGTTTAGGCCTTTTATATAACTATACTTAATTATTTGTGGAGATTTTAAATGGCATGACCATTATAATTACTTTTATATTAAACATTTTTAACATGTCTGTAATCTTAGTTGAAAATAAACAAAATAATATATTAAATTTGAACAACTTATACAAAGGGGGGGGGGGGGGGGGGGGGAGTGCACGCTGCAATCCTAAAGCCGCTGGGCGCGCTCGACTGGCCACGTTACCCTTCACAGAAGACTATCTTGAAAGGTACTGCATTTCCCACTTCATCTTATTTCCCTAATGCACGTATGTGTTTCGGTAGTGAGCGAGATGTGCCAGAGCCCATTCCCATCCCATCCTATTCTATCCCTTCCCATTTTTCCACCCATTCCTCTAAATCCATTCCTATATCTCCAAAGGGGGGCGTGCCAACATTCTGGACTGATGTTGGCATGTATCGCGGATGTTCATGGACGACAGTATCCACTTACCATCACGTGGATTGTATGCTCGTCTGCTGACTTCATCCATAAAAAAAATCTAATACATTAAATCAATTTCAAATAACAAACAAGGTCGTGTATAAGACGATACGTTAGATGATTCATATAATGATTAATTAGTACCTAACTAATAATGTAAATATTACATATATAGGTAGGTAACATTTCTTTGTAAAAACAGCTGCTACATAAATAATTATATCGGACAAATAAAGTTTAAATACAAATATTTGTTTAAGTACATTCAAAGGTCGTTTACTCTTAGATAACTCTTTTGTCCTGAAGTTCAAAAATACTATAAATAAATTCAAAATATTTCGAAAGATATCTCTTCGCTGGCCTACAACAAGATTAAGGTTTTTTTTCTATTGTGCTACTTACTACTTACGTCGGTGCCAGCGACTTTGTTCTCTTGATTCCCCTGGGAATTTCATAATTTATTTAAATACAAAGTTTTTTTTATGTAGGCGGACGAGCAAGCGGTCCCACGTGATGGTAAGTGTTACCGCCGCCCATGGACACCTGCAACACCAGGGGGTATGCGGGTGCACCGCCGACCTTGCGAAATCCTATTCACAGCTCTCTTGAAGAACCCCATATCGTAGCTTAATGGAAAGACCTCTTGAGGCAGTTCGTTCCACAGCCTACGGGTTCGCGGTATAAAAAGATTTTTAGACCGAACCGTGCGCGACACCTCCGTATCGAGGAAATGCGGATGGACCGCACTTCTGTGACGGGAGGTGCGGTTGTAGAAACCCGAGGTGGGAATTATATTGAACAATTCTTCAGAGCATTCCCCACTGTACAGGCGGTAGAATACACAGAGAGACGCTCCGAATGCGAATGTCTTTGGATGGAGTCAAATGGGTCCAATTGATGTTTCGGTGCGTCGGCCCAGAGATTTGAGCAGTACTCCATATGGGGGCCTCACCTGAGCTTTGTAGAGCGTTAGGAGTTGCCCAGAGGTGAAGTACCGCTTCGCTCTGTTCAGCACACTGAGCTTTTTGAAGGCTATTTTGACGTTATTTTCCAGATGACCCCTAAATTCGACTTTGCTGGACTCTCCGAGATCCTAAGAAGTATGCTCTGAAAGCGAGGTGCTACGACATAGGGGGCTTTTTGGCGGTGAATGCACAGACTTGCGTCTTACTGGGGTTGAAATCCATTAGGTTTAGAGAACGCCAAATCGAACCCTAAAGTATCCAGCATATCGGTTATAACTAAGCCACGTTTCATTAAAATTCGTCCAGCGGTTTTTCCGTGATGCGTGTTCAAAAGACAGACTGACAAATAAATACTCCAAGTTTTGAGATCTGTATTGCATATGCTTTACGTTGCAATGACTTTTTCAAAAGAACATTGACAGACACGGGCTCTGTTGCGATTTTATTAAATGTCTAGATTTATATTAGGTATAGGTACATAGGTTTGTAATTATTACCTATGTATCGTTGTTGCGGCGATAACGAAGCTGGTTTTAAAATTACTTCACGTTTTATTCGTAGGTACCTATCATGTTGTTGTTAGATTAAGTGAAGTTTTACAATTGTGGATAACGGCCCGAAACCACCCAATGATTTCCTACAGAAGGTCAGTGACCTGCAGTGGGACGTTATAGGCTGATACATAGTTGTACAATTATTTGTTATCTTAAACAAACTAAAATAGAACCTTTTAAATTGATTTTAATTTATTTTTCAAAACCTTTTTACTGAAATATGTGAATAAAAAGCGCGGCAAATTAACGAAAAATGTTAGTTATCAATCAAAATTCAAATAAATTATAGTAATAGCACTTGTATTTGGGCCAGTAGCATTTCTAAGCTAATTTTATGTTGATAGGTTGTAATGCTGCCCTCATGTTTCTGCTATTGTCTATGGTCTATTCTATATTTGTGAGCCGTGTCACATATTTTGTTTTATATTTTCCTCCTAGTGAAAATAAATGTAATCCTTACTTATGTTAAATGTTTTATTAGCAAATGCCACAGTGTCCATTATCGTTTTATTATTGAGTTCAAGTAAGTATCTATCAAAACTATTTTTAGTGATAACCTTATTGTTACATCTTGAATTTGCCGCGCTTTTCCAGTTTGAAATTTGTCAGACTTTACACGTCACAGATGATAACAACCCCCCCCCCCCCCCCCTGTTTCAACAACTGACAGATAAGGAATGATTTCTTTTATAGGTATTATACTTTTATTTTACTTTTCTTTGGTCGACAGAACAACAACGCAGCGGAAAAGCGCGGGAAAGGGCGCACAGGATGGCCGCAGCATGTGTGGGCGTTAGAACTGAAGAGCGAACAAAATCTACAGACTTAGATCATCTTATTTATTAAAAATAAAAATAAATAAATATATATACATACCATACATATATTGTATTATAATAAAAACGTAATATGGACGCATTTTAATTAAACTAGACATAACTATAACTTATAAGCTGCTTTAACATTTTGGCTACTTTTTATTCAGGTCAATTATTAAATTAACACGGCAATGACAAGATCACGCGAATTCGCTGGCGCCGCTAGTAAGTAAATATTTATAATATAATTATTATTCAATGCAACTAAACTAGCCGGTGTCCGTGACTTTATTCGCGTTATCTTTAGAATGATTCCCGTGGGAACTATATAACGGACTGGAATAAAAAGTAGCCTAAGTAGCCTAAAGCCACAATTGCGCCAAGTCTCCTTAAAATCTGTTCAATAGACTTTGCGTGATGTGCTATCAGACATTCTAAATTGAAAAACAATATTCCCTGCATTCCCACAGCCGCTGCTGGGCGCACTCGACTGGCCACGTCACCCCTCTCACAGAAGACTACCTTGAAATGTACTGCATTTCCCACTTTACTATATTTCCTTAATGTACGTACGTGTTTCGTTAGTGAGTGAGATGTGCCAGAGTCCTTCCTCCAAATCCATTCCTATATCTCCAAAGGTAGGCAGCGCAGCCGGGGGCGTGCCAACGTTTGTTAATCTGGACTAATGTTGGCATGTATCGCGGATGTCTATGGGCGACAGTATCCACTCACCATCAAGTGGATTGTGTGCTCGTCTGCCGCCTTTTTTTCTATGAAACAAAATGTACAGATTAATTTTATTTTTGCATTGTTATGTGAAAAAATCAACTAGATTTTTATATGCAAGAATAGACGTGGCCTAGGAATATTATGTAGCTTCAAATTACGAAACTAAAAATGTTCCAAAACTTATTTCACAGAAGGAATCATATTTAGAGGCTTATTTTTGCAAAATGCTAGGCAAATGCTAAACTTCAGCTGGCTATGGACAATGGTCGTTGAAGATCTTTGAATTCGGTTATGAGACTTTTAAATTTTTTTAGAATATTTAAAAAATCCCGAGTATTTGACCTCGCCATCACCTGAATGTTAGTCGAGTATAGGATACTGAGTATAGACTGTCATCGTGAGGAAACCCGCGTGCTTGAGAAATAAAAAATAAAATGTGGACTATAATACTTATGTGCATCCACCAATCCTCCCTGGGCCCACGTGGTGGATTACGGCCCGAAACGAGTCCCAATTATTTACTAGGGAACGCCAGTGTCCTGCAGTGGGATGTTGTCATTAAACAAAATTAGCAAACTTAGTTTTTTGGAACGAAGTTCCTTTACGTGGCTTGCGGTAGGTGTGATTCGAGAGAAAATGTAACGTCACGTAAGATTTTTACCCCCACCATACGCCTCTCTCTCTCTGTGTGTGTGCGTGCGAGTATCTAGAGCGAGACTCAAGCAGAATAACAGACGTGCAGACTAGTGCGTGGCCGGTTGAATAACCTAAATTTTTGATTTGATTCCTTATTTTAAATTATTTGCATTGAAAATATGATACAAAATAAAAAAAAAATACATGAACTATACCTACAGATTTTATTTCGAATTACAAGTTAGTTTAAAAGTTAGTATAGTTTAAAAAAAAATGCGTGAGGATCTTTGTTCCTGACGGCACACGTTTTTTTTATTGAAAGGTTCAGCTGAATTCAGCTGGCTATAAATCCAAAGATTTTACGAAAGTTCGAATTATCTAGATTCTTATATTCTGTTACCAAAGTCTTTCTATTAAGACCGATCTTTCTATTATTTCTCTAATAATGTCACGTATGAAGATACCGAAAATGTATTTTTTAGTAACTATGTGACATAATTTAACTTAGTTCTATGTAATAATTATTGTTATTGTACTTAAATAGCTTATGTTAAGATCAATTATGTACCAAAGAATTCGCGCCAAAGATGAAATAAAAACATTTTAAGATTATGTCTTGTTTTATTGAAGTTTGGACTAAACGACTAAAAAATATCAGAAAATTGTAAGGCGTACAAGGAGAATTTTAATTTATTTTTTGGAAATGAACAGTCACAACAAATATGATTACCTGAAAAGATAAAACTATTGCATGTCAAAACAAAACAAGACATTGTAACACATGAAATGAACAAAAGAGGGTCTTATCGCTATTAGCAATCTCTGCCATTACCTACTTTTGGGTAGAGAGCAAATAAATATTTTAATCACAGGTGTATAGTATTCATAATTACATATCATACATACCTATACTTATACAATATAGGTACCTACATAAAGTAGTCAAATTAAGTATAAGGAATACATTAATTAGAATAATTATAATTAGTACCTAATACAAATTAGATGATGAGACAGAAATATAGGAGATATTAAAAGACATAACTCGAACTAAATGAACTAAAAGAAAAATAACACCAAAACATATGTATACAAGACATATGTTTACTAGACTAGAACATATGTATACAAGACATATGTATACTAGACTAGAACATACGTATACAAGACATATGTATACTAGACTAGAACATACGTATACAAGACATATGTATACTAGACTAGAACATACTTATACAATACACATGTATACTAGACTAGAACATACGTATACAAGACATATGTATACTAGACTAGAACATACGTATACAAGACATATGTATACTAGACTAGAACATACGTATACAAGACATATGTATACTAGACTAGAACATACGTATACAAGACATATGTATACTAGACTAGAACATACGTATACAAGACATATGTATACTAGACTAGAACATACTTATACAATACACATGTATACTAGACTAGAACATACGTATACAAGACGTATGTATACTAGACTAGAACATACGTATACAAGACATATGTATACTAGACTAGAACATACGTATACAAGACATATGTATACTAGACTAGAACATACGTATACAAGACATATGTATACTAGACTAGAACATACGTATACAAGACATATGTATACTAGACTAGAACATACGTATACAAGACATATGTATACTAGACTAGAACATACGTATACAAGACATATGTATACTAGACTAGAACATATGTATACAAGACATATGTATAGTAGACTAGAACATATGTATCCTCAACCTAATGTTGAGGAAAGGACAGGGAATCGTTCCTTGTCCTTTCCAGCACAGCACCACAAATGCATCTAACAACGCGCTCGTGAAGATTTTTGGAGACACGTAGTAGACATATCTCCCCGCCTCTCCCCTCGACGAGCTTGATCAACTTATTTTTTTTTATGGACTAGTTGGCGGACGAGCAAGCCGCCGTATTACCACGTGTTACCGCCGCCCATGGACACCTGCAACACCAGGGACACCTCCGTATCGAGAAATGCGGATGTACCGCACTTCTGTGACGGGAGGTGCGGTTGTAGAAACCCGTGGTGGCAATTATATTAAACAGTTCTTCAGAGCATTCCCCATTGTACAGGCGGTAGAACACACAGAGAGACGCAACGTCCCTCCGAATGCTGAGGGATTCCAAACCGCCCGTGAGAGTGGGATTTATTCTGGTAGTCTCGAATTCGGACTGTCATGTTCCTTATAGACGTCTCAGCACATGGACCTACCTCCAATCGTCTTAATACCACTGCTGTAAGGATTCTAGTTTAGATTTCTATAGAATCTTAGGCCTTCTCGAAACACGGGCTTCACAATCTTCTGTATAATCTGTGGGCAAGGTCAGGTTGAGGACTAGGGTGCCGGGCTAGCGTTCGAAGTGTCGGCCTGCTCTGAGGGTCGCGATTCATCAATTTTACAAGTGAAGAAGACAAGGTAAATAAATAGGATTATACGTAACTATGGCTATATAGATTACTGAATTGAACATCATTTAAGAAAAACATTTGCATTATAAACAAAGATTGTCTTTGCCTATTAGATTTCTAATATCTTTAATATTCTTTGCTTAAAGTAGATTGTTTAGAAACTTACTTAGAAACTTTGTTTAATCGTTACGTTTAATTGTCTTTTCGATAATAAATTTAAGTAGGTATATTAAATACACTTTTAATTGTTTACCTAATTGTATTACGATCCCATTCAAATGGCTTTTGGGATATCGATATGGGACTAGATGACACATCATACGTTCTTATCAAAAGAACCCGATTGACAATTTGTAGGGGGTTGGGGGTGAGGGGGGGGGGGGGTGAAGCAGATGAGAAGGGGTTAATTAAAAAGTCAAAATTGAAACTTCAGTATTGCGTAATAAGAATGTTGCATTTTCAAAACCCATATGAATTAAATAATTCGATAGCTACTGAGTTACTGAATATAAAACTATAACGTGCCTGCTCTAGAGGGTTTGTACTAAAATAACATATCTATACTCTGTTCGCGTTAAGAACGCATGTTCATTTACCGTTCATTTGGTTCCCTTTTATATGTTTTATTAAACGATAAATAATTAAACTATCTGTCTTAACGCGAACAGATAGTAGTCGAGGTAAAATAATCAGATTCACTGCATTCTTAACGCGAACAGAGTATAGTAGGTACTTATGTATGTATTCTCAAATCGATGCTTTTCGGACGTATTTTCGTATTTAGTCCCATGGGGTGACTCTGACGTAGGAGGAGCCGTGCAATCACTAATTAGCCACTAAACTTAACCAGTATACATTTTAAAAAGTTCAAAAAATAGTAAGTATATTTTTCTCTTCCGCGTAAAACCGACCAGTTATTTTTAAGGTGTAGCAGGTTGTATATAATTTGAAGTTTATTGTGAACATCCGGCGATGAAACAGACGGGCCATGTGGTTTTCTGGCGTGTGCTGGGTACGGTGACCATGGTTTTAGAGAAACGACGACTGTGAAATTTATACATATAATAATAATATCTTAACAGAGACTTGTCTATGCCACATGTTTTAAGAAAGAATCCTTCCAGTGTATTTTACGAACGACACAGAGCCCAATATAAATTTTTTTGGAATGTTTGTCTGTCTGTCTTTCTGAATAACGAGAAAACTACTGCATAGATTTTAATAAAACACTTATAGTTTATATACCGGATTAACATTTAGGGTACTTTTTATCCAGATCGATTATGGTACCAAATTTTTTAACTAAACAAGTTTTATAATCATCAGTTTTTTTTTAATTAATTTGTTTTATAATAATAATAAAAACACAGGTAATATAAACATCAGCAAATATGGTAAATCTGTAACAACCTCTGGTAAATCAAATAACTAAATTAACTAAAACATATTATGTATTATCATGTCTTAGCTTTCCTATTTGAAACCATGGTTACCGTAACGTGACAACGAAAATACCGGGATAATTTGTTTTATAGCGTAAATACATACGAGATACACTCACCTTTGATGTCAGTTTGTTAACTACGCAGCAATCAATTGATTAACTTCGGAAAAAGTATCGAAACATTGAATTCTGTCGAAGAAATAACAAAACGCTAAGCTTCGGCGCAATTGTGGTGAACACTAATAATGGTACTCTACTAACTGATTTCTGATAAAAACCAATAGAAATAAATAAATAAACAGTAGGTAGTAAAGCGACAATCTTTCCTCTTCTCTTTACTCTTTTTTTTATTATTATTTAAAATTATTGATCAAATTATTTTAAACTGTTGAGCTAGTTAGTTACGTTATGAAATTATACACTTATTACTTATAAAATTTAGACATGTTGTATATAATAAAATAAATATAAATTGATGTAAAATATTTATGACACTTCTATTGTGACATTATTACTATTATAATTTAATACAAATAAGTATAAAACAATTATAATAGTAATACAAATATGTATTATTAGGTATAAAGGGCTAATTGATATTATGTATAAAGGATGGTGTTAAGTGTAGATAGTGTTTCTTTGTGTTTTTTATACTGTAAGTACTAGCAAAACTCGGCAGAGGTTGTCCTGACTGTGTATATTTATTTACCTCTGTATATAAAATCACTAATTATTCTGTTTTGCCGTCGCGTCGATATGATTTTTGCGATCGATTGAACGGTATAAAAGTTGATGTGCTGCAGCGCCATCTAGTGGCGAGTTACAACAAAGTGGATAGCATAGAAACCTTCTCCATGAAAACATACATACATGTACCAACTTTTATATTGATCGTTCAAACGGTGTCGAAGTCTATTAATCTCAGATATATCAACATCCATTTTTATAGATATTTTTTTATAGACTAGTGGGCGGACGAGCAAGCGGTTCCACGTGATGGTAAGTGTTACCGCCGCCCATGGACACCTGCAACACCAGGGGGCATGCGGGTGCGCCGCCGACCTTGCAAAATCCTATTCACGGCTCTCTTGAAGAACCCCATATCGTAGCTTAATGGAAAGACCTCTTGAGGCAGTTCGTTCCACAGCCTACGGGTTCGCGGTATAAAATAATTTTTCTACTGAACAGTGCGCGACACCTCCATATCGAGGAGATGCGGATGGACCGCACTTCTGTGACGGGAGGTGCGGTTGTAGAAACCCGAGGTGGGAATTATATTGAACAATTCTTCAGAGCATTCCCCATTGTACAGGCGGTAGAACATATATAGATATCTATAGATTTATGTATTTTTTACGTTAGATACCTCCATATGTAATTTTGCATGCCATTAATGGCAAATGTGTCGATCCAACTATGTATTTAACAACTTTTTGTAACGCACATTGCAAATAAATTTTGTATTATCATAAAGGTTTATAATCATATTTTTATGCAACGCAATGGAATGCAACCAGCCCTTTTAGCATCTACTGCTAGAGATGGAGATGCATGAGGGACGTATGGCCTTGAAACATCAACCTGGCCAAGCGGGTTGGCGAGTCTAGTCTTTTAGAGCCGCTGCAGTTCCTCGGGGCATCCATTAGTCGCCCTTTACGACATCCACGGGATGAGATGGGATGGTGGCGCTATCCCATACCCGACAGACAACACACGGCACTATACTTTTTATGTTTTCATATTTCACTAGTTGCGCCCGGCACGCGTTGCATGCCCGTCAATTTTTTTGCACATAATAGCTTTGTTCGCGGTAAGGATTCAGAACTAATTCGGAACTAGTACTGAACTAATTTGGAATCGTAGTAGAGCGCATGCGCGGTTATAGACCGATTCGTGATTTTTATTTCCGCGAACGATTTCGGAACCAAACTGCGTACGATCTACTGTCATCGGCAGTGTTACCAACTCTCAAAAATATTTATCCCTAAAGCTTAAGTCAAAAACCCCCAAAATCGCCCCAATTACTTAGAAATCCCCCTAAAAAAATATATAATAAAAGAAAAAATATAAATTACAAAAATGCAATGAAATTTCTTTACCTTTTAAATCTGGATCTGTTTCCCAAATCTACGTGTACTTCTGATTGTCGGCACAGCAGTACAACAACAAAATCGAATTAAACAAGTAAACAATAATCAACGTACATATGTATTTCCAGTAAGCATAGGCACAATAACCACCAGTCACCACAGAGTAGTTGTAATATATTTGTACTAGATGTTGTTAAGTCGCTAGGTCAACAAATAAATATGATTAGCTATTATAGTTTGGATTGTCCCAGAGCCTATACTTTCACATAATATATGAAAAATATATATTCAAAAAAATATATGAAGAGTCAAAAAATCCCTAAAAATACCCCTAAAAATATAAAACCCCTAAAAAAAACCCATCCCACTTATTAAGTGGACCCACCAAAACACATTACTCTTGTTAGAGTATTATATAAACTTATTTATATAAACAACAAACAAAACTAACCATATTTTATTTAACCCTTAATAAATTAATAAAATTTATATTTTATTTAACTATTTAACCAGTTTATTAGTTTCTAACCAACTGAATATAGCCGCAGCATGTATGTCAAATGTCGTTAGGTAAAAACTGCGCATGTCTGGAACTACGGATTCTTGCCAAAGTTATAGAACTGATAGAACTAATTCTGAACCGATCCTGAACCCAGTTCGACGGTTCCGCGAACGCAGAACTGTAACTAGAAATTCTGAACTGTGTGTTCCGCGAACGGCATTATTTGAACTGCGCATGCGTATAGTTCCGAATCAGTTCTGAATCCTTACCGCGAACGAAGCTAATATAAAGCCCGTGTCCATCTGGAATAATGTAGGTACCTTTCAAATGGTGAAAGAATTTTTGAAATCGGACTAGTAATTTCGGAGATTACCTCCTACATCCAAACTTACAAACTTTACCTCTTTATAATATTAGTATAGACTATTTAATATGTTTATGTTTAATTGACGTAAGTATTGTAAATAATTAGGTAAGTAAAACAGGAGTGCAATAAAGAATTTTCATTCGATCATTCATTCAAGTTTCATATACCTATGTGCAAAACTCATCGATATGGGCATGGACTAGATGACATATCATACGTTCCTATCAAAGAAACCTGGTTGGCTTCTTTTAGGGAGTGAAGATGGGAGGGGTTCATTAAAAAGTCAAATTTGAAACTCAACTCTCTTGTACTAAGAGGCGGGTAGTCCATTTTAATTTATGTGACCACGGTTGGTGCAACCCAGCCGAATAAGAATGTTCAATTTTCAAAACACATATGAATTAAATCATTCGAGAGCTAGTGAACATAGAAAACTGTTAAACTGTAACGTTCCTGCCCTGGAGTGCTTGTGTAACACGTCTAGTTATTCTCAAATGGATGAAAAAACTGGACCCTATAATTGATAACCCTATAATTAATTTAACTAGGTCACCAATAAAGAAAACACTGTAAAAGAATAATATAAAAGTTACAATTCAAGCTATGTACAGCTAAATGTTAGAAGTGACAGGAAACGTTAACATGTAAATACAAAACATACACAACTAGGCACATAAGATTAAACAGTTTGATCCACAGTAGATATAATAAGTAACCAAAAATAAAACAAAAAAGAAACTACTCGTCATATAAAAGGATCATTTTATATTTAGCAAGAAAACTGAATTTAATACATTATACCGTCTTACAAATCTATTAAGCGGTGAATGGTGGCCCGGGTTCGTCCTAGAAGTTTTTGTATATGTGTTTTTTTCGGAATAGTTAAATTCTTGTGGTCTTAGTGGCCTTTCAGGAGTCACGGAAAATGTATAAGTTAGGGCGAGCGCAGAAGGGCGCTCAGCCGGGAGCATAAATTGTACAGCAACGAGCGTAAGGGGGCTCCTCCGCCGATAGACCGGCAGTAGGAACGAATCTCGGCTTAGGGCGTTGCTTTGGGAGGGTACCGCGGGATCGCCAGTCAGTGCGAAGCGCCCAGGCATGTGGCGATACTTGGTAAAAGTGTTGGCTGAAAGCCGGTGTGTATTCGCGGTGCAGCGAGAGTGGCGTCCTCCTCTCCGCCGGCGGGGACGGTGTATATGTGTAGCCAGTGAGTGTAGTGTAAGAACCGCATTGGCAGCAGTAATTGGGTCGTCGGGATCGTTACATCGTCCGCTAGTGTTCTGTGAACGTGGCCAGTCAAGTGCGCCCAGCTGCTGTGGGATTGCAACGTACACCTTCTCCCTCCGAAATAACCGTGTACTAAAGTTTTCTTTTTTATGTACCATGCCCCAAAACGCTTTTAGATATTGCTGGAGACAGCCTTGTGTCATATTTATTAACCAGATATTAACGAGAATGTTTACCTTATCATAGGTACTCAATATGCAGACCAATGCGGGTAGGTAATGAAACTGCTCGCAACTGTCCACGTGGACTAACGGCCTAAGAGGGTACTAAGAGGCGGGTAGTCCACTTTAATTTTTGTGACCACGGTTGGTGCAACCCCGCAGAAACGTCGAGTAAAATAAATAAGGTAAACATTCGCGTTAAGACCCGATTACATTACATAATGTCTGTGTAATCGTAAAAATCTCAAAAGCCTTGTCATGTTTAGGAACGATATATATATACATATATATATATATATATATATATATATATGTGTGTGTGTGTGTGTGTGTGTGTGTGTGTGTGTATGTATATGTATATATATATATATATTCTTTTAGATTTAAGCATAACCATTTACGTCCACTTTCATCCACATACCATTCACTGCTAGACATGGCCCTACTCATAGAACACTGGCCAAGCGGTTGGCGAACCCACTCTGTTAGAGCCGGTGCAGTTTCTCAGGGCTCGTGGTAGTGGATAACATCCCTTAGTCGCCTTTTCCCACGGGACGAGATGGAGTTGCGCTGGCCGTTTCTACATTTACCTGCATTCATATAATGACGTCAGAACTAATAAACAATATATATTTTCTTTCGATACGAAAACAATTTCTTTCAAACCATGACATTGACAATGTTAATTTTCATAATAATCGTTATTTATTTACACAGTTTGTTAAATTGATGCAATTAATTTATTGCACTTCTTTGTTTTGTTATCATATATAAGCTGGGTGAAAACATGGTAGATCATAGCACAGCAG
The DNA here is from genome assembly GCA_914767545.1 of Sesia apiformis. Lineage (NCBI taxonomy): Eukaryota > Metazoa > Arthropoda > Insecta > Lepidoptera > Sesiidae > Sesia > Sesia apiformis. Next base: position 2,138,306 of record OU611977.1, on the reverse strand, counting down.
CGATGAAGTTGTCTCTTGCTCTTCTGGCTTTCGTGGTAAGTCCATTTTTAATTAGTTTTACAATACAATACAATACATTTCTTCGTAGACATTGGTAGAAAAGTCTCTCCTTGTGGACATACAGATATACACAAAAAATACACACACAGATAAATTTTATTGAAATATTGATTTTGTTTTTTGAAAATAACTTCAATTTCTGCAAATGTTGGTTGACGTGTTTTTAAACAATTGAACTTTTAAAAATAAATGAAATTGCCAGCAAGTAATTTATATTCTGAAAAAGTAGCTCACTTCATGAGAAGGTAATACGTCTTCTAAAAAAGTAATTTTGTGTTTTTTCTTTATTTATTACTTAATACATTTTTTCAAATCCAATGAAATCGTTTAATGGTTTATAATGTCACTTGATAATTGAATATCACTTATTTTGTTTAATCGTTTAATCCTTCGTAGTCTGTATTTTAGTCATATTTGTTATAAATGTTTTTAGTTTTAAAACAATATTTTAATAAATCAAGGAAAATTTCCAGAATTTCAATTACACTTGTATGTTAGTAATTAATTGCTATTATATTTCTTTCGAATACATTTGTCTCTGCCCTTTTTTTTGTCTTTTTCATACATTTTTGTATATGTTTTGTAATTGTAGGTGAATTGTCTGTAATATATTTTGTTTCTATTTTTTTTCAGGCTACTTTAGCTATAAATGCCTTACCAAGTAAGTTTTTTTACATATATTTTTAAATACATCTAAGATGCTACATGACTTTCTAAGATTCATATTGATGTCAGATTAATACAACAAACTTCTGCACTTGCCTGTAGTGGATTGATCACTAGTGATTACAGAAATACGACCAAACTGTAACTCCTAAATGTGTGTATGCCATATGCATGTCATAAAAACTTATGACAAAATAGAAATTGGTTACCTATAAATACCTACATGTAATTAACTATAGGTATATAGGTTATTTATCTTATAACTTATAAATTAGTGTAGTATTTTAAAAGGAAATGTTGAAAATGAAATTGACGAGACAATAAATGAATTTTTGACTGGTTAGCATCCAGTAATTTACACTTAGGGTAAGTCAGGGAGAGATGCCTATAGTTTTAAAAAAACATCATATTTAATTATACATTTATGACACAGAAGAAAAAAACGCCATTTTACTTAAATTAGACTTTATTAATCTGTCTTACATAAAATTAACCAATATTAAACGCATATTTTAGGATATAACACAGCTAGAAAAAAATATAGAAAATGGGCATCTCTCCCAGGCCTATGGGTGAGTTGCCTATAGATACCAGGGATAGATGCCCATGCGTACTTAAAACAAAATCAGTCGTCACACATCAAGCATTTCGCTGGATCGTCACTACAATCCTCATGGAACCATTGTTGACACTGAATGCACTGTATCCAGTCGCATTTCTTTTTAGTGGCATGATAATATTCTCCACAAACATTGCACATGTCCCCGAGAATTTCGTGTTCTATGTCTACGTCCGAAGAACTATCGTGAAGCGAAATATGAGACTCTTCATCGCAGGAATCGTTCGATTCCTGTTTTCGGTTACTTGTAGTTTGTTCTATTTTAATTCTCTTTCTATAATTTCTATTCGATAATGATCTTTTCATTGGTTCTTTCATCTTTGATTCTGTTGTTTATTGGTTCTTTTTTACTTCGTGTTTTAAACTGTTTTATATTAGTCTTGTTCCTGATTTTTTCTAAGTTTTCCGGAGACGTCAAAACCTCAGCATGCTGTTTTCTCTTTGATACAACCTGAAGACCATACGAAGGAACAGGATGAACTTTATTCAAGATCTTTGACGGCGTTTCTTCTTTACCAGATTGGATTTCCGATAGGTTGTGGGATTTTAAAGGAGTAGATGGGTTGGCTACAGGCGTCAAATTTTCCTTATTCACCCCGCTAGTTGAGGGAACTATGTTTCTGACAGAGGTATTATTATTTGAGGGATCATCTGCTTGGCCTTCAGGAGAAATGTCGGATATAAACGCGTATTCAGGAATTGCGTTTCTGTTGGGTGGAAATATTCCAGAAGCACGAAATCCTGATGCACCATTATTTTGGTTTGCTGATTTTCCCCACGCTTTGCCTAACAAATCTCCAAACTGCAGTCGTCCTAATTTTCTGCTGTGGTTATTTCGAATCCATACGTTGGTTTCATTATTAAAATAAGATTTTAAGGACTTAAAAAATGCCCTATCTAAGGGTTGTAAATAATGAGTAGCGTGACTAGGAAAACAGAGTAGAATGATCTCATTGGTCTCGCAAAATTCCAACATCTCTATGGAAGTGCAGTGTGAAGTATGTCCGTCCAATAACAGAATCACTGCCCCGGGAGGTTTTCTAGGAAAAAAATGTTCTTTCAACCATTTGTAGAAAAGATCAGTGTTGACATAACTTGATTTCTCATTCATGTAAACTTCACTACCCGGAGGCATTCCATCAGCAAACTCGGGCTTTCTGTTTTTTCCTTTAAAAATTGCAACAGGTGGAATAAAATTGCCTTCTGCGCTGCAACAGCAAATCAAAGAAATATTTTCTCCTTTTTCAGCAGAAGTTAACTGTGGAATTGTCTTAGAACCCCGCATTGCGACAACGTGTGAGGGTTTATTATTTAAATGGAGACCCGTTTCATCCATATTAAAAACTTTGTTTGGATTATTAATGAAGTCGTTGTCCTGAAATAGTGTCTCCAATAAATCAAAAAAAACATCAACTTCTTGTTTCGTCATTCCTTTAGCTCTTTGTAGAGATACTCCTTCTGATTTTCTTAAAGATATTTCCGGATTTCTTCTCATAAAAGATTTAACCCAATCGTAACCTGCTTTACCAGAGTCCTTATTAAAATTATGTTTAAGATTCATACTCTCAGCTAAATTAAAGGCCATTACGCGTAAATCATTAATGGATGGTGCAAAATCCACGACTTTGCAATTTTTCAATATGTTTGACAATCTTTTTTTCATTGTCTCCAAACAGAGAATCGGGTCCAAGACGTCCTTTTTTAGTATTGCCCGAGGAAAACCGTCGGCTAAGGGTCCTGTACGGAATATTGAATTCTTTACTGGCTTGGTTAAAATTTAATGTTCTGTTTTTTACAAGGGTGATTGCTTTTTGTAAGTCAGCTTCACTCCATGTAGCTCTATTAGAGCCCGATGGCTTCCTTGTGTACTTATTCGGCATCTGAATATAATAAAAGCAACAATTATTTATTGGGCATCTCACCCTGAAAAATCATTGGGCGTCTCTCCCGATTGTCAGGAAGAGATGCCTAATGTTCCTAAACACAGAACAAAACTCAAAACAATAAAAAATGGCCTCGAGTCAACAAAACGAAACCATATTGTAGGTTATAAAACAATGTTATTATCATTTGCATGAAATTGAAGAAAAAAAACTAGAACAAAACGTCTCTGAAATAGTTTTCTGACATTTTATATAACTGTACTTACCGTATTTTACGAATAAACACCAAAATAATATATTTAAAATAATCTAATCCCTTGTAGAAACTTGCGCTATGACATGTGACTTTCAACTGACGCAATTAGGATGCGTTCCGGTTCACGCAATTCTTTTATTTCTTTTTTGTAATTCAGTAGGCATCTATCCCTTATGGGCATCTCTCCCGGATTTACCCTATATGAAATTAATGAGACAATAAATGAGTTTTTGACTGGTTAGCATCCAGTAATTTACAATTAAATGAAATTAATAAAACAATAAATGAGTTTTTGACTGGTTAGCATCCAGTAATTTAACACTTAAATATAGAAGACGATTGTATACAATATTTAGAAATTGAAAAATGACAACATGTGATACGAAAATTATTATAATTACATAATCATATAAAAATAATTATAAAACAAACGACAACAGCTACATTCTTAGGATTAGTGGTTGATAAATTTTGTACATGGAGTCCACACATTCAAGCCATGTACAGCAAATAAGATCAGCAAAGTTGTAGGTATATGCACTGCAGAGAATTAGCAAAATTACTGATAAATGTACAGCGCAGCGCTACTTGCATATCATGGCTCTGTGCCTTCAAATCTTCGTTATGGAATTATTTTGTGGGGCAATTCAAATGAGTTAGACAAATAAACGGAGCATACATGCAATATTGTATAAGGTGAGCCCAATGCAATCGTGCTAACCACTCTTTAAAAATCAAAAAATGCTTGATGTGCGTTGCCTGTATATAATTGAGGTTCCGTGCTTTGTAAACAAATTTAGAAGTTTACAGTTTAAAACAAATTCAGTGGTTAACAAATTTGAATACAATTTGTTCTATCCAAAGTATACAGTTGCTCTCTGAATAACTGCTATCATATGATGATTCGCATATTTAACCATTCAGCATCCTCGCTTCAAGAGGACGTGTTCAAAAGAAAATTAAACCTGTGGCCGACTGACAGATACTTTTATTCTATAAAGAAATCTATATATTTTTACATATATAAAAATGGATGTTGGTATATCTGAAAATAATAGACTTCGACACCGTTTGACCGATCACCATGAAAGTTGGCACATGTATGTATTTTTTCATGGAGAAGGTTTTTATGCTATCGATTTTGTTGTAAGTCGCCACTAGATGGCGCTGCAGCACATCAACTTACCGTTCAATCGATCGCAAAAATCATATCGATGGCAAAACAGAATAATTTGTGATTTTATATACAGAGGTAAATAAATATACACAGGACGTCGGCTGGGTGCAGCTAGTACTACTTACTTATATATAGGGGTGAAATAATATTGATAAATGTGACACAGCAATGAAAACAAAGATTTTCTTTTACAGGACATAAAGTATAGACATTTTTACAGACTCAGACATTTAATTAAATAATTTCTTAGACTATTTATATGATTTAAATGTCACAGAATAAAGTATAACGTTTGCTGGTAGATTCTGCATGTCGTAACAAATTGATAAAACATGTAGCACTATTGTCTGAATTTATCTAATGTAACAACATTTTTATTTGTTACAAATCAAATAATTGAATTTGAATATCATATCATATAACTGAATGATTCTCTAACCCCGATACCATGGATTCCGTTTATAATTCTATGTTTAAATCAAATGACAATATTGCGTTAGCTTTCTTGCAAAAAGATCTTATTCTTTATGTTTTTGTTAATTTTTTCACACATATTTTTGAATACAAAGCTCCAAAATGATTTTTATTATCCACTACTGGACGCGTTGGTCAAACGGATTGGCGAGTTCATTCTTTAAGAGATAGTGTATTCCTCGCGGCTCTGATAACGGGATTAAAGGGATAATCCTTAGTCGAATTATACTATACCCTTAGGAGGAGAGGGGGTGGAACTAAATATTTTAAAGCCGGACACCACACGGCTGAACGTTCATGATAATGAAATCTAAATCATAGGCAGAACCACGGTTCAGGCTTTGATCGGTATTACATCCTGTATATTTAATCGTCCATCTAATAAGCTCAATCTGTACAGATCCGGGAATCAAAGATGTAAGCGTTTCCGAAGAAAAAGGCAAGAGCTCCTACCAGAGCGAGAGTAGCCGGTCTTCTCAGGGGAGCAAGTCAGAATCAGGCGAGGAGATTGGACCAGACGGGAAAGTTAAGAAGTGGTCCAGCTCAGAGAACAAGGGAGACTCGGAGAAATCCAAGTCCCAGGGCTCGTCTGTGTGGGACAATAAGAGGAAAGAAGTCATCGGCAAAGGTGGGAAGAAAGAGATCATCACACAAAACACCGGCAAAAGCCAGGACAGTGGCAGTTACGGCAGATCTTCTTATGACAACAAGTCGTCTAAAAGCGAGGAGAGGGACAAGAAAGGCAATGTCAAGAAGACCTCATCGAATGAGAACAGTGGATCCCGTGACAGCTCTAAGTGGAAAGGTGCTTCTAAATGGGACGACAGAAGTTTGGTGAAGATTGGTCAAACCGGGAAGCAAGAGATCATTACTCAGAACAAAGGCAAAAATAGTTATGAGAGCAAAGGAAACAGATCTGCTCATAAAAACAAAAATGAATCCAGCGAGGAGAGGAACAAAGACGGAAGTTATAAGAAGTCGTCCAAATCCGAGCGTCACAGAGAGAATGAAGCTAATGAGTCCAAATCCAAGGGGGAATACGACAATAGGAGACAGGAAAAGATCGGCAAAGGCGGAAAGAGAGAGATTATCGAACAGAACACGGGCAAGTCGAAATACAGCGGAAGTAGCCGCAGAAATGTTCGCGACAGCAAATCTGAAAGAAATGAAGAGAGGGACAAAAAAGGAAACACCAAGAAGTCATCCAAAAACGAAAATAGCGGCTCTAACCAAAACTCCAAATGGAAAGGTTCATCCGAATGGGATAACAGACGGCAAGAGAAGGTTGGTAAAGGTGGTAAGAGGGAAATTATCACTCAAGACAAGGGCAAGAGCAAAAACAGCAACGATAACAATAGGTCTTCTTGGGAAAATAAAAATGAATCCAGCGAAGAAAAGAAGAAAGACGGTAGCTCCAAAAAATCGTCCAAATCCGAAAGCAGGCGTGAAAACCAACGCGATAAGTGGCAGGGCGATAGTAAATGGGATAACAAACGTCAAGAAAAAATAAGTAAGGGAGGTAAGAGAGTAATCATCGAGCAAAATAAAGGCAAGTCGAAAAGCACCGGAAGCTCCAGCAGAGATACAAGTGAAAGCAAATCCGAAAGGTCTGTAGAAAAAGACAAAAAAGGAAACGTTAAAAAGACTTCTAAAAGCGAAAAAGGCGGCTCCCGTCAGGACTCTAAATGGAAAGATGAATCCGAATGGGATAACAGGAGGAAAGAAAAAATCGGCAAGAAAGGTAAAAAGGAGGTTATCATTGACAACAAAGGAAAGAGTAAATACGAGAGCAAGGACGACAGATCCGCTTGGAACAAGAAAAGAGAGTTAATTGAAGAGAAAAACAAAGATGGTAGCTCTAAAAAAATATCCAAGTCCGAACGCCACAATGAAAATGAACAAAATAAGAATAAAGGTAGTTCTGAATGGGAGTACAAGAGCAGAGAGAGAATCGGCAAGGGAGGTAAAAGAGTCGTTGTCGTCGAAGATAAAAATAAATGGAAGAACAGTGGGAGTCGTAAGAAGTCTTCGACTGACAGGAAATCGGAGTCGGGCGAGAAGCGCGATAAACATGGTAAAGTAAAGAAATGGTCAAAGAAGGAGAGTAGCAGCGGAAAGGAGGCGTCTAAATGGAATGATAAAGGGAAGTGGGAGAACAAGTGGGTAGAAAAAGGTAACAAAAGACCCCGAGTTATTATTATAGATCGTAGAGGAGGTAGACGAGGAGGTGTTTATGTTACGGGACCTAGACGCAGCACTAGTTCAGGTAGCAGCACCTCTTCGGGAAGTAGTACATCTTCTGGTAGCAGCACCTCTGCCGGAAGTGGCACCTCTTCAGGAAGCAGCACGACTTCAGGAAGCAGCACCTCTTCTGGAAGTGGCACCTCTTCAGGAAGCAGCACGGCGTCAGGAAGCAGTACCTCATCTGGAAGTGGAACCTCTTCGGGAAGCAGCACCTCATCAGGAAGCAGTACTTCTTCTGGCAGTAGCTCCTCTAAAAAACATAGAAAATCTTCAGGAAGCAGTACAAGCTCTGGAAGCAGCACCGCATCGGGAAGTAGCACCTCCTCTGGAAGTGGCACCTCTTCAGGGAGCAGCACGGCGTCAGGAAGCAGTACCTCATCTGGAAGTGGAACCTCTTCGGGAAGCAGCACCTCATCAGGAAGCAGCACTTCTTCTGGCAGCAGCTCCTCTAAAAAACATAGAAAATCTTCAGGAAGCAGTACAAGCTCTGGAAGCAGCACCGCATCGGGAAGCAGCACCTCCTCTGGAAGTGGCACCTCTTCAGGAAGCAGCACGGCGTCAGGAAGCAGTACCTCATCTGGAAGTGGATCCTCTTCGGGAAGCAGCACTTCATCAGGAAGCAGCACTTCTTCTGGCAGTAGCTCCTCTAAAAAACATAGAAAATCTTCAGGAAGCAGTACAAGCTCTGGAAGCAGCACCGCATCGGGAAGTAGCACCTCCTCTGGAAGTGGCACCTCCTCAGGAAGCAGCACGGCGTCAGGAAGCAGTACCTCATCTGGAAGTGGAACCTCTTCGGGAAGCAGCACATCATCAGGAAGCAGCACTTCTTCTGGCAGTAGCTCCTCCAAAAAACATAGAAAATCTTCAGGAAGCAGTACAAGCTCTGGAAGCAGCACCTCATCGGGAAGCAGCACCTCCTCTGGAAGTGGCACCTCTTCAGGAAGCAGCACGGCGTCCGGAAGCAGTACCTCATCTGGAAGTGGAACCTCTTCGGGAAGCAGCACCTCATCAGGAAGTAGCACTTCTTCTGGCAGTAGCTCCTCTAAAAAACATAGAAAATCTTCAGGAAGCAGTACAAGCTCTGGAAGCAGCACCGCATCGGGAAGTAGCACCTCCTCTGGAAGTGGCACCTCTTCAGGAAGCAGCACGGCGTCAGGAAGCAGTACCTCATCTGGAAGTGGAACCTCTTCGGGAAGCAGCACCTCATCAGGAAGCAGCACTTCTTCTGGCAGTAGCTCCTCTAAAAAACATAGAAAATCTTCAGGAAGCAGTACAAGCTCTGGAAGCAGCACCTCATCGGGAAGCAGCACCTCCTCTGGAAGTGGCACCTCTTCAGGAAGCAGCACGGCGTCAGGAAGCAGTACCTCATCTGGAAGTGGAACCTCTTCAGGAAGTAGCACGGCGTCTGGAAGCAGTACCTCATCTGGAAGTGGCACTAATTCGCGTGGTAGGCGCTGCAGATATAGGCATAGACATGACAAAGTAAAATCTTCAGGAAGCAGTACAAGTTCTGGTAGCAGCACCTCATCGGGAAGCAGCACCTCCTCTGGAAGTGGCACCTCCTCAGGAAGCAGCACGGCGACAGGAAGCAGTACCTCATCTGGAAGTGGAACCTCTTCAGGAAGCAGCACCTCATCAGGAAGCAGCACTTCTTCTGGCAGCAGCTCCTCTAAAAAACATAGAAAATCTTCAGGAAGCAGTACAAGCTCTGGAAGCAGCACCTCGTCGGGAAGCAGCACCTCCTCTGGAAGTGGAACCTCTTCAGGAAGCAGCACGGCGTCAGGAAGCAGTACCTCATCTGGAGGTGGAACCTCTTCGGGAAGCAGCACCTCATCAGGAAGCAGCACTTCTTCTGGCAGCAGCTCCTCTAAAAAACATAGAAAATCTTCAGGAAGCAGTACAAGCTCTGGAAGCAGCACCTCATCGGGAAGCAGCACCTCCTCTGGAAGTGGAACCTCCTCAGGAAGCAGCACGGCGTCAGGAAGCAGTACCTCATCTGGAAGTGGAACCTCTTCGGGAAGCAGCACCTCATCAGGAAGCAGCACTTCTTCTGGCAGTAGCTCCTCTAAAAAACATAGAAAATCTTCAGGAAGCAGTACAAGCTCTGGAAGCAGCACCGCATCGGGAAGTAGCACCTCCTCTGGAAGTGGCACCTCTTCAGGGAGCAGCACGGCGTCAGGAAGCAGTACCTCATCTGGAAGTGGAACCTCTTCGGGATCCAGCACCTCATCAGGAAGCAGCACTTCTTCTGGCAGTAGCTCCTCTAAAAAACATAGAAAATCTTCAGGAAGCAGTACAAGCTCTGGAAGCAGCACCGCATCGGGAAGTAGCACCTCCTCTGGAAGTGGCACCTCTTCGGGAAGCAGCACGGCGTCAGGAAGCAGTACCTCATCTGGAAGTGGATCCTCTTCGGGAAGCAGCACCTCATCAGGAAGCAGTACTTCTTCTGGCAGTAGCTCCTCTAAAAAACATAGAAAATCTTCAGGAAGCAGTTCTAGCTCTGGAAGCAGCACCTCATCGGGAAGCAGCACCTCCTCTGGAAGTGGCACCTCTTCAGGAAGTAGCACGTCGTCTGGAAGCAGTACCTCATCTGGAAGTGGCACTATTTCGCGTGGTAGGCGCTGCAGATATAGGCATAGACATGACAAAGTAAAATCTTCAGGAAGCAGTACAAGTTCTGGTAGCAGCACCTCATCGGGAAGCAGCACCTCCTCAGGAAGTGGCACCTCCTCAGGAAGTGGCACCTCCTCAGGAAGCAGCACGGCGTCTGGAAGCAGTACCTCATCTGGAAGTGGAACCTCTTCTGGAAGCAGCACCTCATCAGGAAGCAGCACTTCTTCTGGCAGTAGCTCCTCTAAAAAACATAGAAAATCTTCAGGAAGCAGTACAAGCTCTGGAAGCAGCACCTCATCGGGAAGCAGCACCTCATCTGGAAGTGGAACCTCTTCGGGAAGCAGCACCTCATCAGGAAGCAGCACTTCTTCTGGCAGTAGCTCCTCTAAAAAACATAGAAAATCTTCAGGAAGCAGTACAAGCTCTGGAAGCAGCACCGCATCGGGAAGTAGCACCTCCTCTGGAAGTGGCACCTCTTCAGGGAGCAGCACGGCGTCAGGAAGCAGTACCTCATCTGGAAGTGGAACCTCTTCGGGAAGCAGCACCTCATCAGGAAGCAGCACTTCTTCTGGCAGTAGCTCCTCTAAAAAACATAGAAAATCTTCAGGAAGCAGTACAAGCTCTGGAAGCAGCACCTCATCGGGAAGCAGCACCTCCTCTGGAAGTGGCACCTCTTCAGGAAGCAGCACGGCGGCAGGAAGCAGTACCTCATCTGGAAGTGGATCCTCTTCAGGAAGCAGCACCTCATCAGGAAGCAGTACTTCTTCTGGCAGTAGCTCCTCCAAAAAACATAGAAAATCTTCAGGAAGCAGTACAAGCTCTGGAAGCAGCACCTCATCGGGAAGTAGCACATCCTCTGGAAGTGGCACCTCTTCAGGAAGCAGCACGGCGTCAGGAAGCAGTACCTCATCTGGAGGTGGAACCTCTTCGGGAAGCAGCACCTCATCAGGAAGCAGCACTTCTTCTGGCAGCAGCTCCTCTAAAAAACATAGAAAATCTTCAGGAAGCAGTACAAGCTCTGGAAGCAGCACTTCATCGGGAAGCAGCACCTCCTCTGGAAGTGGAACCTCCTCAGGAAGCAGCACGGCGTCAGGAAGCAGTACCTCATCTGGAAGTGGAACCTCTTCGGGAAGCAGCACCTCATCAGGAAGCAGCACTTCTTCTGGCAGTAGCTCCTCTAAAAAGCATAGAAAATCTTCAGGAAGCAGTACAAGCTCTGGAAGCAGCACCTCATCGGGAAGCAGCACCTCCTCTGGAAGTGGCACCTCTTCGGGAAGCAGCACGGCGTCAGGAAGCAGTACTTCATCTGGAAGTGGATCCTCTTCGGGAAGCAGCACCTCATCAGGAAGCAGTACTTCTTCTGGCAGTAGCTCCTCTAAAAAACATAGAAAATCTTCAGGAAGCAGTACAAGCTCTGGAAGCAGCACCTCATCGGGAAGTAGCACATCCTCTGGAAGTGGCACCTCTTCAGGAAGCAGCACGGCGTCAGGAAGCAGTACTTCATCTGGAAGTGGAACCTCTTCGGGAAGCAGCACTTCATCAGGAAGCAGCACTTCTTCTGGCAGTAGCTCCTCTAAAAAACATAGAAAATCTTCAGGAAGCAGTACAAGCTCTGGAAGCAGCACCGCATCGGGAAGTAGCACCTCCTCTGGAAGTGGCACCTCTTCAGGAAGCAGTACGGCGTCAGGAAGCAGTACCTCATCTGGAAGTGGAACCTCTTCGGGAAGCAGCACCTCATCAGGAAGCAGCACTTCTTCTGGCAGTAGCTCCTCTAAAAAACATAGAAAATCTTCAGGAAGCAGTACAAGCTCTGGAAGCAGCACCTCATCGGGAAGCAGCACCTCCTCTGGAAGTGGCACCTCTTCGGGAAGCAGCACGGCGTCAGGAAGCAGTACCTCATCTGGAAGTGGATCCTCTTCGGGAAGCAGCACCTCATCAGGAAGCAGTACTTCTTCTGGCAGTAGCTCCTCTAAAAAACATAGAAAATCTTCAGGAAGCAGTACAAGCTCTGGAAGCAGCACCTCATCGGGAAGTAGCACATCCTCTGGAAGTGGCACCTCTTCAGGAAGCAGCACGGCGTCAGGAAGCAGTACTTCTTCTGGCAGTAGCTCGTCTAAAAAACATAGAAAATCTTCAGGAAGCAGTACAAGCTCTGGAAGCAGCACCTCATCGGGAAGTAGCACATCCTCTGGAAGTGGCACCTCTTCAGGAAGCAGCACGGCGTCAGGAAGCAGTACTTCATCTGGAAGTGGCACCTCTTCGGGAAGTAGCACATCTTCAGGAAGCAGCACGTCCTCTGGAAGTGGCACCTCTTCAGGGAGTGGCACCTCTTCAGGAAGCAGCACGGCGTCAGGAAGCGGCACAAGCTCTGGAAGCAGCACCTCGTCGGGAAGCAGCTCAAGCTCTGGAAGTACTTCATCTGGAAGCAACACATCTTCAGGCGGCAGCAAGGGTAAAGGGAAGATTATTATCAAGAAACGCGGCTCAAAATGGTCCAATAAGCAGGCCAGTGGTTCAGCTAAATCTAGCTCAGGGAAGACAAGCTCATCCAAAGTGATAAAGAAGGGTGGCAAAGTCATCAGAGAGTCGAGTCAGCAACAGCAACAAAGCAGCCAGCAACAACAGCAGCAAGCATCACGTAGCGGTTCTAAACTGGAGAAAGTGATTATTAGACCAGATGGCAGTACTGAGACGTTATCTGAAGAAGATCAGTCTTCATCATCATCGTCATCCAAGAGTTCCCAAGAATCGTCATCTTCGTCAAATATTTGGGAAGTCGTTGACGATGGCAGTTGCTAAGCTCAGGGCGATTTAGATTCATTTACTAACATTTGAAATTTTTCAAAATGGTGACCTACTCCTCCTCGATAATTATTATTGTACTCTGTGTAGTTAAAAAAGTAATGTTACTCATCATTATCATTCGCATGATTTCATATATTGACCAATTACGAGAGCAGCTGTGCTTTTACAAACCCTGACTTTGATTTGGTCCTTACGATGTGCCATAAAATAGTTATATCACCGATTATTAAAATAACTTTAGGAATTAACTATAGATTGTGAAAACTAGAATAACATCTAATAAAATGTATCGCTACTAAATGGTTATATTTAAAATATATTTTAACGTCTGTGGGACGTAACGTCAAAAAAAAGGTGCAAAAATGTTTGCAGTGAAATCGTCTTCAAATATTCACATGCAAAAACTTCAAATATTCTAATTTCACCTAGGTCATCTAACTGAAAGAACCGATTCATTTTTAACGACTAACACTGCATTTTCCCATGGTTAATCGAATTGCATCACTTTTCTTTCTTTAGGATCTTTTGGCAATTTTTTGTGTTTTTTATTTCGAAATTGGGTAGGTATTTGAATAAATTATTCTTTTTCAGCATTCAACCGTTTTTTTATTTATTTTATCAAGCCATTACTAGTGAACTTCATTACCTATTTACCTATAACCTAACATTATATTCACAAATAACACAATAAGCGGTGAACAATGTATAAAATTAAAAAAAAATGGTAATTCCATAAAATCCTTTTTTTATGGAAAGAAGGCATACATACTCGTACAGTCCACTATAGTCAAACACTGTCGCCCATAGACATCATTTCAAAATAAAAAAATTTAAGGGACAAAGATCCTCACGTATTTTTTTTAAACTCCGAATGTAATTCGAAATAAAATCTTTAGAGTTCACGTATTTTTTTTTATTTTGTATCATATTTTCAATGCAAATAATTTAAAATAAGGAATCAAATCAAAAATTTAGGTTATACAACCGGCCACGCACTAGTCTGCACGTATGTTATTCTGCTCGAGTCTCGCTCTCGATACTCGCACGCACACATACACAGAGAAAGAGAAAGGCGTATAGAGGGGGTAAAAATCATACGTGACGTTATATTTTCTCTCGAATCACATCTACCGCAAGCCACGTAAAGGAACTTCGTTCCAAAAAACGTTGACTTTGGAAGTTCAGCAATGGATTTGGAGAAAGGGTTGGGAAGAGATATAATAGGATGGTGCCATGTGTTGTCGGCCGTCAATTGAATAGCACAACCAAATCATGCGGATGTCGTAACAGGCGACTAAGGGATAAAGAAGCGGCCACCGCAAGCCCTGAGAAACAACTCTTAAAGAGTGGACTCTCCAAACAGTGGCGGCTGGTGGGTTATGGAACTGGTGGTGCACTTTACTAGCTGGCCAAATATTAGGATTCAAAGTTGCAATAAAACAAACCAACGTTTGGCCAAGCGAGTTGGCACCTCGCCAGCGTAGCGTTTTCAGGCCATACACCAAACCATACCATAATCCACTAAACAATTTGTATGAGGAAGCCCGTCCCCAGCAGTGGATACTGAAATGGCTGGTTGCATTGCATTGTATGACAGGATTTATTTAATGTCACTTTTAAATCAAATCAATCGTTTATTTTGCCAAAACTTAGTAATCAAATTATGGTGTTAAAATAAATACATTTGTCCCGTTGTGTTTTGCTTCAACAGGCGTGCAAAAGTCAAGTTCGTAGTCACAATACGTTAATACAGGGGTTCCCAAACTTTTTTCAGTCACAGAACCCTTTCCCAAAAACTATTAAAACCGTTAAACCCCCAGTAATTTACTTTACTTACTCAAACTAATAAATTTGTACAGTACTCGATATTAAATATTTCACTGGATATCGTTTTATTCGCTTTTTATTAATGATTGAAAAAGATAAAAAAAAGGTTATAGAAAATGTCATTATCATTTATGGTAGAAATATGGCACTAGCGAAAATGAAAGCATAAAAATAGGAGAAGTTTTTTAATTTTTGATATTTATGGACTAAAAATGCATACCTCAAAATAAAATTAAAATCACTTTTATCACTAAATATAAAAATGAAGTGAAAATATAATCATATTCAGATAGAAATAAAAATCAACAAGATTACAAAAACGAAATTTTTAATCAGAATTATAAAATATATATAAGCAATACCATAGGGTATGCCATAGGGTATTCATTTTACCAAGCTGACTTATAGAAGTCAGTTTGGTAAAATGAATTTATTGAGATGTTTGTGCTACGTGTTCTTTCACGCATTCTTACGTGTGACTGTTTTTACAGTGTACTCTCTTTTTACAGTGTACTCTCTTTTTACAGTGTACTCTCTTTTTACAGTGTACTCTCTTTTTACAGTGTACTCTCTTTTTACAGTGTACTCTCTTTTTACAGTGTACTTTTACACAGATATAAAAGTCTGTATCTTCTTTATAAGGTACCTATTGAACTCATAGATTTTCTGAACTAACGGTCTAGTTTTAGCTATCGTCGACCCCCAAATTTTTTTATTGAAACTAGCGACCCCTAGATAGTTCAGCTCGATCCCAGGGGGTCAATGTCGACCAGTTTGGGAATGATTGCGTTAATACATACCTTAATTATATATTACTTATATTATCCATTAATCCATACATTCAACGTTACAATATCATTACATTAAATATAACGTTACCATATTAATTACAAATTATATGTGACTTTTCTATTTATACAATCGTCTACTTACATTGTAAAAACAGTTATTTAAAGGGCAGCGTGTAACTTTTGTCTTAGAAATACTGGTCAGTATTTTTAATCACTTGGTTGCTTACTATACGAGGAAATAGAGATCGCTATATAAAAAGTATTTCTTTTACAAGTCTTTAGTCTACATTCTGGTACAGTTTTACAGGGTCTCTTGTCCTCATTGAGTAGGTAGCATGGGCGTAGCCGCGGTGGAGCAGGTTGGGGCGCCAGCCCCCGCCCCCCTGGCATAGGGAAGAATAAGTAACGGACTCTCTGCATTAAACTATCTTTATTTAAATTATAAGAAAATTGTTTGCTTTGACCCACCCTGGATAAAATCCTGACTACGCCCTTGGTAGAGACATGTCAGTTCCATCGTAGCCTATGCTAATTATATTTCCACACTTATAATTATATTCATACTAAATCATAACGCCCACTATCTTCACTCGAAAATGGCGTGGCTAAGATGTTTTGAAAAATGCCAATATCAAGAATGTTTTATGCCTTCTTTTATGCCTCCTTTTTTTATATCTGTTCATATCCCATTCCCCCAAAAAATGTTGCACGTAGGTAACTTCCCACAAGTCTCACAATCAGGAGATAAGACCTTTTTCATCAAATAAAGGAATTTGTTTGAGGGTTAGTGAACGGAACGAAGTACCTATTTATTATAATATCGTATCTAGTAGGTACACAGAACTGCTGAATAATCGGTGATACATGCCGACACCTGTCCAGAATGACACACTTTTACATAGTAAATATATCAAAACAAAACGAGCTAATAGAACAAGTGGCGCCACATAGCGACAAAAAAGTGATACAAAAGATAAAATTTAGGCGAAGATCGTGCATTTGCATACAGCCGACATTATAAAATTCTATACTTTGTAAGGATAACTTCTCATCCTGTTATACTGTCTATCCATACGAATCCTTTCGCAAATCCATTCCCAAATCTCAAAAAGCATGTCTACTTTTGGAGATTAGGCGGTGAGCAGCGCCGTCGTGGGCTTGCCAACGTGTGCCATTCCTAACAGTATCGCTGGGATGTATCGCAGATGTCCATGCTCGCCATTCTAAATCTTCTAAATCTTTAGTGTTTCAAGATTTTTTGTAATTTTTTTGGCTTATACTAGTTGTACCACTACACACACTACAGTAGTAGTGAAACCACTACAGATCCTACTTGACAATAATATCTAATTAGATTATTATTACTCATTCCCCATTATCTATTATAATTACATTATTATCACCGCATAATTCTATTACTATCTCTAACACAATACCGCAATCTTTATCACAAAAAAATACATTCCATTCACATTCTTACTGATAACAAAATAAATGTTATAATCGCCTGTATGAAGGAAGTGTTAGATATCCATTGAATCGCTTCGCGCCATTTTCAATATTTTGACATATCGCCGCGCTTCGCCATTTTGTTGATTGAAATGTCAAGGGCTAGTTTGAACATTAGAGGTTAAAGGGGTTTAATCAATCGTTTTTGTTACCAACGAAACGATTAAACTTAAATTTACTTCTTTTACATTTTGAGAATATTCATGATAAAACGTCACTTAATAGTCTACATCTCCGTTTTGTTGTTCTACTGTATTATAATGCTCAAACTAAAATAATAAAACTACTTTAATGTCAATTTTTAATCGAATTTATGAGTTAGGCCTTACGTATTTTTTAAAATTTATTTATAAATAAATCAATATACCTATATTTTTCATAAATAACTCTGAGAAAAAAAATAACAAAATTTCATTTTTACACTGCCTAACAATAACCTAGTTATATAACCAAAGAAATGTTTGTTTATCTATGTCTAACCAAACTATATTTAGTCTAATTTATTTTAATTATTTCGATAAAATAACTGATTAGAAAATACTAATCAGTTATTTTACTCGGACTAAGTTTAACTAAAGTAAATTCTATATGCCTACCCATTCCTAACTAAACAATTATTTATTAATCTAATTTACTCCTAGAGGTAGGGGTATGTACGGATTTAAAAAAAAATACTAGTTCACTACATAGTGAAGAATCCCGCATGCTCCAGAATTAAAAAAAAATCTTGAGTATGTGATCCACCAATCAGCACCGAGCCCGGTTGGTAAATTACGGCCCGAAAGCCCCCTGTGCTGAACGTTATACAAGTACAAGTATTCAGTTACTAATCTATTGTTAACAGAATAATGATGTCACTTGTCTATACGCCCCCTGCTGTTATAATTGTTGACGCATGCACTGTGAGAGAGATCTTGATAAGTCCATTATTAAGTTTTATCTAACTGGGCGGCCTCCTAATGTGTTATTTTGATTAGTGAATCATTATCATACCATCAGGCATATCACTGCTATATATTATTATACTGTTTGGTATGCTAATATGTCCTGCGATACATGTCAATATCAGTCCAGAATGATAAACATTGGCACGTCTGCGGATACGATGCGTATCTTTGGAAATCAAGGAATGGAAATTGAGTGAATACCACTAGTGGCGAGCAGGAATACAGCATTTGGTAGTGTAGTGGGCAATTCAGGAATAAGGCCAAAGGGAGGGAGGAAGGATGCCCGCGTTGGCCCGCCCCTGCATCCCTACAACCGCGTCGGCGAGTACTCCTGATAAAGATTACGTTGTCCCATGAATTAGATTTATCTTTATCGTACTATTTATAAGTAGGTACCTAGGTTTGTAGTTATTGAAAGTATTTGAGTAAAATATTTACTAGTAGATAATCTTTTAAGTTATATTTATTAAGCTCGCCTTTTGAACGATTTATGCAGCGTCGGCTCTAGCCCATGTAGCGCCCGGGTGCAATCAATACCCTGGCGCCCTCTAGTAGGCGCGCGATCAAAATGGAATACTTACAGTTATATTTTCACCAGTGATCTGAAATTCGGGTGCAAATGGTGCAATTATAACCCGCGAAGTAGACTCGAGAGTAAAAAGTTTTTTTTAGGAAGGGAGGGCTTACGAGAATAAAAAAGCACAACTTTGTCGTTTATTCAAAAATATTTAAACTAAATGTAAATCACAGCGGCGCTCGCCGCCCCCTAAGACCGTGCGCCCGTGTGCGCCGCACACCCTGCACCATAGGTAAAGCCGGCACTGGATTTATCTATTTATTTTTGCATCACAAAGCAAGATATCAACATATCAAACCACAATTATACAATAGTGTGTACAGAAGTGTCAAATCTGATTGACATGCCATAATGTGACGTCAACACGATTGACATCGGCCGCGTGAGAGAGACAGATTGTCATAAACTGTTGGCGCCACAAAGTAACATTAAAAACACTCAGGTTCATAAAGTCCAATGTGTCAGAATGTCCAGTGGACCAATTCACTAAATCGTCTAGTCCCAAAATGTCAAGTGTCTTAAAATGACGAAGATATTAAAATGGCCAGTGTTTCAAGATGTTTAGAGTATTAAAATGTCCAATGACCTGATAACGTCTGATTTGTCGGGACGAACACCAGCGTGTCGCCCTGGTGCGACTACGGGGAAAATTATTTCCCGATAGTCACACCAATCAGTGGAACAAACAATAATTATTTTTTGTGAACTCGTTCCAGATTTTTCAGGACTGGACTTGTTGATACTAGTAATTATAGGGCACTGAATATTACGGGAAATGGACTGTTTGATACTAGTCGTTTTGGGACTGGAAGATTTAGATAATTGGTCATTATGATACGGTGAACCTTATGAAGCTGAGCAACTAAAAACTCCTTTTTTTCGGAATGGCTAATTTCTTGTGGCCCTAGTGGCCTTTCAAGAGTCACCGGACATGTATGGTTTAGGGTGAGCTCAGAAGGCGCTCAGCCAGGAGCAAAAAGTGTGTGCAGCAATGACCCTAAGGGCTCTCCCACCGGTAGACCGGTGGAAGGAACGGACCTCGGCTTAGGGCGTTGCTTTGGAGGGTACTGCGGGATCGCCAGTCAGTGAGAAGCGCCCAGGCACGTGCCTGGGCGCCTGGTAAAAATGTTGGCTGAAGGCCGGTGTGTGTTCACGGTGTAGCGAGGGGGACGTCCTCGTCTCCGCCGGCGGCGATGGTATATACGTGTAGCCCAGTGGTGTATTTTATGATTTGGCGCCCTGGGCCTATAAGGTTTGCCGCCCCATAAACTAACGGAAAAAAGCAAAAACCTTTTAATAATGAAAAGAGGCCATACAAAAGCCATACAAAACTTGACTTGCCTGAGAAATTTAAAAAGTTTTTAAATTTCTTCAGGCAAGTCAAACAAAAAGCGATAAAATAAAAGATAGGTAGCGGCAGCCTGCCGCCCCGGGCCATGGCCCACATGGCCTTAGGGTAAATACGCCACTGGTGTAGCCTTTGTAGTGTAAGAACCGCATTGGCAGCAGTAATTGGATCGTCGCGGTCGTCCAGGACGTGCGGAGGACGACGACGACAATGGCAACAGGAAACGGCAATAATTGTTACTAGAAACTACTCAAACAGTATAACAATACAGATGAACATGTACATAAAGATGACCATTTGAAACCCAAATACCTAATTGGGAAATTAAAGGGTTCTGAGAAAGTGAAGGAACAAAAATACAAAAGAAATTGAAGCTAATAAAATTTCAAAGGAAGCCAAATGGTATTTCTGCACACGTGTAAGAATAAAAGTTATGGCTTAAAAATCAAGTAATAACAGGATACCAAAACTAAATCTTACGCGGGTGCGTAAGATCACAGTCAGAAAAGCACTCTTTACATAAAATAATTCGAGAAATTATCTTAATTAACTTAAAATGGGTGTTTAGAAAATAGACACCAGAAAAAATATTAAAAATCTCCGCTACAAATCAACCCCATAACAAAAATATTTTAACGGTTGTGTAAATGATTCCAAGTGTAAACCGAAACTGGAGATTTTAAAAACGCGGCAAATTTGACAACACGCTTGGTTTGAATGTCATTTGTTTAGGGGTCCGTAACTGACCTGAAAATATCTCACAAAACGCATTTCAGAACCAATCAGCTATTTATTAAATCCCCATGGATTTACGGGATTTTATTCTAATAAATCTAATTACTAGAGTATTGTTTATCAAAACCATATGATGACTAATGTCATTTTGGACTGGATTTTGGATTTTGTCATTTTGGATTTTGGATTTTGGCGGATGTCCATGGGTTATAGTATCCATTTACCGTCAGGTGGACTATTAAAACTATTTTATAAATGTCAAATTTAACCCATTTTAGTACATAAAAGCTTGAATACTATTACTTACGAACGTACTCCATAAGATATTAGTCGTGGGTATTCACGACTCCTCGGAGTGTTTCGGCTCACTTAATCCGGCTGCGCTCGCGGATCCGACTCCTCTTAACGATTCCTTGACTCCTTTGATTCAGCTATTTATATTTTACAAGAGCCTGATAGCGATTCATTCGCTTTGCATCATGTTTGTACATGTAACTCAGCAATCCAAAAATGACAGGTATAAATAACTCCTCAGAGTGGATAACAGTTTGCCGGATATTTCGATTCATTGAATCCGGAGTTACCCATCGCTATAAGAAACACAATCTCACCGACTCGTGATCCCGCGAGGGTACCTCCAAAAGCAACGCCCTAAGTTGAGGTCCGTTCCTTTCGTCGATCTGCCGGCGGGGAAGCCCTTGACTCGTTGCTGCACACACTCTTTGCTCCACTATACATGTCCGGTGACTCTTGAAAGGCCATTAGGGCCACAAGAATTTAGCCATTCCGAAAAAAATATATTAAAAAAATAAGAAACACAAACTAATGTGTCCGACTTACACTTGACTGTTTTTTGATTGTCTAATTAACAACGCGTGGGCTGTTGACAACGCCCTAGAGAAAAGTCGCGTGCGTTGACAATTATTGCAGTAAACAGAGTAATATTTATGTTAGGGTGGGTACTAAGGGTTTATATTTATTAGTTTTTAAAATAAATGGTTCGCATTTTAGAACTTCCTGCACCTAGCTACTAGTTATTATAAGTTAACCGAATATGTTCGACGCCCAGTTAGCCCAATTGCCACTGGCGGGGGCCTGCTGTGCATTCATGGTCGGATAATCATTTAATTTTGTAGACAAGTGTTTGTTCCGGCTCCGTTACACGAGTTATATTTATCTCTGTGTGTGTGACGTCTCAGTTTGGATCACAAATATATTTTTTTTTATGAACGAAGGTGGCAGACGAGCATACAGTCCACCTGATGGTAAGTGGATACTGTAGCCCATAGACATCCGTGATACATGCCAATATTAGTCCAAAATGACAAACGTTGGCACGCCCCCCGTTGGCACGTCCAAAGGTAGGCAGCGATGCGCTGCCTACCTTTGGATATAGGAATGGATTTGGAGAAAGGGTTGGGGAAATGGGGAGGGATAGGATAGGAATGGGCTCTGGCACATCTCACTTACTACCGAAACACGTACGTACATTAGGGAAATAAGATAAAGTGGGAAATGCAGTACATTTCAAGGTAGTCTTCTGTGAGTTACATAATGGATTTAGGTATATCAATGTCCCGCGTATAGTATCGCCGGCTGTTCAGCTGGAAGAAACATGATTCAGTAGCAACTGACAAAGTTTTAAACGCGTCTTCGTCTCGCACACTCCCCACGCCGTGCCCAAAATATGTTTTACTCAAAACAACTTAAATCACTTTTACAATACAATCACATTTTTATTATAGGAAGAGGCGACAAACGAGCGTACAGTCCATCCGATGGTAAGTAGTAATGGTTAGCGGTGGTGGGAATGCAGCGTGCATTCTTCCCCTACAGAATTATTAAATTTTAATATTAATTAAATTCAGTTACCTACTATAGGTATTCCAAATCATATTTACTCGAGCCTCCTCACACCCGCCTCACGAGGACTGGAGTATCCACTACCGCGTGCTATCTGTTTTATTTGCTATGAGATGGACACATAAAGTTGCGGACTAGATGTTGAAGAACAGGCAGTGGCGCCACTGGCGCTCGAAGTCAAGCCCTCCCCGCAATCCTCCCATGCCCCCTTGCTACTCAGCGAGGGAGGAGAGGAACGAAAATTAAGTTTAGCTAAGAGGGCTATTAGTTTCTGTACTTCACCATCGAAAATACTTAAGACTCCCCGTATAAAAGGGGAACTAATCCATTTATGTATAATTTGTGACCTAGAACTTATGTATGTTTTTATTGTTTGTTTGTATGTTCTTATGTTTTTGTTGTTGACAGCGGTGGACGAAAGACTTTCACGAAATTCATCACTGATGTTGACACGACCGCGCTTGAATTCTGCAAACCAGCTATAAATTGTCGTCTTGCTTGGTGCTTCATCGCAAAAAGCGGTTTGAAGCCGAGCGAGGCTTTACTGAGCTGTCAAATTACACTTAAAATCGTAAAAAATCATACAGCGACAATTTTCAGGAGCTAAATCCATCGTAATGCAGACACGCAATTTTTAAAATGACGTCACAATGAGAAAACAAATGTCTGTTAGATGAACGTTATTCTACAGCCAAAGAGTAGCATTTTCAAATATTGTAAATTTGTAATTACTTTTTAAATATTGTTTATCTAAGTAGCCAGTTTTGGAATTTTTCAGTATGACCTATATAGAAATTAATTAGTACTTGAGATTGTATATAGCCAATTAGTTTGTCAATTTTGACAATTTGAATATTTTTCAAGTTATTTATTAATTCATACTAATTGTATAATATAACATTTGCATGCCATTATGTTGGCAGACTGTGATTGGATATTTTTGGAACGAAGTTCCTTTACGCGACTTGCGGTAGGTGTGATACAAAAAAAAATGTAACGACACGTAAGATTTTTACCCCCTCCATACGCGTTTCTCTTTCTCTGCGTGTGTGTGCGTGCGAGTATCGAGAGCGAGACTCAAGCAGAATAACATACGTGCAGACTAATGCCTGGCCGGTTGTATAACCAAAATTTTTGATTTGATTCCTTATTTTAAATTATTTGCATTGAAAATGTGATACAAAATAAAAAAAAAATACATGAACTATACAGATTTTATTTCGAATTACATTCGGAGTCTTAGAGATGGTGGAAGTAAAGCTAAAGGGAGAGGATAAGACGCATTTAAAGTTAATAAAATATATTCTTGAGGAAAAGTGTATTTACATCAAAACAAACCAAAATGTAAGAAGCAACAGCAAGTTGCCATATGTATGACACATGTCATACATGTCATGTCACCTATTTATTCTACTGTGTCATAGACACTAACAGTATGGAGATCCATTATCTTCAACACGGAGTTTAAAAAAAAATGCGTGAGGATCTTCGTTCCTGACGGGAGTCCACTGACCGCACACCTTTTTTTAAAATAAGGTCTTTATTCTAGCACATTTCTATCATATAAACTACTGACTAGTAAAAAAATAAAAGAAAAATAGATATTACATTCATTTAATTCGCTTTATTGGAAATTGTAATCATTTAAATGCAAATCATTTTTGTAAAATGCTTCAATTCTGAAAAATATAAACATCGATGTCCATTTTCGCGCGCTTTTCAATCTCTCGTTATATCTTCTGGTAGAATACAAGATTAATCTTCTTCAACGATAACTTTCTTGCTGGAAGAAGATTTCTTTGAGGAGGAAGAACTCGCCGAAGAAGACTTCTCTAAAGAAGATCTTGAAGACTTTGTCACTGAACCATCTTTTCCTACAGTTTTTTGAGTAGACTCGGATGACTCCTGAGAAGCTGCCTGCTGACTCTTCTGACTACTTTCTTCTTCCCTTCTGGAAGACTTAGTCACTTTCTTACCCCCCGAAGTGGTAGTACTTTGACTGGATTCAGAGCTAGAACTATCAGCTTCTGAAGACGAAGCCTGAGAGGATTTCGAGCTTTTCGAGCTGCTGGAAGTACTGGATCCGCAGCCTTTGTTATTACTGCTACTGACGGATTGCTCGCTGCTACCACTGCCTTGCTGACTACTGCTGCTCGACTTCTTGCTGCTACTAGATAATTTGCTAGAGCTGCTACTGCTGCTTCCGGATTGACTGCTGCTGCTGCTTCCAGATCCTTTAGTGCTACTGCTGCTACTGCTTCCGGATTGACTGCTGGAGCTGCTTCCAGATCCTTTACTGCTACTGCCGCTACTGCTGCCAGATTGACTGCTGGAGCTGCTTCCAGATCCTTTACTGCTACTGCCGCTACTGCTGCCAGATTGACTGCTGGAGCTGCTTCCAGATCCTATACTGCTACTGCCGCTACTACTTCCGGATTGACTGCTGGAGCTGCTTCCAGATCCTTTACTGCTACTGCCGCTACTACTTCCGGATTGACTGCTGGAGCTGCTTCCAGATCCTTTAGTGCTACTGCCGCTACTGCTTCCGGATTGACTACTGGAGCTGCTTCCAGATCCTTTACTGCTACTGCCGCTACTGCTTCCGGATTGACTGCTAGAGCTGCTTCCAGATCCTTTAGTGCTACTGCCACTACTGCTTCCGGATTGACTACTGGAGCTGCTTCCAGATCCTTTACTGCTACTGCCGCTACTGCTTCCGGATTGACTGCTAGAGCTGCTTCCAGATCCTTTACTGCTACTGCCGCTACTACTTCCGGATTGACTACTGGAGCTGCTTCCAGATCCTTTACTGCTACTGCCGCTACTGCTTCCGGATTGACTGCTGGAGCTGCTTCCAGATCCTTTACTGCTACTGCCACTACTGCTTCCGGATTGACTGCTGGAGCTACCTCCAGATCCCTTAGTGCTACTGCTGCTACTGCTTCCGGATTGACTGCTGGAGCTGCTTCCAGATCCTTTAGTGCTACTGCCGCTACTACTTCCGGATTGACTGCTGGAGCTGCTTCCAGATCCTTTAGTACTACTGCTGCTACTGCTTCCGGATTGACTGCTGGAGCTGCTTCCAGATTTTTTACTGCTACTGCCGCTACTACTTCCGGATTGACTGCTGGAGCTGCTTCCAGATCCTTTAGTGCTACTGCTGCTACTACTTCCGGATTGACTGCCGGAGCTGCTTCCAGATCCTTTAGTGCTACTGCCACTACTGCTTCCGGATTGACTGCTGGAGCTGCTTCCAGATCCTTTAGTGCTACTGCTGCTGCTACTTCCGGATTGACTGCTGGAGCTGCTTCCAGATCCTTTACTGCTACTGCCGCTACTGCTACCCGATTGACTGCTGGAGCTGCTTCCAGATCCTTTAGTACTACTGCCACTACTGCTTCCGGATTGACTGCTGCTCTTGCTTCCAGATCCTTTAGTGCTACTGCTGCTACTGCTTCCGGATTGACTGCTGGAGCTACTTCCAGATCCTTTAGTGCTACTACTGCCACTGCTTCCGGATTGACTGCTGCTCCTGCTTCCAGATCCTTTGGTACTACTGCTGCTACTGCTTCCGGATTGGCTGCTACTTACAGATCTTTTGCCACTACTACTGCTACTGCTGCCAGATTGACTGCTGGAGCTACTTCCAGATCCTTTAGTGCTACTGCTACTACTGCTTCCGGATTGACTGCTGGAGCTACTTCCTGATCCTTTACTGCTGCTGCCGCTACTGCTTCCGGATTGACTACTGCTCCTGCTTCCAGATCCTTTAGTACTACTGCCGCTACAGCTGCCAGATTGACTGTTGCTCCTGCTTCCAGATCCTTTAGTGCTACTGCTGCTACTGCTACCAGATTGACTGCTGGAGCTGCTTCCAGATCCTTTGGTGCTACTGCTACTACTGCTTCCGGATTGACTGCTGGAGCTGCTTCCAGATCCTTTACTGCTACTGCCACTACTGCTTCCGGATTGACTGCTGCTCCTGCTTCCAGATCCTTTAGTACTACTGCTGCTACTGCTTCCGGATTGACTGCTGGAGCTGCTTCCAGATCCTTTAGTGCTACTGCCACTACTGCTTCCGGATTGACTACTGGAGCTGCTTCCAGATCCTTTACTGCTACTGCCGCTACTGCTTCCGGATTGACTGCTGGAGCTGCTTCCAGATCCTTTACTGCTACTGCCGCTACTGCTTCCGGATTGACTACTGCTCCTGCTTCCAGATCCTTTACTGCTACTGCCGCTACTGCTTCCGGATTGACTGCTAGAGCTGCTTCCAGATCCTTTAGTGCTACTGCCACTACTGCTTCCGGATTGACTGCTGGAGCTACTTCCAGATCCTTTAGTGCTACTACTGCTACTGCTTCCGGATTGACTGCTGCTCCTGCTTCCAGATCCTTTAGTACTACTGCTGCTACTGCTTCCGGATTGGCTGCTACTTACAGATCTTTTGCCACTACTACTGCTACTGCTGCCAGATTGACTGCTGGAGCTACTTCCAGATCCTTTACTGCTACTGCCGCTACTACTTCCGGATTGACTGCTGGAGCTGCTTCCAGATCCTTTAGTGCTACTGCCGCTACTGCTTCCGGATTGACTACTGGAGCTGCTTCCAGATCCTTTAGTGCTACTGCCGCTACTGCTTCCGGATTGACTGCTGGAGCTACTTCCTGATCCTTTACTGCTGCTGCCGCTACTGCTTCCGGATTGACTGCTGGAGCTGCTTCCAGATCCTTTGGTACTACTGCCACTACTGCTTCCGGATTGACTACTGCTCCTGCTTCCAGATCCTTTAGTACTACTGCTGCTACTGCTTCCGGATTGACTGCTGGAACTGCTTCCAGATCCTTTAGTGCTACTGCCGCTACTACTTCCGGATTGACTGCTGGAGCTGGTTCCAGATCCTTTAGTACTACTGCTGCTACTGCTTCCGGATTGACTGCTGGATCTGCTTCCAGATCCTTTAGTGCTACTGCCGCTACTACTTCCGGATTGACTGCTGGAGCTGCTTCCAGATCCTTTGGTACTACTGCCACTACAGCTGCCAGATTGACTGTTGCTCCTGCTTCTAGTTCCTTTAGTGCTACTGCTGCTACTGCTGCCAGATTGACTGCTGGAGCTGCTTCCAGATCCTTTACTGCTACTGCCGCTACTGCTTCCGGATTGACTACTGCTCCTGCTTCCAGATCCTTTAGTGCTACTGCCGCTACTGCTTCCGGATTGACTGCTGCTCTTGCTTCCAGATCCTTTAGTGCTACTGCTGCTACTGCTTCCGGATTGACTGCTGGAGCTACTTCCAGATCCTTTAGTGCTACTACTACTACTGCTTCCGGATTGACTGCTGCTCCTGCTTCCAGATCCTTTAGTACTACTGCTGCTACTGCTTCCGGATTGGCTGCTACTTACAGATCTTTTGCCACTACTACTGCTACTGCTGCCAGATTGACTGCTGGAGCTACTTCCAGATCCTTTAGTAGTACTGCTACTACTGCTTCCGGATTGACTGCTGGAGCTACTTCCTGATCCTTTACTGCTGCTGCCGCTACTGCTTCCGGATTTACTCCTGGAGCTGCTTCCAGATCCTTTAGTGCTACTGCTACTACTACTTCCGGATTGACTGCTGGTGTTGCTTCCAGATCCTTTAGTACTACTTCTGCTACTGCTTCCGGATTGACTGCTGGAGCTGCTGCCCGATCCTTTACTGCTACTGCCGCTACTGCTTCCGGATTGACTGCTGGAGCTGCTTCCAGATCCTTTAGTGCTACTGCTGCTACTACTTCCGGATTGACTGCCGGAGCTGCTTCCAGATCCTTTAGTGCTACTGCCACTACTGCTTCCGGATTGACTGCTGGAGCTGCTTCCAGATCCTTTAGTGCTACTGCTGCTGCTACTTCCGGATTGACTGCTGGAGCTGCTTCCAGATCCCTTACTGCTACTGCCGCTACTGCTACCCGATTGACTGCTGGAGCTGCTTCCAGATCCTTTAGTACTACTGCCACTACTGCTTCCGGATTGACTGCTGCTCTTGCTTCCAGATCCTTTAGTGCTACTGCTGCTACTGCTTCCGGATTGACTGCTGGAGCTACTTCCAGATCCTTTAGTGCTACTACTGCCACTGCTTCCGGATTGACTGCTGCTCCTGCTTCCAGATCCTTTAGTACTACTGCTGCTACTGCTTCCGGATTGGCTGCTACTTACAGATCTTTTGCCACTACTACTGCTACTGCTGCCAGATTGACTGCTGGAGCTACTTCCAGATCCTTTACTGCTACTGCCGCTACTACTTCCGGATTGACTGCTGGAGCTGCTTCCAGATCCTTTAGTGCTACTGCCGCTACTGCTTCCGGATTGACTACTGGAGCTGCTTCCAGATCCTTTAGTGCTACTGCCGCTACTGCTTCCGGATTGACTGCTAGAGCTGCTTCCAGATCCTTTACTGCTACTGCCGCTACTACTTCCGGATTGACTGCTGGAGCTGCTTCCAGATCCTTTACTGCTACTGCCGCTACTACTTCCGGATTGACTGCTGGAGCTGCTTCCAGATCCTTTAGTGCTACTGCCACTACTGCTTCCGGATTGACTACTGGAGCTGCTTCCAGATCCTTTACTGCTACTGCCGCTACTGCTTCCGGATTGACTGCTGGAGCTGCTTCCAGATCCTTTAGTACTACTGCTGCTACTGCTTCCTGATTGACTGCTGGAGCTGCTTCCAGATCCTTTGGTGCTACTGCCGCTACTGCTTCCGGATTGACTGCTGGAGCTGCTTCCAGATCCTTTGGTGCTACTGCCGCTACTGCTTCCGGATTGACTGCTGGAGCTGCTTCCAGATCCTTTACTGCTACTGCCGCTACTGCTTCCGGATTGACTGCTGGAGCTGCTTCCAGATCCTTTAGTGCTACTGCCGCTACTGCTTCCGGTTTGACTACTGGAGCTGCTTCCAGATCCTTTACTGCTACTGCCGCTACTGCTTCCGGATTGACTGCTAGAGCTGCTTCCAGATCCTTTAGTGCTACTGCCACTACTGCTTCCGGATTGACTACTGGAGCTGCTTCCAGATCCTTTAGTACTACTGCTGCTACTGCTTCCGGATTGACTGCTGGAGCTGCTTCCAGATCCTTTGGTGCTACTGCCGCTACTGCTTCCGGATTGACTGCTGGAGCTGCTTCCAGATCCTTTAGTACTACTGCCGCTACTGCTGCCAGATTGACTGCTGGAGCTACTTCCAGATCCCTTAGTGCTACTGCTGCTACTGCTTCCGGATTGACTGCTGGAGCTGCTTCCAGATCCTTTAGTACTACTGCCGCTACTGCTTCCGGATTGACTGCTGGAGCTGCTTCCAGATCCTTTAGTGCTACTGCCGCTACTACTTCCGGATTGACTGCTGGAACTGCTTCCAGATCCTTTAGTACTACTGCCGCTACTGCTTCCGGATTGACTGCTGGAGCTGCTTCCAGATCCTTTACTGCTACTGCTTCCACTGCTTCCGGATTGACTGTTGCTGCTGCTTCCAGATTGATTGCTGCTGCTGCTACTGCTGCTTCCAGACTGACTGCTACTACTGCTGCTTCCTCTACGCCCACCCTTACTGCCGCATCTCTTGCCTACTCGTTTACCTCCTTTACCACCCCTTCGACGTCCTTTGCCGCTCTTCCCAACTCTACTTTCGGATTCTGAACGGCTAGAAGAACTACTTGAAGAGGATTGCCTCTGTTTCCTCTCCTCTGAATTAGATGAGCCACGACGGACAGATCTGGAGTTTTCAGACCTAGACTTTGAGCCAGAATTTGAAGAACTCTGGCTTCTTCTCTCATTTGACGAGGAAGAAGATCTGCGACTTTTATTGACCTCACTCTTGCTTGATCTCTGAGCTTGACTGCTTTGAGATTTTATGGAACTGGACTTTTTGCTGCCTTTAGCGGATTCAATTTGTTCGCTTTGGGAGGACTGGCTGGATTTTGAAGCGGATGATCTGGCTTTCTTGCTGCTCTGGCTGCTTTCAGAAACGCTTGTCGACTTTCCACCGCAACCTGTTGGTAGCAAAGTATTATTTCATTTATGTTTTATGTTTACATGGAAAACTAAAATAATCAATAAATATAAAACAAAGGGTTGACGAGGATAGGCAACTAAATATTCAATAAATTTTCACAGTTGATTATCTAAGGTTGCAGACTAAGGTTGTATCTAAGGTCTAAGGTTGTAAGGAAAAAATAGCGAGACCAAAAAAATTCTATGATTATTGAAAGAACAGTGGGCTGGCTTAGTGGTAAATTAAAAAACCGAGTTGAAAGTAAACTTATAGCTACATTAACAATCGAACCAAATACAAGGAAGACTGAGGAATATAAGCCATATAAGAACCGCGTCTCAGGATTTAATTAAATCTGAGTTCGACTCCTTAAAGTGACCTGAAGAAATTTGTAGGTAGCCTGGCATCTACATATTTCGTTCTACTGGACTGTATTCTCTTAACTGCCTAACAGCAATATCAAGCAATGCTGTATTTTTTCGTGTAGGTAGTCACCAATTGAAATGTTTACTATGAAATTTATCTGCAGTCTTGAACTGGAAATCTGATCTATGTGACACATCGGTCGTAAATTTCCAATGACAAATATAAACAGATAAACAGTGGATACTAAAAGTACGGTACACTGCAGTGATTATGTTAGTTGGGTATACCGAGGGGGAAAGTGCACGCTGCAATCCAACAGCCGTTGGGCGTGCTCTACTGGCCACGTTACCACTCTCTCACAAAAGACTACCTTAAAATGTAGCTACTGCATTTCCCACTTTATCTTATTTCACTAATGCACGTACGTCTTTCGGTAGTGAGTGAGATGTGCCAGAGCTCATTCCCATCCTATCCCTCACCATTTTCCCAACCCTTTCTCCAAATACAGTCCTATATCTCCAAAGGTAGACAGCGCATCTGGGGTCGTGCCAACGTTTGTCATTTTGGACTAATGTTGACATGTATCGTGGATGTCTATTGGCGACAGTATCTACTTACCATCAGGTGGACTGTATGCTTGTCTGCCGCCTTCGTCCATAAAAAAAATAATCTTACCACTGCTTGTGATAACCTTCTTTGAGCTTGAAGACTCACTGGCCGCTGCAGCCGCTCTTTGAGCAGCTTGGGATGAGCTACTGCTTTTCTTTATTTTTTTTCCATTTTCAGATATCTCGCTCTCGGAGGATGACGATGATGATGAGGCCTGGTAGCTCGATGCGGACTTGGAATTGGATGAGCGGCTCTCCTCAACTATCTTGGAAGCCCCAGGGTCTGAAGAATAGAACAACAAATGGAACGGCGCATTCAATACCTTCAGGATTCTGTTAAAGCCAGCGCCGGCTCTAGCCCATGTAGCGCCCGGGTGCAATCAATACCCTGGCGCCCTCTAGTAGGTGCGCGAACACGGGCGCAGGGTCTTTGAGAGCGCCCCCTAAAACCCTGCGCCCTTGTGCGCCGCACACCCTGTAGAGCAGCACCCTGGTTAGAGCTGCCCCACTACCTGCAGTACGTCAAGGATGTTTGCCGAAACACGTACTGACGGTTTTCATGCAATGATACGCAAAAAAGTAGCCTCTCTATTGCACAGTGAACAATTTGAAAAGTATAGGACGTTTTGATCAACGCCCACAACAACCACAGCACCGAATGATAAACATCAATGATAAAGAAAGAACCTATACACTTCGATCTACTTTGAGGCGTACCCGAAGAATTCAGTCAGGGAAGGTGAAGAAGAAATTGGAAATTCAAATAGTCGTATAAATAGCTTACTGAAAAAACATGGATTGAAGAGTTATTCAAGGTCGCGTAAGAAGAATAAATTTCTACCGCCTCATCGAAAGGCACTTGCTTGTGGATCCAAATTTTCTGGATAACACTATTTGGTCTGATGAGACAAACATCAGTAAGAACGGTATGTACAACTGCCACGATAATCGTATTTCGTCCAGACAGAATCCCTTACGGGTCCACGAAACTAATGTTCAAGTACGTTTCTCATTCAACTACTGGTGCGAGATATTAAAAAACCGGATTCTCTTAATACATTTTTACGATGGGACCCCGAACACGGAAAATGCCGAGACTCTTAATGAACATTTTCTTTGCTGGGTACATACGGACCGATTACATGGTCAGCAAGGTGATCACACCTTACACCTTTAGATCTTTTTCAATATTTAAAAGATTTACTACACAAAAACCGGTATAACAGTGTGGACGAGTTACAAGCTGAATTTAGACGTACTATTTCAAATATTCATCATGCAAAAATAAGAAAATCATCAGGGAGCGAAATTATCAAAAGATTGAGAATTTGCATACAAGAAAATGGAACACAATTTGAGCATTTGATAAATTAAATTGAAAATACTGTACATTTGTAAAAAATACGTACAGTTTTCTTATTATTAATATTACCTCTACAAGTTTATTTTACATTTATTTTCTTGAATTTTTCAGGGATACGTGTTCCATTTAATTGTTTTGTAATAAAAATGTTAACTTCACCATTAAGACCATAGAGTCTTCCTTTAAATTAAGATACTATTTAGAAATAATCAATCCTTATTTATTATATTTATTAAAGGGTTATAATCAACCCTTTCGATCGGTCTCATAAAAATACAGATAATTTTTTCTCGCATTTGGCCGGTTCGATTTCCGGTTCAGACAGGAGATTTTTCGAAAATCTTTGATTGCCGTTCTAAAAAATTTCTAAAAATCTAAAAAATTTAAAAATTATATGAAGTCTCTATTAAGTGAAATTTCCTATCTTTAATATTTAAAGTACTTTCCCTTCATGTTGCGTCGAAATGGGACGCCCTGTATATCTGAGGAAAACCGGAAAATCTCAATATTTTTGAAAAATATATAATAAATAGCACACTTACATGGAATGGCTTGTACTGCCACGAGGGCCTGAAATATAAGAAAGAAAACAAAATTAAATCAACATGAAACATCTTTAGAACAGAGAACATATATTTTTAATCGGTCAAAACAGATCTAGAATTTATACCTGTACCTGTAGGTACATCAAGGCTAAAAATCAAGTTATCGGAACCAATTCCATTTCGTAAAAAATAAAACGTTTCTTTTTAACGCAACTTTTACATACCAGATTTTAAGTGAGCCCTTTGACTCACAAACTAGAATAAAAATCTGTATCTTGAAAGCCAGTGCCTCCCCCCTCCCCCCACCCCTACACAGATTTAGTTTAAGAAAAATAGACAGTTACAATTTATTACAAACTAAACATATATCAACAAGAACAATAAGGATAAGTAACTAAATAAGAACATGTATAATATGTCTAAGAATATGTAAAACTAAGATATGTATAGTGTGCAATACAAGTTACGTGTGTATGAGTGTGTGTTTGTGTGCGTATTTCTGTGTGTATACACATTTGTATTTTTTTATATTCTAATGTATCATGTGTGTCTTGGTATTTTTTATCTGGTAATCTTGATGATATCCTCCGTCGCTTCGTAGGTGAGTTTCTGAAGCCACTCAACTATCGGTTATTAACAATTACGAAATGAATTTTACCGTCAAAAAAACCTTATAATTTACGAGAAACCTAATTAAAAATTGCCTTACCGCTAACGCCAGGAGAGCTATGGACAACCTCATGGTGACTGTGGATACTTGACTTGCCACCAGCGTACCGTATATATACCAAAAAGAGACAATGGTAGTTCCGAATTTTTGGCAAACTGTTCAAATATTGCAGAGCAAATAACATGATGATGTAAATTACTAATTTTTGGTAAAAAAACAAACGCGTTTGAAAAAAACAAACATATCTCGATTGGGGGCTCGCGTTGTTGCTTGCATCCATTTGTTGCTCGTGGTGCTATCTCGTACGTCTACCACTAGTTACAATAATAATTTATTTTTCATAGCCGCGCTTCGGAGATCTCTTCTCTGATCTCTTCGGTTCTGTCATATTTTTTGGGAAATACAAGAAATACTGCATGAATTTTTCACGAGGGCGATCAACACCTTTAACAATTTACCTGTCGACGTCGATTTGTTCTGCACTCGCACCACGGCAGTAAGACGAGCTAGGGCAAGATGTTTCCTTGTTACTATTTTTTAATTTTCTTTTGTAAGCATTAGGTACATCTAATACAAAGTCACTACCATGTGATGTCGGCCAGCTATAAAATAACAGCATCCTCATCTCTTAAGGGATAAGCGGCTATCACAAGCCCTGAGGAACTTCACCAACTCTAAAAGACTGTACTGAGGAGGCCTGTGGATATTGAAAGGGCTGGTTGCATTGTATTGCAATACAAAGTCCCTAGATGTGAAAATTTTGTGACACCTATGTATGTCACCTACTTTATTTTCATATATGTACGAGTATATATCTACATTTTGATTTTCATTAGAAATAAATGAAGAAATCTCCTAAGCTGTTGTGGACATCACGACTTTCGAATTTCGAAAAATTCCACTACATCCCGTCGCTTAAGGGTTACCAGCTGAATATAAAACAACCTATAAGTTTCGAGGTCAAAACTGCAAAAACGCCGGATTGAAATAAAATTTGACAGCTAATTGTTTAATAGAAAAAAATCTCAGTTAAGTTCAAAGATACGCCAAATTGGTTCAATAATTACAATCAATCAATAATTATGGCGGCGTAAGATTTTCAAAAAATCCCAAACATAAATCGACATTTATACATATAAACTACATATTTATGTCGTTGTATAGGGTTCGTAAAGCTCTACAACTAAACTTCCGAGCGACTGGTGCTGACATCTATCTTTTTTTTGTATTACGAAGATAGAAAAGGATGCAACATATTTAGATTGTCAAAAATTGTTTTTCTCAGTTTTTGCCTAAATAAAATCGGCATATAAGAAATACTTGATGGTTGAATAAACTGTATGGCAATTTCTTTACTCAATTGACATCTGATCTAGCCGAAATGAGAAAATAAGGATTATGCATTTATAAGCATTACATTAGCGTGCTGTTGACTGTACCTACAAGTGTAATATTCATTTATCAAATTTGCATTTACGTAATTTGGACAATTAACAACTAAATAAACATATATTAAATGCAGATATATTGATAATTATTATAAATTATAGTTTGTGTGCACATGTCGACATTGTTTCCTTATTCAGTTATTTTATATTTTTTCTTTATATTTATCCGAGCAATTCCATTTTATTCATCGGCCTATGTCTCTCCACTGTTGGATATGCCTCTCCCACCACCGCTCGTCTCATTCACCCACCAGCGGTGAACTTCTTCAAGTTGTCGGTCCACGTGACCTGGAGTGCCACCTGGTACGTGGCTTCCATTCGAGATCCCGTCTCCCTCATCCGTTGTCTGCGGCAAATGCCACCTGACTCTTTCAATTACTCATTCTTCACTCTCACTCACTCTCATTATTCAATTGACTATTTACTCATTCTAGAGAACAGTGCAATCGTAGGCGAGAGTGCACTCTGCA
The DNA here is from genome assembly GCA_914767545.1 of Sesia apiformis. Taxonomy (NCBI): domain Eukaryota; kingdom Metazoa; phylum Arthropoda; class Insecta; order Lepidoptera; family Sesiidae; genus Sesia; species Sesia apiformis. Next base: position 2,102,416 of record OU611977.1, on the reverse strand, counting down.
TTCCCACACCCGACTGACCAGATTACCCCCCTCTCTCACAGAAGACTACCTTGAAATACACTACATTTCCCACTATATCCTATTCCCCAATGTACGTACGTGTTTAGGGAGTGAGTGAAATATGCTAAAGCCCATTCCCATCACATCCTATCCCTTCCCATTTTTCCAACCCTTTCTCCCAGTACCTTATGAATTGAGAACATAATATGTATACACTATACATACAATTATTATTTCTTTTGGTTTTTAGTATTTGCATTTATTGAATACCAGCCAGATAGAAGCTTGTCTTCGGCAGAGTGGCGAAGAAACAGAAGACAACCTTGGAGTACAGGAGCGGCACGATTCAAACTCAAGCGTTGAATATACTAGTAAATCTTTGAAAATATGTATTAGTGAATATTGAACAAGGGATCACAATATTTTTACAAACTCTTCGTCTTCAGCTACAGTCGAGGCTCCTCACTCAAGGATACCTAGAACTACTTCATTCTAACTATGCCATTTACTGCATCACTACCTTGACAATTAGTACCGCTAATACCGGCGCTATCGGCAAATACTAAAAAAGACCATGGAACCTTGGAAAACTAAAGCCGTTCATTGCGCATCAGGAAAACTTCTCTGTAGGTGTTGCAGGTGTCCATGGGCGGCGGTAACACTTACCATCACGTGAGACCGCTTGCTCGTCCGCCCTCTTCTCTATAAAAAAAAAAAAACAATTTAAATTTAATTAAGAGTAACATCTTTTTAATTTTTTTAGCTCGATATTATAATTTTGTAGCAAGGGAAGAGGTCATCCATAAATTACGTCACACGTTAAGGGGAGGGAGGGGGTCAACAAAGTGTGACATCGTGTGACACGAGGGGGGGGGGGGGGACGAGTCATAAGCTTCGTGACGTCACATGTATAAATCTAAAGTATTAAAACTAAACTTCAACTCTAACGAAAAACTTTAAAATATTACCAACTCGATCAATATTATTATAAGATTGTTTTAATTTAATATTGCAAAATATGTGACGTTACACCAGGGGGGAGAGTCACACAAATGTGACCACCTGTGACAAGGACAGGGAGGGGGGACTCAAAAAATAATGACATTCGTGTGACGTAATTTATGGATGGCTCCGAAGTTTCAAAAAAGTAATTAGTATATTTACTTACTAATTACTTATTATCATAATTTCTAAGATGTTTATTTTATGAGACTGAATTTAATCTCCATTGTCTTATTACTCAACTGCATTATCATTACCTAGTCTAGCCATAAATATTGTTACAATGAAAACATTGATATTTTTATTTTCAAGTTATTATTTTACTAGAAGAATATGTGTTATTAATGTTATTATACTTATTTTAAATATAAGTAGGAAAGCTTTTTAAAAATATAACTTTTATTCAAATGGTCACTTTACAAATATAATCTTTAAAACGTTTACGATTGAAACAAATTGGCAACTACCACCATTATGGCATGTTTTAGGCATTCAATATGTCATTTAGAGCAAATCATACTCTCTAACACAGACCCTAAATCATAATCGAGCGGATTAAGGTCGGAACTAGATAACGGCCAGTCGTCAGCTTTAATGAAGCCGTGAATATTCCTTTTTAGCCACGCCTGTGTTGAGCGAGCTTTATGACCTGGTGCTGGCTGAAAGGAACCTTGGTTAAGGAGCAGGATGTTGTTAAGAGGCTTCAAGACCTTTAGAGTCATATCACGATACACTTGAGCCTGTACCTTTTTCACAAAAATATGGTTTACTCACTCCTCGATACCTAACACGTGGGGTGTTAGCCCCACGCCGGTATCACTGAAGCCGAATAATGGCCACATTGCACGCTATTGACCAATTGAGCAGCTTCTTTAGAGTTATGAGTATAAACTCGATCATTCCGCTTGTTAAAATGTTCCTCAATGATGAACATTCTCTCGTCCCTAAATAAGATTATAGCCCGGTACACAAACATTCGGCTAATACCAAACGGGTGGAGAGTTTTAGAAATTGCATTTATCTCCATGCCTACTTTATGTAATGCAATTACAGCAATACGGTTTTCGTTATCACCCCACTCCATTTTAATATTAGTAGTGTTTAATAATGATAGGTGACAAAATGTGAAAAAAACATTGATTTTTCATGTGAGAATGACAGATTCCAAATTCAAATTTAATTTATTTGTTTCTTATTGTAACTATTTATTTGTTTATATTCAGACTAAGTATAATGTAGTAGATACTCTTGGTGTGTAGATGAACTTGGTGAACTTGATGAACATTAACTTGGTGTTAATGTGTAGGTGAAGAAAAGGTTATCCTTCTAGGGGTAAGTGATATTCCACAGAATGGACAGTAAATTATTTAATTTTTTGCTAGATCATTTATTTTAAATAAAATCCTTTAATTAAAGATAAAATAATCTTCTTATTACAAATACATACATTATCATCTAACTACATTATGAATCATTGTGTATTCTGTGAAAAGGGACTGCAATTTTATAAAGAATATGCAATGATATTTAAGACTTTTTGGCGGAAATTCGTGAAGTGAAGTCGAGTTTTTGTTTCGATTAAAAAATTTTGTATTACGAGTTTTGTGGTTTAATAGTGATAGTTTATTAAACTTCAAAGTGCATTAGACTGCGTTTTTCATGTGCTTCCAAGGAGTCCTCTTCTGTCATCAGTAAACCCGCATTACTGAGCGACTCCTAACTTACTATGACGGGACTGAATATTGACGAGATGCGTTTTGAATTTGAATAGTTTCGATTTTAAAAGTGAAATCTCCACACTGGCACAATGTACTACTTATATTGCCATATAAGCAAAGAAAACGTCCCTTTTCTCGGATAACGTCACATTTAATTTCCCGCGCTTTCAACTGTCAATGCGTAGATTTTTCACATCGAGTGTACGTTTAGAATCAGTTGTCTCTTTTATATCTTCAGTATACCGATTATCTCCCGAAGAAGTCTCTTTAAAGCTGAATTTCTGACCAGCTATGACTATAGCCTTTGATTATGTCTTGGTTTTTTTGCGTCGGCCCTCAACGTGCGATGTCTTCGCCTGTAACACAAATAGATACTTTAGTATATTTTGGAGAAGTATACCAATTATAACGATATAGACTAATTTAAAATATACGTAAAGCAAAGTATCATAATTAATAACAATATCGTGTACAATACACTTCAGATAATAGTATAGGGGAGAGGCGTACAAAATGAAATAGGTGGGTAAAATGACATACTTGCTTTTTTCCAAAACCACAGACAAATTAGTTCTCATAATGACCCGTAGAGGACCGTTTAGTAACATCTTATATCCTGTGGTGGCGCCAGTCGCGTTCGGTTGAGCATGTGAAGTGGACACGTGTTTGTGTGAATTTTGCATTTACGAGTTTTGTTTGGATGGATTTTGTTTCTTCGAAAAAGTTAGTATTGTCTTACATTTATTAGTTTTTAGTGGCTTAATTTTATTGTTTTATTTGTAAATAACTCCTATTATGTGTTGAAATCTCAAAATTCTTCGCGAAATTAAAGTTACTAATTTCTTATATTTAAGGTTATAAAGTGGACAAAATGGCATACCACTTGTTCGGGTAAAATAGCATAGTATGTCGTTTGACCCATCTTTTTTTTCTTCTTTCAGATAATCTAAAATCATGCCTCGCAACTATTCTAGAAAAACAAACCGACAGGCTGTGAAGAAAAATGAAATGGGTTGGCTTTTAGCTTCTAAGGTGTTTAGCGTACCACAATCAACTCTTAGAAGACATGCACTGCACAAAAATAAAGTCTTAGCTCCAACTACAAAAGGTGTTTAGCTACCAGTTTGAGTAGCTACCAAATCAGTTTTTTTCAGCTTCCGCAGTTGGTTCACATGATAAGATTGAATTTAATTACTTACCTTATTCTTTAGGTATGGGAAGGTACGAGACTGTGTTCACTCATGAGATGGAAAGAGAGCTGGTTGCACATATAAAGTTGCTGGAAACCAGATTGTTTGGTTTCACACGGAAGGAAGTTCTTGAATTGGCCTATCAGTTTGCAGAAGCGAATAATATTGCTCATAATTTTAACAATGAAAATAAAACCGCTGGTAAAGAGTGGCTAGCTGGATTTCGTCGAAGAAACCCAGACATATCTTTGAGGAAACCCGAAGCAACTTCAGCTGCGAGAGCCCAAGCCTTCAACAAGCCGCAAGTAGCCCTATTTTTCAACACTTACCAAGAAATTATTCAGAGCAATAACATTTCTCCGCATAGACTCTATAACGTCGACGAATCAGCTTTATCGACTGTTCAAAGACCACAAAAGGTGTTTGCTACCACTGGACGTAAGCAGGTTGGGGCTTTAACTAGTACTGAAAAGGGGTCTCATGTGACTGTTGTTTGCTGCATGAGTGCAAATGGTCATTTCATCCCACCGTGCCTAATTTTTCCTAGAAAAATAATGAAACAGGAGTTAATAGACCAAGCTCCAACCGGTAGTTTGGGAATTGCACAAGAATCAGGTTGGATGACCACAGCTGTATTTTATAAATGGTTGGTGCACTTTCAGACGCATGTGAAAGCTAGCATTGAGGACAAAGTGCTTTTGATAGTTGATGGACATATCAGTCATAAAGGTATAGAAACTTTAACATTCGCAAAAGAGCATGGAATCATTATGGTGTGCTTACCGCCTCACTGTACACACCGCATGCAACCCTTGGACGTATCTTTCTATGGTCCACTGAAGACCTATTTTAATCAAGAAGTGAGCACTTGGTTAAAGAGTCATCCAGGCCGAGTTGTCACTCACTTTCAAATAGTTTCCATTCTCAACAAAGCTTATGGTAAAGCAGCAACAGTCCAGACGGCAGTGAATGGGTTTCAAAAAACAGGTCTCTGGCCTGTCGATCTAAACATATTTCCCGATTATTTATTTGAGCCTGCGGAGACGACAAATATCCCCATGCAAAACTCTCCGGTAGAGTCCGAAGAATGCTTATCAACAGCAGAAAACCTATGTATTTCCTCAGCAGATCGACCTCAGGTTGAAGATGGCTCTACATCACTGATAGTTGCGAGTACATCAGCCATAGTCAACCCACCTACTACCTCCACATCCACAGCCCAATCTAAAGACAAAGCTCCTGCAATACTTATGACAACTTCAGCATCTAGATTGATACTCCGAGATACAAATATCAATGTTCCAGTAAGCGTGTTATCTCCAGTGCCGGCAGGAATATATGTGACTGGGCAAGGCAAAAGAAAACCACGAAAAAAATCAACAGTATTGTTGTTAACTTCAACCCCAAACATGGAAGAAGCTAAAGCAAAATTTGCTCCTCCACCTGTCCCAAAGAAAAAAACGAGAAAGGCAACAAAAGCTTTGAATTTCAGTTCTGATAGTGAAAACGATTTCACATCGCAATTTGACACTGAAGATGGAGATGAAGATTGTCCTTGCATTTATTGCAACGACCTCTACTCAAGGTCTAAGCCGAAGGAGGTTTGGTTACAGTGCTTGATATGTAAAAGATGGGCTCATGCATCGTGCGCAGATGTTCCGAAGAAGACGAAGTCTTTCACATGTGAACTCTGCATATAATGAACGGATTTTCATTACAAATTTGGTATGCCATTTTGTACATACCACCTATGTCATTTTACCCGCCCAGGGCGGACAAAACGGTTTTTATTCAAGTTTTTTAGATATTATCAATAATTATATTATTATTGTTTTTAAATGATTGATCTCTTTATTCCGACTAAGTAATGAATCAAAGAATATAAAGATACATTAAGTGTTGAAAAGTATGAATAAATAAAGATTTTATGACTGATTTAATAACTAGTATGTCATTTTGTACGCCTCTCCCCTACTTGAGGTATGAAAGCCTTTGTTATATAAAAAGGCGGCAGACGAGCATGCAGACCACCTGATGGTAAGTGGATACTGTCGTCCATAGACATCCGCGATACATGCCAACATCAGTCCAGAACGACAAACGTTGGCGCGCTCCTAGATGCGCTGCCTACCTTTTTAGATTAAGGAAAGGATTGGGAAAAAGGAAGAAAGGGGAGAAACGTTTCTATTTCATATATACCTATTTTAATGTTAAGTCAGTTAATGTCAAAACCGTACGCGAACCTTCCTGGAAACAAACCACATTTCTTATCTTTTATTTGTTAAAACCATTTTCATATTTTTAGTAAAAAGATACTACATCACTTAATAATAGGGGTTAAAGTATGAAATTGCCGATTTGTACTGAAAAATTAAAACTAGTTTTTTTCTAAAATGTAACATATTTATTTAATCAAAATATTTACCCTCATTATCTATACATTGTTGCCATCTAATCGGAAGTTCATTTATGCCTTTGCGATAGAACTTTGGGGATGTAGATTCGACAAACTGTGTGAAAGCATTTTGTACTGCCTCTTGGGAAGAAAATTTTTTACCACGTAGAAAATTGTCCAAATCACGAAAAAAATGGTAGTCCGTTGGAGCAAGGTCTGGCGAGTACGGAGGATGACGTGTGGTTTCTAACTGCAGCTCCTGTAGAGTTACAACGGTTTCTCGTGTACCAATTTATCAGTTGCCATCTCTACCAGTGTGTATCGTAAAAGGCGACTAAAATATAACAGAGTGGCTACCACAAGCCTTGGTCTTATGGTCTAGACCACAAGTTACATAACAATTATATTACATTTTATCAGTTACCATTGCTTATATCGATTATGTTGAATCATAACAAAATGTCACTAATTTTATGTTTGTTGGTGGGTTGGTACCGCTTCTATACATTTCATGTTTGTTGGTGGGTTAGTACTGCTTCTATACATTTTATGTTTGTTGGTGGGTTGGGGCCGCTTCTATACATTTTGTTTGTTGGTGGGTTGGTACAGCTTCTATACATTTTATGTTTGTTGGTGGGTTGGTACCGCTTCTATACATTTTATGTTTGTTGGTGGGATGGTACCGCTTCTATACATTTCATGTTTGTTGGTGGGTTAGTACCTACTGCTTCTATACATTTTATGTTTGTTGGTGGGTTGGTGCCGCTTCTATACATTTTGTTTGTTGGTGGGTTGGTACAGCTTCTATACATTTTATGTTTGTTGGTGGGTTGATACCGCTTCTATACATTTTATGTTTGTTGGTGGGTTGGTACCGCTTCTATACATTTTATGTTTGTTGGTGGGTTGGGTGTGATGTAGGGATGTTCCATAGAATTCTGTCCGAGCCAACATCGAAAGCTGCAAACATTCTGTGCGAATTTGCAAGTCACTATCAGAGTCTTCTATAAGATAGATAAGTAAGATAGACGTAATTATAGTATAGATAGATAGTGAAATTGTAACTTTTAGGGTATGATGGGGCTGACATACACAACAGTGTAAAAGCCCCTAAATAAAATAAAGAGAAAAAAAAAATTATGGGTGTTGGCGATCGATGACATTTCGCGTAGGTAGAAATTGAATGACATCTGTGGGCTAAACTTGGTACTACGAGCGAGCACGCTACAACACTACTTGGACTTACTACTCTTACTACTTGGACTGAGAAGAGGGCGCTGGCAGTGGGTATAAAAGGGCCAAATTTGGAGGGCTCTTTTGCGATTTAGTATTGAATTGCGAATATTGTCCTGTATATCTTTGATTAATAAATCTATATTGAAATTCAGTGGTTGTTCTTCGTAGTAAAAAATTCAGTTAACATGTAAATTTAGGTGCACACAATACAAAATATTGGATAAGTAGATATACTTAAAATAAGTTATTATCAATAATATGTATGTATATTACACGCTAAAGCGGGCATTACATTATCCAATTTGCAGAGCGCTAGATTAGTGCGCTAGCTAGTGCACTAGATGAGCGAGCGTGGCAGAGCCCATACGATCGCACTAGATTGGATCACTAACTGTCTAACTGTCTTTACACAATACAAAATTAGCACGCTAGCTCACCTAGCGCTCTGCAAATTGGATAATGTAATGCCCGCTTAAGTATTAGGTGCTTGCTTACCTATGAAATGACCGATTTGTATGAGAAACGTGAAAGTTTTTTTGTTATAAAAATATATGTTTTTAGTCGAAATATTGACCCATATTAACTACACACTGTCGCCACCTCACGGGTAGTTAATTGATGCCACTCCCGTAAAAGTGTCGTGGAGTATCAATGAATTCTTGAAAAGCCCTAATCACAGCATCTTCAGAATCAAATTTTATTCCCTGCGAAAGAAATGGTAGGTAATCTGTCGGAGCAAGGTCCGGTGAATATGGTGGGCGATGGAGAGTCTCTAGATCCAGCTCATGTAGTTTCAAAACTGTCATATGAGAAGTGTGAGGGCGGGCATTGTCATGAAGATGAAGTGGAGATAAGCGATTGATCAAGCTTGGTTGCTTTGTTGCCAGCTTTTCCATCATCGTCTGCAGCTCCATTTTATATCACATGTTATATCGCGTTATCCATTTTATTTTCAAGACAATCACATGAACATAATTTAGGTACAGAAGAACAAATAGAATAGTAATTTTGATGCTATTTGTTTTATTTTGAAATTCGAATTAGTACAGAAGATATCGAAACTCAAAGCGGCCAGTAATAAAATCGGTTATTTCATAGGTAATATTACACCTCCAAATAATATTACATTCATATTAATATACCTATAGGTATTAGTAATTACTAATTCATATCACAATAAACACGAAAGATATGGGGTGTCCTTGTGTTGACGACCGGCGCACTAATAATGGCTCGGCGGGCCGACCGGTCGTATACGAGCGGAAGACGCGCTAGTGCTCGCGGCGGCGGGTGACGACAGACGGGGCAACTGAGTGCCTAACTGAATGGTAGTATGCCGCTCTTCATGTATGCGGGGTTCTCTTGAGGCTGGCTAGTCGGAGGGTTTTCTTGAGGTGCCGGGTGGTCGAAGTGATACTCGTAGGACTGCTGTTTGACGACTGTGTATTTTGGCCAGATTGGCCCCATTTATATTCTCAATACAAGCCGCTCAACAAGGGATGTTTGCAACCGAGGGTTTCCGCCCTTTTGTCCAATAGCACGCTACCTCGCGCAGTCCCCATTGTTACGGCGAGCCGTTTCCGGAGTCGCCGTAACGGTACTCTCGTCTTGTCTTGCTCCCCCACGTGGGAAGCGCCCATGCGTACCTCTCGCTCTAGCGCGTTGGTTTCTACACGACCTAATTCCGAGAAAACGCCATGCGCCAGATGTTGTACTCGGCGTCGCTTCTCCCACGTGAGAAGCGCCCGCATGGGATTTGTTTTCTATCAATATTTAACTTTCTGCATTTATTTACTCAGTAACTATTTGTATGGGGTTTTAGGTCGTGTAGGCCTCTCATGTTAGTGTAGCGTGCTATCTCTAATCTCTCATGTACGTAGGCCCTCAGTTATAACACCTCCCTCGCATCTCTCTTTATTGAGCAACTTGTACCAAATTCTCTTTATTTATTACAACTTATGTTACTATGTCTTATCCTATACACGTTACATGATATTCTTATTCTAGACATAGTACATAATACACTTATTCTAAACAATTACACATTATATTCTTATTCTAGACACAGCACATACTTATCGCTACACAATTATGCATTATATACACAACTACGCAATCACTGCACATCACTCATGTCATGTTACTGTTGGCTGTCCGCAACATTCTCCCCCCGGCGAAGACTCGTCGTAGCCTCTCGCTCCACAGGGAGGACAGCCAGCCTCGTCACCGGCCTCAGGAATGATCCGCCACTGGTCCGCACCACCGCCGTCCGCACCTTCCCGTCTCGCCCAGGGAAGACTCTCTCCACGATGCCGCGCGGCCACACGTTGCGCGGCAATTGTGCGTCGACGATCACCACGAGGTCCCCTTGCTGCAGCGGTCGCACGTCGTCCGCTGCTCGTCCTCGTGGTACTAATGTGGGCAGATACTCCGCGACCCAGCGCCGCCAGAAGTGGTCGGCGAGCGCCTGGGTCCTTCGCCATGTGGATCTGTCCGCTTCTGTGCACGGGCCGGTGAGAGGTAGGCCCGATGATGACCCCAACAGGAAGTGGTTTGGGGTCAGCGCCTCCGCGTCGTCGGGCCCAACAGCAACGTGGGTCAGAGGCCGGGCGTTGACTGAGTGCTCGGCCTCCGTCAGCAGTGTCTGTAGCACCTCCTGTTTAGGCGCCTTCTCGTTCAGTGTAGCGTGGAGTGCGACCTTCACGCTGCGTACCAGGCGCTCCCAAGCGCCACCCATGTGTGGCGCGCCTGGTGGGATGAACATCCACCTCACTCCCCGCTCTGTTGCGTAGTCTCGTAGTTGCGGCTCCCACTCGTTGTAAGCCGCACGTAGCTCGCTGTCGGCGCCGCGGAAGTTAGTGCCATTGTCCGAGTACATGGTACCCGGCCAGCCGCGGCGCGCTGCCATCCGTCGTATTGCCATGATCGCCGAGTCTAATGTCAGACTAGCGACCAACTCCAGGTGCACGGCGCGCGTCGCCATGCAGGTGAATAGCGCGCCCCATCTCTTCTCGCGGCGCCTCCCGATCGTCACGGTCATCGGGCCGAAGTAGTCCACGCCACAGTGCGTGAACGGACGTTGATGCACGGTGACCCGCGCGGGCGGCAAGTCGCCCGGCGCGGGGATGCGCGGCGTCGCTCTTCTAACGCGACACCACTGGCAGCTGCGTGCGGCGGCCCTCACTGTAGGCCGCAGCCCCAATATGCAGTACCGTTGCCGCAGATCGTTGACCACGCGCTCGTTGTTCGCGTGGCCCGCTTGACGATGCGCGTCGGCGACTAGTAGACGGGTGAATGGATGTCGCCCGTCCAAGATGATCGGCGACTTCGTGTCCGTCGGGACGTCGGCCGCCTCGATCCGCCCTCTGACGCGCAGCACGTCCCCTACCAGGTAGGGGTCTATGGTGAATAGGCGACTCGTCCTCTTGATGGAGTCGCCTCGCCGCAGGGCTTCCACCTCTGCCCCGAAGCTGTCTGCCTGTGCCCTGTTGACCCACAGCGCCGTGGCTCGCTCTATGTGTCTGGCCTCTAGCTGCGTTCCCCTCTTCCTCAGCTTATCTGTAAAAAATAGCACATATGCGGTGCTTCGCATTAATCGCCGGAAGTTGGAGAACCTGGTCACGTCGGGTAAGTGGTCGTGGCTTCTCTCGACGTCTTCCACGTGGAACACTGCTTCGGGTGGTGGTGGGTAGGCCTCTTCGTCTTCTCGCGGCCACTCGCTTTCCTCCAATTGCAGGAAGGCCGGCCCGGTGAACCAACGTTCCGTTGCGACGGGAACGTGGTTATACGACGCCCTGGTTGCGTCGTCCGCCACATTCTCTGCCGTCGGAACCCACCGCCATTGTTGTGGGTTTGACTCTTCTTCGATTTCGCCGAGACGGTGTGCGACGTACGGCGTATACTTCTTCGCGTTTGTCCGTATCCATTGCAGCACCGTAGTTGCGTCGGTCCAGTATGTAACCGAGTCGATGGCACGGAACCTGTGCTCGCCGCACACGGTTTTGGCGAGCCGGACTGCGATCGTTGCCGCCTGTAGTTCCAGTCGCGGCACCGTCAGCGACTTCAGCGGCGCCACCTTTGCTTTGGCGGCGGCTAGCGCGACTCGCACGCCGTCCCTCGTTGTGGCGCGCCAGTATGCCGCCGCTGCGTACGCCTCTCTGCTGGCGTCGCAAAACACATGTAGCTCGAGTCGGTTCGGCGTCGAGGTGAAGTAGGCGCGTGGGATGCGCAGGCTCGCCGTCTCTGTCAGCGCCTCCAGCCACGTGCTGAAGCTCCTGGCGTCTTCCGCGGGTATGGCCTCGTCCCAGCCGAGTTTCAGGCGCCATAGTTGCTGCAGCAGTATCTTCGCCTTTATCGTGAAGTGACTCAGCAACCCCAGCGGGTCGTATAACGACATGACCGCGCTGAGCATCTCTCTCTTCGTGGGCGCTCTGCGGCCTTCTCGCACGTCGACTGGCACTCGGTGTATGGCCGTGTTGAAGCCCAGCGTGTCCTCCTGCGCGTCCCACAGGAGGCCCAGTGTGCGGTCCACCATTGTTGGACCGAGTGGTCTTGTTCTCGCGCCGCGGTGAGCTTCCGGGATATGCGCCAGTACGTGCGCGCTGTTGGAGTTCCACCCTCTGATGTGGAACCCTGCTTTGGCGTGGACCGTGATGACGTCGTTGGCCGTTTTGACGGCCTCTTGCTCTGTTTCGAAGCTGTCTACGTAGTCATCCATGTAATGACTGTCCGTGATAGCGCCCGCCGCTTCCGGGAACTCTGCTTCGTGTTCGCGTGCGTTGATATTGCGCACGCTGTGTGCCAGGAACGGCGAACTCGACGCCCCGAATATCAACGACGTCATCTTGTACTTAATCGGTGCGCCCTTATTGTCTCGCCACAGGAACATTTGCGCCGGCTGATCCTCTCTCCGTATCTTTATTCGGAGGAACATTTCCTCGATGTCTGCGGTGACCGCTACGCGCCGCTCTCGGAAACGCCACAGTATGCCCGGAAGTGACTTGAGTAGATCCGGGCCCTCTAGTAGTCGGTCGTTGAGGCTTGTCCCGCACGATGTGGCCGCCGCGTCGAATACGAGCCTTATCTTCTCGGGCTTGTTCACGTTCCTTGTGGCGAAGTGCGGCAGGTACCACTGCAACGGGCTGTCGGATTCGGACCCGTCGCACTTCTCGGCGTAACCTTTTGCTAACAGGTTGTCGATCTCTGCCATGTACCTGCGCCCGAAGTCTGGATCTCGCCGCATCTTCCTCTCGATGGCGTTTAGCCTTTTCAGCGCGTCGCCGTAGTTCGGGGGCATGGCGACGCTGTCTTCCCGCCACGGTAGGCCCACCTCGTATTGGCCGTGTACTCGCCGTACTGTCTCCGCGAAGATGCGTTCTGCGCGCTCGTCCTCGGCGCTCACCTTCTCAGCTCGCGACACGCCCAGCGCGTCTATGCGGAAGTGCTGACGTACAAGATCCTCCACACGGTCCCTACTTTGTGTGGCTGTCACGTGCAGCACTGTGTCTTCGTTTTCGCGTATTACACGGCGTGGCATCGTGCCGTGTAATACCCATCCCAGGCGCGTCCTCGATGCTGCGGGTTCGCTGTGCCCGCCGACCCGTAACTCACGTGTTACGATCGCTGCCCAGTTGTCCGCGCCCATCAATATGCGCGGCGTAGCTTCTCGGCGTGAAGACAACGGCAGATCTCTCAGATGGTCGTATCGGCGCACACTGGGTATCCGTTGGCCTCTCAGTTTGAGGCCGCTAAGTGTCCGGGCGGTTATTTGTAGGCTCCTCTCGCCGGGACCGCGTATGGTGCATGTGACGCGCTTACTTGTAGCCTGTTCTAGGCTTGTGCCCACTCCTCTTATTTTTAGGGCTTGTGTCGGTCCGTCCAATCCGACTTCCTGGGCCAGGGCTTCATCCATCAGCGTCACCGTGGAGCCCTCGTCCAGTAGCGCGTACGTGTGTGCCTTGCCCCGCGGTCCGCTTACTGTCACCGGACATACCTTTAGTAGGACGTCGCTTGCTGTGTCGCTGTGCGTTGACAGTACTGCTTCCGCCGGCTCTGTTTCCTCTCCCCGCTCTGGGGCCGGTGGGGCTGGGCCTGCTCGCTCGCTGTGAAGTAGTGGGTGGTGGGGGCGGCGACACCCGTTGACGCCGCATGCTCTAGCGCGGCACGATGATCGTCGATGCCGCTCGCCGATGCACTTGAAGCAGACGTTGTTCTTCTTCGCCCACTCCCATCGCGAGTCCATTGCCATCTCCTTCAGCTTCTTGCAGCTGGTGGTGCGGTGCCCCTCTCCGCAGCAAAGACATGTGACGGCTGCGTCGACTGTGTGGTACGCCGCTTTGTACGTCATACGGCGTGGTGCGGCGCTTGCGGGAGCTGCGCGCGCCTCGTACCTTCTGGGCGCGCTCGTCGCGATGGGTAGCTGGGCCGGGCGGGTGTATAGGGCCGCCCGATCCGCTTCACGTGACAGGAACCGCGATAAGGTGACGATCTCTGCTTCGCCGCCTTCCCCGTGTTCGTAGGCGTAGTCGCACCACCTGCTCATCAGGTGCGGGCTGAGCTTTTCTACCACTTCTTGGGCGAGCATGGGGTTTTGTAGATAGCCCCTTTTGTCCACTGTGGCCAATACGCTAACTATGTTTTGGACCCGAACTGCGAATTTGTTTAGGTCCGCTGCTGAGTTCAGCCGCGGCAGCTTCTTCAAGTCTTCCAGCGCTTTGTAGACTATGGTTTCCGGCCTCCCGAAGGATCGTTCCAGGGCTTGGACGATGAGCTCTGGATCTGAGGCCGTGTATAGCAGCGCCGCTACCGCTTCGCGCGCTTCTCCCCTCAGGCTTGCGCGCAGGCGCGCTAAGTTTTCCGCTGGCGTGAGTCGACATAGCTGCGACGAATCTCTTAACGCCGCTTTGAATGGCAGCCACTCTGTTGCTGCTCCGGAGAATGGTGGCAGCTCCATGGCTTGGCGTGGCGGTGGACGCATCCTCGTGACTCTGTCCAGCGCCTCTACGAGCTGCCTCGTGCCCCGCTCTCGTTCCGGCGTAGGCGATCTGGCGCGACGAATGTTGTCTCGTTCATTCGCCCATCGTGGCCCCTCTGTGGCCGCGCCTCTGTCCCCGCTGGGTTCTCGTCGACAGTCGTCTCCGCGGCGTCGGTGTGGCTCCCTGTCGATCCGCTTCTCCCGATCTTCCCATGGTGCTGGAGTTGCAGGCCAGTTCTCCCTCAGACACACGTTGTCGAGGTCCCCGCGCTCCCCCCGTGGATTGACCGGGTCCGTCGCATTCTGGATCCAGCTGCTGACGCGTGAGTGTGCATCAACAGCGCTGCCTCGGTCCGATTCCTCCGCGTCTATATTAGCCAAGTCCAATTCCAATTGATTCCGCACCAGCCTAGCCTCTATTTCTAATTCCTTCTTCTGTATTGCGGCTAGGCGGGATTCTGCGGCTACTTCGGCGGCTTTCCTCTGCGCCGCTAGGCTAGCTGTGGAGCGCCGTGATCGTACAGTGCGCCTTGATGCACTGTATGTAGGCGATGAGGCGCGACGACTCGTTGACGCGTCCTCCCCCCGGTACGCTAGCTGTAGCGGCATGTCCCCCCCCCCTGATGTGTCTGTACCCCTCCGGGGATGGTACTCGCGACGACGCGTATGGCTCTCGCTCGCGGGCGGGCAACGCGGGCTGCACAGTGCTGCCCGACGTCCTCGACAGCGAACGCGACGACTCGGTGAACGCGCGCATGCCGGGCATTCGCTGGGAACGCTCATCCAGCGCCGCCCCCTGCGGCGGGGCGGTAGCGGCGGCATGGCGGAGAGCCGACTCTCTCGCGGCTTCCCTCGTGGAAGTGGCGATCACGTGTCGTGGCAACACGTCAGCGGTGACGGTGCCCCTCGCGGCGTCGGAGGCGACGGCGGTAACGCGGGCCGTCGCGGCGGGCGACGGCTGTGCGGGCGGTAACGCGGTATCGTAGCCCGACTCGCTTCGCGAATTACTGCGCGACTTCATGGCCGGAACGTTGTGGTGCTGATGGTGCAATGTAGCTGCACAGATCCGGCTACTCGAAGGACCAGCTTGTTGACGACCGGCGCACTAATAATGGCTCGGCGGGCCGACCGGTCGTATACGAGCGGAAGACGCGCTAGTGCTCGCGGCGGCGGGTGACGACAGACGGGGCAACTGAGTGCCTAACTGAATGGTAGTATGCCGCTCTTCATGTATGCGGGGTTCTCTTGAGGCTGGCTAGTCGGAGGGTTTTCTTGAGGTGCCGGGTGGTCGAAGTGATACTCGTAGGACTGCTGTTTGACGACTGTGTATTTTGGCCAGATTGGCCCCATTTATATTCTCAATACAAGCCGCTCAACAAGGGATGTTTGCAACCGAGGGTTTCCGCCCTTTTGTCCAATAGCACGCTACCTCGCGCAGTCCCCATTGTTACGGCGAGCCGTTTCCGGAGTCGCCGTAACGGTACTCTCGTCTTGTCTTGCTCCCCCACGTGGGAAGCGCCCATGCGTACCTCTCGCTCTAGCGCGTTGGTTTCTACACGACCTAATTCCGAGAAAACGCCATGCGCCAGATGTTGTACTCGGCGTCGCTTCTCCCACGTGAGAAGCGCCCGCATGGGATTTGTTTTCTATCAATATTTAACTTTCTGCATTTATTTACTCAGTAACTATTTGTATGGGGTTTTAGGTCGTGTAGGCCTCTCATGTTAGTGTAGCGTGCTATCTCTAATCTCTCATGTACGTAGGCCCTCAGTTATAACACCTCCCTCGCATCTCTCTTTATTGAGCAACTTGTACCAAATTCTCTTTATTTATTACAACTTATGTTACTATGTCTTATCCTATACACGTTACATGATATTCTTATTCTAGACATAGTACATAATACACTTATTCTAAACAATTACACATTATATTCTTATTCTAGACACAGCACATACTTATCGCTACACAATTATGCATTATATACACAACTACGCAATCACTGCACATCACTCATGTCATGTTACTGTTGGCTGTCCGCAACACCTTGCATTGTTTTAAGGCTAGCTTTGTAAACATTTTTTTTTTCCAAAAATTTTCTTTTCTGAATTTGTTCCTTGCTTTTTTTTTTTTTATAGAGAGAAGAGGGCGGACGAGCAAGCGGTCTCACGTGATGGTAAGTGTTACCGCCGCCCATGGACACCTGCAACACCAGGGGGTATGCGGGCGCGCCGCCGACCTTGCAAAATCCTATTCACAGCTTTCTTGAAGAACCCAATGTCGTAGTTTAATGGGAAGACCTCTTGAGGCAGTTCGTTCCAGAGCCTACGGGTTCGCGATATAAAATAATTTTTTGACCGAACAGTACGCGACACCTCCGTATCTAGGAAATGCGGATGGACCGCACTTCTGTGACGGGAGGTGCGGTTGCAGAAACCCGAGGTGGGAATTATATTGAACAATTCTTCAGAGCATTCCCCATTGTACAGGCGGTAGAACACACAGAGATGCAACGTCTCTCCGAACGCTGAGGGGTTCTAAACTGCCCGTGAGAGTGGGATCGTTGACAATACTAACAGCACGTCGTTGGATGGAGTCAAATGGGTCCAATTGGTATTTCGGTGCGCCGGCCCAGATATGTGAGCAATACTCCATATGGGGCCTCACCTGAGCTTTGTATAGCATGTAAAGCATTATTGCTGTTTTAATATATAAGGTAGACGAAAAAAGCAAAAAATTCAAAGTTAGAAAATCTTAACGAAAGCCAATCCGTCCGTTAATAAGTAAGACAATAAAGTACCTTTGTTTAGATGATGTCACGTAGATACCTAGTCGCGTACCTAGTTATTTCATAACATTTTATTATTAAAAACATGCAATTTTTAATAAAGGCTCGAGTAAATAACTTATTCACCTTGAATATTCAAACATATTTTTATAGTTTAATTAAGTATGTACACTAAATTTGCATAAAATGCAGTTGTTACAATAATCGATTTTTTAGGTACCTACTTTCATTTCCATTTATGGCGCAGTACCTACACTTTTATTGTAGTCTTGATTTTTTTAAAGAATTAATTAACAGTGTAGTTCAATTGATAGTTCTTGCCGTGTTAAAGGTTTAGGGTTTATACCCATTGAGACAAAAGAAAATTGAATACAATTGAATACAATGTGTTCGCATTCTTGGCAGTTTTTAACTCCATATGGGGCCTAATCTGAGCTTTGTAGAGCCTCAGAAGTTGCCCAGGGCTGAAGTACCGCTTCGCTCTATTCAGCACACGGAGCTTTTTGGAGATGATTTTGGCTTTACTTTCCAGATGAGCCCTGAATTCGACTTTGCTAGAAATGTCGACACCAAGGATGCATAGATACATAGGTACATATCTGATAGATACATATCTGTTTTCTTTCGGCATTCATTTGTTTGAGTTTCATACTGACTTTAGGACAGAAAATATGTAGAATATCAAAAGCGTTCATTGTCTAAGATTTTTTAAATTTGCCGCTCGTTTGTGCCACATTCCATTGATCAGACTCCAATTACAAATAATGATAGATTCTAAAAATAAAACAAAAAATCCGATCGGAGTCACCTTTTTATAGAAAGAAGGTGGCGAATGAGTTTACAGTCCACCTGGCGGTGAGTTGATACTGTGGTCCGTGGATACACGTGGTATATGCCAACGTTAGACCGAACGACGAACTTTGATAAGTCTTCGGATGCGCTGCCTACCATTGTTGAAGTAAAGATTAACTTCGAGAAAGGGTTAGAGAGATGGGGAGGGATAGGATGGGCTGGGAATGGTATCTGGCATATTTCACTCACTACCGAAACACGTACGTATAGGTACATTAAGAAAACATTGGCCATCGGCTAATTCGGAAACACGAACGCGTCATCCACGTCTATGCAATAAAGTTATGCCATACTTTATTTACTTTTGATGACGCGTTCGGATGTTTCCGAATTGGCCGACGGCCATTGTTTTAGTAATGTATCTGTACGTAGATTGGGGAATTTGATAAAGTGGGAAATGCAGTACATTTCAGGGTAGTATTCTATATCAAATAAGACCCCATATTTATTATAAATACAATAAATTATTACGCAAATTAATATCTATGTCACAATACAATAAATATACATCAAACTTGTAAGATATCCTTGTACCGCTGAATGCGTCGAGTGTTACATTAGTCAGTTCATAATAATCTGGATTGAACATATTCAGGCTGAAAAGAAAAAAGTTCAAATTAGATATTTTTTTTATATAAGGTCCCACAAAAAATAGTGTGAAATATTTAAAAAAGTGTTACATCTAAACTAAAAATTAACATGTGTTTCATTATTTTTTAGTACGTTTAAAAATAAATAAATGTTGATTAATGTACATTAATCAACATTTATTTAGAACAACCCAGTAGTTTTCCCGTGATGTGCGTACAGATAGAAGAGGCAAAAATTCCCACAATTGTTGGTTTGGGCGGCCCCTACTTTATATTGGAATCACTTTTTTTAATATTTCATGTACAGGACTCTGTTATTATGATTTTATTATATTAATCATAGGTTATTTACTGCTTTCTTTACTTTACTGACATTACACGTATATTTTACAAATTCATAATTTGCTATTTTTTATACATTTTAGAAAAAAATGTGTTTAAAAAAAAATTCTAGAACTTTGCAAGCCCTATACAATGACATACAGTTTGTATGAATAGTATGGGAAAGAGTGGGAGTGCGGTTTAAGGAATGTTATATAAATTGTGACAACAATGTTAGGTTAATAGTGCTTATCGATAATTTTAATTTATGTTTATTATTGTCAATTGATATATAAAACAATGTATAAAACTTGTGTATAAAACAATTTAATTTAAAAAAATCAAAGAAATCTAAAGCGATTAAAACTCATACCTTAACTGCACTCCCACACTGTTGTATACTGTTTGAATTTGAATAGGTACTGTATAAATACACATTGAATTTTTTTCTGGGCTTTTGTGAAAAGTTCACACTGTCATCATTTTGTAACTACTGAACCGATTTGGGCCATCTTCGAACTTAACTGAGATAAAGACACAAACTATTCTGTCAAATTTAATTTCAATCCATTAAGACAATGCAGTTTGTTTACAAATTTTGATATGTAACCTGTTTTGTATTCTGACGGTTTGTATAACTAAACTGCTGTTGTTGGTGACACTTAATTGATGATTAGTGTAATGATTCTTTGTCGAAATTCAAAAGTTGTGAATGCCATAATAGGCAATTTCTCCAAAAAAAATTAAACTTACCGAAACAAACCAATAAGAGCCTTTCATGAATATAGTCCTCCCTATAAATCCCATTTCCGACTCGGGTGCTATAGTGTGCAGATGCAAATGCTTTATACTTCTGAAGGGTGGCCAGTGAAATCCGAATCTTGCATCGGTGACCGACAGGTTATTTTGCGTTAACTGATCCTTGGCTACTGATACCATCATCTCCACTGTAATTAAATAACAAAAGTGGTTAAGGCCAGTGCCACTGAGATTTTACTTAATTAAGACAAAAATAAAACAAATTAAATTTTTTAAAATGTTTTTGTATTTTTATTTAGAAAAGAGTAAATGAAAATTTAGACATGTACAATTGTTTGTAAGGTTTAGGGTTAAGTTTTATATTATTATATATGTAGAGGTTTTAGGACTTTTTTTTAAAATGTTTTTGCATTTTTATTTAGAGAAGTGGAAATGAAAATTTAGACATGTACAGTTGTTTGTAAGGTTGTGTAAGGTTAAGTTTTATAAGTTTAAAATAAAAAAATAACATTATTATGTGGAGGTTTTAGGGCTTTGTTATGTTGCTAGGATAGTGTTTAATTATTTTGAGTTTCATATTGTATTTACTAGAATGAATGTTTTTGAGAATCTGAACACCCTTATTATCCCTCGGCTCATATATTTCAATGTGCAGAAGTTACCAATTTTAAACTAATTAAGAAAAATGCTATACCTATATATTTTATTTTAAAAATACTATATTTAAAATATACATATTTTGTAGTAGTCTTAGACCAACGTTAATAAACTTATTTAAGAACTTTCTGCCTTATATAGTGGTTCAAAAGTAACCTCTATGTAGACAACATAAGGTTCTTTATAATATGACGAAGTAACTTTATGATTTTATATGATCAAAAACCGTGAATTTATTCACCCCTTAAGATATTTACCAAGATTTTTATCAGAAGGAGTTAAGCTTTTCACGTCTTCAATATGCCTCTTTGGTATCGTCAAAATATGGAAACGGGTAGCCGGTTTTATATCCCGAAAAACACATATATTTTCGTCATCGTATAATATTTCTGTATCTTCTAATTTGTTGGCTATATTGCAGAATATACAGGTTGATTTCTCAGGTGCTACTGCGGACATTTTAGTGGAAAATTAAATAATTTTTGCACATTCACTCGGTACAGAAAAATTTTGATTCGAATGAGTGATAAATTTGACAACTTGATAACATAAAAAACTGGCTATTAACAGTCAAATGTCAGTTTAGTTATCATTCAGGCTGCGTTCCGAAACGTAAAAAAGTATTTTTTTTTTACAATTTAATTATTGCGGGTCCTTTTAGAAAGAGAAGCAGCATAATTTGAATTATCAGAGAGCGTCTTATTTACGTACTTTAGCATAATAACTTTAAATTAAAAATAAAATACATTTAGTACCTACATTTTTGGAGTCTCTTTAAATTTTCTTTTACTAATTTGTCAAATTAACGCGGACTATTATGATCAACTAGTTGTACCATGGGAATTATTTTCCTCGTGATACAACTTTCCAGTTGTACTACGTGGATGTGTATATCTATGCCCATTACAGCTTAGTTGAGAGGTATATTTAGTCGAAAACGACATTCAGCTTTTCAAAGAATAGTTCAATTTTAAGTATAATTTTTTTAAGTTTAGGTACATGTTTGTGTTAAGTTATGCATAGGTACTATTGTCGTTATTTAATTTAGGCAGTTTACCTAAAAAGAGAAAACGTGAAACGTTGTTACTTTACCATTTACGATCGCATACTGGCTTGCCCCGTGGCCGTGCCTAAGAAGCTAGGATAGTAAATAGGTGGTGCGAGTGTCACTAGCTAAAAAATAGGACGCCACCCTAATAAACTTGGACGCTAGCTTACTGGAACATTTTCGGACATACCTTCGAATTTCAGGAAACTGAGTTTGTAATTAATTTGATACCCAAATATTCATTCCTAATTCATTTTACGTAAAAACTAAATTTGGGTTCGCTAAAAACGCGACGGAGCCATGGTTAAATCACAAGCTATTTCTAGATAAACTTAGAGAGATTTATAAAAACACAATCATTTTTATTTTCGCCTTACCCACGCCTTACCTGTCTATAAGTGTATCTATCAATTACTTTTATTACAGTGACCTTTATTGAGAGACCATTTTATTTAGCTGCATAATACCAACTGATAACTCGCTCACAGCTGTACAAAGGTCGGTTGTTCCCATTTACGAAATCTATCAAATTTGTACCTAAGCACCGAGTTGTCTGTTTCTATTGGTGGTTTAAATTTGACTTTTAAATTTCGACCAATAGTGCGCATTGATATTTCGTTATCGATTAACGTTAATTGTAGAGAACAGGATTAGTCATTTTGAAATGTCAATTCCGCCTGATCATTTGTTATGCGGTAGTTTTACCTTCTGTTCTGTTTTTATAATTATTTATTAAACTCATTGTATGTGACAAGTTTGAAAAATGGCTACGCCGACTGATGTAAGGGCTGCTTTCGAAGCGAAACTGAAAGAAGGTATACCTAATCCGCCAGGTGAGTTCCACCCTTTGGACTTGGAGAGAAGTAAAGATGAAAAATACTTGAAAAGGTTGCTGACACATAATGACAATGATGTAAAACAAGCAGCGGATATGTTATGGGACATCCTAGTATGGAGGAAAACCGTCGGAGCAAATGAAATCAACGAAAATACCATCAGAATGGATTACGTCAAAGAAGGAGCTTTCTTTCCTCGCGGACGCGATATTGACGGTAACTTACTCTTGATTTTCAAGTCCAAAATGCACATAAAAGGTCAAAAAGACTTTGAAGAACTAAAAAAAGTGATTATCTACTGGTTTGATCGCATTGAAAGGGAGGAGGGAGGTAAATCCATTACGCTATTTTTTGACATGGATGGTTGCGGTTTAGGTAACATGGACATGGAGCTCATAAAATATCTAATTTCCCTAATGAAGTTGTACTACCCCCTGTTCTTGCATTTTATTATCATTTATCAAATGCCCTGGGTGCTGTCCGCTGCATTTAAAGTAGTTAAGACCCTACTACCTGCAAAGGCAGTTGAAAAAATGAAATTTGTGGGTAAGGACACGTTGAAAGACTTAGTCCCACTGGAACAAGCATTAGCATGCTGGGGCGGAAAGGATAATTATACATTTGAATTTGCACCAGAATCAAGAAGTAACTTGGACCATACTCCAAAGAAAGTCACATTTGCAGAACAAGGTGACAATCAGCATTCCCTGGGAGAGATGTTGAGGATCGTACCCAATGATACAATAATTTTTAAAAATGAAAACGATGATATATCAGGTCAGTTCACTATCACCAACATGGATGAGAGCACTGTCTCATTCAAAATCCGGACTACGTCCCCAGAGAAATTCCGAGTAAGACCCAGCTCGGGTACTTTAGCAACCGGTGCTTCTCAAACAGTCCTCATCGTGGTTCAACCTGGGTTCCATTTGAGAACTGTAACGAAAGATCGTTTCCTTGTCATGTCAGTGCAGATTCCAAAGGCAGATTTAACCCCAAAGGAGCTTAACGACATCTGGCAGAAGTCTTCGGGCAGCAAATTTGATGAATATCGTCTTAAATGCCAATTTCCCGAGAAAGACTTGCCGAAGAATGGCAACATTCTTGATGGGAGAGTCCAAGATAAGCCTGAATCTATAACAAATGCTTTGAACAATTTACAGCAAAGCTATGAAGTATTAAACAAACAGGTGAAAGTGTTAAAAATATATCAGTTTTTCACTCTTATGTTAACTGGAGCGGCTGTATTTTTAGCTTATTTAGTATACAAGAATAGAAATGAACAGGGAAAGTATTGTGAGAACATCTAGCGCATATATTTTGTGATGTCTAACATCACAATAGAGGTCGATACCATTTTTAAATGTTTCCTAGCTACCGTTTTGTTGTTGAATCTGTTATTGTATCTTTTCTATTGTCAATTGTATGGTACGGTTGCTAAGTTATCGAATATATACTATGTAATTGAATAATGTTTAAATGAAGGTGAATTATTGTTGTTAGTCATGCATGGCGTCAGATTGATAAACAATGCCCCACCCAGTGTGAGTATATAATATTAAAAAACGCCAGAATGAACTACACTAGAATTCCCTTTGTCGTGGGTACAGAAACATGCACACATACACATAAGACAAATACACCACCCAAACCTGTCTAATGAATGTCTGACCGGCAATCGAACCCAGGACCTTTTACAGGAAAGATGTGCACCACAACACACCATGATAAAAAAAAACAGTTTAGCAAGGCAAGGAAAACCTAAAATGAAAATTAGATTTTCTATTCAATTATTTCTAACTTTGCAACCAAATTAGTTCGTAATTATTATATGGAGAAGGTTGTAACCTAACCTGAATAGATAGTTACGTACAGTACCCGCAAAATATGTCCTAATTATATGTTGATTTATTGTATGCCCACTGCACGTTAAGTACCTATGTAGCACTCATGATTTATATGTACCTCTATGTACCTTCTGCAAAATATAAAGATAATTTAAATTAAACATGTGGCATTATATCGCTGGGTACTGTACATAGAAGTACTGTTGTTAAGAGCATGTATTCTGGGCTTGCCCAAATTACCCTTGGCTTTAATACTAAGAATGACAAATATATTAAATCGATGTAGTTACCAATTATAACAATCAGAACATTGCAACATTCCTTAAGTATATTTTTAGAGTAGTTTGGTAAACAAAAGGTAATCTCTAGGTAGAATATTAAGGCCTGGACTCCACCACAAAAGTTATGCTAGGCGATTATTTAAAGCTATCCATACATCACTGATTTTTATCACTGTATATATATGTTCAGTAAGGATTTGATATGTTATCTCAACAGCCATTTGGTCAACCTATTTAAAGTACATAAATAACATATTAAGGTTTTTGCTACATATTCATAACATGCTTATCTTCGCTAGTTTTAGGACTTTTGTAGTTATTTTTAGGCACCAAATATTATATAGAATTAAACAGTTTTGTCATCTTTTATGTATGAAATCGTCATTTGGTCATAGTAGCCACTTTGAACTTAGTTATCTTGCGTTTGACTTGTAAATCCAAATTCAAAATAATTTAAATTTAAAGCGGACATTATTTTTCAAAATCAGTTATTCATTTGTTTTTCCGTTAAAACTTTCTGCTTGGATTTAGTTGTGTTTGCGACCATGGCAAAGTAAAGATTCGCATTATTTTCGAATATGAGTTCCGTCGTGGTAGCAACGCAGCACAGACAGCACACTATCAACGAGGTGTATGGACCAAACAAACGCATTTTTGGTTTGATTGTTTCCGTTCTGGATATTTTGACCTCAAGAATCACCGACAGTCGATAATGACAATTGAAAGCAATAGTGGAAACGAATTCATCTCAAACCACGTCTGAGCTAGCTGCAGCCATGGGCGTAAGTGACAAAACGATATTGATTCATTTGCGTCAAATTGGGAAAATGAGTACTGTTTGAGCTTAATGAAAGTCGGCTGCAAGCATGCACAAAAATGAAGAGATTCTGAATCGTATTGTCACTTGTGATGAGAAGTGGATCGTGTATGATAATAGCAAACGTTCGTTACAATGGTGCAGCACGACAGACAAGTGGTGGAGCTTCGATTGCAAACTCCGTCACCCACCGTACTCGCCAGACCTTGCCCCTACTGATTTCCATTTTTTCGGAATTTGGATAGCTTTTAGTACGGGAAAAAAATTAACTCTGATGAGGCAGTGAAAAACGCCTTCAAAGAAGTTCCGCGATTCCCGTCGCCGGGAGTTCTATAGCAGAGGCATCATACAACTTCCATTAAAATGACAAAGTGTAATGTAGTCTATGTTTATGTTCTTTTTTCTGAAAAGGTGGGCTAAATAAAGTTGGTAATCTATGTTTTAAAGTAAGTCAGGTCATAGATTTATGTATAATTATGAAGATGGCTGAAGGCTAGCTAGGAGAGAATACCTTTAAGCATTAAGCTCCCCTTACGATTTTGTGGTAAATAAATTAAAAAAAAAAAGATGTGTTTTTACAGTTACTTTTTTCTATTGATAATTTTCTTACATTCATTTATAAATGAGCAAATAATCACAATTAGAAGGCTAAAAAAATATTATTAAATTGTTAAATTTAATATAATTATGATATTGTTTGTTTGTATAGTTCTAAGTTAAAGGCCAATTTTCCTTGTAATCATGAAGTGATATTATTTAAATTTTATATGTGATATATTAACTAAAAAGAAACCCTATTGTCGGTTGTACTTGTACAGATTATGAAATTTTAGTGAAATCTTTAAAAAGTACAACACTTTTGTTGTTTTATCTTTAAAATGGGATGTTAGCGCATGTTTTTACTTAAGTATAATCTTGAAACGAAATTTTAAGTTAGAAAATCTTAACCAAAGTCAATAAAGTCCATACCGACAATCAGGTCCTTTTGCTCAGATAACGTCACATATGTATTCGTTTATTAATAAACCAGCTCTCCTGCATTATGGTTTTATATCATTTTGTAGACACGGGCGCCTCGAATAGGTCGATAAGAATGAATTTTCGTTATGTCAAATGGCTTGGGGGGGCTGCCATCTCCTAGTGGACCGATGGAACAAATGTGTTCTCATATGCCCCCTATTAATTATTCACTCTCCTAAGTTTAATTAAAATCGTTAAGTGGTTATTTTGTGATACACGTTCAGACAGATACATCCAATATGTATTGTTTTGAGCTTTGTATCATTCGTAAAGTAATAATAATAATTAAGAAGAGGGCACATTGGAGCACTTTTGTTCCATAGTTCATATATCTATAATCCGTTCTAATTCTAATAAAATTTACCGAAAACTTTAGCTAACTTTAAATCTAGAGCAAACTTGCAGTCTCCATGGATCAAATTACATGCTTACAAATTGGATTGGAACGAGATAAAGAGATGACAGTATTAAAACTTAATTATTTAATTTTCTATATTGTAGAAAAATGTAATCATGACAATATCGCCTAACTCTAGCTTAGCTGTTGTGGTACAGTCTCGCCTTTATTTATATTGCGATATTTACCAATTAGTTTCGTCATGTATTATTTTGTTATCATGTCAAACGAATGGTGTAATTAGTTGATAATGTTATTTTTGTTTACAGGCAAAAAGTTTATTTAAAAATTGAGGTTGTAGCTGAAAGCAAAGTTATTACACTAATTACTAAATACAAGATGTTGTTTTAATGTCCGATCCCAAATTGATTAATTATAAGAGTATAAAAACCTGTTTTCTCGTGGTAGTAAGTTATCCTACTGGTTGAACCATGAAGGACACTCGCTTCTTTCTCGTAGTCCTACTGCCATATCACTATATGCTCATGAAGATATAAATTTTCCCATCCTGTAGGTTAAAAGGTCTATTGTGTCCTATCGATTTTCTAAACTTTTCGATTTGTACTGTTAGTAGGTATACTTATCAATTTCTCGCTTTTCTACGTTTTACCAGTACCTTGTACGTTTACAGTTTGTTAGACTTATTATTTTCTTATATTCTATTCGCACATTATCGACTTTTTGTTTTAATCGTGGTATTATTTGCAATATTTAGAGATTCGTACATTCAAAAACAATGATTTGTTCCCGAAATCTTTTTTATTTTTTCACTATGAGTCAGATTAAAACTAACACATCTTGCATTGTATTTCTGGCCCTGCATTACAAAATTGTCACATCCCATTTTAATAAGTTTGTTTAGATAGATTGAATACTGTACGCTTTAAGTATGTGATTGCAAGATAAGGTTTATTAAGTTGACATAGAAATAATATCGTTTTTATTTCCCTTAAGTTTTCATAGAAGTTTTGTAAAGACATTTTTATATTTACTTGTTTTTGACTGTACAAACATTCCAGATGCAAATTATTTATAGTTCTGTTTGAGAAAAACACGAAAGGCGAATCAATATTTGTACGACGCAGTCAATATTGTACGAAATTTAATAAAATGTGAATATGTAAACAGTGAAAGCGATAAGTTAATAATGATTTTATCAGAAATATAAAAAGTCGATAAGACGCTAATAGACATTCAAATTGAAATGTTTTGCACGATTATATAATTACTTACAGCGTCATCTAGCGAGCGTGTCATAAACTAATTCGAGTAAGCCGATAATTTCATATCGGCGCGCTGTGTTAATTTTATTTATTCATGCTGTACCGCTATTCGAAGATTATTACTGAGAAGACACCTTCCTTGTCTCTGATCGTTTTTGTACTAACGGACTTACCTTTTGCAGAGTTAATTGCAGTTTCCGTCCCTTTTTTTCGGAATGGCTAAATTCTTGTGGCCCTAATGGCTTTTCATGTCACCGGACATGTATAGTTTAGAGCGAGTGCAGAAGGCGCTCAGCCAGGAGCAGTGTGTGCAGCAACGAGCCTAAGGGCTCCCCTGTTGATAGACCGGCGGAAGGAACGGACTTCGGCTTAGGGCGTTACTTCGGGAGGGAATTGCGAGACGGCGAGAAGCGCCCAGGCACGTGCCGATACCTGGTAAAAGTGTTGACTGAAGGCCGGTGTGTGTCCACGGTGTAGCGCCTCGTCTCCGCTGGCGGGGACGGTGTACAGTCGACCCGCGATAAACCAGCAAATGTTTTGCAAGGCGGTGTCGGATTAACCGATTTGTCGGACTATAGAATATTGCCTCCGAGCCCTTGTAGTCCGGAACTTTTTGAAAAAGAGTACCTTGTAATTCATTCGATACTAAAAGACTTACTTGCTAAAAGATTCGTTGCGATTGAGGCGCTCCAGAATCTCACTTAATTGTTGTGAGTGTTCTGTGCTTCCGTTTTTCGGTTGACGAAGACATTGCGACATACTACGTGAACGCCCTCGCCGTCACTGCAAGAAAACTGACTAAAGGTGGCTACATACGTAACTGCAAGCTTGACAAGTCTGCATGAACAATCTATTTGTACAAGCTTGCACAACTTCCCTATAGGCTACACACTGTACAAGTAGGTAAGGTAGAGCACCATCAATTTTTGCTAGAGCGATGGACGACGATGACGCGCTTGCTTTAGCTGCATTAATTTTAATTTTAAAAAGAAACGAAGCATTTGGTGCAAAGACTGGTTGTTAAAAAGAAAAAGTTATTCTCACATTAATTTATTGAGTGAATTGAAAATATATTCCCGTGATTGGCATAATTATCTACCAATGGATGAACAAACGTATTTGTATCTATTAGCGCTTGTTACACCTTGGATTAAAAAACAGGACACAATCATGAGAGAGGCCATAACACCACATGAGAGATTGACAGCGACTTTACGATTTCTCGCAACAGGAAGGAGCTATGAAGATCTTAAATATTTAACCATTATTACGCCACAAGCTTTAAGTTCCACAATTCCAGAAACATGTCATGCCATATACGAAACACTGAAACAACATTAGGGGGCCATCCATAAATTACGTCACACGAATTTCATGATTTTTGGAGTCCCCCCCCCCGTCCTTGTCACAGGTGGTCACATTTGTGTGACCCCCCACTCTCCTGGTGTGACATCACATATTTAGCAATTTTAAATTTAGACATTAAATTAAAACAATCTTATAATAATATTGATAGAGTTGGTAATATTTTAGTGTTTCGTTAGAGTTGATGTTTAGTTTTCTTACTTTAGATTTATACATGTGACGTCACGAAGCTTATGACTCGTCCCCCCCCCCCCCCCCTTGTCACACTTTGTTGACCCCCTCCTACCCCCTTAACGTGTGACGTAATTTATGGATGACCCCTTATTTGAAGGTATGTATTAAAATAAAACACAAATAATAAGATTATATTTAGTATTGGACCAAACAAACAATTCAAACTAAACAAAAATTAAATCAAATGTCTTTGTAACCGGACAGGAACTTATATTTTCATTCTCAGTACAATCATCGGATGTAAATGAATTTGATTCCGTACTAATAGTTGTATCTACAACTCTATGTATGTATCTAGTTATGTATCTAGTTATGTATCTATGTATGTATCTAGTTATGTATCTATGTATGTATCTAGTTATGTATCTATGTATGTATCTAGTTATGTATCTAGTTATGTATCTATGTATGTATCTAGTTATGTATCTATGTATGTATCTAGTTATGTATCTATGTATGTATCTAGTTATGTATCTAGTTATGTATCTATGTATGTATCTAGTTATGTATCTATGTATGTATCTAGTTATGTATCTATGTATGTATCTAGTTATGTATCTAGTTATGTATCTATGTATGTATCTAGTTATGTATCTATGTATGTATCTAGTTATGTATCTATGTATGTATCTAGTTATGTATCTAGTTATGTATCTATGTATGTATCTAGTTATGTATCTATGTATGTATCTAGTTATGTATCTAGTTATGTATCTATGTATGTATCTAGTTATGTATCTATGTATGTATCTAGTTATGTATCTATGTATGTATCTAGTTATGTATCTAGTTATGTATCTATGTATGTATCTAGTTATGTATCTAGTTATGTATCTATGTATGTATCTAGTTATGTATCTAGTTATGTATCTATGTATGTATCTAGTTATGTATCTATGTATGTATCTAGTTATGTATCTAGTTATGTATCTATGTATGTATCTATGTATGTATCTAGTTATGTATCTATGTATGTATCTAGTTATGTATCTAGTTATGTATCTATGTATGTATCTAGTTATGTATCTATGTATGTATCTAGTTATGTATCTATGTATGTATCTAGTTATGTATCTAGTTATGTATCTATGTATGTATCTAGTTATGTATCTATGTATGTATCTAGTTATGTATCTATGTATGTATCTAGTTATGTATCTAGTTATGTATCTATGTATGTATCTAGTTATGTATCTATGTATGTATCTAGTTATGTATCTATGTATGTATCTAGTTATGTATCTATGTATGTATCTAGTTATGTATCTATGTATGTATCTAGTTATGTATCTATGTATGTATCTAGTTATGTATCTAGTTATGTATCTATGTATGTATCTAGTTATGTATCTATGTATGTATCTAGTTATGTATCTAGTTATGTATCTATGTATGTATCTAGTTATGTATCTATGTATGTATCTAGTTATGTATCTATGTATGTATCTAGTTATGTATCTAGTTATGTATCTATGTATGTATCTAGTTATGTATCTATGTATGTATCTAGTTATGTATCTATGTATGTATCTAGTTATGTATCTATGTATGTATCTAGTTATGTATCTATGTATGTATCTAGTTATGTATCTAGTTATGTATCTATGTATGTATCTAGTTATGTATCTATGTATGTATCTAGTTATGTATCTAGTTATGTATCTATGTATGTATCTAGTTATGTATCTAGTTATGTATCTATGTATGTATCTAGTTATGTATCTATGTATGTATCTAGTTATGTATCTATGTATGTATCTAGTTATGTATCTATGTATGTATCTAGTTATGTATCTATGTATGTATCTAGTTATGTATCTATGTATGTATCTAGTTATGTATCTAGTTATGTATCTATGTATGTATCTAGTTATGTATCTATGTATGTATCTAGTTATGTATCTAGTTATGTATCTATGTATGTATCTAGTTATGTATCTATGTATGTATCTAGTTATGTATCTATGTATGTATCTAGTTATGTATCTAGTTATGTATCTATGTATGTATCTAGTTATGTATCTATGTATGTATCTAGTTATGTATCTATGTATGTATCTAGTTGTTGTATTTGATCCTGGTTCTTCATAATTGAGAGGGACAGAAAACGTCTATTATTAATATTCGGATTACTTGATTCAAAAGAGCTTTTACTAGACAATAATGTGTGAGAAGTATAATTATTTGGATATTGAGGCTGATTGAACGTAGAAAATGAATTGTTGTCATCACGGGTGGAATGTGACACGGTTAACAAATTCATTTCAGCCATAAATAAACCCTCATTTATTATTTTTTCTATCAACATCTCTGAGTTTGAGAAATCTTTGAGTACTATTTTTAATAGTGGAGTGTAGGCTTTCTCGGCCGGTGTCCATATTAACTGAATCTTCCGGGCTACTTGGCCGAGGTCTTCTGGAATCTCTTCTCTTCTCTTTCTTCCAAACGTTTCGTCAACAACTGCGGTTGACATCTTCAGTGGTGACTGCGTCCACTTCGCAACTGAGTTGCGCTCGAAAAGCCGAAGAGATAACATCTCTCTGAAAGTGAACTTTCGGTGTGATGCTGCCTGTCTTTTTGACCTGTCTTTATATCCTTTAGATTTAATACGCCAAACACATGGTTCGTTTTGATAGATTCTAATAAAATCTTCAAATAATTCGCGATTACTAGCCATTGCGCAATACATGCGCCGAACTAGCCACTGAGAGCGCGCGTGCAACTGGCGTACGTATGATTGCGCAAGCTTGTAGCCTGCATACACACGTTTAATCATGCTTGCACAAGTGTGGCTTGTTCAAGCCGCATAAAGAAAATTCTATCAATCTTCATGCCGCTTGTACAAGCAAGATGCTTGCACAAAACTATCATACAGACGCTCAAGTATGCTTGCACAAAATGATTGTTCATGCAGGCTCGTCAAGCTTGCAGTTACGTATGTAGCCACCTTAAGACAGTACGCGTCTATGTGACGCAGCCGCGTGACAAGTTGTAACCTGTTCAATAAAACACTGACGAAGATTTGTCGTTCATAAGTACATAGGTACATATTTGGCATGTCGGATTACAAAGGCCGCCGGATTACCGCGGGTCGACTGTATATGTGTAGTCTTTGAGTGTAGTGTAAGAACCGCATTGGCAGCGTAATTGGGTCGTCGGGGTCGTCTAATACGTGCCGAGGACGACGACGGCAATGAGGAGGGTCATTCCTATAGGCGACATGGGTTAGGCTTTCAACTTCTAGGGGGTTGGGATGGTGAGGAACTCTGTCATAGTAGCATCGGGCGGAGTATTTCACGTGTTTGACGATGGAGGGAAGTTCCAAGTCCTTCTGGAGGTCGACGTTGCGAGAGTACCGTGGGGCAGCCACAGCCTTACGCAGGAATATATTTTGGAGGGTTTGGAGTATTTTAATGTTGGAGGAGGTTGCGTGTGCAAAGACAACGCTAGGGAAGGTCATTATGGGACGTACGCAGGTTTTGTACAATGTCAGCTTATTTGTAAGTGACATTTTACTTTTCCCGCCTATGAGAGGGTTGAAACGACCGAGTACTAACAAGTTTAGACGTAAGGCTATATTTTTGAATTGGTGAAATGTCTATGTATGTTTTTGAATGTAGAGTACGTCGGGTCGGTGTGTAACATTGTGAGGGTAATGGGTTGGCGTCATTGCAGCTATAATGTCAAAGTAGAGTTGGTTAATGAATCTGTCAAGGGGTTTCCGTCCCAACTCAACAATGAGTCGTCGAAGCCCGGCATTTGTTATTGCATGGCCAATTCGCAGTGTTACATCAGGCAGTTAAAAGTCCGCCATTTATTATTGCATGGCCAATTCGCGGTGTTACATCAGGCAGTTAAAAGTCCGCCATTTATTATTGCATGGCCAATTCGCGGTGTTACATCAGGCAGTTAAAAGTCCGCCATTTATTATTGCATGGCCAATTCGCGGTGTTACATCAGGCAGTTAAAAGTCCGCCATTTATTATTGCATGGCCAATTCGCGGTGTTACATCAGGCAGTTAAAAGTCCGCCATTTATTATTGCATGGCCAATTCGCGGTGTTACATCAGGCAGTTAAAAGTCCGCCATTTATTATTGCATGGCCAATTCGCAGTGTTACATCAGGCAGTTAAAAGTCCGCCATTTATTATTGCATGGCCAATTCGCGGTGTTACATCAGGCAGTTAAAAGTCCGCCATTTATTATTGCATGGCCAATTCGCGGTGTTACATCAGGCAGTTAAAAGTCCGCCATTTATTATTGCATGGCCAATTCGCGGTGTTACATCAGGCAGTTAAAAGTCCGCCATTTATTATTGCATGGCCAATTCGCGGTGTTACATCAGGCAGTTAAAAGTCCGCCATTTATTATTGCATGGCCAATTCGCGGTGTTACATCAGGCAGTTAAAAGCCCGCCATTTGTTTTTGCATGGCCAATTCGCAATGTTACATTAGGCAGTTTTAAAAACTAAACTTCGGATGTCAACGACGAATATGAGTTTTGTTTCAAATAAAACACGGCTATTAATTATTTTTGTCTCTTTCCAAATCTATTTCATTCGCCTTTATGATTACTATAATTAAACGTAGCAAATAAACCCTCAACCGCTAAATACGGAAGTCAGCCGCTAGATGGCGTTGTTTCTGCCGCCCTAGAAATGTATGAGAACTGTCAAAAGCAGTACACTATTCGCAGATTATCTATGATAATTGGTATTCTCCTAATATTCCCTCGTAATATAGCTGGAAGACAACGCTTGTCCTTTGAATTTTAAATGGCCTTCCCAGTGGCGAAATATATCTTTTTTAGGAATCATTTTTTTACAATCTGCACATTCATACATTATGTTATTCTCTCGATCCACCATTGTCGTGCCTTTTTCCGCCACCGCGCTTATGAATGGAATTGGCGCGATATTATGACTAGATATACGTGGATTTTTTGGACGAGTGGTTGAAGAGATTTTTGAAGTAATTCGGGCGCTTGAACGGTACTCCATTTTGATTTATTTGTTTCGAGTAATCTGGAAATTGTCAGGACAAGTCATGAATAATGGCTCATTTACACAAGGAGAGTTTCTCGAACATCCATCAAAACCTAGTAAGTATAAACAAGTATTATTATCATCATCTGATCACTTATCATCATGTGAACAGTTGCAGTCGAGAATTGTATGTAGTTTGATCCCTTATGGAAATCGTATACAGTATTCTGGCTCAAACCGTTCGAGAAACTTTCCTTGTGTAAATGAGCCCTAACTGAAGTCAAATTCAGTTAGTGACACTTACTAAAATTTAGTCATCAAAATCGATTTTTTTATTTTACAGACTGACATTATAAACCCACAATAGTAACTTAGATCTTAATCAACATAAAACAGACATATTGAAATTGAAACTATTTGACAATGACATTGCCATTACAAGTTAAGAAGAAAACTTAAATGAGGTCGTATATGTACGACAGTCGGTACTTTATTATATAATTACACATTCAGTCGCGTGCGACGCTGATTTTTTTTTGAAAAAACGATGGCAGACGGTCAAGCCGTAGTTGGTAGGCAATGGATACTGTCCGCCAATGGACATCCGCGATACACACAAACATCGGTTCAGACCTTTGGAGACTCGGGTGTAGATTTGTAAATATTCCATTATTGTTTTTTTTTGTAGGTATCTATTGTATTTAAGTCTAACATCAAGTTGTTTATACACATCACGTTAGTTAGTGTAACCCCAGCATTATTACGAGAAATAAGTAGACATATTCTTTCATCTCACGAAGGCGGGTAATGGTTGTGTTCGTACATGTACATTGTTTTAGTGTGCGTAAACTTGAGAACGCTCAGACCAAGTTTTGGGTCATGGTCATCTCGCACCGAGCGCATAAAAGGCTAGTTACGGCACTGATTGTGGGTTGCCGACGCCGCAGCGTACACTAAAACAATGCACGTGTAGTACGAGCACGACCACTACCAAGTGTAACGCGCCTTCGTGAGATGAAAGAACTATATCTACCTAATATAAACCACAGATCTAGGATTGTAGGGACATCTATAAACAATACATACCAACGTCAATTTAGTGGTGGTGTCGGAAATGTTTAAAAAAGACTCATATCAACGTTATTATTTCGTTTTTTATGTGTACATTAATCTTTTTTTTTTATAAACAATTTGTTATTTCAACTGGATGACAGCCACAGAGCAAAGACGGCAAATACACTCTTGTCAAAGTAAAATAAACTATGTATACGGCCAGCACCAACTGTATTAAAATTTCAGTACCTATATTTTAAAGTAGTCTGACCAGAAAAATACAAAACTTGCTGTGGGGGCGCCACATTTGCTTCTTTCCTAGCTAGTTAGTGTTGTCAGTAGAAGATATTAGTTCTGTTAGTTTTACACATCATAGCGAGGTTTTTTATTTTCTTGGTCAGGCTATACCTGTAGTTATAGCACAGTAACATCTGTTTTGAATATAGATTTAACAAGATCGAACCCTTATTTTTAATTAAAAATATATTTCTGTACATTTACAATATCCACAGACTAAAATATCTGGTGCTAAATGTGGCCGTTTCTAAAAAAAATATATACTAAGCTACACAAATTAAACATAAAAATACTGTGTAAAATGATATTTAATGTAAAATTGAAACTATTTTGTTGATTATTAAATTTACAATAATTACTTTGACTTATTATTTAACAAACACAACAGATGACACAACACTGCCAACTTTCCCGCCAAATTTGAACTGTGGGGTTGGCATCACGCATTTTAATTTGAACGTCTCTGAAAAGTGCTTCGCCAATTCCTCATCAGTCCAATTACAGGATGTAATTATAAATAAACCTGAAACAGGAATGAAGACACTGTTGACTTTTTGGAGGGAACTCGAGAAGTGATAGTCGAGTTTTTATTTGATTATTTATTACAAAAATTGGAGAAATATCTTATTAATTGTATGATGCACCGCCCTTCGTATTTATGTTGAACCAAAGATTGATTGGCAGAGAATGCCACTAGGCATAAGTCCGCTTTATATACAATGTTTCTTTGTGTATTAAATTTAAAAAAAAAAAAAAAAAATTAAAATTGTGTATTGTGGGTTAAGGCTGTGTGGTGTCAGCGGACTATAGGATTTCGGACTATACAACCAACTTATTTTTTAACTCTTAAGTGTCTTAAGAGGCCGGCGTACGAAGCCCACAACTAATATACAATTCGAAGCGAGTGCAAAAATCGGCATAGAATTGCTATCTCTGTTTGACTGACCGCTCAGGCCTCGTGCTTGACGCGATAGCACTACAGTCGTTCAGAATTTGTTATAAATTTGGACGTGTTCCGTAACACCAAGAATGACGAATGAAAATTTAATGTTATTTAAATTTTTATTTGGTAATCCGTAATTTGACAATATATGCTTGAACCATTTTATAAATATTAATGTTTTTAATACGAAACAAATAAGAAGAATACATGTCATTTACGCCGTAAAAACATGCAAAATGCAATTCGCTTACATTTCGTTTTAGATAAGTATTTTGAATCAAAAAAGAAGCAGGAACCTAGATAAATGCTATCCGAATCCCAATAATATCATAATATGGTGGAAATAGGTACTAATTATAAATTATTTTGGTATTGCGTTTGTATGGGCAACTCATCCTCCGGAGGCCTCTTAAAGGGTGACTAAGAGATAACAAAGTCGCTACTACCAGCGTTGAGGAACTACACCTTTAAAAGAGTGGACTCGCCAACCCGCTAGGTCAGCGTGGCCTTTTAAGTTCATACATCCCCCGTGGAGAAGACAATGTGCATGAGGAAGCCCACACGGGCCACGGCACACAATGATAGATAGATAGAAATTTTTATTTCATACACACAAGTGATCGCATTAACGTGACAATGTCTTATTCTAAAAATTAATTTAACATAGTTATGCAAACAAAAAAATTAAATTAATATAAGACGATAAAAACTGCGAGGTCCCTTGTGGTGTGGAAAGGGTATCAGCGTCTCAGCACAAGCTGTATACCGTACAAAACAGCATACAGCGCTGATTTTCAGACGGAACCAAGACACGTGAATCGAGTGTAACAGTGCTGTGCGCCGTTGAACATAATTCTTGGGCCTATAGGGTGTGTAGATTAATGTGAAATTATAATTATGAGAGTGAGTGGTCATCTCTATTTTAAATATTGTAATGAAATATGTACATAACATATTTCATTACAATATTTAAAATAGAGAAGACAAACACCTATATAGAGATATAAATAATATATATGTATAGATAAATATATTTACTTCTATGCTGCAATATATATATATAATATATTTTATTATTTATAATAAAATATATTTATAATGCTAGTGATAATTAAATAAAAAAATAAGATTACGTTTTTCGTGTGGTTCCAAGGAGTCCACTTATGTCCTCAGTAAACCCACCATCATTTTACTGAGTGACTCCTGAATTACTTCTACAGGACCAGACATTGACAAGACACGTTTTAGACTTAGATATTGTTTATTTCGAAGAAAACGACACTGACATAATGTGTTATAATATTGCAATATTGCCATATATGAAAAGAAAAATCCCATGCCCTTACAGTAAAAAGAAAGAAAAACTAGCGGTAAAAAATATATCTTTTTTTTTTCATTTGTTCGGAGCGGGAGGATGCATGATGTATTCCCTCTACAGGAGGTTCCCAGTTTCACCACCCTTTCTTTTTTCTCTTCCCACAAAAACAGTGTCACGAACAGACTTGACAAATGGCTTCCAGGAGAAGAGACATGGCGACACCTGAAACACCAGGTAGCACAAGATACCAGCAGTATCTATAGCAGTAGAGTAGCTGCTCGCCTATTACACAATAATGATTGTAATACTATTTCTTTCACATTCAACTTTCTATGCCGCATGTGATAGACATACATACCATTATTTTCCAGAATAGCAGCTACTTGACTAATATATTTTAACCTCTGTTCTCTGGGATTGTCCGGGTTTAAACTGATGGCGTCATAAGTTCCTTTGTCGTGAACTAGGCTAAATTTACTTCCTAGAGACTTTGTGTTGTCATTTATGATATCGAATATCTGTAACAGTAGATGAAATGATTAAGCGCTGTTATCACTAATAGCAATCTCTGCCAGATAACGTTTGAGTGGAGATAATAAATATTTTGATCATGGGTAGATGGTGTACAACCAGACCCTTTAGTAGCCACTGTTGGATACAAGCCACCTCATGCCTAAGGGATGTAAAGCCTTAAAACGTCACACTGGCCAAGCGGGTTGGAGAGTACTCTTTTAGAGCTGGTGTAGTTCCTCAATGCATATGGAAGTGGCTTTGTTATCTCTTAGTCGTCTTTTAAGACAGCCGCGGGACGAGATGGGATGGGATGGCGCTATGCTAATGCTGGCACACTCAATAATAGTACATATTATATATATATTGGAATAAGGCATTTAGAATAATCATACATATTTAGCTGGAGTAGAAGTCTTTGATTTGAGACCATCCAGAAAGTACAGTGTGAGCTGCGCGTTGGCTATGTAGACCATAACTTGAAGTTTGCTGGTAGTAGCTACATCAGACGAGCCGAAAACCATCCGCAGCACTTTTTGGGGGGAACTCGAGAAGAGAAGTTAAGTTATTGTTTGATTAGTATAAAAATTGTGTATTGTGGTTTAATAGTGATAGTTTGTTAAACTTCAAAGTGTTTTTTGGGCGCAATGTTCGTGATAGTCGAATAAAACTAAAACTGCGTTTATCGTGTGCTTCCAAGGAGTCCTCTTCTGTCATCAACCTACCATCGCTTTACTGGGCGACTCCCGACTTACTTTTTTTATAGAAAAAAGGCGGCAGAGGAGCATACAGTCCATCTGATGGTAAGTGGATACTGTCGTCCATAGACATCTACGATACATGCCAACATCAGTGCAGAATGACAAACGTTGGCACAGAAAATGGGGAGGGATAGGATGGGATGGGAATGGGCTCTGGCATACCTCACTCACTACTGAAACACGTACGTACATTGGGGAAATATGATAAAGTAGGAAATGTAGTAAATTTCAAGGTAGTCTTTTCTATGAGAGAGGGGTAACGTGGCCAGTCTCCCCCCTACAATCCTCGCCCTCCTTTCCCTAAATTTTTAAAATTGTTTACTGTGAAGAAAACTTGGCGATGGCAGAGCAGCGTACTAATTGCACTATGCCATATACGAAAAGAAAAAAAAATCTGATGGCTTATATCCAACAGTGGAGAGACAGGTTGAAGGTCTGGTATTTACCTGATATCTAATGAAAGGAAACTTCTCCTTAGAGACCTTCTCGGCTAAAGCTATAGCATCTTTGCAGTAGTCTATACCTAGTAGATTTGTGAAACCCTCAGATGCTAACCCTACCAGAGTATATCCATTGCCACAACCTGAAATAAAAAAAATACAGATAGAATAAATAAATTAAATAAAATTGATAAATCAAACAATTTGTTGACGTGGGGATCAACGGGGGTTGTAGAGGTGAAAATAAAGAAAACTCCACTATTCCACACAACTCCCGGTTGCAGGGGTACAGGCAATCGGCTACGAACTCACATTCAGGCAGGGGTTCCTTCCACTAATTACTTTTACATATTGAAGTCCGACTGTAACGGGATTTTTTTTGGAATGGCTAAATTCTTGTGGGCCTGATGACTTTTCAAGAGTCACCGGACATGTATGGGTTAGGGCGAGTGCGAAAGGCGCTCAGTCAGGAGCAAAGAGTATGTGCAGCAATGAGCCTAAGGGCTCCCCCGCCGGTAGACCGGCGGATGGAACAGATCACGGCTTAGGGCGTTGCTTTGGAAAAGTACTGCGGGATGGCGATTCGATGAGAAGCGCTTAGGCACTGTGACGGGAGTGTCGGACTGCCGATATTTATTAAGTGTTGCCAAGCGATCCCCCCTTCCCTGGGGACTTTATTACGATTCGCTTCTCCGTAGTTTTACATAGGTTACAAGTTGTCAACCATGTACCTCTACATATCTGTTAATTATAGTCTTGTACACTAATTCCAACTATTTTCTTATTCTAATTCTTGTTTTCAAGATTCCATTAACTCACTCCTTTTGCGAGTAGCAAGTAGGGTGACGAGAGGCCCAAAGAGGGCCTGGAAGCGTGTGTGCCACGGCGGCGTCACTCTCTGTCTCTTTCTATCTATTTTGTTACTTTATGTTGTTAATAATTTGTTATCCCTTTCCCTTATTTCTAGAACAAAACACGCGGCAAGTTTTTATTTGTTCCTAGACTATGCTTAAGACCTAACTTAAAATAAAAATAAATGTTAAGTGTAAAGGACATAATAAATATTAACCAAATATTGAATACTCATTAAATAAAGGAGCACATTAAATACACATAAAATATGACACTACAACACTCTTTGTATGCTCAGTACAGCAAAAGTGCTCCCTCCAGATACAGATACACTTTGCCTAAGCACATTTAGACAACCCCTAGTTCTCCTATACTCGGAAGATTAGTACACATGCATCCAACATATCACTATGTTATTATTGAAAATCAATTACATATGTATCTAATTTTTTAGTTTAATTAGTAAATGATGTACAGTTTATTTTAATGTTAGGCGGGTACTTAACTTTAGAATTTACTTTAACCAATGAGGAACATACTGATTCAATTAAAAAAAAATATTTATAGCACTATCTTAAATTGAACTAACAAATTACATACCTACTAATTTTACAAGTGTGCTTGTAAATTTACAAGATTAGGTACTATTCATAATCGGTATACTATTAATTCATAATTTACTAGGTATTCATAATCATATTCGTGAATAGTGGGGCACATAATTCATATTTGTATTGGCAAATAGTGGGGCACATTGTTTGTATTCATATTTGTTTGCAAATAGGGGGCACATTGCTTGTATTCATATTTGTGGTTGCATATAGTGGGGCACATTGCTTGTATTCATATTTGTGGTTGCATATAGTGGGGCACATCGCTGGTATTCATATTTGTGTTTGCAAATAGTGGGATAAATTGTTTGTATTCATATTTATGTTTGCAAATAGTGGGGCACATTGTTTGTATTCATATTTGTGTTTGAAAATAGTGGGGCACATTGTTTGTATTCATATTTGTGTTTGCAAATAGCGGGGCACATTATTCATATTTGTAGTCGTGAATAGTGAGTCCTTGCTATAGTTAAATAAAAATTATTTGCACACTAGAGACAATTTCTTTAGTGAAATTTTAGTCTGTCTGTCTGAACGAACATCACGTAAAAACCAAGACAGATTGCAATGAAACTCAACATCTTTATAACTTAAGTGCCAGGTTAATATTTATGGTACATTTAATGTATATCAATTATGACGACGACCAAGACGACCAATTGACACAGTTAGCTTTTCCCCTGCCTGTTGTGCATTCCTGGTCAGACATTCATGTGCTCAAAGACAAATGTTTGTTCAGATCTAGGTTTGTCTTTGTGTGTGTCTCAAGAGCAATGCCATAGCGAATCCTAGTGTGGGTCATTGAGTGTGGCGTTATTTATTTATTATAGAGTTCCTACAGGAATTAAGCTTAGCAAACACTAATGTCTACATGCACAAAATCATTGGCACTGCCAGATTTAGTAAAAGTATCATACCTAAATCAACCACAGCACTATCTTTCTTTATCCCATAGTCAGTTATCCACATAATAACCCTATCAGCACTCTCTTCACCGAACCAAACATCTCCCATATCACCATGGTCATCAAAATTCTTTACTTCTTTTTTATATGTTTCCTGCCAATATGTGCGGGTTCCAAGTTCTGAGGAATCAAGTTCTATGACTTCCATTACCTGGCGAATTAGTAAAAAAAACTGCATAAAAAAAGAAAGATTTAGTTAGTACAGTCAGCAACGGATCAATTCTAAAAGGTACGTTAACATACTAACAATAAGAGGTAGAATCGAATGGTTTTGGGTATATTAGAGACTTGCTGACTGTACGGTGCATCAACATACTTACAAATTGTAAGTGTAAAACTTACAGTATAAAAACGAAATGTAATTTGGTATAGAATGGATTTTAAGAAAATAATAAATAGATTATTTTAATTACTTTCACAGAACTTAATGTTAATCTGAGTTAATTTATTGAAGAAATTCGCAAATAAAATTATGGGAGGGATACATGAAAACAACCGTAAATGAAATCATTATTCATTATCCTTTGACAATACTTGTGAATGTCACATATTGGTCTTTTTGATAAACCGAAACGAAAATCTTACCAAATTAATATATTCTAATAAATAAAATAGTCAATTAATATGTTTCACAAAGACTTGCACCTGAAATATTTAACAAGACATAAACTTATTCTGTATTAAAAACTTTCGTTTATAAAATTATAACTTTATAAGTTATTATTAAACACATTACCATATTTATAAATGTAGAATAACGAAACGTTAATGACGTTTGACTACAGTGTTACTAAATAATACATATTATTTTACTAAGGTTTTATTAACTACTAACCGGAAACTACAATTAATACAATTATACTACGAGGGGCGTTCA
The DNA here is from genome assembly GCA_914767545.1 of Sesia apiformis. Classification (NCBI taxonomy): domain Eukaryota; kingdom Metazoa; phylum Arthropoda; class Insecta; order Lepidoptera; family Sesiidae; genus Sesia; species Sesia apiformis. The sequence continues at coordinate 2,059,255 of OU611977.1, read as the reverse complement.
ATGTATTCTCGGTATCGGGGTGATATACTAATGATGAGGGTAATTAAATTATCTCATTAGTTAAAGACACTCTTTGAGGGTATAAATATAAAATTTAATTTAATTGTCGCCATTAATATTCGTGATATCATTACGAAAAGGCAACTAGGATGACTGATACGACAATGTTGAAAAAAATCGAGCATCGCGCTGTGATAAAATTCCTTACAAAACAAGGAAAGGCTCAAAAAGTTATTCACGAAGAAATGGTGGCTGTTTACCAAGATTCTGCTCCTTCATTATCTACTATTCAAAAGTGGTCTAGTGAATTCAAACGGGGTAGAGAAAGTATTGAAGACGACCCCCGTGCCGGTGAGCCGGTTAGTGCCGCTACTGAAGAAAATGTCAAAATCGTTGAGAAACTTGTACTAGAAGATGCCCGTGTGAGAGTGAAAACATTAGCAGAAAGGACTAAACTATCCGTGGGTACCATTCACACTATCCTTCATGAGCATCTGAATCTGTCAAAGGTCAGTGCAAGATGGGTGCCGCGAATGCTCACGGCGCTTCAGAAACAAGTGCGAGTTGAGTGTTGCAAGGGGTTTTTGGAGCTCTGTGGTGAAAATCCGCATAGCATTTTCGACCGAATCGTTACCGGTGATGAAACGTGGGTTCATCACTATGATCCTGAGAGCAAGCAAGAGTCCATGCAGTGGCATAAAAAAGGAACAGACACACCGAAGAAGCTTAAAGTTACCCCATCCGCCGGATAGCTCATGGCCACAGTGTTTTGTGATTCTGAGGGAATCTTACTGATTGAGTAGGTACACAAAAAAAGGTCAAAGTATTAATGCCGCATCTTACGGAAACACCCTACGTAATTTAAAGGAGGCAATAAAAGAAAAAAGACGCGGAAAATTGACCGCAGGTGTACTGCTTCTTCACGATAACGCGCAGGTTCACAAAGGGCGCGCTGCCTAGGCTGCTGTGCGGGATTGCGGGTTTGAAGAAATCAATCATCCACCCTACAGCCCGGACCTAGCCCTTAGTGATTACTTTCTGTTCCCCAACCTTAAGAAAGATCTTCGAGGTAAGCATTTCTCCGATGATGAAAAGTTGAAGGCGGCAATTAATGAACATTTTTCAGACAAGGAAGAAAAATATTTTTCAGAGAATATTGAAAAGTTACTTTCTCGTTCAAATAAGTGTATTGAGGTGATGGGGGACTACATTGAAAAATAAATTTTATTCAGAATTTTCTGTTTTTTCTTACATGCCTATACCAAGAATACATTGAACGCCCCTCGTAACTACAGCAATCTTAGGGACTTACCAGAATGCCAATATCCTTTGCCTTGGTATGAGTCTCAGATGTTCTTATGGTAAGAATGTCGACTAATTAGGATCCCATGGCCTATCCTGTCTCGCGAGCGTGGGCCGGTTTTCACGTCATGCCTCTCTTAACTCTTTAATTATCATTTATTTATTTATTATTATCTAGTAAAATATTAAATAAGCAGTTATTTAATTATTTTATGTGTTATATTCGATGTAGAATGTCTATTTGGAAATAATACTGTTTTAACAACTTGTGTGATATTTTAGTGTACAGTAGAACTCCAATTATCCGAACTCCGACTATCCGAATCGCTGATTATCCGAATCGATTTCAGGAAGAAAAAAAAAAAACAACGCAAATACATAACACAACGCTAAAATAATATGTATGTATAACGCAAAATAATGATTTGGTCTACGTGCGCTATTGTCCTTCCCTCCACGAAGCTAGTGTAGGCGCTGTGCAAACATTAGGTATACATGGGGGATGAAACACCGTCTCATAATGCATTTCATTCAATCACCAATTAAAAATGCTTACAGTACCAAAAATAAGCTCTTTTTCTTTAAAATACATATGTAATATATACCTTTTTTTTTGAAAAAACTCCAATTATCCGAATTTTTGATTATCCGAATGGGGTCCGGTCCCAATTGATTCGGATAATTGGAGTTCTACTGTATATTGGGAGAGTTTTGTGGTATTTAAATAAGATTGAATGATTTTTATGTGTCGGTTGAATTTTTGGTTGATAGTTGATGATAGTTTTCAACATATACTCGTATTTTAGCCGTTCATTAAACATTTGTTATACATATTATATGCATTTATATTTTAGTTATTGTAATATGATAAATTTTTAATTCCATTAGTAGATTTGTATTAAGTTATGGCGACACTGTTACCTAACTGTCGTCTGACCTCACCTACTTCTGGAGTAAAAAAAACCTACACATACAGTCTCAGCTCGCGGTGTAGTTATTGGTGTATTTTTTTATTTCATAAATAAATTAATATCATCTGATTGAAAAGACGGCCTACAATAACCATTCCATGAAATAAACTCGCCGTTTATAGACTTCCAAATATTAAAAACAGGCTGCATAATTATAAACTATCGTTGTTAAAACTGGGAATAATAAATTGATTCATCAATCAATATTTTTGTCACATATTTTGCAAATAATTACGTGTGGTTACGTTTACAACATTGTAGTAAATAAAATAAACTTTTCCGTGGTTTTAGCAGTGTTTTTAAGTTGTTTTATTCTATAACGTTAAACCATTTGACCTATTCAGTTATTTTTACGTAATAAAAACAAGTTTTTCCGATTTCAACTAGCGGTGGAAGGGCGGAAAGTGATGACCGACGTTGTAAGTAATCATTTCTTTTACTATTTACAATAAGAAATAGGTTTTACGGTCTGTTGGTCCAATGGAGGTCGCATTTGCGCAAAAAAATATTACTAACTGGACTTCGCTCGCGTAAATACAGTTTTAATTACTTTGAAAATAATGCGACTTGTATAAGATTTAAAGTTGCACAATGTGCTAAGACTACGAAATTAACTGATAAAGATAAAAATCTGATAACTGATGATACTGATAACTGATAAAAAATGATAAAATAAATGTGTAACTAACTAAGCGATGAAACTGAAATCTTGCACGAAAAATTTTGTATTTGTGTTAGTATTAGATGATTTTACAAGGTGATTGGACCGCTACTAAAATATTGTATAAAATACAAGTAAAAAATTCAAAATTTTTTTAAGCCTTGTAGATTGCATAAATTGAGTCAAATGGTGTGAAAAAACAAAAATGTCATATTTGCCGCTTGGACTACTGTTTGTTCAGGTCTGGCTGATGTGTTTGTCTTTGTATGAGTCTGGACACAAAACTCATTGAATGTGGCATTAAAAAAAACTAGTAAAAAATTGGTCCTATTGATTCTATTGATCCTATAGGAGCTATAGCACCTGCGTCCCACAGGTAACCAATATTATAATAATGTATAGAGTGTCAGGCTTAACTTTGGAGTAGTTTTACTTGAAAAAATAAATGGAAGTGGCACACAACAAACATTAAACAATCAAATGTCCAATTGGGAATTGAATCGGGGACTTTACACTGCAATGGTATGCACACACATACCAAAGTCATGCCTGTACATGAAATATTTTTTGAAAACATCATTACAGTGTACAACACCATGAAAGATACAAGATTTTTTTTAACTCTGTCTGGTTATCTATCTGTCTCAATATGCATCACACAAAAACCGCCGGATAAGTTTTAATTAAACTTACCATAATTATAACATGGTTATAACTTATATCCTGGGTTAATATTTAATGTACTTTTTATCTAGATCAATAATTGATCGTAATAATTATTGTAAACTTCCCTCGTGAATTAAGCTCTTAACATCTATGTGCACAAAGTTGTCGGCAATGCTAGTAGTTTATGAATTTCTTACTAACTTTGCCTACAGTGTCATATTCCGAAAGTGAAGTGGATAAAATGAAGCTGGACCTTATCTCCACCTCCTATCCCTATATAATTTTTTTACATTGAACCGTGTAGTCAACAAGTGGAACCCGTTGCCAGTAAATGTTATAAGTGCAGATTTGGTGATCCAGTTCAAGAGCCGGCTGGACAGATACTGTGCTAAACAGATGCACAGTGACATAAACCAGATTGAATGCATCAGCGTACACAGCTTAGCCTATTGCAGCCATAATAATAATATGGTGAATAAAAAAATATATTGTAATACTCAATGTACTCAAAAGGTTGCAGATTTCTCTTTGTCGACCACAAATATATTGTAGACTTGCCTTGTTATATCATTCTTGTATCATCTTTTTATTTACATGTTAACATTGTCATTGATAAAAATTATTATCAGTTATGTAAACAATGATAGCAAATGTTAAGACAGATTTTGAAGAAATATACCTATTTCAGAGATTAACTATTTACCTTGATGGGATAAATAGTTTTCTTTAGACGGCTGTTTAAAGTCGATTTGTTAAAAAACACCTGGCATCGATGGAATTCCTAAGAGTAATAATTCCTAATAAGGTGTTTAAAAGCCTCCCGATCAACTTGATTGCACTTCTTGTGGCTATTTACAATGCCGCAATGAAACATCATCTCTTTCCAGCAGCTTGGAAAGAAGCCGTCTTTATCAGCATCCCAAAACCGGGTAAACACCACTCGGAACACTAGTTATAGACCTACTAGCCTATTGAATACAATGGCTAAAATCTACGAAAGAATTCTCCTTTCTCACTTACTGAGTCACTCAAACTCAACTCAAAAGTAATTAGCTCTGAAGCCAAACTATTCATCAATGAGTAGGCTTTTTGAGTACTTTTGTGTCCAACAGGTGCACCAAATAACGGACCACATCCTCACAGGTCTCAACCAAAGGAGACAAAACCCTAGCTGTCTTCGACTTAGCGAAGGCCTTTGATGAGGTCTGCCACAACTGTTTAATCTATAAACTGTACCAACTCGAGGTGCCTAAAAGTCTCATTCTCATCATTCGAGACTACCTCACCAATCGCATCTTTCGCTACTGAGTTGAAGGCACTTTGTCCAGTTTCCGCCCAATCAGAGCTGAAATCCCTCAGGGCTCCGTTCTAGCACCCACGCTCTACTCCCTCTACACCAATGACATTCCCCACTCCCCTGGAGTAGAGCTTGCTCTCTTTGTGGATGACACCACTCTCTACGCCTCGGATAGGAATATACGGCGTATCTCTCTACGCCTTCATCGCGCAGTCACTGTCCTAGGCGAGTGGTCTGTGAGGTGGAGGATTGAGGTCAATCCTGAGAAAAGTGCACCCATGTGCTTCGGTTTTCCCATGGGTGGCATTAGTAGCTCTAGGCCTCGTCTTTCCTCATTCCCGATATCCTTTTTCGGTCAAACTATCCCTTGGACTAGGAAGACCAAATATATCGGAGTCACTAGACCATTGAGAACACCTTCCTAGAACACATAAAAACTGCCCGAAACCGAGCCGCCTTTGTACTCGGTCGCCTCAATCCTCTCATAGGCGGGAGAAGTAAACTGTCGCTTAGAAATAAGCTGACATTGTACAAATCTGCGTACGTCCTATAATGACCTTCGCTAGCGTCGTCTTTGCACACTTGCTCCTCCAACATTAAAATACTGCAAACCCTCCAAAATAGATTCGTGCGTAAGGCCGTGGCTGCTCTATGGTACTCTCGCAATGTCGACCTTCACAAGGACCTGGAACTTCCGTCCATCGTCAAATATGTGAAACGACGCTACTACGACAGAGTTCCTCAACATCCGAACCACCTAGTAGTTGACAGCCTAACCTATGTCCTCGATAGGTATGACCGGTTATGACCCTCCCCGTTGTCGCCGTCGTCGCCGTCGTCGTCGTCCTCGGCACGTCTTTGACGATCCCGACGACCCAATTACTGCTGCCAATGCGGTTCTTACACTACACTCACAGGTTACACATTTCACCGTCCTCGTCGGCGGAGACGAGCACGTCACCCATGCTACACTGTCCTTCAGCCAACACTTTTACCAGGTATCGGCACGTGCCTGTTTGCTGTTCACCGTCTCGCGATCCCGCGGTACCCTTCCAAGCAATGCCCTAAGCCGAGAGCCCTTAGGCTCGTTGTTGCACACACTCTTTGCTCCTGGCTGAGCGCCTTCTGTGTTCGCCCTAACCCATACATGTCCGGTAACTCTTGAAAGGCCATTAGATAGCCACAAGAATATAGCCATTCCGAAGTGTTGTATGTGTTTCGTTAAAATGGATAAATTGGAATATCCTGCCGTCATAAAATTCTTTGTTTTGGACGGTTTATCGTCAACAGGAATTCATCCAAAGTTGGTAAAGGTCTGCTCCTTCGTTTTCAACTGTGAAGAAATGGGCGACTGAGTTTAAACGTGGTCGTACATCTCTTGAAGGTGATCCACGTGAATGACGGCCAATAACTGCAACCACTGATGAAAATATCGAGAAGGTACAAAATATGGTTCTGGGCGAACGACGTTTAAAGGTGTATGTGAGCCAGCTAAGGCTGTAGGCATCTCAGAAGAAAGGGTACAGTACATTTTACATGAAGAACTAGGTATGAGAAAGATTTCAGCAATGTGGGTGCCACATTAGTTAACACTGATCAAAAACAAACGAGAATAATGAATTTGTCAGCAATGTTTTGGACTGTTTTAAAAAGAATCCAACTGATTTTATGCGCCGACTTGTTACACTATGAATGATACGTGGGTCCACCACGGTACGCCTGAAACAGCAGTCAAGGCAGTGGGTGGATGATGGTGACTGCATTAAAAAGCGAAACTAATTTACATTAGGAAATGTGATATAAATATAGAAAAAGGAAAATCCGCGGATAACACTGCGCGGGACGCAGTGTAATAAAGCTATTTATTAATTCCTTGGTAACTAATTTGTAATTAAAATCGGTTTCTGTAGCTAGGCTAGCTAGGTACCTCCTATAAAATACGACTGAGGGCTATGGTCGCCACGACCAGAATGCCTATGTAACAAATCGTCTAATTCGCCCCTTGTCCAATTAGCAAAACGTTCAACTCTCCAAAGACCTAGATATATAGGCACAAAAATAATTAATTAACTATATTATGCAATATACAATTTGGCTGGATATACCTAATAAGCTGTTGTAATGAAAATCATCCAACCAATAATTCTTCAGAGTTGTGACACCGTACGTTTGCGCGTGTGAAGCCAAAATCTACTTTTTTTTCCTATTTCTACATGTCTTTAATAAGAAGTGAATGGGTAACGTCATAAATAATTTGAAGGTAGCCTTGGTGATGGGAACTAACAAAAGCTGGTAAATGAAGATATAGCACCCTTTGATTTAAAAAGTATAACAAGTATAACAAGAATATTGATTAAAATCCTACATCCCAATTTTCCAGCTTCTTTAGTTTCCAATATTAGAAAATTCATGTTTAATTTGTTTTGCTATAGCCATTGTTATTGTTTTTAAATAAGAAAACGATAAATTAATATGCTTTTTAATATTTCCGTCATCCATTGCTCAAGTTGCGAGTTAGACGTTATGATTGTGCTAATTAGGCCTTCAATTAGCATCGCTACATACCATAGTTGTAATTACCAAAACTAAATAGTTTGACTAATTAGTTTTGGCTAATTAACTACGACATGGGGCTCTTCAAGAGAGCTGTGAACAGGATTCTGCAAGGCCGGCAGCAAGGGCAAGGGGGCCCGCAAGCCCCCCGTTGCGTCATGTGGTCCGCCCGCTCGTCTACCATTCCGCAGCAGGACGCTATCATCGCTAATCATTTACTATATATAATCATTACTATTTACTAATCATTTTACGAAACATCCACTGAACATTATAATCAAAAGAAAATCAGATATAAACTAATTAAGTCTAAGTACCTACTTAAATCTTATAACACTTTTTAATTACCATTTTTACTTCACTATAATCATTTTAATCACTATTTTAACATAAATAGGTGTGCTTATCTTAATTGGAGTTTTGTATTATGTATGTACTACTTCTCTTTCTCTCAGCCTTTAAAGTCCCACTGGCATGGCACAGGCCCCTAATAATGCGGGGGGGGGGGGGGGGGGGGGGGGGGGGGGCTTCGGGCCATAATCCACTACGCGAGCCCGGTGCATGTATACATAACTCCAGATTTATTTTTTATTTCACGAGCATGCGAGTTTCCACGCAATGTTTTCCTTCACCGCCGAGCTAGTGAAGTTTTTTTTTTTAAAAACAGCCTCTTTGTTACGGACCGAGGGTTTGAATTCCCGATCATACGATTGTGAGTCGAGTATAGATACTCCTAGGCTATTACCGCTCTATTATATATGTACTAAGGTAGAATTTCATATAAATATAACAAAACATGTAACAGTCTTTTGATCGTCCACTGCTGCTGGTCTCCTCATGCTACTGAGAGTTCACCATTGTTCCACCAAGACTGTATCCATTCTACAAAAAAACCTAGTTATTTATTCTTGTCTATAGATAGCATATATAAGTAGGTATTATTTAATCGCAGGAACAATAGAACCATTGTGATGATATATGTTATTGTAAATATTAATGATTCATTACTACTGCTATTAAATTCTATATAATTAATACCGGGTACGATTGTATACAAAAACAAAGGTAGATAAATGCGTCCCTGTGTAGCAGACACTTGATTATAACGTCGCTAGTTGAAGAACTATCGGCCGTCTCTCACTTACCATACACCTATAATCTGTTCAAGTTAAGGGTGTAGATTGTTGGCCTGAGATCTCGATTTCGAGCGACCGCAGCGCCAAAGTTTAATGTAACATCCGACGGGGCGGATGAATGACCTAGAGAGCGCGATTTTCAAAATGTTTTGCAACAAACGTTCCACGTTGAGAAATTGTTATTGAACTTGAATATTTACAGCATAACAATAACGTTGAATTTTTGGAAACTAGCTGTTGATGTTTTTTAATAGATTAATAAGAGTAGTTGAGACACAATTTTTATGTTTTTCTATCATTTGACATCTGACATTTTTGTATTCTACTTACCTAAAATTCCAACTATTTATTTATTTGTAATTTCACTACCAAAATTTATTCTAATTCGTAAAATATTCATTCAATAAAATAATTGCAAATTCAGTAGGAAGTGTGTTTATCTCTACGCAAGGAAATGTGCCTATTGCGTAAACTCAAATACTTACTTTTTGTTTACGATCACCTCGTCGATATCTAAAAAAAATCCTAGGGTTTTAAAAAAAATGTCAATAAATGAAACACAAGTATAAAAATGATTTATTTACTACACAATAACAAATATGAGTCGCCATTACTCGCTATCTCAAAAGCGTGCTAGGGTTGTACAAAAATTAGTAAATAATTCATTTATTTACTAATTTTAACAGAAGTTTGTAAATTATTAATATACTAATTAAAAGTATGTAATTAAACAATAACGAAATATGAGTTCAAAATTCTAATGGTTTTTCATTCGATTACGGATCAAGTTCTGATTTCTGCTAATTTGATGATAAAATCAATGGCTATCACAAAACCTATCAGAATGAAAACGTTACCAGCTGCCCGATTCACGTAAGTAATAAAAACCGTAGCGCCGTGACGTCACTTCGTTTTTTGCAAATTTAGCCCTTTTAACCGACTTAAAAAAAGGAGAATTCTCAATTCGCTGTATTTTTTAACCAATTTTTATGATTCTTTACACCAGGTAACTCAGAAATTGTATAGTAATTGAGCTATTGGAAGATTTATGACAATCCAAGACTAGATAAGTAAGTGCGTTTAAAACAGAAAACCAAAAGGCGATTTCTAAGTTCCTAAGTTAAAACGACTTTTGGACTGGCGTGTTTACGTGAATCGACTGGCTGGGTAGTTAAGTTACCTGTATCTTTCAAAATCATTAGGCGTTCTTCTCTTTCATAACACGTAAAGCTCTTTCTTTCCTCTCTTTCATAGCCTCTATGATACTGGGCGCGTCACGAATGGGCATGCTTCGTGACTGCCGAGGATCAACTAATTCTGGAAGTAGGCAATCGTAATAAAACCTAACTAATTTCATCTCCATTTTCTCCTCCCAAAATTTGTCGTCCTTTTCTATAATATAAACTTTCATAGGTACAGTAGCACCAAACCAGATGCCAAGCATGCAAACGTTTCTTTTAGTAATATGTACCTGTCCCTGAATTTGGAAATACCAGTTATGATTTTTATTTATGACATAACCCTTGGAAGCCTTGTCCTTAACCCAAAAGGTATGTTTGGCCATTGCTTCATCAAGAGTCATGCCAGCTAAAGAATGTGGGCACTTAATTTCAATTAAACCGTTTGCATAAATGCCATCTGGTGTAGTACCAAGAAATTCATATTGATCGTCGACGAACAAACCGCAACCTTGTATACTAATATTCTCTTGAATTTCTAACTGTTTAATTGCGGTTTCTTCGTTTTCGATACCGTACCGTACAGCAGGCAAACTGGAGATATTACTACCATAAACGATTTTACGAACAAGAACAGCACAACTTGTGCTCTCTCGTTTTTTACAAACTTCCCCGAACGATGATGAGGTTAGTAATTTTCTCCTTGTACTCATCCACTCAGAACTACTTCTTTGCAAATGGGTCGACCTTTCAAGCTCCTCTCTTTCAGCACAAGACAACTTTAAATCTGCTAAAAAAGATGACTTGGCTTTCTCATATAATTCTGGACTCAGATCAGGTTTTTCGCAGTTTGGTCCATAGTGAGCGTCTTTCGATACAGCGCTGTGGCTCTTTTTCAATCTTAATTTAGGTTTAGCAATTAAACGGATTCTACGATTACAATTTTCCACTTTCGCGATCAAAGGATTAGGACTAGATTTAAATATTACTTCATGAGTTTTACTATGAATCGATCCTGTATTAAAAGACACAACAGCAGCTGCGCATCGGCCCGCATAAGAACCACGGGAAGAATAATTTACACGCTTACCCCCTACTAATTTGGCAATCACTGCGTTAAAACTTTCAACTATATTACTTGTACAATTATGAATTAAACTTCTAGAATGATATGACAGTCTTTTACTTAAAATGTGTACCGCGTCCATTAATCCGCATCCAACAATTGCTGGAAGCAACCCAACAGGTTCTATTCGACGAGTATCAGGTCTACAGAAATACTCCTTGCAATATTGGTGATTACCAAATACGTGTTGTGGACCATTTAGGATATCTTCACTAAGATTTTTTATTTTTTCTTCGAGTGACTGATTTTGATCGCCCCAATATTTAATAGCGCATTTTACACCCGTTCTTAAACGCAAATACCTTTCTTTTAGGAATTTCCGCAATTCGCAAGGATACTTAGTGTCTTTCGACAGTTTCTCCAAGCTATTGCAGTAGTTTCGTAAAAGATGATTTTTGCATTCAATTTTCTCTACTGTTAAATTACCGTACGGTCGCGAATCTAATATTTTTTTATAAGTACTGGAATCGCCGTCTGCTACAAATTTATTATAAATTACACCGTGATCAACAATGGAACGTTTAAACCCCTCAACTATTATGGTCGATTCCATACCGGTAGATGATCCCGAATAATTCTTGAAACAACGGTGTTCCGAGGGCTGACTGTCGTTCTTTGCGGCTCGTGCACAAACTACGCAGTATTTATTTTTAACTCCAAAAAACAATACTTTATTAGTTTTAATGCCAATTATCGCAGCTGCGCCGGACAAGGCGGAAAAATTCTTACCATAAGATCTCTTGCTCCAACAACCGTCAACAGCAACAGATATTAATGGTGTACCATTTTTATCAACACTACCTATAGACACTGCGTACTCCGCTTCTTCCTTGACAGCTTCTGCCATGGAATGTGCTGCTGTCTTTTCCCACCAATCGCAAACCGTATTATTAATTTCATTGTATAATGAAGGTGACATGATTGGTAGGGCTACTGCGGCAGTTAATGTTTTTAACTGATAGTAGCTCCCACCAGATGATATGATACCAGATACAATTTGATGATTCACTTCCATTCTATCTTCTTTCTTTTCAATCAAACACACAGTAAATTTCATACTACACATACTACATTTCATGATGAGTTTTGAGTCCAGACCAACTTTTACTTCACCTATTATACTGAGGTAACTTAACTTACAATCCATTGGACCGTGGTCCCCTATGGCCTGAAGAGCTTTAAAAAAAAAAGAAACGTCTACAACTCTACGCCCAACTTCCATTTCATCCACCTTTCCCTCTTGGTCGTTTTCAATAACTAGTTCCTGTAAAGAAAGATAATGGCTTGATTTTTTTTATAAAAAATAATTAAAAATTTAAAAAAATGCAAAAGAATTAATACAATATTAGGTTCCTGATGAATAGAAATTATAATTTCTTTACGCATTAGGTATTGTTTTTTTATGACGTCACCTATTTGAACGTAAATTTTCTTTTGAGAAAGTAATTGAGAAGTATTTCGGTACTAAGGTGTTTGTCTCTCGATGAAAATAATAAATATTGCAAGAAAAATCTATAGGTAGGTATTGAGATTTTGTCTTCGCCCATCACTAACTAAGTAGTTTGTTTATTTATGTAACAAGTCTACAAGAATTACGTATAACAACTTACCTCTATACAGCGCGTAGCATTGTTGCTCAGAGTCTCGGCCCCAAGGTTTTCTTTATTTTCAATACTGGAAATATTATTCATCAATATTATCCACTTTTTATTTATTTTGTACAACCCTAAGCCAGACGCTAGGCGCCTCGCGTCTGTTTGGCGGTATAGGTATGTCGACAAAGTTGCGCTGTCGCCTACCTACTTCCACAATTTGATATTTAGACAATACTAGCCGACCCGGCGAACTCCGTATCGCCTTTTTTTTTTTTAAAAATCCTATTATTTTGATATTACATACAGATACTTCAATTTTATTTATCAGTATAGATATAGATAATACAAACCAATATTTACATGTTATTGTAGGTATATGTCTGAATCGGGCGATCTAAATCATATGACATATTGTATTAGCTTTGTAATGTACCCTGTTCAAATGCGATAATAAATAAGTAGGGAGGAACTTACATTTTATTCCGAGATCTTTTGGCTTTCATATTTTTATAATGCGTACAAAACTTTCTTTTCCCTGGCATGCCACTCAAATTCAATCAGTCCTGCGAAAAAAATAGCCTATGTTACTCAGTGATAATGTAGCTTTCGAATGATAAAAGAATTATTAAAATCAGTCCAGTACTTTTTGAGTTTATTCGTTACATACAAAAATCCAAATCTTTCCTCTTTATAATACCTATTAGTGTAGATATTGTATTTTTTACGATTTATATCTAGTTCCATCATGGTTTTCTTTCAGACATTCATTATATCGATACTTTCTACTAACTGAAAATAAATTAATTATAAAAATGTTATACTTACAGTTTTTTACAAAAAACACAAATTCACAATACGTAATTCTGCTGTCTGCAGCCGACAAGCGTGGTGTCGCGTTCACTTACAGAAAGGAACTGCCGCTGCAGACCACCGAGATTGCACGAATGAAACGAACGTTTTATCCCATACATTTGTGTATGAAAAATTTACCTTAAAATATATCTAGATTTTAGGGCTTTAAAAGAGGAAGTCTTTGTTTGTAAAGGTATAAAAAGAAGTATACAGCTATACTTATTGGTTTCTTCAGTGTTCAAAAAGTGTTTCTTTTTATCAATTTGTGTTGATTTATGGGGTTAAATCTGAAAAATACGAAGTCATGTTTTTGCATTTTTACTCAATTTTGTGCGTTTGTTGACGTTTATTATATAACAACTATTAGGTTTAAGAGTTTAATATAAGCATGAACATACTTATTGGTCTTTGATTGTAATATATACAAATTATCATTGATATCAATCATATGTAAATAGGTTAAATATGAAAAATCGTAACACTCTTTTCGGTGATTTTCACGATCTACACCCTTAAGAAACAAGTGATGTCATCACCATCAGAAACGCGATTTTACCACGCTGTTATAAGGTACATTATGAAGTGAGTATAGTACATTTGCGAAAAGAATATCTCAAAAATATAATTCCACTTCAAAGTTACATAGGAGGATGATTTATTAAGAAAACTTAATATATTTTTCACGAAAGCCATGACATAGTAGTAGATATATTGATGCCACAATATTCAGTATCAATTTGTCAATATAGTCCAGTCAATAGAGATTGAATATATGCATGATTTCCATTGACCTAGTGTCAAATAATAAGTCAATGATGATTTCAGAGTAAGTTCTTCACTGAATTAATGTGAAACCTTTTGGAACATAGTTCTTATGGCCCAAATATAAAAGTTGACCCTGCGTTGGGCCCTTGACCTTTTACCCTTGACATTTACACGTTGGAATAAACTTAATTTATGCAAAATTAAATAAACAAAAAGATTGAAAGTTCCTTTACTTTGTTTTAAAATAATGAAAAAAAAGCGCCTTCACCACGAGCCCTGAGGAACTACACCACCTCTAAAAGAGTGGACTCGCCAGCCCACTTGGCCAGCAGCATGCTGTTTTGATACCATACCTCCCTCATACACAACACAACGTCCACGAGGAGGCCCGTCTCCAGCAGTGGTTGCTGAAAGGGCTGGTTCACTGTAATTAATTCTGAAAATATGGAGCCCTCGGACAATTATTGCGTGGGTCGCTTTATCGCTATTTGAATCTATAAATAATAATAAAATCGATACAACCGGATGTTCTGACACTGACATCGCGAGGGTACAATCGATAACACAAGTGCGAACACATTAATTAATTTCACATAATAATTTCACTTTGTGTGGTGTACAAAGACACAAAGCGTTGTTATCAATGCATGCTTTAGCATGCAAGAAGTCCTAAAAGCTCATGGAAAAATATAATTATCCTTGCTAGTATATTCACAAATACATTTAAAGTAGGTCTCATACGACCAGAGTTCACTTGACAATAAAAAAGTTAAGGCTCATTTACACAAGGACAGTTTCTCGAACGGTTCGAGCGAGAATATTGTATACGATTCTCGTATGCAACCAAACTACATACAATTCTCGTCTACAACTGTTCACGTGATAATAAAAAACTCGATGGTAACAGGTACAACAGTGATCAGGTGATGATAATAGTTGAGCCATTACTGTTTATATCAAATGAATAATGTACGAGATTAAAATAATATAAAAAAACGCTTTTTAAAAACAAGCTTTTTTGCAAGCCATGATCATTAAACGTAGGTACCATTTAAAATTCGTGCGACAAGCTTGTTGAGAACAAATAATTCAATATAAACTTATTTCATTCGTTTTAGTACATGGCTTGCATACAAGCTTGTTTTTAAAAAGTGTTTTTTTTATATTATTTTATTTACACCTTTTTAGTTGGAAATATTTCTCAATCTATTCATTTTAAGTAACGCATCATTACGGTATAAAGTCATGTTTTGTTTTGCAAAGTTTCATGTGCATGCTACTAATCGTCGAGGAGTGCCCTCGTGAGGACACAATCCTGGCTGCGGCATTAGTTCATGGTGAATATCATGTTTAGCTATCAAAATTAAATGTATATGTAAATTTCGTGTCCGTGCTACTAACCGTTGAGGAGTGTCCTCGTGAGGAGACAATCCTGGCTGCAGCATCAGGTTATTTCTATCATTTTAGTGTATTGTCATCAGAACTGAACAAGCATGCAAAATTTCAACGTCGTAAGTTTAGAGGAAGTGGTTCAAATTTGACTTGCAAGATTTGTCCCAAACATAACTAACAGGTGAAGTTAAATAAAAGCTTGTAAAAAAGACTGAAATGATTAGAATCCTTCTATCTTTATACTCCTGATAGGTACTGAAACAATAGCAACCTTAAGATTTCCGAGGCCAGATCGATAGTTTTTTTGAGTAAACCTATAAAACAACCTGGTTTTTAAGTCTTGTTATGTCATTAATTCGTGTGGTTTCGGTAATAGAATAACATGAGTCCAGCTCTTCCCGTAAAAGGCGATGGATAACACAATGACTACCGCAAGCCTTGGAAAACTACAACATCTCTATACCAGTGACCACGCCAACCCTCTTAGCCAGCGTGTCGTTTTAAGGCCTCACATTCCTTACAAGACAATGTCCACTGAGACACTCCATTGCATTATGTCAATATTTTGAAATAAATTGTTTAATTAATCAATGGTCTGTACCTTTACCTCTCGAGTGAGACCATTTTCATGTTTCTATGACACATACTTGTATGTTCAATGATATTGTCTTTTTTATTGTACGTATCTTTTTTTTCTTTTTTTTTTATGGACGAAGGCGGCAGACGAGCATACAGTCCACCTGATGTAAGTGGAGACTGTCGCCCATAGACATCCAGCACCAGTCCAAAATGACAAACGTTGGCACGCCCCCGGATGCGCTCCTACCTTTGGAGATATAGGAATGGATTTGGAGAAAGGGTTGGGAAAATGGGGAAGGATAGGATGGGAACGGGCTTTGGCATATCGCACTCACTACCGAAATACGTACTTACATTAGGGAAATAAGATAAAGTGGGAAATGCAGTACATTTCAAGGTAGTCTTCTGTGAGAGAGGGGTAACGTGGCCAGTCGAGCGCGCCCAGCGGCTGTTGGATTGGATTGGATTGGTTGGCATGTATCGCTATGTCCATGGACTACCTACAGTATCCACCTATCATTAGGTGGATACTGTACGCTCTTCCGCCGCATTCTTCCATAAAAAAAAAAGATAATTCACTTAAAAACCTAGTTATTTACAATTTAAAACTAATTGCTACATCAATATTACGTGCTTCAATGTCGCAGCGAGTTACGGTGCAAGTAAAAATTACAGCATCTTACCGTTAGGGAAGTATTTTTGTCGATAAAAATAATTGTAATCAATTACCGATTACCGACATTTTAAGGGAATAAGGGAAGTTTTTGGTAAATGATGGTAAGTGGATACAGTCGTCCATAGGATGGGAATGGGCTCTGGCATATCTCACTCACTACCTAAACACGTACGTACATTGGGCAAATACGATAAACTAGGAAATGCAGTACAGTTCAAGGTAGTCTTCTGTGAGAGAGGGGTAACGTGGCCACTCGAGTGTGCCCAGCGGCTGTGGGAATGCAGCATACACTCTCCCCCTAATATCCTTTAGTCATATATCCCGTAGCCGCCTTTTAAGACACCCACGGGAAGATTTGGGGTGGTGCTATCTATCGCCGACCGACACTACGGCACACAATTACCTGTGCAGCCTGTCCTGAATATACACAAAAACTGATAGACTTGTATTCTTAACCCATCTATTCTTATGTATATAAATGATATTCCGCCTTTGTACAAATGTAGAGATCTTTATAGCCAGTCAGCATGGCTGCGTTATGAGATAAAATAACACGGAAACAACGTCCTTCGACAAACTAGTTGCAGTTTGTTACACGCATAACTTAAAATCAAGTTGTGGGTACACTACTGTCCAAAACAACAATTTAAATAGAAACACCTTTTTATCGGCTGTCTGTATGTCTGAAGGCGCATCACGTGAAAACCACTTGATGGATTTTATAGCTTATGTGCCCAGGCTTCGGGTACTTTTTATCCAAATCAATTATTAGTTTAAAAGTAATTAACATTAAAAAAAAAATCATTATTCTATCCACTCTCTGAAACGCCTTCAGAACGTATTAAAACTGACACTAATCGTGCTCAAATTCTACTTTTTCCAATTATCGGTTCCTAAAACTCGAGGTTTCGCTTTATTTTTGGTTTACGCAAGTTTGATCACATGTCTGAGTTTGGGAGGAAGCTTCAGTCGTTACCTATTCGTTCTCGCCGTAATTGTCACATTCTTACACCCCTCTATAGTGGAGTGTAGGCTTTCTCGGCCGGTGTCCATATTATAATAATTGAATCTTCCGGGCTACTTGGCCGAGGTCTTCTGGAATCTCTTCTCTTTCTTCCAAACGTTTCGTCAACAACTGCAACTGACTCGAGCGCAGTCAGTTGCGCTCGAGAAGCCGAAGAGATGACATCTCCCCGAAAGTGAATGCAGTCGCCACTGAAGATGTCAACCGCAGTTGTTGACGAAACGTTTGGAAGAAATAAGAAGAGATTCCAGAAGACCTCGGCCAAGTAGCCCGGAAGATTCAATTAATATAAACCTTCTCCTACCTACTTGCGTGACCATTTCTCGTATATTTTTCCAAGATCTAGACTGCTTAGAATCCAAACCTCCCTGTTAAAGATCCCTTCAAAATAGTCCGTATTGTATATAGTTATGACTATATTAAATATATGTATACACACACACACACACACACATATATATATATATATATTTATTATGTATTTTGGTAATTTTCCGTACGCACTTCGCCCGCCTTTCTGTCTTGACCTATATTTCACTTTTCCTGGTCAGCTACTAGAAATCTCCGCAGGAGATAAGCTTGCATTTTCTAAATCTTTTCTTTTTCATCCCTTTTATTTATTTCGCGTTGTGTGTGTACAATAAATTGTTGAATAAATATAAAATAATTAGTTAATTCAAAATTGCTACGGGAATCAAGCTAACACTAATGTCTTTTCGATAACACTTTTTTATGATATGTCTTTTATTTGTAGTAAGAAAACGGCGGACGTGCGGGCAGTCCGACTGGTTGTAAAATTTTGTCGCCTAGTGTGTCCGCAGCCTAAAGTCTTACAAAATGCTCGAGCGTAAGTAGGTCACGTAGCTGGTTTACATTATTAGCAGAAATTACATGGTTGTATGTACATTAATGTTTATTATTATAATAATTTAAATACTTAACAATCGGCAATGATAGTTACTTCCCGTTTAATCCAATTAGATCAGGTGGGGAGTGTGAAGTACTTTCTACTACCCTGTGTAGGGTTGTCAGATAATTTTTTCGCAAGGCCATTTTTAAAAGTCGGGACATTTGCGTTCCAAGGCCGGACGTTGAAAAAATATACCGGACACGAAAGAAAGAAATTTTTTTTATATACGCTTAACATCCGAGCCTATACTTTTTTTCTGCAGAAAGTCGAATTTTCCCACCAGTGGGAACTGGCTAGATTGAATTTTTCTTCCGATAAAAGCCTTTACGTAGCCGCCTGTAAGTTTTATTAAAATTGTTAGATCCGTTTTTAGGAATGTATATGTACAGACATTGCTCGTTTAATAATGAATTTAAATTAAATTTATTTTGCTTAAAACAGGTAAATATAGATGACATTCAAATTATCGCACAGCTGTTATGCGCTCGCGACTGTACTAATTTTACTTATCATTAACTTATTATTTATTATTAACTATTTATATATTTCAATAGCGCAAGCTGCAATCCAACTGCCACTCGGCGCACTCGACTGGCCTCGTTACCCCTCTCTCACAGAATACTGAATGTACTGTATTTCCCACTTTATTATATTCCCCAATGTATGTATGTGTTTCGGTAGTGAGTGCGATATGCTAGAGCCCATTCCCATCCTATCCCTTCCCACGTCCCCAACCCTTTCTCAAAATCCATTCTTTCATCAACAAAGGTAGGCAGCGCATCCGGGGCATGCCAACGTTTGTTATTTTGGAGTAATGTTGGCATGTATCGCGGATGTCTATGGGCGACAGTATCCACTTACCAGCAGGTGGACTGTATGCTCGTCTGGCAGTTTCGTCCATGAAAATGTCTTATTACTGAGTAGGAACGGTAGAAGTGAAAATACCAGCAATTAGTATGATGAAACAATTCCAATTTCCGAGTTTTTCATACGTGATATGATGACATAATCATATTAGTCAATCCGTGACATGTAATAAAGTTGTATATTTAGCGGAAATGAACAATTTACAATTTCCGTGTTGATCATGAAAAAATGTCACAAGGCATGCAATCACGTTTGTTTTCTGTAGATCAATCTCCGATACTGTCGGCGCGTGTCTGTTCACTGCTCTCCTTGTTGCCACACCACTCATGATTCAAAAACTCCAATGCAATGCAACCGGCCCTTACAGTATCCACTGCTGGATACGCTTCATGATACTCATTGTATAGTGCATGAGAGGTGTATGGCCTTCAAACGCCGCCCTGGCGAAACTGGTTGCCGAATTAATTTTTTTTTTTTTATAGACAAGAGGGCGGACGAGCAAGCGGTCCCACGTGATGGTAACTGTTACCGCCGCCCATGTACCTACACCTGCAACACTAGGCGGTATGCTGGCGCGCCGCCGACCTTGCAAAATCCTATTCACAGCTTTCTTGAAGAACCCCATGTTGTAGCTTAATGGGAAGACTCTTGAGGCAGTTCGTTCCACAGCCTACGGGTTCCCGATATAAAATAATTTTTGGACCGAACAGTATGTGAGACCTCCGTATCGAGGAAATGCGGATGGACCGCACTTCTGTGACGAGAGGTGCAGTTGTAGAAACCCGAGGTGGGAATTATATTAAACAATTCTTCAGAGCTTTCCCCATTGTACAGGCGGTAGAACACACAGAGAGACGCAACGTCTCTCCGAATGCTGAGGGGTTCTAAACCGCCCGTGAGAGTGGGATCGTCGACAATACGAACAGTACGTCGTTGAAGTTTCTCTTAGAGTTGGAATTCTTTTAGAATCGTTTCCCGGGGCTTGTGGTAGCCGCTCTAGATATCCCTGAGTCCGCCTGTTACGACATCCACGGGAAGAGACGAGGTGATGCTATCCTATAGCCGGTCGAGACCACACTACTGCATACTCTCCTCCTACATAAGACTTTTTTTCTTTACTTCGACTATATGGTAACTGCGTAATTAGCACATTGTGCCAGTTTCGAGTTTTCTTCGTGATTAACAATTTTAAACTCAAAACAATTCATATCGCATCTAGTCCCGTCGACGTAAGTTAGGAGTCGCTCAGTAAAGTGAAGTGGGTTTACGGAAGACAAGAGTTGGACTACTTGGAAGCACACGAGAGACGCAGCCTTATGATTTTATTTGATTATCACAAACATCATTATTTAACTTAACTACTAATATGGATTTTGTTATTGCACAAAATACAATGGGCGGGCATAATGCTACATGGCGTTGTCTTCCAGTCAACCTTAATGAAAGGAAAGATAATGACGGCGGCAGTACAATCAAGAATGGAGAAATGGAAAGTAATTAGAGTAAAACATGTATTAATAAAATATAGACATACATACGTATTATACATTCGTTGGTTTTGATATGGGGCAGCCGCAAAACAATCCTCCATTTATAGCTTGTATTATTCCACACAGTATGGCATTGAAAGCTAAAGGTCATTACTAACAGTAGCTCAGTCTGTTAACCCATATACATACATTTGTATTTAGTATAATTATCATATTTACGGTTCTTTACGGTTCATTCAATTAGAATAAAAACTCATTTATACAAGGAGAGTTTCTCGAACGCGCGCAGTCAAGATAATTGGTGAAAAGCTTGTTCAAACAACTTTTATCATCGAATGCTTATCATCATGTAAACAGTTGCATGCGTGTATTGTATCAAATTTTATCGCATACGAGAATCATATACAATATTCCGTTCGACAAATTGTCTCTGTGGAAATAAGTTATCTCTCACTCGCACGAGACAAGAAAATGTGAAAATTTCACCCTGGTCGTTAAAGAATCCAAGAATTACTTGGGAGGGTAAGAACAAGAAAATACCCGGTGCCAGAAATCTAGAGATATTTTTTAAAAAAGTGATTGTATTATTATTATAATTTATAAAATGCAAGTGATACAGAGTCCAAAACAATAATTGTTAGAAGTTTTGTCTGTCTGAACCAGGGTTCGCTTATACTCGTATATATCCAGCGGATATACTATATCCATTGATATTTATCGTCAAAACTAGAATTTTGGCAGATGCCACGCTTTATGATCACTGCCGCTGTCAAGGATCCAACACTAAAGATTATAATTTGTCTACGCTTGGAGACACTGCGAGTTTTACTCCTTTGGCGAAATAAAACCCGAAAGGTTTGCTTGTATTGACTGGTTTTATTACTAGATGCAATGTTAATGCATCCCGGCTCACGATTTTGATTGACTGACTTTTTGTATGTAAAAACATGTGGGTGGGTAAGCACCAAAAACGGCAGGCTACCCATATTTTGTGACGGTAGTTAAATAAAAATGAAAAATATTGAAGCGGCGATGTGGAGCCGCGACATAATTATAATTTAGTTGAATATTGATTAAGACTGATTATTAATCTCAGACTCTAATATTTTGTTACTCTAATTTGACTATTTGTTTTATCTATCTATACATATAATAAAACTGTAGAACCAGCGTGTATGTACATTGAATATATGGTATTTACCAAAAACTGATTGGGGGCGCTGGTATCTACGGGTGACAATCTCCACTTACCACCAGGCGGACTGTACGCTCGTTTGCCGCCTTTTTTCTATAAAAAAAAAAGGTGTAGCCACGGGAAATTTAGTACTTCACACAATCAACTTTATAATACGTCATAAAACGTTCAAATTGATAGTCAACGTAAACAAAGCGACAATGCGAATATTTGTCGTTTGTTTGTTTGTCGGATGTTTGCTGTTTTCCACCATTTTTAGGGTTCGGAAGAAATGAAAGAACCTTTCATTATATTCATTACTGGCTTGGTTTAATTCAAACAAATATATGTTTAAAGACAATTAATAATTTGTGGTCATGCCGCGTCGGCTCTAGAATCTCTAGAATCTAGAATGACACCCGTGGGTGTCATAAAAGATTACTGTATGATTCCATGGAACCAACGATAATGTAAGGTAATTGTATGTAGTTTATTTTCACTCTCCGATAGATGTCACTGTCCCGTCCACCGCGCTATGGTTTGGCTTTCTTTATTTTTTTAAGATAAGCAGGTGTAATGATTTTTAGTTAATAATCACCAAATAAACCGACAGACGTTAGATGGTGTTTTATTATCTCAACGCTCTCTCCGGGAATCTTTTTGACTGCTGTGCATCCTGACCGCTATCACAAGACCCGAGGAACTGCACCACCTCTAAAAGAGTGTACTCGCCAATCCACTTGGCCAGCGTGGCGTTTTAAGGCTATACATTCCTCGTGCACACGACCACGTGCATAAACGTGTCCAGGGCTACAATCCTGAGATTTGTCAGAGACATCAGACAAACATAATTACGGTAACCGTAACCTGCCTCCACTGCCATCGTCCACTGTTGAACCACCGAAACCGAACCGAAACATCTAAACACCACACGAACGGTATGTTATTCTGAAACCGCTACGGTACCCTTTCATGTATTCGACACGCAATGGCCTGTTTTTATTGCTGTCATGTAGATTATTTATTGTAGTTTTATTCGTTTTAAATTATAAAAAGTATTATACCTACTTACACAATATGATGGTAGTTTTTAAACGCTTTTATTTGCGCGCGCGTTACGACGGTAACCGACTGATATGAACCCCTGCGCAGGGGCCCGCTGCTGTACGCATATTTTCGTACCTAAATGTGCGAACTGAGCCAGACCCGCCTACACTCAAGGACTCGACACCATCGGTTGTTAGTTCTGCGGTAAATACGCCTATTGGACACTTCACCACGTTCATTCTGTGAACTATAAGCTGTTTTCATTTTGTTACAGAACAGCAGGAGAACGAAATAAACCGCTATGGAAGTACGATCATGAAATACATTTAACACAACGCCATCGATCGGCGCGAGTGGGAAACTCGGTACGCGTTGCACGCCATCTATCGACGGACGGGGGAGTTAAGATGTTTTTATTGCCGTTTGAGTGAGCGCGATGCCCAGGATAAAATATGCTTCTATACTACGGATTTTGGTCATTCTGGCACTATTCTGTTTATGGGTACAGATAATGCTATCGGCTTCTAGTGGCGGATTAGAGAGAGATGGAGGTATGTATTATTATTCTAGAAAATACGCTTACAAATGTTTCCTACATATACAGGCTGTCCCTTAAGTAGTGGATCAAATGAATTCAAGGGGAGGGGGGGGGGGGGTCACCTTTCATAAAATAAACTAAATTTAAACAAATACAGTTAAAAAGTTATGGGCATTAAAGTTTTAAGTATTAAAGTATTAAGTTAAAGTATGTAAATTTTCGAGATATTTTTTCATGTTAACGGGTAAAAAAATAATGTATCTTTCTGATGTAAATGTTTGTTTAGGATTTTCCTTTCGCTACATAAAAAAATAAGACATTTTATAAAATGTCTAAGTACACACACACATATACAACGTGTCATTGTAATAAATAGCACAAAATCCGAAAGTAGTTTATGCAGTATCGAAAGTACATATATTCAATTGTACCAGCTTTTTTTTCATAACTCATTGTTCATTTCTAGTACGTCTTTTATTCTACGCGCGTCGCCCGGTCACTGACCCCCCCCACTGAGTATTGAGCGCTACGAACGTTTTAGACAGAACAACAAAACTTTACATGTCTGTAACTTGAATTATTTCTTAAAATAATTTTCTTTTTCTTTGGAACGCTTTTATATACAATATTTTAAATTAGTTGACGTGTTTCGGGCATTGAGTTATTACCGTGACACGTTGGATACGTTAACTTTTATTCGGACTAGGAAATATCGGTATCAAGCATTTAGTGTATTAGATAGGCACTTTAAAAATTACATAGTTGTACAAACGGAGGTTGTCAGATACGACACACACACAAGCACACATGCAGTCACGCATGCACAGCACACGCACACGTACAAATATGTACATTAAACCAACTAAATAAAATTTTTACTTCCCATATTTGTAATACTTTGTTATTATCTTTACTTGTAATTAGTATAAGTTATTGTTTTTATAATATGAATCTACGTTGTCCGTAATAAAATAAACTTAATATAATTTAAACACATGAACCACAGTGGCGTGGCGTCGGCTGGCTTTAAAATAGCGCCATCGCCATCGCTTCTCGTGGATGTGTCGTGTCGTAGCCACTAAGGAATCACAAAAGCGGCTACCACAAGCCTTTTATTAACCACCTCTAATACTTAGTTTACACGAGCTTAGTTACTAATGCTTAGTACTTGTCACTTACACTTATACCTTGCGTGTAAACATGCTGAATTAGTGCTTAGTATTAGTAAAAGTGCCAGTGCAAATGAATAGAAGCCGATCCTATTTACTTAGCGACAAGCCGACTACCCCCACCACAATTTACTAAACACTTGTCGCTTGCTGACCGTGTGAACAGCTACGGCAAGTGTTTAGTGACAAATTGAAACGGAAAGTGAATACACGTGTATCTTTGTTTAAGTTTATTTACGTGATATTTTCTAAGTTTATTTTGTGATTATGGCGGCGGAAAGGTGGAATTCCGAAACAACTATAAAATTCATCCAAGAATTTAAATCCTATGAATGTTTATGGAACCAAAAATCATCTATATATAAAAATAAACCCGCGAGAGAGACTGCATTCCAGAAACTCGTTGAAGAAATGCATATTACAGGTTTCGGAGCTCCCGAAACTGTTCCATTTCGAACGGATGTCGGGTCACTAATATCTTTCTGCTAATACCAACGTGTTAACGGTTACTTCTCACTTGTCACTAAGCATGTTCGTACAAAGCGATTAGTATTAATGACAAGCACTAAGCTCGTGTAAACTAAGTCTAATGTTAAGTTTACATGAGCTTAGTGCTTGTCATTAGTACTAATCGCTTTGTACGAACATGCTTAGTGACAAGTGAGAAGTAACCGTTTACACGTTGGTATTAGCAGAAAGGTATTAGTGACCCGACATCCGTTCGAAATGGAACAGTTTCGGGAGCCCCGAAACCTGTAATATGCATCTCTTCAACGAGTTTCTGGAATGCAGTCTCTCTCGCGGGTTTATATTTATATATAGACGATTTTTGGTTCCATAAACATTCGTAGGATTTAAATTCTTGGATGAATTTTATAGTTGTTTCGGAATTTCACCTTTCCGCCGCCATAACCACAAAATAAACTTAGAAAATATCACGTACATAAACTTAAACAAAGATACGCGTGTATTCACTTTCCGTTTCAATTTGTCACTAAACACTTGCCGTAGCTGTTCACACGGTCAGCAAGCGACAAGTGTTTAGTAAATTGTGGTGGGGGTAGTCGGCTTGTCGCTAAGTAAATAGGATCGGCTTCTATTCACTTGCACTGGCACTTTTACTAATACTAAGCACTAATTCAGCATGTTTACACGCAAGGTATAAGTGTAAGTGACATGTACTAAGCATTAGTAACTAAGCTCATGTAAACTAGATCTAAAAGAGTAGATTCGCCAACGCGCTTAGCCAGCGTGGCGTTTTAACTCCGTCTTGCACGAGGTCAACATCGATATATGGAAGCAGCTATAATCGTTCAATCAGTTCATCGGACGCAGTTCAATTGTTATTTTCAAGTTATGTCTAACGAATAATTGTCCATTTTCTCGTGTCGCTATTGAGATTGCGATTAACACTTGCGTCAAGAAAAGATGAATTGTTTACGAAGAACTCGCGTAACAACCGGTAGACACGGACGAAGCAAGATCGTGAAATTGTATGGAGATCAAGCGTGGTCACTTCATTAGTTAATAGTGACGGGAAGTTCATCGATGAAATGAAACGTCTCCCTTGACTCGGTTCATCTCTTTTGACGTACTTTTACAATTGATTGTAGCGCAATTGGGCAATTTGAATGAGCGCCGCGAGAAGTAGGAGCCGTGACATTTTGGCGGGAACTCTAGAAGTGAAGTGAAGTCTAGATTTTTTGTATGATTACTATAAAAATGTGTATGGTGCTTTTTGTGCATAATGTTTGTGATACTCAAATAAAAGCATAGGACTGCGTTTTTTCGTGTTCAAGGAGTCCTCTTCAATCCTCAATAAACCTATTCTTCTATCACTACTTACTTCTACGGGATTGGACATTGACAGCATACATTTAGATTTTAAAATTGTTTATTGCGAAGAAAACTTGACACTGGCAGAATGTGCTAATTGCAGCCCAAGTGTCAAGCGCTCCATCGTGCCCCACCGTGGCTACGCACGCCCATGCCACTGAGTTTCTACTTTGTACGGATTTTTAAAATTGTCAATTGCTCTGCGGTCGGAGAAAACGTCGTGGATCCCGAATGAGCCAGGAAAATAGCGGGAGTATGTGATCCACTAATCGGCACCATTGCCGATCAGTGGATCACATACTCCCGATATTTTGGTGGATTGGCCCGCGTGTTCGATTACGGCCCGGATGTGGGATGTTATAGGCTGATACAATATGAAACAGTGTGTTTATCACGAACTTATCAAACGTTTTCTAGATAGACATTATAATCTCCGGTTATCCTCCAAATATTTCCTCGGGTATGACTTGAATCTAACCTTGATCGTTATCAAATTTTCCTTCCTCATGTTCGTCAGTGATATGTTTTATCCGATGGAAGGATTAAAACCATAAACATAATAGATAGACGACTCAAGTTCGCGATATTGTATGGAAATCATCGATATTGGAATAAATTAGATGACACATATATCGTTATCAAAAATTAATCAGAGAATCGATATCGATAGAACCGGAATCGATATTCCCGTCCCCAGGAGTTCTATAGCGGAGGCATCAATCGACTTCCATTAAAATGACAGAAGTGCATTGATAATAATGGACAATATTTCGATTAATTAAATATATAATTTTCATACGAAAAATATGTTTGAATTTTTCCATATAAAATCCTCATAGGTTGTTAAATTATACATTATAATTGGCGAGTCTACTCTTTTATATGTCTGTATATATGTTTTATATCTGTGTATATTTATTTACCTCTGTATATAAAATAACAAATTAAGATCATCCATATGGGAATAGACTAGATGACACATCATACGTTCTTATAAATGAAAAAACCTGATTGACAACTTCTCGGTTCATATGAGGAGGTGTCAAATTTGAAACTTAAGTACTACGCAATAAGAATGATTCATTATCAAAACACACATGGATTAAATAATTCTAGTGCTAGATAAAACAGTGTTAGACTGTAACGTGGGTGCCCCACAATGCTTGTATAACACATCTAGTGTGTATTCTCATATCGATGCAATAAGACATTTTTTTAAGTACACATAAGAAGCTACTAACATTTTCGATAATTTCAGATGAATTATATTTTAAGATATCGGATAAGAATATGGTACAGATTAATACCACTAATACGACTGAGCAGGTGACATCGATGAAAGGTTTTTTTTTTTTTATTTCATTTTAGATTTTTGTGTTTCATTTTTATCGTTTGTGTTAATGCCAGTGGCGGCTAAGGGGATCCATTCGATGTTAATTTAAACTCAAATGACGATAATAAAAAACAAATATGTTTGTCCAACCAACAAACATACAATCTATACTAATATAATAAAGAGAGAGTGCGAATTTTGTGTTTGTGTATGTGGAGGATAATCTCCGGAACCACTGCACCCCTATTTGAAAAATTCTTACACCATTTGTAAGGTACATTATTCCAGATGGACATAGACTACCATATATTATGTATGTATATTATGTGCAAAAAAATTGCCGGGCATGCAACGCACATTGTACTTTACATTTAAAGTAGTTTTACACCCCTAATAATGTCACTGAAGAAACATCGTAGGATTCATAAGATCGCGGCACTACTTCAGACTTGAGTATAAATTGTCATCGAAATTTCTTTGCCGCTACTCCGTATATGGGAATGAGAGCCTTTAGTTTTTTGTGCTAAAATCTGTTTTATTGACGTCAAGATCATTCGTTCATAAGGTATACAATTTTATTCTTTATCATTTTCTTTTATACAATTCTGTCATCAAATGTGTTATTTGCGCTCTCTTTAAAGAAAATGAAATGTAAAAAAAATATTGTAATCTACTTACAATTTTTCTAAAGCATTGGCGAATCAAGCGTTCGTACGATTTCAATTTAATTTTGCGTTTGTAAACGAGTTATTATTGTAATTTTAAAAGTTCATATTCGTTTCTCTATAAATGAATAGTTTTCTTCCACAATGTGTCTTATCGAATGTGTTGATAATGATTTGTGTGAACGGTCGATAGCCCGTTATTTTGTAATGTTGTAACTGTGTAAAAAATTTTGGGATAATTTTTTTTTTGTCTTTCATGTGATACGTTACTTTGTAAAATGTTCTGTTTTTTTGTCAAAGGATAATTCGACTCTATATTTTACTAACACCACTCATGTGTTATCAGGGCCATCTTTACCAGGGGGTGCAAGGGGTGCGGTGCACCCCGGGCGCTCACCTTTTAAAGGTAATGAAAAAATATAACGCTATAGTAAACAATTACACAATAGGATATTTGACTGTCATAGGATACACAATAGGATATTTGACTGTCATAGGATACACAATAGGATGTTTGACTGTCTTAGGATACACTCCCGCACCCCGGCGCAGAATAGACTTTAGACGGCCCTGTGTGTTATAATGCCATTATTATGTAAAAAGGAAATAGTGTATGGGCAAATGAAATAGTCGGGAATAAAAAATGAAAAATCTTATTCTGAGGTGATAAGTGATAATACTTATTTTAATATTAATTGAATCTTCCGGGCTACTTGGCCGAGGTCTTCTGGAATCTCTTTTCAGAGCTCGAGCCCTGAGTTGCGCTCGAGAAGCCGAAGAGATAACATCTCTCAGAAAGTGAACGCAGTCGCCACTGAAGATGTCAACCGCAGTTGTTGACGAAACGTTTGGAAGAAAGAGAAGAGATTCCAGAAGACCTCGGCCAAGTAGCCCTGAAGATTCAATTAATATGGACACTGGCCGAGAAAGCCTACACTCCACTTATTTTAATCATTAAAAAAACGAAATTGATACTCTATAAGGCCCTACAAAAATAGTGTGAAGTATTTTAATATGTCAATCAGAGTACAACTACTAACTAAAACTTAAGATGTGTTTCATGATTTTTTTATTACATTAAAAATAAATCATTGTTATTTAATTTACTCTTACGAGTTATTGTTAGTACGAGTGTGTACTTACAATAGAAAGCCGAGGGAATCCAGAGGTCAATGACCCGTGCGAGCGAGTGTGGATAGTCCTATGCACATACGAGTAAATTAATCACCAATTCTTTATTTTCTCTCAAATCATTCTCAAAATCACAATCTAATTTTTTGTTTTAGTGTACCGATTAACATGTTGAAATATTTCACATTAATTTTGCGGTTTCTATTCTATAACTAATATGAAACTGAAACATAAATGAATGCAGAAAGAAATTACATCTAGATCTTTTATCAAGATTATTTTAAACTTTTCGGCGTGTCTTTGAATTCTGTTTCCCGTTTTTGAAAACAGTTTTTTTTAAACCTAGTATCTATAATTAAGAGTATTTTAAATTATTCCTCCGTTTAAAGATTCTTCTAATTGCAAACCTATACAATCATTCGTATCAACGACAAGTATCAAGATGTTTATGGTGCGCTATAAATACAACTTGTTCAATTTTCCTTTGCGAGGCTCAATTTCATTAATGTAAAGATTTGTTTTTATTTGTCTTTGTTAATTGGGATATTACAGTGAAGGATAATTGGGGCACATCTCATTACTTTGTTGTACCGCGGCCACACATTGGCTTATGCTTTGGGTCCAAGCTTTGCTACAAATTTGAATAGCCAATTATTGTAACAAAGTACCACCACACATTGGCCCCAATAAACAACTACATCGCCAAACTAGGCCAAGCATTTCGGACGGAGTCGCGAGCGCACTCGCGACTTACGCCTATGCAATGAGCGCATATGCTTATTATTTATTAAATGTTCATCGTCCAGTAAAACCACCAAGGAAAAGGTGGATGATGAATGTGTAGAGTGGGAAGCGTTGAAACGTTGGAGGCAAGTAGCCCGCGCACGCGCCCGCAGCTATTGGACGCTAGGTCACGTTTAAGTCCAAGGTCTGTCCAACACCGATACATACATGGGTGTATTGGCTCCAAGACTATATCTTGGTGCAAATATAACCATAGTGGGGCCGCGGCATTACATTTTATGTTATGTTTTATGTTACAAATAAGGCTTCGATTACACGAGCTTTAAAAAGTGTATGTTGCGCAGGGAACGTTAGTGCTTTTAAAGCCGTGTGTCACCTAGCGCTAAGTCACCACTTCACCTGGCGTTATGTCTCCTAGCGCTATTTATTTATTTATTACACAGAGTGAGAAAAGGCAGATTTAAGGCTTTGAAGCATTATCTCCCAGTCAGGGGGAGAGTACACGCTGCAATCCAACAGCCGCTGGGCGCGCTCGTTTGGCCACGTTACCGCAGAAGACTACCTTGAAATGTACCGCATTTCCCACTTTATCTTATTTCCCCAATGTACGTACGTGTTTCGGTAGTGAGTGAGATGTGCCAGAGCCCATTCCCATCCTATCCCTCCCCACTTTCCCATCCCTTTCTCCAAATCCATTCCAATATCTCCAGAGGTAGGCAGCGCATCCGGAGGCGTGTAAACGTTTGTCATTTCGGACTAATATTGGCATGTATCTCGGATGTGTATGGGCGACAGTATCCACTTACCATCAGATGGACTGTATGCTCCTCTGCCGCCTTCGTCGAAAACGAACCTTGGGCTATGCAGAGATGGGTGCAATAACAGTTAAAGTACAATTAACTGTTATTGCACCTATACATATATATTGTACAGGGCCGTCTTAAGTCTATTCTGCGCCGGGGTGCGGGAGTGTATCCTAAGACAGTCAAACATCCTATTGTGTATCCTATGACAGTCAAATATCCTATTATGTATCCTATGACAGTCAAATATCCTATTGTGTATCCTATGACAGTCAAATATCCTATTGTGTAATTGTTTACTATAGCGTTATATTTTTTCATTACCTTTAAAAGGTGAGCGCCCGGGGTGCACCGCACCCCTTGCACCCCCTGGTAAAGACGGCCCTGATATTGTACATACCTAAACATATAAATAAGTAAATACATTGATGCATACGTAGATATAGGGGGATGTCATCTATACAATTTTTCACGGAACACGGTGCGGGTGACAGGACCCATAGAATTATGTATTATAAGAATATGTAAATATAAAATTTTTAGAGAAGTTTGATTCGATTTCGTATAATTATACTAGCAAATAAAATTAGGATCAGTTAACCGTCAACCGCTAAGTATCGTCTCGAGCCGATAGATGGCGCAGCCGTCTCGCAGCCTTTGAAAGAATCTAAATTGTTAAATTAAAATAAAATCACGACCGGTGACTCTTGAAAAACCACTAGAGCCACAAGAATTTAGCCATTGCGAAAAAAAAAAAAAAAAGCTGAAATACATATTTTGTAGATGTTTTATAAAATATAAACAATTACAAAACGCTATACAATATGTCTGTTTCCCTGTCTTCTATTACATATATTAATTTATCCTGTGGCCTGTGTATAAGCTAGTGCCGCGACAAAAAAAATCGTTGAATAATCATATGTAATACAATAAATAGATTGAAACGGATTCATTTTTTTCTTACATGTATATAGTCTTATGATAATAATCAAAATAATTTCTATACTACATTCTGGAGGTCGCGTCTGTATATTGAATAAAATAATATTCATGTGGATGTACATAATTCATGTTTTATTTATTTCACTTTATGTTGAATAAAATACAATATTCTTCAAGAGAGCTGTGAATAGGATTTTGCAAGGTCGGCGGCGCGCCCGCATACCCCCTGGTGTTGCAGGTGTCCATGGGCGGCGGTGACACTTACCATCACGTGAGACCGCTTGCTCGTCCGCCCTCTTCTCTGTAAAAAAAAAAAAAAAAAATTATACAGAATTTATTGCTTTTTAATTTAATGGTTGACAACCTAAATTCACATCTGTCCTTAATTAATTAATTAACGAATAGTCGATCGATTGCAAACAATTTACAACGGAAATCGAAAATCGTAAAACATTGTTTCAATGTCAACTGACAGGTGTCAGCCGTACGATGGTACATTGAAACGATTATAGCGCTATGTCACCGTGCACTATGTCGCCTTTTATTATATATTTTTAACATAAATTCTATGTTTTTTCCAGAAGAGCTAATGAATTCGAACGAGACCTCGGAACAGGTGCTGGCGTTGGTGCCTCCTGAACTTCACAAGTACCTGACAGTCCATCCGAAGAATGTTAGTAGTAAGTACCAGCTCAGTCCAATTCCATTGCTCTGTATGAGTTTGGTTTACATCAACCATGAGTGATCATTGTTGATGTAAACCAAACTGTCTGATGACCCCTGACTGTGAGGTCAGGGATTGTTCTTCTGTTGGTGCTATCTCCTAAAGCCCGGAATACAGACTTCGTGCTTAACTTGAACAATTTCATTTGACGCTAAATGTTGTAAGTCTCGCGTAGCGCAACTTTCCAGATTATAAAGATCCAAATGCGGGTAGTTGAAAACGTTACAACCTTACATGCGCTAGTCGGAAGATAGATTTATTTTTTCTGTACATTTTAGTAAAGAAATGTAAGACAAAACTCATCGAGCCTACACGAGCTCTATCCAACGACCTAATATCCTCTATAAATACGAACGGGACATGGAGGAAAACATTAAATTAAACATTAAATACATTAAATATTGAAGATATCAAATTTCACTCAAAGGAAACACTCTTATGTTTTTTAAAATAAGAATAACCGCATTCTAACTATTTTTAAAAAGCTTACCTGAGCCGGGGATCGAACCAACTAAAAATGCAAAAAATAGACAGTAACTATTTTATTGAAGCAATCGATACTCGAACGAACATTGTATCTTGCAATTAAATAGGATCATGAAATCTAACAATCCATACATATCGACTCTAACTAACATCCGAATCTAGACTGTTTATTTTTTAAAAGTAAAATATCTTTTATCATTTTTTTAGAACTCCACGATAAGAAATAAATGAAATGTATGAAGTATAAACAACATTTACACCATACACATTTTTTTTTTAATTTCCAGTAAACCAAACGGAACGCACCGGCCCTAAGAACATAAGTGACATACTGAAGTCCATACATAGGAACAATGAAGCACAAACAATATACAATGAAGACATCTATGGTCCTGTCCAAAATGACACCATTATAATAGCCATACAAGTAAGTCACAGTAAATAGTCATTTGCAGCTCATTTTCACCATATTCAATAGGCGGCTACGTGGCGTCAACCGCAAATATAACATTGTACAAGGAATCTGTTTACAGCAGTGATGGAACATTTAGTGATTTTACCGGATATTCGGCATATTTTGGTAGGGGGAGAGTGCATTCTGCATTCCCACGGCCGCTGGGCGCACTCGACTGGCCACGTTACCCCTCTCTCACAGAAGACTACCTTGAAATGTACTGCATTTCCTACTTTATCGTATTTCCCCAATGTACGTACGTGTTTCGGTTGTGAGTGAGATATGCCAGAGCCCGCCCATCCCATCCTCTCCCTCCCCATTTTCTCAATCCATTCCTTAATCTGCAAACGTAGGCAGCGCATTCGGAGCCATGCCAACGTTTCTCATTCTGGACTGATGTTGGCATGTATCGCGGATGTCTATGGACGACAGTATCCACTTACCATCAGGTGGACTGTATGCTCGTCTGCCGCCCGTTATTCTATTACAAAATTACAAGTATTACAAATTAGAAGTTATTGGAAGTACAACCTTATTGCTAAGCGATTTCTTCCATACAACCTTTGGGTGGTAAGGAGAAGTCAGTAGACGAAATAGAGGTATAGTCCCGGAACGAGTTGAATGCGCGCGGAAGGAATGTGGCCGTTTTATGTCACTTGTTTTTAGTGTTGTACTACAATGATCTTAGTGAAAGATAGGTATATCGATATTGGTAAAAGTCAATATTTTTAATTTAAATATCACGGTCAAAAATAAAACACACGACTATGTAATTATAAAAAACATCACTTGTTTTTTACTATTTTTATTTACTTTCATTATTTATGACACATTAGATAATATAGTAAGTAGGTATACATAATTTTTAGTTTTAAATAGGTATTTAATATTTAGTTTTGGAAAATAAAGTTACTAAAAAACAAAAAGAAAAAAATACAAAAATTACTAATTGAGAGAAATATAAAAAAAAACAATATTATAACAACAAAAATGTACTATGCATTGTTAATAATAATAAAAAATAACTTAAAAGTACTAAAAGACACAAAAGACTATCATATTGTTTTGAATGAATATTAGCCACTACAATCATCACTTGTAACACGTGATGCAGACAAGTCACAATCAGGTTTGGTCGCTCATTTTAACAAGTAAGTATAGTAAAAAACTACCCAACACGTGTTATATCAATGACGCAAGAGAAACAATAGAAAGCCAGCAAGCGCATCACTTAACTAGCCGGCACAAGTGCGGCGAAACGGCTGGGAGATGGGTGTGCTCGTGTCCCCACCTCACACCGCGCGCGCATTTAGCTCATTCTGGGACAGTACATAGTCCAAAAAGCAAATAATGCCTGTATTAACATTCATAGATACATACAGAAATATATAGATACTTACAGGCATTAATATATACATGCATGAATACATATACATATACAGAAAGATAAAGGAAAATAATTTGGGGGTAAGAGAACTCTTAATCTGCGAGGTAGTGTTCTTTCAACTCGTCTTTTAAAACTAGACAGAAATTGAACGCGCTTTATTAGTTAAAGGTAATGCATTCCATAAGCGAACCGCTTTGACAGTGAATGAACGTGAATAGAAAGTAGAAGAATGCTCAGGAGTTTTAAGGAGAAGATAATCCGAAGATTGAAAGGATGTGAAGAAAGATAGTTAAAATTTTCTTTAAGGTATCCGGGTGTGAACGGGTTGAATAGTATACTGCAGAGGAAGGAGGGTGTATGTGCATCTCGACGACGACGAATTGGAAGCCATTGACTGTGCAAATAGTGTGGTTGTCGAGTGCTGAATTAGACGAATAACGAATTAAATGAGTAACGAATTAGATGAGTAACGAATTAGATGAGTAACGATTTAGATGAGTAACGAATTAGATGAGTAACGAATTTGACCACCAAGTAATAAATCGTTTATACGAGTGGCTGTGGGATTGGAATGTGCACCTTCCGCCTTCCCCATCAATTTCTATAAACATGGAAATAAAACCAATCTAGATACGCTAAGAGAATACTCTTTATTGTATCAATTTGATAAATTATTGGTACAAGCAAACATTTTGAGCAAAACCTTATTGAGCTTACAGAAAATATTTCCGTTTAGGCATTTTCCTTCTAGCCAGTAATAACTCTTTTCCCGCCAAACCGGTCAAACTTATCTTTTTAGGCAATAACCTTGAATCCTTCGGAATGCATATCTTAAGTTTTTTCTTTGGTTCCTCCTTCCTTTTGAAGATAATCTCGGGGGGGTGCTCCATCCATATGTACTGTATTGCTCCCGGTATGCCAGCTTGAATGCGAAATTTTCTAGGCGTCTTTGGGATAAATAGACGAGAAATGGTTGAGTCGCGTTTGGTCCAATTCGCAAAACGTCCAATGGCTCAAAAAATGTCCAATTCGCGGCTGGTCCAATTTACGTTAAACTTAACGCTTTATAAATAATAGATTATTTTGGATTTATTTATTTTCGAACTAAGGATTATTCTTGTGATACATATTTCTTACGTAAGTCATTTAGTGGAAAGAAATTCAGTGAAACAAGATTCAGTTTTCATCTAAATCAGCCATTCCCAAAGTGGTCGATATCGACCCCCTGGGATCGATTTGAACTTTCTAGCGGTAGTTAGATAGTATCAATAAAAAAATTTGGGTGTCGACGACAGTTAGAGATAGACCCCTTAGCACAGCTATTCGTTTTAGCACAGTCTAAAGATTTTTATCTCTATGTAGGTACACCGCAAAAAGAGTCACACGTAAGAATGCATGAAATGACACGTAACACAAACATATCTGTGCATTGTCTCATCGAACGTAGCAAAGCAAGTGCAGTGCGGGCATGAAAAACAGTTGCATGTCACAGTTTAATACGCATTTATTAATTTGAGTAAGTAAAGTAAATTACTTGAGGTCAACGTTTTTAATAGCCTTTGTTAAAGGGGTCTGTGCTCAAGACAATGATAGATTTCACCAAAGTAAACTAGATGGCGCTGATCGGGTTCTACATCGCGCTATCATGGTATTCGCAGAATGTTAGTCATTTGATGAATGAAAAATGTATTACAAGCCTTAGAACAGATACATAATTGGTGTTATTTAGACCACCCTATAATATCCCGCGTATAATCGCGTTAGTACAATCAGGGAAGGGTGCAGTGTGCACACCCTTAACAGTCTGCGACCGAAAAAAATTTGGGAACCCCTGATCAATCCCCTGATTGGGAACAATAAAGAACAAATGGTGAATCGAATAAACCAATGGAAAATAATCTATTTATTATTCATAAAGCGTTACAATAACGTAAATTGGACCAACCGCGAATTGAACTGTCTGCAAAATTTATCTTTTCGCGAATTTGACTAATCGTGAATTGGAACGTTTGGACGTTTTACGAATTGGAACATCTGCAACTAAACGATAGAAATAGTAATTACAGTTACATGAAGGACGTAGTCGTCAATCTGATTGTAAACTGTCGTACTGTCCGCGCACGAGCTCCGTGTGATCGGCGCACGAGGAAGCGGGACGGGGCCGCCCCCGCCTCACAGCCGCGGGCCGCTTACACCCGCTCTCGCCCCAGTCGATTTTTCTTGTTGATTTGTTATTGTATTGTACTGTTTTTGTTGAATTCCGTTGACTTTCATTTGTTGTATTGTTTTTGTTATCTGTTATAATTAAACTGTTTCGTGTTGTATTGTTGTTGTGTTATTGTGTAGATATATTATCAAAATGGCTACCAATGAAGGCGCAAGCGCTTCTCAGAAAAAAAAAAATATTATTCATCGCCAAGTACGGGGAAATAGCCGGACGTATTATTGAAATATGTGAAGATGAAACGAAGCAACGTTCATTCACAGCTATTCATTCATTCGGTGTATCAAAAAACATGTTGCTGAAAATAAAGAAAGTAGCAAAATATCAACACCACTAAAGTCTCCAACACCATGTTGACGATTCTGATCGTATTATCATACATCGAATTATTGAAGAATTTTATCTTTCGAAAAAACTTCTAGCAGAAATACGAAGTAGAATAGAGTCCTCGACAAGTTTGAGAATACTTCTAAAAGAAATGTGGTATCAATGGAAAAAAATGTCACACCGAAAGACTATTAATAGAGAAACGTAATGTTTAATTTGCGCGAACCTTGCGCTTTACGCAAAATTCGCGAACACGGGCGAATGAATCGTGATATTTTCTTTATTGGTGTGACCTGGATCGATAATAACTTGACGTTTAAAAAGTGCCAGAGGAACGAAACTATAGATGCCATATTAACAGATAGCAGTTCATCAAATAGGCTCATTTTAGTACACGCTGGTTCACGAAGTGGATTTCTTGATGGAGCAAAACTGTTGTTCAAGTCAGGTACCACGGCTGCAGACGTATCATGGACAGATGAACGGTGTAAATTTTGAAAAATGGACAAGCGAGCGATTATTGCCTAATCTGCCTAAAAACAGTGTCGTGGTTATGGGATAATGCTTGCAAGAAAATAAGCCACCAATCAATCTAGTCAATAATGTTAGATTGGCTTGAAAACAATAATGTTTTTGCTTCCATGAATATGTGAAAGTCCGATCGAATACGAACTCTCATAAAATATAAGAAAATTAACGAAGTTATAAAGACACACGGTCATGATGCATTCTGTTTACGTCCCTACATACAAGGCGTCGCCAGCCAACGCCAGCCAATGAATCCCGGGGGGCGAGATGATAGAGAGGATAAATACGAATTGTAGGTACAAATACAATTTTTTTCGAATCTTTGGCAATTTGGCAAAACAAACTCGTAGACGTCCTTGCCTACATGTGTGATCTTAATCCGATAGAATTGGCTTGGGCTAAGATCAATAGAATTGTTGGAGAAAGTAACATCACATCAGATTTTTCTTTAAAGATGTTGAAAGTAATCACGGAGGAGGCAATCATCCAAGTGACAGAAGATGACTGACGTGCCTATGATGATCATGTTCTTACTTTAGAAGAACTTTATTGGCGGTCCAGATGGACAGATGGAAAATGAGATCGATACATTTATTATCGGTGTTTATTTGTATTTATTATTTATATGTGTTATTATTTCCGAAACTGATGAATTGTTAGTCATCGTTTTATATCGAATAGTGAACTGATAAATTGTTAGTCATCGTTTTATATCGAATAGTGAACTGATAAATTGTTAGTCATCGTTTTATATCGAATAGTGAACTGATAAATTGTTAGTCATCGTTTTAGATCGAATAGTGAACTGATAAATTGTTAGTCATCGTTTTATATCGAATAGTGAACTGATAAATTGTTAGTCATCGTTTTAGATCGAATAGTGAACTGATAAATTGTTAGTCATCGTTTTAGATCGAATAGTGAACTGATAAATTGTTAGTCATCGTTTTATATCGAATAGTGAACTGACAAATTGTTAGT
Organism: Sesia apiformis; assembly: GCA_914767545.1. NCBI lineage: Eukaryota > Metazoa > Arthropoda > Insecta > Lepidoptera > Sesiidae > Sesia > Sesia apiformis. The sequence continues at coordinate 2,019,722 of OU611977.1, read as the reverse complement.
CATCGTTTTATATCGAATAGTGAACTGATAAATTGTTAGTCATCGTTTTAGATCGAATAGTGAACTGATAAATTGTTAGTCATCGTTTTATATCGAATAGTGAACTGACAAATTGTTAGTCATCGTTTTATATCGAACAGTGAACTGACAAATTGTTAGTCATCGTTTTATATCGATAGTTATATCGTATAGTCATATTATAATTATCTGTGTAAAACATTCCTAATATACGTCAGTTTTACACTATTTTCAATTGATTGGGCAAAATTTAACCTTATACCGAACGCGACGAAATAACTACATATATATTTATACGTTAAATTGATAAAAGTTACTTTGATAGATGCTAAGGCATCTTTTTTACAATATATATTCTTTTGTTTCAATTCAAAGCCAATGAAGTCCATTGCTGATAGTCGCTGCCGATAGGTCTAAATGGCGGACAATGGGGGAGGCCTATGTCCAGCAGTGGACGTCCAAGGGCTGAAATGATGATGAAGTCCATTGAAATAACCACAATAAATATCAACATTTATCGTTCACTGCACTAGTTGCTTACGTCAACGTTACGCTTGTGTGGTTCGTGCGCGGACAGTGTGTATATTGAGTTTCAACCACTGACACGTCCTAAGTAACCTTGCATGCTCGAAAATTTAAACAAAATCCGGAGCACTCGGTATCTACCAGAGTTCGCGTGATGGATTATGACTTGAAAGTCCCTAGTGATATACAAGCGGAGGCGTGTGCCCTGCAGCGGGACCTGATAGGCTGGTGACACGGGCATCCTTAAGTAAATTGTCTCATGAGTGAGATATGTATAGTAGAGCGGATTAATTTTTTTTTCTGTCCCGATTTAGTTGATTTTCGGATTCTACGTTTAAATTCTAAGAAAGAAACTCCACATGACAATATGGCTACGGTGAATTTCGAGTCCGCCAAATTTCGTTTGAATTATAATGCTTTTTTTCTCTTCTTTTCTATTATTTTTAATGTAATTAATTAGTTACGCCCCCTAGTGGCCGTTTTAGGCAAAAATAAACATCAGATTCGGGTTCCTCATGCCCAAAAATCCCTAGATACAATTTTGGAAAGTAAAATGATGAAAAATTCAGAAGCTATTCAGAAATCAAAATCTTCAAACGAAATTTGGCGGACTCGAAATTCACCGTAGCCATATGGTCATGTGGAGTTTCTTTCTTAGAATTTAACGTAGAATCCGAAAATCAACTAAATCGGATAACAAAATTTCTTCTCGAACAAATTGATCCGCTCTAATGTATAGCCTTAAAATGGCACGCGGCTCGCGAGCCCGCGGCACCCCCCAAAGCAACGCCCTAAGCCGAGCTTCGTTGCGTCCGCCGGTCTACCCTGGCGGGGGAGCCCTTAGGCTCGTTGCTGCTCACACACTTTTGCTCCTGGCCGAGCGCCTTCTGCGCTCGCCCTAAACCATACATGTCCGGTGACTCTTGAAAGTCCATTAGCGCCACAAGAATAATGCTGGCCGAGCAGGTTAGCGAGTGCACTCATTTAGAATATACAATATATGAGGACCCCAGAGGTCAAGGGGTCTAAGTGACATTTTCGAAAGAATTGAGTTAGATGCAGTAGCAGACTGTTAAAATACTATCCTTTTTAGTGGTGAGGAGATCCAAGTGATTTCCCTGACAGGTGCTGCTACCTAGTGTGTTGCCCCTTCACCACTAGTAGTGCATGCTAACACTGCTTAGAGCGCTAAGGTCTAAGCTGCTTGGTCTAAGTACACATTATCTACCTTTTATTACCTATAAATGTAACACAGGTGATTTTAATAATCTATTGTTAGTACTTATTAGAAGCAAATGGCCAAAGTGTTGGCCTAAAATGGTCAAAACAAAAAAAAAATAACTTTCCCTCTTACAAAATTTTGTTGACTGTTGGTTCAATTATCTCAAAACATAAATTTTGTCACTTAGACCCCTTTACCTCTGGGGTCCTCATATTTGTTTGTTCTACGTACGGATACATCAATTACCGTATCGGTCCATCAATTATAAGTCAGTATAAACATGCATCGTCCACGTCCAAAAGTTACAATTATCACTTAATTACAAACATTTTCAGAATTACACATTTATCATATTTTAATACAAACAGTACAAGCATATTATTATTTATTTGTTTTATCAACATAAGCTTATTTGTGCATCATGAACTCATTAGTAGAGTATTTCTGTATCAAGACTACCTTGAAATGTACTGCATTTCCCATTTTATCTTATTTCCCCAATGTACGTACGTGTTTCGGTAGTGAGTGAGATGTGCCAGAGCCCGCCCATCCCCATCCTATTCCTCCCCATTTTCCCAATCTTTTCTCTCAATCCATTCCTTAATCTCCAAAGGTAGGCAGCGCATACGGGGGCGTGCCAACGTTTGTCGTTTTGGACTAATGTTGACATGTATCTCGGATGTCTATGGGCGACAGTATCCACTTACCATCAGGCGGACTGTATGCTAGTTTGCCAACTTCGTCCATAAAAAGATGGCAATGGTCGGGCAACCATTTATATAATTTTGTTTTAAATGATCTCAATGGAGCCTCTTTATATATCACTAGGTGCTCCCGGCAGACGTTGTCCTGCCTGTGTATGTTTATTTGCCTCTGTATATAAAATCATAAATTATTTTGTTTTGCCGTCGGTATGATTTTTGCGATCGGTTGAACGGTATAGAAATTGATGTGCTGCAGCGCCATCTGGTGGCGAGTTATAACAAAATCGATAGCTCGAAAATATTCTCCGTGCTCAATAACCTATGTATACCAATTTTCATGGTGATTGTTTGAAAGGTACTTAGTCGCCTTTTACGACACCCGTGGGATGAGATGGGATGGTGGCGCTATCCTATAGCCGATACCACACGGCCGGACTGATATCAATGCTTACCAAATACTCTCTGCAAATTTCTGTTGTTGTTACATATTGTGGTATCTGTTGAGCTTCCGTTTTTGGTATTCTAGCGAACATTACCTTTGGGAAATCTGCCTTATGATACCTGTATAGGAAGGAAATTCAAATTATATGAATGCGGTAGTTACGTAACACAAAGCTACCTTATTTCGACTTGGTACCTTGAAATGAACCGAATGAATGTATTGAAATGAATTCAAATGTTTTCGAATTGAAAGATGTCACAACATATAGCTTTATTTACTTAGGCTATGTGCAACTTAGGTGTCGCGCACTGTTCGGTCCAAAAAATATTTTATACCGCGAACCCGTAGGCTGTGGAACGAATTGCCTGAAGAGGTCTTTCCATTAAGCTACGATATGGGGTTCTTCAAGAGAGCTGTGAATAGGATTTTGCAAGGTCGGCGGCGCGCCCGCATACCCCCTGGTGTTGCAGGTGTCCATGGGTGACGGTAACACTTACCATCACGTGGGACCGCTTGCTCGTCCGCCCACTCGTCTATAAAAAAAAAAAACACTTCCAATCGAGAAAGCACAATTGTTAGAAATATAACGCAATGCTACCCAATTCCGGTGTCTCCCTTAATCAGACTACTGAGTTTTTTTAACTAATATCTATTTAAGTGAAAGCTTTTTCGACTTGAAAGATATTGCATGCCCGGATTTTTTTTTCGCACATAATATATAGCCTATGTCCATCTGGAATAATGTACCTTTCAAATGGTGAAAGAATTTTTCAAATAGGTGCAGTGGTTCCGGAGATTAAGTACCCTCTACATACACACAAACTCACAAAATTCGCACTCTCTCTTTATTATATTAGTATAGATGAAACTATATACTCGTATATTACAACATCTTTTGATTTAATAATTTTTTAGGTAATTTTGTTCGAGTTTTGATGATACGGCGATCGATCGCTCGCGGGGGCCTATCCCTGGTAGTCCGATCGATTGTCCGATCAATCTGACCGGTGGGGAGTTTTAATCCCATTTGTCATACTCGTACCAGTCTTAACGAATGGAAAAACAAAAACTTAATTCAATTCTAACTCGAATTTATACAAACTTGAAGTGAATATGGCACACTTGAAGTATTTAAAATTTCTCTATGTAACTACAATATGAATCGAGGGTCGGTCGGACAAACAGGATTAAAACTTCCCACTGGTCAAATGGATCGGACAATCGACCGGCACCACCAGGGAAAACTCCGCTCGTGTACTGGACCATTTACACGAGGCCAAATGTTAAGACAATATTGACTAAGCCAATCCAATATTGGCATAATGTGAATAAAGGCAATCCAGAACAATGAAATGTCCCAAGTCATTTATCAAGCCACTTCACTTAGAAAATTTTTTGGCGCCAGTAGCTTCCCTAACCACTCGCGCAGTCGATTGGCTGTTTAATGACCTCGTGTGAACGGGCGTTCCTAGCCAGTAAGCCAATCCACTGGGCGTTTGCCGAACGCACGTGCGTTCGTTTTTTTCTTCAGGATCTTCCGCTTGTAATTCTCTTAAAATAAGACTTGATTCGACCCAGTGCAGATCGTCTGGCTATCCATGGTCTAGTCCACCATCTCTTAAAAGTTGATTCTCCCTCTATTACGTCGAGAATTTCCATTTGTATTAAAGTTAAAGCATTTTTTAATATAGCTCTCATAGCCATTATACGACTATCCATTCTGCTAAAAGCTTCTGTTTGTGAAACTGGCGAATACTGGCCTAAATTGCAAATGATAAATTGCATTTCTCGTTGGACTGTCTTCAACCTTGGCATGTCTTGGCTTAGTCGATTGCCTTAACGATTGTCCACGTGTAACTTCAGCGAACTTCGGCGGGGTCAGAGAGTTTGCACACCGATGGCACAGGAAAAGGAGCCCGAAAGAGCTGTTCGGCACTGAAGTACATCGTCTAGTGGAGTGGAACAGCCCCAGAAAGGGGAGAGTGCTGATGGGACACAGGCAAAAGAGAATACTTGTAGGGAGGCAGAGCAGATACGCGCCGCAACATAGCCCTAGCAGGCGAACGGCGCGTACCTCCCCACGATTTGGTCCGTATAATCAAAAGGTTGGTAGGACCATGGGTGGAGGTGTCCTCGTGTAAATGGTCCACACTTTTCATGAAGAAATAAACAGTTTTGATACTTTTTTTTTAATAATGACTAGTTATTGGTTTAAGACGTAATGCTCGGCAGAGTATACTAGAGAAATGTGTACCAAACTAGGTCCCAATGGTTCAAGTTTGATGGTTCAGGCATGATAATCTTCATCCGTCGCAGAAGGTCCGATCTGAAACAATTTGACAAACATTTTGGCGGGACCTCGTGAAATATTAATTTTTGTTTGATTATTATAAAAATTGTGTACTGTGAGTCCTGTGGATTAAGTGATAATCAAATAAAAGTATAAGATTTAGTTTTTCATGTGCTTCCAAGGAGTCCTCTTCTGTCCTCAGTAAACTTACAGTCGCTTCACTGAGCGACTTGCTGACTTACTTCGACATGACGACATTAACGAGATGTGTTTTGAATTTTTATTTTGAAATTGTTTATATACGAAGAAAACTCGACACTAGCGCAACGCTAATCGCGCTGTTGCCATATGTGAAAAGAAGAAAAACATTTTCTCAAAAGGCAGATTTCACGCGCCAGTCCTAAAGGTAGATTTCTTATTGTCCATATCTTTTAGAAGGAAAATGGTTTTAAATGAAAGTTGTAGAGCTTTACGAACCCTATCTAACGACATATAGTTTGTCCGTCCGTTTTAATTTTGAAACTGCTGAAACGATTTGCAGGGCCGTCTTTACCAGGGGGTGCAAGGGGTGCGGTGCACCCCGGGCGCTCACCTTTTAAAGGTAATGAAAAAATATAACGCTATAGTAAACAATTACACAATAGGATATTTGACTGTCATAGGATACACAGTAGGATATTTGACTGTCATAGGATACACAATAGGATATTTGACTGTCATAGGATACACAATAGGATGTTTGACTGTCTTAGGATACACTCCCGCACCCCGGCGCAGAATAGACTTAAGACGGCTACTACGAGCTTAACACAGATATAGGCACAGAGTAATTAATAGTACAAGTACAGAAGACTCACTCTAAGTACTTACGCTGCAGAAACCCAACAAAAACATAATATTTACAGAACAAAACTGCGTTTAGCGCGAGCCAAATTGAAACCTACGCGCATCGTAGAAAGCCGATATTACACTGAACCGCTGAAGGTCACACATACAATGACACCGCGTGCGTGAATCGCTAGGGTTGTCATCCGTAATTATAACTAGTTTAAATTTGTTCCAAAATAAAATTATAAAAAGTGTCATACCTACTTACACAATTTGACGGTAGTTTTAAAACACATTTTCGAGAGAAATGTATATATTTCAATCGGTTCACGTACAAACCTGGGATAGGTAATAGTGACTTCAGAGGAGAGGATTTTGGGAGTGCAGAGTTCTATCCAGTGATTAATTCCAGCGTTGTGTTGAAAATCCGCGCCGAAACGTCGAGTGTGAATAACAGGGAAACAAATACCTTCATTATACGCGCTCAGACCCGATTTAGAATATGAAATATGTACAAAACGCGACAAGTTTAAACTATTTTATTTGCACGTGCGTTAGAGCTCGCGGCAACCGACTGAAATGAACCCCTGCGCAGGGGCCCTCCGCTATATGCATATTTTCGTACCTAAAGTGCGGAGTGTGAGTCAGGCTTGCCATCAGTTTATAATCTCCCACTTGCAATTACGAGGAGATTTAAAGGATTATCACGCAGTGGATATTACTTATCAGTGACGCTACTTCCAAGGAAACCCAAAAAAACCGGCTCAAAAAATTAAAAAAAAAACTTCCATTATACACGACTATAATTATGTCGTTGTGGCTCGTAAAGTTCTATAACTTTTGTATAAACACTTTTATCATACTGAAACACTTTTATCATACTGAAAATAGCGAAATCTCCCAAAAATACTCTTACAATATATTTTTCATCCCCCTATCTCGGAAAGAGTATTTTTGCTCTTCGATATCTGAGTGCAAAAGCCGTTTTTATCCGCTAGAGGATAAAGTAAATTGAATTTAGAACATCGTGTGCACTAAGTTTGTGAATTCAAAACATCATTAAACCTATTTACTTCTACCTCCATGGTGCCGAATTTATCATACAACCTTTTTTAATTTGTTAAAAACTCAGACTTGGAACCTTCTTGGTGTACTTTTTTTTTTGCATTTAGTCATTTCCTCGCTGAGGTGGGATGAAAAGTTACGTGTTGCACTCGAGTGCAAAGATTTTTCACCTCGTGCTCTTTTGATTCCCTCGCTAACGCTCAGGATTCTAATTTTTGAATCACTCGCTGCGCTCGTGATTCAATTTTAGAATCCTTCGCTTGCTCGGTCATCAAAATTGAGCACGCGGTTAAAAAGCAACTTTGCACTCTTGTATAACAAATAACTATTATGCTACAATTGAACGCCCAAAACGTAACCTACGTCATCCGATTCTAAAACTATGTCATCGTCACCAGCCCTTGTATCGTCCACTGGCTAGCCTGTATATGTATGGCTAGCCAACTTAACGAGTCCACTCTTTCAGAGGTGGTGCACTTCCTCAGAGTTTGTGGTAGTGGCTTTGATATTCCATAGTCGCCGTCTACGACGTCCGCGGGAAAAGATGAGGTGGTGCTATGCTATAGCCAGCCGCCACCACACGGCCATCGGTTCTATACCCTCACCTAGTCCATTTCTGTCTGATGCCCCAGCTCGGTCCAGTCCGGGATTTGAGCCAAGTACAATGAGTGAGTGGTTTTCGTGGCGGTAGACCGATGCTGCGAGTGAATTTTATGAACTCCGTGGAGAATACATCTCGAACCTTCGATGTTATCAACTGCAAAATAATTTTAGGATTAACAGACTCATTGGCCGTGTAGTATCCGCCCGACTTGCCACCCCATGTGGTGTTGTAAAAGGCGACTAAAGACGTGAAAGTCGTATAAAGCGGGATAATAAAGCCCCTACCATAAGCGCTGAGGAACCACACCATCTCCACAAGAGTGGACTCGCCAACCCGCTTGGTCACCGTGCCGTTTTAAGGCCATACAACCCTCGTGTACAAGACGAATGTACACGAGTAGTCCCATCTGCAGCAGTGGACGATACAAGGCCAAAATTGGTACAGAAATGACATAATCTTAGAAAAGGCACCTTATTCGAAGACTAATCCAGTGAAGTCAATAGCTCTCTTTTCTTTTAAGGGTGGTCCTTAGGAGATTGGACATAGGAACAACATCTACCAGTAGGTCACTTTCTTTTAAGGGTGTGTGTGCACGTTATACTCCCACAACCGCTTGGCGTACGCGACTGGTCACGTTACCTTACACTCACAGAAGACCACCATAAAGTGTACTGTATTTTCCACTTCATCCTGTTCCGCCAATGTACGTACGTGTTTCGATAGTGACTGACATATGCTAGAGTCCGTTTTCATCCCATCGTTACCCTATCCCCTCTTATTTTCCCAACTCTCTCCAAATTTACTCCTAAATCTCCGGCGGTAGGCAACGTATCCGGGGACGTTCCAACGTGGTAATTTTTTTTTTTTTTATATAGATTAGTGGGCGGACGAGCAAGCGGTCCCACGTGATGGTAAGTGTTACCGCCGCCCATGGGCACCTGCAACACCAGGGGGTATGCGGGCGCGCCGCCGACCTTGCAAAGTCCTATTCACAGCTCTCTTGAAGAACCCCATATCGTAGCTTAATGGAAAGACCTCTTCAGGCAGTTCGTTCCACAGCCTACGGGTTCGCGGTATAAATAATTTTTGAACCGAACAGTGCGCGACATCTCCGTATCGAGGAAATGCGGATGGACCGCACTTCTGTGACGGGAGGTGCGGGAGGTGGAGGTGCGGTGCGTTGGTTATTCTGGATTGATGTCATGTACCGTGGATGTCTATTGACGACAGTATCCACTTACCATCGGGTGGACTCTCTGCTCGTCTGCCGCCTTCTTTTTATAAAAAAAATCGTTAACTATACCTCAAATATAGGTAGCCATTTAATGCCATACATAAAGTGTGCGCCACGAGCGGGAAGAATTTCGGTCATTGACATGAAGTCAGCCAAGAATTTTCATTAAAAACCACTTTACTAGACCCGTCATATTATTATTCAACCTTAATATGAGGGGTCTAAGTAAAGTGGTAGGTGATTGACGATTTCATACAAATCTCTTAACGGTCCAGTCTTGGCCGATCTCATGTCAACAATCGAAATTCTTCCTAATTACGGCGCGCGGTTTACCTGAATGTGCTTAAAATAGTTTATGCCTATTTGTGGTAGCTTTGAAGGATCTTCTAGCATCAACAGACGCATGCCATCAATATAGTTGTCCAAAATACATTCCTGAAATATAGGAACAAAAAATGATTAGACATAGGAAAACTCTTAAGAGGCTAGGATGACACTTTCTCCAAATCCATTCCAATATCTCAAAAAGGTAGGCAGCGCGCATCCGGGTGTGTGCCAACGTTTATCATTTTAGATTAATGTTGGCGTGTATCGTGGATGTCTATGGGCGACAGTATCCACTTACCATCAGGTGGACTGTATGCTCGTCTGCCGCCTTCGTCCATAAAAAAAATGAGCTGGAGCAGGATGACGACAGCGGCGTCTTGTCCATACAAACGTACTCCTCTGTTTTCTCCCTGAATTCTGCCAATAGGGCACTTGTTTTTTTTTTAATATGTTACAGATATCTGCCATGAGCAACTCTCTACGTTTTGATTTTTTTGATTTGTTGTTTCTCATAGGGGCTAGAGCCCTCCAAAAATAAAAAAATGCCCCCCTTTAAACGCTGCAAAAAAGAAGGTCAGTGTGCAAATTTAACAAGTCTTATTTAAAAAAAAAACGAAGAAGTTGCATCACTCGTTGCCGAGACACCAACAAATTGTAAAAATATGTATTTTTAAAAAATGCTTCCTCTCATCCTCTCCTCTGAACATATTACAGTTCAAGTTGTTAAGATTCTTAAACCAATTCCACAGTCGCTGGACTGTGCCAACTGGCCCAGTTACCCCGACCTCACAGAACACCAACGATTTGAACAAATGAAAATGTCAGTAGATAATTTCACCAGTCAAGCACGTTTTGATTCAATAGAGCCACTTGACCGTGTGGTGTCAGGGTCATCTCTTCCCATGGGCGTCGTAGAAGGCGATTAATTAATAACCAAGCCACTACCACAAGCCCAGAGGAACTCTAAACACCACCTCTAAAAGAGTGGACTCGCCAACCCGCTTGTCCAGTATAGCGTTTTAAGGCCCAGTGGTCGTCCACTGGTTACGGTCTTTAGTTTGATTTGATAGATTATGAGGGGGAGAGTGCACGCTGCAATCCAACAGCCGCTGGACGCACTCGACTGGCCACGTTACCCCTCACTCACAGAAGACTACCTTGAAATGTACTGCATTTCCCACTTTATCTTATTTCCCTAATGTACGTACGTGTTTCGGTAGTGAGTGAGATGTGCCAGAGTCCATTCCCATCCTATCCCTCCCCATTTCCCCAACCCTTTCTCCAAATGCATTTCTATGTCCAAAGGTAGGCAGCGCATCCGGGGGCGTGCCAACGTTTGTCATTTTGGACTAATGTTGGCATGTATCACGGATGTCTATGGGCTACAGTATCCACTTACCATCAGGTGGACTGTATGCTCGTCTGCCACCTACGTCCATAAAAAAAAAAAAATTAAGAATACAGGTACCTTATACTGCGGTAATCCAACTTCTTCCGACAGCCACAGAACCACGTCTTCTTGGGACCATTTGAAGGCATCAGGCCACTTGAGCTGGTCAACCGCATTTGCCGCCAGTTTGTAAAGGGTAATGGGAGATTGTTGACATGGGTTCAGTTTTCTGGAATAATCCGTAATGCCATGTTACGGAACACCTTCACTTATTTAAAATATATAAAACCGTTCCAGCGAAATATAAAATTATTTTAGGGAATACATCAAAAGTTAGATCATGAAAAATTCTATTGTTGTATCTAAAACATTCGTGGCGCTCAATACTCAGTACAGGGTAATGACCGGGCGCCGTACGTAGAGTGCAACTGCGCATAGAATAAAGGACATACTAGAAATTAACAATAGATCAACAAATCTATTGTAAAAACTGGTTGAATCGATTGACTATTGACATTGAACAATCTATTATCCGCTTTTGCTTTATTGTATATAGTATATACACATTGACAGACTGACTGACACATTGTATATAGTCTTAGCACAGGTCTTGGTCTCTTTGGTCTTCTGTCGCAAGACATGACGGTTGATACATACATAAATATGCATATATACATACAGAAAGTCCAAGGAACTAAGAGAGATAAGGAAAAAATAAAGGAAATGAATTTGAGCGTAAGAGAACTCTTAATCTGAGAGGTAGTGTTATTTCAAGTCTTTTAAAACTAGCCAGAGATTTACTCTAGTTTTAACGTTTCTGAGTTTGTAGTTCAAAATTATTTACTTCTAACATACAATACTGACTTGGGTTTGACATAAGGATCCTCCTTCGGGAAGCAGGTGCATTCTGAACAAGTCTTCTTGTCTGGAGTTATGAATATTATTGGCCGTGGTGGTGTGACGATTGATGGGGTTCGTCGTGGGATGTAAATGGTTTTCTTTTTATTTCTCTAAAAATGTTTTAAAATCACTATTTAAGATAGGCTATTGTCGCGACCTTCAACGCGTTCATTGCTATATGCTATTATTTATTCTTATGACCTAACGCACCTTAAAATTTGCTGCCATCGATTTGCTGCCCATTGAATTAGGGATTTTGTCATTATGTAACGAGTAGGACGAAACCAGCGCTATGAGGCCATTTTTACATTTTTTTTTATATATAAAAGTGGGCGGATGAGCAAGCGGTCCCACGTGATGGTAAGTGTTACCGCCGCCCGTGGACACCTGCAACACCAGGGGGCATGCGGGCGCGCCGCCGACCTTGCAACGTCCTATTCACAGCTCTCTTGAAGAACCCCATGTCGTAACTTAATGGAAGAACTGTTGAGGCAGTTCGATCCACATTTACTTACTGATTCATTTTGTTGTACATCCATTATATGAAAACAATTTTAAATGCATCTATAATGTTATTGTTAAGAAATTTTAGCTTTGTATAAAAAATTTACAATTTCATAGTGTAATTAAAATGACGTCGATAGGTCATGTCAAATGCTACTAACGTTTTTTGTGACATTGGTCTTATCTCTAAAAAGTTTTCATTTAAAATTATAGAGAATTCTTATTGCATAGATAGTACGATCTCTATTGATGTAAATAACGTTAATATTATATGTAATCTATCTATCTATATATATAAAAAAATGGATGTTAGTATATCTGAGATTAATAGACTTCGACACCGTTTGACCGATCATCGTGAAAGTTGGCACATATATGTATTTTTTCGTGTAGAAGGTTTTTATGCTATCGACTTTGTTGTAACTCGCCACTAGATGGCGCTGAAGCACATCAACTTCTATACCGTTCAACCGATTGCCATGAAAATTGGTATACATAGGTATTCGAGCACGGAGAATATTTTCGAGCTATCGACTTTGTTGTGACTCTCCACTAGATGGCGATGCAGCTTCTATACCGTTCAATCGATCGCATAAATCGTATCGACGGCAAAACACAATAATTAGTGATTTTATATACAGAGGTAAATAAATATACATAGGCAGGACAACGTCTGCCGGATACAGCTAGTATTATGATATAAAAAAAACAATTCTTGTTCACAGGTTCATACTAGACTAACCTATCTCCGACACCTCATTGTGTCTTTAGCGCAGGCTCGTGACATTGACAGGACACTACTGATATTCTCTCACGATTACTATGATGAAGAAATTAATTACTTAGTTAGGAGTATTGATTTTACTAAGGTAAGGCAACAACACGATTAAATCATCAACCCACATGGTCATACGAAAATAGTGTAAAATATTTTTTAATATGTCAACCAGTACACTAAAATTTATTGTCATCTAACTAAAAAATTAACACGTATTTCGTGATTTTCTTTTATTAAAACAAAAATAAATAACTGGTGAAAAATTTACTCACATGTGCATACCACTAGCCACATTCGCTCGCTTAGGTCTTTGACTTAAGAACGCGCCCGCTTCTGTTTACGTGGATCGTGTTATGCACATAAGAGTAAATTAATCAACATTTTTTTTTAATGTTGAAGATAATCATGAAATGTATGTTAATTTTTTAAGTTAGATATAATCTAATATATCTTTATATGTTTTAGGTGATGCAAATTTTCTACCCATATTCAATACAAACACATCCAAATGAGTTCCCCGGTGTGGATCCCAACGACTGCCCGAGGGATGCCAAATTTGAGAAGTAAGTACTATTTTGTCAAAGTGTGTCAATTTTAAAAAAGAACTATGGGGTAAAAGCGTCTCAAGAGATCAACATGTAAAGTAGACGCCATAAAAGAAGTCCCGTACGCGCGGCGCTAATCTGCCGACGTAATCTTGCCAGCTTATTGGTTTAAATGTATAATACCTTATAAAATAATGCATTTAAAGATCTGCCAAAATTAGGCAATTAATTTTTAAATGTACACTAATCCCCCCTATAACACGGTAGATTGGTTCCGCGTTATAGGAAAACGTGTTGTAGGAGTATTCCCGTATAACGCGTTTTTACGACCCCGTATAACGCGTTACGTATAAATTATTCACGTTTAACTTTTCTCGCTAAAGGGGGTATAAATTGAATATTAAGAAAAAACTATATTATGAACGAAATATGTACGTTTTATTAAAATCAAACTAAACTAAGAACATTTTAAATAAAAAACTTATGCATATGAACTGTACAAATCATTATAAATTTCACAGTACAGAAATATAATGTGGGAAATCCCCGCGTTATATGGGGGAATGCCCGTGTTATACGGGGGATTGAAATCGCGTAATATGAAAATGCGTTATAAGAGTACCGTGTTATAGGGGGGATTACTGTACTTTAAATTTTAATTTAAACTTTAAATTTATTTTATAAAAAAATAACTTACAGGGCAATAAAGTTAAAATGCAACAACGCATTACATCCGGACGTGCATGGACATTACAGAGAAGCGAAGTACACGCAAACAAAACACCACTGGTGGTGGAAAGCCAATAGGATTTTTAATCAATTGCAATCAACAACTGGACACAATGGTAAGTAAAATATGGTTTTATTTTTAATTGGACCTTCGTTAGTTAAAGAACCTTTGTGCTTATAAGATTCAGCTTACTCGGGAGCTGAAGGCTACAGACCATAGACAGCGTACGAACTTTATCACTTGGAACAACTGCAAGTTGATGACGCATTTCAGAACAAAATCATCTTTAGTGACGAGGCTGAGTTAAACATCAACGGCTTCGTTAACAAGCGGAATTACCGGATCTGGGGACCAGAAAATCCTCCTGGTTTACATGAGCTTTCGATGCGTGCGTCCTTTGCCATTGCTGGGCACGCGATGTCGTGTGGTGGACCCTTACAATTTTGTAGCTATTGAATAAGGGCCACAACGCTATAGCGCGTGATATTTGTGTTGGCAACTAGAGAAGGGATTATAAGCAAAATACATTTTAGCCACGTCACGAATCCCAACTTTTGGACTCTGGCAATGAACGTGTTAAAACGTGACAGTTTGGTGTGCCATATGGGCAGGAGGGATCATAGGACCATACTTTTTTGAAAATGAGGAAGGTGCCTCGGTGACTGTCAATGGCGATCGCTATCGAGGCATGTTGACAAACTTTTTTTTTTTGGAAAAAATTGGACATAATTGACATATGGTTTCAGTTGGACGGTGCCACTTGTCACACTGCGCGCAAAACAATGACGTTGTAAAGAGAGTTCCCAGGACGTATTATCTCTCGTTTTGATTTAAAAGTTGTAATTTAACTTGCTTAGATTTCTTTCTGTGGGGTTTTGTTTTGAAAAGCAAGGTCTATACAAAACCACTCAGACGATTGAAGCACTCAAAGACGAAATTGAACGTCAAATTAACGAAAGCCCGCGGTACTTACTCGAAAAAGTATTTCGAAATGTCGTTGTACGAGTCCCACGCCTGCCAACGGAGTCGCGGTGGTCACTTGACCGACATTTTTTTTTTTATGTACAAAGGTGGCAGACGAGCATACAGTCCACCTGATGGTAAGTGGATACAGTAGCCCATAGGCATTCGTGATACATGCCTACATTAGTCCAAAATGACAAACGTTGGCACACCCCCGGAAGCGCTGCCTACCTTTGGACTGGATTTGAAGAAAGAGTTGGGGAAATTGGGAGGGATAGGATGGGAATGGGCTCTGACACATCTCACTCACTACCGAAACACGTACGTACATTACGGAAATAAGATTAAGTTGGAAATGCAGTACATTTCAAGGTAGTCTTCTGTGAGAGAGGGGTAACGTGGCCAGTCGAGTGCGTCCAGCGGCTGTTGGATTGCAGCGTGCACTCTCCCCCCATCATAATGTCACGTGCAATGTCAATAATTGATCTGTTTATGTGAATAAAAATTTCTATGAAAATTATTAAAATATGGTTGATTTTCCATTTATTCAAAATTCAAGTTCTTGTTGAGACACCATTCTAACATATCTAGTATGTATTCTTAAAGTGATCTTCCAAGTCATCATTATAAAAACAAACTGATAAAAGAAATGTCTTTAACTCATTTTTAGATAGATTTCTTCAATATATATAATGTGCTTTATCAAGCACGAGACAAATCTCGGAATCAAAACTAAATTGTGTTGCTCTGAAAAGAGATTGTTTTTATTAAACCTAAGGTGGAATACATTTGACATCAATTTATAAGTTGTACAAATGTTACCTGAAAAGAGAAACAACATTTAAAGCTATTGATTCTCTCTATCTATCTATGAAGTTTATTTCCACATTAGTAAACAAATCCCTTTATTTGTATTTGTATATACTGTATTTTATCACTAGATTCACTTGTAAACACTTACAATAATATTATATTTAAAAAGACCAGCCCTTCTGTTAAACCTCCATTGCCTCAACCATAGAGTCTACAGACTTGCACAAACTCCATAGAGCCACCACCATAGTGCATTCGGAATGAAGTGCACAGATCTTCATTTACATATATTTTTCAGGTTTGGTAGTATTTTTAGAGGAAGATCATTACGTAGCTGAAGATTTTATTCATATGTTGAACTTACTTCGTGCTACAGCTGATAAAAGCTGTCCACATTGCGAGATATTATGTCTCGGGACTTATTTGAAAACCTATCAGTATCACGTGAACAACGATCGGGTGAGTGATTTTGATATTTAAAAAAAAAGAGTTTTTTTTGTATAATTTTAATTCAAAATTTCGATATTGCTGACGTCATGAAGGAATTTTAACTATATCTAAAGAGTAGATGTAGCCGGACCATTGAAATATGGTACCAAAATGGCGGCTAATTTGATTTGATGTTCTGCTGTTAACAATTCATTGTAGTCAGGACTAAATGAATTTGATATTTTATAATTTGTAAAACTTTATTTTGTGTAATTGTCTTGTATATTAACAGCAGAATACTTTTAAATTTGTCACCGTTCTTATAAAATTTTAAATTTATTTTCAATGTTTCATTTTCAATTCAATTTTATTCGTTGATTATCGAACGTATATGACGAGAGTCTACCTTTCGCTTAGAACTTACTTCGACGTAATAATACGTCAACAGCATATTAGATATTTTATGATCACGTGATATCACGTCAAGTATATTACAAAATAAATAGTATGTATTTAACCACTAACAATTAAAAAAAGCACTTGAGATTTACAATTCGTAAAAAAATGATCGATATCATCTAATGACACATTTTCATTTCTACTTTAATAATAAAACAGCATTTATTATTCAACATTCTTAAATGATTTTTTACGGACTACCTGTACTATATAGCTGAATCTGTTATTGGCAATAAGTTTGGTATATATAGGCATGTTGACAAACTTTTTTGGCAAAAATTGGACATATCTGACATATGGTTTCAGCTGGATGGTGCCACTTGTCACACTGCGCGCAAATGACGTTATAAAGAGAGTTCCCAGGACGTGTTATCTCTCGTTTTGGAGACAAAAACTGTACATACATATATATATATATATCAGTTATTTATTTTTCTGATTGGTATATTCATGTTCACAGACAAATAAATATCTATTTGGCCTTAAATATAACATAACAAATATAACAAAAGCGCCAAAATAAAGCATTCGTTTAGTTCTACCGACGTTTTTATGCAACGAATTGTGTATCTTGGGAGTTTTTTTTATATCTAAGTTATTTAGCTGATAAAATCACTACGAAGCGCCTTACATACGACACTATTATCGTAATAATTTGAAAACGCACAAATAAAAAGCATGTCATATAATATAATAATTTTGTTATTGAAAACTCTCGCTAATATGTTCTGAATATTAAAAATCGGGCAATTTTGCTTCATTTCAATTTATTCGTGGTCACTTATAAGTGACAATCGGTTTTCTCCGGTTTTTGTACATATTTATAAGTTTTTCTCCGGCAATTCCAAAACCGAGTCAAAATCTATAACTGACCAGGACGAAATTATAGCAATTCCTTAGATTTCTAGGAGCTCTAAAAGCTAATATTACCGTGAAAAGCGCTAGGAATCGCTTCATTGCGATTTTATCAGCTGAATGCATATTGTAGGACTTTTCACACGAAACGATACCTTATTAATGTTTCGTATGAAAAATAATACTAAGTAAACGTAATTACAATCAAATGTGATTAATATAATTACAATACACTTAAACAACAATACACTAAAGGCTCGCGCACACTACAGCCGCGTTGCGTCGCAGCGCGTCGCACTGCAAAACTGCGACAACGCACATTACAGACCCGGAAGGCCGCAGCTCATCGCAATAATAGGCATGATGACAGTATCAAAGAATTAAAGAATAAATGATTTTAGAGAAAAAAATATGTTGAAGGAATTCTAATAAATTAACCAGTTTTAATGTAAACATTGAGATTAATAATATTTTCAATAAAATAAAAGTACAAAATACTGCATTCGGCCATGTTAACTAAAACGCCAATCAGAGCGCATGACGTCACGCCTCAGTGAACATCACCGTGTCGCTTGAACTTCGATTGATTTACCTACCTACGTTTACCTAGGTGTAACGTCACAAGCGACGCCATGACACCTGCGAGTGTTTTCATATGCATAATTTGCGTTAAAACTTATTTTATTGCTGAAATAATGTTATTTTCGGAAACAGTAGACGTGAATCTACATTATAGAAGCGGATTTCAAAATCCGTCATCGTGCCTATTAAAGCCAGTTGGCTGTCGACATTCAATTCGTCGCGTCGTCGCACAGCGAATAACTCACGAATCTGTGCCCGTCTAACGCGCATTGAGGCCAACCACGTCGCAGCGCATAAACACCGCTGGCGAACGATCATGCATGCGATGCAGCCCGCCTGAAATGTGCGATGGCTCAGAAATTATCCAGGAGATTTTTTGAAATTTAATGCGCTGTGGTGCGGACCGCCATAATGTGCGCGAACCTTTAATAAAACACTAATTTAAGAAGTAACATTTATTTGATAGACGAGAGACTGCTAGACTATTATTTTTTATACTACCCTCATTTTGAAAATGTTCAATTCACATAAAACGAAGGTTCAGTAATTACAATAACCTTTTTATGTAAATATGGCGTCAAACGAATAGATGATAAGTGGATGCCATCCGCGATAAAGGCCAACATCAGTCAGGAATGACAAACATTGACACGCGCCCGGATGCGCCGCCCAATTTTATAGATTTTTGGGTAAATTTGGAAAACAATTGGGAAATGAATATAATGGAATGAAGAATTTCCTCCTTCCATTACATCCCCCCCCCCCCCTTCTTTTGAGGGATAAGATCCAGACTGCGGT
This sequence comes from Sesia apiformis, assembly GCA_914767545.1. Classification (NCBI taxonomy): domain Eukaryota; kingdom Metazoa; phylum Arthropoda; class Insecta; order Lepidoptera; family Sesiidae; genus Sesia; species Sesia apiformis. The sequence goes on along the minus strand of OU611977.1, from coordinate 2,000,717 downwards.
CGATGGATGCCGATCCTCGTTGGTTAATTATCGGTCGTGATCAAGGGACTCTACGTTCAACCAATGTGTTTGAGCTGATTGATATTGACTGATCGAAGTCGATCGTCCTCAATCTAGATGTACAAGAGGCTTTTCTTGTCCTATCCCTCGATGGGATGGAATGGAAAACTACATCTGGCAGCTCTTACTGACTCCCGAAACAATCCGGAACATTTTATTGGAAGATAGATAGAAATTTTATTTCATAGACGCAATGGGTTGTATTCATAATAATATTTAAATCTAACGTGCCTTATACAGATGTCCAGTAAATAGTGGCCAAGCTTGGAACTGTTGATATCCCAGCTCATGCCCTATCGGATGACTACAATTAAACTTAGTGAAAAGTCTCAAAGTTTTTGAGATACTCCTTAATTTGAATTTTTAAAAATTGGCACCCTTCGTCAGTAATTTGCGTGCTGCAGCTACGTATGAAGAAAGGTTCACATTCTGTTGTGCGCTTGTTATTCTCAAAAGGTTGTTCTGTTAAACGTAAATCGGTGTTTTTCATTTACTGTACTTCGAAATGTATTTTCGAAAAATTTACGTTTGTCTGTTTCTTTGTACAACGTTCGTCTACTAATTTGAATTTGAACTTTAGTTACCAAAAATTTGAACTTTAGTCACAAACCTATGGCGGCCAACTATTTAAAAAGAAATGCCTAATTAACGTTTCTATCATGATTTACATAAGTTATTTTTAACAAATTAGAATTTTCAACAAAATTAAATACTCTATTTTTCATTAATAATGTGCACTAAATTGATTTTAAAGTCCTGATCGTCATGATTTATTAATCAAGGCATGTGATGGACTAAGGAAAGGCTTAAAAACAAAAATATAACACATTTAATTTATTCGAGGTCATGAGCCGACAGTTTCAAGCTTGGCCACTATTTACAGGGCATCCTTGTATAAACAGTGAAGACAGTAAACATAAAAAAATAAATGTAGGTTCTATTTTTTTATAATCCCCCCTGTGAAGGTTCTAAAAGCTATCTACTGTTAATGTATCAACTGTTCTGAATTCAGATTAAGAAATATGTCCACACTAATACAATAAACCTGCAAGTATGTTTGTCTATATGTATGTTTGTTTGTTACGTGTTTGTTACGTCTTCACGACTAAACTATTGCACCGATTACAATGAAATTTGGCAGAGAGTTAGCCTGAAATCCTTAGAAGGACATAGAATACTTTATGTCCTGTACAATTGATCACTTAAAAAAAAAATTCTATGCGAGCGAAGCCGCGAGCAAAAGCCTTTTAAAACATAAGTTTCTCGTCCGTCTTTCTGTGCTTACCGCCTTAAATGTTGCTTCTAATCTAGCTTGAAAACGTTATTTCCATAATCGAACATACAGAGTGGGTAAGATTTGTTACCAATTTCTGCTAATCAACATAGTACTGATTAAGAATGGGCAGCAGAAAATACTCAATGATCAGAGAGTCGATGGCAGCAAACCGAATGGTGGCTTGGTTCTCTGGTGGCAATAAAGTAATAGGTGTCCTTCGACTTAGTGATGACTGATGACATTCTTAGTCATTTAAAATTATTTACTTTAGATATTCAAAAGTTATTTTTTTAAGTAAAGTGGACGGACGAGCAAGCGGTCCCACGTGATGGTAAGTGTTACCGCAGCCCATGGACACGTGCAACACCAGGGGGTGTGCGGGCGCGCCGCCGACCTTGCAAAATCCTATTCATTGAGAAAGGGTGGCGGAAATGAAAAGGGATAGGATGGAATGGGCTCCGGCATATCTCACTCACTAACGAAGCACGTACGTTACATTGGACAATTTGCTAAAGTAGGAAATGCTGTACATTTCAAGATAGTCACGAACTCACTTCTGTGAGAGAGCGGTAACGGGACCAGTCGAGTGCGCCCAGAGGCTGTTGGATTGCAGTGTGCACCGTCCCCTTCCAAAAATACTAAATGAACAGCAAAATATTATTAATATTATTATTATTAAATATTATATTATTTTATATCGCGAACCCGTAGGCTGTGGAACGAACTGCCTCAAGAGGTCTTCCCATTAAACTACGACATGGGGTTCTTCAAGAGAGCTGTGAATAGGATTTTTCAAGGTCGGCGGCGCGACCGCATACCCCCTGGTGTTGCAGGTGTCCATGGGCGGCGGTAACACTTACCATCACGTGAGACCGCTTGCTCGTCCGCCCTCTTCTCTATAAAAAAAAAAAAATCATGATCAACTAATCAGTCTATTTTGAAATGATTAAATTATATTAGTAAGAATATCACCAAGTCGCGGGATCCCTGTATCTTCACCAGAGAACTGAAACCTAACCTCACTTTATATTTGTTGCTTTGTCTATTTTGTATTTTTAATTTTATCTTTGGAAATGACGTCGTAAGCTGGTTTCTTTTTAATTTCACCATACTTCACACAAAATAAATTTTATTTTACAAGCTTCCGCCCGCCGCCTTGTAACCTATATATTACAGAAATGTCACTATTAATACAAATTTATTTTTATTATTATTATTTTTAATTTTTTTTTTTATGGACGAAGGTGGCAGACGAGCATACAGTCCACCCGATGGTAAGTGGATACTATAGCCCATAGACATCCGTGATACATGCCAACATTAGTCTAAAATGACAAACGTTGGCACGCCCCCGGATGCGCTTCCCACCTTTGGATATAGGAATGGATTTGGAGAAAGGGTTGCGGGAATGGGGAGGGATAGGATGGGAATGGGCTCTGGCACATCTCACTCACTACCGAAACACGTACGTACATTAGGGAAATAAGATAAAGTGGGAAATGCAGTACATTAGTATTAGTATGTCTGTGTGTATGTAGAAAATTACAGAAAATGGTTAAAATAATATTTAAATACGGTTTTCTATGAAAGCGGAGCAAATGAAGCAGTTTAACAATGACAGAGTAAAATAGTATTGACCCCATAACACAAAAGATAATAAAACTCAATGGTGTTGTTACTTTGATAGTAGCCCACGATTCAATTCTGTTTATTTGTAATGTGCATTGCAAAAGGTGATCGATATATCAGATCGATATATTTGCCAGTAATGACGTGAAAAATTATTACATAAATGCTTAAAAAAAACAACACAACACCATACTTAATATACTTGATACTTAACACAACACCATACTTGATACTTAACGTATCAGATAGCCTTTTTAAACAACCATTATTCAAATGTTGCATCCATTATAATTCCCATTAATACTGTAAAAACACTTAAGCCATATCAACAATTGTTTTTTTTTAATAATGTAAATTTTTTTGGAATTTTATTAGAAAAAAAAATTGTCATATAAGTAAATATGATTTTCGTTATGAATCAGATTTTTTATAACTGGGTAGTATTCTACAAGTCGCATAATTATTCAAAAAGCTGTGGATTACATTTTATAAACATGGCAACCTCGAAAATGTATAAAACAAGCTCAAATAGCCTCGATTTGTGATTTGTTTAAAAAACAAAACAAATTACAGTAATCCCCCCTATAACACGGTAGATTGGTTCCGCGTTATAGGAAAACGTGTTGTAGGAGTATTCTCGTATAACGCGTTTTTACGACCCCGTATAACGTTTACGTATAAATTATTCACGTTTAACTTTTCTCGCTAAAGGGGGTTTAAATCGAATATTAAGAAAAAACTATATTATGAACGAAATATGTACGTTTTATTAAAATCAAACTAAACTAAGAACATTTTAAATAAAAAACTTATGCATATGAACTAAAAAAACAGTTAATTTCAAATAAATTACACTATCATTATAAATTTCACAGTACGTACAGAAATATAATGTGGGAAATCCCCGCGTTATATGGGGGACTGCCCGTGTTATACGGGGGATTGAAATCGCGTAATATGAAAATGCGTTATAAGAGTACCGTGTTATAGGGGGGATTACTGTATATGGCTGTTTTAGTATTAATTCTGACATTATCTGAGGACCCGAGAAAGTAACTTTTGTGAAATCCAATGTGAAACGTAGGCATCCTAACATTTGTCATTCTGGACTAATGTTGGTATGTACCGCGAATGTCTATGGACACCAGTATCCACTTACCATCAGGTGGACTGTCTGTTCGTCAGCCACCGTTTTTTCCATAAAGAAAATAGAAAACAAAATCGCTTTGTTTATATTTCATCTTAAAAATCAGACGCTATAAATCTTGAAACAGCGAAATTTATATCTTAACCAGTGTCAATAAACTCTATACCGACAATGAGGTCCATTTGCTCAAATAATGTCAGTTCTATGTATTTTAAATATAAACTGAAAGTTTAAGTAAAAATCTGTTTAATCGCGTTCTACTAGAAAATCATAACAAATTAGATATTCAATACACAACACAAAACTGCTTGAACTCGTATCTCATATTTCTACAAGCAAATGATTAACAATACAAACTATTTTTAAATAACCGAATTAACTAAACCCCACCCCATCTCCTGTTAAATTAATTATTTCTTATCCCGAAACTGAATTAAAAGAAGATAATAAAATATAAGTCTTTTGATTGATTTTCGTAATTCTTATTCATTCAATAATGATTTTTAATCAAAGCAATATTCAACAAATTTCCTATCTATACTGAATTAACCATTTTTCCATTCTGCTTTGTTCACTCCGCTTATAAATAAATAATTCCCTTCTATCACCCATGCACAACAGCGCAAGAAGCAACTCACATTGAACTACATACAGCAAGTGCGAGCGGCGAATGAAGAACGAAGGCGGAAACAACAAGACACGCAAACGTGGAACTTCCAAGTGTATCCCAATCTGTATTCCAATACGCAAAAGGTTAACACGTTCGTTTCAATTATAAAGTAGGCGCCACAAAAGAAGTCCCGTCGTAGGCGCGCGCCGCTGTGATCGGCCGACATGACACTTCCACGGCTTATTGCTTTCAATTTACCAACTATCAAATTATGTATATTTATTTACACCTACCAATAAAGATGTGTCTAAATTGGGAAGTAAATTATAAACGGACGTAATACTATTTATCTTGCGGAACGGACGACCTGTCATATTTAGTTCCCTTAAATTCCGCAGGACTTCTTTGGTGGCGAGCATTGTAGTTCCTTTTTTAATGCCGGAGACTAAATTGACAAGTACAAATGTTAAACATGAAAACAATGGTGCTAATTAATTTGCATAATGTGGTCCTTATGGTTCCGGTTATTTGAATCGTAAAATTTTAAATGTGTTTTCTTTTGTCCATTGTGTATATTGAAGTCATTAATTAATTATAAACAATTGTCATCAACTCATCATACATACGATATTTTCACCATATCAATATTTCAAATTCACTCTTTAGCCGGACGATTATTTTTTAATTGTAATGAATTTACTCTATAGATTCCCACAAATTTGATCCAGAGTAGCATGCGATTTTGCAGGAAAACCTTTTTTAAACAATTTCGAATATGTTTTTACGATTAATTCCGATTGCTCACTATTGCTAAAAACTGATAGCAACACATGAAATGTCACTTTATAGTCTCCGGGATTAAAAAACGAACTATAGCTTGTATTCAAATGAGAAACAAAAAAATACTAAATAGGCAGCAAATCATTATCAACAACACAATTTTTTAATACTAAAAATGTCAACTAAGTCGGCAGAGTTCCCATATGTTTATGGTCACCAGAGAACTTAAATCTAAACTCACCTTTAAATTTTCTGCCACTTTCAGTATTTCTCCTTTTCAATATTTAATTATTTCCCATTTATTATAATGCCGGTCCCGCACATATGAGCAAATTTTTTCCCGTATTAACAAAATATCTGATAAAAAAAAATATTTACATTGCGTTCATTAAGACTCAAACTTGCATTGCTATAGTCCACGAAACGTCGCACAAACGTGGTAAATTAAAAAAAAGAAAGATTTTATTAATACTTGTTTTAATCAGAATAAACAAACGTGATATGTATACATATTTTTTTATCTGATCTGCAATGTTTTTAAAATTGTCACTAGTTCGGCGGTGAGGGAAAACATCGCTAGGAAACCCGCATGCTTAAGAATTAAAAAAAATAAATCCACCAATCCACCACTGGGCCCGCGTGGTGGATTACGGCCCAAAACCCCCCAATGATTTACTAGGGGAGGCCCTCACAGTGGGACGTTATAGACCGATACAAACACATCTTTTTTTTTTTATAGAAAAAAGGGCGGACCAGCAAGCCGCCGGACGTGGGACCCCACGTGATGGTAAGTGTTACCGCCGCCCGTGGACACCTGCAACACCAGGGGGCATCTGGAACTAGTATTAAACTGAAACGTAAATTAATGTAGAAAAAAAAAAAACGTAATTGCATGGTTTTATAGCGAGTTTATTTTAAACATTTCAGCGAGTATTTATAGTAGTTTTTTTTCGTTTTTAAATGACTTAATTTTTATTTTATGACACCAGTACTAACTTCTGTAAATCAATTTCAATTGAACTATTTCGTTGTTTATTAAAGTCAAAATTTATTACGCGATCCGTGCATTTAGATTTATATAATCATTAGGAACAAGTATAAAGATGTTTATTGTACTCTATAAATTCAATTTACTATTAAAACGATGTTGCCATGTAAAATGTATACCTTTGTGCCACATTTCGTTTGACAGTTTTTATTTTTGTCGAAAAAGTATGCACAGTAGTTGTGTGCAAATGTTCTCCCTTACACATACATATATGTGAGGGACCGGAATAATAGACAGGATATTTTTTTCAAAAAAACAAATTGCCCCGACCATTGTGCCAAATGTTGTTAAAAGGCAATTGTTTTTGAATCTGAGAATACAAGTATGGACCATTGAGTGGCTTACGTGGCAAATGATCCGCTCAAAATAGCAGATTTTAGCAAAATAGCCGTAGGCAAGTTTGCCACTTTTTAAAAATGGTACGGTAGTTAAGCCTAAGTATTTTTTATTTTACTGTATTTGGATTTTTTTTATCAATTTTTTACTGATTTTACTAACTGATTTCTGTTTATGTAATTTATTTACTATTAAAATATTTCAATTGATTGTACTTTAAAGGCACGAAAGAAATATCCTGTATAGTAATGTTTAATAATTCTGCAATTTGTGGAGTTACTTGATCGAAAGGACCTTATTGTCGGTACTTATTATTTTATAACTTGAAATTTCATCGTCTCAAGATTCTGTTTGAAGAGAAACATGCTCTAATATGTGATTTTTAAGATTTGAGATTTAAAGCAGTAAAAGAAATTATGACAATAAGGATTTATTTTTCAGATAATGTCATTATGTGTATTTATTCAACTGAAAATATTTAATCAAGGAAAAAAGGTGTCAGGGAATGTATATGTAAAAATACTTTGTGCAAAAAGGATTTTTTTAAACTTGTAAATTTATCGATTGGCTTTTGGATTGCGTACAATAAAAATAATTACGTATAGCAGTGTCCAACTATACGAATTTTGTTATTTGTGTTACATTTAAAAGTCATATTTTTGAAATTTAAAAAAAAATATATATTCGTTTTAACGAATATATATTTTTTTTTAAATTCAATACGAACGTTTCAACGCGTATACATTTTTAAATTGCCTAGTTTTTTTTTTTTTTGTTTGTTTATTCAAATTTGTCGGATGTGTTTAATGCCAAGATGAGGTTTTAGTCGGACACTGCTGCACTTAAATGATTTTGTATCCATTTTTAAATATTTTTTGGTGATGGTTTTCAGTGATGGGAATGGCTAAAATATTCTCAAAACGTTTTGTGATTTTACGAACAAGATATCCGTCTGTCATGGTTTTAATAATGTTGACGTTTTAAAATTAATTTAATCGTGTGTTGCACAAAATACAGATAAAAACATAGGAAGATTCCGTGTCTGTTGGAATTTTTTTTTTCTTTTTATTTCATGTTATGTATATACAATAAATTATGAAATAAATATATAAGAAATGTACAATTATCTAAAAGTTTCTAATTGAATTCAAAATAGTCACAGAAAAGATAATAAGGATTAATTTTTTGAAACAAATATTTATCTCCAATAATATTGTAATTAAAAGTTCTCAAATAGGGTATTCGAGAAAAAAAAATCACAAATCGTTCTGAAATTTTGTTTTTACTGCTATGTTCATTGCTTTCATAGACTGCTGCTATGAATCAGGCTATGTTCACATGACAAGCGCTTAATGCGCGTTATCAAAACGCGCGTTTACAACTACACGAGTTTTACGCGTTTACTTAAAACGCGCGTTAGCATGTGTACGCCTTGAATAAAATTCGTGTAGTTGTAAACGCGCGTTTTGATAACGCGCGTTAAGCGCTTGTCATGTGAACATAGCCTAAGAGTTTATTGGCTGCCGCCTGAGGCGACGATAATGTCTAGGCGATAACCCGCCGGGTATTTTGAACGAGTAACGTCAAGTCGCGCGAATTCGCCGGTTGAAGCGAGTGTCGTCACCGCAGGCGGCAGCCAATGTCACTTATTGAATAGGCTTTATATAATAAGGATCTTTTTGCTAGAAACAGTTACAGTATCTACTGTTGTAATTAAAATTTAGTTTACAGTACCCGCCGATGTATATAGCACATCCTAAGTGAGAAAATAATAATCGTCTATTTCGTTTTTGCAGTGCACCTTCTCGCCCATTCACCGTTGCGTGGGGGGTTCAATCACTTCCAACTTATTGTCCGATTTTCTCTTTTTCATTCGGCATGTGCTATATAGACCGCCGATTACTGTGCATTTGGTGAAGATTTAAAGGAATTATGCAATGAGTAACAATTGCATTTATCTGTGCGTTCTCAAAAGACTTAAATAACATTTTTTTTTAATATTTTTAATGTATATTATTTTATGTATATTTTATGCTCTGTGGTCTTTGAATAGCTTAGCAAAGGCACCGCTATGTAGTGACATCTGAATTTGCTTAATTTAAAATGCATGTTAGTGTAAGAAACAGCTGAAAAATTGTAAATAATCGTAACAAAATACGTTATACTACTAGAAATCGATTAATGTTGACACAATAACTATTTATTTATTTTTATTTATTTATTTATAAATATAAATAAATTAAACATTATATGAATACATTATGACATATTGTAATTCTGATAGAATAACATTCTGTAAAGGCAAATAATTATAATGAGAAATAAATGATTGTTCAGCCATTTTTGTTTTCGGAATGGCTAAATTCCTGTGGCCCTAGTGGCCTTTCAAGAGTCACCGGTCGTGAATTGTTAAGCCAGAAATAATTAGAACAAATTTATGTCACCATGGATCGATGTCGAATGCAATACGAACAAAGCATGCGAACATTTCTTTGCATGCGTTTTCCATACTACGAGTCTTAGAATGACAGCTGTCAAAATACCTCGAATAGTAATTAACGTATAAAAACCTAAAAATCACAGGTTTTTGCCATAGCTACACACACGCACGTATTTTTTAATGTGCATAACACTCAGTCGACAGATAAGGCGCCATCCATAAATTACGTTACACGAATTTCATGATTTTTGGAGTCCCCCCCCCCCGTCCTTGTCACAGGTGATCACATTTGTGTGACCCCCCCACCCCTGGTGTGACGTCACATATTTTGTAATTTTAAATTTAGAAATTATTAAATTAAAACAACCATAAAATAATATTGATAGAGTTGGTAATACATAAAGTTTTTCGTTAGAGTTGAAGTTTAGTTTTAATACTTTAGATTTATACATGTGACGTCACGAAGCTTATGACTCGTCCTCCCCCCCCCCCCCCCTGTCACACTTTGTTGACCCCCTCCCTCCCCCTTAATGTGTGACGTAATTTATGGATGACCCCTAAACACAGTACTTTGATTGGTCATTATTGTCCCAGCACTATTCGAGGCACTTTGACAGCCGTCATTCTAATCAAACTAGATTGATAAGACTAAGTACGGTCACAAGAAATAATTGTTTATCCACTATCCTTCATTCTCAATATGTCCGTGTTATAATGCTGTCATATTTGATATCACTGAACTATAATATTATGTTGGCGATTTTTGTTTAATACTGCCAATTTAAGAATAAAGGATAGACTGTGAACAATTTAATTGTGACTACATTATCCAAGCGTTCGCATGATTACAAACTTATTTGCATTCATAAACTCATTATTACGATGACTTTCATCGCTCTAATTGAAACTATAAGTTTTGTCGTGCAAAGTTATATTTGCGGTTGGTACCAAGTAGTCGCCTATTGAATATGTTGATAATGAGCTGCAAACGAGTTTGTATTGGTTTTAAAGCTCAATCATATATCTCTAGCCACGGTTGTAGAAGTCCTTTTTTGCGTTTTGTCTCATTTTTATCACCCTTGAGATTGTCTTATCTATGGTATATGCATGGCCGTACAGTCTTTTAAATCTAGCTTGATCAGAATGACAGCTGTCGAAAGTGCCTCAAATAGTGCTGTATAAAAATCACATAAGGTTTATGCCATAGGTACACACGCACGTGTTTCTTTTATTTCTAATGCATAACACTCGGTCGATAAAACATTAACTCGATTTGATCATTATTGTCCCAGCACTATTCGAGGCACTTTGACAGCTGTCATTCTGATCAAGCTAGATTTAAAAGAGTAACAAATATTTTATTTCCTCACTAGTAGACGTTTAGTTACATAAGATTTACATAAACTTTTATTATCGCGGTTGAGTATAGTTGTTACGTTTAATGGTTACTAGCATCCAATCAATTGATCTACCCTAGGTTTGGGAATAGCAACAATACCTTCAATCGCCACCACATTCCCGCAGTGACCACAGTTCATGTAACTGCACAACAAATATCGACTATAAAAATCAAAAATCTTGATTAAGCCATTTACATAACTATTACTTCCAACACCCCTTGCAAAATCTACTAAAAGTGTTCTCATAACAATAAAAAAAAACTACTGTTCTAGGTGGAAATCACTCCCTGGCATTCCAGCATGCATAATATGGGAATGGCGTTCAATAGAACTGTTTGGAACAGCATAATGGCATTACAGGAACAGTTCTGTGCATATGATGATTATAATTGGGATTATTCACTGTTACACCTGTCACAGAATAGGCCGACGACAGAGAAATTCAAAGTTATACTATGTAAAGGACCTAGGGTGTTCCATATAGGAGAATGGTAAGTTTATTTGATATTAGCTGTACCTGCGATTCTTCCTTCCTTCAATCAATCCCAATACATCCAGCCCCAATTAGGTTTAACACAAAAAAAAAATGTTCGAAGACAAAGATCAACCAGTGCGTCCTGCATACGGTGCCGAAACGTGGACTCTGGTGGTAGGCCCGATTCACAAATTCAAAGTCGCTCACGAGCGATGGAAAGAGTTATTACTTCTTTTCTCTTGATATCTGTCATTTTCACAACTGATAATTACTGACACCTGTCAGTTATTATTCGACGGACGCCATCTTAGCGCTTCAGTAGGAGAATTGTTCGCTTTTCGCCAATAGATGGCGGTCTTTTCAGTTGACAGTTTTAGCATGGAAGATATCATATCGGGATTACTATACGACTTAAAAAGGTAATTACAAGACGGCCTTGATTATGATACGCCTTTGATCCTAGAGTAAACCAGAGCTGTTCTATTAGTATTCAACTTTTACTTCGTAATTCGTTATCAATCCCTTTAGTTCCACATTGTCTTGTGCACGAGATTGGCGAGTCCACTCTTTTGCAGGTGGTACAGTTCCTGATAGTAGCATCTCTGTTATCACTCAGTCGGCGTTTGCGACACCAGCGAGCCAACGCAACTTTTACTTACACAAAAACACTTCCACGAATCGTTGTTCTTTTCCAGCGGCATTCACCATAAGAAGTCCAACTGTAATGCTTCTACGGTGATCAGCAAAGTTCAAAAGCTGCTTCAAAATGCTAAAAGATATCTTTACCCGAGTAGAGTGACGGCAACTATCAGTGCAGGTGGCGCTAAACACAACAAGAAGTTAGTTAAGGGGAATGGTGGTTGGGGCGATATAAGGTAATTCTTTGATTTCCCGCTTCCCATCCATCTCATTTTTTTACGGAGAGACAGACGAGTATACAGTACAGCTGATGGTAAGTGGTACGCGTCGTCCATAGACATCCGCGATACGTGCCGATATTAGTCCAGAATGACGAACGTTGGCATGCCCCCCGGATGTGGAGGTTTACTGGGATGTTTTTTGCCTATGAAGAAAAAGGTTGGGTAAATGGAGAGGGATAGGATGTGATGGGAATGGGCTCTGGCATATCTCAGTCACTACCGAAACACGTACGTACCTTGGGAATTGGATAAATTGGGAGATGCAGTACATGTCAAGGTAGTCTTCTGTGAGAGAGGGGTAACTTGGCCAGTCGAGCGCGCCCAGCGGCTGTGGGAATGCAGCATGCACTCTCCCCTTACCAATTCCAGATTTCTTTTCTAATCCCGTCGCATTGCTACAAAATGCGAAAATGTATCTTTATTCACGTAAAGTGAGTGTTTCCTACCATCTGTGTGAAACATAAAAAGAAATCTGTTGGAATATAAGAATAATTTAAACTGATTTAAAATATATAAATTTATCGTTCTAAACGATAAATAAAATTGTTTTAAGAGCCATTTCACGTTTTAAGCGAAAAATACAAAATTTTTTGAGCTACTCTACAGGATGTTTTTTTTTTTTAACTGGGACAGTATAGGGAGATCTGAAACCATAAGAGATACAGGGAAACTGTCTCAGGAACCATTAGGTATTTTTTTGTGAAAACAATTTTGGCATAGTAAATTTTTTGGTCAAGCGTGAGTTGTCCATAAAAACGACTATTTTTTTTTTAATGCTGATCGACTCAGTTTCTTATAAGGATCATTTCATTGTATTGGAGGAAAAAAATCTGGACAGCAGAAGTTGGTCAAATTTAATAAAATATTTGTTCATGCAATGCGAGAATACAATGTACTAAATCATATTTACTTGTACACAAATCATTTAAAGTGTTCCATAATTGAATTTCATGTCTACACGTGCCACACGAAACTCAAATATGGAACGCTTTTATGGCACTGCAAATATTTTTGCACAGATTTACGAACTCCATGCTATTGCGAACTCTTTGAATTAAATTAAAAAAAAAACTGGAAACTGGAACTGCTGAACCGATTTCAAAAATGCTTTCACAAACAGGAAGCTACATTACCCGTGTCTAATATAGGTTAAATTTTATTCTGAAATTTAGAAAAAAAAAAGTCATAAACCAAAGTGAAGCGAGGGCGGCGCGCTAGTGTAAATTTATTATACAGACGGTCCACTTGATACAAAGTGGTTGTTACCGCTCATAGAATAGATAAGTGCAACATCAGAAGGGTCACTGATGCGCTGCCGGTTACTGGATCCTGCAGACAGCGGATCACCGCTTTCTTAAATAATCTAACGCCATTGCTGTGTTGGGAAATGACACTCGTGATGCTGCACCAATTAATGACAATGAGTTCGTACATGACATAATTATCTACATATGTAGCTACTGTTAATGCAACAATTCACGTTTCCTCTCCATTCACAATATTTTTTCTTCTTCTCATTTTAGTAATAACATTGAAACTTGTAATTGGCTTTATAAAGTATGAATAAATGTTTTTTTTTTTTTGTAATAAGCTGTTGGTTTCAGTAATTGATTGATTTTCAATATTTTTGGGGTCAATTATTGTCTATGAAAGCACACGGAGAAAAGTTCGGCTTATTTCAAAGTATCAAAACATTTTTTCCATAGTTACGCTATAGAGACGGGGGCATGAACTATCGCCAGTCGCGATGCGTTGTAATTACCTAAACTTGCTTTAGTCATTTTTGTGAAATGGCTCTTAAGGAATAAAAAGTATACAAACATGTAAAGTTTTGTTGTTCGTTCGTAAAACGTTCGTAGCACTCAATTGTGGGGCAATGACGGGACGCTGCGCATAGAGTGCAACAGCGCGTAGAATAAAAGATAAACTAGAAGTGAACAATAAATTATGTAAGAAAACCTATATTAAAAACTTGTAGAGTCCGATTCTACTTTCGGGTAATCCATTTTCTGGTTTTGCATTATTTCACTGGCACGTATAAAAATATAAACCTCTTATTGATTTGTGGGATGCAGAAATCCCAACGCAGCCGCAGTGGTTTCAAAATACCCCATTAAATTAAATGCGTACATGAACTTAACCCCTCGTATATTGCTGTAGAAAGAAAAAATATTTGTTTTTTTTTTATTTCAGAGATCAAGAACTGTGCACAAATATGACGAGGGTAGGTCGACAAATGAGAAAATACATATATTACGTATAGAAAACGTAAAAAAAAATCTATATTTGTATAATTGTATGGCTATTTGATACCAAAAAGGACTTAATTAGCCTTTAAATATATATACATACATATATATATATTTATATATAAATAGTGTGAAATATTTTAATATGTCAATCGGTACACAAAAACTTTTGTATCGGACTAAAAGTTTACGTGAATTTCATGATTTTTTTTATTACATTAAACCAAAATGTACGTTATATTTATTACTTTTTGAGAAAATCTATCCATTTATTGAATATACGTGTATTTTTTTTAGATAATATAAAATTTGTATCTTACTTGTAATACATATGTGTCATTACTTGTAATGTCCAATCCATCTAGTGGGGAATCCCCCATCCCTATGCCATTACACTCTTCGCGTCCCATCAGAGTATAATGGAATAAAAAAATATTGTACTATCACACTCTTTCCATCCCATCCTGTTCGATCATGTAAAGAACACAATGGAATGAAAATCCTTATACCATTATATTTTGCTCATCCCATCCCGTGCCATCGATTCAAGATTATAATGGAATAAATAAAAATCCTTATACAATTATACTTTTCCCATCCTATCCCGTCCCATAAATTAAAGATTATACTGGAATAAATAAAAATCCTTATACAATTATACTTTTCCCATCCTATCCCGTCCCATAAATTAAAGATTATACTGGAATAAATAAAAATCCTTATACAATTATACTTTTCCCATCCAATCCCGTCCCACCGATTAAAGATTATACTGGAATAATTAAAAATTAATAAAGATCCTTAATACCATTATACTTTTCTCATTCTATCCTGTTCCATCAAGTAAAATTGATAATGGAATAAAGAAAATTGCTTATTACAAGGAAAATATTTTATACCATATATATCATATGGGCCTGATATAAATAAAACAATAAAAAATTATACTTTTTCGTTCCCATCCCGTCCTTCTGCCAAAGAAGATAGGGGAGTTGAACGTGATCAGGACAATTCCTCATTCCGCTATTCCTTCAATTCCTAGTAGTTACCGATTCGTCTTTCAAATCCAGACAAATCTTTAAAAGTAGACGGTGCATCCCGCGGCGTGCCAATGTTAGTCATTTTTGACAGACGTCATGTATCTCGGATCAGTGTATGTAACAGTATTCTCTTACCACCAGATGGACTGTGCTCGTATGACACCATTTGTATAAAATATTATTGAAAACATTTTAATTTCACTTTTTTTTTTTATGATAATTTTGTTAAAGTATGATAATTTATGGCAGTCAGGGATATCACATACAGGATGTCTCAAAAGTCAACTTCATCCCCTGGACTACTCTTACAGCTCATTTTTTTTACTAATTGTAAGTCATGTTTTGTTATTTAGGTCAGTTATGAGCTGGTCTTCAACCCTCCAAGGATGACTTTGACTTTTGGGATAGCCTGTATAGAACTGACAAACATAGTGAAATTTGTACGAAGATGACACTTTATTGACAATTCTACATGTCATATCTCTGACTCGATTAAATAATCCGACTATAGATCTTTAATTTGAGTATTTGATAGACGCCTTTTGGTTGATGACGTCATATGTTTATATATATATATTTGTTTACGTGAGGCAACTAAATATGTGGGGCTATACACCAATATATTTATAAAGAAAAACTACCAAAAATATACTTAAAATATATTTTATCGTACCTAATATATGTAATAACCATTGATATAAGAAAACTACATACACAGTTCCAATTGAAAAAGCGTGTGATAAACTTATTTATAAAAGGAATATGAAAGGATATAATAATAATAATAATATACTTCAAAACACGATATTATTAAAGCATGAAAGTAATAAATATCTATGCAAGGAAAAAAAAATGTTTTTTAACCGCACGGTTAATTAACATTATTTAAACCTTCAACATTTTTCAAAACTTCTCTTTAACCATTATTTAAACCGTAAGGTAAATCTGCCTGCTTAATCATTTTAAAAATCTGCGAGCATTATCATTTCATACTAATCTGTACCAATCCCTATTAATTCGTAAAAAATCTGTCTGCTTGAAGATTTTAAAACAATACATCTGGAGTTCCTATGATTGGTTATAAAGGCCCAGCCACAATCCACTATTGATTTCGATTGTGTATCTTAGAATTATTTTATATCAGTGGTTATAGTTATTAAATACCAATGTATTGATTATACCAAATACCACAGACTCTATTAATAAATATACGTGCAGCTGTTATTATTTTTTACACATTTTGAAGGCGGCAAGAACAGCGCCATCTATCGGCTCGAGGCGATACCTAGCGTTTGACGTTAATGCTGATTTTATTTGCTAGTATAATTATACGATGGCGTATCAAACTAATTTGGGAACAAAAAATAACAATTATTAATATACAATTACATCGACATGCGTCGCTTGCTGTTAATTTTACGCAATTGTCTGTGGTATTTAGGATATGTTCAACACGAAATGTGTGTTATACAGGGTGAAATAACAAATACCTACACTCTCTTAACACTGGATTTCTTTCGTGAAAACTGAAAACTTTTGTTGTATGACTTTTTAGAATTTAGCACTCTTTTCCCACACAGTACACCCACTCACTCGCGCCGCGTACGTACACTCGCGGCAGTGTAAATACATACAGGTGTATAATAGTAGCGGTTCCATTAGCGGCTGCTAAATGCAGTACGCGGCATTGCTATTCGTAGCAGCATTCGTAGCAGAGTAACAAAATCAGAGACTTCATGTTAAAAAAAATAACTTTTTTTATGGAAAATATTAAGTTCAGAAAAATGTCATAGAACAAAAGTGGTTCATTTCAGGTATATTTTATTTAACTCTATTCATTTGTATAGTTTTATTTTTAAAAAGTATTCATATTTTTTAATTGTTTTATTCAGACATGTGTACTTAATAAATTAGTATTTTTTTTTATTTCTAACCTGTTTTTGGCGACCATTGTATTTATTCTAAAGTATTTGTTGAGTATTATTTTTTGTTTTCGAATGCCATAGGAACAAACTAATTTTTCAGGGTTAAGAATAATTTTAGTAAAAAAAAAGTTGTTAGTGAATGTATGGCGGCTTAAATATTAAAGCTGAATGAACTGTATTGCGTAACCATTTGTAGCCTATTCTCTCGTATTTAAATCATTCGTTCGCGAATCGTTCCTTTAAATTGGAGGTTGGCCCAGCAAGTACTTGTTGTGTTCGCCTTGTTATTAGGCTGCCTCTCTTTGTTATTGTGTGAATAATAAATTCTTTCTTTCTTTCGTGCTTCTTTTATGGATAACTTTAAAATTAAATTGACAGTAAGCGAGATATTTTACTTTTAAATTTTTGTTTTTTTTTTCTTTTTAATTAAAGGGAATTTATTAAACTTTTCCTCCAGGTTGTGAGTTTTTAAGCAGCTTGACGACAGTTTAAATAATTTTTGTCCTTGTGTTTAGTACAATTTCATATTTTATAATTTTTTACTATTACATGTGGAGAAAATATAAAATTGGCGAACTTAAGCGACCGATTAAGCGTTGAAACTTAACTGCGCACTCCGGACTGTACAATGTCCGGGACTTGAATGTACCTAACGAATGGTTGAGCAATACAATAATATAAAACATTGGCGAATGAAATGTTTGATACGTTTACAAACTTTTATTTGCGGCTATAAACGAGTTCTAACGAGGTGCACATTCGTTGCTCTAACTGAATGAATAGGTTTGTTCTACAAACGTTATATTTGCGGTCGTCTCAACTTAGCCGTGTATTGAACATGTCGATAATGAACTGCAAACGAGTCTGTATTTGTGCGAACACTTCATTGGCCAAATAGATAGGTAACAAATAATTTTCTGTTAATGTTCTGTGCACAATTTAAAAAAAAAAATGTGGTCCGGTGTGAAAGCGATCATTATAACCTAGTCATGTGATTGCTTGATAATTTGATGTATTATTAAAAATAACTATATTTGAAAAATGTTTTTTTTTTTCTTTAAAAAAATTTAATCGAGGAAGTGGAATTTTAAATTGATTTTTTTTTTCTTGTGTGGTTACAGCGCAATCAGCACATCATGCCAGTATAGAGATTTCTTCTTAAATAACAATTTAAATGTGATACTAATTTAAAATCATCTCGTTGATGTCCAGTGATGTCGAAGTAAGTATGTAGTCGCTCAGTAAAGTGACAGTAGGTTTACTGAGGACTGAAGAGGACTCCTTGGAAGCTCACGAAAAACTCAGTCCCATACTTTAATTTGATTACCACAAACGCGCAAAGAACACTTGGATGTTTTATTTGATTATCACAAACATTACGCGTAAGAAACATTTTGAAGTTCAATAAACTATCATTATTAAACTACAAAATCGACAATACACATTTTTTATAATAATCAAATATAAACTCGGATGTCACTTGATCGAGTTCCCGCCAAAAAGAGAGTGAATTTTTTTAAAGGTATAAATAATGCGCTTTTATTTTCCACAGAAAACAATGGGTGCTTTTATATGTACAATTCGCCCGCGCACGTGTGATATCATCTGATTATTGTCAATATGAAAAATAAAATCTTTTGTCTTCAAATTATCAAGCAATTAAAAAATTGAGGGTGTTAATTCAATTAAAGCTTTATTAAAAATAATAATAAATATGTACTTTTGTTTTACAAAATATATCCTCATTGTATTTATATAGTTAAGGTTTTAATATTTGCTTGTTATTAAACCTCTTTACACGTACCTATAAGTAATTCCGCGCGAAATTGGAAAAAAAGCAGGAAAACACTTACGTAAAACTATACAAAATGTCTTTTCACAGATTTAGTACCAGACTTCATACAATGAATGTGTCACGGAACTACGTCAACTAATTTAAAATGTATGAAACCTTTTTAGCGAAAATTAAAATTACATGTTTTAGGGAATTAATCAAAAGTTGAAAACGTGGCCGGTAGTTGCAATTAGGGATGTTATGTAACCGAAACTATCGGATATCCGAATTTAAACAAAATAACCGAAACCGAAATAAAAGTTCCGGATGTTATTACAAATAATTGTATTCATTGCTGCTAGGAGCTGTAGCTGCTACGAGGCGAATTTTGACAAGCCTTTGATTTGACAGATTGTTCATTCGTTCTTGACAAGAGTAACGTTGTAATTATTTCCCATTGTGGCGTCGAGAGCCGACCTCTTTGGTCGAGCTCCTAATTTGATTTATTTAATTGTTTTTAAGAGTGTTCTTTTTATAAGTTTTACTTTTGTTATTTTTGATATGTCCTGTCAACAATTTAGTAGTACATACACATTGTCACTAGACCAGAAGAAAGTTCTTATTATATTAATTTACAATGTTTTAATTTTAATGTATGTTGTTTTATCAAGCTTTTTCCCAACGCTACAAACGTTGTACTGTACGTTGGTTAAATAAATATTCACATTCCGAAGATCCTAGTTTCTTCTCAAGGTAGCTCAGTAAACACACGCACAAATAATTGGAGAGCATTCCTCCAAATTGGTGACCCCGACGTGATGATGAGCAGCAGGAGAGCTTCCTCCTAATTGAGAGCTTCCTCCGACAGGAGAGCTTCCTCTAACTGGAGAGCTTCCTCTAACTGGAGAGTTTCCTCCAAATTGGTGACCCCGACGTGATGATGAGCAGCAGGAGAGTTTCCTCCTAATTGAGAGCTTCCTCCGACAGGAGAGCTTCCTCTAACTGGAGAGCTTCCTCCAAATTGGTGACCCCGACGTGATGATGAGCAGCAGGAGAGCTTCCTCCTAATTGAGAGCTTCCTCCGACAGGAGAGCTTCCTCTAACTGGAGAGCTTCCTCCAAATTGGTGACCCCGACGTGATGATGAGCAGCAGGAGAGCTTCCTCCTAATTGAGAGCTTCCTCCGACAGGAGAGCTTCCTCTAACTGGAGAGCTTTCTCCAAATTGGTGACCCCGACGTGATGATGAGCAGCAGGAGAGCTTCCTCCTAATTGAGAGCTTCCTCCGACAGGAGAGCTTCCTCTAACTGGAGAGCTTCCTCTAACTGGAGAGTTTCCTCCAAATTGGTGACCCCGACGTGATGATGAGCAGCAGGAGAGTTTCCTCCTAATTGAGAGCTTCCTCCGACAGGAGAGCTTCCTCTAACTGGAGAGCTTCCTCCAAATTGGTGACCCCGACGTGATGATGAGCAGCAGGAGAGCTTCCTCCTAATTGAGAGCTTCCTCCGACAGGAGAGCTTCCTCTAACTGGAGAGCTTCCTCCAAACCATCTAGTTTTATTTTTATTTTCCTTCATTTAGTAGTATAATTCTTAAAAACATATACGTAACTGAAACCGTATCCGAAATAATTTTATATCCGTATGAAGAAACCGCTAAAAACATTATACGATATATCCGGAGCCGAAATATCGTAAGCCTAACAACCCTAGTTGCAATGAGTGTAGAATAAAAGATGTACTAAAAATGAACAATAAATTATAAAAATGTAAATGTATTGTGAAATGTGTTACTATCGATATTGAACAGGCTATTTTCAGCATTTGCGCTATTTCAGTCACACGTATATATTGTAGGATACGTGTCACGTGTCAAGTGGAATTGAATCTCATCAAATTTGTCTCGATTGTAATGACTAATAGGCAGACGTTTTCCCGCGCGTTCGCTGTTACTAACGGGAAATTGCGATGAGTTCCTATAGATTGCTTTTGAATCGTCCGAATATTTCGAACGCACATCTATCGACATCCTCTATTAAATTCTCATAATAATTCACTATTACTTTACAAGCAATCCGAACAATCAATATTGAAAACCGTTTCGCTCTTTCGCCCATCACTAATTGCCGTTAACAGCAAAATGCCTCGATCCAGTTTTGCCGCGGAAAGATATGTCCGTGTAAAGAGTAATATGCAAACACCGCACAGAGAATTATCACCCTTAAATACAAGAATTAACTTGTGAATGTGCAAATATTTTTAAGCGTGTGATAAAGATGAAATGTTAAACACTTTGTAAAAGAATACTTACATTAATAAAAAAATACAGTTACTTTGGTGCCTTATTAATTGAGTCGTTCAAATCCTATATATATATTTGTGTCACATATTTCTTGTCAATCACGTGGCCAAGATCTAGTCAAATAAAATTATAAAGCGCGTTCAGACCGTAGCCTCCTTGTATCCATCTGATTATATATTAATTTTAGGAGATATATTTGTGTTACTTATATTCCTGACCAATCACGTGGCCAAGATCTAGTCAAATAAAATCATAAAATGCGTTCAGACCGTAGCCTCCTTGTATCCATCTGATTATATATTAATTTTAGGAGATATATTTGTGTTACTTATATTCCTGACCAATCACGTGGCCAAGATCTAGTCAAATAAAATCATAAAATGCGTTCAGACCGTAGCCTCCTTGTATCCATCTGATTATATATTAATTGTAGGAGACTTCAACCCACCACACATAAAATGGAATGAGTCAATCCCTTACTGAACAAGTTGCAATAAACGATGCGTCAGAACGATTAGCCTTTTGGGTTTAGTACAGAAGAACTCGTTATTTTACGACTCGATTTAAACGATTTCATATATTACTAGCTGTACCCGGCACACATTCTCCTGCCTGTGTATATTTATTTACCTCTGTATATAAAATCACTAATTATTCTGTTTTACCGTCGATATGATTTTTGCGATCGGTTGAACGGTATAGAAGTTGATGTGCTGCAGCGCCATCTAGTGGCGAGTTACAACAAAGTCGATAGCTCGAAAATATTCTCCGTGGTCAAATACCTACGAATACCAATTTACATGGCAATCGGTTGAACGATTTAGATGATGTGCTGCAGCGCCTTCTAGATGCGAGTTACAACAAAGTGAATAGCATAAAAATCTTTTCCATGAAAAAATACATATATGTGCCAACTTTCATGGTGATCGGTCAGACGGTGCCGAAGTTTATTAATTTCAGATATACCAACATACATTTTTATATATGTATATATATACATATATAGATATCTTACGATATAAGTTGTGAAACATATTAGGTCTCCCTTTAAGGGTACGGACACATCAATACAATAGGGATATTTTCTCTGAACTCAAATTTCCTGAATTGGTGGGTTCAAACTCCGGCCCGGATTTGACATCGCATTTGACATTTGACACTAGACATCGCGATGAAACCGGCACGCTCGATAATTAAAAAGGGAAAAAGGCATGAACTGCTTTGCATGCACAAAAAATGTTAGCAGGAGACTTGGCATAAGGTATGTAGACAATAAAACAGTTTGAACATAAAACATTTTATTATTAAAATATACAAAAATATTTGAATGACTGACCACCATTCAAGGTCCATTTCTTTTACATACAAAAGCGGTAAACAGTTTCACATATTTAACTGTGACAATACACCGGAAAATTATGTGGTAAATCCAACTTTGAACGTCATTTTTAAAGATATCTTTAAAAAAATAGTCTCCATTATGTATGCGGAATTAAATCCCGCCAGCGATAGCAGTCAAGAACTCTTTTAAGTATAAATAGAAATGCAATTGCATATGAAATAAGAGATACATTCCAGTAACGATGAGTCCGCCAAGAAAGACTTTATATAACCCTATGGTTCATAAACAGAATATTTTTATTTGTAGGAATACAGGTACAAATGTTGGAATTATATTTACATGTACCTTTTGTATTCTATCACATTACTGGGATGCAAATTTTAGACTTCTAAAACTTTACATAAACAATCTACAAAAATTATAACAAAAGCTATACATGTATGAAGCTGTCACAAATGTATACATATATGAAGCTGTCATAAATGTATACATATATGAAGCTGTCACAAATATTGTGCTAACAGCTACTATATTTGTGACGGCTACTTATAAATGGTCAGTAGCAACTAAATTCATAGAAATACATAATAAATTGCATCAATAGAATTTATTTTAACTATTTTTTTTTTATGGACGTAGGCGGCAGACGAGCATACAGCCCACTTGATGGTAAGTGGATACTGTCGCCTGTAGACATCCGCGATACATGCCAACATTAGTCCAAAATGACAATCGTTGGCACGCCCCCGGATGTGCTGCCCGGATTATAGCGGATTTTTATATTTTGTAATGACTTGCTAGCGACAGGGCTCGGAACAGACTGAAAGAGCGGCGCGAGAAGTAAGAGCTTAGCGCCAACTTTCGGCACACAGCGACGTACGGTTTACGTTACCTATCCCTCTAGAATCGATTCTAACAGTTTTTACAATAGGTTGTTTTAACTTATCATTTATTTATAAAGCGCGCGACACGAATAGGAAGAATTTCGGTCACTGACATGTCAGCCAATAATATGAGGGGTCTAGTAAAGTGGCCGGTGATCGAGGATTCCATACAAATCTCTTTACCGTCCAGTCTTGGTTGACTTCATGTCAATGACCGAAATTCTTCATGCTTGTGGTGTGCGCTTTAGCACATTTTTTATTCTATGCGCAGTTATGCAATCAATACGGCGCGATGCCGCGCCGTCATTACCCTGTACTAAGTACTAAGCGCTACGAATGCTTTAGATAGAACAACAGAACTTTACATGTTCTAACTTTTGATGTATTCCCTAAAATCATTTTATTTTTCACTACAACTGTTTTACAAGTTGACGTATTTCAGGTTTTGTGTTATTTTGATGAAACATTGTAGATCTGTGCCTATAACAGTAGTCTATTCTTGAACAGTAGTCTTACTATATCCCCGTTTCTCACTACACTGTTCCTCCCATTTTTTGGCAACTGTGCAGTATAACTGCATGGCAGCTTTGGCGTCTTCTACAGAACTGTGTTCTCCACATTGAATATTTATGCCAAGGATTTCTTTTACCAATCGCTTGAGGGACGGAGTGCTGCCTTTTGTTATCTGAAAACAAATAATAACTATCTTATACATACATTTATGTATTTATTTTTATTATGGTAATCTACAGCTTATTTGCATGCAAAGTTCACATATATTATAATACAAGACTTTTACAGATTCACATTAACATTTGCAATTCTTGTAAATAATGTTAAACTACAGTTGAAACTAGAGCGATTATTTTTTTTTGAATGATTCTTGTGATCCTTACGGCCTTTCAAAATTTACCGGACATGTATGGTTTAAGGCGAGCGTAGAAGGCGTTCAGCCAGGAGCAAAGAGTGTGTGCACCAACAAGCCTAAGGGCTCGCCCCAGCCGGTCTTAGACCGGCGGAAGGAACGGAGCTCGGCTTAGGGCGTTGCTTTGGGAGGGTACACTCGGCCCAGGCACGTGCCGATACCTGGTAAGTGTTGGCTGAAGGCCGGTGCGTGTTCACGGTGTAGCGAGGGGGGCGTCCTCGTCTCCGCCGGCGGCGACGGTGTATATGCGTAGGCTGTGAATGTAGTGTAAGAGACAGCAGTAATTGGGATTTGGGTCGTCGGGGTCGTCTAGGACGTGCCGAGGACGACTGCGGTAGCGGGGAGGGGAATTAAAGTGGTCTACGTCAATATATACTTAAAACTATACTATATCAAGAAAGCTGTTCAGTAATGTAATTTAAAATCTATACTAATATAATAAAGAGAGGGTGCGAATTTTGTGTATGTGAAGGGTAATCTTTTTTTTTTTTTTTTATGGACAAAGGTGGCAGACGAGCATACAGTCCACCTGATGGTAAGTGGATACTGTACCCTATTGACATCCGTGATACATGCCAACATTAGTCCAAAATGACAAACATTGGCACGCCCCCGATTGCGCTGCCTACCTTTGGATATACGAATGGATTTGGAGAAAGGGTTGAGGAAATGGGGAGGGATAGGATGGGAATGGGCTCTGACACATCTCACTCACTACCGAAACACGTACGTACATTAGGGAAATAAGATAAAGTGGGAAATGTAGTACATTTCAAGGTAGTCTTCTGTGAGAGAGGGGTAACGTGGTCAGTCGAGTGCGCCCAGCGGCTGTTGGATTGCAGTGTGCACTCTCCCCTTCACATCTCCGGAACCACAGCACCTTTTTGAAAAATTCTTTCATCATTTGAAAGGTACATTATTCCAGATGGACATAGGCTATACAGCCTATGTATATATATTATGTGCAAAAAAATTGCCCAGCATGCAACCCATGCCGGGCACAGCTAGTATTTAATAAATTGCCAAATAACATCAAAGAGTTATCTATAAACTTATTTAAAGACAAATTGATGTCTGGTCATAATTTTTAGTGTTAAGGAGTATTCAGATTGTAAGTGGTAGGTTTTAGTGTTAGACTCAAAGATTTAAACCTTTGTTAAACTAGTTTCACTTGCCTTACGCTGGTGAAATACGAGTGCTTGTATATATTTTATCCTTCAATATTTATAACCATGTTCCATGTGAATTAATAATATTACATAGATAAATAATAACTATAAGTGTATGTATAATAATACAAATATAATATATATATTAGGGTGGAGTGATAATGTATGGAGTTTTGAAAAATTCTTTTTATTTCAACGGCATAGCGATAAAAAGTTGTCTTGTAATATATAAAACAAAAGCACAAAATTTCACCCACCAGTCATAACGTTTAGAGGTGCCCCAGAACAGCTGAATATTGAAAAAAAAAACTTTTTTTTCTCTTTTTTTCATTTATTGTAAAAATTAATTAGAAACATTAAAAAAACATTTAAATATCAAATTGTTTTTTTGTATTGAAACTAGGCATTCGTTTACGCGAAAGTAATCTTGCCCTAATGAAACCATCTCGTTTATTTTCCCCACAAACTGCATTTGATGCTTCTGTCACCAACTTGATGCAGCGTTCTACGGCTTGGATGTGGCATGGAAAATCAATAATATTCTGACACATGCCGAGACCATTTTTGACTATGTCTTTCAAGATTTCATCGGACATATTTAAAGTAAGAGGTGGTTCCGTTATCTCAAAATCTCGCCACATAATAATGTCCGTATAATCTTTTGCATCGAAATTAAATGCAGGCACCTTAAACTTTCGAAGCCCTCGAACATTCTCTGATCTAATTTTTATAATTCTTCGGTATGCAAGATCCCTTATAACCTCTCTGTCATCGCCAAGCATGGCAAGAAGAAGATTTTCTGGGTGACCGAAATATCCATTTCGCTGGATTACTTTGTCAATAATTGTCTTCATATTGGCGTTCAAATAGCGACTAAGACTAATAGTTTGCCATAGGTGCTTGGCTCCGTTAATGCACGAAGAATTAGATTTTATTGTAAACCACATCGGTCCATAAACCCTCATCACGTACGTGGCTAATACTACTAACTTTTCTTCTGGGTCAGTTTTAGTGGCATACAACCTTAAAATTCGATTAGCTGTTGTTAGCCATCTGGAATGGTTAAGTTGTCCAATTTCCATATTAGCTAAATCAGAAGGAAATATACCAGTACTGATAGCAGTCATTACATCATAAAGATATTTTTGGTCGGTACTCAGGTCTCTCTTTGTAATTGCAGGTAATATTGTGGGTATAACGGTGAATTTGACTATCGGCATTGTATGACAATTTTGTAGTTGAGATCCGATGGCACCGGAAAAGCATTTGGGCCCTGTAGTTTTGCCATCTAAATGTAACAACAAATGTCGCAGTGGTAATTCGTTAGAATGTAATTGGCAAATAAACCACTACAATGGTCTGTTTAGTTCTTCTTCCATCAGACGAATAACACCACCTTTGAAACCTGTATTCACCACTGTTCCATCGCAGCCAATTACAGCTATTTCACTCAGTTTTACGGACTTAGATTTCAAGTGATTTATCATAGTATCTTTTATACCTTTAGCAGTTCCCGACTCACACGTGACGTGCCCAAAATAGTTGCTTCCTGGTTCCGATAATATCACATAATGATCTTCTATGACCCGTTTTCTGTAAAATTTCCCTTCTTTCTCAATACGAACCAAAGTTTTATCTTTTCTCCCATCAAAATACATACCACGAATAATTTTCTTGCAGTCAGATTCTTGTAAAGTTGATCTGACTTTAGTTCGTTCACGGCGCAACTTTGAACGATCAATAACAAGACTTGGATCGTTAGATGAAATAATGCCAACATCCTTTAAGACAGAAGAAGCTATAATGGCAGCGGCTCTATCCGAAACTCCAGTACGATCACAGGCAAGGGCTAAAGATGGTAAATTCAGTCTCTTTTTTTTTTGAGGTGGCGAAGCTTTGTGTTTCAACTGTTCCGGGTTTACATACTGAGGACTAGAAGATGGCACAAGTAAACTATCGCATGAGCTGCTGCTTTCGCTTGGCAAGTTATCAGTCAAAGAACGAGAACAACAAGGTTTATCAAAATAGTTTACCTCTCTGTTACGCGATAAACTTTTTTCATTTCTCTCTTGTTTTTTCTTATTTTTTACAGTTGCAACCACATCCACACCGCCTATCATCATTTTTCTGCTCGTTCTTTGATCTAGTAAGAAATTTACTTCCTCCTTGGGAACACGACTACCTTTAACACAGTTACAATTCGAGATAACTTTGCATTTGCAGCTGCAAATATCAAACAAGCTATGGGATTCTGATATAAATTTATTAATGTTTTCTTGGTATTTAATGTTCGTTTGACGGCCTTTATATGGTTTCATTAAGCGTCTGTATTTGTCGTGATAAGAGCGAATCAATTGTAGAATTCTTTTTACACTTACAGTTGGCAGCGACGATTTTTGCCATATTTCTAAAACTTCTTGAGCCAATATTTCGGATATTTCATGAACTGTTGGCTCTTTTGTTGTTTTATCGGGCTTTAATTCATGTTTGATAAAAAGATAATTTTTCATTACGTCGTTATAAGTTGGTAACTGAGAAACAAGTAACTTTTCTGGCAAACCAAACACAGGACAGCTCGTCATTTGTCGTGTTTTAACTTGAGACATATTTCTGTAATCAAGACAAAGAATATAAACAATAGTACAAAAGTTATGAACAAAACTGCGAGTAATAAAGATGAAAAATATTACTTACTTTAAATATCTCGTTCCCAGGGGTATATTTCGATGCGTCAAGTACTTAGGTGCACGACAAAAAAGTGAACTCTTGTACGCGCGCGAGTTGACTAAATGTCATTCCGTTGGTGTGAGAGAGCGAAATGTAAAATACCCCTCCCCCGCACCTCGTTTACCTACCGATCAGAACACGTACGTTTCAAGTTCAATTTTGTTTATTTTATACTAATAAAGCATCGCTTAGGATGTGGTTCAGCGTTTATAGAATGTTTGCGATTTCATGAGATTTGGTTAAATTATTCAAAAATTTATGATGATGGGGGCACCTCTAAACATAGCGTAAGCAAATTGAGTTTTATTGTGTTTAGTTATGACCTATAATAGCAACTTTTAACAGGTATGCTGAAGCAAAAATAAATAAAAAAGAAAATCGCTCCACCCTAATATATATATATATATATATATATATGTAAAGAAAATATATTTCTTTCATCTGAGTTTTGCGGCGCTCCGCGCTGTCGGTAAAGCTACTCGTATTATGGTGTCGGTAAAACAGTGTGGGCGTCAAGTGAAGAGAATCGTTCTGTAGGTAGACAAAATTGTAAAATTGTAGGTAGACATAAAATAATAGATTTTAAAAAAGGATTGAAGATTAAACATTATATGTCGTTTCTTTGAATATCAAAGCAACACCAAATAAGTTTGTTTCACTCCACAATCCTTTATATATATAATACAAGTATATACAATAACAAAATTGTAAGAAAATCATGTCTGCACACTTAATATTTAAGTCTTTACAGTATAAAGCGCGAATGATATAGAGCCGAAAACAACAGTTTTTGGACTTTTTGTTTGTCCGTCTGAAGTTTGACTGAATCACAAAAATATCACTTTTGATAGAAATAATTTGTTCTTTATAATTTGTAGAGTTCATACATAGCAATTATTTTTCCAAAAAAATATTTAATGTACAGGCATGGCTCTATTACGATTTTAATATTGCAAATGGATTTGATTTATTTTGACCTCTAATTAGAATTGATCCGAAATTCGATTTTATTCAGAAATCTCCATCAGCAATCAGAAATATTGGTCCTTACCTATGAAATTGCCGATTTATATGGAAATAATCAAATACCTTTTTTTGTAAATAAATAATTAATCAAAATATTGTTATTTATTATCAATGCACTTTTGCCTTTTTAATGGAAGTTGATTGATGCCTCTGCTATAGAACTCCTAGGGATGGGAATCAATGAATTCTGTGAAGGCCTTTTTCGCTGCCTCATTGGAGTTTAATCGAATTCCGAAAAAAAGTGGAAATCAGTAGGGGCAAGGTCTAGCAAGTATGGTGGGTAATGGAGAGTTTCCAGTTGAAGCACCTGTAACTTTGAGACCATCTGTCGTTCCGTGTGTTATCATGGAGACATTATTTGCCTGTGTTTCCCGAGTTCAACCATTGTGATGATTATCATATAGGATCCACTTCTCATCAAAGTGACAATATGATTCAGAATCCCTTCATTTTTGTGCCAGTTCAGCAAAGTAACCTGTGCTGTGTTGCTGCCATGACAGACCTCATAATGTGATAATAATGCAAATTATTAACTTTTCCATGGTCACAAACGCAACAATATCTAAGCAGTGTTATTCGACAGAAAAACAAATGAATAACTGATTTTGACAAAGAATGGACAGACCTTTAAATTGGGATTAATTTGAATTTGGAATCCCAAACCAAACACAAGATAACTAAGTTCAAAGTGGCCACTAAAATCAAACGGCAATTTCATATGTAAGGTTCTAATATTAAAAATGTGAGTTTGGATGTTTGTTAACAAATCGAACATCGAAATACCAAATCGCTGAACCGATTTCGTTGATACTTGGCAAAAAGGTAGATTGTTTGTTAATCCAAATTAACAAATGGGCTACTTCATGTAGACCATGCTAAGTACATAAATATTATACTGACCTTTTTAAATGGTTTATATTTGGATGTATCTCTAATATTCCTTTTTGGATGAGATAAGAATAAAACATTAAGATCATTTTTCAACGAATGTCCTACTAAAATGCGTCCTTTTAATATCTCCGCTACCTCTTTTTGAACTGTACTAAAATTCTCTCCGTTCAGTAAGTCTTCTCTCCTTACTCCGCTAATTTCTGTTCTATAGTCTATGACCACTTCCTGGGCTTTTACAAATTTATCGTAAATACAGTCACCGAATTTATTTACTAACGAAATACGAGCTAACATGTGGTCATTGCCATCATAACCAATACCAACCATCTCACAGTCCATAGCTATGAATTTTGTTAAAGTATTTTGTTTGTTTTTCACTTGATTTTCGGCGGCTTTATTGTCTGTGCTCAGCGCTGGAGTATCCGTTTCCGTTATGTTTAGGGTTTTTAGATTGTTTTGCACGCCGTTAGTGTTCAACAAGTCTTTCGCTTTCTTCTTCCTCGCACGCCGGAACGTGCCTGTATAATGCTGTTTGCTGTCTTCCTTTGCAGGTTTTTCTGTTTGCCTGTCTATTATAAGGTTGCTAGCTAAGAATTTCTGCCAGTTCGCGTTTATTATACCTCGATTTGAAATTGTTTGGTTAGAATGTTCTATAGGGTTTCTCTTACGTTTTTTTGACGACTCTGTCATGCTTACGTCAAAGATTTGCTGCAACAGCAATCCGACAATATGTACAACACAGTAAACTACAGAATGAATGAGGTTTAATAAAAATTCTACTATTGTGAGCAATAAATATATTATGTGACTGCTACACCTATTTGACATCTTAATTTGACAGCCCAACGGCGCATTTAATTATTAGAGGTGTAACAATCAGAAGTGATTCAATCTTTTTTTTCAATCCTTCCAACTCACTTACGCCGCGATAAATGACTCAATCACTAGAAGCATTTCTGTCAGTCGGACGGACGAATGAACGAACGTTTAGTCTCTGGCAACGAGCGGATGATTGACGACGTATTATGTTCCACTCGATCAACAATTAAAAACTACTAGCATAGGCACCGCCCGTAAGTATGTACGGAGTGTAATCGATCTGTTTACAAAGAATAAGCAGTGTAATTCGTGTAGAGAGGATTAGATAATTATTTAAATAATCAACGTTACACAATAACAAACCTTGATTGTGTCAAAAAATGACTCGTGTGTGGAATTAACATAATTTTAAAATAACACAAATACAATAAAATAATATTAACACATTACATACATAATTATAAGAAATAACGATTAAATATCATCACAAAACACGCAAAAAATACACACCGCTACCTTAAAAAAAATAACTTATTACTTTAGTATTTGTTTGAAATTGGCGCGAGCGTCTTTGCATACCCGCATATATTGAGGATTTCGAGGCAACATTTTTTGTCTGCGAATATTGAAGGCGGTTTGAAAATTTTTAGTATGACACGCGCTCGGCGGCGAGCAGAGTTAAATTCACACCGCGGCCTCGGACAGTTGATTTTGTTATTCGCGCCTATTAATTGGTCTTGACCGCGGATATCCTTGTGCCACGCGAGTGTTTTGAGAGTCAAATTCACACCGCGGCCTCGGACAGTTGATTTTGTTATTCGCGCCTATTAATAGGTCTTGTTCGCGGATATCCTGTGCCACGCGAGTGTTTTGGTTGGAATTGGAGTTAAGTTCACATCGCGGCCTCGGACAGTTGATTTTGTGATTCGCGCCTATTAATTGGACTTGCACGCGGATATCCTTGAGCCACGCGAGTGTTTTGGTTGGACTTGGTGATTGTGATTGTGCTTGTGGTATTTGGAGTGATATCTCGAGGTGATTTTGCTGCCGTGTGTGAGTTGCGGAGCTATAGCGGCCACCGGCTCACCACAGAACGAGACTTGGATTACTACACAAGTATCTATTGGGAATGTATGTATTTATTCAATCACACTAAGATAGGTCACGTCTAGTAGGGACTAGCGTAGGTACACTTTCCAGATTTGTGTGTGGGCAAAACCACCTGGGGTAAGTGAGACCTTTAAATTGTGTAAATTGTTTATTGTGCTTACCCACCATTTTGGTGGATATATTGAATAAGTCTTAATTGGGCCCGAGTGCACATTCCTCGGGCTGCTTTCGCGTAACGCGAGGCAGGTGCGCCTAGTGTGCGCACCGTAAACAGTATTAATAAATAAAAAGTTAGTCTGTTAAACTTCGTACAACCAAAAACTACCTGGAACACGTAATCGTTAAACGTGAATTCGTTTACGAAACAAAACAAGTGAAGTGATTGACAGCGGACCATGGAGCGCGATAACAAGTGTTATTTGACACATCCATGACTGAATTGTATACTGTTCCGAGAACGTGTCTCCTAATCGTTAGTTCATGTCTCGTGAATTGATTAACACGTGCGCGAGCCTATCACTCTTGTCAAATGGTTCAGCTGTCAAAGGTTGAGCTTGAAGTCAGTAAAATATAGTGTCAGTATGTAATAATCCTTGTTGTTTTAATTAATGCGAATACCCTTCGCTAAAAAGTTTACTGATGGAATCTTTGTGATTCGTTCAGTATTGAACAGTATTGATGATTAATTCGATATGCAAAAATCGGTGATCGACATGACTATTAATTCCATAGACAATTTCTTGCTTTCCTAAATATTAAAATTGTCTCACACAGATGTTAAAATGTTCATTAAATTTCATTATTAAATTCAATTCATAATACATATAATTTTTTTTTTTAACAAAAACAATATTATTTAAAGTATCCTGAGTTAGGTTGGAATTGTCACAACTGGAATTAAAAAAAATCCCGCTATTGTTTAAGGAATTTAGTATTGTGACCTATTTATACACTAAATAATATTTACCTTGTGGAGAATGAGTGGGGTTTAGACGAAGAGAGTACCTACAGTTCTCATCCCCTAACTTTCCCATTTATTTTTCCGTATGATACTAAATTTTTAGTCCATAAATCACCGTGTATAAATTATTGAGTAAGTATTTTTTTAACTGGCTGTTTTGTAGCATTATTATATTAATGGTATTTTGTACAGCGTCTAGTATGGTACTAGTAAATTAAAAGAATATATTGAATATCAAGATATTTTATTACATTTTCTTTTATTATTTTTACTTTATCTTATAAAACGAATAGTTTATCTTGGCACTGTACATTCGCTGTATTCGTTAAATAATTACATTTCCATGGGTGGGAAGGTATTTCCGTTTTTATAATTGTAAAGAAATTCTAATGCCTCGGGGTCACAATTCTTGCCACTCCACTCACAGCTACAAAAACACCGGTAATAATATTGCGCGTACACACTGATCGCTTTTTACACCTTATCATTTAATCCTTTTCTCTATTTTTAATTGTTTATTTATTTAAACAGGTATAACGAAGCGTGAAAAAAATGTATTTTGCTAAATATTCTTATCCTATTTGTAATTTTAAATTATCATATAGTAGCGTTTTAATCTTGATTTAATGTCATTAGTTAGTTTATGTCTTATTTGATTTGGTATAAAATTAAATGTATATGGAATTTTAAAGTTGCCATAATAATTAGACGTATTTGGGAGTAAATACGTTTTATTGGCTTTCGTCTTAGTGTTATGTTTATGTTGTAACTAGATTAAGTATTCCAATGTTGAAATAACTGCGAAATGCTCGGCTGTAACTCGTGAGTCCGTGAGAGACGATTGATTCAACTAGGGAATTATAGACTAATTCGAATTTTAAAAAGTATTTAGTTCCTAAATATATGAAATTTGTCTAAAATTGCTTTTAACCTATCGAATAATACGGACTCGACTCAATTGTTCCAGTTCATTCTGCTGTGGATTATCAACTCCAGGTTGATCAACAATTTCCATCAGTTCACCTTCACAGTTGCCAGACAATTTATGTAAACAGCTGTGGTTGATATTATCCGGTCCTTCACGTCATGATTTTTATATGTTAAAACTTCAATTAACACTTGATACAAAAATTGCTTAATTTTCTTACATTATGAATTTTCTGTCATGATTTTATTTGTACATTGGGAACAATATTTTTTTAATTTCTATCAAATTCTATTACAAAGTGATCGGCAACTGCTTTGCATGTATTTTTTTCAAAATTGAAAGCTTTATCAAGATGTTCTTCTACTGTTTCTGTTATTTTGACACATAATATATTGACAATATCACGTAAGCCTGGGACTAGTTTATTTCTTTTAGATAATAACTATTTTCAGTATTTTCTATAATTCTGTGTATTATTTTTATATTTATTATATTTTAGTCTGAGTATGTCGTTATTAGGGGCTTTTTTCCATTTAATAAATAGTTATCTTTTTTGTGCACGTGTTTCTATCATTATTTATCCATTTTCCGTTTATTAAAACATATTACTTTCTTTATAATTTTGCATTTATCATAACATATTCGTTTGAATGAAATTATCTATGTCATTTTCGCATGTCATATGATCTGTAGGTGACCAAGTAATACCTTTTTAACATTGCCTGTAGCTTTTTGTTATCTTAAGTTATTGCCTTGAAAAATGCTATGTGCCGATAGCTTCCGAGTAGGGGTCATACACGCGATCGTACGAAAATATGATCAATACAACTTTCAATACAAATAGTTATTGTTTTTTGTCTGTATTCTAATCTGCTGTAGTCTGATATCGAGCATATTAGATCATTCTCGGCCATTTTACTCAAGTAATAATCTTGAATAGGAGTATTTGATTTTATATTGATGTTCATATCTTCACTGTTTGGCGCCTATTACTACTGGGTGGAATGTTTAGTGCATACATATAGTGTTTGATCAAATTGTGAAGTAATTTTACTTGCTAGGGATTCGCAGATTACGGTGTTTATAGAAATTATTACATGTAGTTTGTCAATATTTCGCAAGTATGCAATTATTCCACCGCCCCTTCTGTTCTCTCTTAACACACTATGGAGGATATAACTATCAATGTTAAACATTGATACAATACATGCGGATATATTTGTTTCGGTAGTAACGATGCAATCGATACAATTTTTACTTGATTTAATCGGTACATTGATTTATCATATCATCGATCTTATGTTTACATGTATAAAAGTGAATTTAATGTTTATTTTAAGTATGTAATTTTAAAATTCGTTTAAATTTACACAGTCGAATATTTCAGAAACAAATACACAAACACAGACATTGTGAGTTCTAAGGTAACCATGCTATCTTGCCATATTATTGCAGCTCGGTGTGGCTAATCATACCATAGATAAAGTGCTTTCGAAAACTAAAAATTATTCATTCTGTGACAAAATATTCATAAAATAATATTTTAGTATATTCTACATTTCAATCGTTTATAAAATTGTTTAATGTCAAATACTAACTCTAAAACCCATCACAGAGATGTTGATCAATTTTTTGGTTATCTGATTTATAAATATTGAATTATTATTTTTTGAAAAATAATAAAACAAAATAATTTAAACTTCGAACGCATTTACTATTTGTAATGTTTGTCACGACTGTTATAAATTTGACAACATTTGACATTTGGGAATCGAGAGTAAATAAAGTACATTCCAATTACATTGCCTTCTTTACTAATAAGATCAATATATCGGCGATTTTATAACAGCAGTGTACAAGTTATTTGCAAAAATATTACAATTATGTGTACCTCGAGTATAGTCACAAATGTAAATACAAAAGAATTTATTAACACAAAAATGTCAGCTGAGAGCCGACGTGTTTTTCCTTGGTTTGTGGTGGGAGAACCGCAACAGAAATGCTTAACAACGAACTATGAAGCAGTATACACTTTCTAATCGCGCCAGTCGGTCTTGATAAGATATAATTTACAATTTATTTGCGTGGCTAACATAATACAGTGAGACTTTGCACCAGAATGTCGTACGAGATACTACTAGAGTTTTTATCCGCTCATGGTCAAGAGCATCTTATCAAGTACTGGCCGGAACTCGGGGAAAATGAGCGGGAAATATTGGCGGGAGAAATACGCAAGTTAGACATGGCGGAGATAAACGAAATTTTTCGGCGCGCGATGGACTCCACGAAAGTTATTTTGGAGAAATCAGACGACGATTTGAAACCTATACCGCAAACGCATTACGAATCTGTACCAGGTATGTCGGAGGAGAAAATTAAAGAATACGAAAAAATTGGTTTTGAGGAAATTTCTAATGGAAAAGTCGGTGTTTTATTACTAGCCGGCGGTCAAGCGACTAGATTGGGCTTCGGGCATCCGAAAGGCATGTACAACATTGGTCTGCCATCGCAAAAGACGCTGTTCCAAATTCAAGCTGAAAGAATTGTTCGTCTACAAAACATGGCCACTGAATCCACTGGAAAGGTGGGAAAAATCACCTGGTACATTATGACTTCAGAACATACGATGGCACCAACAGCAGAATTTTTCAAGGATCACGAATATTTCGGTTTAAATGAGGATGATATTGTGTTCTTCGAGCAAGGCAGGCTGCCATGCTTTGATTTTAATGGCAAAATATTATTGGATGAAAAACACCATCTGTCTTCAGCACCGGATGGCAATGGGGGCCTATATCGGGCCTTAAAGACTCAGGGCATTTTGGATGATGTAGCCGGACGTGGGGTAAAACATCTACATGCTCATTCTGTTGATAATATTCTTATTAAAGTCGCCGATCCAGTGTTTATTGGCTATTGCAAGAGCAAAAATGCAGATTGTGCAGCTAAAGTTGTCCAGAAAGCCTCTCCGAGTGAAGCAGTTGGTGTTGTATGCAGAGTGAATGGTCATTACAAGGTTGTGGAGTATTCTGAATTAACTGATGAAGCAGCAGAGAGAAGAAATTCAGATGGCAGACTGACATTCTCTGCTGGAAATATTTGTAACCACTATTTCTCCGCTGAATTCTTAAATAAAATCTGTAATTACGAATCAAAGTTAAAGCTTCATGTCGCTAAAAAGAAAATTCCTTTTGTCAACAGCAATGGCGAGAAACAAAAGCCTTTCGAGCCTAATGGGATAAAAATGGAGAAATTCATTTTTGATGTATTTGAATTTGCCGAAAATTTCATTTGTTTGGAAGTAGCAAGGGATGTAGAATTTTCTGCTTTAAAGAATTCTGATTCTGCTAAAAAGGATTGCCCTTCGACTGCTAGAGAGGACCTTTTGCGTTTGCACAGAAAGTACATAAGAGCTGCTGGTGGTATCATTGCAGATAACATTGATGTAGAGATTTCTCCTCTCCTTTCTTATGGAGGAGAAAATATTGAGGACTTAGTGAAAGATGAAATATTTGCTATTACACCATTCCATTTGAAAAGTATGCAAGAAACTGCCATGAATGGGGTAAATGGGAAACATTGAGTGAAATGGAAATGTGCAAAGTTGTGGGAGAATTTGTGCTTTTTATGCTTTGAGTAATAAAATTACTGCCAGAGGATTGAGACTTGTATATTGTGATTATAATAATTTAGGTGAGAGCTATAAATAAGTGATGCAATTTTTTAATTTACCAAGACACATATCTGATTACTTTTTTATCACCAGCCAATATTTGTTAATGAATTCAGAAACACTCATAGAACACATTGCAATTAAAAAAGGAAAAACATTCTTTTTTCAAATTACTAATTTTGTGCATAGAACGCATAGCCGTCCTAGCAGCACATTCAAATAAGAAGGAATAATCAATAAGATTTTTAATTTAAAAAACTTCAGTTTTATTACTTCAAAAACGTACTATGTAATCTCTATGGTTCAAATATGTTTATAGATCGAATTATTAAATTTGTAAATATTCTAATAATAAATTCTAGTATTCTAATAATAATAATATACTAAACTAGTAAAATGATCCGAGATATTTCTTTGAAATTCAATTGGCTGTAAAGTTGATGTTGTTATCATTTAATTTTGTACATTGTCTAATTATAAGTTGGAAATGAATTCAACTAAACTGTACATTTTGGCTGCAGACAAAAAATGATCCGATATTAAAAAATAATCGCCTGAAGGATAATTGGAATGTAGGAATGTGGAATGTAGATAATTGGAATGAATTGTAGATACCTATATTTATATTTCAAATTGAAAGTCGATTTATGATTCAGGTCTTCAAGGTTGGACAAACTTTTACTTTCGTCAGAGATACTTCCTGAAACCTGTAACCTTGGACATTAGGCTTGTCGCCCACGGCACGCCAAAATATTTTTCTTTAACAAATCACAATGTATCATAAGTGTTTAGAATTCAAATTCCAAAGACACTTGTCGTTAGTAGATTTACATCTTGTGACATGTTGCGGAATCCCACGAACAGATTGTGAGTAGGGCTACGTTTGATTATCAAAACGATATTGTGAACAAGGAGCGAGTAAAATGCCGAAGACGTCGCCATGACGACCGACCGCTTCGGCGATCTAGTGGTCAGTCGAAGGAAAATTCTTTCAGTAGGTTTCGGGGTTTCAGGAAAATTCAAGACAAAGGCTGCCAAAGCACACTACCGTGCCTTCAGTGTAGCCAACTTGGGGGTTTTCGCCTAAGTTTAGGGATAAAGGTATCGTAACGGGTTTTTTTTTTGGGGGTGAAATATGTACTTTGTTTGGGTTTTTTTTAGGAGTTTGTAAAACTTAAGGGCATTGAGGAAAAAATAATTCCGTTATTTGATTTCAAAAACCATTACTAATTGAATGTCGCCAGATCTTTCACTAAGTCACTATATTGGCAACACTGCCGGTAATGTATATTAAACTGCTCAAGTTTTAAACTAAAATTTGGGGACACTGCATACCGTACCGTCAGTGAGAGCTTGAAAAATTGCATTGCTTGTATTACGTATATCTACTTTTTAAATTCAACCTGTACATTTTATATTGATAAATTATGGTTAGATTCTGACAAATGAAACGTGGCTCGAGAAATGAGCGCGAAATTTAAAAAGGCTTCTATTTTAACTATTTTTCAAAACATACTATTTATGATTGACTGGAATAAATAATTTTAAATATGTCGTCACGAAGCCACCGGACTTCTTTGTCACTATTGCCATCAGAGTACCTAAACGACCTTTAAATTTGCTGCAGCTATTTGTCAGTTATTTCTCATTTAAAAACTTTTAGGCTGAATATTTTCCTGAATTCACTTATGGATCAGTTCTATAACAGAGAATATAAAGCATAAAATGCGTTTATCTGATTAAAATAATCTCCAATTATAAACAGTTTCAAAAACAGAGTTGACCAAGGGCTTCTAGAAGAAGAGAGATGACGAAACTTGTATCACCAGCTAACACAAGATATATATATATATATGCCTGGTATGCCACCAGCAGTAATGCTGCTGACTTGTTACACAATATTAATAATAATAAATTATAACAGCCTATTTTTTTAAATATACCGCTATTTCCTGTTTCACTTTTCATTTGTCAAATACAGAGTATAGTTGTCTGTATAGAATATAGAGACTGTGGTCTTCCAGAGCCCACAGACTATAAAAGTAAAAGACAAAGTTTGGTACATATATAGATATTATTTTTTATTGTAAATCGAGTCTGAACGTCTAAAATAAAAGATTTTTGTTTACCTCTTATAAAACTATATTTATAAACTGTCGTCGACGTCGAATCCAGTGATAAAAAAAAACCTTGCGATTTACCGTCGAATACGTCCGCGGGCATTGTTGCAGTTTTTCCGAATGTGAAGATCAAATGTGGGTAGTTGATAAAACTGCTCGCACCTCACATCCAGGACTACCCGCCTCTTCCGTCATTTCGTGATCACGGCTGGCGTAATCCATGCCGAAACGTCGAGTAGAAATAAAAGATAGACAAAACTCTTTAAGTTTACGCGTTCAGACCCGAATTACAATATAAGTTTAAAAAGTTTCATTATTATTATTATGATCTCTTAATTCCATCTGGTCATTTAATGTCATTTAATTACGAGCCTGCTAATAACAAGCTGATACTATTGCTTTTACAGGGTTAAATAAAAAAATATCTTGCATTCTCTTAACTCAACTATTGCTTTTACAGGGTTAAATATCTTGCATTCTCTTACTCAATTCAATTCTT
This sequence comes from Sesia apiformis, assembly GCA_914767545.1. Taxonomy (NCBI): domain Eukaryota; kingdom Metazoa; phylum Arthropoda; class Insecta; order Lepidoptera; family Sesiidae; genus Sesia; species Sesia apiformis. The sequence continues at coordinate 1,960,236 of OU611977.1, read as the reverse complement.
AACTTAATTTCAATTATTAAAACTAACCAAGTTTTTTTTTAACTCTCTGGCTTTGTTACTCTGTACTCACTACCTACTACGAACGGCAACGCCGCACACGCCTTCACAAAAAGCTGCTTATCAAATCGCTAGTTGCTATTAGATACATTCTATTCCAATCCAAATTGTCTAAAATGTCAACAAACATGGTAGCCCGGGGTAACCGACACGCCCTGAAATTAAATTGTTTTACATACAAATAATTTTATTCACAGAGACGACAAGTTTGTTCTAGATTTAAAGCTAAATGTTGAGATATTTCAATCATTTGCTTTTGTCTTCGGCATATTGGATTGGAACGGGCTGTGCCTACTATGTAAATCTGTGCGAGTAGACCTAGCCAGTGCGAGCGAATAGTTTGTGTAAAAACAGTGCTTAATTAACTTGTATACATTTTGCAACGTTATGATAAGCATATGAGATTTAATAAACTTTTGTGGCAATATTTGTGTTTGTAACGTTATCGAGCAAAAGGTACGAGCGGAGGTTCAATAGTTCCAAATTTGAACTACTTCCTCTAAACTTACGACTTTGAAATTTTGCACGCTTGTTCAGTTCTGATGACAATACACTAAAATGATAGAAATAACCCGATGCTGCAGCCAGGATTGTCTCCTCACGACGGCACTCCTTAACGGTTAGTAGCATGGACACGAAACTTTGCACATACGTTTAATTTTGATACCTAAACATGATCTTCACCATGAACTGATGCTGCAGCCAGGATTGTCTCCTCATGAGGGCACTCCTCAACGATTAGTAGCAGAGATACGTAACTTTGCATGTAGGTTTAATTTTGATAGCGAAACATGATTTACACCATGAACTGATGCTGCAGCCAGGATTGTCTCCTCATGAGGTCACTCCTCAACGGTTAGTAGCATGCGCATGAAATTTTACAAAACAAAACGCGACTTTCTACCGTAATGATGCGTTACTTGAAATGGATACATTGAGAAATATTTCTAACTAAAAAGGTGTATATAAAAAAATGTTTTTTAAAAACAAGCTTTTATGCAAGCCATGTACTAAAACGAATGAAATAAGTGTATATTGAATTATTTGTTCTCAACAAGCCTGTCGCGCGAATTTTAAACGGTACCTACTTTTATGAATATTTCGCGACAAGCTTGTTGAGAACAAATAATTCAATAAAAACTTATTTTATTCGTTTTAATACATGGCTTGCATAAAAGCTTGTTTTTAATAAATTATTTTTTTTTATATTATTTTTTATTTTTCAATACCTATAGCCTCTGTCTATTTGAACACACTTTTCCGATCGCTTAATTAGCATTTCTAACCCAGCATAAAAATAGTCATAAATTTTTTCTTCAAAATGGGCGAAAACCGCAGCGGCCACTTCATCATCAGTGGAAAATCTTCTACCCCTTAAGTCCGCCTTGAGTTTTGGGAACAAATAGCAATCACTGGGAGTCAAGTGAGGACTATAGGGTATTTCCGTGAATCCACACTTTGAAACAGCAGCTTTGTCAACTGCAGCAGCGTGGACACCCGTCCACTGTCACGGAGAAGGTGCGCCTTCTCCGTGTCAATGACAAGGAAGCCGCACACCTTTGTTTAGTTTTCCACGACGTTTCTGTTCGATTGCTTCTCTCGTAAGGTTAGCGTAATAAATAGCTTCCAGTCACTGTAGTATTATGTTCTTTTATATCTATAAGTAAATATTCCTTGATAAACCCAGAATATCGAAGCCATTATCTTTTTAATGGACTGAGTCACCTTTGCCTTTCTAGGCGATGCTTTACCAGAACGACGCCACTCCATCGACTCCCTTTTGGATAAGGGATTATAGTAAAAAACCATAGTTTCATCCCCAGTAACAACAATTGACTCTAAAAAATCGTTTCCGTTCCTCTAAAAGGCCTACAAAAGTTCTTCCACTAATTTCATGTTGATTGAAGTGAGTGTTTCAACGGGTACACCGGAGCGCAGTTTGTCATCGATGGACTCTCGTTCTAAACGAAATTGCTTACACGAATCTTTGACGGTTGAAAATGATGGAGAAGAACCCCCCCCCCCCCCCTGTACACATTATCCAACCTTTATTTGATATCGGTCGGGCTAACACCTTCCTTTGTAAGGAATTTAATCACGGAACGATATTCCCGGTTAAACATTTTAACAAAGTACACATTATCCAACCTTTATTTGATATCGGTCGGCCTAACACCTTCCTTTGTAAGGAATTTAATCACGGAACGATATTCCCGGTTAAACATTTTAACAAAGTACACATTATCCAACCTTTATTTGATATCGGTCGGGCTAACACCTTCCTTTGTAAGGAATTTAATCACGGAACGATATTCCCGGTTAAACATTTTAAAGATTTTGCAACTTCCTGTTGTTCTATGAGTCGAGGAATCAAAACTAACGAGGACCACTAAACCCTAAAAAATATACACGAATTAGCAGGATAAATGACAATTACAATGACGTATAATTTGTTTTTTTTTTTTCAGAAATATGTCAGGCTAGAAACTTTTGGACCTGAGTGGTATCTTATTGGATTTTAGTGTACCCTAAGAGGCCGGAAACTTTTGGACCTGAGTGGTACCCTATTGGATTTTAGTGTACCCCGAGAGGCCGGAAACTTTTGGACCTGAGTGGTACCTTATTGGATTTTAGTGTACCCCGAGAGGCCAGAAACTTTTGGACCTGAGTGGTACCTTATTGGATTTTAGTGTACCCTGAGAGGTCAGAAACTTTTGGACCTGAGTGGTACCTTATTGGATTTTAGTGTACCCTAAGAGGCCAGAAACTTTTGGACCTGAGTGGTAACTTATTGGAAGATTGAGTTCATAATGTAATTCCAAAACTCTTGTGTATATTATCCTTCAAATTATACGGCTGTGATTGTAAGACGGTTATCATTGTAATTCCAATTTTCTATTGTCGATTTCAGTCAGTATCAACTGTTAACTATATTAACGTGTCCCTGAAATTACGCAAGACACACGTAAACTGATTTAAAATTATATAAAACCGTTCTAGTAAAAATTTCAATTTATTACATAGAGAATAACACAGAACTTACAAACATTTAAAATTTTGTTGTTCTATCTAAAACGTTCGTAGCGCCCATTACTCCAGTGCTAGGGTTAAAATAAAAGTTACCTGCAACCCTTTATAACCGAATTTTTTATCATTACAACTCTTGTTCTACGTTTTTTTTCCAAACTCGACATTTTCCCAAAAAAAGTTAACTTTTTTAACTGAAGTCTCTGACTTTGTTATTCTGCACTATTCACTGCACGCTGCTACGAACAGCGATTACACCGCACACTGCATACTAAAACAACTGCTAATCGAATCGCTACTATTATATACATACCTATCCATGTAGATCGGTGCGAGTGTTTGTGCGCAGCGCGAGTGTTTGTGTGAAAAATAGTGCTGAATTTTAAAAAGTCATAGAATCATAGTGCGACGTAGGGGGTATTTACACATTATACATTTACACATTTTTGTGGGGTATATACCACACTCGCCTTATTGAATGTTGTTTGAAATTGTGGGAGCGACATGCGCAGACGGTTGACGCCCATTTAAGTTCAAAACCCAAGAAATTTTGCGCAGACTGTAGGTACTAAAGGCCTGTTCAGATATAAGCGTTATTCACAGCCGCTTGCGGTAACGATATTCACATGGCTACAGCGGCGTATTTTAAGATTTGGCGCCCTGGGCCTATAAGGTTCGCCGCCCCATAAATTAACCAAAAAAAAAGCAAAAATCTTTTAATAATGAAACAGGCCATACAAAAGAATAAACACCACTTATTAAATATTTACCTTCTTTCGCGATGCACAAATTGGTTGACAAATTCGTCAATGACACTGTCATAATTAACGGATATTGTTAAGTCAGCTTCTTTATTAAGGATGGCTAAACTGTTCAAACGTTCTTCGCTTATATGGGAATTAAGTAGGCTTTTTAAATTTCTTCAGGCAAGTCAAGTCAAAAAGCAATAAAATAAAAGATAGGTAACGAATATGAAAGGCGCCCAAAGGTGACCTGCCGCCCCGGGCCATGGCCCCCATGGCCCTAGGGTAAATACGTCACTGCATGGGTACGCAATAATTCCTTTGTTCAGACATAGCTGATATTCGCTAACTGCTTCCGCTAGCGATATATCGCGTATAGCGGCCTAGAACCAGTGTTAACAGTATCGCTTACCCAAGCGACAAAACGCGTGTCTGGGCGATATTCGCTCCCTCTGGCGATACTCATGCACAATACCGTTATCTTTACCGAAGGCGGTATCGCTTATATCTGAACAGGTCTTGAGCAAGCATCATGAAAATAACATCGTATGACGTTGGTCAAAATTGTATTAATCGGAAAATTGCAATAGTGATCAGTTTATCAGGATCACCGATGAAAGAGATAATTCGCACACGATTTCGTTTGCTGGCTGCTTCATTTTAAAACTTGTCACAGACTTCTTGTTTAGCTCCACCGGTACGTTCCTATAGGCCATTATGGCCTGTCCACTCGGTAACATTTTTTATAATAATTACTACACAAAAGAATGACCTACTATAATTACTATAAGAAAGTGAAATTACTATAATAAATATTTGTTAACATTTAGTCGTGAGCGTTGTGATAAAATTCTATACGTAGATACCTATGTTTCTAATAATTTAATAGTCTAAACGTGAACCTATCAATTTCCGGAGACATTTACTTGTATCAGCCTTTATTGTTCCACTGCAGGGCACAGGCTTGCTCTAGTAAACCGCTGGCGGGTTTCGGACCGTGATCCACCACACGGGCCCAATCCGGGTTAGTGGATACACATATTCCAGTTTTTTTTTATCTCCCACCGCCGAGCTAGTGGTAATTTTTAAGGATTTGGACTCCCTACTCCCGACATTACTTTATAATTCAGACAACACATTGTCATTGTTATTTTGTGACAGAACAAGGTCACGTTACCATTCGGCTAATAGATTGCATTCTGCAGTTTCCCGATGTTATACTAAGTATAAATACATATGGAAATATTCATTTCATACGCACGCAAATACTGCTTAGAATTTAATGAAATGATTACACTCATCTCATCCTGTTATATTCTTTATTGCCCACCCCATCCATACAAGGAAGAATGAGGGAATTTAATGGAACCAGGAAACACCTATATCGCATCTTTCAACCCTGTATTTTACTCCACCCCTAAATCTCCAAAGATAGGACATCTGGAAGCGTGCCCAAGTTTATTATTCTTGACCAGTATTTGCGTGTGTAGCGAATGTACATCGATGATTAATCCACTTACCTATTCTCTGTTGCTACTGTTTTCATAAAAAAAGAAGCTACATACTTAATCGATAATAATCAATGCATAAGTAGCTCAGTTAGCTCCCTGGTCCAATTAGCCAATGAGTCTACGGAATGTTCACAGTAAGCAACCTTTACACGTAGCATAACCATCATTGCCGGTCCCAGATATGTGTACAGATATGTACAAATATTCCTACAAATGTTTTTTAACTATTGAGAGTCGAAAACTCCAATTCACATACTGTGTGACTGTCCACCTTTGGCATATAAACGAAGCTCTTTTTAGGGAGGCCACCTTTTGGCCCTAGACCTGATCAAGGAAGTCTCACCCAGGACTATTGGTCAGTTCATCGACCAAGTGGGCCTTGGAAGTGAGCTGCAAATTGGAGGGGTCACAATAGATCTTTCGGGTCGCAGTGACGCAGTTTGTGAGCTTCTTGAACCAAGTAAACTTCATTTACCTAAATAATAGAAATCGTTATTTACAACTTAAGAGTTAACGATCTATATTTTTTGCCATACTTTATATCGTTCCACTACGTTATGTATAATAAAATATTATTTGTGTATATAATTTTAATAACTACCATTATATATATAATTCATTTATTTCAGACAAAGTCCATATGTGTTAGTAACAATTTTAACTTATAGACTATGTTAGTACTTATTATTAAGATTTTGTTATTACCAATTATATATATATGCATGTACATGCACACGTACACATGCACATGCATACACATACCCACACACACTCACATTCACACACACACACGCACCATTGCACCCGCGTTCTTTTCTGTTCTGTTGTGCAATGAAGTTTAAATAAATTAAAATAATAATAACCGCTGTACTCCGGATTACTATCTTTGCATATATGTGAAATATACGTAACAAGCGACCCGCCCTCGCTTCAAAATAAAATATAGCCTATATTAGACACGAATAATGTAGCTTCCTATTTGTGAATTTTTGAAATCTGTTCAGTAGTTCCATAGATTACCACCAACATACCTACAAACACACAATTTTACCTCTTCATTATATTAGTATAGAAGTATAGATATAGATAACGTTCTAAAAGTATTAAACAGTGAATTCTGTGGGTAGTTAAAAAAAGAGATTAAATTTAAGGTGCTTACATCATATTTTTAATATAAATAATGTAAGTCATTTGCGTAAAAAATAAGTAATCGTAATGATTACTTATTTTTACTACTTATCAAGGCTTGGAAACCGTCTAAGTTTTCAAATCGGTTTCGATCTGAAAACATATGACAGTTCCATTTTTAAATTCTAATGTAACCGATATTAACAGATTCTGCTAATGATCATTTCTCAAATTTTTAGCGTTCATTTACTGACTCAGAAAATTAGAAAATCGGTTTTGTTTCGAACGTAACCGTTATTCGAATAACATTATTATTAATCGATATTTTGAAACCGATTCTAAGCCTTGGTTCTTATTTGTATCGTTTCCAGCCAAATTGTTCCTTATTGTCGGTATGTTTATTAATATTTCCAAAATCCTATTAATATTATAAACGCGAAAGTTTGCGAGGATGTATGTATGGATGTTTGTTGCTCTTTCACGCAAAAACTACTCGATGGATTTTAATGAAACTTTACAATAATATAGCTCATACATCAGAATAACACATAGGCTATATTTTATTTTGAAAAAAAAAAAACTTATAAACCGAGACGATGCGAGGGCGGGGGTCGCTAGTCTACAATAATTTTCTTGAGTACCTACCTACTGTATAGGGCATGGAAACCGAACATAACCGTTTGGATGTTAATGTTACATTTCTGTCTTGTAAAGTTATGGTCATCGTGATTGATAATGAATGATGTGATGACGATATATACGTTTAAAGAGGATGTTTGTACATTTAAAGTTTGAATAACTTGAAACAGTAATTAAACCGTGGAAACTAGAATCAAATTATACTGTACCTAAAATGGAACATAAAGGATTAGTAACTTGTAAAATCCATTACTTTCAATTTTAGGTAATGTTCATTTTACACTATACGATTTGGCCGTATTTCTTAAACAAAAAATTAATAAGTTTCATGTTTAAACGTTTCCACGTTTTTTTTACACATTTTCGATTATTATGACCTATTATGATTATTATTATATGATGATATACGTATTATATGATATTATACTATTATTATGATTAATTAGTTTTTAAAAAATATTATATTTGTTATTTTTTGTAAAAAGTTGAACCATTTACATTTATAAGGCATCACCTGTATGTAAAACTGGTCTTAAACGCATAATATGTTTACCTACCTACAAAACTCCAAAAAAATAAACAAATCATGATCAAATGTTAAAAAAAGTAACTGCCCCTAAAATTCTTTCGTTTGTAAACGCAACTCTACAGTTTCGACGTTGAGTATTTTTTCATCTATAGATAAAAGCAAGTGGCGCTCTTACGCCGTCGATCGTTGAGGCGCGGCGCGTCGCGTCGCAGACGTCTTGTCCTACATTGGAGTCGTGGACGCGCCTCCGTGGACTGCCGTCAGCACTATTCGAATTTTAACATAACAACACATAAAATTTGTCGCTTATTACTCAGTGAAAACGTTTGCTTTAAGTATTTCTATTTGGAAAGGCAAGGAGCAAAGTCGTAAATGGACGCGCGTCACGCACCGCAGCGCTAGACGCACAGCTCGCGTAGGACACGCGTGCACAGCGAACGTTTGATATCTGCGGCGCGACGCCACCCAGCAGAGCATAGGGTTACAAGCCATCGAGAAACTTGAAAAGATCATACAGAAGCGGTAACAAAAATATTTAGGCTGGTTTTAGTGTCACGCTGATCATCAGCGCTGAGAGGTCGGCGCGTAGCTGGTCAGCGCCGACCGTCAGCGCGAGTCGTTTTAGTATCGCGCTGATCGCCACGAAGTACAGACACAAACAATGAGGACGGCGTTAATAATTATTGCCGCGTACTACATAAGAAAGAAAAAACTGCAAAGGAGAAGACTACATGTTCATCCATTGATTGAGCAGAGATTCGTCGCGAGAGAATTTGTCACGCTATACGGCAAGTTGAGGGATGACGAAATAAATATTCATTTTCTTATACGAACTTCCTCGATCACACGCCCGGTAGCTAAACTGCCACTCGACATGATTGTACCTCGTCGGCGTATGCATTCAGCGTGACACTAAAACGCTCACTGAGGACAGAGGCGCGTGGGCCACGGTCGGCGCCGACCGCTCAGCGAGGCTGACGCCATGCGCGTACGGCCGCGCACGGCTCAGCGCTGACGACCGTCAGCGCTGAGCGGTCGGCCTTACTCTAAAACGCTTCTATAGCAACCATACATATTGGCCTGTCAGCGCCGATGATCAGCGTGACACTAAAACCAGCCTTAATCTCTAACACAGAAAGACACTTGACTCAAATGTACCCTTTACACAAAACCAAACGAAGCTATACATTTTTACACGACTATTTTCATTACTACTTATAAATGTTTTAACTTTAAACCGAATAATCGGTATTCTATCTATGTACTTAAAATTCTAGTTTATAAAAAGAGATTGTATATAATTAAGGTCTTTATACAATAAATTACATGAAGTATACATTGTATTTTTGTATAGTTTCTTTTTATATTTTTTTTATAGAAAAACCGCAGCAGACGAGCATACAGTCCACATGATGGTAAGTGGATACTATCGTCCATAGACATCCGTGGTACATGCCAACATCAGTCTAGAATGACAAACGTTGGCACGTCCTCGGATGCGCTGCTTACCTTTGCAGATTAAGGAATGGATTGGCAAAATAGAGAGGGAGAAGATGGGATAGGTTCTGGCTCTGGCACATCTCACTCACTATCGAAACACGTACGTACATTAGGGAAATAAGATAAAGTGGGAAATGCAGTATATTTCAAGGTAGTCTTCCGTGAGAGAGAGGCAACGTGGCCAGTCGAGTGCACCCAGCGGCTGTGGGAATGCAGCATACACTCTCCCCCTACCACATTCTTATATTCACTACATCTATCTATACATATAATAAAAATGTAACTGATCGCTGTCTGTACATAGAAAATATATGAGAAAAACTATTATTGTTTTATCAAACCTTTATCAACGCAATAGAACCCAAAACAATGATTGTTAGATTTTTTGTCTGTCTGTTTATCTGTTTGTCTGTGCGTTTGTGCTCGCTACTCTTAGAAGCGGCTTAACCGATTTGGGTGCGGTTTTCACTAATGTATTGTGGTAAGCTTCACTTAAAATTTAGTGTTTGTTTTATTTCAATCAGTTCATAAATAAAAAAGTTATATCAATTTAAAGAATCACGTCGAATAAAGACGGTGTTTATAAACTAAAGTCCACGCGGTCGAAGTCGCGGGCAACAGCTAGTCACTGAATATATTATCTAAGGTCTTTGATTTATTCTCGTATTGAAATATGCTTGATACCATACCACCAGCCTGTGTAGTTTCGGCAGACTTTAGAAGAACACCAGTCGATCTCCGTGGACACCGTGGGTATCGTAAAAGGCGACCAAGGCACAGGGAAGCCGCTGACCACAAGCCTGAGCAACTACACCACCGTGGTCGGCGTGACATTTCAGGCGCTACATCCCTAATGCATGAGATCAATCCATTAGTAGACGGTAAAAGGGCTGGTTGTGGTTTTTTTCTATGTACGAAGGCGGCGGATGAGCATTCCAGTCCACCTGATGGTAAGTGGATACTGTCGCCCATAGACATCCGCGATACACGCCAACATTAGTACAAAATGACAAACGTTGGCACGCCCCCGGATGCGCTGCCTACCTTTGGAGATATACCTTTCCTACATTTCCAATCCATTCCGGATTTGGAAAATGTTGAGAGATAGGATGGGAATGGGCTCTAGCACATCTCACTCACTACCGAAACACGTACGTACATTAGGGAAATAAGATGAAGTCTGAAATGCAGTACATTTGAAGGTGGTCTTCTGTGAGAGAGGGTTAACGTGGCCAGTCGAGCGCGCATAGCGGCTGTTGGATTGCAGCGTGCACGCTTCCCCTGACAACCGCTGTCGAACGGCGCTACCATCAGTTGTTTTTAAACATAAAATTACTTTCATGTTTGTCCGCTTGAATGAGACACACGAAGCGATGTTCTACGAATCTCGATATTATTATTGCAGAGAATAATGCAATTTTTCAATGTTGCAACAAAGCGTCGCGTTTTGCAATACCGAGTTACCAAAGCGGTCCGGTGAACCGGTCTGGCGGCGTTCCTATTTCTTGTTTTTGTAATTAATTAATATTCGCGCCATTTCCTTGGCTGCTAAACGTAAAAATTGTGCATCAAATGGAGTTAATCAATCAACCTACTTATAACATCTCACTAGAGCAGCTATACTCTAAGTGTGTTCCGCGGAACCCTAGGGTTCCGTGATACCTCTGTCGGGGTTCCGCAAGAATTTAGAAATAAAAAAAATCAAAACACCTCTCTCTGGTCGCTCCGCGGCTGTGCGGACTCCGCGGCCGCGCGGAGACAAAACGCTATGAATGTTATTTATTTATTTATTTGTATTTGTATAAGCTTGTGTTACATTAGCTGGTACAATATCTCATAAGTTTGGTCTCAACAATTTTATACTTGTACAACGCGTTCGCTCTAAGTTTGCCGGTCTGTGGAATGCGCGTACCCTCCCCCACGTGACAACAAAACTTATAATGTGTCATAGTTTTACCCAAATATCTAACGTACACAATTTTTATTGTTACAATTAAATAAAAAATTTCGAACGTCATACACTCATACCTATCGCCAGCGGCAAACTTAAAACGAGCGGGTAGTATACTTGTAAGCGCTCAGTCTCTTTGATAAAAGCCGCCTCTGAATTAGACGCTATAGTTGTCAACTAGCGACTTTCGTCTCTAACTTCAAAGGATAAAGTCGATATTGTTTACAACGCTATTTTTAAATTTCTGTTTTTATTTTTGCTTTTTGTTTATCAAAGGTGCCGACTCGAGTATTTTCGAGAATATTTGAGATCGAGTCTAGGACTAAGTATAAAAGCGGCGATCGCGCGTTGGCGTCGTCAGTTGATGATTAGCGTTCGGAGCGATAAGTTACTACCTACTTACAAGCTCGCTAGCGAGAAACTAGTGTTCATTGTTTTACTGCCTGCTGTATTCTGTTGTCTCAGTTTTATACATTTCTTCCCTGTAGGTTCTAAATTTAGTCTCTTATACGCAGTAACGATTGTGCATTATTTAAACCCCACTATCCTGACTTGTAACATTATAAATAAAGAAGAATGGAACGTTGGCTTAAAGGTGTTAAACGTGTTCCAACAACATCTTCTAATGACGCTGAATGTTCAAAAGCAATGCGCGCGGAGAATTTAGCAATCACCGATCCAGAAGATGATGCCACGAGTGCCACGACGTCAAGCTCGACGGTTTCAAAGACGAAAAAAAGGAAGTATGATGAATCTTATATCAGTTTCGGATTTGTTGATTCCAACGGCTCACCTCTCTGCATGCTCTGTAGTAAACTGCTTCCTAATAGTTCCATGGCACCTGCCAAATTGCGTCGACATTTAGAAACCGTACACCCCGAGACTAAAGACAAGAATAAAGAATTTTTTGTTCGCAAAAAAGATCAGTTATTAGAAAGTCAAAAAAATATGATGCATGTAACACAAACTACCAACGAAAAGGCCACGGAGGCATCATACTTAGTTAGCTATCACATTGCACAAGCAGGTGAAGCGCACACTATCGCTGAGAAATTAATAAAACCATGTGTATTAGACATAACAAAATGTATGCTTGATGAAAAATCTGCAAAGCATCTTTCTACTGTTCCGCTATCAAACGATACTGTTTCACGACGAATCCATGATCTGGCAAGCTACGTCAAACAAGAACTAGTTACACGTCTACAAAATACACGATTCGCTTTGCAAATGGACGAGTCGACTGATGTCGCTGGTTTGGCTATCCTGCTGGTTATTGTGAGATATCCATATAAAAGTTCTTTTGAAGAAGACATGCTTATGTGTTCATCGCTGCTTACAAACACTACCGGGGAAGAAATTTTTAATAAAATAAATATATTTTTTGAAGAACATAATCTCAGTTGGAACAATTGCATTGACATTTGTACAGATGGGGCCAAGGCGATGACAGGTAAAACAGCAGGAGCAGTGTCACGAATGAAAAATAAAGCGCCTAATTGTAGTTCCAGTCATTGTATTCTGCATAGACAAGCACTTGCGATGAAGCAAATGCCGTCTAATCTAAAATTAGTTATGGATGAAGCGGTAAAAATAATTAATTTTATCAAATCACGACCACTACAATCCCGATTGTTCTCATTATTGTGTGAAGATTATGGCAGCAAACATAAAACACTGCTGCTCCATACAGAAGTGCGATGGCTGTCTCGGGGAAAAACTTTAACAAGGCTATTTGAACTTAGAGCCGAGTTACAAATGTTTCTTTCAGCAGATACTTCTTTTAATTTGAAGGACCGTTTGTATGATAAAACTTGGTTGTTCCGATTGTCTTTCATGGCGGATATCTTTCAAAAACTTAACGAATTAAATTTATCGTTGCAAGGTAAACAGACAACAGTGTTTCAGGCCTATAATAAAATAACTGCTTTTAAAAGAAAATTAGATTTTTGGATCATTTGCATTGGTAAGAAAGAAATAGAAAGTTTTACGTTACTCAGTGAGTTTGTTAGCGAAAACGACTCAGAAATGTTTGAAGATAATGTGTTTGAAGAATTGGTCCAATATCTCAGTTCGATGCGCGCATCTTTTGAAAAGTATTTTCCCGAAGAACACAATACAAAAATTAAAGTGAACTCCTGGATTCATAATCCTTTTTTACCCAACTTGGAAAAGCCTGAAAACATGTCAAATGAGATATATGAATCTCTTTTAGAAATGTCATCAGACACAAGTATGGAGTCATTGTTCAAAACGACGCCTCTTAATGATTTTTGGTGCAGAATCCAAGATGAATATGCAATGCTTGGCCAAATGGCTCTGGATATTCTTCTCCCGTTCCCAACTACATATTTGTGCGAAACAGGATTCTCTACCTACGCAGCCACGAAAACAAAATATCGCAATAGACTGGACGCCGAAGCTGATATGAGACTCCAACTTTCTTCCATCAAACCTGATATCAAGCAATTGATGAAAAATAAAAAACAGTTTCATACCTCCCACTAGTTAGATTTTTTCTTTTTTAATGTTTTCTATTATTGTCCTTACCAAGTGGTGAAGTAAATAATAATTAGTAACTGATACATTGTACTTTTATTATGCTGATTAATATAGAATACACTTATAAAAATAATTGTTTTATTGTAGGGTTCCATCAAGTATTTTGCTTCCCAAAAGGGTTCCGTCATTTAAAAAGTTTGAGAACCACTGCACTAGAGAATACAGACCTCCCAATCTCAAGCCATAATTCGGTCATAATCTGAAGTAGGTATTACTAATAACGCCACACTCAATGACAAATAAGAATTGATGAGCCTGCCGCTATCCTGCGCCAGCGTGGCGTTTTAAGGTCATTCATCCCTCGTGGATAGAACTGCATGAGAAGGCCCATTTCAGGCCCAGAATACTGAAAGGGCTGGTTGAATTGCAATGGCCAACACTAGGACTCCCTGTGTCGTGGCTTCAGAGACATATACAAAGACGAATATACCATCCTGACTCTAAGAACCCTTTCCTGCCCAAACCTTTTTCCAAAATCCATTCCTAAATCTCCAACCGCAATCAGCACATCCAGGAGTCAACGTTTGTCATTCTGGAGTGATGTTGGTATGTATGGCGGATTTTATTTTTCTTCATTCTGTAAAATTGTAACACAATATTTCGAAATGGGACGACACAGTTATTTGAAATATTCTTGAAATTATGTCACAAGTGAAACTAATTTGGACACTGTGATTGAACCCAGTTTATATACAAGTACGCAACTATTTATAATAACCAATCCAGCAATCGATGTTATTCTTTTAAATTTTGATTAAAACAAATGTGCAGTGTCACCACAAACCTAGGTTTAAGGTCACAGAGTGCATAAAATCACACTTTCCCATTATGGAATTTTGCAACAATACAAATGGGAACAAAGCCTTTCTTTCCATAAAAAAAAACTTAACTATACGTTAAAAATCCATTTAATTCAATCTATTAACCTTCCTGTATCGTAGACCTCACTTTGAAAGAACTATACAATCAGCCTATGTCTGTATGCCTATATCTGCTGGATATAGGGTTACCAGATGACAGGTATTTTCCTGACATGTCCGGAATTTTAACCCTCTGTCAGGGAAACAGGGAAAATTTGTAATTGTTAGGAATTTTTAAATAGAAAGAGAAAAAATTATGAAATAAAAATTAAAATATTTATTGAGCAGTTTGTTCACAAAAAATAATAATAAAAGAATCAAATCTCAACAATTAAATTAAGTTTCATTCAATCTGATCTGGCTCGTACTTTGTATTGCTGGATATTGTTTTCAGCAACTGCTGGTCTTTCATAACAATTTTATGAAACTCTTCACATGACGTGTTCTTCAAATGTCAACAGTAAAGCCTTAACAGAGGCTATGGACAGTCTATTTCTCTCCTTTGTTAGTGATGAGAACACTCGCTATACGTTCGCTTTTTGTGTTTGAATTGCAAATACAAAACAGCAAATTTTGTACAGTTCTGCCAGTCTCTCACAGCTTACGGATTTTAAAATCATTTCCCATTGTTTAACGGGCACGCACACGTAGGCTACGTGCTACATAGGCGGGTAGGCGCATGCGTCAAGCTCACCCGCGAGTTTTTAAAATTAGATATTTTTGCTGCCTCCGGGTGCCTACCTACCCATAAATATAACATTGATATAAAATGTCGGGAAATTTATTTAAAAGCCAGGGATTTTGTCAGGAAAACTCATTTTGGGATCTGGTAACCCTAGCTGGATATAGGTCTCTCCTAAGCCTTAAAAAGACATGTTACTTATTTATGGCCGAGAAGAAGGCATTTACTATTATTATTACTATAAGCCTGTCTCTTCATTGCTGGATATTCTTAGACCTTTCGCGCGGTACCTATCTCACACGTTCTTCAGATCTTCACATTCTGTCACTACCGACGACTTTCCTCAAGTAGTCAATCCACTTGGTCAGACGGCGGCTCACACTGCGTTTCCCGGTACGCGGTCTTTATTCGAGAACTCGTCTACCATATACCATCTGTTGTCTGTCCTGCGGAAAATATGGCCCGCCCATTGCTACTGCAGCATGCAAATTTTTTGAGCTACTTGTGTGTCGATAACTTTCCACTTAGTGGCGAGTGGATACTGTCGCCCTGCGACACTTCAGAATGACAAACGTTGGCACGCCTCCGGATACCCTCTCAACCTTTGCAAATTTAGGAATTGATTGGAGAAAGGGTTTTGAAATTTGGAAGGGATAGGATGGGAATGGGCTCTGATATATCTCATTCACTATCGAAACCGTACGTACATTAAGGAAATCGCTTAAAGTGAGAAATGCTATACATTTTATGATAGTGTTCTGTAAGATAGGGATAACGTGGCCATTTGAGGGCGCCACCGGCTGTGAGATTGCAACGTGCGCTCTCTCCCTCCCAAGGTTCTGATGATATTTTCTTTTAACATTCTAACCATTAAAGAAATTCCGAGCTTAGCTCATTCCATTGCTCGTTGACTTTGAAAGTATTTGACCTTTTCTTTCCACGGTTTCGACAGGCGGAAGAAAAAGTAGAATGTACTCGTATTCTTAGCTTAAAAGACCTTCTTGTAAGGACTTGTAGGCTATTAAACATGTTTGAGTCTTTTTCTTAGTCGATATATAGTTTTTAACTTAGGTATAGTTTAGGCTTGCAAGGTATATTTGACAACTATTCTACCATATATTTGGCCACTCATCTCTACCTACTCGTATTATCAAATATTCGTAAAATTACGAATAGCAAGATTTACTATTCAACGGAAACCAATCTTTTTATCTCTTGGAACAACATCAATGTTATGATATTTTTTTGTTAAATTGTATTTATGTATTTTTTTAAACAAATTATCATTAAGTGTTATAAGTTATAAGTAAGTATATTTTAAAATAATTTGAGCATGTTTTACAGTAGGACTTACGGTAGAACAATAAAAATGACAGTATGCATTTTATTATTCAGAACAAATATTATTAACAAACTAATTAAGTATTTATTAATTCTCATTTAAGTTTAGTGTACTAAAGTTATATTCAGACTTGGTCCATAACGTAGAATAATACCCTTAATTTAGAATAACCTTGAGGGGGAGAGTGCACGCTACAATCCAACAGCCGCTGGGCGCGCTCGACGTTACCGTTACCCCTCTCTCACAGAAGACTACCCTGAAATGTACTGCATTTCCCATTTTATCTTATTTCACTAATGTACGTACATGTTTCGGTAGTGAGTGAGATGTGCCAGAGCCCATTCCCATCCTACCCTCCCCGTTTTCCCAACCTTTTCTCCAAATCCATTCCTATATCTCCAAAGTTGGACAATAATGTAATAATAATGGCAATATGTAATCATTTTGGAATAATGTTAGCATGTATCGCGAATGTCTATGGGCGACAGTATCCACTTACCATCAGGTGGACTGTAAGCTCGTCTGCCTCCTTCGTAGATATAAAAAAAGAATAGAGCAGGTAAAAACTGTCTTCTATGTAATGTAATAAAGTATTGTGTGACCCTAGAATTCCATTTCATACCTGTCATAGTATCTATCATGAAATGCTACGTTTGGTCGACCCTATTTTATTGCGATCCCGATTCCGATCCCGGGGTTGCGATCCCGGGGTACCCTCCCAAAGCCTCGCCCTAAGCCGAGGTCCGTTCCTTCCGCGCCGGTCTACCGGCGGGG
Source organism: Sesia apiformis (assembly GCA_914767545.1). Taxonomy (NCBI): domain Eukaryota; kingdom Metazoa; phylum Arthropoda; class Insecta; order Lepidoptera; family Sesiidae; genus Sesia; species Sesia apiformis. The sequence goes on along the minus strand of OU611977.1, from coordinate 1,942,931 downwards.
GAGCCTTTAGGCTCATTGCTGCACACACTTTTTACTCCTGGCTGAGCGTCTTCTGCGCTCGCCCTAAATCATACATGTCCGGACCGCAAGAATTTAGTCGTTCCGAAAAAAAAAACAACGCCTTGAAGATTTGCGAAGATCGACAAAATTTCACCAGCTGACCGCCAAACTTCATTTTGAAGATGGCACCCCATGATGGTGATGAAAGTTACGCAGCTCGATGCCTAGTGTTATTTTCCGCTAGTAAAATCATGAAAGATTATAATTTAATTATTAGTGTAATATCTATGCTCAAGTATGAATCATGGGCGTAGGTTCTGTTTAAATTATGGTTCTGTTCTGTGCCCTCCTACTTCTGTTTAAATTATAAGAAAATTGTTTGCTTTGCCCCACCCTGGATAAAAGTCTGACTACGCCCTTGAATAAATAAATAAAGGTGAGCGAAGCCAGATGACACAAATGGTCGTAAGTTCCACAATAAGTGGGTTAACTAACCTCATTTTGAAAACTGCGGTTTGATAATGGTAATGCACATCGCAGTGATTACTTATTATTAAACATACCAAACTGGTATTTCTACACGTAATAACTTAGTAACGACATTCTACTATGACCTTTTGTCAGTTCCTTTCACTTTTTAGACCTGTGTCTGCGCTTAGATCAGTGGTACGCAACCTTTTTTCACTTGGGCCATACTTATTGTTTTCAAAAAATATTTAAAAAAAATCATGCATTGCTCGATTTTATTTAAATTGAAATCAATAATTAGTACGATATTTGTGCTTCTTATGAGCATAAAGGTGTGTTCCCGGATTTATAGTAACATAATTTGTAGGTACAGAAATTATTCTTCACACGGTAAAAACGTTAATTAAACAATATCTTTAAATACATACATACATTGTACTAATTAAAAAGTTAAAAATCACCGAATAAGTGAAAAAGAGTTTAAAACCGCTGGAAATTTGTCAGGCTCGTGTCTTTAGTTAGGTGATTCAGTCTGCACTGTGACACACCGTGCATCGTCTCCTGGTACACCAATATGCCGCGGAGCACCCGGTTACGGAGCACTGGCTTAGATTACGCATGCATTTGGCGGGAAACGCGGCATTTGGGTGAGCGAGACGGATGCAATTTAATATTCCACGGACGAGTGTAAAGACAAAAGGGACATTGAACTTGATGGCGATCAAGGAAAATACCAAACTGTATGCTGTAGGTTACTTAAACGGTCAGAAACTCGGCAAAGATTTGTTAGAAAACATGACTTCTACCTGTAACCCTAACCAGCCCTTTTATCGGACACCGCTAAAAGACTTGACATTGATCTCCTTATTCTCTTACAACTCCACGCTGCCAAGTCCAGTTTTTTAGAGGCGATGAAGTTCCCCAGTCGCCATCTATGACACCCGCGGGAAAAGATCAGGTGATGTTATTCTATAGCCGGCCGACAATAGATTGGTAGGGGCAGAGTGCACGGTGCATTCCCACAGCCGCTGGGCACACTCGACTGGCCATGTTACTCCACTCTCAGAGAAGACTACCTTGAAATGTACTACATTTCCTACTTTATCGTATTTCCCCAATGTACGTACGTGTTTCGGTAGTGAGTGAGATATGCCAGAGCCCATTCCCATCCCATCCTCTACCTCCCCATTTTCCCAATTCATTCCATAATCTACAAACATAGGCAGCACGTCCGGGGGCGTGCCAGCTTTTGTCATTCTGGACTGATGTTGGCATGTATCTCGGGATGTCTGTGCACGACAGTATCCATTTACCATCAGGTGGACTGTATGCTCGACTGCCGCCTTTTTTTCTATAAAAAAAAAACATCACGGCATTATATTTTTTATGTTTTTATTTTTTTTCGTTATTATTGTTTTTTATTAGTATTATTTTGTTTGTATTACTTTATTGCACAGCCTACCTCTTCATCTAAGTCATTTTGTTTCTTCGTTATTTGGCGTCAAAAAGATATAAATTCCTTTAATAAGATCGTGTTGACCTTGACATTACGCGGCAGACGATACGCTCGAATCGTGTTCGTTTGTCATTTGACATTTAAAAAAGTGCGAAAGTGATCTTTAGCGCGGGCGATTAAATGCCTTATGTTGATATTTTTTATTTATAGGTTAACGTTATTCTTTATTGTTGAAGTCAATAATAATTACATTTTGATTGACAGTCGATTTTATTAACAAATTGGATCGTTATACGAGTAGTTCATACTTATTACGTCCAGGGGTAAAACAGTGAGATGCAATACCCTCGATAGGATGCTGGACTGGAAGGGACCTTGTCCTTTATAGTCCAGCATTCTCATGTGAATCAAATCAATGTGAGCGGTGCTTTTTGTATTCCGATTTCGCCGATGACATATCCGTTATGATGATACATAACGCAGGAAAATTTGAACCTTAATACAACATCGCGGTGCGTCCGACACAGGTCTCGGAGTGAACCTAGGACAAGACTTAAAGCATGTCCAATGAACATTTCTTCCGGGACCGGTAATAATCGAACTTGTTGACCATTGGGCAGACCTTTCAACTAGGCAACTGAAACTAAACGATCTAAACTAACTATACATGAGATAAATGTGACACTGTCTGCCGTGTCACATTTATCTTATGTAATTTGTTCAAGCTCGATTTTAAATATATATTTTTTTTTTTTTTATAGAAGGAAGGTGGCAAACGAGCATACAGTGCACCTGGTGGTAAGTGGATACTGTCGCCCGTAGACATCCGCGATACATGCCAACATTAGTCTAAAATGACAAACTTTAGCACGCCCCCGGATGCGCTGCCTACCTTTGTTCGTGAAAGAATGGATTTGGAGAAAGGGTTGGTGACGTGGGAAGGGATGGGATGGGAATGGGCTCTGGCATAACTCACTCACTAACGAAACACGTACATACACTCACCGGCACGGAATCTTGGCCAAGCGCTTATCTCGCGATAAATAATGTTTTAAGTATTTCTAATAAATGTTTGTTATGACGATATGTTGAAAAAATGTTTACTTTGAGTTCAAGAGGGTAATTCCATTATGTTTGAGTGTACGTATGTTTTAACTTTTAGTTGAATTTGGCAATTTGGTAGACGATAAAGAAAATTAGCAAACTCTTAATTTTCTAGTGTTTTAAAATTGAGCGTTTAAAATTCTATTTTTGTGTAAAAGTGCGTGGTCTTAAATAAACTTTAAATTTGTGTGGTAATCTTTCAAAAAAGTTATAAATAAATAAAAGCGACACATAACGAGCCCACCTACACTTAATTTATTTAAGAAAATTTATTTAAATGCAAGCTGCAGCAAAAATCACACGTGGCCAACTTTCCGTGCCGGTGAGTGTATATTGGGGAATATGATAAAGTGGAAAATGCAGTATATACCAAGGTAGTATTCTGTAATATTTAATGACAAAGGTTTTTAAAATTATGAGTTACGTAAACATTGTTGAATATTGGATTAATATTTGAATTAAAGGAGTTTCGTGTACCAAAGATCCCATCCATACAAATGTATTGTAGTTAAACATGTTTTCAAGTTGTACGAACTGTGTGTAGTCAGGTGATGCCCGATCAAATATACAATTCATGTAACTTTGAGGTAAAATAGGAAAAATACGTGTTGGGTAAAATCACTATTTTATCTAAGTATTAGCATCTTATATACTTTTTTGGACTTTTGTATAAAATCATCTAGGTTTTGGTACTCAATATAGGTAGGGTATATTGCGCAAAGTTCTGTATCTACGTACAGAAATATTTACAGAAAAGTTATATTACAGTTCTGTACAGAAAGTATTTAGAAAAAAATGCATTAATAGTACCTATTAGTGCTTAATTAGGAGCTGCAGAAATTGTAACTAATTGACCTTCTGTTTAGTGTAAAACTCAAAACAAACGAACAGTAAGAATTTTAACAATAATCATTCAATCTTTTCAGATTAAAATCATTTAAATAAAACAAAAGCAATTAGATAAATAAAAAAATAATTATTAATCTTCGTTATCTTCGAATAAAATCGAGCGACGATTAGCGGACTGTGTCATATCACATATCAGGTACACATGCTGGCCGAAAGTTATACACATCGACTATGATTGGCCAGCTTCGGTTTTGTGGAGCGTCGTCTCTGTTGTAAAGGCACACGACAGAGACGACTCTCTACAAAACAGAAGCTAGCTGATAGTCTCTTTCTAAAGGCCGATGTGTATTACTTTCGGCCGGGAAGTGTTTACTGAAGTTATAAACTAACTAAAATAATAAAAAAAAAACTGGTTTTGCGGATGGATAGTTAGAGCTAAATAAATATTATTTGCGCTGGCTAAGTGTAGGTAACTCATGATTTTTTTCTTAAAGGACATTCGAGGCCGATAGACGCATTTATCTCGTTTGAGAAGCATTTGGCAAAATGAGTCGGCTTATTCTGCAATAGAATCTGTATGCTGAAGTGGCAATAGGTAGGTCATATATTTGCCGCAGCACCGATAACTGATGAAGTAGATGAGTCCTCCAATTGGAGCCACGTACCGGGATGCGCGGTGCCTTACGGTCGGGTGGAGCAAAGACTTGAACAGGACCCCAGGAGTGGATAGATACAGTCCTCTCCCTTGTCACCGTACGGACACGATGACCAGCTCTACTCACATACACTATACTTACATCACCAGTCCACCACTCTCTCCTGGTACGTGATCTCCATACGAGAACTCCTCTACCCCATCAGTTATCGCTTCCAACTGCGACTTTTTTCACCCTTTTTAACATCCCACTGTAGGGCACAGGCTTCTCCCGAGTAAATCACTAGGAAATTTTCTAGCCCAGTACGGATTTTTTAAATTCTGGGTCTACGAGTTGCCGATTTTAAAAAAGACAGTCAAAATTCTGCTTCCCTACTGATTCTTTGTCCTTATGGCAGAACATATCATAGCAGCCTTTGATTGTAACTGGACACAAGAAAAATACTTTCGATCGGGAAAAAAATTTACGCAATCGTCCAAACCTGATTAGCACAAATGTGTGTTGATAAAGCACTGATTATGCAATAACTCGTTTATATCGGATGCCGGTGTAATAATGTTATAAAGTCAAGGTCTTATATGTTGGACAGTTATTGATTTTGCACCAAAAAGAATTCGTTCCTTATTGTGTATTTTAAAACGATATTTCCGTAGGTAGTGAGTTTCTAATTATGGATAGATACCAGCGTAGTTTCTCTTCAGAAAATATAAAAAATGTACAGTGCCATGCAATGCAACCAGCCCTTTCAGTATGCACCGTTGGACACAATGTTTAGTGTCTGACAAGTGTATGGTCTTAAAACGCCACACTGGCCAAGCGGGTTGACGAACCCATTCTTTTTATTTTTTTTAAGAAACACTACTTTCCACAGACTTTTCTGTCCGTGTCCTTTTTTAACTCATTTTTTTTTTATTAATATTGATTCTACTTATTTTCTTACTCCTGCTTAATCACACTATTCAATATATACATATGCATAATACATTTTTTTATGATATTCTTATATATACATATGTATTTTTTTTTTCATTCTTTTTTTTTTGTTGTCGTTATGTTATTGGCTTTTTATATTAATTGTGCTATTTGCTATTTTTACTGGTTCTTTTTTTTTTATTTTTCGTTATTATTTTACTGGCTTATTAAGTATACTGTTTTCTTATTGTTACTTCTTTTATTACATTTTATTTTCTTATTGCTATTTTATATGTTATTATCTTGTCACATGTTGTTACATCCTGTTTTCTTTTTGTTATTGTCTCGAGCCCACTGGGAAGCCTGCGCTGTAGCCCTGTAAAATCCATTCTTTTACAGGTGTTGTAGTTCACCAGTGTTTGTGGTAGCCTCCTAGTTATCCCTCGGTAGGTGGTCGCATACGGGAATCCAGAATCTCAAAAATACCAGGACACCGAGGCCAAAAATAAACGCCGAGACTCGACTTTTAAAAACAGATGTTTTTTTGTTATTTTCGGTATTTAATGCCATACCATTTCGTATTGTTTTCTAAGTTTTAAAATAAAATACCTACTGTTTTCGTTAGTGTATTACTTTTGTAACCATTTGCGCTCCGAATTGAGCGATACAATATATATATATATAATTTATAAGATCTCATTGTTTAAATTGTTGTTTTAACTTAAAGAAAAATTAAACCAATCATTAAATTGTTCGTGTTTAAAAGACTTATTTTTAAATTAAAACCTGAACACAAAAATAAAAAACTTGCTGTGGGGGCGCCACATTTGCTTTTTTCATAGCTAGTTAGTGTTGTCAGTAGAAGATATTAGTTCTATTAGTTTTCCGCATCATGGCGAGGATTTTCATTTTCTTGGTCAGGGTATACCTACGTTTATCACCTACATAACTACTTTTTCCCTGTCATTAGTGAACAAGTCAAGAAATAATAAAACTATAGAAGTTGTTATCTATATCATTAAAATACAGATTATAATAATTAATAATAAGTAATCAAAGGAGGCTGATACGCCGTGACCTTCAATATAAAACGGACTGAGATAGAGAGCAATAAAGGCTATAGAGTCTTTACTCAGCCTCTCGGACGCAGTCATCGACGCAGGCGATGCTTAAAAGCGATATTCGAGACGAGATATCTTCGCAGAAGTTGAGAAGTTTTATGGAAAACTCTACGCCCCATACGCACCTGCTCCGGGCTTACAGCCCATGAGGAGAACAATCGCCGTGCAAACATAACCCACCACTAACTACACTGACGATATCCCGGACTTCAATCTGAGTGAAATTAACATTGCCCTCGAACAGCCTCGGACGGTATAACATCAGAGCTTTTGAAAACCTGAGGAGCTCCCGTCTTACGAGAGCTACAACACCCCTTAATGCTTTCTTACAAGGTGGCATAGCACCGGAGGCGTGGAACATAAGTGTGGTGGTCCTGTTCTTCAAGAATGCCTGATTGAAGAACTATTGACATATATCTCTCCTGGTCCACGTATATAAGCTGTTCTCGAGGGTAATTACGAATCGACTCGCCCAGGGGTTAGGCGAGTTCCAACCTAGCAGCTTGGGTTCTGAAAAGGCTTCAGCACCGTGAACCACACGCACACACTGCGGCAAATTATACAGAAGACCGAAGAGTATAATCATTGTGTATTGCCTTTGTAGACTACAAGAAAAACTTCGACTCTATCGAGACCTGGGCTGTTCTGGAATCTTTACAGCGGTGCCAAGTCGATTATATCGAGGTGCTGAGATGTTTGTATAACACGGCGAGCATGAAGGTCCGAATCCGCGACCAACAGACGAGGCACAATAGTTAACTGTGTAGAGCTGCAAGCCATAATGGAGAAGTTCGCGATCAAGCAACCAAGGTTGGTCAATTGTTCTTCGTCACTGTCGTCCCTGCTTCTGCACGACAACGCACGACCACACACCTCACAGACAACCGTCACAAAGTTGCAAGAGCTGCGGCAGGAGACTCTCTTTCATTCACCCACCTTTTAAGGATCTGGATGTAGCACCTTAAAGCTTTTTCCTTAAAAGACGTTGATGAATCCGTTCGGTGGGTCGAAGTTTTGAACAAGACAACTTAGTAAAAACATTAATAGTTCTCCTATAAATGAGTTTTGTCTGTACATATTTAGTTTTAGTTAAGCCGAGTGTAGTAACAACATATTCATATTTGAGGATCGAGACTGATTTAATTAACATGAGAATTTTTATTTTCTATGCATTTTTTGGAACGAAGTTCCTTTACGCGGCTTGCGGTAGGTGTGATTCGAGAGAAAATGTAACGTCACCTAAGATTTTTATACCCCCTCCATACGCCTCTCTCTGTGTGTGTGTGTGTGTGCGTGCGAGTATCGAGAGCGAGACTCAAGCAGAATAACATACGTGCAGACTAGTGCGTGGCCGGTTGTATAACCTAAATTTTTGATTTGATTCTTTATTTAAAATTATTTGCATTGAAAATATGATACAAAATAAAAAAAAAATACATGAACTATAGAGATTTTATTTCGAATTACATTCGGAGTTTAAAAAAAATGCGTGAGGACCTTCGTTCCTGACGGGAGTCCCCTAACCGCACATTTAATTTTTTATTTTCACTTTTTAAAGAGTTGTTTAACAATAACATTAACGTCATTAAAATCATGAATAAGTGTATTTGCGAATAATTCCAGAAAATAATCTCTTTATCAGATAAAGTGATAACAAGTGATACAATGATATTATAACGGAGCGGATATCATAACAAATGCTTTTGATAATCTGTGATAAATAATGCGTCTTTAAAATTTAAATATAAAGGTTCCAATTTACGCATCAGCCACATCAATCACAATTCCTTCTGGTGTTGCAGGTGTCCATGGGCAGCGGTAGACATATCATGTGGGCCGCTTGCCAGGCCGCCTAATTTCATATAAAAAAATAGGATTGCCAATATTTTAAATGTAGGATTTTTAAAATCGTCAATCCCGAATAAAGAGCTACAATACTTTTGAGTTTGAAACTTGGACAGCATTTCTATATCAATTAGATATTAATATTTTCACGTTGTCCCATAAAAATCTAGATTCTATGAGGGAAATGGTTGAGCTTTTTTATTATTATTATTTTACGGACGAAAGCCCAAGGTACCGAGTAATGAGCGTTACGAAAGTTTTAAATAGAACAACAAAACTTTAGTCATATGTTTGTAACTTTTGATTTATTCCCCAAAATAAATTTAATTTTGCTATTTCCCTTTTACATATTTTATTTTTGCTGGAACCCTTATATATATTTTATTTTTGTTCGAACCCTTTTATATATTTTATTTTTGCTGGAACCTTTTATATATTTCATTTTTGCTGGAACCCTTTTATATATTTTACTTTTGTTCGAACCCTTTTATATATTTTATTTTTGCTGCAACCCTTTTATATATTTTATTTTTGCTGGAACCTTTTATATATTTCATTTTTGCTGGAACCCTTTTATATATTTTATTTTTGCTCGAACCCTTTTATATATTTTATATTTGCTGGAACATTTTATATATTTCATTTTTGCTGGAATCCTTTTATATATTTCATTTTTGCTGGAACCCTTTTATATATTTTATTTTTGCTCGAACCCTTTTATATATTATATTTTTGCTGCAACCCCTTTATTTATTTTATTTTTGCTGGAACCTTTATAAAATTTTAAATAGTTGACTAGTTTTGGGTTTTGCGTTATTACGATGACATTATGTCCATTTTTACTTTGGTGCCGTCGAAAATATTTGTTGGCTTTAGTGAAGAGGGCTCAAGTGGTGTCAAAGTATGAGTATGCCTAAGTAGATCAAGTCGTTTCAATAAATATATATAGATACTGTCAAGTGCTCTTCACATGTGTGAGACCATTGTCTGAGTTATTTATAAAGTAAATGCATTTGAAGTGGTGTAATTGATTTGAAGCATTTCGACCTTATTGTTTCTTTGTGTTATGGCCTTGTTAATTGTTTTAGTTCTCTTGCTCAAAGGTCCTGGGTATTCAAGCTAATTGTACAAATGGTAACCCTACCCTATCTCTTCCCACGGATGTCGTAAAACGCGACTAAGTGAGGAATTAAACCACCTTTAAAAGAATGGACTCGTTAATCCGCTTGGCCATCGTGATGTTCTATGGTCTTAAACAAGACAATGTGCTCGAGGAGGCCCATTGCATTGCTGATGTGAACTGAAGTGATTGGCGCCCATGTGAGCGAGGACAATATTCTGACGTAAAAAAACCTCGTTCCAATCCAATTTCTCCAAAATGTAAACAAACGGCCAGTGGTCTCAAATTAAAATAGTGACGTGATAATTGTTTAGGTACATATCAATAATGTGATTCATCGAGATTGCAAGTTTACCCTACATTTAAAGCTAAAATATGATGTGATATTTCATTGATTTGATTTTGTTTTCAGCAAATTCAATTGGAACGGACTATATTTTAATTTTGTAGTATAGCGCCTGAAATATATAGTATAGCAATGATGCAAGGATCCAATTGCGGCCTCCGTCCATTAGGACCCATCAATCTGGGGGATGTTATTTCCACACGGATCCCTACAGGCACTGGGATCCCCTGGGGAATTGATTTGGATTTCTCTACAAATCTATTTTTATCTTTTCTAATATCAAATTCTTAATTGCAGTCATGGTAATACCTGTATTTCTTTGTGCTACATAATAAGCCTTTGAGATGCGACCATATATTTTTATCCTATTGGATTAAAATCCGATGGTACCCTCAATACAATATGTATATTCAAACCATATTCAGCTGAAATTATATCTATAGAATATTCCAAAAATGTTTCATTATAACGGAAAATATGTAATTTGAAATATCTGTGGTTTCGTTAAACTTAAATCTATTATGTACAAGAATGTTATGGCTCACTAACAAATGTATCATTTCTTGTTTAACAGTATCCGAGTTAGGAAACTTTATATGCTACTACAGAACTGGGCTTACGTGACCAGGGGATACCCAGGGGATCCATGTCGGGCAGGGGATCCGTGTGGAGAAAAAATCCCAATGAATCCTCCAGGGGAACAGTCAGGTCCAACATTCCATTAGATTAGATTGATTATTCATTTTTAAACGTACGGGGATCTTACAAGCAAGCACGCAGTCAGTTCTCTATGTTATGTCAAATGTTGAAATAATTGTGGCATATTCTGTCAATAAATTCTAATAGTGTGTCATCTTTTGCCAATAATAACAAATTGAGAGTATGGTGATCGCACTGTAGTTACTCGGGTACGTAATCCTTTTTATATAAGAATAGTGATCGCTAATGTCACGATAATAAAACACTTCATCATCATCATCATCATCTCAGCCTTTAGACGTCCACTGCTGGACATAGGCCTCCCCCATTGTCCGCCATTTAGACCTATCGGCAGCGACCTGCATCCAGCGGGTGCCCGCAACCTTTATGAGGTCGTCTGTCCATCTAGCAGATGGACGTCCTCGGCTTCGTCCGCCGGTACGTGGTCTCCATTCGAGAACCCTTCTGCCCCATCGGCCATCGGTTCTTCGAGCTATGTGCCCTGCCCACTGCCACTTCAGCTTGCTAACCCGAGAGGCTATGTCGGTGACTTTAGTTCGTGTACGGATCTCCTCATTCCTGATTCGATCACGTAGGGAAACCCCGAGCATAGCCCTCTCCATAGCTCGCTGTGCGACAGTGAGCTTATTTATGAGGCCCATAGTCAGAGACCACGTCTCGGTGCCGTAGGTCATCACTGGCAACACACACTGGTCGAAGACCTTCGTCTTCAAGCACTGAGGTATTTTGGACGAGAAGGTATTTTGGAATAAAACACTTTATACTTAATAAATCATTTGTTTAATATAGAAATAATAATGACGCAATTACAATTACAAATAACAAAAGAGTGGATTACAATTGATTGTAAGTGGATACTGTCGTCCATAGATACCTACATGCCAATTTCAGTCAACAAAGACAAAAATTGGCACGCCCCCGGATGCGCTGCCTGCCTTTGAAGATCTGGGAATGGATTTAGAGGTAGGATCGGGAAAATTGGGAGGGTTAGGATGGGAATGGGCTCTGGCACATCTCACTCACTACCAAAACACGTACGCACGTTGAGGTATAAGGTAAAATGGGAAATGCAGTACATTTCAAGATGATCTTCTGTGGTAGAGAGTTAACGTGGCCCGGTGGAGTGCGCCTAACGGCTGTTGGATTGCCGCGTGCACCCCCCCCCCCCTCCCCTCCAAAGCTCATTTTATAACAAACAACCATTATGTATAAGCAATACTGTAGTAATTATAAAGTATTGTCTTTGGTATTACAATATCAATATTAAAATACAATAAACAAAAATCTATGATAAAAATAAGGAAAAATATTTAGGAGGTAATCTTAAAACTATAAATATAATCGATTTAATAAATAAATGGTATATTTCTGTCATCTGACGAAGTGTTTGTGTTCGTATATGTACCTACGTTATTGTATCTAAATTCTTGTGGTTCTAATGGCCTTTCAAGAGTCACCGGAATGTATGGTTTAGGGCGAGCGCAGAAGGCGCTCAGGCAGGAGTAAAGAGTGTGTGGAGCAACAAGCCCAAGGGCTCCCCCGCCGGTAGACCGGCGGAAGGAATGGACCTCGGATTAGGGCGTTGCTTTGGGAGGGTACCGCGGGATCGCGGGTCGGTGAGAAGCGCCCAGGCACGTGCCGATACCTGGTAAGTGTTGGCTGAAGGCCGGTGTGTGTTCACGGTGTAGCGAGGGGGACGTCCTCGTCTCCGCCGGCGGAGAAGTAAGCGCCGCGGTTTCGGAAACCCAATTGAGCGCTCTCAAGTTTACGCACACTAAAATAATTTACATGTACGAGTACAAGTAGGTACTACTAACTAAACGTAACCCGACTTCGTCAGATGAAAGAACTATACGTATTTTTTAATTCCATAATAAAAAATTAAACATATATTCTTTCGTATGCCGGTTCTACACTCACGTCGCTGTGTAGCTCAGCCAACAGCCATAAAAACGCAAGTGTGTATGTTTTTCACAGACTTGTCGCGCGTTCACCGTTTGTTTACTGGTCGGAAAACAAGTCGCGAATGCCGAGAAGTCTGTGAAAGCTATGTCCACACTTACGGTTTACGGCTGTTCGCGTGGCTTCACGCTTAACGGCACGAGTGTAGAGTTGGCGGGAGAGAACTAAGATTTTTCAAATCTAATTTAGGAACTGAAGACAAACTAATAATTAGCAAAAATGTCGAATATTATTAATAAGGAATAATAAGGAAGTCGAATATTATTACCTATTTTTCAATATATAAATAGAACAAAAAACGACAATGATGACATTTGAATAATATTAAATTTGGTGAGTATTTAAATGTATTTTATATACATTAAGATTACAATTGCAAATTATATTAAATTAATGATTGTCGATCTTTATAAATTTTGTTTTAAAAACATGTATGGCTTTAACTCATCAAATCCTGATACTTTATCAGAATGATTTTTATTCAAATTCAAATTATTTATCTGCCGGAACACACGTAATACAAAATGTTAAAGTTAAATACATTGTTAGTTATTTGATATTTTCGCGACGCTGTGCTCGACGCGACATGATTTGGGAATATAGGGTTAGACAGTACCTACCTACGTATTAAGAGGCCTCCGGAGGATGAGTTGCCCATACAAACGCAATACCAAAATAATTTATAATTAGTACATATTTCCGCCATATTATGATATTATTCGGATTCGAATAGCATTTATCTAGATTCCTGATTCTTTTTTGATTCAAAATACTTACCTAAAACGAAATGTAAGCGAATTGCATTTTGCATGTTTTTACGGTGTAAATGACATGTTTTCTTCTTATTTGTTTCGTATTAAAAACATTAATATTTATAAAATGGTTCAAGCTATAACATAGTATATATTGTCAAATTACGGATTACCAAATAAAAATTTAAATAACATTAAATTTTCATTCATCATTCTTAGTATTACAGAACACGTCCAAATTTATAACAAATTCCGAACGACTGTAGTTCTATCGCGTCAAGCACGGGGCCTGAGCGGGCAGTCAGACAGAGATAGCAATTCTATGCCGATTTTTGCACTTGCTTCGATTTGTAGTTGTGGGCTTCGTACGCCGTTGCCCGAGAGTAATTCGACGGGGGCTTCGTATAACGAAGTATGTATTGGTAGCGACATAACTGACTGCTCGAATGATTACAAACTCATTTGCAGTTCATTATCAACTTATTTAATAAACGGCTAGGTGGCAATAAACGCAACAATAACTTTGTAGAACAAATCTATGGTTTTTAACATGGAATTACGCTAATAATAATGTTTTTAGAGTAGTTGCTATTTCAGTATTAGTTATAATTTGATAGAGACACTATCTAATGAATGTAATCTAACTTATTTTTAAATTAAACGTATTTATCCAGAAATATTAATCTAGATAATATCTAGAACAAAATTATAATTATCCAGATTAATTAAGGTTCATCAGGCGTGTAAAAAGCTTGTAATCTTCTGAACCAGTTGGTTAATTTATGCTTTAAATTCACGGTACATTCTACGATTAACGCGGTACGGTTAATTCTCATAGCAGTTTACTTAAAAAAATTCAACTAATCATCTAAATGTGACATAATCTAAGCAGGGGGACCTTTCGATAAGTACGGACTTATCGAAATTTAGACTTACGACTTTAGTCTTAATTTCTGGGAAACTGGTGTCGAAAATAAGGTCTTTTTTCTTAGACAATATCACAAATATACTTATGACAATATTCTAATTATTGTAATCAAAATAAAATGTAATTACATGTTTCAATTATGACATTTTCTTACCAAATGTGACATTATCTGCCCAAAAGGTACCTTATGGTTGTAGATCGGTGAACGCAAGTAGATAGTGTTCGACATTGACCGCTTTAGGTGAGGATAGAATAGTCCTAAGAAAACCAACATATACCATCAAACCGCATAGTTTTATTTCATACACCTTTGTAATACTAATACCGTTAATGTCCAAACCGTGCACGAACCATTACACAAACCGCTATCTTTTTAATTTAAAAATAGATACTGTTTCATTTGATCATTCAATCAAATAAACATTTCTGTTTATATTTTCTAATTATACAAAAAAAAATCAAACAATCCAAACATACTAATACACACATTAGTAGGTACATATGTATATTCAAAATTTAAAGAACGTGCAAAAAAGACATTTCTGAATTGTACGACTGCTACTTAATTTTGTTGGTATATATTTTTGATTTTAGACCGTGGTTAGGAGCAAATTATTTGTTAGTGCCAAAATATTGTCACTAGATGGCGCTTTACAACTTGCTACATGACGATATTGAAACTATTTTGCATTGATTCAGTATTATTTGTTCAATGTGGGCTACTAGACCAGATACCGAACTCCACCCCTCCGACGGTGAGCCAGTGCAGATCAGGTATACGCTAGCTAGTTCATCATTACGTTGCCTTTCATTTTTATTGTAGTACCTATTTCGTATTTCATAATTTTCATATAGATTTCGGAAATATGGGCCGTGTGTTCTTTGTAAAATCCCCCCAACAGAAAGGGTACGTTTTGGCAAATATTGTCACATTCAATTATTTATTAGTTTTAGAATGTATGTAGATACTAAATAGCCTCACAAATTCGTCTCATGTTGTCATCAAAAATCGTCGTCAGTACATGGATAAAGGATCACAGAACTCTCTGAACACTTACAAAGCTAGCGTAATGAAGTCTTCGCTTATATTGAGTGTTGTAAAAACGAGCGCACAGCGATCGACGCTCGAGCTATGGGTGAGCGTTAATGACCTTTTAAAACTAGAGTTTTAAAACGTTTTAGCGTTAATGTTTAATGGTCTAGTTGAAAGCTCGAGTCTAAAACAGTTAAGGTTGAATAGCACTAACGTGGTGCGCCAGCGTTCATCGCTCGTTTTAGCAACACTAACTATATATATATTATGTATAAATTCACGTACCTTATACATAAAAAAGTCATTGAATATTTCCAAAATATTTATGTAGAAGATCTCTATCGGAATACACAAATGCCACATAGGAAATCGATAGTAATGTACTTCTTGATTATTACAAACAATAAAAAGCATATAAAAGCCAATTTTTACTTAAGGCGCGTGTACACCACGCATGTAACTGAAGCAGATAATAGGTATACAGGTCCTTTAATGTGCATATTACATGCTCAAGTCTAGGCCAGGCGAGTTCATTGTTTTATGAGTCCTATCAATTTAGTCTTTTCAATTAATACAAATGCATTTTTTTATGGATGAAGGCGGCAGATGAGCATACAGTGCGCCCGATGGTAAGTGGATACTGTCGCCCATAGGCATCCGTGATACATGTCAACGTCAGTCCAAAATGGCAAACGTTGTTGGAGATATGGGAATGGATTTGGAGAAAGGGTTGGGAAAGTGGGGAGGGATAGAATAGGATGGGATGGGAATGGGCTCTGGCACATCTCACTCACTACCGAAACATGTACATATCTTAGGCAAATACGATAAAGTGGGAAATGCAGTATATTTCAAAGTAGTTTTCTGTGAGAGAGGGGTAACGTGGTCCGTCGAGCGCGCCCAGCGGCTGTTGGATTGCAGCGTGCACTCTCACCCCCTTCCTCTTCTGCAGGCTCTGTATCAATAGTAGTTGGCCATTGCATTATTTCTTGATAAAAATCAGTAAATTCTGCAAGGATGAATTGTTTAACTTTCGCTAAATCCGCAATTTTCGGGTGATTATTTGGTGCTTTGCCACTGTAAGCTAAATTTTCCAAGATCGCTAAATTGCAACACAAATTGAAAATTTCTTCATTTATGTCACTACTTCCTTATCATCAGGATTTCTTTGGATCAAACACCATATTCATCAAATGATGATATTTGAAAATACACCTTTTGATTTATAGGAACCCGTTTTCCATAACTTCTCACCGACAACGGTTTCGCTTTGAAGTTCAAATGGGCCCATTTTTTTAAATCAATAATGTTTTCCGTTTTTACTTTCACAACATTAAATTTGCCTGTATTATTCGATTTTCCAATAAGATCAATATATTGCTTCTCGCTAAAGTCAGCTGAGGATCGTGTGCGGTGGCAAACCTTGGAAGAAGCCTATATCCAGTTGTGGAGAGACATGGCTGATAGTGCAATCCTTTATTTTATAGATAAGTAGGAAGAACGAGCTAGCGGGCCCACGTGATAGTAAGTGTTACCGCCGCCCATGGACACCTGCAACACCGAAGGGCATGCGGGTGCGCCGCCGACCTTGCAGAATAGACTCTAATGGATAATGCAGAACGGACTCGTAGCTTAATGGAAAGACCTCTTGAGGCAGTTCGTTCCACAGCCTACGGGATCGCGGTATAAAATGATTTTTTGGACCGAACAGTACGCGACACCTCCGTATCGAGGAAATGTGGATGAGACCGCACTTCTGCGGTTGTAGAAACTATAGGTGGGAATTATATAAAGTATATTATTATTATATTAATTAAATTTAACGTAATAATAATATGACTAAACGGTAAGTTGACTGTATAGTGATTTGACTAAAAGGTAAAAAAAACAACTTTTCACACACAAGTTACTTTTGCCGTGACGGACATGACGAGGGGCCGGGGTGCGCTTGCGTCGATACTTGCGCGAGTTACTGGAGCCATTCGACTCGCGCATGTTGGCAACACTCGTTGTACACGATGAAACATACACAAGTGGACAACTTTGTTACATGTGTCTTGTAAATACAAACGCCGATTAATACGGTGCATCTTAAACTGTACATTAGTGTTGGAAGGATTCTCGTAATCTACACCTATTCACAAAGCCGCAGGCACAAGCTACTACAATATACTTTTACCTCATTGAGTAGATTTTAATGCATACAAAACGTTCATTTACACCTTTCCAATCCAATTTGTCCAAAATATAAACAAATATGGCGGTCGGAGGTAAGTGACACGGCCTTGGATTAAATAGTGAGGTGATAATTATTTACATATCCACAATTTAATTCATGGTGACTGCAAGTTTGCCCCAGATTTAGACCAGAGATAATTTAAATGGTTTCGTTTTCGGCAATTTGGATTGGAACGCACTAATTGTATTTCATGATTATATTCAATAATAACTTAACCAAAAACATATTTTTTTTTATTATATTTTTCAATAATCAATCAATATAGTATAAGGCTGACATTAACATTACATATTATTATTTACAGCATAGTGAATGAACAACAACAAGGTTAAATTTACCAAAAGGTGCTTCGTCAGTATAGAATTGTGGCCGCTACAAGTCCTACAGTAGAACCTCGATATACTTAATCAATTACCGAATTATTATTACATAATAATCATACATACAAAATGTACTTCTTTTTTATATACGAAGGCGGCAGACGAGCTTACAGTCCACCTGATGGTAAGTGAATACTGTCGCCCATAGACATCCGCGATACATACCAACATTAGTCTAAAATGACAAACGTTGGCACGCCCCCGGATGCGCTGCCTACCTTTTGAGATATAGGAATGGATTTGGAGAAAGGGTTGCGAAAATGGGGAGGGATAGGGATGGGAATGAGCTCCGGCACATCTCACTGACTACCGAAACACGTACGTACATTACGGAAATAAGATAAAGTGGGAAATACAGTACATTTTAAGGTAGTCGTCTTTCGTTCGAGGTATTTTCCTTCTAGTCCTTCTTACAATCCCTTTATTTATGCAAAGTAGATCTCAGACGAGCATATATCCACTTACCACAATGGTAAGTGGATACTGTCGTCCATAGACATCCGCGATACATGCCAACGTCAGTCCAGAATGACAAACGTGGGTAATGTGGTGAAAAATGGGTAACGTGGCCAGTTGAGAGCGCCCATCTGCTGTTGGATTGCAGTGTGCACTCAATAAATGTAAATGTATATATAAATGGTTACAATATGCTGGCCATTACCTCGCACAACCAATCAGCATCGCAATTCAGCGAGGTAATGCCGCCAGTATGTTGGTTACCTTATCAGGGGGAGCAAATTTATACAGCATGCTCGACATATAGGTATAAATTGAGCACCTTGTATAATATATTAATAATGGACTCCACTTTTGATTTTATTATTATGGTTTCATAGATATTTTATATTTAAGTTAATCTTTAATACTCTTATTTTTAATAAGTTATGTTTTAATAGATTCGGATAGGTTACTTAATTAATTTTGAAAGATTGGGTTATAATATTTGTATGTGTATAGTGTACATACGATATACAAGATATACAGGTTGAATTGAAACATATCTGCACCCTTTTAACATCTAATTTCATTCGTAAAAACTTCAAACTTTTTTTTCTACAACTTCTTAATTCTCAGCACATTTTAAATTGACTTCATCTATACCTATTACATGTAGGGTTTCTATTCCCTTCCTAATCCTGTAGGTGTCGTAAAGGGCGGCTGAGAGATAACAAAGCCGCTACCACAAGCCCTGAGGAACTACAGCACCTCTAAAAGCGTGGACTCGCCAACCCATTTGACCAGCGTGACGTTTCGAGGCCATACATCCAACAGTGGGTACTGATAGGGCTTGTTAGTTACAATTACGAGCCGTTCGAATAGCGCAGTTTATGAATGTAGTGCGCGATGTTGCCATTCGCAGCGGCGTATGTATAGTGAGTACAGAGTAACAAAGTCAGAGATTTAATTTTTTTATAGGGAAGTAGGCGGACGGACATGCGCTCCCACGTTCTGGTAAGTGTTACCGTCGCTAATGGACACCTGCAACATCACTAATTAAATAACTGCATTTAATAAAATAACTTTTTATTTTGGAATAGTTCAGGAAAAGGTCAAAAAACAAACGTTATTGGTTTTAATGATAGAATGTCAATGTTAAGATGGTGCGGGTATGTTTTATTTCACCGGTATACATATATAAAGAGGCCATTCAAAAGCTTTAAGACCATACATCTCTCTTGCACACGGTTGACGCTTCGCATAATGGAGGTTCTACTGAAAGAATTACAGCCAATGTAGGATCCTTTTACCCAGGAGTCTTTTCATCACAAATCACAAGATTTTTTATACATAAATAGATAAGATCTTTTCACTTAGGTGGTATCATGGTTTATTTATGTAAAACTACGCATAAAAGCGAAGGCGACAATATCTTATAGTATAAATTATAACGATTCGATTTTGAAATTTGGACCTGTCATGCTATCAAAGGTCATTTCACAACCTAGTCATATTTAGTCCTTTTAGTAGGATTGATCCGCCATATTGGGTAAATTGGTGAGAATTTTAAAAACTCTAACAAGAGTTATTCAGTCTCAAGATTACTTATTCCTTAACAATTTTAACATAACATGTGTTAAAAGACGTTTGTAATTGGTATATTTTTTATCAACCAAAAGGTACATTGAGCAGGTACCAAAAGGTACCACTGTACATTGAGCATTTTTAAAACAATCACTTTTTTTTATTTTACCCTCATTTTACTTTAATTAATTTTCAAATAGAAATGAGTAACTCGCGAGTGAGGATAAAAATGAGCTACGAGTAGCTCACCACTACCTTTACATCATTCAGTTCAATCGCTGAAAAGACAATATAATGTAGTGGTGGGTAATCAAGACTTTTCGGAGTAGTTTAACTCACCTAATCCTACTCCGCCTGCGGATCCAACTCCTCTTAGTAACTCCTTAACTCTTTTACGTAATCACTATCGATGCTAGTGCTGGGTAATCAAGCACAAGGAAAAAAAGAAGCTCTATGGAACAATTAAACAATTTAACTCGTGATACACCTATCCTAAAAAAAAAATAAAAGGTCGCGCCATCGAGGCGTAATCTCCGACGATCGGAGTTGTAAGGAGTAAATGTAACAATTAAGGGATTTCACTCTTGATACACCTATCCTAAAAAAAAAAAGGTCACGCCACAATTCAACCAAAAACAAAACGTCAAAAGAATAAGTAAGTCCTCGGAGTTAAATAACTCCTCGGACTTAGTAACAGTTCGGTGGAGTAACTAAAGGTTTCTAGTCGCGGATTCAACTCTTTTAATTCATTAACTCCGGAGTTACCCATCGCTAATGTAATGCAGTCACTGTATCGTTCTCGCTCGTGACATACGAAGAACTGTCATTCTGTCTTGGCTATGTCTCCTATAATGCACTCTGCTGGAAGTAATCTCCGCAGAAGATAAGCTTGCGTTTTGTACATCTTCTCTTTTTATTTACTTCGTGTTACGTGTATAGATAACATGACATTCCAACCGGGTGGACAGGCGACTTGAAAATGTGAGCCGAGGATCGTGGATCGTATGCTAGTGTGTACAAATTATTTACTTATTTCAACAAAATCTACAGCTTTAACTTTGAAAAATATATAATTAACTTTTGATTATGTCAAACAATAAGCATTTTCAGATTTATATTATACTTATATGTATATGTAAAATTATACAAAGTTATTTTTCAGCAACGTCAACAATTAATTGGAAAAAAATAATACATTTGTGTGTGTGAGGATGTGTAACTCTAGCCAATCTAAATCATTAGAATCAAATTATGAGTTAGCTTCCCAGTGCGACCAGGTATGATACCTATAATAGTTTTTTGAAGATAGCTTCAGAGGAGTAAAAGTGGATCACCGCTGATAATTCGTTTATTAAATAAATACCTAAATAAATAGGAGCGACTACATATTGATACTGAATTGATACAGTAAAAAAAAAATACTAAATGGGCCTATGATCAACAAAACAAACTATTTTTAAATTACTAAGAATGTAAAGATAATGCGGATGGCTTTAATTTCACCAGAAAACCTATTGCTCCCATCGATTTGCTACCACATTCACTATTTCTGTTGCTCACTTTAAATTATTTAACGTATTTTTCCAACTATAGATCTGCGAGCGAAACATTAACTTAATTCTCTCGCTCAATCGCTCACTGAGTTAATTACGCCACTGAGCTAGAGATATCTTTTAGATAAAAAGGATTCACATATATCTTTTCGTTGCAGTGACATATTGTCGTACCACTATTTTCATAAGTACTTTGATATTGACTTTTGTATCCATTATATTTTCGTAATATCCAAAGGCTTTGTACCGATATTAGAGTACCTCTTGGTTGATAGGCAAGCCCATTCTATTAAAATATGCCTACAAAATTTCACTACTAAACTATGCCAAGGCTTTTTCAGTGAAATCAGTCGTCGTTTGTTTCAAGTGACTGAAAAATGCCGGCCGCTCGCCGCTTAAATATTTGAATAGGTATGTCAACCAGTACGTTAGAACTGTTAAAGGTAAAAAGGATTTCACGATTATCTATTAGGTACTATTAGCAATAAATATTTAATTAGCGATTAATTTGCTCGTATGTGCATAACGCGTTACGTAATTATACCGTTTTTTTTTTCGGAATGGCTAAATTCTTGAAACTCTAATGGCCTCTCAAGAGTCACCGGACATGTATAGTTTAGGGCGAGCGCAGAAGGCGTTCAGCCAGGAGCAAAGAGTGTGTACAGCAACGGGCCTAAGGGCTCCCCCGCCGGTAGACCGGCGGAAGGAACTGACCTCGGCTTGGGGCGTTGCTTTGGGATCGCGAGTCGGTGTTGGCTGAAAGCCGGTGCGTGGTCACGGTGTAGCGCGGGTGACGTCTTCGTCTCCGCCGGCGGCGACGGTGTATATGTGTAGCCTGTGAGTGTAGTGTAAGAACTGCATTGGCAGCAGTAATTGGATCGTCGTGGTCGTCCAGAACGAGCGGAGGACGACGACGACAGCGGGGAGGTAATAACACCTACTTCCGCGTATTCACTAACAGAAGATACGGCCAAATGGCAAAGAACTCAGTGAGTATGGATAGTATTATGCACGTACGTGTAAATTAATAAAAAAAATATTAATTTTAGTGTAAATAAAAGAACAACATGAAATACATGTTAATTTTTGTAGGACCTTATATAAACACAATTCAATTTACCTCGCGATATTCAGCTATTTGTTTTCGTAGCTGTATACAGTTTTTACTAGGCAGTTTTTAGCAGTTTTAGGCTATATTAGATGCTATAATAAACCCTATTCATTAATCAATAGGTACTATTATTGGGTATAGCCTCAAGTATCTGTGGCGTCTGAAAAGATCTAACTATAGCTAACAAAGCCGTGTAAGTTCCAACAATCAATCCTAGTAAACCAAACACGAATAGTAACACGTCTTTTATTAACCGAAGGCGAGCTACTCCGAATTTGTCTGGGAAGCAAATACACATTTCAATGAGTGCAGGGAAACATATGCCCAATGCTGATAGACACAGAGCTCCGAATAGGGAGATGAATAACCCCAGCCGTGGCACGGCGACTGCGAACACAACTGTAATTTATAAAAAAAATATAAAGTTAGTATAATCAAACAAGGATATCTGCATCACTATCAAATTAAGTATCGTGTCATTATCGTGGGCAATTACAATTACAATCTAGGTACGTTATGCAAATATTACCATCTAGGTACGTTATGCAAATACATATTACCATCTAGGTACGTTATGGAAATATTACCATCTAGGTACGTTATGGAAATATTACCATCTAGGTACGTTATGCAAATATTACCATCTAGGTACGTTATGCAAATATTACCATCTAGGTACGTTATGCAAATACATATTACCATCTAGGTACGTTATGGAAATATTACCATCTAGGTACGTTATGGAAATATTACCATCTAGGTACGTTATGCAAATATTACCATCTAGGTACGTTATGGAAATATTACAATCTAGGTACGTTATGCAAATACATATTACCATCTAGGTACGTTATGCAAATATTACCATCTAGGTACGTTATGGAAATATTACAATCTAGGTACGTTATGCAAATACATATTACCATCTAGGTACGTTATGGAAATATTACCATCTAGGTACGTTATGCAAATATTACCATCTAGGTACGTTATGGAAATATTACAATCTAGGTACGTTATGCAAATACATATTACCATCTAGGTACGTTATGCAAATATTACCATCTAGGTACGTTATGGAAATATTACAATCTAGGTACGTTATGCAAATACATATTACCATCTAGGTACGTTATGGAAATATTACCATCTAGGTACGTTATGCAAATATTACCATCTAGGTACGTTATGGAAATATTACAATCTAGGTACGTTAGCAAATACATATTACCATCTAGGTACGTTATGCAAATATTACCATCTAGGTACGTTATGGAAATATTACCATCTAGGTACGTTATGGAAATACATATTACCATCTAGGTACGTTATGGAAATATTACAATCTAGGTACGTTATGCAAATATTACAATCTAGGTACGTTATGGAAATACATATTACCATCTAGGTACGTTATGGAAATATTACAATCTAGGTACGTTATGCAAATATTACAATCTAGGTACGTTATGCAAATACCTATTACCATTTGAGTACGTTATGCAAATATTACCATCTAGGTACGTTATGGAAATATTACCATCTAGGTACGTTATGCAAATACATATTACCATCTAGGTACGTTATGGAAATATTACCATCTAGGTACGTTATGGAAATATTACCATCTAGGTACGTTATGGAAATATTACCATCTAGGTACGTTATGGAAATATTACAATCTAGGTACGTTATGCAAATACATATTACTATTTGAGTACGTTATGCAAATATTACCATCTAGGTACGTTATGGAAATATTACAATCTAGGTACGTTATGCAAATACATATTACCATCTAGGTACGTTATGGAAATATTACCATCTAGGTACGTTATGG
The DNA here is from genome assembly GCA_914767545.1 of Sesia apiformis. Taxonomy (NCBI): domain Eukaryota; kingdom Metazoa; phylum Arthropoda; class Insecta; order Lepidoptera; family Sesiidae; genus Sesia; species Sesia apiformis. The sequence continues at coordinate 1,918,514 of OU611977.1, read as the reverse complement.
AAATATTACAATCTAGGTACGTTATGCAAATACCTATTACCATTTGAGTACGTTATGCAAATATTACCATCTAGGTACGTTATGGAAATATTACAATCTAGGTACGTTATGCAAATACCTATTACCATTTGAGTACGTTATGCAAATATTACCATCTAAGTACGTTATGGAAATATTACCATCTAGGTACGTTATGCAAATATTACCATCTAGGTACGTTATGGAAATATTACAATCTAGGTACGTTATGCAAATACATATTACCATCTAGGTACGTTATGGAAATATTACCATCTAGGTACGTTATGGAAATACATATTACCATCTAGGTACGTTATGGAAATATTACAATCTAGGAACGTTATGGAAATATTACAATCTAGGTACGTTATGCAAATACATATTACCATTTGAGTACGTTATGCAAATATTACCATCTAAGTACGTTATGGAAATATTACCATCTAGGTACGTTATGCAAATATTACCATCTAGGTACGTTATGGAAATATTACAATTTAGGTACGTTATGCAAATACCTATTACCATTTGAGTACGTTATGCAAATATTACCATCTAAGTACGTTATGGAAATATTACCATCTAGGTACGTTATGCAAATATTATCATCTAGGTACATTATGGAAATATTACAATCTAGGTACGTTATGCAAATACATATTACCATCTAGGTACGTTATGGAAATATTACCATCTAGGTACGTTATGGAAATATTACCATCTAGGTACGTTATGGAAATACATATTACCATCTAGGTACGTTATGGAAATATTACCATCTAGGTACGTTATGGAAATATTACCATCTAGGTACGTTATGGAAATATTACAATCTAGGTACGTTATGCAAATACATATTACCATCTAGGTACGTTATGGAAATATTACCATCTAGGTACGTTATGGAAATATTACAATCTAGGTACGTTATGCAAATACATATTACCATCTAGGTACGTTATGGAAATATTACCATCTAGGTACGTTATGGAAATATTACCATCTAGGTACGTTATGGAAATATTACCATCTAGGTACGTTATGGAAATATTACCATCTAGGTACATTATGGAAATATTACCATCTAGGTACATTATGGAAATATTACCATCTAGGTACGTTATGGAAATATTACCATCTAGGTACGTTATGGAAATATTACCATCTAGGTACGTTATGGAAATATTACAATCTAGGTACGTTATGCAAATACCTATTACCATTTGAGTACGTTATGCAAATATTACCATCTAAGTACGTTATGCAAATATTACCATCTAGGTACGTTATGCAAATACATATTACCATCTAGGTACGTTATGGAAATATTACAATCTAGGTACGTTATGCAAATATTACAATCTAGGTACGTTATGCAAATACCTATTACCATTTGAGTACGTTATGCAAATATTACCATCTAAGTACGTTATGCAAATATTATCATCTAGGTACGTTATGCAAATATTACAATCTAGGTGCGTTGTAATTGACCATGATAATGACACGATAATTAATTTGGTAGTGATAACGATGATATTGTATGATGCTAATGTATTTTGATGATAATATAATGTAATGATGATAATTAAATATAACGATGATAATTGAATATAATGATGATAATTGAATATAACAATGATAATTGAATATAACGATGATAATTGAATATAACGATGATAATTGAATATAACGATGATAATTGAATATAACGATGATAATTGAATATAACGATGATAATTGAATATAACGATGATAATTGAATATAACGATGATAATTGAATATAACGATGATAATTGAATATAACGATGATAATTGAATATAACGATGATAATATAGTGATCACTGATCACCGTAATAAATATTAATATTAATGACACCCGCGGGAAGGGATGGGATGGTGTTATTCAATAGCCGCTATCACAAACGTTGAGGAACTACACCACATATAAAGAGTGGACTATTAATTCCACGAGCTACGCTTATTTGACGCAACTGAACTATAGGGCATATAGAAAGAGTCCTTGCACCGTTCATATGAATACAGATACTTACAAGATACAAATAGACGCAAGTACTTACAAGTAAGTAAACACAAGGCAATTCTTAATCCGTACTCTGCAAGCAACAGTTTCTGTGGCGTAGCTGAAGCTCGCTCTAGCCGCGGCTTGAGGTAACCGCGCCATACTACATCCACTGGCACATAGCACTGGAGTCCATAGCTGATGAAGATTGCTACTGCGAATAGACCTTTAACGCTTGTGGCTAGCCTGAAATGTAAAAGGGATTAAATATTTGAGCAGCGACAATACTGAAAGTGGCAGCAAATTTAACGGTGGATAAACACTAAGTACTACAAGTATTATTTATTACTAGTTTCTAACCGCGGCTTCGCTCGCGTAGACTAAGCAGCTGTATACATTTTTTAACACCTGGAAGACATGACGGATTTCACGGATGAAAAACCGTCCAATAGTTTTTTTAGTAATACTATTGAGTCATTTTTTGATTTCCCTCCATAATTCAACTTCCTCATGTCATATGACTGGTCACTTAGGTAGGTATACATTAGTGAAAACCGGATCAAAATCTGTTTAGTAGTTTTTACGTGATGCTCAAAGAAACAAACATACAGACAAACAGACGAATATACAAACAACATTTTTAAATACTACTGTTTTCGGTTCTGTAACTTCTATAGAGAATCGCCGGTATATTTTTTAAATTAAGTCAATGTACAGATTCAACCCTTTTATTTATCCAATTTCATAGGAAATAGAGGACATCGAATAGACATTCATAGTAATTCAAAAATAATTCGTTTCATTGATAATGAAATTCTGCCATTTTTTTTTTTATTATAGACTAGCGGGCGGACGAGCAAGCGGTCCCAGGTGATGGTAAGTGTTACCGCCGCCCATGGACATGTGCAACGCGCAGGCGGTATGCGGGCGCGCCGGCTAACAAATAATAATTATTATTATTATTATAATAAATAACGCCACACTCATTGTCCCACAATGGTTTGGAGGAGGTGAAGTTCGTCGTGGTTTGTGGTAGCCGTTTTGATGGTTAGTCGGTGGTTAGATAGTAGTAGCCGTACATTGGGGAAATACGTTAAAGTGGGATTTCACATGCAGTACATTTCAAGGTAGTCTTCTGTGAGAGAGGGGTAACGTGGCCAGTCGAGTGCGGCCAGCGGCTGTGGGAATGCAGCATGCACTCTCCCTTAGTCGCCTGTTACGGAAGGGGATTGGGTAGTGGTATTCTAAAGTCAGCTGACACTACACTCCATATTGTTTTTTTTATTAAGATTTCAGATTAAGACTAATTAATAAAACAATGTGCACGTGATTCAGGATTGTGATTCCTCCTGATTTCCTCCGTGAGATGTAACTAGCATCCGATATACAATTGACAATTGAACTAAATTCACAGAATCGATATTTCAATGTTGATCATTGTTTGATCGAACTGAAAATTTGATATAGTGTTCCAATCCAATCTGTCCAAAATGTAATCAAAAATATAGCGGCCTGAAGTAGCTGACACGACCTTAATAAAATAGTGAGGTGATAATTGTTTGCATATCGATAATTTGATTCATCGAAACTGTAAGTTTGCTCTAGGTTTAAAGCTCAATATTGTTATATCAAGGTAAATTGATTTAGATTTGTTTTTGAGTGTGTCGGATTGGTTCTTAAAATATCGATACTTTGCTCGCGTGAACTTTAGAGTGATTCCCGTGGGAATTTTATAATTGATCTGAATAACATGTACCCTAGTACGATAGTGATTTTTGCGTAATACGCGTTCATAGAGACAGACGAACAAAAATTTTTAACGATTGCTGTTTCGGACTCTATATCATTCTTAGTTTAAACTGTAAAGACATTTTAAAAAAAAATACAGAAACGACTCTTTTACGTTTTATTATATTTTTTTTTATATAGAAATAAAGGCGGCAGACAAGCATACAGTCCACCTGATGGTAAGTGGATACTGTCGCCCATAGACATCCGCGATACATGCCAACATCGGTCCGGAATGACAAACGCTGGCACGCCCCCGGATGCGCTGCCTACATTTGCAGATTAAGGAATGTATTGGGAAAATGGGGAGGGAGAGGATGGGATGGGAATGGGCTCTGGCATATCTCACTCACTACCGAAACACGTACGTTTATTGGGGAAATACGATAAGATGGGAAATGCAGTATATTAAGTAGTCTTCTGTGAGGGAAGAGTAACATGGCCAGTCACTCGACTCGCGTCCAGCGGCTGTGGGAATGCAGCATGCACTCTTCCCATATCAAAATTATTATATGTATAGTAATATTATCGTAAATATTAATGGCTTCAACGAACAATATGGTGTTGACATGTCAACGCAATTGAAAAGACCCTGTGGCGATTACTATCCAGTGCGAACACGTTATGGGTTCCCAGTAATAATGTAGCGCGTGAGTAGTGGTTATTACAAAGTCCATTGGTCATATGAGTAATGGTTTTTCATAATAACACGTAGAGACGAGCCAACTGACGCGCACAATGCGGTCGAGTTCATTGCCGCTTGTTAGTCTGAGAGTCGAGGAATTTATGCAATCTGAGAATTTGCAATTTTAGGTACTCATAGGTGCAAGCGTAGGCACAGATTACAAGTTTGGGTTTAGGTATAGATTACATATTATTTTGAAGAGATTTAAGAAATACTACTAATTTCGAAAAATTACATGTCAGATGTTGACTCTCAGTTCCAAAATTACAATTACGAATTCCAAATAGGAAGATGGCTGACCGACGTTTCTTTATTAGTAGTACCTAATTTAGTACAGTAGTACCTAACGGATCGAGGAATTGAGGTGGACACATTACCTAATTCTTTTGTCTTTTCTTTCTCTATTGGCATTTCAATAACAAAATTACCTGACTAATCCGGCTCGAAGGACCAAAAAAATGTAGTGCGTTTTAGTTGATATGGAAAGAAAGTCTTCTGTTCAATGTTTGAGAACACTTTTATTCACTTGATACTTACTAAAATTAGCATTTAACATTAAATTGGTAAGAGCAACACACGCATTCTTCGACAATCGGAAGGAGAGAGGACGAGGGGGGCCCCGGGTGACATTGCGTTTCAAAACACAATTACAATCTTCAATTCTATATTGAACAATAGATAAAACTCTTTATTGCATACCAAAAACAATAACAGACACAAAATATATAAAAGGCGCTGTTATCGCGATCTCCGCCAGACAACCTTAAGATATAAATACACATCATAAGTCTTTATCTATATGTATAAAAATGAATGTTTGTTTGTCCCGTATGCGTTCCTATACTATTCATCCGATTGCGATGAAACTTTGGTGAATTGTTGTGCGCGCGCCCGTGTAGCTTTCTGAATTAGTACTTGAAGACCACGTGAACGAAGTCGCGGGCAACAGCTAGTAGTAAATAAAGTAGTATATGTATACATAAAGATACTGTACGAATTTCGAGAATTGACTCATATACTCGTATTGACGTTCGCTCCTAGACTATAAGCGAAATTTATTTATAATGTTTACATACAGATGGTATTTTGGAAGAACGCTCTGGTTACACACTTTGCACATTGTACTACTTATGTGTAGTGCCAAAAGTGCCAAAATTGCAAATATGAGGTTGACAGGTAAGGTAACACCTGCTATGACAATTGGCATACCGGTAAACTTTTTTTATATGAAGAATATGTCGGAGACAACACTGAATTTAAATTTTAAACAAATCTAGTTAGAGAATTATAAATACAGAGTTTTGCGCTGGTGTATGCATAGGTAGACCTTGCTCTGACATCCATTTATTTAAAAATCCCCACTGTTGAGGAATCAACCAGTTCTTGTGGATCTTCTGCCACAATAGCGTTGTACCATAAACACATGGAATAGATTGCTTTCCCATGTGTTCACAAAGCCGTTGTTCCAAGCGTTATATGCGACATTTGTTAAGGTCAGAATCCTTTGATTTTTAATGCAGTGTCTGGTTCTGTACTCTGTCCTGAGCATGAAGATCGACGGTAGGTCGGGGCAGACATATTTGTTAAAACCTTAGAAGGTAACATTTAAAACATTTTAAAAACCACGAAAGTTTGTGTAGAATGCCGATTCTGCATACAATCATATAATATGCACAATTGCGGGTAGCTATAGAATTCTATTGAAACCAATACAATAATTACCAACCAGTCTACCCTCAAAAAACTCCCTCTAGTCACAAATAGTCATTACAAAAGTTATAATTTATTTAAACTGCCGTTTTAATTTATACCATAAGTTATTTTCGTTAAAATCTCATTGCTCTCTTACGAGGTCCCCACGCTGACATAACGATTCTAGATATAGTTCTGAATTTCTTTACAAATGTTTACTAAATATATCCTAGTAGTCACTTTTGCTCGATTTTCCGATAGATATCTCAATATACCGTGAACGTTAGAAGCAATTCGAATTCCCAACCCATCTTATCCCTCTCCATTTTCTCAACTCTTTCTTCAAATCTATTCCTATATCTCCGGCGGTAGGCAGCGCGTCCGCGATATTGGCATGGACCACGGCTGTCGACGGGCGTATTCTCATCTGCAGCCTTTTTTTAATAAAAAAAATAATACTCACGCGTCATTTTGAGGCAAGTCCAATGTAACAGAGTCGCTACATTCTGACACACAAAATACGTATCCAATAGCTCCAACTGCGACGTATAGGATTACTATGAATATCATTCCTATGTTGAGCACACCGCACGGCTTGCCGAACGACTTGGGCGTCTTCATATTGTTTTCCAAAGCAATCACCTGTAAATATATAGCAAAAGTTAATCAGATAGACAGAATATGCTGTAGCCATGCAATATCCAGCGGGTACATAGTATTAAAAAGATATATTTCCTATATATCTACACTAATATAATAAAGAGGTAAAATTGTGGGTTTGTAGATATGTTGAGGGTTGAAATCTTTGAAACTACTGAACCGATTTCAAAAATTCTTTCACAAATAGGAAGCTACATTATCCGTGTCTAATATATAGGCTATATTTTATTTTGAAATTTTGAAAAAAAATAACTTATAAACCGAAGCGAAGCGAGGGCGCGTCGCTAGTCACAGATAATTGTGATGATAAGTCTTAGAAAATTTTAACAACGGTGGAATATTTAAAATGTGTTACGTGACCTGTTTTCACGTTCGATCGCGGTATTTGGTGAAAATGTAATGTGGTTTTTGAATAGCTATTTAAAATGTTGGAGCCACGAGTATTTTATTTTACGATCTAGTTTTTTGTTTTTTTCTTGCTTTGGATTTTTTTTAAAAAAGCTTTTTTGCACATTGTGGTACAAACGGCGAGCCTAGCCTTAAGTTTATTGCATTCTCTAGCAGCTAACAGAACAGAACACCAGCTTTAGGTTGATCAGAAAAATACGTAACAGAACAAGTAATTTACCTTACAAACATATGTATCATTTTTTTTATGCACTAAGGCGGCAGACGAGCATACAGTCCACCTGATGGTAAGTGGATACTGTCGCCCATAGACATCCACGATACATACCAACATTAGTCCAAAATGACAACGTTGGCACGCCCCCGGGATGCGATGCCTACCTTTGGAGATATAGGAATGGATTTGGAGAAAGGGTTGGGAAAATGGGGAGGGATAGGATGGTAATGGGCCCTGGCACATCTCACTCACTACAGAAACACGTACGTACATCGGGGAAATACGATAAAGTGGGAAATGCAGTACATTTCAAGGTAGTCTTCTGTGAGAGAGGGGTTTACGAGGCCAGTCGACTGCGCCCAGCGGCTGTGGGAATTCAGCATGCACTCTCCCTCTACCAAACTAAATTGCCTTAGATTTAATACTAAATGTTGAGATAACTTATTGATTTGGTTATGTTTTCGGCAAATTGGATTGGAGCGGGTTACATGTACCTATCTAGGCACATATCCGATTTAGAAATTCGGTTCCAAGCAGGCCAAGCCGTGGGCAATACCATACCATTAGCGCATGTCTCTCCAGTGCTGGATACAGGCCTCTCCCAGGGCTCGTCACCACACACATCCAACAACCACCGGCAAATTTACGCTTGCTAGTCATTAATGATAATTAAGTACTCACCACACCAACAGCTGTAAGAGCGAATAATATGGTTCCGAAAAACAGCGGGAAGGTGTAGATGGAACCCCACAGGTCCAGGGGTTCATGTGACTTCTTCCCGGACAGAAGATAGTAGACCACCACACCCAGTCCCACGAAGGTCATCAGATTGGCTAAGGTGGAAAATGGAGCAAGTAGCTTCAAATTTCTGATGCAGTTGAAGGCAATTAGTGGGCCCAGGATGATCAGCATGTGGATTTCAATTGACATCTCGTAGTAGGGGTCGCAGATCTAAAACAAAACATTTAAATATGTGTAATGAATTGGTTTTTGCTTCTTTTTCTGGAGCATTCTTTCTTTCTGGCAATCCCACAACCGCTGGCCGCACTCAATGTATCTATCACTCAGGCAACATATACTCAAAGTGGAGAATATTGCTCAGACAAAAGGTAGGGGGAGAGTGCATGCTGCATTCCCACATCCGTTGGGCGCACTCGACTGGCCACGTTACCTCTCTCACAGAAAACTACCTTGAAATGTATTGCATTTTCTACTTTATCGTATTTCCCCAATCCTATCCTTATCCTATCCCTCCCCATTTTCCCAACCCTTTCCCCTAGTTAGTCAGCGCATCCGGGGGCGTGCCAACGTTTGTCATTTTGGACTAATGTTGGCATGTATCGCGGATGTCTATGGACGACAGTATCCACTTACCATCAGGTGGACTGTATGATCGTCTGGCGCCTTTTTTCAATAAAGAACGAAAGAAAGTTAATTACTGAAATAAACAACTTTTAATTAGGTACTAAGAATATCAATACAATATCGACAGAATCCAGCTTCGCTTGACTCCTGTCTCTTAATTGTCACCAGAGGATGTACACCGCGAGGACATTGCCCTCGCTACAGCGTGAACACACACCGGCCTTCAGTCAACACTTACTTCAGTCAAACAACCAGGTATCGATACGTGCCTGAGCGCTTCTCACCGACTCGCGATCCTGCGGTAACCTCCCGAAGCAGCGCCCTAAGTCGAAGTCCGTTCCTTCCGCCGGCCTACCGGGCGGGGGAACCTTTAGGCTCGTTGCTGCTCACACTCTTTGCTCCTGGCTGAGCGCCTTCTTCGCTCACCCTAAAGCATACATGTCCGGTGACTCTTGAAAGGCCATTAGGGCCACAAGAAGTTAGCTATTCCGAAACAAAAAGGACCCACACCTAACTCATCTTTAATTTCACTGTCATCGATTTGCTGCCACTTTCAGTATTTCTAATACTCATTGAATCATTTCCTTTTTTATACAGACATTACTTCTATATTAGACCACTGTGTTATTGCCGCATCAGTAAAGAAGTAAAAATGTGATGCATAAAGAGTGTCCCAGATTGAGCGCCGGATTTAATTTAGAAAAAAAATCAAGTCATTGATTCTACGGCTGTGTGACAGGTGGCACCGTCCTGTTGGAATTACAGGTGATCGAGGTCCATATCTTCCAATTGGTGCCAAAAAAAACTTATTTAGCATGTTCCGATACTTACGAGTCTACCTAAATACCGATAGCTACCTAAAAAATGGCCCTATGATCCCGCCGAACCAAACGCCGCACCAAACTCTAACTCTTTGAGGATGCATCCGTTTACATGAATCGCATGACGATTTTCCAAGGCCCCAGGTGTGACAATTTTGCTTATTGACGTATCCGTCAAGGTGGAAATGGGCCTCGTCACTAAAGATGATTTCTTCGCCAAAACGATGGTCCACTTCATACTGCTCTAAAATTCATACTGCGTTGCCCTTTCGTGTAGCGTTCCACGTTGACTAATTGCAACTGTCATATGTGACATCTATAAACAAATCAGAGTTGCCAACCGTGAAACAAAAAAATGACGCGAAATTTAAATTCGGCGCTCAATCTGGGACAGCTTATAGAATGCATAGTTTAACTTGAGATATGGGCGGAATTCTCAATGAAGACCTATTCAGATATAAGCGATATTCGCTGCCGTCTGCGCTAACGATGTTCGCGTGCATCGTTCCTTCGTCCAGACATAGGTGACATAGGTTCTTCAAGAAAGCTGAGAATAGGATTTTGTAAGGTCGACGGCGCGCCCGCATACCCCCTGGTGTTGCAGGTGTCCACGGGCGGCGGTAACACTTACCATCACGTGGGACCGCTTGCTCGTCCGCCCTCTTCTCTATGAAAAAAAGGTGATATTCGCTAACCGCTTCCGGTAGCGATATACCGCGTATAGCGGCCTAGGCCCAGTGTTAACAGTATCGCTTACCCAAACAGTACAACGCGTGCCTAAGCGATATTCTCTCCCTCTGGCGAACTTGACGATACTCATACGAAATACCCGATATCACATAGACGTTTTTGTTACCGCAGGCGGGAGCGAATAACGCTTATATCTGAATAGGCATTGATGATTGATGAATGATGATACAAAGGGCGCGCGCTGACCCCACGCATTGCGACAAATATTAGTCATTTAGTCACTCTTCGTTGCGTCAATATGCTTTTAACCTATATCATAGTTTATCTACTCGTTGATTACATACAGCGTTTTCAATTGAATATTCATTCGCATATCAAGGAACCTATTAAGAGGTGTATTTGCCGGATATAAAATTTTATCGTACAAAAGGCGATGTTAGTGCCTTAAGGTATTTTCTACCAGTAATTTTATCGTACAAAAGGCGATGTTTGTGCCTTAAGGCATGTTCTACCAGTAATTTTATCGTACAAAAGGCGATGTTAGTGCCTTAAGGCATTTTCTACCAGTAATTTTATCGTACAAAAGGCGATATTAGTGCCTTAAGGCATTTTCTATCAGTAATTTTATCGTACAAAAGGCGATGTTAGTGCCTTAAGGCATTTTCTACCAGTATTTTTATCGTACAAAAGGCGATGGTAGTGCCTTAAGGCATTTTCTACCAGTAATTTTATCGTACAAAAGGCGATGTCAGTGCCTTAAGGCATTTTCTACCAGTAATTTTATCGTATAAAAGGCGATGTTCACTAACATTCACTAACAGGGTCACTAACACCTTAAGGCATTTTGTACCAGTAATTTTTTTTGATTCATCAGAGTGGTTCAATTTAGAGGTGTGAGAATGACTCGAATTAGAAATTATATGGTACAATATGGTAATTATATTGATCTGTCCCCGTCGCGTCGGGGACAAACGTGTGGGGACAGACCATAATAATCTTATTATATTTATGAGGACCTGCAGTTCCAAAGATGTTTTTCAAAATTGATTTGGTCGTGGTGGTTGATTGGTGCTATGAAAACACAGGGTATTTTTTATCGCATTTCTGTCGGTTCGATTCACGGTTTCGTTATACAAAGTGACTTTTCAAAAATCCATGAATTTAGTTGTTCCTAACTTAAAAATTTGCATTCCACGCTCGTCGGTCACTGCCCTGTATTGACTAATGAGTGCTACGAATGTTTTAGATAGAACAACAAAACATTACATGTTTGTAACTGTTACATGTTTGGGAGGGGGAGAGTGCACGCTGCAATCCAACAGCCGCTGGGTGTACTCGACTGGCCCCGTTACCCCTCTCTCACTTTGAAATGTACGGCATTTCCGACATTATCATATTTCCCCAATGTACGTACGTGTTTCGGTAGTGAGCCAGATGTGCCAGAGCCTGTTACCATCCTATCCCTCCCCATTTTCCCAACCCTCTCTCCAAATCCATTCCTATATCTCTAAAGGTAGGCAGCGCATCCGGGGTCATGCCGACGTTTGTTATTCTGGACTAATGTTGGCATGTATCGCTGTCTGTGTTGGCATGTAGGTAGACTGTATGCTCGTCTGTCTACTTCGTCCATTAAAAAAAAAACTTTTCATTTTGCATTAATTCAGTGAAACGTTGTATACGTATGTAGGTTTGAATGTACGCACAAAAACTGTCTACTCACCTTTTTAATATTCTCAGCGATGAATACAATGTAAACACAGCAGATCCCCAGCTGGTACACAACTAGGAAGATGTCGACTGTCAGGGCCGACGGACGAGCCAGCGGACGAAGTGCCGGCGGGCCCGTTGCTAGCGCTGACGTCATTGACTCCGGGTACGTCAGCAGTGGGACCCGTTGCCGTTTGCAGAGCACGTATTGGGATTGCACCTGTGAATAAATACCTTATTACCATACTTTTAAGACTAAATGAGCACCATATCACGATCAATAGAAAAGATCTATTTTTTTAATGAAATTTTAGTGAAATCAACGAGATATGAGTTTTGTGTTTGCCTGAGTGCACAACGATAGTGTACAGTGCGAACCATTTTGACAATCGGATTGGATAATTTGCACCCACTCGCACATACACAGGTCATGTCTCGTTGCGAGAACTATTTCGACAATCGGATTAGACAATTCGGCACCCACTCACACAGGTGTAAAGCTCATGTCTCGTTGCGAGGACATTTCGACAATCGGATTGAACAATTCGGCACCCACTCACACATACACAGGTCATGTCTCGTTGCGAGAACTATTTCGACAATCGGATTGGACAATTCGGCACCCACTCACACATACACAGGTCATGTCTCGTTGCGAGAACTATTTCGACAATCGGATTGGGCAATTCGGCACCCACTCACACAGGTGTAAAGCTCGTGTCTCGTTGCGAGGACATTTCGACAATCGAATTGAACAATTCGGCACCTACTCACACACATGCAAAGCTTATGTCTCGTTGATGTCACTGTACCATACCATCAGTCTATGATTTTATGATACTTATGTTTATAACATAAAATGATTATAAGAATTATCTATGGTTTTGTTGTAACTGACAATGTATAGTACTGCCATTCTGTAACAGATTTTCTCTTGTTATTTCATTGTTTTGCCATTTGATACTTGTAATTATGATTGACTGCCTATCGGTACTGACTATTATATTAATTATGTATCTAACTCCCATGAATGGTGTCCTTTCGTTGTTTCAAGATTCTGTTAAACTAGAGCCGACAATAAGGTCAGTTTACTCAGATGACGTCATAAATATACGTACGAGGACATGAAGGCAGTATGTGCAGATAATCCCAACGATTATGGTGGCTATCACTCCGGTGACAAGACCGGCACGAGCAAACGCCTGTGGCATCGCCAGGATCCCAGTTCCGAGGCTGCATTTGAGGAGATGCACCAAGGTTTCGAAGTCACTGTAACAGAATAATGTTACACTCAAATGATCCATATTGGGGTTCTCTGTGGGGTTCAAAGAAAAAGCCGAGAAGTCTTAATTAGTATTATTAAAACGAGTGTTGAATACTCGCGCGCTGGCGCGCTGTGTTTAGTGTTATTCAACCTTAAGAGCCATTTCACGTTTTAAGCGAAAAATATAAATTTTTGAGTTCTTTTATAGGTGAAATGAAAGTTGCTTTACATTTCTGAGTAAATATTTTAAATAGCTCATTTCTTTGTATTGACATTTAATATAATACATTTCGAAATATTTCTTTATTTATCCCTTTAGTACTCAACCATGTTTTAACAAAAACGCGCGTGGTAAGAACTTCAGAGCCGTGCTTCTTTCATTAAAATTCATTCATTTAACAAGAAAAAGTACAATTATACTTAGCAAAGTAACTCACATGACCTATATTTAGCACTAGATGTTGCCCGCGACTTCGTCCGCGTGGACTTTAGTTTATAAACACCGTCTTTATTCGACGTGATTCTTTAAATTGATATAATTTTTTTATTAATGAACTGATTGAAATAAAACAAACACTAAATTTTAAGTGAAGCTTACCACAATACATTAGTGAAAACCGCACCCAAATCGGTTAAGCCGGTTTGGGTGCCGCACCCAATCGGTTTCTAAGATTAGCGCGCACAAACGCACAGACAAACAGACAAAAATTCTAACAATCATTGTTTTGGGTTCTATTGCGTTGATAAAGGCCCCCAATAATAGTTTTTCTCATATATCTTCCATGTACAGACAGCGATCAGTTACATGTGTATTATATGTATATAGATATAGATTAAATTATTTATTTTAAACTAATTATATCAAATTTGACAATTAATACCTTTGTTCAGTACTGCTGGAAATAAGAGTTTTTGATTTGTACTATGAGATAAATAATAGGCATTTTGATTTGCATAAATTACTTTAATAAATGAAGTCGGTTAAAAAGTTTAAACTCGAATTTCACCTACATCTAAATCTAAGCAATTACAATCTTCCTCTTCATCACACTGTAACATCACACCGGCTGGACCACCATCATTTTCTTTAGTTATATTATTACGTATCACATCTGGTATATTCACTAAAATAAAATAATACATCTATGAAATAAATTTAAGTCGGTTTGGTAGAGAAAACGTGGCTTTTTATCTTTAGTTATATTGCAATTAAGTCATTTTGTATGGAACTTTAGATTAACAATTTCTGTGTGTTTAATATAAGTAAGTGAGAGGATTTGTCGTGAAGCGTTTTTGATTAATATTATATTGCATGGAGATGTAAATGAATACTAAAAATTGTTAAAAAAAATAAAATATTTAGTTCCTGGAAGTGGAAATGACTTTTGAAATGATACTCCTCAATTATATAGGTATATTTTTTTAAATTTTATTATACAGACGGTCCACTTGATAAAAAGTGGTTGTTACCGCTGATAGATAAGTGCAACATCAGAAGGGTCACTGATGCGCTGCCGGTTACTGGATCCTGTAGACAGCGGATCACCGCTTTCTTGAAAAATCTAACGCTATTGCTGTGTTGGGAAATGACACTCGTGATGCTGCACCAATTAATGACAATGAGTTCGTACATGACATAATTATGGACATATGTAGCTACTGTTAATGCAACAATTCATGTTTCCTCTCCATTCACAATAATTTTTTTTTCTTCTCATTTTAGTAATAAGATTGAAACTTGTAATTGGCTTTATAAAGTATGAATAAATGCTTTTTGTAATAAGCTGTTGGTTTCAAAAATAGAAATGCATCCATGCACACAACTATTTATTTACAAATGCTCTATATTTCTTATTTTTATTTGTTTTAGGATCATTTCGTCATTGATGCAAGTAGAATAATTGATTTCCAATATTTTTGCGGTCAATTATTTTATTGTCTATAGAAGCGCATGGAGAAAAGTTCGGCTTATTCAAAGTATCAAAACTATTTTTCCATAGTTACGCTACAGAGACGGGGGCATGAACTATCGCCAGTCGCGTTGTGTTGTAATTACTTAAACTTGCTATAGTCATTTTTGTGAAATGGCTCTTAACTGGTTTAGACGCCGCAGAATCCGCTCTCCGCCCGCAGTCATATCGACCACCGACCACATCTCGGCTCATATAAGTTTTTGAAAAATACGCAGCAGGTTCCGCTAACTCACCCCGCGTCTACTCCGGAAACATCCAAATAAATTGAAAACCTCTCTTTTACGCGAATAATAGACTAGTGGGCGGACGAGCAAGCGGTCCCACGTGATGGTAAGTGTTACCGCCGTCCATGGACACCTGCAACACCAGGGGGTATGCGGGCGCGCCGCCGACCTTGCAAAATCCTATTCACAGCTCTCTTGAAGAATCCCATATCGTAGCATAATGGAAAGACCTCTTGAGGCAGTTCGTTCCACAGCCTACGGGTTCGCGGTATAAAATAATTTTTGGAGCGAACAGTACGCGACACCTCCGTATCGAGGAGATGCGGATGGACCGCACTTCTGTGACGGGAGGTGCGGTTACTTACTTACTTGGTAGGCGTTGGCACTTGTCTATGGAGGTGTGGGTCGTAGTCATCTTCGTCATTAGAATGGTCCGGATTATCATCTCTGAAAACAAATGGATGTGTATCTAACAGGGAAGTTCAGAAACAACGTATCAGCATATCCCTCTACTGCTAAATATAGTCGTGACCCTTGTCCCCAGACCACACACGATCTAACGCTCTCCTCATACACACAATGCATAAGAATTTAAATCATCGGTTATGCCATCATCTCTTCGCCGTTACAAGTATATACAGTGCTTTCGAAAAGTAACGAATATATTCATTATTTCTGAAATTGAGAGTTTTTCGAAAAAATCCTCTGACACGTCGATTTTGTTTTAAACAAAGCCACTTTTTGACATACGACCCATATTTGTGACGTCATCGTTGTTCGAGATATGACGTCATCGACATTTTTTTTAAATGGCAACCCCCAATTTTGGCCCGCCATTTGAAAGAGCGTGTCATTCTACGTACACATCGTACACATTGAAATTCTTTGCATGATTGGATTTGGAGACAGGATGCGCACCCAAACAGAAGTAGTTGAATTGTTCAATGAAACTCATCCTGATCGGCTTCCCATTAACCAAAACATGGTAAGCAATATTAAGTCTAAATACCGTAACTTTGGGCATGTTCGTGATCTTCCTAAATCTGGTCGACCTTCAAAATCAGAAGAAGATCAACTTAACGTTTTGTTGGCAATACAAGAAAATCATCACTCAACACTTAACCAATTGGCTTCTGATTTCAATGTGGCAGCGTCCACAGTTCACAAAATTATGAAAAAAGCAAAGTATCATCGTTATAAGGTATGCCTTGTTCATGAGCTATCTGAAGACGACTTTGATCGGCGAAATCAATTCTGCGAGCAAATGCAAGAGCTATGCACTAATGTTAATGGGGGTTAACGAAATTGAGGGTTGCCATTTAAAAAAAATGTCGATGACGTCATATCTCGAACAACGATGACGTCACAAATATGGATCGTATGTCAAAAAGTTTCTTTGTTTAAAACAAAATCGACGTGTCAGAGGATTTTTACGAAAAACTCTCAATTTCAGAAATAATGAATATATTCGTTACTTTTCGCAAGCACTGTATATATTTTTCTCTCCCGCGGCCACAAGACATCATACATGCCAACATTAGTCATACAGCCTACCTCTGGAGATATAGGAATGGATTTGGAGAAAGGGTTGGCAAAATGAGGAGCGATAGGATGGGAATGGGCTCTGGCACATCTCACTCACAACCGAAACACGTACGTACATTACGGAAATAAGATAAAGTGGGAAATGCAGTACATTTCAAGGTAGTCTTCTGTGAGAGAGGGGTAACGTGGCCAGACGAGCGCGCCCAGCTGCTGTTGCATTGCAGCGTGCACTCTCCCCCTGACAAATAGGTCCCCAACTCAGCGTATTGCTTCCCCAGTCAAAGCGCTGATATTCTGTTGGGGCCTCTAATGAAAATGATACCGTTGAGTCATCTGCATATAGTCTATAGTTATTTGTATTGTGTACATATTAGTTACTAGCTATGGCTGCGACTTCGTAAGCGTGTAATTTTAATTTTCAAACTCTAAATTGGGATATCTTTTCTTCCCGTCAGCCGATTTCGATGAAACAAAGCCTATTCGAAGCGCCAAGCTCAGCTTAATTACCCCGTGGAAATCCCATGAGAATCCGTTGAGTAGTTTCGGAGATTAGCGTGTTCGAATAGACAAACAGACTAAGAATTTCAATACCCTCTTTTTGTATTCTGATACTCTTCCTTCATCGCCCCCAATCAGGTTTTGGTAAATATATTCAATGTACAGACACGCTGGTTCTACAGTTTTTTTTATATGTATAGATATATAACGTTTTTAAGTTATGAGTATTATATAATAATAATAAATAAATATGCCCAAAAGACAACGTATAAATGAAGTTAGAAATATTTATTAACCCAATTTTTATTATACAATAGAATAGGAGTGCATAGATAAAAGGAGATGTTTCAAACAAATAATATGCAGAATATGTATACATACACACATACAGATGAACTACAGAAAATGACCCCAAGAACAGCCTCAAGGTTATGTATGCCCTATACACAGCTACGACTATTGCCATGATTACCAATCCGCGTGCGCAGCGTAGTGATAAGGGCATTTTTATATATGTAAAGAAAATATATTTCTTTCATCTGAGTTTTGCGGCGCTCCGCGCTGTCGGTAACACTACTCGTATTATGGTGTCGGTTAAATAAAGTTACATATAAAGTTTAATCTACAATCCTTTTTTAAAATCTATTATTTATGTCTACCTACAATTTGACAGAACGATTCTCTTCACTTGACGCCCACACTGTTTTACCGACACCATAATACGAGTAGTTTTACCGACAGCGCGGAGCGCCGCAAAACTCAGATGAAAGAAATATATTTTCTTTACATATATATACATAAGCAGAAGGTGACAGTCGAGCATACAGTTCACATGGTGATAAGTGGACACTGCTGCCTATAGATATCCGCGGTACAAGCCAACATCTGTCCAAAATTACAGACGTTATAGAGAAAGAGTTATGAAAATGAGGATGGATAGGACTCGTAGTGAAAACGCAAATAAAGATTAATACATAAAGACTAACTTTAAAGCATCGGATTCCGCATGGTCATTCATTGATTGGAGACGCACCGCCTCCAACTTCGTGTCCATGGTGTAACTGGCGACAAACACAATAAAAATGTTAGACGTATAGTTCTTCTGTAAGCGACACCAGCCCCCTCTATCGTCCACTGCTAGAAACTGATCTCCTCACTTAGGTATATTGGTCCTGTCTATGAGGGATGTGTGATAAAACGCTAGCCAAGCGGGTTAACCGACATTTATGTATAATTGGAGTGTACTTATATCAGCTTATAACGTCCCACTGGACGGTACAGGCCTCCCCCAATAAATTACTTCATAATCCACCACTCGTGCTCCACCACGGTGGATACACTTACTTCGGGTATTTATACTCTTTTTTCAATTGTTTTTTCTTTATACCTATGTTTTTATTACAAGATAGATACATAGGCTGAGTAATCCAATGTAAGAATTATCTGGATAGAGAATTAAAATTTTATCAATTACAAAATTACAATTTACAAGTAAAATTACAAAGAAATTGAAAGCGGAGTTCTGAATCCGCGTCTGCTTGATAGTTTTTTGCCGCCAAATGCCGGAGTGAATTGACAGGAGGTAAATTTGAACGTCTTGCAAATGCCACCTAGAGCCGTAATGCTACATGTAAACATGCTCTCGTGTAAAATTTGTTTAAAATATTTCACAGGTTTTGATATGGGACAGCCGAAATGTTTCTAATTATCACAAATAGTGAAGTTATCTAGCAAGAAGTTATTTTCGATATGTCAAACTTGACCTTTGGTCAACGTTTTCTAAATTAAACTTCCGTTGTTTCAAGATTCTATTTTAACAAAAACATGCTCTAAGATCCGATTTTTAAGATAAAAAAGTATGTTTTTCTGACGTTATCTGAGCAAAGAAATCTTATGTTGATATGGACTTAATCACTTTGGTCAAGATTTTTTAACTTAAACTTTCGTTGTTTAAAGATTCCGTTTAAACAAAAACATCCTCTAAAGCCTGTTCAGATATACCTACATATTAAGTTTAATCAATTTTGAAGTTAAAAATCTACGTGAAAAATGGCAATATTTATTCACGTGCCACTTACCGTTTGGTTTACCACATTGATTTTTAACTTAAAATTTCGTTAAACAAGACACGAGCTTCGCATCTGTGTGAGTGGGTGGCAAATTGTCCAATCCGGTTGTCGAAATGGTTCGCACTGTACACTATTGGTGAGCAATCACACAAACGCAAAGCTCATGTCTCGTTGATTCCACTGTACGTCTAAACAGCCCTGTAGATATCTTAAACTTTAGTTTTATTTATATTTGTGGTGAGGTCGTAAGGTTCAGTTTGGCTTGTGCCGGCGGATCAGTTAGAGAAACACGTCTTTCCTTCGTAAATGTAGGTATATTGGCAACTACTGCTTAATCGTAAAGTTAATTGAGACTACGTTTTTTAGCTTCAAAATCGCAAAACAGAATCACCAATTTGTCAACTTAGTACGTTTAGATTAAACCGGCCTTAATATCTCATTTTTAAGATAAAAGAATAACTTAATTGTTATTTTTGAATATTTTACTTTTCTATGAAAACTTAGGACTTAAGCCATATTTATTATAGTAAGAGTGAAAGGGTAAAAATAAAAAAGGCAGTTGTTTTAAAACTTAATTCCCATCACGTATTTTCCCGGGGTTAACCTTCTGTAGCCTACACGAGTATGTTAGATAGAACCTAAACAAGAACTAAAGAATCAGTTTAGGCTCTAATTTAAATAAAACTAAGGCTATTCGGATGCACAGGGGCATGCTACTAGCCGGCAGAATAGCAGACATATGAGTCGTGAAGATCTGCACCGGAATTGCCTATATAACACCGGTGTAAGGAAGGGATCTCGGCGTAGGGCGTTGCTTTGGGAGTCGGTGTTGGCTGAAGGCCGGTGCGTGTTCACGGTGCAGCGAGGGGGACGTCCACGTCTCCGCCGGCTGGGACCATGTATATGTGTAGCCTGTGAGTATAGTGTAAGAACCGCATTGGTAGCAATAATTGGGTCGCCGGGGTAAAGGACGGCAACGTGGTCATACGACATCTGGTCGGCGGCACTATCGGGGCGGATAGCCTGGATCCACCGATGTTCATGTTAGAAGTGACCTTCCTCATAGCGGTGGGCAATGTACGAATTGGTCTTGCGAATTGAATTCATTTAATTCATCAGGGGGAGAGTGCACGCTGCAATCCAACAGCCTCTGGGCGAGGTCGTCTGGCCACGTTACGCCTCTCTCACAGAAGACTACCTTGAAATGTACTGCATTTCCCACTTCGTCTTATTTCCCTAATGTACGTACATGTTTCGGTAGTGAGTGAGATGTGCCAGAGCCCATTCCCATCCTATCCCTCCTTGTTTGTCATTTTAGACTAATGTTGGCATGAATCGCGGATGTCTATGGGCGACAGCATCAACTTACATCAGGTGAACTGTATGCTCGTCTGCTGCGGCCTTCGTCCATAAAAAAAGGAAATTCAGGATTTAGATATATTAGAAAAACTTACCAAACGCACAATGTGCTCAAGTTTTTTTGTGAAAATGTTTCAATAATTTATTTTTCAAGTGTAACTACTATTTAACCTATCAGAAATACATTACCTTCATTGAATTGTAAAGAGTTGGTTAAACTTTGTTCATAAAGGTCGTGTTTCACAGTTGTCGTGAAATTAGACACCATTCGGCGATAAGCAACATCATTATAGTCATAACATTTAGATTACATTTATGTTTTGTAACTCTTAGCATTTATCGTTCGATATACTCTAAATCACCTTCTTTAACCAATTGTGACAAGTTGGTAATGTGTTTTTAGCTTTGTATCGTACAATAAAATTTTGAAGAAAGTGGAGATGACTGTAGATCCACAGTGTCGAATGCTAGATACAGTTTTTTGTTAACTTAGCAATAGAGATTTAGTGTCTCCTGCGCACCGATCTGTGTAACCGTTATTGGTAATTGTATTCATGTAAAATTAAGTATTTAAACGATTTAATTAAGTGTCTCAATTAATCTAAGAACACGCTACGTAACTCAATAGACATTTAACTAATAACCATCCGAATTCCAACAACAAAGTGTATTCTATTATTTTTTTATAGATAAAAGGCGTCAGACAAGCGTCCACCTGACGGTAAGTGGATACTGTTGTCCATGGACATCCACGATTCATGGCAACATCAGTCCAGAATGACAAATGTGACAGAATGACCAGAATGACATGCCCCCGGATGCGCTGACTGTCTTTGCAGATTAAGGAATGGGTGGGGAATGGTGGGGCGGGGGATACGATAGGATGGGATAGAAATGGGCTCTGGCATATCTCACTCATTACTGAAACACGTTACGTACATTGGGGAAATACAATAAAGGAGGATATGCAGTAAATTTCAAGGTACATTTCTAGCTAATTCATGATTATTAAATAAGTCGTCTAAAACGGGGGTCGATCGCCAAAGACAGAGCGGTCGATCATGAAAGGAAATCAATTGGTTTGACATAAATAGTATTTGAAATAAATAAGGTTGACATTATCAAATTATATAATACCTACTCCAGATTTTGTTAAATTTTAAACTCTAAAAGAAGCAAATGCTGTCAGTTAATTACGAATGAGTTAAGAAAATCATCTGACAGAGGAAGAGAAGCGATTACAATTAAAACATTACACTACACATTAGAAAAAAATCTTTAAAAATAAATAAAAAGGATTTAAATCCATATCACGATTAATTACAAGAAGTATTAAGAGGAAATAAGAAGACTAAATTACTTATTAAAACCTAATAATATATTAAATATTCTAACGTAGACCCGAAAGAAATAGAGATGCTTAGTAAATACCACTCAATATAGAAATATTTAGATTATGGAACAAACAAGCAGTAATAATCCCCATGGTACGTAATAGGAGAAACCGGCGTGATTGTTAAAAGTTTGTTAAAAGTTTAACCAGGTCAGTATGTATTGTGACACGCTGGAATCAAAAATAAATACCGACATTTTACAGAAACAAGCAGACGTACATAAAATGACAATAGTTTCTAAAGTTTTGGGTGAAGAAATTAGGAGGACCGAACCTTCTCTTCCACCGACCAAAGAGGTCGGGAAACACGAACGTATATTAAATTATATTATTAGGGTTATAATGTGTAACCAATGTGTAACCATGCGCACAAAAAGAAGGAATTTAGCCGATATCCATTATTGACTTATAGTACACTAACGATTGCTAATACCTACTGCATAGTCTCAATAGACGGTAGACCCCACTAGTCTTTCGTCTATTGAGCAAATACCTAATTAGAATGTACCTAATTTGTTGTGAGGAAGTAGTAATAAACTCTCTGGATTGTCAGGATTGAGTCCGTCACGGGACGTGGGATCCCGTGGGTGTGGCCTCGTCCAATCTTGTAACACACACACAAACACGACACTATTTCCTCTATTTTTAACTAACACAAATGAATGAAGCGCTCACGCAAACGCTACAATGCGTTCGTCCACACGCCGCGACCATTCGACGTATTTGACGATAATACATGGTTGGTAGGTTGGGAACACGGGCTTTACGTTCCCGACTCTCGTTCTCGGGAATTAGGGAGTACGCGGATCCCGGGATTTTACCCTATTTATTAAAATGATAAACTTTTATTTGGAGTGTGTTTTATGTTTTAACTTTCGTATTTCGCAGTTAGGAATTGTCAACAGCATTATGCTAAAGGAAGGTATCCCAAAGAAACCCGTGTACCCTAATTTAAAAAAAAAGGCACATTACCTTTTTTAATTTCTTTTACGCTACCATCGGGTAGGTAACGCCAAAAGTTGTTGGAAATATGACCATGTTCCTGAATTTCGCACGAAGCTTCAAACGGCGTTCGCCTTAACGGGGATGCCCATGTAATTTCTTTTCCATATTCTATTCTGTTTCATTCTGTGACACCTAAATATTTGAACGAACGTTTTAATTTTATGCACTTATTTATTTGCATTTCCGTATATTTTTTTTTATATAAAAAAGTAGGCGGACGAGCAAGCGGTCCCACGTGATGGTAAGTGTTACCGCCGCCCATGGACACCTGCAACACCAGGGGGTACGCGGGCGCGCCGCCGACCTTGCAAAATCCTATTCACAGCTCTCTTGAAGAAGCCCATGTCGTAGCTTAATGGAAAGACCACATGAGGCAGTTCGTATTATTGGTACAATAGTAATTACCCAGGTACCTACATGTACCCTATCAGGGCGTAGTAATTATAGGAAAAGATTATAGTGTTATTAATGTTATTATACTTATTATAAATAATAACTCTTTTGATTCACCTACTTATTCACCTTCCGAGAGCGTTTCATTCTGTTCCCATAAACTGTCGAACATTCTGCCAGTACACGTAGATTTATATGCATGTGTAAGTATTGTAGTAGTATAGTTACATCCTAGTATTTATTATCGTTACGATGAGTATGTACACTACCTGCGTTAATTGCCTCATCGTCACGAGTATGTACACTACCTGTGTTTATTGCCTCATCGTCACGAGTATGTACCTACACTACCTGCGTTTATTGCCTCATCGTCACGAGTATGTACACTACCTGCGTTTATTGTCTCATCATCACGAGTATGTACACTACCTGCGTTTATTGTCTCATCGTCACGAGTATGTACACTACCTGCATTTATTGCCTCATTGTCATAACTCCCTTGTTCAAGGTTGTCTGGAAGAGAATGCTATATAAAGCAATAAGACTGGTTCTATTCTCTTCCTAGTTCCTTATTTTTATCATAATGTTACAATCTATATAAAAATGAATGTTTCTTTGTTTGTCCTGTATGCGTTCCTATATCATTCATCCGATTGCGATGAAACTTTGGTGAGTTGTTGTGCGCATGCGCGCGAACGTTTCTGAATTAGTACTTGATGACCACACGAACGAAGTCGCGGTTAACAGCTAGTTATACAATATAAATATAAGACCACACTCAATGGTCAAACACTAAGGATTCCGTGTGTCCAGAGATGCATATAAAAGTGAACACAACACGCGCCCTACCCACACCCGATCAAACGCTCGTCTTTAGACAAACGTTTGTCCGACCGGGTATCCAACCCGGGATCTATTGCACAGGAAGCAGGGTCACTACCAACTGGATTAATTGGTTTTATCTATCTAACAAACATAGATTCTCACGAACCCTATCCAAAGACATTTTAGCAGAAAAATAGTTTGATCCATACCTCGTTTCAGTTCAAAGATGAGCCAAATCATTACAATAGGTACTTATTTCTAAAATATTAGCTGTCATTTTTAAAAAAATGCATTTTTTTATTTATTTATCACATAGGTACGAGAATAATACTCACTATCAAATCGCATAAAGGCTTTGTATGTGATTTATTTAATCTTCCACCCACGCTTAGGTCCATTCCGACCTTAATTAGTGTTTAGATTTGCTAGAATAAATTATTTATGCAAGCAAACAGTTTTGAGGATATTATACAATTATTATTAGCCTGTTTTACGATAGACAAGAAACAAAAGTGATAAACCTATGCCGCAAACCTATGTTACAGCTGTGCTGTGTGACTCGCTTCTAATGTACCTACCTATCTACAGAATGATTCAAAGTCTAGTAATGACATATTTTTTAATTTGTATTTAAGGTTAATTATATTAACTTCATCTTTAACTAAAGATGAAGTTAATATAATTAACCTGTTTTTGACAGGTTAGGTTATTCATCAATAAGGGTAATAAAATATATTATTTTGGGATATACAATTATATCGGAAAAAACTCTAATATAGTTTTGGGATATAAAATTATACCCGAAAACTATGTATATAATAGTATAAATGTTGACTCGACTTTATGTCGGGAACTCGACAGAGTTGAGTTTCTGTGCGATTTTTATTATAAAAATAGTGCATTGTGTGGTTTAATAGTGATATTTCAAAGTTTTTTTGTGAGTAATCTATGTGATAAGCGTCGAACTGCGTTTTTCCTGTGCTTCCAAGCAGTCCCTTCTGTCCTCAATAAACCTACTTTACTGACTTTAAAGAGCGACCCCTGACTCACTTCTACGCGACTCGATAAATTGACAGGATATGTTTTAGACTTTGAAGTTGTTAATTACGAAGAAAACTTGACACTGACATAATGTGCTAAATACACCATTGCCATAATATATGAAATGAAAAACAAAACACTTTTTTTTTTAAATAGAATCAAATAATGGAATGCGTTTATATAAATATTATGACAGATAGGACAATCTCTAGACCACTATAATAGAGACATTTCGTTATCCGCAAGTGTGACCTTAGATTAGAACTTCCAGTGAAGTTTTCGTATAATATATGTATTTTTATTGAGTACAATATCTATACTTAAATAGACATAATGCAAGCAGCCCTTTCATTGTCTTGTGGGTGGTATATAAGACTTTAAAACGCCACGCCACGTGGAAGTGGGTTGGCGAGTCAATTTTTTAGAGCTGGTGTATTTCCTTGGCGCTTGTGGTAGCTGTTAGTCGCCTGTTACGACGCACACGGGAGTAGGCGAGGTGCTGCTATTCTATAGCCAGCCAACGCGGCACCAATAGATATAAATAGGTACGAGTATAATACTAATTGTAAAGCCGACCAACGGGACATGCTTTAGAATAGCACAACCACATATCTTCCCTTATAGGTCTAAAAGAATAGACTCACCAACCAGCTTGGCCAGTGCAACGTGCTGTTATAAGGCTATACATCTCTCATGCTGATGTGCTTGATGAGGGCCGTGTCCAGAAATGGACTAAAAGGGGGCCGGTTTTAAAAAATGACACTTTTTTTTATTTATTGGGAAAATCAAACAATTTTGTACATACGTTAAGGTGAGCACGGTATATATGAATTTAGAAAATCCCAGTTCTGTGAAGATGGACAAATGAGTATGAATATGTGTTAGAATATCCGTATTGGTATTTGTTTTGGCGAATATTCGTCAATTGTCAAGTATTTGTATTCTAAATCGAATAGTAAGTAAAAGTCCAACGTGAGTACCTACAGAAGAAGATTTCAATTCGACTCAATTCAATTTGCAATGTGTGTTACAAAAGGTGGTACGATAAATAGACAGTCACATCGATTTGCTAATAATGGCGCGCAAAATTACATAATAATATATCCAGTGGCGTATTTTAAGATTTGGCGCCCTGGGCCTATAAGGTTTGCCGCCCCATAAGTTAACGAAAAAAAAAAAACAAAACTCTTTTAATAATGAAACACGGCATACAAAAGAATAAACACCATTTATTAAATATTTGCCTTTTTTTCCGATGCACAAATTATTCAATGACACTGTCATAATTAACGGATATTGTTAAGTCAGCTTCTATATTAAGGATGACTAAACTAAACTGTTCAAACGTTCTTCGCTTATATGGGAATTAGGTAGGCTTTTTAAATTTCTTCAGGCAAATCAAGTCAAAAAGCAATAAAAGATAGGTAGCGATTAACGTCAACTAAGCTTCTTTGGACATATAATGCGATCACATATGCATGAGTTGGAGAAGCAGTCGATCGTGGGACAGATGCAGGGGAAGCGCTCCAGGGGCCGAATTCCAACACGATTGTGTAAAAGTATTGTAGAGGCAACAGGAGAAACTCTACGACGATCTATTGAACTGGCGCGGGACAGAAGCAAGTGGAGACAAATCACATATGGTCACGATCCTCATTAGTGAGGGAACGACAAAAAGAGAGAGAGAGAGCGATTACGGAAGGCGCCCAAAGCTGACCTGCCGCCCCGGGCTTTGGCCCCCATCATGGCCCTAGGGTAAATACGCCACTGAATATATCTAACATAAAAATACATAGATGCTTACAAAAAACGCAAACAACAACAGATATTTATAAATATAAATACTTTAAGAATATACGTTTATTTGAAAATCTGTTGCGTAACTGGTTTCATAGTTTAATTAATAACCTTGTAGTTTAATTAGGTCACAGAAGACTACCTTGAAATGTACTGCATTTACCACTTTATCTTATTTCCCCAATGTACGTACGTGTTTCGATAGTGAGTGAGATGTGCCAGAGCCCATTCCCATCCTATCCCTCCCCATTTCCCCAACCCTTTCTCCAAATCCATTCGTATATCCAAAGGTAGGAAGCGCATCCGGGGGCGTGCCAACGTTTGTCATTTCGGACTAATGTTGGCGTGTATCACGGATGTCTATGGGCTACAGTATCCACTTACCATCAGGTGGACTGTATGCTCGTCTGCCACCTTCGTCCATAAAAAAAAAAGTGACGCTGACATTAAATTGGACTAAGTATTACTTACTAAT
This sequence comes from Sesia apiformis, assembly GCA_914767545.1. NCBI lineage: Eukaryota > Metazoa > Arthropoda > Insecta > Lepidoptera > Sesiidae > Sesia > Sesia apiformis. The sequence continues at coordinate 1,890,574 of OU611977.1, read as the reverse complement.
TTTAAAAGTGCTTGCGCGAACATTAGCGTAGTATTTGTATTCGCGAATAGTGCTTGTTTGGTATTCGAAGCATCAATGTAATGTGTACAAATCCACATCGTTTTTCACATGTGGGTTATAAACAGCAGAAACAATTGAGTTAGCACATTGGAAACATCACGATTTCATATGTGTTAACAGTAACGAATACAGTTTACTTTATTTTAAAAGTTATTTATTTATTTGATATTTATTTTATTTAGTTTAGACGACCCAATTACTGCTGCCAATGCGGTTCTTACACTACACTCACAGACTTCACATATACAATGTCTCCGCCGGCGGAGACGAGGACGTCACGCTCGCTACACCGTGAACACACACCAGCGCTCAGCCAACACTTTTACCAGGTATCGGCAATTCGGCATGTGCCTGGGCGCTTCGCACTGACTTGCGATCCCGCGGCAATCACCCAAAGCAACGCCCTAAGTCGAGGTCCTTTCCCTGCGTCGGTCTACTGACGCGGGAACCTTTAGGCTCGTTGCTGCACACACTCTTTGCTCCTGGCTGAGAGCCTTCTGCGCTCGCCCTAAACCAGACATGTCCGGTGACTCTTGAAAGGCCATTAGGGCCACAAGAATTTTGACATTCCGAAAAAAAAGCTCTTTTACCTGCTACTCAGGTTGGACAAAAGTCAAAATATTTTAACCTCTATCCAGTCTTGTAATTTTTTAGAACACTGAATTCGTTAAAAGACTTTTTATTAAAACCAGGAAGTCTACTCTGTTTTACAACATCGAAGTTCCGAGCCCAAACGAAGTTCAATCGAACGAAGTGCCTATAACCCTGCTCTGACTTTAGTTCGGTCGGAGCTCTATACATTGGCTATCTTCGAGTATCGAAAGGGTATCTTCTTTGTTATCGTTAAATTTGACTTTTGATCCGGAAGTATCTCTTGTCAAAATCTATAACTCGATCATTGTCTTGTGCTACAGGTGTAGTTTCGACACAAATGAATTTCGTTCGGGCGTATATAGCGGAGTGAACGTTTTCGTCGTAGGAATCGGTCGAAACTTCGTTTTTTTTGTGATTTCGGAGTAGACCCCCGGCTGGATGAGAAATGCGAAAGACAGTGTGTGGTGACAGACCTTTCTTTAAATTATCAATTATACGATCAGTTATACCATCTCCCCACAGCTACATACAGTTCGGGATAAGGAGGTCTTTGTCCTCACACGATCAAACTTTTTGTTCATACACGCACGTCACAAGATTTTAAGTTAACTGTTGTATCATCAGTTTGTGTTCCTCAACTGCTGAATACAGTGCTCTAACATACGATCTCACATTCTCTTCATACACACACTACAAGAGATTTTCTTTAAATCATGACGGGTGACCTACTTCAAGGGCGTCCCACACTACATGTTACTATGACAGTTACTAATAGGTATTAGTTGAGTGAGGTAGAAGCCCCTGATTGAACGGATGCATCCATATGTGATACGCTTTATTCGTCCGATGTTTTAGAGCGGCATAATCGTATTGTAGTTTGTTGACTAGTTGGTCGATCGGCAGGTCATGGGTTCAATTTCTCCCCCCCCCCCCCCCCCCCCCTAAGTCAAGCATTCTCGTTAACAAATAAATTAATAAGTAATAAGTACGGGTAAACATAATTAATTTTAATACTTAAAAAATATTTCTTTTTATTTCCTATACCTACCTATGTATTTTTATTTCATATTTTTTTACAAGATATATAGATAAACAGCTGAGTAATCCAATGTAAGAATTTTATGGATAAAGAATTAAAGTATTATCAATGTTTTTTATTCCTTTAGAACAAATTCTCTAAGAGATAGGTATAATTACAAAGAAATTGACCCTCTAACCGCCCCCCTAGCGGAATTCTGTAGCCGCGCCTGTCGATCGGTGTATGTTTTCATCGTTTGCAAACATTGTTACCGCGTTTATGTAAACAATTTTTTTCCGAATAGATTCTGAGTATGTCAACAAGTCTGCCAGCCATTGCTTGTTGGAAATGCTCGAATGTATTTATATCGTGAAAACATTCCAGTATAAACAGAGTAGTTATTGACTTCCCGAAGTCTGCTATACTTTATATCCAAATCCTAATGACTCGACTAAAAGATAGAACGAAAGGAAATTAATTAAGTTAATGATACGCGCGGTATTATTTTTGCTGGAGAACAACAAGAGAACAAGAAAATGATCTATGCGAGCGTATCGATCAATTGACTAAAGCATTTTATTTTTGACTAGCTGTGCCCGGCATGCGTTGCATGCCCGTCAATTTTTTTGCACATAAGATATAGCCGCCTATGTCCATCTGGAATAATGTACCTTTCAAATGGTGAAAGAATTTTTGAAATCGGATTAGTTTTTTCGGAGATTACCTCCTACATCCAAACTTACAAACTTTACCTCTTTATAATATTAGTAGGTATAGATTTCCTACTACATATTTTTAATTTTTTGATTTCCATAAATTCGACAATTATTGCTTGTGGCCAAATAAACTCTCGTTTTAACAATACTGATTTTGTTTTTTTAAACAAACATATATTAAATTATAGGCATATTTCCTAAGGGTTCGCCAATAACCAACTCTCCCCTACTTGTTTCGGGTATGATTGAGTTATGCCAGAGTCTATTCCCATCCCATTCGATTGTATCCCTCGTCATTTTCCCAATCCTTTTGCCAAATTCATTCCTAAACGGTGCATCCGGGGGTGTGCCAACGTGTCATTCTAGACCAGCGATGGCGAACCAATGGCACGCGTCAAAATAATTTGGGCACGGCATTAATTAAGGAATTTAATAGGTACGTAATCGAAATATTTTTTATTTTCGTCTACATTTGAGGTCATAATAACAAAGTTCATTGTGAACCAGTGCCGGAATGGCAACAGCACAAGTCGCATTAATTTTTCGTTTCATTGCAGCAGGTGATAATAATAATAATTCAATACTAACTTTAAGGTAAATAATATTACAGCTATTTCAATGTTAAGGAAAGGTAGATGTTGACCTCGCTGTTTGAAAGTTACTGACCTTATCGGATTTGAACTTTTGAATAATATAAACGGAAATTATTCTCTTTGTCCTCAGATTTTTATAATTATCGTAACCATTCCTTTTATCGTCCACTAGTAAACATTGATGTATGGCCTCAAAAAGTGACGTTGGCGAAGCGGGTTAGCGAATCCACTCCTTTATTTACTCATGGCTTGTGGTAGCGGCTTAGGTATCAATTTTTACGACTCCACGGGAAGAAATGGGGTGGTGTTAACAATCCATGCTTAGGTATTCTTTTTGTGTAGGTATTTGATACATATTATCTGCTCAATGGAAATCAAATGTTAACATTGTTCATTTCTTCTCATTGTTAGTGTACATGTTCTTATGAGAATAAATTCTTAAACCGTAATGTTAAATTTAACGTTAAGTGTTGATTTAATGTTGTTTAATAATGTTGCTAAATTTTGTTAAGTTTCCGAGGGAATTATTTCAATAACCGGGAAATGTGTTATTAAAGTACATTGCTAATAGTAGTGATTTTTTTCAGGGTTATTATGTAGCAATCACAAATAGAAAGAACGTAATTAAAAACAGTGTACACGCGGTATATCTAGCGCCATCTTTTATAAAATTTATGAATTAATATCAACATCCGGTTTAACCTTTTTGAAGCGGACTTACTAAAAGACTATGCAAAAAAATTACTTCGTCACTATATATTTTTTTCTATATAAATAATCAAAGTCTATTTAATTAGTGATTTATATTTAGTAAATCATAGGCGAAGAAAAGTTTGTCGACGAATTTTTCAATTGAAACTTAACGTTTCATTACCTACTATTTAATTAAAAAAAACTTTGATCAAATAAGGATTTGAATATGTGTAAAAAACTGTAGAAATAAATACTAGTATAAATATGTGGTTATGTACCTATTACGTCACCCAGGCTCTTGCTGTTGATAAGTGGTTCAGCAAAACTGGGTGGCCCCGCAAACCCATATTATATTATAGTTCTAGGAACATAGTGCTAAGTTAGCTTTTAGGATGTAGCAATAAGAAATTACTTTTGTATTTAGATTTAAGTTTAATAATTATAAAACATCAGATGGTTCTTGGCATCAAGCTCTGCCACTCGTCTCCATTATATTGGTTTTTAAAATCTTTTTTTTCGGTCCGGTAACTTGACTAGGTACCTATCTTTGAGGAATATAAATTACCAACTTAATTTATCTTATAATAAATATTAAAACTTCTTGCAAAAAATATAAGATCAATCAGTATAAGTAATTATAGAAAAATGAATATTTTATAAAAACAAAAATTGTTGTACCTATAAAGTTGTGAACATCCTTTTATTTATAAATTCGTGCATTTCCCAATTACCCTTATTGGCCATATGAATACAAATAAAAATACTTATTTATACACAAAAGTAATTATATTTAGAAAAAATGTGCATAGGTAGGTAGAAATTTAAAGAAAATAGTTCGTTGCATTGAAGTAGGTACTTAGGTACTTTTTTTAAAATAAACTGTTCCTTCTTATCCTTGGACAAATTGTAAAGAATCTCAGGCTAGGCCGTTTCATAAATTCAAAAAGATAGATATTGTTTATTTTCTTCAAATAGGTTTAGCTAATTGCCGATTTGCCTATGCAGTTTGTCACTGCCATTTCTTTGCAACTCTTGTCCAATCAGGCGATTATAACTTCTTCTCGAATTAGAATCCATCTAAAAAACAATGTCAAGCAATAAATGTTTGCGCCTATAATAAGGATTATTATTATATATAACAAAAATAAATAAAATGGGATAAAAACAAAAATGTAGGTATCATAAAAAATGTTATTTACTTACATTTTTATTTGGCGCGGGTTTTGGATAACGTTGACAATTCCTACGAGTAAAAGGTCCTAGGGTGACACAACACCTCGGCACATCCGTCGTTTATATGGAAGTGAAATAAGGAATAATTAGACGAATATTTAATACTTCCCGTAGTGCCATTAAAAACTAGAAAATATTTGAAACAATAGATTTAAAAAGTTTAAGAAAGCAAAATGCCCATATGCCTTCTAGAGGGTCAATAATGAAAAATATCGTAATATTTCCTTGGGCTATTATTAGCAAGAAAGCGTTCAATAAACTTTATAGACATGCGCTATAAATATGTCATCAAAGCACATGCGCTATACGATTTCTAGTAATTCAATCGACCAAATTCAATTGACAATATTTTAGAACGACTACTATGAAATTTGTGACATACGTATTTGGTAGCATTATAATCCTATGTATCGCCACTCTCGCTCGCACTCACAATATCTACGTCTTTTATCTCTGTTTAAAAAAAGCAAATAAAAAAAATATCTAAGCTAAATGGCGACCATTCTTTGACGTTTCTTGAGATATTTAAAAATGTTAAAAATAAGTGTACAATTGTTAATTTTTACTTTTAATGAATAAAACATGAGAGTTTTAATGTTGTTTTACAATGTAGAGATTTTGTGGTGGGCGTGACGCGTTGCATTGATAAGAAACCAGAGAATGAAACCTGTACTTTCTTGCGACTGCATTGCTCTTATTTACTCAAAAATGATTAAATAAACGTATCTAATAAATAGTTTCAGTGAATTGTTTAATGTTCTGCAATAATAATAATGTGAATAAAATCTTCTATGTTTTAATTTTGTGAAGAAAATAGCATAATTCCCAGTGTCAAACAAGTGACCCATTTCTCAGAACTATTTTATCATTTCCTATATCCTTTCGCCAAATAATTGTAAATAAAAGTATTAAACTATACTTATTATTACGTAGACTGCAAGGTTTAGCTATGAAAATAACTGTGTACAGAATGTAAATATTTATGTGTTTACTACTCCAACTGAAGATCTTTCATGAATGACTTGTTTAACCGTTTGTGGTGTTATAAAAAACCCAGTGTAGTCGTAAAAGGCTCTGAAGCCCAGTTCTGCTGCCAAAGAAACCAAAATAAAAATGGATTTTTATTATTGCAGTTTTCTTTAAAAGAATTATAGTATTATTGTGTTAGAGTGTATTGTGGCATTTTAAAATTAAAATGGTTACGATGAATTCTTCGGAAAAGGCGGCACAGAAGGCCTGTCAACAGGGGCCTTCCAGGTATAGTTTTTAATTTTTTTCAGTAAAGGATGAGTAGACGGTCCACCTGATGGTAAGTAAGTGGATGCTGTCAACATGTCAACATCAGTCCAGAAAGACAAATGTTGGTACACCCCTCAATGAGCTGTCTACCTTTGTAGATATAGAATTGGATTTGGAGAAAAGGTTAGGAAAATGAGGGGATGGGGTGGGAATGGTATGGGCAGTGGCGTAACTATAGGGTGGCAGGGCTGGCAAAATGCCACGGGCCCCCGACCCGACGGGGGCCCCCGGTCCGAGAGCTCAGAAGTAACCTAACATTTTTAACAAAATTTAGTAAAAATTAAAAATAAAATTTCAGTGTTTTGCAACCTGCCACTTTGCAAAATTTAAATGATACTGAACTATTAAAAAAAGCTCTAGAATTTGTTGATCTTATAAAAGACATATCTGAATCATTTGCCAGGGAAATTCTCAGTTTTCGGTCCACCTTCAGAGACGAAATAGAAAAGTCTTCGTGTATTAGAGAATTTTCTGATTTATTAATATTAAAGAATCATTTTATGTCGTGCAGTTTTCCTGAAGTATGTACTGCATTAATGTTGTTTGTTACAATTCCTGTGACTACACCTAGTGCTGAAAGATCATTTTTGAAACTAAAATTAATAAAAACCTATTTAAGAAACTCTATGGGACAAGACAGGCTACGTAACTTGGCTATTCTGTCTATTGAAAATTCTATGGCCCGATCTTTAAACTTTGATAATGTTATTGATACTTTTGCGGAACAGAAAGCTCGGAGAAAAGAATTTTATTAATAAATATCTTGTTAATATTAAATTGTTATTTCATTAAAATTATGTAATACCTATGCTTTTGAAAATAAAATTTATTAGATATTTAACTAAAATGCACACAATATTAGTAATACTGTTGGGTAACTACTTAAGTGATTTATTAAAATTAAATTACAACGTGACGATTTTTACTGGGAGGGCCCCATCCAATGAATTTGCCACGGGCCTCAGATGGTATAGTTACGCCACTGGGTATGGGGTACATACATGTACTTCCAGTACATACATTGGGGGGATAGTCCAATAGATAAATTGAGAAATGCAGTCAGTGTTTAATTAAGCTTATTAGGGCTTGGGGCTATTTGACAGCAGAGGCCTTCTTAAGGTGAGCAATTTTAGAAGAGTTTAATTGGTCTGGTTTGCCCCCCGCCCCCAGGTGGGGGCCCGAGGCCTATAGACCGCCTTTAATCTGCCACTGAATGTACATTTTACAGGGGATGTACTTATTCCATTATATTTTCTAAATATTTTTTTCCTCTACCCAAAGGATGTCTAGCCAGAGATCGCTTTCAGCCTATAAGACTGCCTTTTGTGCATTTTTGTATCAACAATGCCTGTTATTGTTATGTTTTTGGTGTGCAATAAAGAGTTTCTATCTATCTTCCCACTCAATTGGTTGTGAGATGAAACATACTCTGGCATATCTCACTTAGTTCCGAAGCACATTTATACATTCACGACAGTCTTCTCTGGGAGAGGGATAACTTAGCCAGTTGGACACACCCAGTCGTGAGATGCAGCATTTTCAACTGGCTTCTTCATTATAGTCCTCCCAATCTCAATACAGTAATCCCCCCTATAACACGGTACTCTTATAACGCGTTTTCATATTACGCGATTTCAATCCCCCTATAACACGGGCATTCCCCCATATAAAGCGGGGACTTTCCACATTATACATATGTATTTCTGTACTGTGAAATTTATAATGATTTGTACAGTTCAGGTGCGTGTGCGTGTGTGTGCACGTGTGTCAATTGTTCTTAGTTTAGTTTGATTTTAATAAAACGTACATATTTCGTTCATAATATAGTTTTTTCTTAATATTCGATTCAAACCCTCTTTAGCGAGAAAAGTTAAACGTGAATAATTTATACGTAATGCGTTATACGGGGTCGTAAAAACGCGTTATACGGGAATACTCCTACAACGCGTTTTCCTATAACGCGGAACCAATCTCCCGTTTTATAGGGGGGATTACTGTATATTGAAATTTGAAATAAATACACATGACTTAGTTTTTTTTATCATCTCGAAACCCAAATTGGCAACATGGCAAATACAGTCAGTTATGAAATAAATATTCAACTTGAACTTTCACGTAACTGGCTTCTATAACCACAATAAAAACTAGACAATTCTTAAATGAAAAAAAAAAAATATTTCAGGGACAATTCAAAATGCGTGAAAGATGAAAAGGAAAAAGAGAAAGAGAGGGAAAAGAAAGAGAATGCGATATGTAATTTGCCGCCAAATGTCCAAGCGTTGATGGCTACAATACCTTCTCCAGAGGAGTCCCCTAATTACCTTGTTTATAAAAAGGTAAGAATTTATAATAAGAAAGAAAATAATAGAAAAAAAGGCATGCCTGCAAGTATAACTGGACCTTTTTTCGTCCACTCCTAGACACGGGCCTCTTCATGTACATAGTTATGCCCATGCCCGAGGGGTGTATGGTCTTAAAACATCACGCTAACCAAGCGGGTTGGATAGTCCACTTTTTTAGAGGTGGTGTAGTTCCTCAGGGCTTGTGGTATTTTGAATTGGTATTTGTTATTCCTTAGTCGCCTTTTACGATATCCACAGAAAGAGATGGGGTGGAGCTACGTACAGCATTGGATAAAAGGCCTGGTTGCATTGCATTGCAATCATAAGTTTTAAAAACAGTTGATTACCTAAGGCATTGGCGTTGGTGTCACCATTGGGTGTAGTAACACCAGTAACACCACCGGTCGCAAAATGGCGCTACTGCTAGCTAAGTAATATGTCACACGTCAACATTTAAACTTTTAAACAATACTCTCGTGTCTACACAGGCTAGACCATCTGCAACTGCGGTCGGCTGGACGCTCGCTCGTGCACTGTGAATACTTTTAAGTGACTATACAATTCTTTTCAAGTTACTGGTGGCCTAGTGTGCCTCCCACTTCTAACAAAATTGGAATCTTATATTTGTTCTATCTAAGTAATTCTTTATCCTTGAATCCTGGAATGGAGGCTATGTACCGGAAGTGCAGTGTGAGACTTTCTCAGTCAAGGGGACCGAAGAAATTCGCCTGTAATGGCTGGCTGAGAAGAGTCTTTAGAGAGCCCAATATTTAGCAGTGGAGAGGTATAATCTGATATAATGGAATGGAATTAAAAATTGTTCATCTACTTTTTTTTAGATGGAAGCAATAATAGAAAAGATGCAGGATGAAAACAGTGGGGTTCCAGTCAGGACTGTTAAGAGCTTCATGAGCAAAATACCATCTGTAAGTAGATCTTTATGGCATGATTAGTCTTGCAATCTGAAGTGATTTTACGCTTCCGAAGTGTCCTGGCCCGGTACGGGGGACAATGAGAGTAAATCATTTCGATTGTGTGATCAGAGTAATGTCAAATAAACTTCGTTTGGGCCGATATATATTATATATATTGATACATCGTAGACCCCCAGGATCGGTATTGTTTAGTGTAATCATTTAAAATCAATCTAAAGTTGACAGTGTTCTGAGACTAATCAATGTTGACAAGTAAAGAATGAAATATGAATGTATTGCCGACACACAATTGGTGCTAAATAATTGTGTGTATCCTTGATCAATTTGAATGATAGCCTGTGATAAAATACTCAAATGATTTTTAATTTAGATATGACTTATTAAATTGAGCAATAGCTTGCCGTGATGGAAAATATAGTTATTGGCTATTGGCCTATATAATATAGGCTATTGGCGGCAGACGAGCAGACCGACCACCTGGTGCTGTGGATACTGGCGTCCTACCACATTCGCGATGCATGCCAGTATTAGTCCACAGAATGACAAACATTGACATGGCTATGGCTCCGGGCTGCATACCTTTGGGAATTCAGAAATCGATTTTGAGGAAGGATTGGGGACATTGCCAGCGGTTACGTTAATGACGCCCGGGCAGCAATGTTGTGGGGAGGGTTAGGATAGCATGGGATGGGAATATTCCCAGAGCATATGTTCTGGCAAATCTCACTCACTACTGAGATACGTACATTCATTGGGACAATAGCGAGGAAGTGAGAAATACAGTACATGTGGCCAGTTGGGTATTGCAGCGTGCATTCACACCCACCTATATAAGTCTTAAAATTGCTAGACCTGTTATAAGACTCCAGCTGCTACAGCTCGCATCTTCATCTGATCTTGGAGTCGTCTCTATGTGCTGATGAGATGATCCATAGAAGGATAGATAACGCAGGGTGTCCGTCGCTGTGTGATCGAAGTTGGCGCTAAGCTCCTCCTTTTCGCAGTGCTCGTCGTTGTTACAAAACGAAAATGCCTAATTGCGTTATAATCAATTCGTGTTCAGTTTCGAACCGAGTTAAGGCAGATGTTTCATCTCATCGACGGGTGGTTTAGTTCGCATCACTACAATGTACTCGTAACGGGACACGTTTGGTTTACATACAATTTCACGAATTTGCATTGTTTATCTATAGAGCTATGGCTTTAACTGTATCATAAACTTAAAATGTCAAATTTGACATGACAAATTGCGCTAAATGTTTATGGGTCTAATTAATGATCAACCTAATGTCTAATTTTCTCCAGGTATTCACCGGCTCTGATCTAGTAGCCTGGCTGATGCGTCATTTGAACCTGGAAGAGACGTGGGAAGCATTACACCTGGCTCATCTACTGGCTGCTCATGGATACCTGTTCCCAATAGATGATCATTGCTTGACGGTGAAGAATGACAACACGTATTATAGGTGAGTCTATTTTATTAAAAATTACTCTTTGTTAGTTTTTTAGATACAAGATCTATGTCACAGATATATCTTTAGGTATAGTACTCGCGTCAGTTCCGTACAATCGGGCCATGAGGAAAGGCGCCGGAACGTTTCCCCCCTCAATCGTCGCATACCCTGCAATCGCCTTGGTTCTAGTGGTGGCGACTGCACGTTTCTCGATAACACGAAATATTATTTTTACTTTTTATTAGTGTTTTGTCATCAACAGACAGAAAGGGTGCATAAACCATAGCTATCCAAATAGGCAAAGAGCCTGTGCTAGGATACGCTATAAATTTTCGTTATATAACTCACGGACAGATTTTTATGGGTGTTTTTTTACATTCAAACGGGAGTCTTGAAATAGTCCAATTCTATACAGTGATTAATATTGGCTGATTTCTATATACATTTTTGAAAATATAAATTTAAATTAAAAATAAATGTAGCTTTCTCTTTCAGATTTCAGACGCCATATTTTTGGCCTTCAAATCAATGGGAACCGGAGAATACAGATTATGGTACGTATTAATGTTGTAGCCTACACAGTTTGTGCTTTGCGATTTATTTAAATAATAATTTAAAATTTCACATTTTTGAATACAGGATTTAATAAAAAAAAATAACCGAATCGTTTTAATATTGAATTTCTTTCGTAGAGACCTTTTCAAATTCAGAACTTTTTATCTCACAGTACACTCACTCGCACCGCTACTGACTACCCGCAGGCGGCAGCGAATATCGCTTATATCTATCTAAACAGACCTTGAATAGGATATTGGAGAATTTGGAGATTTGGAGAAAGGGTTGGGAAAATATAGAGGGATAGGATGAGATGGGAATGGCGTATTCTAGGAGCGGGGTAACGTGGCTAGTCGAGTGCGTCCAGCGTCTGTGTAATAGGCACGATGACGGATTTTGAAATCCGCTTCTATAATGTAGATTCACGTCTACTGTTTCCGAAAATAACATTATTTCAGCAATAAAATAAGTTTTAACGCAAATTATGCATTTTTTTTCTATCTACTTTGAATTATGCGCGAAAACACTCGCAGGTGTCATGGCGTCGCTTGTGACGTCACACCTAGGTAAACGTAGGTAGGTAAATCAATCGAAGTTCAAGCGACACGGTGATGTTCACTGAGGCGTGACGTCACTCGCTCTGATTGGCGTTTTAGTTAACATGGCCGAATGCAGTATTTTATACTTTTATTTTATTGAAAATATTATTAATCTCAATGTTTACATTAAAACTGGTTAATTTATTAGAATTCTTTCAACATATTTTTTTCTCTAAAATCATTTATTCTTTAATTCTTTGATACTGTCATCATGCCTATTGTAGAGTGCACGCCATCCAATACTCAAGATATATTTATCTATTTAAACGGGTCTCAGTACCTATGATTACCTTATTTATTGCTCTGGAGGTTTCGCTTGAGTTGCACCAACCATGGTCACTAGCCGACTGAAGAGGCGGGTAGTCTACGTACAGAATTGCGAGCAGTTTCATCAACTACCCGCATTCGGTCTTTATAGTCTGGAAAGTTGCGGCACACAAAACTCACAATATCTGAAGTAGCGTCAGACGAAATATTGATAGATTTTTTATTTGTTTTTTTTTATGGACGAAGGTGGCAGACGAGCATACCTGATGGTAAGTGGATACTATCGGCCATAGACATCTGCGATACATGCCAACATTAGTCCAAAATGACAAACGTTGGCACGTCCCCGGATGCGCTGCCTACCTCTGGAGATGGAGATGCCTACCTTAGGAATGGATTTGGAGAAAGGGTTGGAGGAGAAAAGGGAAAAATGGGGAGGGATAGGATGGGAATGGGCTCTGGTACATCCCACTCACTACTAAAACACGTACGTACATTGGAGAAATACGATAAAGTGGGAAATGTAGTACATTTCAAGGTAGCCTTCTGTGAGAGAGGGGTAACGTGGCCAGTCGAGCGCGCCCAACGGCTGTTGGATTGCTGCGTGCACTCTCCCCCTCAGCCTCTCCTACCTATTCCAATCATCGCTTATTATTAACATGTATTATTACAATTCATAATTATTTGTACTTTTTAGCTGTATATCTATGCAAGCGTACAATGCAGAACAAAGCTCGTTTAGAATTAGCCGATTATGAGGCGGAGTCTTTAGCACGTTTGCAGAAAATGTTCAGTCGGAAATGGGAGTTCATTTTTATGCAAGCTGAAGCGCAAAGTAAGGTATGTAGTCACAGTGACAGGAACAGTGACAAGTCATATTGCTCGCAAACAGAGTTACTAACGGACTACTGGATTTAATGAAAGTTTGTTTTCATTATTTCGGTGTTTCATTATCATTCTACTTATAGCAATTAAACAACTTTAACGGTTTAAATCGCGTATATTTGACATTATTTTTATCCCGACGTTTCGAACACTTTGCAGTGGACGTGGTCACGGGGTGACTAATTGATTTTATTTGTCACTTGAGTTATTAAGAAATTATTTGGACTACCGTCTGAAATTTTTTGAACTGCCGTCTGGATTTTTTAATCATAACATTCCCTATGCACGCAGTATTCACTCACGGTGTCCAGAGGTCTTGCAGTATTGCGTTGGCCTTGGGATTTAATTAATTTAATGACTGGATCCCAAGCCGGTGGTACTGGCCAACCATCTTCTCTATTGAAATTTGGGTGTTTCTTGATTTCAATAGCCTCGCGTAACATTCTTGGCATGAATCGGGTCTCTCTAGCGAGGATTTGTGGATTATCAAATCGAATGTAATGGTTGGGTTTGTCCAGAGCATGTTCACAAACTGCAGACTTGGTCGAGCGTCTGTTCTTCATGTCAGCTATGTGTTCTTTTATCCGGATACCGATGCTCCTCTTTGTTTGCCCAATGTATGATAACCCGCATTCACAATCAAGCTTGTAAACACCTGCATCTTGTAGGGGGATATTGCACTTGACCGGTCTTAAAAATTGGCTAATCTTCTTGTGTGGCTTGAAGTAAGTTTTAATTGAAGCTCGTCTTAAGATATTGCCAATTTTGTCAGTGATGCCCTTGATGTATGGTAAGATGACAGGTTGTCGCTCAACTGTAGGAGGCTTGGGGCGGCTTCTGTGACGCATTCGTGGGAGTTTGTGATTGTTGCTTCGCAGTACTTGTTTCACATGCAGAAGCTCTTCCTCGAGGTGGTCAGTGTCACAGATGCCGTGTGCTCTCTGTAACAAAGATTTGCCTACGGTAGCCAACCGACATGGGTGGTGATGGGAGTTACCATTGAGATATTTATCTGTATGGGTGGGTTTTCTATACACAGTATGACCAAGAGAGTTGTCAGGATTTCTGATGACTAAAATGTCAAGGAAAGCTTATAGGATTCCTTGACATTTTAGTTACCATACATCTTACCATACATCAAGGGCATCACTGACAAAATTGGCAATATCTTAAGACGAGCTTCAATTAAAACTTACTTCAAGCCGCACAAGAAGATTAGCCAATTTTTAAGACCGGTCAAGAGCAATATCCCCCTATAAGATGCAGGTGTTTACAAGCTTGATTGTGAATGCGGGTTATCATACATTGGGCAAACAAAGAGGAGCATCGGTATCCGGATAAAAGAACACATAGCTGACATGAAGAACAGACGCTCGACCAAGTCTGCAGTTTGTGAACATGCTCTGGACAAACCCAACCATTACATTCGATTTGATAATCCACAAATCCTCGCTAGAGAGACCCGATTCATGCCAAGAATGTTACGCGAGGCTATTGAAATCAAGAAACACCCAAATTTCAATAGAGAAGATGGTTGGCAAGTACCACCGGCTTGGGATCCAGTCATTAAATTAATTAAATCCCAAGGCCAACGCAATACTGCAAGACCTCTGGACACCGTGAGCGAATACTGCGTGCATAGGGAATGTTATGATTAAAAAATCCAGACGGTAGTCCAAATAATTTCTTAATAACTCAAGTGACAAATAAAATCAATTAGTCACCCCGTGACCACGTCCACTGCAAAGTGTTCGAAACGTCGGGATATAAATAATGTCAAATATACGCGATTTAAACCGTTAAAGTTGTTTAATTGCTATGTATAGTAATCGCGAAAACCTAAGAAAATATTATATCATTCTACTTGTAACTTTCATATATTTCTTTATCTATTTCTACTTACGACCATTGACTAAACATTACAGAATTTTAGCGACAATAATTTTTTCGTTTATGTAGTCACAGTGACAGAAACAGTGACAAGTCATATTGCTCGTAAACTGAGTTACTAACAAACTACTGGGGGAAATAGAATGAAAGTTTGTTTTCATTATTTCGGTGTTTCATTATCATTCTACTTGTAACTTTCATATATTTCTTTATCTATTTCTACTTACGACCATTGACTAAAGATTACAGAATTTTAGCGACAATAATTTTTCGTTTATGTAGTCACAGTGACAAGAACAGTGACATATGTGATTATATTAGTGATTATATTTATTTATGCTTTATTGTAAACAAATGATAAAAATAATTAGAAAAGAATATACACACTGGGAGAGTAATATAATACGTGATTATAATAGAATTTACGCTTAATTTTTTTTAAGGTTGACAAGAAACGCGATAAACTAGAAAGAAAGGTTTTGGACAGTCAAGAGAGAGCTTTTTGGGACGTGCACCGACCAATGGTGAGATATTTTCAGAATTCTATTTCTACATAACTCTTATAACATCTCGTTGTGGAGGGACGGTGGGACTTTATAAGACTTATTCATGTGTTACTGTAATAAGGCAAACGCTGAAGATAGTTTGTTCAGTGTCGAGAGTTAGAACCGATTCTAACAGTTTTTAAAAATAAGTTTCTTTTTTTCATAATTTATAGTACATCTATTATTGTACGCGCGTCCCCCGGCCGTGCGACGCGCGCGCCGTCTAGCCGTCCGGTCTGAGTAACGAGCTATGAACATTTTAGACAGGACAGTTAGACGGTTACATGTTTGTAACTTTTGAATTGTTCCTTAAAATAATTTTATTTTTCGCCAGAACGGTTTATTTCGGTGACACGTATAATTAAAAGAAAGTATCTCCATTTATTACTGTTTCTCGTAGGAAGTTTTACTCATTTGATCTAAATATATTTTAAAACATTTTTTTTCTTCTTAATACTTCTCAATAATATTGTTCGTTCGATGTTTAAATTAACTTAATTTATATCTCAAACTTTCCAATATCATCAAAACTACATTGAAATTTATTAGAAAACTCATTTTTTGATACGATTTTAAATACTATCCAATTACAAATTAAACATGGTATTCCGTGATAAAAGTATTTTTTTTTTAATAGAAAGAAGGTGGTAAACGAGCATACAGTCCACCTGGTGGTAAGTGGATACTGTAGCCCATAGACATCCGCGATACATGTCAACATTAGTCCGAGACGACAAACTTTGGCACGACCCCGGATCCGCTGCCTACCTTTGTTGATGAAAGAATGGTTGAAGAGAAAGGGTTGATGACGTGGGAAGGGATAGGATGGGAATGGGCTCTGGCACATCTCACTCACTACCGAAACACGTACACACATTGGGGAATATGATAAAGTAATATAGTATTCTGTAGTATAACTGAATATTTTCATGCGTATGTTCATTGCAGCTTATAAAATGCGTTTTCCCTTTTTGGCGGGAACCCGAGAAGTAAAGTTGAGTTTTTGTTTGATTATTGTAAAAAATATGTATTGTGCGATGATTTGTGGTTTAACAGTGACAGTTTATTAAACTTCAAAGTGCCTGGTGTTAGTGCATAATGTTCGTGATAATTAAATAAAAGCGTGAGACTGTATTTCCGTGTTCTTCCAAGGAGTCCAGCTCTGTAATCAGTAAACCTACTGTCTCTTTAATGAGCGACTCCTATTTCGACGCGACTGGACATTGACGAGATAAAAACAATTCTGTTTTATTATTTGCCATGTGTATGGACCGGTAAACGTAAAAAACATGGAAGCAGTCCTCTCATACTAGCCACGGTTGATTAACGGCCCTACAACTCACACAAATACAAAGCACGCACACAGAACCAAAGTAATACTACACTGAACTATCATCCGAATAAAAATCAACCTTACGCTCAACAATTCGAAGTTGTTACCAGCTTGTACACTACAATAGTTACGTCCTTTTGTTTATAAGTAGCAAACAGCTCTGCCATTGGGCGCCGCGTGCTTGGATGTACTTACAAGTGGAAAATGATCCCACTATCCTTGGGATGATTATCTGGATGACTCCTACACCACTTTACCACACAAGAAGGCATTTTAATCGAAAAATAGTATCGGTAAAGCGTCCTTACTCACTTGCCGTCGCGACTGAATTAAAGCCGCGTTGTTCCGCACGCTTGTTTTAAGCCCCGCCCACCTCGGAACAGTTTTTAAGCCCCGCCCACCGCGGAACACTTCGTTGCGCCATAATCGAGCGGTAGGAATGTTTCCATGCTTTTTACATTCAGCGGTATGGACCGATGGCTATGCCAGTGTCCAAATCTATATATAAATACATGGATGTTGATATATCTGAGATTAATAGACTCGACACCGTTTGACCGATCACCATGAAAGTTGGCACATATATGTATTTTTTATGGAGAAGGTATTTATGCTATCCACTTTGTTGTAACTCGCCACTAGATGGCGCTGCAGCACATCAACTTCTATACCGTTCAACTGAGCGCAAAAATCAAATCGAAGGCAAAACAGAATAATTTGTGATTTTATATACAGAGGTAAATAAATATACACAGGTAGGACAACGTCTGCCGGGTACAACTAGTTAATTATAAAATAAAGTCCGTTTTCAATAATTTTTATTATTTTCTAATGCGTTTCAAACAAATAAGGAACAATCGTTTAAAACAAATTAAGAACTATGAAAATAATACTTTTTTTTTTGTTTAAAAAATCTGTCATTTTTCACAGCCTGGCTGCGTGAACACAACAGAACTGGATCTCAGAAAGCTGTCTCGCATCAACTTGTTGAAAGAAAGTAGAAGGCAATGTCAGGAACTGCTTCAACAGAATAATGCTAAGGTATGTTTATTATACACCAATTATTTACTGACTAGCTGCGCCCGCGACTTCGTACGCGTTTAATTTCAGTTTTTAAACTCTAAATTGGGATATCTTGTCTTCCCGTCAGCCGATTCCAATGAAACAAAGCCTATTCGAAACCCCATGCTAAGCTTAATTAACCTGTGGAAACCCCCGCGAAAACCCGTTCAGTAATTTTGGAGATTAGCGTGTTCGAACAGACAGACAAAAATTCACAAAATCGTCTTTTTGTATTCTGCTGACACTCTTCCTTCATCGCTTTCAATCAGTTTTTGGTAAATATATTCAATGTACGCTGGCTCTACAGTTTTATTACATGTAATAAACAGTTAATATAACCTCATCTCTTCCCGCGGGTCTCGTAAAAATTGAGGGATAACGAAGCGGCTACCACAAGTCCTGAGGAAGTTCACCACCACTGCAAGAGTGGACTCGCCGACCCACTTGATCAGACGCTTTAAGGCCATATATATCCCTTATGCGCAAGACAATGTACATTAGGAGACCCGTGCCCTGCAGCGGCTACTGAAGGGGTTGATTGCATTGCATGTTTCATTCCATTCCTTAATCCGCAAAGGTAGGCAGTGCATCCGGGGGCGTGCCAACGTTTGTCATTTTGGACTAATATTGGCATGTTTCACGGATGTCTATGGGCGACAGTATCTACTTGCCATCAGGTGGACTGTATGCTCGTCTGCCGCCTTCGTACATAAGAAAAATCACTCCCCAATGAGTCTCCATTTTAACTTAAGTTCACTTTTTTTACATTTTTAACCATTGATTATAGTTACAGTTTTATTTTTTTTTTACAGAAAAAGGCGGTAGACGAGCATACATACAGTCCACGTGATGGTATGGTAACCCACCACCATCCATGGCACGCGCTCGGATGCGCTGCCTACCTTTGTAGATTAAGGAATGGATTGGGAAAATGGGGAGGGATAGGATGGGAATGAGCTCTGGCATACCTATCTCACTCACTACCGAAACACGTACGTACATTGGGGAAATACGACAAAGTAGGAAATGCAGTACATTTCAAGGTAGTCTTGTGTGAGAGAGGTGTAACGTGGCCACTCGTTGCGCCCAGTGGCTGTGGGAATGCAGCTTGCACTCTCCCCCCACAAGCACTCTCTCCCCACAAAATATTAGTCTAGACTAGGGTTTAATTGCTATAGTTCAGAAAATTGTATTTATTAAATTTAATGTTTGTTCCAGAATAATCCCATAGTGACCATAACAAACCCCCAAGAAAGTGAACAGGAAATTCAGAAGAAATATGCCGAGAATGTCGTCAAAGAGAATGGTAAGTTTTTTTGCAAATTGTACAGCGGTATGATTCCCCCCCCCCCCCCCCCCCCCTGTCACAACCCATCGTAAAGGATAAGGGGTTAGGAAGTTCTCATAAGTTCTATATTCTCTTCTATTTCAGAAAAGTATGCAAAAGTTTTAAACTATTAGACATACAGGAAATTTATTCCAAGGCATCCTGGCCTTGATTTTACAGTTATATGAAAAAAGCGGAGTGATGACAGCAGCATCTTGTCCTTACAAACGTATTCCCCCTGTTTTCTCCCTGAATTTGTGCAATAGGGGAATTCTTTTTTAATATGTTACAGATACCTACCATGGGCCTACCTATGCTACGTTTTGATTTTTTTCTTTAGTTGTTTCATATAGGAGCTAGGACCCTCCAATAATACAATACTCTCCGCGCTTGTAGTGCAACTGTCTCTCTCTCTCTCTCTCTCTAAGGAGTTGCATCGCTGGCTTCTGAGACAACAACAAATTGTTAAAATATCCGTTCTTTAAACCTTGCTCATGTCTAAAATATAAAGAAAAATCTAGCTTTTAGGATTTTCTATCAATGACGACAATTTGACTATTTAAATTTTGACTATCAACATATTTTTACAGGGGAATCTTCCCAACCAACAGACGTACCGACAAAATCGCGCAGTAACTCGGACTTGGACATATCCGCTCAAACAGCCGCGGCTAGACGACAACTAGCCGTTTTACGAGCAAGGATGGAGAGACGTAATGTGCGAGTTAGCAAGGTCGCTGATATGTGAGTATTGTACACCATGTATCCATAAATTTTCTTTTTATAAAAAAAAAAGCCGCAGACGAGCATACACTCTGTTATGTATCCGTCTCTATTAATAATCTGTATTGTCTATGTCACACTCGCCCGCCTGTCATGGCCGAATACACGTACTTCAACAAGCCTCGTTGTGTTATTTAAATATCTAAGACTTGCACAGCAACTAGGACCATGCAAGCACACCCCAACACCTTAAGATGGTGTCAGAAGAAACCAGAATAAGTTAAAAGTAAGCGATTGCAGCCTAAAAGTAAGAAATATAATTTTCATGTAAAGCGTCGTCTCGTCTCATCATAAAATCCCAAATGGCCGAACAAAATGGAACTACAAATCGTCTCCTGCCGCCTAGCAACTTTTGTCTCGACATCAACGCCGCAAACATGCCATTGGCTTGGCGAAATTTTAAAACCAGTCTTAGCATTTATATGGTAGCCAACAGTTTGGAAAATGAATCCGACACCAGAAAGGTAGCAATTCTATTACAAACGATAGGCCCGGATGCACTTCAAATATTCTACTCGTTTGATACTGAAATAGATAAGATCACATGCAAGGATCTACTCGCCAGATTTGAAAATTATTTTACTCCGCGTGTTAATATCTCCGTCGAAAGGCATAAACTGTTTAATAGAAAACAAGGTCCAGATGAAGAAATCGAAACATATGCCACTGATCTCAAGAATCTTAGTATTCAATGCAATTTCGAAGGTCTTGCCGATGATATAGTCAAGGACATATTCTCTTGGAATTTAAATTCATCATGTTCGTACATCAGAGAACGTATCCTAATCGACAAACCATCTTCATTCGATGCCGCCGTCAGTCTCGCTAAAACGCTAAGAAACACGAGGTTAGAGGCTAAAGTCCTGTCAAGCCACGAAGTAAGTGTCATCGCCAGTCGTCAATCGCATCACAGTCGTCAAACAAATCGTAGGCAAGAGAGCCACAGTCGTCAAAGAAGTCACAGTCGTCAAAGAAGTCATAGCCGTCAAGAAAGTCAAAGTCATCAATTTCAAAACCGTCAAAGTCATCAGTCTCAAGGAAGTCTTAGTCGTCAATCAAGCAAAGCATCGTCCAGTCAAGAACCTCAATTCAGACAGTCAACCAAGAACTGCTCTAGATGTGGTCAAGTTCACCGAACGAAATGTCCAGCCATAGGAGTCATCTGTAGCATCTGCCACAAACCTAACCACTTTGCCAAGTGTTGCCGCAGCAAACAAGTGAGAGTCATCGAGGAAGAAAATACGGGTAATCCAAGTGATACTTATTATTTAAATAGTCTTTTCACTAATGAGATTCCTGTAAGTCAAAAAAAACCCTTATTTTACAACATTGTCTATAAATAGTCAGAATGTAGACTTCTTACTTGATACAGGTGCAGATACCAATATATTATCATTTAGCTCCTATAAAAAACTTAATCTGCCATTAAGTAGTCTAACAAAAAGTTGTCACAAACTTTCAACTTTTAGTGGAGAAGTTTTACCCACTGTAGGTCAATGTATTCTATCTGTCACTCATAACGGAATAGCATATAAGGTCAGTTTTCACATAATAGACATATCCTGTAGAAATATTATTGGTCGCGACAGTTGTGAAATGCTAAAATTAGTTAAAAGAGTCCATAATGTCAAATTTCATGAGTCAGTCAACGTGTCACAGCTTGTCGAATATAAAGATCTCTTCTCAGGAATAGGTTGTCTCAAAGATTACGAATGTCATTTGTCAATGAAGCCTGATGCTATACCGTCTGTCGATGCCTGCCGCAGAATTCCATTCAGTCTATTGGAACAATTAAAAGAGGAATTAACAATGTTAGAAAAAGATCAAATTATAGTCAAGGTCGACGAACCTACTGAATGGGTGAGTTCCATTGTAATTGCATCAAAGAAAAATGGTAAGCTACGCCTGTGTATTGATCCAAGAAAACTTAATAAAGCTATTATGCGTCCCCATTATCAGTTTCCAACTATTGATGAAATCAAATCTAGTCTCTCCGGTTCACAATACTTTACAACTCTTGATGCCAACAAAGGATTTTACATGCTTAAATTAGATGAAGCCTCTTCAAAGCTATGTACATTCATTACACCTCAAGGTAGATATAGATTCCTTAGACTTCCCTTTGGCATAAATGCAGCTCCAGAACTGTTTCATTCCATTATGACAAAAAGGTTCTCCGATATCTCAGGAGTCAAAATTATGATGGATGATTTTTTAATATATGGTCAAACTAAAGAAGAACATGATTTCAGGTTAAAACAAGTCTTAGAAAGAGCTAGGGAACATAAAAGATTACTTCCAGACAACCTTAAGCCATATTTTCCTTTAAAAACTGATATACACATTATCAATGGTATTGTCTTTAAAAACAACAGTGTAATTATACCTGTAGCTATGAGGAATGACATATTAAAACAGATCCATGAAGGTCACCAGGGTATTCACAGTTGTCAAAGAATAGCTAGAAATCTAGTATACTGGCCCAATATGTACTCTGATATAGAAAAGTATGTTAATAATTGTCATATCTGTCTTACTAACAGACGCAGTAATTCCAAAGAGCCACTGCAGCCTCATGAGATAAAACCAATCCCTTGGAATAAAGTTGGTGTTGATCTATTCGATCTTAATTCAGACAAGTATGTCATAGTCGTTGATTATTTTTCAAAATATATAGAGCTTGTTAAACTAGTAGGTGGTTCCACTAGTAATATTGTCATTAGTCACCTAAAGTCTATTTTCTCCAGGCATGGAATTCCTAATATTTTAATTTCAGACAATGGTCCTCCATTTAACTCAAAAGAGTTTAATAATTTTACTTTAGATTGGCAAATACAGCATATCACATCAAGTCCTTACTTTCCACAGTCTAATGGTCTTGTCGAAAGAACCATAGGCACTATTAAGAATATGTTAAAAAAATGTCTTGCTGATCGTACAGATCCTCATTTAGCATTATTGCAGTATAGAAATACACCTAAAGAAAACATGTATTCACCTGCCCAATTGCTAATGTCCAGATCACTTAGAACAAAACTTCCAGTCTTAGAACAGTCTCTGAAACCTAAAATACCTAACTACAAGTCTTTGTCAAATAAAACACAAACAAACAATAACAAATCACAGATTTATTATAATCAACATACAAAGCCGTTGTCTTCACTAAACATTGGTGATAAAATCTACTTTAAGAAACAGCCAGATAGTATATGGACACCAGGTACTGTCTCAGACATAGGTCCACAGCCCAGATCATATACTATTACCTCCCCAGATGGTATTCTCCGTCGAAATCGCCAACACATACTAAAACCAAAACTGTCTCCTACTTTGTCTACTCCGTCTAGTAGCAAACCACTGTCACCGTCAGTTCCAAAAGATACTGAGCTTCGGCAGTCTTCCAATTCATTGCCGTCGTCTCCTTCTTCGAACTATCAGTCCCCTTGTCCAGCTAGTCCTGTCAAAAAACGTGAAACAGAAACAAACACATTACATACACCAAATAGTCATACAAACCGCCCAACAACTACGTATTCTTCATTCGGCAGAGCTATTATAAAGCCCCAAAGATTTAATTTTACGAAATTTTAATCTAAGTAACTTTATGTTTTACTGTTTTCCAAGATGTGTTTACATAACCTCAAATTTTGTCATGTTAATCGTCACTGTCACAGAACTGTCAAAATTGTAAATGTCAGTCAAGTCAATTTGACAGAAGATGTCGTTGTCATAGAGATGTTCCGTTTTATTCTCTAGAATTAAAAGAAAAAATGTTCATTGTAAAAAATAAGGAAGCAATGTATACTTACGCATTTTTAATAAGGGAGATGTTATGTATCCGTCTCTATTAATAATCTGTATTGTCTATGTCACACTCGCCCGCCTGTCATGGCAGAATACACGTACTTCAACAAGCCTCGTTGTGTTATTTAAATATCTAAGACTTGCACAGCAACTAGGACCATGCAAGCACACCCCAACACCTTAAGACACTCCACCTGGTGGTAAATGGATACTGTCGTCCATAGACATTCCCGATACATGCCAACATCAGTCCAGAATGACAAACATTGGCACGCTCCCGGATGCGTTGCTTACTTTTGCATATTGAGGAATGAATTAGGCGAATACCTATCTTATACCTTTCATATGTTTCAGGTTTATAGCCTACTGTGAACAATATGCGGAGTATGATGCGTTTCTGACGCCTCCAGAATGGCCGAATCCTTGGATTAGTGATACTACTGAGCTTTGGGACCAGGAGAAGCACTGGTAAGTTGTCAACTGAATTAATGGAGATTGTACAATAAATTTTAATACCTAGTTTATTAATTTATCGTATTTTAATTACATTATTACAATATGTAACTTGGACCAATAATGGATTTTTTTACAATAAATACGATTCTTCTCTATTTTTTATCTTATTCTGACAAATATTGTCACAAAAGTTACTTTGTCCTACATTGTAATTAAATTAAGCCCTATATTATTACCAAAAAAATACATTTTGTCCTACATTGTTAGAAACAAATTACATTTTGTCCTACATTGTAAGAAACAAATTACATTTTGTCCTACATTGTTAGAAAGCAATTACATTTTGTCATACATTGTAAAAAACAAATTACATTTTGTCCTACATTGTTAGAAGCCAATTACATTTTGTCCCACATTGTAAGAAACAAATTACATTTTGTCCTACATTGTTAGAAACCAATTACATTTTGTCATACATTGTAAAAAAACAAATTACATTTTGTCCTACGTTGTTAGAAACCAATTACATTTTGTCCTACATTGTTTCAAACAAATGAACTTATATTCTGTAATGTTATAACTTAAATTATAAATATCCTCGCTCAGCGCATAAGCTTAGCCGCCAGCATAGTGGGTATTTTGCGACAAGGTCCCAATCCCATCCTATCCCTCCCCATTCTCCGAATCCATTCCCATATCTGCCATATCTGCACATCCTGGGGCACGCCAACATTTATTATTCTGGACTGATGTTGGCATGTATTGCGGATGTCCATAGACGGCAGTATCCACTTACCATCAGGTGAACTATATGCTTGTCTGTCACCTTTTTTCCTTAAGTGAAAAAAATGTTTACAATATATATTAGTTTAATTATCTAATTATAATTTAATTATAACAAAGATACATTTTAAATTACTGATAATGTCATCACCAACTCCACAGACTCCTACATCTCTATTCTCACCAGAGAACCTGAATCTAACCCACAATTAAATTGTCTGCCATCGATTTGCTGCACATTTAGCATATTCTGGTGCTTATTAAATTTAATAATAATTATTTCTCTTTAAGTATTTCTCAAATTAAACTAGGCTATAATACTATTATTATCATCACAGCAAAGATCCTCTGCCATTACGTCGCGTGCGACATTGGTCTTTCGGCCTACGCGAATTACTACAGGACCCCGCCGGCCGGGAGCACTTCGCGAAGTTCCTGTCTAAGGAGTTCTCCGGGGAGAACTTAAGGTAGGTGTAATAATACAACTCCCACACTTAATTCTGTCAAATTGATGTTTACTAATCAAATGTTTCAAATTAAACTAATCAAATGTTTCAAATTAAACTAATCAAATGTTTCAAATTAAACTAATCAAATGTTTCAAATTAAACTAATCAAATCAAAAGTTAAACTAATCAAATGTTTTAAATTAAACTAATTAAATCAAAAGTTAAACTAATCAAATGTTTTAAATTATACTAACCAAATCAAAAGTTAAACTAATCAAATGTTTCAAATTAAACTAATAAAATGTTTCAAATTAAACCTTTAATACATGCCCTGGATTATTCCTGCAATACATTAGCTCACACGTACCGCAATCATGTGTATTACAACTGTTGTTTCAATTTTTAAGTTAATTTGTATTGGCAGTAATTGATACACTTGCTTTGTATTTCATTCTTATAAACGTCGGCGCAATGCTGGACGAGTTCAGTTGCAATAAACCATTATAAAGTGCACACTTACACAGTTGTTTTCTTACCCCCCGCTGAACTAAATTCAACCTTATCTCAAGCAATACAGCAACATAAACACAACTTATAATAGAGCACCTGAAATTTGTACATAGCAATAATGTTAATAGTGAATTAATTGCCAATAATTTTATATCAGGAGTTAAGGAAATAATCAAAACAACTCGAACAACTTTTAAATTAATTGGCTAGTTAAAAATACACTGTGTAATCTTTCCTTTGTGAACCTGAATTGTGAATCTGTGTGAAGTGTGAACCTTTCCTGAAGCTATTAACTAGGTGCAGCCTCTGTATAAGGTCCTATAAAAGTAGTGTTAAAATATATATTTTTTTTATGGATGAAGGTGGCAGACGAGCATACAGTCCACTTGATGGTGAGTAGATACTGTCGCCCATAGACATCCCCGAAACATGCCAACATTAGTCCAAAATGACAAACGTTGGCACGCCCCCGGATACGCTACCTACCTTTGGAGGTATAGGAATGGATTTGGAGAAAGAAATGGGAAAATGGGGAAAGGTAGGATGGGAATGGGCTCTAGCACACCTCACTCACAACCGAAACACGTACGTACATTGGGGAAATAAGATAAAATGGGAAATGTAATACATTTCAAGGTAGTCTTCTGTTCAAGGTATTTTCCTTCTAGTTTTATTCTATTCTAGTCCTTCTGACAATCCCTTTATTTGTGCAATGTAGATCTCAGATGAGCATATATCCACTTACCACATCCGGACATGTATGGTTTAGGGCGAGAGCAAAGAGTGTGTGCAGCAACGAGCCTAAGGGCTTCCCTCCCCCGCCGATAGATCGTAGTCTTCTGTGAGAAAGGGGTAACGTGGCCAGTCGAGCGCGCCTAGCGGCCGTTGGATTGCAGCGTGCACTCTCCCCCTCATAAAATATTTATATTCTAATAAATTTGAATATGTCAATCTTATACATTGAAACTATGTTCATCTTAACTAAAATATTAACATGTATTTCATGATTTTTTTTTAACATTGCTGATTAATTTCCTCACATGTGCGTATGTGACGCAAGTGTGGATGGTGTTATGCACATACGAGGAAACTAATAAGCAATTATTTATTATTAATGTAAAAGAAAGTTTCTTATAATTATGCATGTTATTTTCAGTTAGATATGTACTGATTGCCATATTAAAATATTTACACTAGAATAGGACCTTATATATTCGTCATTTTTTTTTATTTCAAAATTTGACAACACATTCGACAGATTCTGGTTAGCAGTGCAAGATTTAAAAGCTCAACCGATTCGTCGCGTGTCGTCTCGAGCTAAAGAGATATGGAAGGAGTTTTTGGCTTCAGACGCTCCTTCACCAGTCAACATTGACGCTGCCAGCAGGTAATGAATATAGCAATTAAACAACTTTAACGGTTTAAATCGCGTATATTTGACATTATTTATATCCCGACGTTTCGAATACTTTGCAGTGGACGTGGTCACGTGGTCACGGGGTGACTAATTGATTTTATTTGTCACTCAAGTTAAAGTTAAAGTTGTTTAATTACTATGTATAGTAATCGCGAAAACCTAAGAAAATATTAGGTAATGAATATGGTTTGTAATCAGTGTTGGGTATTAATCAATTAAATTTTCAATCATTTAGTTAATTGATGAAAAAAATAATTGTGGTTAATTTAATTGCGGTTAAAATAATTACAAATAATTATTTTTTAATTTAATATGCGTGATTAACAATTAATTAATTGTTAATGGGCCAACAATTTAATTTTGCCCAACACTGTTTGTAATTCCTCGGGAATGTAAGGAAAGATATGGGAAAGTCTTATAAAAATGTAAAACTTTTATTTACCATTATTTAAAATTCAATTATTGAAAAAACGAATATCCTTCTCTATTCTTGTCTTTTAGTAATATTTTTGACAATTATTATATTTGGCAAGTACGTTGTGGCAAATCTTATTACTTCTTTTCAGGGAATTGACTCGTGTAAAAGTGGAATCCGGAACAGCCGACAGATATTGCTTCGATCAAGCTCAGGTTTGTTTCATTTTCATTTAAATCACTATTTATTTGGAAAACCGGAAAGCATATCTGAAGAATTGTTCAATATAATTCCCACCTCGGGTTTCTACAACCGCACCTCCCGTCACAGAAGTGCGGTCCATCCGCATTTCCTAGATACGGAGGTGTCGCGCACTGTTCGGTCCAAAAATTATTTTATATCGCGAACCCGTAGGCTGTGGAACGAACTGCCTCAAGAGGTCTTCCCATTAAACTACGACATGGGGTTCTTCAAGAGAGCTGTGAATAGGATGTTGCAAGGTCGGCGGCGCGCCCGCATACCCCCTGGTGTTGCAGGTGCCCATGGGCGGCGGTAACACTTACCATCACGTGGGACCGCTTGCTCGTCCGCCCTCTACTCTATAAAAAAAAAAAAAAAAATTATTTTGCATCACTATAATAATACTTATCTAGACTTTTTGGCGGGAACTCGAGAAGTGAAGTTGTGTTTTTGTTGGATTCAAAGTGTTTTTTTCGTGCGTGATGTTTGCGATAATCAAATAAAAGCGTGGTACTGCCAAGGAGCACTCTTCTGTCCTCAGTAAACCCACCATCGCTTTACTGAGCGACCCCTGACTTACTTCCACGGGACGACGGCACATTGTCAGGATACGTTTTAGACTTTGAAATTGTTTATTGCGAAGTAAACTTGCCACTGGCAGAATGTGCCAACTGCACCATTGCCATATATGAAGAAAAGAAAAATACTTGGGGGCCCACCCCCAAGTATTTTTCTTTTCTTCACAATCCGCTTCACATTCGGGTGCACGCTGCATTCCCACAGCCACTGGGCGCACTCGACTGGCCACGTTACCCCTATCTCACAAAAGACTACCTTGAAATGTACTGCATTTCCTACTTTATCGTACTTCCCCAACGTACGCACGTGTTTCGGTAGTGAGTGAGATGTGCCAGAGCCCATTCCTATCCTATCCCTTCCCATTTTCTCAACCCTTTCTCCAAATCCATTCCTATATCTAAAGGTAGGCAGCGCATCCGGGGGCGTGCCAACGTTTGTCATTTTATACTAATGTTGGCATGTATCGCGGATGTCTATGGGCGACAGTATCCACTTACCATCAGGTGGATTGTATGCTCGTCGGCCGCCATCGATAATAAAAAAAAAACTTATCGATTTAATAAATAATATAGATTTAATTTTATATGTATGTGTAAATATTTTGTCTTTTGATCGTATTTATGATATTTGTACAAAAGTTTATCATCAAGGTAATCCAGGTAATCATGACACACAGTCCCAAGGTTGGCTGCGACAAAATGTTTTTCATTGCATTAAATCCACCAAAGTCAGTCCATACTATTGATATGGGAATAGACTTAGATGACACGTCATACGTTATCACAGAGACCTGGTTGGCTACTCCTTTGTTGAAGCATATAAGGAATCACTAAAAAGTCAAATTTGAGACTTAAGCACTACGTAATAAGAATGATCCATTATGAAAACACATATGGATTAAATAATTCTAGCGCTAGAACAGTGTTAGACTGTGGTGCTTGTATAACATATCTAGTCAAATCGATGGTCTAACAGAACTCCAAATCAAATTATTTAATCAATATGGTTATTATACGTTAAGATGATTGAAAAAAAAACTCAGTACATTCCATAATCGACATATCAGCCAATGCAAATAATGAAGTAATAAAAATAAATGAAATCGCTCATGACTTTAGCTGTTCCCGCCATTGATGATTTTTTTAAACTCTTCCAGGCCCACGTGTATCACCTGATGAAGTCGGACAGCTACTCGAGATATCTTCGCTCAGACATGTACAAGGATTACCTTAACGG
The DNA here is from genome assembly GCA_914767545.1 of Sesia apiformis. Lineage (NCBI taxonomy): Eukaryota > Metazoa > Arthropoda > Insecta > Lepidoptera > Sesiidae > Sesia > Sesia apiformis. The sequence goes on along the minus strand of OU611977.1, from coordinate 1,860,502 downwards.
CTCAAAAAAGAAGGTAATTTCACTATATTTACCTGTTTTTTACTTATTTGTAGCTCTAGTCAATATAATATCCAATTTGCATAATATCCTATATACAGAATGTTTAATTCACAGAATGTCCATTTAGCGGAATGTCCTATTTGCAGAATATCCATTTAGCGTAATGTCCTATTTCCAGAATAACCATTTAGCGGAATGTTCTATTTGCAGAATATCCATTTAGCGGAATGTCCTATTTACAGGATAACCATTACGTGGAATGTCCTATTCACAGGATAACCATTACGTGGAATGTCCTATTCACAGGATAACCATTACGTGGAATGTTCTATTTGCAGTATGACCACTACATAGAATGTTCTCTTCTCAGAATATACATTCCGTGGAATGATCTATTCCCAGAATGCTCATTTTGTGAAATGATCTATTCGCTGATGTTCTGTTTATTTTTGTGCGTCCATTCATTGACGTCCAGTTCTGAGCAGGAAATTCTTAGAGAAATTGTTATAAAGAATGTAAGATGCATTGGTTTTTATAAAACGTAATGTTCTTTCTGTTATATTTCAATAAATAAATAAATTTCATGCGCAGATTGTCTTGTATAATACTTAGACTGTCCTTTTTGTGGAATATCCTATTCCCAGAATATCCATTCAGCGGAATGTCATATTTCCAGACTATCCATTTTTCAGAATATATCTAATCGGCAGAATGTCCATTTCACGGAATGTCTAATTGGCAGATAATTTAACGGAAATACCTTATTTCCAGAATATCCATGCAGCGGAATGTCCTATTCCAAGAATGTCCATTTAGCGGAGTATCCTATCCCCTTTTAGTTCGTCCCTTTGCTCGTTGATCATTGTATAATGACGTCACTCTTATACCAAATATTTTTTTCCAGACTTCAGTCAAAGGCATTCGCTCCATCGTTTCATTCACTGGCAGAAAGGAGACATCCGCAAATTAAAAAAAAATACAGCAGAATAAAGTTAAATATTAACATCTTTATGTCTAAGCTATTAAGGTTTAAAATCATTTCCCGTCAATATTTATGACATAAAAATTGTATGTAAGGTCGTGATTTATATATTAAGGTGTCATATAATTTATACGTGTGACCTAAATGACGCAAAACAGGAAATAAGTCGACTAATTACAAATAAAATGTTTTAGCGAGAAATAAAATTGTTTTAAGGGAATAAATCAAATGTTACAAACATGTAACGTTTTGTTGTACTATCTAAAAGCGTTCGTAGCACTCAGTACAGGCGAATGACCAACGCATCGCGCGTACGGCGCCAGCGCGCCAACGATACAGTGCGAAAAGTACGACGCCAACGCGCGTAGAACGAAAGATGAGATGAACAATCTTCTTCTTCTTCTTCTTCTCCTCAGCCCTTGGACGTCCACTGCTGGACATAGGCCTCCCCCATTGTCCGCCATTTAGACCTATCGGCAGCGACCTGCATCCAGCGGGTGCCCGCAACCTCTATGAGGTCGTCTGTCCATCTAGCAGATGGACGTCCTCGGCTTCGTCCGCCGGTACGTGGCACATAGCTCGAAGAACCGATGGCCGATGGGGCAGAGGGGTTCTCGAATGGAGATGAACAATAAGTTATGAAAATTAGAACCTATAGTGAAAACTGTTTCCACTCTCGCTACTCAACCTATTTTCAACTTTTACGTTATTTATATAACACGTTGTATAGTGATTTCAATTTAATATGAAAATGACAAGAAAATTCCATACGAAGTGTCTTTTGTATGACGTGTAATTTTTTTCTTTGCTAATTTGAAAAAATCGTGGAACAAAAGTCGTTCAATTATCAATTCTAATCATACTTTATACGGATTGTACGTGAGTTATATGACACCATGTATAATACTGATGTAACGTCGTAATGTATTATGTAAAAATATTTAAAAGCAATAAATTATTGCACACAAAAAAAATTAAATTTACCCTAAAAACTGTCGCGAAATGTAAGCGAAAACCAATTTCCCAACCCATCCCATCGACTGAATAATATAATGGTATTAGTGGTCTCATTCTATTGTATTCTCTATATCCACCCCGTTCAAATTAATCAATCAAATGAAGTCTCCATAGTATTGCCCTATTCCCCATCGCATCTTATCGATCATTTACTTTGTGGCTTTGGATGGGATGGGATAGAGCGATTAGAGACTTTTCTAATCCTATTCAATGGCAGTTAAATCCTTATTATATGTTGTACGTATAGATAAATATGTTAATTTAATAAAAAACGATCGTTTGTTTTTTTTTTGTTATTTAAAAAGTCAAAATTTTATCAGATTATAAATATATATATTCAAAGTATTTTTACATAATATGTTAAGGCGTTATATATTTATATAATAAGAGATGTTTGTTCAAGCAATTTAGTATAAGCTTGAATCGATAGAAGAATACTCATTTTTTATTATTTATACTTTTTTTATTTGGAATTTACAGTTATGTAAAATATAAGTAGGTAAATAGGATATTTGAAAAAAAATATCTACCCGAGGAGAAATCAAAATCTGATTTTTAATTTTACCAAATGACGGTATATTGACATTTCAAATATAATGTTCTCTCTAGTACTTTTGATACTTTTAATGAAACTGGTGTATGTACTTCAAAAATTCTTTGACAAAAGTAAGATTTCTTCGAAATAAAACTATACAGGGTGAAATTTAAAATAGCGCTGCACCCTTCACGTTGAATGTCTTTCCCGAGAACTTGACAACTTATGTTCAACGAATTTATAAAATCAACATTTTGTTTTGCACACAAAAATAGAAAATTCTTAAAAATGTAATCCACTCGAGGAATACGTAAGAAGTGTAACGATGAGAATGCTTATTGGAAACATCAAAATTTGAAAATAGTCCCTTGCACGCTGCAATCCAACGGCCGCTGGGCGCGCTCGACCGGCCACGTTACCCCCCTCTCTCACAGAAGACTACCTTGAAATGTACTGCTTTTCCCACTTTACTATATTTCCTTAATGTACGTACCGTGTTTCGGTAATGAGTGAGATGTGCCAGAGTCCTTCCTCCAAATCCATTCCTATATCTCCGAAGGTAGGCAGCGCAGCCGGGGGCGTGCCAACGTTTGTTAATCTGGACTAATGTTGGCATGTATCGCGGATGTCTATTGGCGACGGTGTCCACTTACCATCAAGTGGACTGTATGCTCGTCTGCCGCCTTCGTACATAAAAGAAAAACATAATGACAATTGTTATGCAAACTGATTTACTCGCGATTTAGTTTTTATTTATTATTTAAAGGAACACATAACCGACGTGTAAAATAATAACCCACAGAAGTGTGTAACAGCCAGAGCATTAACCAATCATTGGATTGAATAGGCTTGATGACGGATTTTGAAATCCGCTTCTATAATGTAGATTCACGTCTACTGTTTCCGAAAATAACATTATTTCAGCAATAAAATAAGTTTTAACGCAAATTATGCATTTTGTTTCTATCTACTTTGAATTATGCGCGAAAACACTCGCAGGTGTCATGGCGTCGCTTGTGACGTCACACCTAGGTAAACGTAGGTAGGTAAATCAATCGAAGTTCAAGCGACACGGTGATGTTCACTGAGGCGTGACGTCATTCGCTCTGATTGGCGTTTCAGTTAACATGGCCGAATGCAGTATTTTATACTTTTATTTTATTGAAAATATTATCAATCTCAATGTTTACATTAAAACTTGTTAATTTATTAGAATTCTTTCAACATATTTTTTTCTCTAAAATCATTTATTCTTTAATTCTTTAATACTGTCATCATGCCTATTACACAAAAAAGTAAGTTCAATTGAACACCATTAGATACCGCGTTTGGTCCGAGAGGTAATAGAAATGAAAAAATGCCGAAATTTCAATCAAGACGATGCATTTAAGTTGGCACTTACACGGTCCCACTGCACTGTGCAAACCCGGTAAGTAGATACGTTTTCAAACTCGCGCGTGTGTGGCGATATCGTTAGTATAGTGTGCAAGGAACTTAATCAATAAAAACAAGTTCAATGTGGAGAGGTGAATCGAAAACGAACGCGACGGGGGTTAGACAGATTTGTCTTGTCAAACAAGAACACGTTCGGGTGAACGCAGTTTCGCCGCGACCACGACTGTACATGGACCGTGGTCGCAGCGTGACCACGGTACCCAAATATCGACAATTCTAAACAAGGAATTGGAATAGGAAGTTGTAGACATATAATACAAAAGAAGCGGAACGGAATATATAATAAAAAAAAACTTTTTTTTTTTCGTGGAAAACATCAAGGTCAGAAAGGTTTTAGAACAAAAGTTGTTAGTTTTAATGTTAGAAATTCAATGTTAACGCTGTGCAGCTATTTATTGTTTCACCCTGTATAAGCTCGTATAATGTGCAAAATTACAACTACCTCCACTATAATAACACTTATAGACCCAATTATTTATCTTTTTTTTTTTAAATAACTCATTTTAAATCATTCCAAGGCTTTAAAAATTCCAAGTGTTTCAAAAAGTCTGACGACGCCAAAGTTTTTTTTTAATAAAAAGACTGTGTAAAGAGCATAATTACTGTCTCTGATTTATTCTCATTTTTTTTTAAATTGTAAATAATAATTATTGTAATGAATAGTTGTTTCAGATAATAGACAATACATTTGATGTTATGTGTAAATTATTAATGTGAAAAGGTCTTACCCCAAAAAAAGAAAAATCAGTATATCGTCTTCAAAATGTGTCACATGTCTTATTTATAACTCTATAACGGTCATTACGGGCCATCCATAAATTACGTCACACGAATTTCATGATATTTGGAGGCCCCCCCCCCCGTCCTTGTCACAGGTGGTCACATTTGTGTGACCCCCCCCCTCCCTCCCCGTTGTTACGTCACACATTTTGCAATTTTAAATTTAGAAATTGTTAAATTAAAACAACCTTATAATAATATTGATAGAGATGGTAATATTTTAAAGTTTTTTGTTAGGGTTGAAGTTTAGTTTTAATACTTTAGATTTATACATGTGACGTCACGACGCTTATGACTCGTGTCCCCTCCCCCCATGTCACACGATGTCACACTTTGTTGAGCCCCTCCCTCCCCCTTTAACGTGTGACGTAATTTATGGATGACCCCTATTCGTAAAACTGTCTGGAGTTCTAACTGCAGATATAGAAAGATAGATAACGCTGTTGGTTGCATGCCTGAAGTTGGCTTTAAACTCTTACTTGTCGCGTCTCTCGTTTCGTCTGTTCCGACCCGTGTCGCAACAAAATTCAGAAATGCCTAATTGCGCTATAATCAATTGTAAAAAATCGTGACACAATGACACAATTTTACGAATTCGCGTTGTCCATGTCTATGGTCCTAACTCTATGTCTATGGTCCAATAGATCGAAAATGTCAAATTGGACACGACACAAATGTGAATATCGAGTTATCGCTTAAATTTTTTGGGAAAAGTCTTTCTACAATACATCTCTTATAATCTTATAGTTATAATATAATAAGTTAGAATAATATTATTATGTGTTTTCCTAATGAACGCACTGTGTTTTCCGTGTTTCCGGAATTCATTGTATAAAAACTTCTCAAAACATACAATTTCTTGATTTAAATGAAGGCATAATATACTTTATTGACATGATTATAAGATTTTCAGAAAGAAGGCTGTCAGATATATATCCTACAAAAATAGTGGCAAACATTTTAATATGTCAATCAGTAGACTGAATCTATTGTATCTAACTAAACGTTTACATGTATTTACATGATTTGTTTTATTCGAATAAAAATAATTAATTGGTTGCAATTAAACAACTTTTAACGGTTTAAATCGCGTATATTTGACATGATTTATATCCCGACGTTTCGAACACTTTGCAGTGGACGTGGTCACGGGGTCACAGTCACCCCGTGACCACGTCCACTGCAAAGTGTTCGAAACGTCGGGATATAAATCATGTCAAATATACGCGATTTAAACCGTTAAAAGTTGTTTAATTGCAATGTATAGTAATCGCGAAAACCTAAGAAAATATTATAATTAATTGGTGCTTAATTTACTCGTATGTGCATAACCCTATTCACACTCGTCCGCTTAAGGCTCGCGCACATTACGGCGGGCCGCAGCGCAGCGCTAAACATTGCAAAAGCCTCTTGAATCTTTTTCATATATTTTGTATATAAACCATCGCACAGTTGAGGCGGGCCGCATCGCAGCGCAGCGCAGCCCACTGCCGGATCGCCCGACAGCCTTATTAATGCGCTGCGACTCGGCCCGCCTCGATATGCGACAGACTGGCGCAAATTATTGGGTTGAGCTGCGATCCGACGCGTCTATAATGTGCGCTTTTAAAACACACCTCTGCCCACGTTAGCGACAACACGTCAGTATCAACTGCGTCACGTGTTATCCACCACACGAGTCAATTAATCACCAATTAATTACACGGGTCTGCAAGTAAAAAACTGCATAGGATTTTTATACATTTTCTTATAGATTTCAACTTGGTAAAAACGAAAAAATTACATCTCGTCAATTTTTTTTGTTACACAAGTTTTCGTTAACGTAAAATTCCTATTTAACTTACAATTTAGTTTTCTTTTTTTTTTTATTTAAAAAAAATGGACTTAAAACTAAGACTTCTCACATTCAGTCTATCAATTATACCTAGACTTGGAAATAAATAAAAAAAAAAAAATGATAATGGTTGAAGGGTGTTCAAGGCGCATTAAGTTAATTTAGTACCACCGTTCCACGGTAGATGTCGCTGTACCTTGCGGGGACATGCTATCGTTAGTTAACGTGGGAATGTATGAGGAAGTTGGGCAATTTTTACTTTTGATTACAAATTGAAGCAGTCATAGTTGTTTGATTTACAGCCAAATAAACTATAGAGGGCGCTCTAGTTGAAGTTCGGGCAAGAACATGTGGTCCTTCGAGCCGGATCAAATGCTTGGAAGGCAACTATGCTGACCATTACTTAGTGGTAAGGGGAAGTAGGTAAAGTAGTTTTAGCGTTGAAGGTCGCATGATCGTGTCGAAACAGATTAAAAGTTGATAGTGAGTAATATTATTGATGAGGTTGAGCATGTGTCGACATGTTATCTGGGGTACTAGGAATAGACATAAACAACCTGCTGTTGGATTGGATCATGTTTCAACCAGCTAAATGAGTTCAGTGTCTCGCTGGTCATCTAATGCCACACTCAGTTTATATCCAGCTACTGTGCTTGTGTTTTTATTCGTGGAATATGGCTCGCAGAGGTTGTGTAATTTCTCCCGACAGCTTCTGTTATGTTTTGAAGGTGTGCATAAGGTGTGCAGAATATGCGAGGAAGATCTTCGTTTGTGGTTTAAGGGTAAGAAAAACTCATTTCGTTTTGGCATTCCTATGATATGGCGCGAACAGATAAATCACACAACCGACTGCTACTTCTGTTCGGTAGATGTGAAAGGATTTAATGCAAAAAATAAAAAGAAAATATCTTACCCTAACCTCGACCCAGCTATTCGTCCAGTGTCCCATGGTTCTGAAATACCAGTTCCACAGCCACCTTCTAATTTAGATGACATCCTGAGTGAGTCGGACAACTCGGACACAACTTCCCAGGACGAATCTAGCTCAGATTTTCCTATTGCCGAGGGATCTCAACTTTTTTCTCAATGAAGATCAAGGATGCAAGATGAGCTTAAAATTTCATTTTTATACTCCCATATTGACTATTCTCCTGAAAACTTGGGAACCTACAGTTTAAAACAGGGTGAAAGATTTCACCAGAATGTATGTGATATCGAGAGACGTTACCAAGGAAAATGGGATGACAATATGGTAGCTGACTATTGTTGGATGCTCGAGTTGGATGCTCGGAAACGAGTTCAGAGAAGCATCAAAGAGAAGAATAAAAGGTTTCACAAAAAAAAAGAGTGGACCTAAAATTGTGTATAAATATCAGAAACAATTTTTTGATTAGTTGTAAGAAAATATAATACATTTAGTTCATTGTAATAAATAAGTGTTTTTTTTTTTTTATGAAAAAAATGTTTTTATTTTGCAAAAAACCTGTACGCGATGGGATGTAATGGAAGTCATTTTTAGAATCTGCGACCTTTAAAACATATAATTCAGCAAAAATATCCCATGCAGCTGGAGAAAATTCTTTTTTTGCAGACCTGTGTTTAAATAAAACATCACGAAATACGTGTTAATTTTTAGTTAGATATAATCTACCGATTGACATTCTTTTTATAGGACTTTGTATTTGCGATTGGCACTACCTGACCGCTTAATGGAGCTGCCAGTTTTGCATGTGTGCCAATACTGGTGGTCCACTCTGATTATACGCTTCTGAAGGTTCGTGGCCGATCAAAGTTCGGACGGACGAAGTGCTATTTAACTTTTCGTTCGTTCGGGATTTCTATATATCGATTATTGTTATCGTGAAATTTAACGTTTCATCCCCAATCTCTTGTCGAAGTCTATTTAATTAGCGATGGGTAACCACGGATACAATGAATCAAAAGATCCGAAACTCTTAACGACTAACTGCTATCGACTCCGAGGAGTTATTTATTCCTTTCATTTTTGGATTGCTGAGTTACATGAACGAGCATGATGCAAAGGGAATGAGTCGCTCTCAGGCTCATACGTAGGTGAATCAAAGGAGTCAAGGATCGTTAGAGGTAGCCGGATTAAGTGAGCCGAAACACTCCGAGGAGTCGTGAATACCCACGACTAATTTCGATCGTTGTCTCGTGCGATCAGAGTGGATTCAAATGTCAAATCGAACTTCGTTCGGGCCGATATATCGTAAAGAACGTTTTCGTGGTAGGAATCCAGCGAGCCGTAACTTCGTTTTTCGGCGTAGACCGTCTATAACGTCAAGTATATATCCCTAAATCGTTTCTAGGAGCTATTTAAAAACCGCAGCCGGTGTTAGCCAAATAGGTTCAAGACTGTAATTTCTTTTTATAATACGTTCTTTTTTGCATTATATGAGTTACTAGAACTATGAAAACCCTTATTACTTCCTTTCGCCCGTCGATATGGGAATAGACTACCCACCTCCACCCATGGTCCTACCAACCTTTTGGTTATACGGACCAAATCGTCGGGAGGTACGCGCCGTTCGCCTGCTAGGGCTATGTTGCGGCGCGTATCTGCTCTGCCTCCCTACAAGTATTTGCCCTCTTTTGCCTGTGTCCCATAAGCACTCTCCCCTTTCTGGGGCTGTTCTACTCCACTAGACGATGTACTTCAGTGCCGAACAGCTCTTTCGAGCTCCTTTTCCTGTGCCATCGGTGTGCAAACTCTCTGAGCCCGCGGAAGTTAGATGGGAATAGACTAAATGACACATCATACGTTCTTATCAAAGAAACTTGGTTGGCTCCCAACCCCCCTAGTAGTTGCCAGCCTAACCTATGTCCACGATATCAATGTTGCCGTCGCCGTCGTCGTCTTCGGCACGTCCTAGACGTCCCCGAAGACCCAATTACCGCTGCCAATCCGGTTTTTACACTGTACTCACCGGCTACACATATACACCGTCCTCGCCCGGCGGAGACGAGAGAGAGACGTGAACAAACACCGGCCTCGAGCCAACACTTTCACCAGGTATCGGTGCGTGCCTAGACGCTTCTCACCAACTCGTGAACCCTGCGGTACCCTCCTAAAGCAATGCGATGTTCCTTCCGCCGGTCTACCGGCGGGGCAGCTCTTAGGCTCGTTGCTGCACACAATGTTTTTACTCCTGGCTGACCGCCTTCTGCGCTCGACCTAAATCATTCATGCCCGGTGACTCTTGAAAAGTCATTAGGACCACAAGAATTTAGACATTCCGAAAAAAAAAACCCGACCTACGGAACATAATAGGCCTCTATTGGACTCTGATATGTGGTATGTGTTCGCAAATCCGATGCCTTTCCCTAAATCTTTTTCCAAAATCACTCCTGACCGCATCAACTCTGTGCCGACGTTTGCCATTATGGACTGAAGTTGGACTGTATCGCGGATGTCTATGGACGGCTAATCATAAATAAAGGAATAGTATTTAAACTAGAAGGAATTTGTACTAAATTATGATCAACAAAACAAACTAATTTTGAATAACTGTAGACAATTTTAAATTACTAAGGGAGTCATCGCCAAGATCAATAGGCCTCCTATATCTTTATTGTCACGAGTTAACATGAACCTAATACAGCATTAAATTTTTGCTCGTTCTGTATTTTCTGGTGTTTGTTTAATTATTTTTCAAAAAAGAACACAATCTGCTTACAATTTATATCTACTCGTATATAGATATACCTTCAAACACTTCCCGTAAGTATTCAAAATCCTTCACGTTTCACGCCGTGAAACTGTGGTACAAGCTTCCTTAGAAAAATCCCCATCTGTGGCTTTGTTCAAATCTAATCTGTATAAAGCTTTATGCTCCGATCCCGGTACAGGTGCATTACGAAAACATTGACCATCGGCTAATCAGGAAACACCCGAACGCCTCATCCGCTAAATAGACTGTAATTAAATAGACTTGGGTGTTTCCGGATTAGCCGATGGCCAAAGTTTTCGTAATGTATCTGTACTCTTAAGTTAACCATCTATATGTATGATGTATGTATGCGTGTATTTATTTGTATATTTATGTGCAAATATATACGTTTTATCTATATGTTGTAGCTTATTTTTTAAGGACATAACCACTCTCGGTTATTCTAAGGTTGACTGGAAGAGATTCCTTCTAGGAATAAGTTCGCCTTTGTATTTATTGTAATGTCTTATTGTAACAACTCATTATAAGTACAATATAGAGCAGTAACGGCAACATGTCGTTCAATTAATGGGAATACTAAATTTCCATATTTTTTTCTCATATATCTAAGCTTTAAAATTTTCATAATGTGATAATGTCATAGTCACGAATTGTGAAAACTAATTACGTATCTGAATAGCATTAGACATTGTTGTACAATTGAAATTGTGTCGAATTCGAAGTTGGTTGAAGTTAATTAATTCATAGCTTTAATGAGGGCATTCAATTTCCAACTTCACAGTACATTGAAGTTGACTAAACTCGCGAGAAGTCGACGTTTTGTTTGATTTTTTTATTTATACAAATTGTTTATTTCTAGTTTTGTGGCTTGATAGTTTATAAAACTGCAAATTGTTTTAGTGTGTAATGTTTGTGATAAACAAAAAGCATTGGACTGCGTTTTTCGCTAGCTTCCAAAGAGTCCTCTTCTGTGCTCAGTATACCCACTATCTGGCTTTACTGATGCGCCTCCTGACTTCGGCCGGAGTGTACATTGGCGAGTTGTTAATGACGAAGAAACCTTCTAAGACTTTTGTATTATTATCCGCTCACGGGCGTTTAACTGGCAAGTCTTGAAAGGTTTCATTGGCGCTCCAGTGATCGGGCACTTGCTTTTACGCCCCCGTTCATCGGGCTCCACCAGTAGATCCGATAATAAAGTACTGAGATCCGATAAAGATAGTAAGCAATGTACTGAGAAAACACTAAAATTCGATAAGTGGCCATAAGATTTTATTTTGTACATTTCGTAGAGATCTCACTGGGAGAATTACGTTTCGCCACGTTATTCTGGGGAATTTAGAGATTTTCATAATTGAAACAAGAAAGAAATTCTAAAAAAAATCTCAATACTTCTCAGACTTTTTTTTATTTTTATTTTATTTTTTTATTGACGAAGGCGGCAGACGAGCTTACAGTCCACCTGATGGTAAGTGGATACTGTAGCCCATAGACATCCGTGATACATGCCAACATTAGTCCAAAATGACAAACGTTGGCACGCCCCCGATTGCGCTGCCTACCTTCGGAGATATAGGAATGGATATGGAGAAAGGGTTGGGAAAATGGGGAGGGATAGGATGGGAATGGGCCCTGGCACACCTCACTCACAACCGAAACACGTACGTACATTGGGGAAATAAGATAAAGTGGGAAATGCAGTACATTTCAAGGTAGTCTTCTGTGAGAGAGTGGTAACGTGGCCAGTTGAGTGCGCCCAGCGGCTGTTGGATTGCAGCGTGCACTCTCCTGGTCGCGTAAAGAATGAAATCGTGTAATAAATATTTTTGATATCCCATTTCGCGTAACTTCGAATTCGGCATAAAAATCACATATGAAAAGAGATTGAAACAACTTCAATGAAGTTAAATACACCTATGTTTAACTTCATTGAAGTTGTTTTGAAGACATGAAAATCTTTTGCTATGATTATATGGATCAAGAGATAGACGCTTCTTTTTCTCTTTTACTGGGTGCTCAATGAAAGTAGAAGATGATAATGTTGTATAAGGGATGAAAGTTGGAGAACTTTGAAGGTTTGTAAATCGCAACTGAAAATTTTGAAGGAAAGCACTAAATACTATGCGCGCAAAGCGGCGGAGACCCAAGTGGAAGATGAATGACCGGCGGAAAGCCTAAAAGAATTCGATGATTTTCCACTTTTCAGACAGAATCCTCGAGAATACTTTCCGCCATTTTTTGCAGATACAAAAAATTTGCAATTTTCTTTTCGTCCGCCCTCTTCTCTCTATAAAAAAACAAGATACAAAATGGCGGACATGGATCTTAGAATGTAAGTTTCATCGCTTACACACATTTTCATCTTTCACCTTTCTTTCCGCCATATAGGCGATTTAATCTGCGATATAGGCAATACAACATTATTCCAGAAAAGTTGCCCACGTACTTGGGAAAAAGGAAAAGAAATTTCCCCGCATCTCTCGTCCAATACGCAATTAGTAAAAATTCTCTCACTAAGAATCTGGTACGTATTTTATAAACCAAAGCTACTCTCTTTTTTATTACATAATTCTGTACTTTTATTATAGTTTTTAATTTAAAATTAGTTTTGGCTAAAATTAGTGTGTATTTTTTTATTAATTTCTTTTAAAGGAGTTTTTTTTTTTTTTTTTTCTATGGCTCCCCAGACGATCGATTATAATGTGCAATTTTACGGATTGCAAGTTCAGCGCAGAAACATTGTTAATCGATTAAATATTGTTCAATGTCATTATTGTACAATTAAGTTCTAGGGGTCGCCTTACGCACTGTTAAAATAATTATTTATTTTGGAAAATAATTAAAAATAATTGTGACAAATATATACTCCTTTAAAAGTGAAGAATTCGGTTTGAGAATTTTCTGTCTCACTTTTAGTCTGTTTTAACTGTTGAATATTATTTGTAATTTTGTTAGCGGTACCTAAATGTGTATAGGGAATTGATGTTTAGAAAAGGGTCTTTGCATAGATTTTTTTGTAGTCAAAACAATAAAACACATTTGCGGGAAAAATCTAGTTGAGGCCCAAATTTAGTTTGTGTATTTCATTTTAAACTACAATCAAGGGCACGATAGTATTTTTTAAAAAGAAATTCTTTAAAAATTACATAAAAAGGGCAAAAAAACATATCCATAAACGAGAATTTTAACACAAAAGTTGACTTTTCGAAGAAACAGTGTTTCATATAAATCCTGTATGGATTCTATATATCTTTTATTGTTAATAAATTCGATTTAGTTTTTTATTGTTTTGTTAATCATAGAGTAATTGTCAAAATAACAAATACCTATTTTTTAAAATGCCAAACCCTTTTATAATAGAACTATGTTTTTATACAAATTTCTATATATCTTTTTATGGCATACTTCCAATAGATACGAGTCGAGTTAAGTTGAAAAAAACTCTTGAGTACGTACACAAAAACCGAATGGTCCCCAAGGATGTACTGATCTAGGTTCGGTAAATAAAATGACGACCAAGTCTTATTTTGTATTCCTCAACAAATCTTTACACAGAAAACGAAACGATAGCGCGATGTATATACTCACTACAGCGACATCTAGTAGACACGACACGTAACTGATGCCAATCAATAAGTGGTGTAAAAAGAAAAACAAAAGTTAAAATTAACACTATGCACTGAGCGTAACTCTCCATTGCTTGTGGAATTGTCTATTCGGTATAGTCCAGATAGTCTTTGTTGAATTTCTTAGAAAAAATTTACAATCGTACCTTGATTGTACCAAAATTATATATATATACATATATATAATTTTAATCTGTTGTTTTTTATTAGTATTACTTATTATTATTAAGAATAAATATTGAATCATATCCTATTATTGTAACTACAATACGTTACTGAATATACATTTGAATTCGGTGAATATTTCATTTTATTTGTGTATATTTATTTCATTTTAATCATGTATTGTAGGTATATTTATTTCATTTTAATCATGTATTGTATATTTATTTCATTTTAATCATGTATTGTATATTTATTTCATTTTAATCATGTATTGTATATTTATTTCATTTTCATCATGTATTGTATATTTATTTCATTTTAATCATGTATTATATATTTATTTCATTTTAATCATGTATTGTATATTTATTTTTAAATTGATGAAATTAAGTAAACACTACGCAAAGAAGACCTTATTATCGGTACGAAATTATTGATTTCAGTTAAGATTTTAATACTTAAAATTTCGTTGTATTCTGTTTAAAGAGATACATGATTTAACATTTGATTTTTATTATAATTGAAATGTATATTCAATAAAAGGTAAAGTAAATATAGAAATATATGTATAGATAAAGTACCAAAGCATATAATGTTAGTTACAATTAAATAAATTATTTTAAAATGTATTTGTCGTTTCTCTTCTTCTTCAAGTCTATCTCTAGAGAATGACTAACGAAATATCAAAACGGTAGAGTTGAACAAATTAAAGTTGAGACTGGAAAAACGCGGCAAATTTAGGAGGGGAAAGCGTGCACGCTGCAATCCAACAGCCGCTGGGCGCGCTCGACTGGCCACGTTACCCCTCTCTCACAGAAGACTACCTTGAAATGTACTGCATTTCCCACTTTATCTTATTTCCCTAACCTACGTACGTGTTTCGATAGTGAGTGAGATGTGCCAGAGCCCATTCCCATCCTATCCCTCCCCATTTTTCCAACCCTTTCTCCAAATCCATTCCTATATATCCAAAGGTAGGCAGCACATCCGGGGGCGTGACAACGTTTGTCATTTTGGGCTAATGATGGCATGTATCGCGGATGTCTATGGGCGACAGTATCCACTTACCATCAGGTCGACTGTATGCTCGTCAGCCGCCCTCGTACCTAAAAAAAAATTGGTACATTCTTCCAAAAAAAATCATTTATAAAAGCTGATAATAATGTTATTTTAATTAATAGTGTT
The DNA here is from genome assembly GCA_914767545.1 of Sesia apiformis. Classification (NCBI taxonomy): domain Eukaryota; kingdom Metazoa; phylum Arthropoda; class Insecta; order Lepidoptera; family Sesiidae; genus Sesia; species Sesia apiformis. Next base: position 1,845,231 of record OU611977.1, on the reverse strand, counting down.
ATAAAACATGTTCATAATCATAATAGACCAAAAATATTTTTCACTTATTCTTGTAATGAATCAGATGGTCGCACTCTCTTAACTTCCCGGCCGCTTGCTCTGGCGTTAAGTCTCTTTGTGGTTGAGCTAGCATCTCATAGCCAACCATGAACTTCTTGACAGTGGCTGAACGTAGCAACGGTGGGAGGTAGATAGCATGGAGTAGCCAGTGAGGGGAGTCTCCGGGTGAGGTTGAAGGTCCGCTAGGGGCACCTATAAAGATTAATCTTAAATTATTTATGAACATAACTTTGAGGAAAATCAATAGGTAAATTTACTTTTTAGGTAAATAATATATGTCAATCAGTACCTACACTAAAAATGACATATGTATTTAAATAAAAATTAACATGTATTTTGTTTTTTTATTACAATAAAAATAAATAATTTGTGATTGATTTACTCCTATGTGCATAACACTATCCACACGAACGCGCGCATTTCTGTTGGTAAGTATAACACTTGTTATGCACATATCAGTGAATTAATTATTGTTATTTAAAAAATAGCATACATGAAATATGAGTGCATGCTGCATTCCCACAGCCCCTGGGCGCACTCGACTGGCCACGTTACTCCTCTCTCACAAAAGACTACCTTGAAATGTACTGCATTTCCTACTTATCATATTTGCCCAATGTACGTACGTGTTTCGGTAGTTAGTGAGATATGTCAGAGCCCATTCCCATCCCATCCACTCTCACCCCATTTTGTCAATTCATTCCTTAATCTGCAAAGGTAAGCAGCGCATCCGGGGGCGCGCCAACGTTTGTCATTCTGGACTGACGTTGGCTTGTATCGCGGATGTGTATGGACGTCCACTTACCATCAGGTGGACTTTATGCTCGTCTGCCGCCTATTTTCTATAAAAAAAAATGTCAATTAACTCAGATTCACGAGCATAATCCTATGGTTACAGGCTTCGGGAAAGGTTTGGTTACACCCTGTATACAACATGAAGCTATAAATAGGTCCCTCAGTATCGACAATTTTTTTTTTTTTTATGGACGATGGTGGCAGACGAGCATACAGTCCACCTGATGGTAAGTGGATACTGTAGCCCATAGACATCCGTGATACATGCCAACATTAGTCCAAAATGACAACGTTGGCACGCCCCCGGATGCGCTGCCTACCTTTGGATATTGGAATGGATTTGGAGAAAGGGAGATTTGGAATGGAATCGATTGTACCAGTTTTTACAATAGCGTTTATTTTACATAACTCATTGTTCATTTCTAGTATATCTTTAATTCAACACGCGTCGGCCCAGTCATAATACTGAGTAATGAGCGCTACGAAGGTTTTAGATAGAACAACGAAACTTTACATGTTTGTAATTTTTGATTTATTACCTAAAATAATTTTTTTTTCACTGGAACGGTTTTGTATATTAAACATTAGTTGACCTGTTTCAACCTTTGCGTTATTCCTCTGACACGTATATACACATATATATATATAAATATACGAGTATATATATAGATTGACTGTACTCACCGTGCCACCCCATGCTGTAGGGGAAGCTGCATCTAAACAGATTATCGTACATAGTATTCAATGCCTTCATAATCTCAGCTAAGCTCACTTTCTGATTAATTCTCAGCTCGGTCATCCTCTGCGGCTTGCCGTTGATTGGTAACAGCATCGTTTCGTATGGCCATTCAGCCCAATATGGTACAAGGACTACCCATTCTGAATTTTGGAGGACTATCCTTTCCTGTAATTAAAACAGCAATGTCTGATAGTTTTGACCATCTAATAAATTGATCATGTTTAATATCTAATTATGTCGATTTTCTAATAAATTTATCTATTTACATAAGATTCTAAAAATAATAAATATTTTAATATTTCTATCAATACACTCAAACTATTAAATATAACTAAAAATTTAATAGTTGAACATGTATTTCATGACTTTTTATTTATTCATTTACTCATTTTTATTGTACATTATTGTACAGAGGCGGACTTCATGCCTAAAGGTATTCTCAACCAGTCGACCGTTGGTTAAACGTGAAAATTTTAACCGGGGTGCAGCAGAAATTAAACAGTAAAGCTTAATTCTCACCTGTATATAAATAATAATACTTTCTTCCATTTTTACACTAAAAATGAATTAATTGAGTCATATGCGCATAACACTTTATGTAGCTGATACCTTTTTTTTTCGGAATGGCTAATTTCTTGTGGCCCTAATGGTCTTTCAAGAGTCACCGGACATGTATGATTTAGGGCGAGCGCAGAAGGCGCTCAGCCAGGAGCAAAGAGTGTGTGCAGCAACGAGCCTAAGGGCTCCTCCGCCGGTAGACGGAACTCGACTTAGGGCATTGCTTTGGAAGAGTACCGCAGGATTGCGAGTCAGTGCGAAGCGCCCAGGAACGTGCCGACACCTGGTAAAATTGTTGGCTGAAGGCCGGTGTGTGTTTACGGTGCAGCGAGAGTGGCGTCCTCCTCTCCGCCGGCGGGGACGGTGTATATGTGTAGTCTGAGAGTGTAGTGTAAGAACAGCATTGGCAGCAGTAATTGGGTAGTCGAGGTCGTCTAGGACGTGCCGAGGACGACGACGGCAACGATTCATTCCTATCGGGGACATAGGTTTCCTCGATATGGAGGTGTCGCGCACTGTTCGGTCCAAAAATTATTTTATACCGCGAACCCGTAGGCTGTGGAACGAACTGCCTCAAGAGGTCTTCCCATTAAGCTACGATATGGGATTCTTCAAGAGAGCTGTGAATAGGAATTTGCAAGGACGGCGGCGCGCCCGCATACCCCCTGGTGTTGCAGGTGTCCATGGGCGGCGGTAACACTTACCATCACGTGGGACCGCTTGCTCGTCCGCCCACTAGTCTATAAAAAAAAGGTTAGTTACATAGTTGATATTGATACCTACTTACGTGTACTCACTAACAGTAGGGTCAAAGGTCAAAGACCTGAGCCAGTGTGGATAGGGTTATGCACACACGAGTGAATTAATCACCAATTATTTATTTCTAACGTCATGAAAGTCATGTCATGTAATGTTAATATTTTTTACAGTAATGTTAATAACAGTTGCGTGACTGACATGTTAAAATTATTTCTCAATATTTTGTAGGACCTTGTACTTTTAAGCCGACAGATGACCAAGACACATCTCTTGTTTCTTCACGTTAATATAATTACCTTCTTTACCAATTCCTGTTCTAAGTAATCTAATAAAAGAGGTTTCCCATACTTCGTGTAATATTCTTTTTGGCATCTGTAAAAATACAGACATATTTATAGATCAAGTAAATTGAATAGCTCAAAGAATCGTATAGTCATTTTAATATTTTTTTTCCTTTTTTATGTACGAAGACGGCAGACGAGCACACAGTCTACCTGATGGTAAGTGGATACTGTAGCCCTTGGACATCCGTGATACATGCCAACATTAGTCCAAAATGACAAACGTTGGCACGCCCCCGAATGCGTTGCCTACCTTTGGATATAGAAATGGATTTGGAGAAAGGGTTGGGGAAATGGGGAGGGATAGGATGGGAATGGGCTCTGGCACATCTCACTCACCAACTGGCAGAAGGATGTTCCACACTGCACTTCCAAGCTTACCTTAACCAGCTTATCGATCACTGCTGGACACATTCGTGCGTATTATCTCGTGCCTTAAAGCCTTATGTATGGCCTTAAATCACACCCTCTTAAGCTTACCTACCGATCTTTAATCCTAGGTTCATTCGGCAGGAAACTGGAAGCCCATATTTGGCAGTGAGGATGGGGGTTGGAACAGCCCATGATAGCGCCTTTGTTCTCGAAGATCTGTACCCAGGTGTAGCGGCGACCGAGTTCTGTGAGCTGATTCACCCATCTATTAACACAAGAAATAAGATAGATTTGGATTTTATTTTATCCTAATTTATTTCAGAAACACACAGTCACATTTTTAATGTAACCAAAAGCATAAACCGGTAATACGACCTCCATGTTCCCAATACATAACATTTTTTTAATCATATGTTTATAAAGATCGAAAAGAAATTTGCTCAGAGGACGCTGGCAACATACTATGCGTTTATAAAAGTGATACGTTTAAAAATAAAAAATAAAAACCATTAGACCAAAGACTAAGTACTAAATTTAGAAAAATAACGTTAATGATAATTAAAAAAAGAAGTTTAGAAATAAATAATCGCCAGTAATTTGGTAGGGGGAGAGGGCATGCTGCATTTCCACAGCCGCTGGGCGCGCTCGACTGGCCACGTTACCCCTCTCTCACAGAAGATTACCTTGAAATGTACTGCATTTCCTACTTTATCGTATTTCCCCAATGTACGTACGTGTTTCGGTAGTGAGTGAGATATGCCAGAGCCCATTCCCATCCCATCCTCTCCCACCCCATTTTCCCAATCCATTCCTTAATCTGTAAAGGTTTGTCATTCTGGACTGATGTTGGCATGTATCGCGGATGTCTATGGACGACAGTATCCACTTACTATAAAAAATAAATCTGTAATTTTTTTTTATTGTAATGCCTTTTTTCTATAAAAAAAACAGTCGCCAGTGACCCGCCTATAATAACCTACATATGTACGAGTATAATGAATATTTTTTTTAATTATTTTTAATATATTTTTTTTACTGTGTATGATACATGTGATACAGAGTCAAAAACAATATTTTATGGATTTTTATGGACACGCAATAACCGCTGGACCGCTTTTAATGAAACTTGGTATTATAGCTCAAGTGTCGGATTAACATTTAGAGTACTTTTAATTCAGATAAATTATGAAGTTCCCACGGGAATCACAAGTTCACGCAAACTATAAGTTGCCACCGCTAGTCTGAAAATAAATGGATTATCATTGATATTTGCACCGGCAATAGACACTCACTCCTCAATAACTGCAAGTATTTCCTCAACAGACATGAGTGGTATGGTCATTGTGGAGTCTGGATGAAAGCACATCACCCTGAAAAATAGAAAAATAATGAGATCCAAGTTTTAAGTAGGTACTACAGTTTAAAAAGTCGGACTTTTTTACAGTCCAACTAGTAACCTGTCGTCCATATATATTTGCAAGACATGTCAACATCAGTCCAGTATGACAATGATTGACATGCTCCCAGATGCACTGCCTACCTTTGGAGGTTCAGGAATGGATTTGGAATTTTGGTAAAAGGTAATTTAGAAATATTTCTATTTCTTAAGAAACGAAATACAAGCCAAAGTTTATTTGCATTAATTTAGCTTTCTAAAAGTAAGGAAATTTTAAAAATCGGTTCCGTAGTTTTTATTTTATCTCTTACATAAAAACAAATAAAAACTCCACTTACAGTTTTATTAAAATATTGATAGTGTTATCCCTGGAGAAATGTAATAGCTATAATGTGTTCTTATATTTAATCTTGATAATTTATGAAACAGGCGTTTGATATATTTTTTTATATTATAAAGTATTATAGGAAGCTGGTAGCTGTACCCGACCTCGCGTTATTGTGGCTGCTCAACAAATAGCACTTACCCTGTTTTTACCTGTTTTAGAGTAAAAAGCATGTTTTTACCCCGTGATAGGTATATAAAAACACGCGCGTATTCGAATGCAACGTTGTGTCAAAATTTCAAAGCAATCGAAGAACTTTCGGAGTTTTAAGATTTTGAACAAACGAACGTTTATATTTTTATTTATATAGATTACCCTAACACTTGGAACACTGTCCTGGGGAACACTACTCCACATTTTCCCAATCCTTTCTTCAAATATATTCCTAAATCTCCAAAGGTAGGCAGCGCATCAAACATTTAATTCGTGTCGTTTTGCACTGATGTACCTACCTAGTCATCTATCGCGGATGTAGCGGGCGACAGTATATGTATATACACTTACCACTAGGAGGACCGAAGATTCGTCTGCTACTTTCTTTACATATATAAAAAAAAGAATTTTTTACCTGCATGTCCCTTTAGCCTGCGAAGTTTGGAACAGCGGGTGATCAGGAGCTGGCGGTTCCGGCACCCTCTCCAAGAGCGCCGGGAAGTCATTCGGGAACACGTAGGTCGAAGTATAGTGTGGGTTGCGCTGTGATATAAAAATTGGATAACATTAGATAGATAAAACTTTTTATTACACACCAAAACAAACTAAGACATTGTAACACATGAAATGTACAAAAGGCGGTCTTATCGCTAATTCTTAGCAATCTCTGCCAGATAACCTTTGGGTAGAGAGTAACATTCTTATTTGTTTACTAATGTCGAGTACTTTTTGGTTGCATGTCACCCGGGATTCAGCTGAAAATCAGCGATGTGTGCTTTGTGCGATGTGTGCGATCCATTGTGTTTTGTGCACACATGTGACCTAAACGACGAACCGGCTCGTACTGACAATGTCAAAGTGTATAATTTCATTTTTAATTAGATGTATATTTTAAGACCATTATTGCGAATCGTCTCGTATTATTTAATGACTGTCGAACCACTGCCATAGTTGTAAGACTAATTGCAGATACTTAGTAGTAAAAAAATGATTAGATAACCTGTCCACTAGCCCTAACACCACCAGCTCTCAACGGGTTGTCAGGATCTGGAAGCTGGTCGTCAGGAGCTTGCTCTGTCTGTCCGCTCCAGGGTCGAAGGCATCTGTGCGGGGACACGAGGATCCACAAGTCTTTGAGTGGATTGTAGCGAATGTGCTGATGTTCTGCAAACCATACAATATAACTGATAATAACAAACATTAAAAAAAACTAGCATCAAAATCGGTTCTGTTCTTGAGGATTAAGAATTAAAAAACCTTCATTGACTCGACTATAAATAAATTATTTTTTGCTACACTGATGCAATTGTAAATTACTCAAAAATGCAGTGATATTGTGCACGACAGAATAGTGAATAGTGAAAGTGCGGTGCCTATATACCTATGTGTACATAAGTAGAATCAGTGCCCGAAATATGTACGTGCTAACATCACACATTTCGGAGGAAAAGAGGGCCGTCTAGAAAGAGTTCCGCAAACAGTAAAGTTTGAACGGCGGAACTCTCAGACATACGTAAAGAGTAAAATTCATGTGCCTTTCCTCCGAGATCATGAGATGTTAACACGTACATTACCGTTATTATAAGATATCAATATTATGTGTAATAGTGAATAAGGTATTGATATAATGTAAAATGTTAAGGATTATGTTATACTATTGTTTTTTACGTATTTACAACGTGTTATGTGTTACTTATTTTTGTATAACTTACTACTTATATTTTTGTATAACTTACTCTTACTTTCGCTCTCCAAATGTGCTAGGATACCTAGGTTATAAGTCAGGGTATTAGAATAAGGTACATAATAAAGACTACGGCCCGCAGTGTGTTTTATTTAGGATAAGTTCTAGAACATAAAGTTGCGGGCTAGGTGGCGAAGTTCCGGTATCGGCGCCACTAGAAAGCCGTACACCCTCAATCCTCCCATACCCCTTGCTACTCAAGGAGGGAGGAAGGGAAAACAAGGAAAAGTTAATTAAAAGAGTAAAAACCCAAACTTCGCCACCGAAAATAGTCTTTATCCTCCGTGCAAAAAGAGGACCGACCCAGACAAATATGACTTGTAACCTAGATATTACGTACAAAAGTGGAGAGCGAATAGCAATATATCTTCCCCAGGGAACGGGGGGATCGCTTGGGCAGCAAACTCCTATAAAAAAGGAAAAGCCCAACGGCCAGCAAGCCAGTTCGTCCTCACCACTTGAGCAATAAGAAACATAAGAAGAAAAGTGAGCTTGTTGCCCATTGCTGCTCCCTCCGCACCCCTGTGGTTTAATGTGAATTAGAGCAGCGTTTTATTTCCGTATTCACCCCAACATCTGATCTGCCGAGATCCCTGCACCAACATCAAGACCGGCAAGCCTAAATCCCTACACCCCCCCGTTAGAGCAACGACGTGTGGCCTGCAACATTGGCCTTCGATAGCGATCGGCGTCCAGCTTTAACAGATATATAAAGGTAAATATTAAATAGGTCAGCGCCCAAAATGTCGCAAGCTCAGTGTATGCTTTACTGTGAGTAAAGCATACTCGTACACTGAGCGGCGGGCCGCAATTCAACGCAATAGGTAATTTAACTCAGTTACCTGTTGACATTCAATTCTTCACGTCGCCGCACAGCGAATAACTATCGAATAACTTCCGTTAACTGCGCACAGTCAATGTACATTGAGGCGGGTTTTTTTTTTTTTTCGGAATGTAAATTCTTGTGGCCCTAGTGGCCTTTCAAGAGTCACCGGTCGTGTTTGATTTAGGGCGAGCGCAGAAGGCGCTCAGCCAGGAACAAAATGTGTGTTGCAACGAGCCTAAGGGCTCCCCCGCCGGTAAACCGGCGGAAGGAACGTACCTCGGCTTAGGGCGTTGCATTGGGGGGATACCGCGGGATCGCGAGTCGACGAGAAGCGCCCAGGCACGTGCCGATACCTAGTAAAAGTGTTGGCTGAGGGCCGGTGCGTGTTGACGGTGTAACGAGGGGACGTCCACGTCTCGGCCGGCGGGGACGGTGTCTGTGTGCTGTGTTTGGGTGCAGTGTGAGAACCGCATTGACAGCGGTGATCGGGTCGTCGGGATCGTCCAGGATGTGCCGCGGGCGACGATAGCGGGGAGGGGCACTCCTGTCCGGTGTGTAGATAAGGGAGGAGACAATCAGAGGGTTGGGATGGTGCGGGATAGCGTCATAGTAGCGTCGGGCGGTGTCTGTTATGTATTTGACGATGGAGGGAAGCTCCAAGTCCTTGTGGAGGTCAACGTTGCGCATGTACCATGGTGCGGCCACGGCCTTGCGCACGAATCTGTTTTGGAGGGTTAGACGACTTTTAATGTTGGAGGGAGCTGCGTGTGCGAACACAACGCTAGCATAGGTCATAATGGGTCGGACGAGAGTTGTGTATAATGTCAACTTATTTCTAAGCGACATTTTACTTCTCCCGCCTATGAGGGGGTTGAGCCGACCGAGCACAAAGGCGGCTCGGTTTCGGACAGTTTTAATGTGTTCTCGGAAAGTCAGTCTATGATCAAGAGTAACTCCGAGATATTTGGTCTTCCTGATGAGAGGAATTGTTTGACCGAAAAGGGTTATCGGGAGAGGGGAGAGCTTAGGATTACGACAGCCAACCTTGGGAAAAGGGAAGCACATGGCTGCACTTTTCGCCGGGTTTATCTCTATCCTCCACCTCGCAAACCACTCGCCTACGGCGGTGACTGCGCGCTGGAGGCGTAGAGAGACCATGCGTAGGTTCCTATCTGAGGCGTAGAGTGCAGTGTCATCCGCGAAGAGGGCGAGCTCTATTCCTGGGGTGAGGGGGATATCATTAGTGTAGAGGGAATAGAGCGTGGGTGCTAGAACGGAGCCCTGTGGGACTCCAGCTCTGATTGGGCGGGGACATTGAGGCGGGCCGCTAACATCGGCGCATAAATACGGCTGCAGCGCGATGCGACCCGCCTCAAGTATGCGATGATCTATAGTCTATACCAAATGTATGAAAATTATTAAGGATTTTTGCAATATTATGCGCTGCGGTGCGGTCCGCCTTAATAAGCGCAAGCCTTTGCTCGCCTACACAGCGCTAATTCTCAGCTTGAATGAAAAAGAGCTGAAATGAAGTTGTAGGGACAGCACTTGTAGCTGCAGACAAGCAAACTAGAGACATACAAACAAAGGTCAATCGTTTGATTGGTTAACATTAGGTACGTAACTGATTTTGAAGTGAACTTTGATTAAAATATTTTTTCTTTTTAAAATCATTTACCTACTATTCAAGTTGGATTTTTACTATTTATTAATTTAGTCTTTTTTTTGTAAATTATTAAAAAGGGCGGACTTAACTACTTTTTTTTGCATTATATCGCAGTCAATCTTTCGGCTATGCAGGACATGAAGTGGTAGGGAACTAAATAAATGTAATGTATCAAAGGTAGAAAGAAGATTGAAAAAAAACTATTCCAAGTAAATAGTAAAATATAAACATAATATAATATCTATATTTTTTTTATAGACTAGTGGGCGGACGAGCAAGCGGTCCCACGTGATGGTAAGTGTTACCGCCGCCCATGGACACCTGCAAAACCAGAAGGTATGCGGGCTTCGACCTTGCAAAATCCTATTCACAGCTCTCTTGAAGAACCCCATATCGCACCATAATGGAAAGACCTCTTGAGGCAGTTCGTTCCACAGCCTACGGGTTCGCCTATTTATGACTATTGTAATATATGTAAGTATTAAATACTAATATTTACATAAATTACATACAAATATACTATTCGAGTATTACTTTAGAAAATGGCGAATGGTACGAATGGTAAGAAATTGGCGAGTATTCCCCGAAAATGAATATTCGAAATTTTCCTAGCACGCTCTTTTTTACGCTTGCAATCGATCTATCTTTTCGTATTTCCATATTATCTCGTATAAAATCTTATTAAGAATACAGACTGTAGCGACAGTATCCACAATATCCAATATATGTTGGTCCAAGAAACTTTTTTGTATGAAAAGCATTTACATTAAATCAATCATCTCCAAAATATTAATCCAAACACCATGGTTGTAACATCAAATTTCATTTACCACCTTAGGCTTCAGCATCAGATGCTGATGTTTATATGTAAAATATATTCTTTACGGAATGTCTAAATTCTTGTGGCCCTAATGGCCTTTCAAGAGTCACTAAATCATTCAAGAGGACATGTATGGTTTGGGGTGAGGCCAGAAGGCGCTCAGCCAGGAGCAAAAGGTGTGTGCAGCAACGAGCCTAAGGACTCTCCCGTTAGTATACCGGCGCCGGAAGGTACGTACCTCGGCTCAGGGAGTCGCGAGTCGATGAGAGAATAAAAGTGTTGGCTGAAGGCCGGATAAAATATCTCTTCAACTATTCATTGCAGAAAGACTCATTCGAATAAGTCGGTACATTCATTTAGAAATTCAGAAACAGTGCTCACCGGCGAGTTGGAAGCACAACAGCCATCCGGGAACTCGCTCAAAAGTAGGTACGATTAACCGTTAACAAGAAATCGCTTAAAAATCGGTCCAGCCGTTTAACAATAATTAACAATAATTGTTGTTTTTTGAACTCGAATTATATAAAGTGATCAGTTATTCCTTTTCAAACTTTAATAAAGAGATAACAAAGATTAAATTACAGTTACACTCACCCGTGGCTTTGAACTGCTGCATTTTATCTCTTCTTACTTAATAAAAGATAAAGATACGAGTATGTCCTCTCCATACCGAGTGTAGATAACTACTGACATAAATTATTGGTTTAAACCACTCGATAAAGAGCAATAAACACTGTCATAGAGTAACATCGCATGATATTAAAAAAGGGTATTTTTATTGGTATGTATAAATACATCATATTTTGATAGCTACAAAATATATGTTGGTAGCAAATCGTTATCAGCTTAAGCTTTGTTTTGCTAGCAGAGCGGCGCGACGCGTCGCGTCGGAGAGTCGAATAATTTAATATGACAACACATAAAAATTATCGCTTATTGTTCAGTGTAAACATTCCCTTAAAGTATTTATATTTAGAAAAGCAAGTAGCAAATAAGTCTCGATAGCAGACACGCGTCGGACGCGTGAACGCGCCGCAACGCTAGACGCATTGCTCACGCAGGATACGTGTGCGGGTAGCGAATCTTTGATATTTTCGCGACGCAATGCTTGACGCCACGCGCCGCTTTGCGCCGCCTAGCAGGACATGGGCTTACAATATTTTTGTTGTCAGTAGAATTTTACTATTTCATGCAGCCATTGATGAGACGACAGCTGAAAAAAAAGTCATATAAGAATTTCTATTTCTTTTTTGCTATTTGATACAATATGATTTTTGACATATCTAATATAATCAATCAAGCAATAACCTTTGGCCTTGTATTGTTTGCGAGATGAATAAATCCTACGTATTGGTTAAAATAATTAACCATTATATTTACGGGCCTGGAGGCATGGCAAAATATTTCATTTAAATATAAGAAATATCTGTTTAAATTGTGGTTTATTGTAATTGTATTGTAATTTATTAGTTTTTGCACGCTGTGTAGCATCTCATAAAAAATATCATCTGTTTTGCGCTCGCATTTTTGCAAATACTTATTATACAATATGCCATCAGATTAAGAGGATCCAATTTTCGTTGCGTTTCGGCCCTTACATTAATTGAAATTTCTAGGGTCGACCATATTGGTAGAAATATTTATATATATCTAATATTAAATGAACCCTATTACTAGCTTTTGCCCACAACTTGCTTATTATCCCAGGGGAACTTTAATTTTGTAATCTGTGCAAGGTACATGCAAAATTTCAGTTCATTTTGGTCAAAGGCATTTTCAGTAAGTCAATATTTTTTTTGTTTTCAACTTTCATTAGGCTCCGTCCCGCATTTGAACTCTCGATTTCTCGCAAGTTACTGTTTAAAAGTTGACAACACTATCCACGAGTTAACAAAATAAAGATAAATGTTCTGCAACGAAGTGTCCCATCTCTTTTAATCACGTGTTAATCTGTGTCATATATAATCTATGTTTCTTACCTAAACATTATACAATACTGATGACCGTTTGCTGACGTCGTCGGTCAATTTGTTGTTTTGAAAAGATTTTCTCAATTTCTCTCCATAGTTGTTTTCCAAAACATTAAAAGGCAACAAAAACCTATCATTGCACCTACCGCGCTATCTCTGCTTATAATAGCCCAAAGGGGAGATAATGGTTTGCATTAAGTACGCCTTTAGTCATTTTATGCAATAAAAAATAAATAAATAAAAAAGAACTAGTTTTGCTCTTTACATTTTTGTTGTTTTACGCCATTCGACTCAATTTACCGTAATTGAAGAGACTTTTAAATATTTATTTATAGTTTTATTTATACCATCAGAAATAAACGTTTTTTTTTACATTAACATCAATCAATTAGGATGGTGCTGGAGAAATCTAAGAGAGCGGTAATATGTTCCGATGGTAATCCGCCAGATACTTTGTACCAACAGTTTTTTTTTCTGTTAAACTTAACACGTCCTCTTGAACATAAAACTTTCAAGTAGTACATGAGAATTCTAACAGATGGCACCAGCAGCTTATATAAACTAGCGCCATCTAGTTTTCAATAAAAGAACTAAAGAAATTATTTATGTATAACAAACTTATTTAATGCAAGATATTTTTAATGTAAAGAATTTGTTCAACAAGAAATACAAGAATATATATAATATTACATACATATATATATGGAACACGCAAATAATAATATAAATAAGTTTTGGTAAACCAAAACGCAATCTATTACAGTGTTGATCATAATCTTATGTAACTAGGTATGTTAACGTGGGTAAGTTAGTTCCACGTTTAGTCGTATGCAATAAACAAGATTGTATGCTGTAATATTGCTGACGCAGTTTTGTTCTGCGTGACCTAATTCTAGACAATTTGTGACATTCTCTAGGGCAGCTATACTCTAAGTGTGTTCCGCGGAACCCTAGGGTTCCGTGATACCTCTGTCGGGGTTCCGCAAGAATTTAGAAATAAAAAAATCAAAACACCTCTCTCTGGTCGCTCCGCGGCTGTGCGGACTCCGCGGCCGCGCGGAGACAAAACGCTATGAATGTTATTTATTTATTTATTTGTATTTGTATAAGCTTGTGTTACATTAGCTGGTACAATATCTCATAAGTTTGGTCTCAACAATTTTATACTTGTACAACGCGTTCGCTCTAAGTTTGCCGGTCTGTGGAATGCGCGTACCCTCCCCCACGTGACAACAAAACTTATAATGTGTCATAGTTTTACCCAAATATCTAACGTACACAATTTTTATTGTTACAATTAAATAAAAAATTTCGAACGTCATACACTCATACCTATCGCCAGCGGCAAACTTAAAACGAGCGGGTAGTATACTTGTAAGCGCTCAGTCTCTTTGATAAAAGCCGCCTCTGAATTAGACGCTATAGTTGTCAACTAGCGACTTTCGTCTCTAACTTCAAAGGATAAAGTCGATATTGTTTACAACGCTATTTTTAAATTTCTGTTTTTATTTTTGCTTTTTGTTTATCAAAGGTGCCGACTCGAGTATTTTCGAGAATATTTGAGATCGAGTCTAGGACTAAGTATAAAAGCGGCGATCGCGCGTTGGCGTCGTCAGTTGATGATTAGCGTTCGGAGCGATAAGTTACTACCTACTTACAAGCTCGCTAGCGAGAAACTAGTGTTCATTGTTTTACTGCCTGCTGTATTCTGTTGTCTCAGTTTTATACATTTCTTCCCTGTAGGTTCTAAATTTAGTCTCTTATACGCAGTAACGATTGTGCATTATTTAAACCCCACTATCCTGACTTGTAACATTATAAATAAAGAAGAATGGAACGTTGGCTTAAAGGTGTTAAACGTGTTCCAACAACATCTTCTAATGACGCTGAATGTTCAAAAGCAATGCGCGCGGAGAATTTAGCAATCACCGATCCAGAAGATGATGCCACGAGTGCCACGACGTCAAGCTCGACGGTTTCAAAGACGAAAAAAAGGAAGTATGATGAATCTTATATCAGTTTCGGATTTGTTGATTCCAACGGCTCACCTCTCTGCATGCTCTGTAGTAAACTGCTTCCTAATAGTTCCATGGCACCTGCCAAATTGCGTCGACATTTAGAAACCGTACACCCCGAGACTAAAGACAAGAATAAAGAATTTTTTGTTCGCAAAAAAGATCAGTTATTAGAAAGTCAAAAAAATATGATGCATGTAACACAAACTACCAACGAAAAGGCCACGGAGGCATCATACTTAGTTAGCTATCGCATTGCACAAGCAGGTGAAGCGCACACTATCGCTGAGAAATTAATAAAACCATGTGTATTAGACATAACAAAATGTATGCTTGATGAAAAATCTGCAAAGCATCTTTCTACTGTTCCGCTATCAAACGATACTGTTTCACGACGAATCCATGATCTGGCAAGCTACGTCAAACAAGAACTAGTTACACGTCTACAAAATACACGATTCGCTTTGCAAATGGACGAGTCGACTGATGTCGCTGGTTTGGCTATCCTGCTGGTTATTGTGAGATATCCATATAAAAGTTCTTTTGAAGAAGACATGCTTATGTGTTCATCGCTGCTTACAAACACTACCGGGGAAGAAATTTTTAATAAAATAAATATATTTTTTGAAGAACATAATCTCAGTTGGAACAATTGCATTGACATTTGTACAGATGGGGCCAAGGCGATGACAGGTAAAACAGCAGGAGCAGTGTCACGAATGAAAAATAAAGCGCCTAATTGTAGTTCCAGTCATTGTATTCTGCATAGACAAGCACTTGCGATGAAGCAAATGCCGTCTAATCTAAAATTAGTTATGGATGAAGCGGTAAAAATAATTAATTTTATCAAATCACGACCACTACAATCCCGATTGTTCTCATTATTGTGTGAAGATTATGGCAGCAAACATAAAACACTGCTGCTCCATACAGAAGTGCGATGGCTGTCTCGGGGAAAAACTTTAACAAGGCTATTTGAACTTAGAGCCGAGTTACAAATGTTTCTTTCAGCAGATACTTCTTTTAATTTGAAGGACCGTTTGTATGATAAAACTTGGTTGTTCCGATTGTCTTTCATGGCGGATATCTTTCAAAAACTTAACGAATTAAATTTATCGTTGCAAGGTAAACAGACAACAGTGTTTCAGGCCTATAATAAAATAACTGCTTTTAAAAGAAAATTAGATTTTTGGATCATTTGCATTGGTAAGAAAGAAATAGAAAGTTTTACGTTACTCAGTGAGTTTGTTAGCGAAAACGACTCAGAAATGTTTGAAGATAATGTGTTTGAAGAATTGGTCCAATATCTCAGTTCGATGCGCGCATCTTTTGAAAAGTATTTTCCCGAAGAACACAATACAAAAATTAAAGTGAACTCCTGGATTCATAATCCTTTTTTACCCAACTTGGAAAAGCCTGAAAACATGTCAAATGAGATATATGAATCTCTTTTAGAAATGTCATCAGACACAAGTATGGAGTCATTGTTCAAAACGACGCCTCTTAATGATTTTTGGTGCAGAATCCAAGATGAATATGCAATGCTTGGCCAAATGGCTCTGGATATTCTTCTCCCGTTCCCAACTACATATTTGTGCGAAACAGGATTCTCTACCTACGCAGCCACGAAAACAAAATATCGCAATAGACTGGACGCCGAAGCTGATATGAGACTCCAACTTTCTTCCATCAAACCTGATATCAAGCAATTGATGAAAAATAAAAAACAGTTTCATACCTCCCACTAGTTAGATTTTTTCTTTTTTAATGTTTTCTATTATTGTCCTTACCAAGTGGTGAAGTAAATAATAATTAGTAACTGATACATTGTACTTTTATTATGCTGATTAATATAGAATACACTTATAAAAATAATTGTTTTATTGTAGGGTTCCATCAAGTATTTTGCTTCCCAAAAGGGTTCCGTCATTTAAAAAGTTTGAGAACCACTGCTCTAGGGCAAGAGAAATTGAAACTTTACATTAATCTTGAAAAGGAGCAAAATTAGAAAATTTTGATGAAATCCCCGACGCGCGATGAATAAGGAATTATCACTATCACTGACCCGTAGGCGTGGGTAAAAAATAATGTTACTAGTTAGGGGTCATCCATAAATTACGTCACACGTTAGGGGGGGGGGGGGGTCAACAAAGGGTGACATCGTGTGACAAGAGGGGGGACGAGCCATAAGCTTGTATAAATCTAAAGTATCAAAACTCTAAACTTCAACTCTAACGAAAAACTTTAAAATATTATAATTTTGGAAGTTTGCTGTTTTAATTTAATAATTTCTAAATTTAAAATTGCAAAATATGTGACGTCACACCAGGGGACATAAAACAAGGCTCACACAAATGTGACCACCTGTGACAAGGACGGGTGGGCGGGGGGACTCCAAAAATCATGAAATTCGTGTGACGTAGTTTATGGATGACCCTTTATAACCATATGAAAGCAATCAATGTACTAAGTATTGAGTAATTTCAATTAGCATAATGTGTATTTTAAAATCCCTATCCGTTGTGGTAACTAGTTGTTGTGTGGATTGTGGTGCTACAATAACAAGGCTATATACCTAAATTGTGATATAACTACGTAAAAACAAGTTGCTTTGTAGGGAGAGTAGAATCGATTCAACCAGTTTTTACTACAATGGTTTTTTCTCATGATTTTAGTACAATTCTAGTATATATTTTATTCTACGCGCGTTGCTTATTGCCGCCTAAGCACTCGGTCTGAGTAATAAGCGCTAGAACGGGTTTTTTTATTTGAAATCGGTCGACATGTTTTAGGTTTTGAAATATTTTGGTAACTCGTACTTATAACCTTATAAAGGACCTATTTTTTACTAAGTTTTGCTACTTGGTATATCATGTATTTGTGACATAGTACATTTCACGTCATTTTGTCAGTTGCAAGATAGCTTTCAAATCACCGACGTGCACTGCGCAAAAATGCACCTCACTGCGTTTTTAGTGACCTTCTACCGCCTGCATTGCGCCGGTACAGACATTCGGCTGCCAAACAAACCGCGACTGAACACTCAAAAATCTGCATTAGATAATACTTACAAAGCTAATTTTTGCAACGCAGTTGTTTTATAAATAAACGAAAATTCTCTGTTGCATTCCTGTTTTAGCTTTGCTACTGATTACATTAAACCAGGGCCGGATTAAGCGTGTCTAGCGCCCTAAGCGGACAATTTACAGTGCCCTCGGACAACGATTTCCGCGTGTATAAAATGTGTTTTTAATGATTGACATTTTAATGTGTATTTTGAAAGCATACTCAAATGAAATCAAATGAAAAATCCACAGACTTTACACCGAACTAAATTTTCCTACAATCTGATACCTAAAAGTACTCTTTCACACACATAAACACACATCCAACACACACATACAGAATACTTACCATCTTTCGAATTTCTATCTTAAATTCGTGTAATGCAGTAGAGATCTTGTACGAAAACACTGACCATTGTGACTATTCGGCTATCCATAACATACATATATTTCTCTGCATTGACTCGTGACCTGTTCATTAATTTTGGATGTATCTCGTATTAAAATATGTAATTAGAGGTACGGTAATTCATAGACGTTGATAGCCCTTTGGGGTGTTTCCGAATTAGCCGATGGTCAATGTTTTCGTAATGTATGTATACTTAAGATTTAAGGGAAGGAGCTGACAGCTGTAAGACAGATTATTCTAGTATAAATGTCAGCACACATTGTCAATGTTTTTGCAACCTACTCGTGTTATTCCTAAAAAGAGACAAATACCTACTAGAAACTATGTAATAATAATAACACGTCTTAAACAAATTAAATAAATATATAAATAAAAAATATATTAACCGCTTGCGCCGCGGCGCCCTTCGATTACCTGGCGCCCTGGGCGATCCTCAGCTTGTCCAGCCCTTTATCCGGCCCTGCATTAAACATAACAGATACAACGTCACCGTATTTAAATTGTATAAAATTAACGAAAACTAAAATTATTTTACGGACTAAATTAAATATTACAAACATGTGAGGTTTTGTTGTCCTGTCTAAAAGTTTGTAGTGCTTATTATTCCGACCGCGCGCTCGACGAGGCTCGGGCGACGCTCGAAAAATAAATGATATACTAGAAATAAAGAAACTGATTATACAGATTTTGATTTCAAAACAGAACAACCTATTTTTAGCTTTCGTCGATATGAGAATACACACTAGATTATGTTATACAAGCACTGTGGGGCAGCCACGCTACAGTCTAACACTGTTCTATGTTCACTAGCGCTAGAATTATTTAATTCATGTGTTTTGAAAACGGAACATTCTACGTGGTTTCAACGTGATCAACGTGGTTCTATGTTCACTAGCGCTAGAATTATTTAATTCATGTGTTTTGAAAACGGAACATTCTACGTGGTTTCAACGTGATCAACGTGGTTCTATGTTCACTAGCGCTAGAATTATTTAATTCATATGTGTTTTGAAAACGGAACATTCTACGTGGTTTCAACGTGATCAACGTGGTTCTATGTTCACTAGCGCTAGAATTATTTAATCCATATGTGTTTTGAAAACGGAACATTCTACGTGGTTTCAACGTGATCAACGTGGTTCTATGTTCACTAGCGCTAGAATTATTTAATTCATGTGTTTTGAAAACGGAACATTCTACGTGGTTTCAACGTGATCAACGTGGTTCTATGTTCACTAGCGCTAGAATTATTTAATTCATATGTGTTTTGAAAACGGAACATTCTACGTGGTTTCAACGTGATCAACGTGGTTCTATGTTCACTAGCGCTAGAATTATTTAATCCATATGTGTTTTGAAAACGGAACATTCTACGTGGTTTCAACGTGATCAACGTGGTTCTATGTTCACTAGCGCTAGAATTATTTAATTCATATGTGTTTTGAAAACGGAACATTCTACGTGGTTTCAACGTGATCAACGTGGTTCTATGTTCACTAGCGCTAGAATTATTTAATCCATATGTGTTTCGAAAACGGAACACTCTACGTGGTTTCAACGTAATCAACGTGGTTCTATGTTCACTAGCGCTAGAATTATTTAATCCATATGTGTTTTGAAAACGGAACATTCTACGTGGTTTCAACGTGATCAACGTGGTTCTATGTTCACTAGCGCTAGAATTATTTAATTCATATGTGTTTTGAAAACGGAACATTCTACGTGGTTTCAACGTGATCAACGTGGTTCTATGTTCACTAGCGCTAGAATTATTTAATCCATATGTGTTTCGAAAACGGAACACTCTACGTGGTTTCAACGTGATCAACGTGGTTCTATGTTCACTAGCGCTAGAATTATTTAATTCATATGTGTTTTGAAAACGGAACATTCTACGTGGTTTCAACGTGATCAACGTGGTTCTATGTTCACTAGCGCTAGAATTATTTAATTCATATGTGTTTTGAAAACGGAACATTCTACGTGGTTTCAACGTGATCAACGTGGTTCTATGTTCACTAGCGCTAGAATTATTTAATCCATATGTGTTTTGAAAACGGAACATTCTACGTGGTTTCAACGTGATCAACGTGGTTCTATGTTCACTAGCGCTAGAATTATTTAATTCATATGTGTTTTGAAAACGGAACATTCTACGTGGTTTCAACGTGATCAACGTGGTTCTATGTTCACTAGCGCTAGAATTATTTAATCCATATGTGTTTTGAAAACGGAACATTCTACGTGGTTTCAACGTGATCAACGTGGTTCTATGTTCACTAGCGCTAGAATTATTTAATTCATATGTGTTTTGAAAACGGAACATTCTACGTGGTTTCAACGTGATCAACGTGGTTCTATGTTCATTAGCGCTAGAATTATTTAATCCATATGTGTTTTGAAAACGGAACATTCTACGTGGTTTCAACGTGATCAACGTGGTTCTATGTTCACTAGCGCTAGAATTATTTAATTCATATGTGTTTTGAAAACGGAACATTCTACGTGGTTTCAACGTGATCAACGTGGTTCTATGTTCACTAGCGCTAGAATTATTTAATCCATATGTGTTTTGAAAACGGAACATTCTACGTGGTTTCAACGTGATCAACGTGGTTCTATGTTCACTAGCGCTAGAATTATTTAATCCATATGTGTTTCGAAAACGGAACACTCTACGTGGTTTCAACGTGATCAACGTGGTTCTATGTTCACTAGCGCTAGAATTATTTAATCCATATGTGTTTTGAAAACGGAACATTCTACGTGGTTTCAACGTGATCAACGTGGTTCTATGTTCACTAGCGCTAGAATTATTTAATTCATATGTGTTTTGAAAACGGAACATTCTACGTGGTTTCAACGTGATCAACGTGGTTCTATGTTCACTAGCGCTAGAATTATTTAATCCATATGTGTTTCGAAAACGGAACACTCTACGTGGTTTCAATGTGATCAACGTGGTTCTATGTTCACTAGCGCTAGAATTATTTAATCCATATGTGTTTTGAAAACGGAACATTCTACGTGGTTTCAACGTGATCAACGTGGTTCTATGTTCACTAGCGCTAGAATTATTTAATCCATATGTGTTTTGAAAACGGAACATTCTACTTAAGTTTCAAATTGGACCTTGGAATCGAGTAGTGAAGTTGAGTTTTGTTTCATTATTGTAAACATTGTGTATGTACTAGGCGTTTTGTGGTTTAATAGCGATAGTTTATTAAACTGTAAAGTGTTTATCGTGCGTGGTGTTGTGATAATCAAATAAAAGCGTGGGAATTCCATTTTTTGTGTGCTTCCAAGGAGTCCTCTTCTGTCCTCCTCGGCGCTTTACTGAGCGATTCGTAACTTACTTCGATGGGACTGGACATTGACAGGATACGTTTTAGACTTTGAAATTGTTTAATATGAAGAAAATTCGACACTGGCAGAATGTGCTAATTGCACCACTGCCATATATGAAGAAAAAAGAAGTTTCTAATTTACTTCACACCCTTGATAAGAATATCTATAATGTATTTGTTTAGTATATAATGTATTTGTTTAGTATATAATGTATTTTTTAGTATATAATGTATTTGTTTAGTATATAATGTATTTGTTTAGTATATAATGTATTTGTTTACTTACCAACGGTGTCTGCTAATTCGTGGATGTAGTTAGCAAATAAAATCCTTCTGATAAAGTATCAGGAGGTGGTGAGAAAGGCCTTTAATCTGCGACGTATATATGGAGAGTAATCCCCGGAACCACTGCACCTATTTGAAAAATTCTTTCACCATTTGTAAGGCACATTGTTCCAGATGGATTAGGGTATTTTTGAAATTAAAAAAAAAAAACTTATAAATCGAAGCGAAGCGAGGGCGGGTCGCTAGTTAGTAATAAAAAGGGCACAAATCCATTTTGATGACTTTCGAGAAAAAATATTTGGTAAAATATTCTAAAACTAACGACTTTGTTCGCGTGAACTTTAGAGTGTTTCCCGCGGGAACTCGATAAATGTTCGGAATAAAATGCACCCTAAACGTTAACCCAAGTCACTAAGTCAAGTTTCATTAAATTCCATCTAGTGGTTCTTGCGTGATGAGCGTTCAAACAGGAAGACGGAAAGACAATGTTTTGAGTACCTACTGTATCGTTCGTGAAGTACATTGCAACCATTGTATACCAATAAGATACAGACACGGCTCTGTTAAGATTTTATTGTATTTTTTTTTGTTTTTATAGATAGGAGGGCGGACGAGCAAGCGGTCCCACATGATGGTAAGTGTCACCGCGGGGCCATGGACACCTGCAACACCAGGAGGAGGACCTAGCAAAATCCTATTCACAGCTTTCTTGAAGAACCCCATATCGTAGCTAGATAATAATATAGATAATAACCAAGTATAGATTAAAATCAATTTTGGATAATAAAGCATCAATATCATTATAATACCTCCTGAAACCCATTTCCTCACAAATATTTTAAAGTTCATCTTAAACAAATACACACACACACTACACACCCTCACACTGGGTACACACACACACACAACACACACAAACGGACACACCAACGCAAACATTATTAATAATAAGGAATCATCCTTTACTTGCCCACAATATATTAAATGTCAGTGTAATCTGTATTGGCCATTAGCATTGGCAACATAATTGTTAAACAACATAAAGTTATATAAAAGGCTGTAGATTACATAAATAAATACAAAAAGTATGGATATAACCATTGGTTATTTTTAATTTACGAGTATATTTATTCACCGTGAAATGTACTGCATTTCCCACTTTATCTTATTCCTCAATGTACGTACGTGTTTCGGTGGTGAGGGAGATATGCCAGAGCCCATTACCAGACCATACTATTCTATCCCTCCCAATTTCCCCAACACTTTCTCCAAATACATTTCTATATCTCCAAAGTCGGGCAGCGCATCCGGGGGCGCGGTAACGTGTGTGTCATTTTGAACTAATGCTGGCATGTATTAATTGCGAATGGAGACAGGATCCATTCACAATCAGGTGGACTGTATGCTTGGCTGCCGCCAATGCTCTCGTCAAAAATGCCATTGATGCTTTCTCTTCGGAGAAGTGACTATTTTTTTGAAAGCTACGAAAACTCGTAGCCATAAGCTACGAAACCGCTACGTCGTAGACGGTCAAAGATAATATCGTAGACCAATGACTACGAAGATGTTACGTCCGTGCATTGACCAACTAATTAGGGTTGGCACCAATACAAACTTTTTGCTTTCACCAAGGTGTAGGGTCTTCGCCTTTCATCATCATTCTCAGCTTTTTTATTCGGTATACTGCAAGGTATAATCCTCCTCTCTTTTACGCCTTCACCTTCTTTCTATACATATAAAAAGATATAACAATGTTTGCCTTTCTTGGCATATTTCTACACGAAGGTTTTAGTATACAAAACAGTGTAGATAATAATTAACGTAAATATTAATTATTAGACTTGAGATATTTAACAAACAATTAACAAACTATGTGGTATTTACTATAAAATATTATTACTAAAAGGGCTAACCTAAACCCATCTTTAAATTTGGTTCCATAGATTTAGTATTTTTTGTTGCATTTTCTTTCTCTTTCTCTATTAAAAATATTAGTTACTAAATGTTATTTACTAAGAACTACTAAAAAGTGAAACATAATTCTTGTACGTATTTTTTTATATATAGAAAAAGGTAGCAGACGAGCATACAGTCCACGTGATGGTAAGTGGATACTGTAGCCCATAGACATGCGCGATACATGCCAACTTCAGTCCAGAATGACAAACGTTGGCACGCTCGCGGATGTGCTGCTTACCTTTGCGGATTAAGGAATGAATTGGGAGAAAATGTTGGGAAATGTTAGGATAGCATGGGATGGGAATGGGCTCTGGCACATCTCACTCACTACCGAAACACGTACGTACATTGGGGTAAATATGATAATGTAGGAAATGCAGTACATTTCAAGGTAGTCTTCTGTGAGAGAGGGGTAACGGGGCTAGTCGAGTGCGTCCAGCGGCTGTGGGAATGCAGCGTGCACTTTCCCCCTACAAGTCGCAGATCTGTCGTAGACAAATCGATTTTTAAACGTGTTTATCCGAACATACATATATTGTCAGATATTAATAATAGAAACAGAAAATTAGAGTAATTTCAAAAAGTTTTTTTTTTTTTCAGGTCATACTTGGCAACGACCTCGTAGAAATTAATCAGTTTACAGTAAATATATTTATTTATTCATTTGCTCGTTTTGCAGTAATACAGTGCCACAGAGACGTACTTAATATCTTAAGGCGTACTTGAGGCAATGTCTACCAGTCGATCGATGGATAAAATGAAATAAATTAAAGGAGAACTATGTTTTATAAAGTTTTGCTATTGAATAAACGTTCTGTGTATAAAAGAGTATGATTTTTCAATATTTTTTCAGCATTACACGAGTTTTCACCGCATAGGAGTAATTCTGCGCGCGCATTATAATCGACCGAGGCGATACGTGTTATCTCAACCAGTACACGTCCGACCTGCTCGCTGGTCGGACGTATGTGTTAATGGGTGAATTACAGTACCCCGGCGCGCCAAGCGTCGCTGACGATGAGAGGCAGTACCGTGCGCCCTTCCGCAGGGCTCCCCAGTACAGGTGGCCGGCGCCCCAGCCGCCTCAACCGTCCGCTTTCACCCCCTGGAGGAGAGCACCGGCGCCACCACGACCCCCTGATTACAGACGCAGTGCTTCATACCCTGGGAAGCCTGAAGAACCGTATCAGGTGATTGTATCAATATAAACGTGTGATTTGTAACTTCTGCAATTTTCTTACTAGGTGATCTGACAGGATTCGCTTTTCGAAATTCAAGCGTGTGGTTTTAAAAAGGCAAAGGTGTAATATTTACAGTCCATTATTTAGGTTTTTCAAAGAGTCGACGAGTGTTTTTTTTTTTGACGTGGCAAACGTGGCTGCGCTGAAACTAAATTACATTTCATGCCGTGTGAATTTTCGCAAATTGGATTTTTGGAAAATAAGTTAATTGGAGAGGCGAACGGCGTAAAACTCCGTCACGATTTTATTTATTCATTCATTATTTTGCAAAACCAGTTAGCACATACCTAATTTTACATTTTAATATATAATACTCAGCCCAATAAAAATGCTACATAAAGGTTTCCTTCCACACTTATACAAACAACATTAATTTATAACAAAAGGTATATATATACATATGAATGTAACTACAAGATATCTTAATAAATGTCTGTATAAGTTTTTTTCTGGAGATGAATACTTCGTGAATTTTTAAATGTTTAAAACATAATTTTTGTTGTCTTGCGTTAACATTAAGTATATTTCATGACGTGACATACCATAAATAAACCATTAATAGGCCAACAATATTGACACGCGTCAAAAATAAATACATTTGTCTGTTTCCCGTAAGATGTATAGTCAAAATCTGTGGAGTTTGACGTGTTCTCATCGACGACATATCTTTATATAAATAATAGCGATAACATTTTAGGATTTTCGAAAAATGTCCTTTTTTGAAATTATTGAACTGATTGACTGAACTGGCTTATTTTCGTTCTTAAATGAAAGTGCATTAAGAAATATGTCCCGCAGTTTGTCTAGTAAATTTCGTCATATCTCAATTGTATACATATGTATACAATACGAGTTTAAATAATTTTTTTGAAAATTTGACAGTCATTAATCTCTACAATAGATTGATTCCTTTGAATCTGTCTGAAGATTATGCAATGTCATGTTAAACATCTTATGTTAGTTTCGATTTAGGGTCTTTTGCCAATTTTTTGCATAATAAATAAATACAGGAAGCTTTGATTGTTTCTTCAACAGTTAGACACAGTTAGATTATTGTACTAATTAATTATCAGATTTTTATTTATTATTTATCCCTTAACGCTACGCTCCGCCAAGTCCTGTGGTTGCATCTATAAGTCGATAATTAAGCACAGCGGTTCGGCATAAAACAGGGGAGGCCTTTGCCCAACAGTGGGTCACATATATAGGCTAATAAAAAAATCCCTTAACATTATCTTTAACATTATTATTATTCTATACTAGCTTCTATTCGCGACTTCGCTAGCGTGGATTAAACAGCTGTTAAAGATTTATAACACGTGTAAAACCACCGACATGATAAATTTCACGGATGAAAATCCATCTGTAGTTCTTGAGTAATTCTATTAAAAGACATTTTTTATTTTATTTATAACTCACCTTGTGTCATATTGAATTTATTTTGAATTTATGAAGTCATATTGAGTCATATTGAACACCATTGAAGATGACACACATACCAGTTTTCCTTCTGGATACTTAGCTATACACTAGTGAAAGCGCGATCAAAATCAATTCATTAGTATTCGCGAGAAGCTCATGAAAACAGACAACGTACAAAGAAAAAAAAATGAAAACTACTGTTTTGAGTTCTGTAGTGTCTAGAGACCCCATTTTTTTTTTAAATTAAGTCAATGCACAGACTCAACCTCTTTACTGTTTTATTAGATGTACAGATATTAGGTTTGCATACGGTGATGAAATATTTTTATCTTCGAATTACGTACAGATAGTTTGTCTTTAGTAATCCCTAGAATTTATTTATTAAAGAGAAAAATAGTAAATAATTTTAGATTATTATTCAAAACTTAGCTTAAAATTTATAATGTTATATGTGAGTGACTTTTTTATTTATTATAAGTAGACATGTTTTAATTATAACATACTACTTGCGCAGTACTTTCTGTTTGCGCTAAATAATGATTAAAAAAACCTTCTGTACCGTTCATAGATGTATAAATATATCTTAAAAGACCAACGGCAAGCACCAGTCGGCAGAGTTCTTGGAGATTTCGCTGTGACCGCTAGTTTAAAAAAAATATTTATACAAATGTTTTATAAAATAATGGTCTGCTTGTCTTCTCTTCTATCTTTTCTTCTTCTCCCTTCATAATTTTAAAGGTTTACACCGTTATAATTTTAAAGGTATACACCGTCATAATTTTAAAGATTTACACCGTCATAATTTTATAGGATTACACCGTCATAATTTTAAACATTTACACCATCATAATTTTAAAGGTTTACACCATCATAATTTTAAAGGTTTACACTGTCATAATTTTAAAGGTATACACCGTCATAATTTTAAAGATTTACACCGTCATAATTTTATAGGATTACACCGTCATAATTTTAAACATTTACACCATCATAATTTTAAAGGTTTACACCATCATAATTTTAAAGATTTACACCGTCATAATTTTAAAGGTTTACACTGTCATAATTTTAAAGGTTTACACAGTCATAATTTTAAAGATTTACACCGTCAAATTTTATAGGATTACATCATCATAATTTTAAAGATTTACACCGTCATAATTTTGAAGGTTTACGCCGTCATAATTTTAAAGGTTTAAAGGTTAGGATTTTAAAAGGGTGGACCACCCTTTTAGTATTATTGCATCACCCGTTTACTCCTATTGCACCACCCTTTTAGTCCTAGTGCTTTTTTAGTGGTGCAATAGGACTAAAAGGCGACTAAGGCATAACAAAGCCGCGGCTCCCACAAGCTCTGAGGAACCAAAAGAGTAAACTCACCAACTCGCCTTGTGGCGCGCTGTTTTAGGCCACAGAATAATTAATAGTACAAGTACAGAAGACTCACTCTCTAAGAACGCTTCTTAAAACCTAAAAAAGACATACCTACAAAATATAATTTCGTTCAGCGCGAGCCAAATTGAATCCTACGCGCATCGGAGAAGGGCGATATTACACTGAACCGCTGAAGGTCACGCACACAATGACACTCCGTGCGTGAATCGCAAAGGTTGTCACCAATAATTATAATACCAACTAATTATACAAGTTTTATTCCTTTGAAACACAATTTTAAATTTGTTCTAAAATAAAATTAAATAATTACCCAATATGATTTTTTGGCCACGTTACCTCTCTCTCACAGAAGAATATCTTAAAATGTACTGCTTTTCCCACTTTATCTTATTTCCCTAATGTACGTACATGTTTCGGTAGTGAGTGAGATGTGCCAGAGCCCATTCCCATCCTGTCCCTCCCCATTTTACTAACCAAATCCAAATCCATTCCTATATCTTCAAAGATAGGCAGCGCATCCGGGGGTGTGCTAACATTTGTCATTTTGGACTAATATTGGCACGTATCGCGGATGTCACACTTACCATCAGGTGAACTGTAGGCTCGTCTGCCACCTTCGTCCATAAAAAAAATAACAAAAATATGATGGTCGATTTTAAACGCTTTTATTTGCGCGGGCGTTACAAAAAGTTCGCGGCAAGCGACTGAAATAAACCTCTGCGCAGGGGCTGCCATTGTACGCATATTCTCGTACCTACTTAAAGTGCGGACTGAGCCAGGCCTGTCCATACAACACCCGTGCACAAGACAATATGCAGTGGACGCTAAAGTGCGGGTTACACAAAGATACATATCGTGAAAATAAGTATGACCATGTCGCTGACAAGGCATAAAGGGTCCATCTGCACATTGTCTCATGCATGAGAGATGTACGGCCGTTATACGTCACGCTGACCAAGCGGGTTGGCGAGTCCATTATTTCAGAGGTGATGTAGTTCCTCAGGGTTTGTGGCAGCCGCCTTAGTATCCCTCAGTCATCCACCATTGTCATCCGTGTGGCTATAGAATAGCATCGCGCCATCTTTTTCCGTGGTGTAAAAGGCGACTACGGGATACCACCCTAAAGTTCCAGTCTCCATTTGGAAATACTGACGTATTTCTAACATTTAACCGTAAGAACGGCGTGCGGGGCACTCGAGTATCGATTTTCGCGTCCTGACACGGAAACTGGGTCAAGACGACGTGTGTGGAAAAACAACGCCTGTGATTACCACGAGCTGTTCCATAGATGGATGATTGTTTGATTAAATAATAAATCAACTCTTAATTGTTACTTTGGATTCATCAATCAATCAAAATACAAAGATTTACCTACGGCCCTAAAAGACGGGCGTTTGCAACGCGGTCAAACTTACTGATCCGTCAATTCGGTCTGTCATTTGGCGGCAAAAAACTATCAAGACCGTATCATTGATAATTTACCTTTTTTACAATAACTGAAAGATTTTTGACGTAACGACGTTTTCAATGTAAATAAGAAATTATTGAAAAACAAAACTTTTTCTATATAAACCGTAATAATATTAATGAACTAAGAGAATAAACAATGATGTCGGCCGGTCTTAGGCTCTTGGTTAAGTCAGCTATGCCCTACAGAGTTTTATTTATATAGTAAATGTAGATATATGTATGTATTTACTATGTAGTTATATTATATTATATTTAGAGTGGTGATAGCCTAGCCTAGCCTACTGGACTTACGTTTTTGTGATGCAAATCCTCGGCCCGTGCCTCGTTTAAAAATTGTCACTTGCTTGGCGGCGAGGGAAAACATCGCGAGGTAACCCCAAGAAATAAAAGAAAAATCTTCAATATGTGTATCCACCAATCCGCAATGGGCCCTCGTGGGGAATTATTTCCAGCTATTTGCTGGGAGAGGCCTGTGCCCTGCAGACCTGTGGCCGCTATGTATATATTATTATGTTATGTATTATATTGTAATATTTGTATATATGTATATATTTGTCTTCAGTTAACTAAAGGACTTTGCTTTGCACCACCCTTTGAGAAAGAAAGAAAAACATTTATTTGTAAACACATAACACCATACTACATAAAATTTAAAATACTCGTAAATCGAGAAAAAGGTCCGTTAGGCATATGCTGCAACACCAAAGTACAGCGCTGGTCTTCATCTACATCCTGGGATTTGGAGTGACTCATGGACCATCTGATGGGCGTAAAAAAAAGAGAATGCCACTAGGCGTAGTAAGCCTCGTAAGTGTAAGTAAGCCGTAAGCCGCGTAGTAAGTGTAATAAGCCTCTGTACAATTTTTCTGCGGTAAAGTTTGAATAAATAAATACATTCTCAAATCATTCACGCCATATGTAATTAACACATGTTGCAATCAAAGTCGGAACAATAGGTTACATTTTACGTGAATTTCATAGTTACGTGACATTTTTCAGTTTTGTTTTCATTGTCACCTCCGCCGGTAACGTCAGCGTGAACAATGGAAGGTGTAGTAATTCATTCCAATCCGAAAAATGTAAACGAATACAAACTGCGTTGTAGCTACATAACCATATTTCTACCTAACCTAACCATACCATGTTTTATTATTTCTTGACTTGTTCACTAATGACAGGGAAAAAGTAGTTATGTAGGTAATAAACGTAGGTATACCCTGACCAAGAAAATGAAAATCCTCGCCACGATGCGGAAAACTAATAGAACTAATATCTTCTACTGACAACACTAACTAGCTATGAAAAAAGCAAATGTGGCGCCCCCACAGCAAGTTTTTTATTTTTCTGGTAAGGCTTTACAACGAAATCTCGACACTGGCACAATGTGCTAATTGTACTGTTGCCATATAAGAAAAGAAAAAAAAAATATTCGTCATTGTTCTGAAACTACAAACTAAATTTATTAAGGGACGGTGAATGGCAGCAAATCGTTGGTAGAAAATTTAAAGCGGGTTAGGTTTACATTCTCTTGTGACAATAAACATATAGCTACATCGACGTTCTTAGTAGTTAAAAATCGTTTATTTTGGGTAGCCAAAAATACTTAGTTTATTTTGTTGATCATGATTTTTTTTATGGAATAAAGGCAGCAGACGAGCATACATACAGCCCACTTAATGGAAAGTGGATACTGTCGCCCATAGACATACGCGATACATGCCAATAGTCCAAAATGACTGGGAAAGTGGGAAGGGATAGGATGGAATGGGAATTGGTTTTGACATACTTGCTGCCCATTTACTATTTTTTGCTGCTCGTTTAAATACAAGCCCTACTTTATTTGTAAATGTTTCAAGGCAACGACAGAGGGCTCCATACAGCCTGCACAGATACACAGCGCAAGGCTTCCCCAATTCTTTTTATAAACGGCAAGACACCACCCTATTCCGGCCATTGAGTACGCTCCGCATACACGTGACCTAGTTTAGCGAGGCCGCACTGCGGGCGCTCGCTGATTGGTCGGCGCAGCGCCAGTGTGCCCAGCTGACATATTTAATATCTTTTGGTAGTTTCAGTGTCGTTTATAGTCGTTTTAATCATACTGTACGTTTATTCAAAACAATAATAATTCATTGAAATCGATAATAATTAGCACTTAATGTTTGTCGTGTGGTTAATCTGAAATTTCTTGACAAAGAGTCGCTGCGCACAGTGCGCTCATCAAGACACTATAGTGCGAACCCGATAGTTGTGGAACGAACTGCCAGCTGAGGTGATCCCGCTGCACTACGAGATGGGGTTCTTCATGAAAGCTGTGAGTAGGATTTTATACGGCTGGCAGAGCATCCACATACCCTCTGGTGTTGCAGGTGTCCATGGACGACGATAGTCACTCCACTTACCATCACGTGGACCGCATGCCCGTCTGCCACCTGAGTCATAAAATCAATACTGTAATTATGAATTACTAGCTATGCCCGGCATACGTTGTAATGCGTTAGATTTATTAGGCGCGCGCACAACAACTCACCGAAGTTTGACAAAGATGTGCGCATAGAAGATGAACAAACATCATTTTTTATATACTAGACTAGATTACTGTGCGTACTGCTTTAACACACGTTTATTGACTGACTTACACACACAATGGGTACAGATACGTTACGATCGGCCATCGGCTAATCCGGGAACAACCGAACGCGTCATCTACGTCTATGCAATAAAGTATTTCGTAATAAAGTATGCAGTAATTATAATTAATAGATAAACTGACATAATTATTTAATACTATTGGATATACTTTGACGATAATTATTCTTAATATTAATTTAAAATATGAAATAGATTATCGATAACAAATACAAACTCTTTTGTAGGTCATAATCGTATTATTTCAGCGAGTGCTCAGATAGCTTTGTAAAACAAACCAGATCTTTCAACGAATATGAACCCTAAATCCGCTATAATAATTATTTATTAATATTAGGGGTTAAAGTATGAAATTGTCGATTTGTACTGAAAAATTCAAACTCGTTTTTTTCTAAAATGTAACATATTTATTTAATCAAAATATTTACCCTCATTATCTATAAATTGTTGCCATCTAATCGGAAGTTCATTTATGCCTTTGCGATAGAACTCTGGGGATGTAGATTCGACAAACTGTGTGAAAGCATTTTGTACTGCCTCTTGGGAAGAAAATTTTTTACCACGTAGATAATTGTCCAAATCACGAAAAAAATGGTAGTCCGTTGGAGCAAGGTCTGGCGAGTACGGAGGATGACGTATGGTTTCTAACTGCATCTCCTGTAGAGTTACAACGGTTTCTCGTGCAGTGTGAGGTCTTGCGTTATCATGGAGCAATAATGGTGAAGAGCGATTCACGAGTCGGGGCTGTTTCACTGCTAGTTTCGCCATCATTGTTCGAAGTTCGGCACAGTAAACATCTGCTGTTATTGCTTGACCAGACCTGAGAAAGCTATAGTGAATAACACCATGAATAGACCACCAAACAGTTACCATTAACTTTTTATTGGTAAGCTTTGCCTTAGGGCACTGTTGCGGCGTTTGACCTGGGGTCAGCCATTGCATTTTTCGCTTTCGGTTATCGTAAAGAATCCACTTTTCGTCACATGTCACAATTCGATCCAATATTCCATCATTTCTGTACCGATTCAACAAGGCAACGCAAGTTTCAACACGCGTTTCTTTCTGCAGATCAGTCAAATCATGAGGCACCCATTTTTCATATTTTTTTATCTTATTGATTTGATGCAAATGAGTCAATATTGTAGGTAAGGTAACGTTAAACCATGCCGCTAATACCTGGGTAGTTTGACTCGGATCGGCTTTCACCATCTCCTTCAATTCAGCGTTATTCACCTGTGTGGGCGGTCTTCCACGTGGTTCGTTCTTCAAGTCGAAGTTTCCATTACGAAAGCGTTTAAACCAAAAACGCACGGTTCGTTCATCAGCAGTCTCCTCTCCAAACGCAGCATTGATATTGCGAGCCGTTTCTGCCGCGTTAGTTCCGCGTCGGAACTCGTATTCAAAGATTACTCGGATTTTCGAAGTATCCATCTTTCCCGTCTAAGCCGAATAAAAAAAATAATTGAAAGTCGAAAATAGAATGATGCACATTTTTTAAAACAAGAACCTCATAGGTATCATGTGAAAAAAGTTTCACTCGAAAATCTCACACCATGAAGGTTTTATGTCAATTCAATGTATCTATTACTATAAAACGGCAATTTCATACTTTAACCTCTATTACAAAAATGTTTGTACCATATTCTGAGCTTGTGTGTATGTATGTACATACAATTAAATGCAGACATTATTTGTTTATTATTCCAAAGAAATTAGAGGTCCGGTAATTCATGACGGGTTCAGTTGTTTCCGGATTAACCGGTGGCCAATGTTTTTGTAATGTACCTGTACCTACTTATGTATTAACCTAGTTTTATGTACTACCTAGTTAGATATATGACAGACTTAATCAGACAAGCTTAATCTAAAGTTTACTACCAAACAATATAGGGTCCTACAAAAATAGTGTTTAATATTTTCAATGTCAATCAGTGCACTTAAACTATTATTATCCAACTAAAGATTAACATGTATTTCATGATTTTTTTATTACATTACAAATATATAATTGGTGATTAATTTACTCGCACGTGCATAACACTTCACGTAGTTGATACTTATTTATCCGTACCTACTCTAACAGAAGCGGACGTGCGTTCAAAGGTGTGACTAAGACCTAAGAGAGCAATTGTGGATAGTGTTATCCACATACGAGGAAATTAATCACCAATTCGTAATATTAGGTGCTTACTTATGAAATGACCGATTTTATTACTGGCCACTTTGAGTTTCGATACCTTCCGTTCTAATTCGAAATACGAAATAAAACAAAATGCATTTAATAGCTACGATGTTCTTATTTCAAAATCAGAATTTCATTTGTTTTTCTGTACCTAAATTTTGTTCGTGTGATTGTATTGAAAATAAAATAGATAAATTGAAAATTCGTGCTGTTTTTGAATACCAGTTTGGTCGAGGCAACAATGCAAGTCAGACAGCTGACAATATCAATAGTGTGTATGAGCCAAACACCACAAATGATCGCATCGTGCGTCGATGGTTTGAACGCTTCCGTTTTGGAAATTTCGGCCTTAAGGATGAGCCGCACGGACGACCCGAAGTCGTCCGTGATGGTCGTGATGGTCGTTATTATGGTCGTAACCTCAATAACGATAAATTAAAGGCTGTAGTGGAAGCAAATTCATCTCATAAACAATGATAATGATAAAAGTTCCTTCGTGATAAAACAATGTTGGTTTATCTGCGTCAAATCCTAACCACATCTGTGTTGGACACATACCTCGGCACCCAGACAGAGGTTAATCGCTAAGCGAAGAATATTCAGATCCAGATAAGTCCCCAAGTTTGTTGAAGGAATTAACTGAAGCCGAAACCCCGACTCCTTTTGCGTAACCGCTTTCTAACAAGCGCTACTCCAGAGCTACTTAGGAGATTGTCGAATATTTGTTTGCATATCATGTCGTCCCAGCTCTTTTGAAGTACGGGGTGAGTTGGTACTAGCCATTTTTCAGGCATTTCTAACCTCAACAAAGCTCGAAACCTCGCAGTTTGGGGAGGAAGATTTCAGAATTTTTCCTGTGAGGTTGAACAGTGCAACACTTGAGGTGCAACACTAGAAATTTGTGTATCCCTAGCTCACTGTAGCGTATGGGAAGGGATGCTTGTGTATGACTGTTCGCTCATTCTTATATTTATAACCTTTAAATTTGTTGCCATCGATTTGCTGCCCATTAAACATTTCTCAATTAAAAATAGAAAAGTAATTATTGCAAGTTTATACTTTCAACTGCATAGTTTTGCCGAGCGCTGTCGTTTCTTTAAATAGGTCAATCTTGTTAACTACTGTAGCGCCCCTCACTTCAACGGTTCCTACCGCCCCCCGCCCGCAGCGTACGCGGCGCTCTCCGCGGCGACTTCTCCAGTAAATTAAGTCGAACCATCTAGTCGAAAACCGTCTGTCAACGCTAAAGCATGCGCGCCGCCCCTTGCGCGCGCCGTCCACTTAGATTTCTTTTTCTGGGTTCGTTTTGTGTCCTCTATTCCTTTAACCAAGTGACATTAACCCCACATCTAGTGGAACCTGCTCGTTTCTTTATATAACTTAGACTACATTTTCCTACACACTATTTAGTTTACTAGACCGTTGCCGCCGCACTCCTAAACGTTATTTAAATTCAAATGTTGCTTTAAAGTCTTCATCGCTTTCTTACCAATATGATTTTTTATTAGCTAGAATAGGACAGGTTCCACCTCGCCATGGTCCTACCAACCGCCTGCTCGGACCAAATTGCTGACGAAGCGCGCAGTACTTACGTTCATGACTTCCAACAAATTGTTATCCTGACCCTTTCTTTCAATTCTCCTCTTGGCCTGAAAGATACAATAAAGTCTGTTAAGCAGCTCATATTTCTACCTGATTCTGTGTTTGTGTTGTTGTGACGAACTTTCGCAGCTGTCCGAAGTTCGCGACTGAGTTCACGGAGTGTCCGGTAATAGACCGCCTCCATTCACCCTATCCCATAAAATCCAGAATATAAATAGAACATTTTCCGTTTTATATTTCTTATTTGACGCACAAGCAGTTGCCACATTAATACATTCTTTTGGGGGAGAGTGCACACTGAATTCCCACAGCCACTGCGCGCACTCGAATGGCCACGTTATACCCCTCTCACAGAAGATTACCTTGAAATATTCTGCATTTTCTACTTTATCGTATTTCCCCAATGCACGTACGCGTTTCGGTAGTGAGTGAGATATGCCAGAGCCCACCATCCTATTCCTCCTCATTTTAACAACTCTTTCTCCCAATCCATTCTTTAATCTGCAAAGGTGGCATCCGGCGTCTTTAATATGCGCTTTAATCATGCGTCTTTAAAATGCGTCTTTAATCAATTCTTTAATATGCGCTGGCATCCGGCGTCGTGCTAACATCTGTCATTCTGGGCTGATGTTGTCATGTATCGCGGGTGTCTATGGACGACACTATCCATTTGCGATCTGGTGGACGCTCGTTTATCGCCTTATTTTTCTATATTAAAAAAAAATCTATAAAAAAAATACAAAACTCCTCATGCAACAATTTGACGGAATATGGATATAGGTCTAGTGTGTGGTCGTCCAGCTATAGAATAACATCAGCCCATCTCTTGCCGTGGGTGTTGCAAAAGGCAAGTAAGATACAACGAAGCCCAGCCACCACGAGCGCTGATGAACTACACCACTTAAAAAAGAGTGTACTCGGATCATCAACCCACTTGGCCGGGCGTGCCGTTTTCTTTATTTAAACCAGAAGGTACATTACAGTTTATAAAAAAACAATTTCGATAAAGGGTTAGTGGTTACGATATTTTATCTCACTGGAATTCGAACCTGGAACTGCTCGCGTAGCAAATACTGGCAGTGAAGTTTACTCATATATAATAAACAAGTGACAAGTTTTCACTGCAGTTTCAAGAGAGCCCTTGTCTTGTTCCCAAGACACTCTTAATTATAACATCTGTATTGTCACGGCTTTGTTTATTGTCCTGTTATTTTTGTCTTTTACTTGTATTTAATATACTGT
This sequence comes from Sesia apiformis, assembly GCA_914767545.1. Classification (NCBI taxonomy): domain Eukaryota; kingdom Metazoa; phylum Arthropoda; class Insecta; order Lepidoptera; family Sesiidae; genus Sesia; species Sesia apiformis. Next base: position 1,808,364 of record OU611977.1, on the reverse strand, counting down.
ATGCATCGTCTGTTGTCGGCCGGGTATAGAATAGCTCTACCCTATCCGCTTCTCACTTTAGGCCTTTGGGATAACAAAGCCGCCACCACAAAAGCTGAGAAGCTACAGCATCTCTCAAAGACTGGACTCGCCAATCCGCTTGGCAGCGTGTCGTTTCAAGGCCATACATCCCTCATACTGATAATATACATGAGGTGGCCCATATCCAGCACTGGATTCTGGAAAGGACTGATTGTATTGCACTTTAGTTCGTGTAACCATACACAAATGTTTTTATCTCAAAAATATAAACAACGCTTATCACAACTATTAGGTATAATTGTGAGGAAATGTGATTTGTTGATAAAAACCGATAAGACTGTAATGTCTGTTAATTATTATTTTTAATTAATTGGTTTACATATTATAACGATCTGCCATGTTTCGCTCATGTCCTATTATTATTTGAGAAGTGATTTGATTGATTATTGAAATTTAATTATTATTTGTATCAGCACGTTGTAGGTAGAGAGTGCATGCTGCATTCCCACAGTCGCTGGGCGCACTCGACTGGCCACGTTACCCCTCTCTCACAGAAGAATACCTTGAAATGTACTGCATTTCTTACTTTATCGTATGTCCCAATGTACGTACGTGTGTCGGTAGTGAGTGAGATATGCCAAAGCCCATTCCTATCCCATCCCTCCCCATTTTCCCCCAAACCCTTTCCAATCAATGGATTGGGAGAATACGCTGCCTACCTTTGTAGATTAAGGAATGCCTTAATCTGCAACGTTTGTCATTTTGGACTGATGTTGGCATGCATCGCGGATGTCTATAGACGACAGTATCCACTCATCATCAGGTGGACTGTATGCTCGTCTGCCGCCTTTTTCTATATAAAAAAAAAGAAAGAAAGCCTCCAATGTCCCACTGCAGGGCACAGGCCGCCCGTAGTAAATCGCTGGGGATTTTTTCGAGTCGAAATCCACCACGTGCGCCCAGTGCGGATTGGTGGATAAACATACTCAAGATTTTTTTTCTCGAGCATGCGGGTTTCCTACAATGTTTTCTAGAGACAATTTGAATCTAGGAGTGAATTGAATTTATATGAATGTGAATTGAATATGGATACCCTTAGGCTATCACAGCCAAAATGAGAGAGCGATGAGAGCCAAAATGAAATTATCATCACATCAGTGAACCTATATCGCTTTACTGAGCGACTCCTGACTTACTTCCACGGGCACTGAACATTAATAGGATTCGTTTTGGACTTTGAAATTGTTTACTATGAAGGAAGCTTGACATTGGCAGAATGTGCTCATTGAACCATTGCCATATATGAAGAAGAAAAACGTATAACGTCTATGATGATTGATGGATGACAAATTGATTATAAAATCACTTCCTTATTATTATTATTTTTTATGAAAGAAGACGACAGACGAGCATACAGTCCACCTGATGGTAATTGGATACCGTCGCCCTGCGACATCCGCTATACATGCTAACATAAGTCCAGAATAACTAACGCTGGCGCGCCCCCGGATGCACTGCCTGCCTTTAGAGATTTAGGAATGTATTTAGAGAAACGGTTGAGAAAATAAGGAGATATAGGAAAGGACGGGATGGGAATAGGCTCTGGCATATTTCACTCACTACCGAAACACATTGTACATTGGGGAAATAGCATAAAGTGGGAAATGCAGTAAGTACATTTCAAGGTAGTCAGTCCTCTGTGAGAGAGGCGTAACGCGACGAGTCGAGCGCGCCCAGCGGCTGTGGGATTTCAGAAGGGATGCTTTCCACTCTAAAAATATGTATGCCATGCAATGTTTCAAAACAATATTATACCTACTTATTTTGCATATCGTCATAAAGAACAAAGTGAAAAAGAAACAATTCACGTTGTAACTGAAAACGCTTATCAGCGTAGTTAGATCCAAGGTTAGCCGCCATCTTGTTTTACGTAAACTGAAATAATTTTATGTACTTTTGCTTAAGACGCGGTTCCATTGTTGGCGGGAAAGTAAAATAACATTTTTTTTTCTTTAATGAAAGGCTTAGTCGCTTAGTCGCCTTATTGTTACATTTCACACATACCACATACTGATAACAATGTATAATACTATCTAAAAAATGGCTATTTTGTACAGTTCCTTGGGCGTATCTGATAGAGGATAGGCCAAGATGCAGTTACATATGGGGTAAAATTTCGCCCATACAAACGAAGCTAAGCTAATATGGCTTAAATAGTTAATAATACATAATAATTTAATGATAATGCATGATTTATGTTTATTTTTTATTCTTTTTACTTATTGTACATCCACGAACGCACAACGGCTGTGCGATAATTTGAATGTCATCTGTCAGTTAACTGTTTTAAGCAAATACATTTATTTGAATTTGAACATTTTCTCTACGCAAATAGTCATTCCTTCGCTACGTTTCTTTTTTTGTATGTCTTGCTAGTGTTAATCGGAGATGTTGTGTAGTTAAACATAGTATTTTGTTTTTTCTATATCTTGGTGGATTGCATGGTACTATGCACCAAATGTACATGCATGCATTTTACATATATTATATACTTATACTCAAATTATATCATATATTATTTAAACTTATATCATTAAGATTAATCTTATAATATCTTAAGGTCTTAATTTTTAAGGTCTCTTTACTATTTATATTTTCGACGCATTTTTTATGTGCGTTTGTACTCTACTCAGTTAGGCGTTGTCACCTCACGCATCATGTACGCGATTTGAAATATAAATTAACTCGTGTGCCGTTTGGTTAACCTGGCGTTATTTTGCGTTCGCAACCGTGTTATTCCATTGATTTTAACGTACAACTTTCGTCGCTCTAACTGAATGAGTAGGTTTTTTTGTACAATGTTATATTTGCGGTTGACGCCACCTAACCGCTTGATAATTGCAAACTGTTTTGTTTGATTGGTCAATATTATAGACTCTTCGGTTGCGATAACTCTTATCAAAAATACCTAATGAAGTTTATTAAAACATGTAAAAACAAAGGTTGCTTAATTATTTAAAAAAACAAAAAACCCGCGTGCATCCTACGGCTATATCATCCATATGAGAATAATAGACTAGATGACACATCATACGTTCTTATCAAAGAAACCTGGTTGGCTACTTCTAGGGAGGGGTCGGGGGGGGGGGGGGGGTCATATGAGGAGAGAGCTATTGAAATAACATATCTAGTAGTATGTATTCTCAAATAGATGTCCTATGTCAACACATATATCAATAGATGTCCTATGTGAACACATATAGAACTAGATGTCCTATGTGAACACATATAGAGATAGATGTCCTATGTGAACACATATAGAAATATTTGTCCTATGTGAACACATATAGAAATAGATGCCCTATGTGAACACATATAGTGAAATCACCTATGTATTTTGGTGGACTGATGAGTGGGATAAACTAAAATTGATGATTAATGAAACAATTGCATTTTATTTATTGCGTTCACTAACCAGTTTGTTTGTTATGTGTTATGATGAGTTACTCTATTTTCTTAGGTTTTCGCGATTACTATACATAGCAATTAAACAACATTGAACGGTTTAAATCGCGTATATTTGACATTATTTATATCCCGACGTTTCGAACACTTTGCAGTGGACGTGGTCACGGGGTGACTAATTGATTTTATTTGTCACTTGAGTTATTAAGAAATTATTTGGACTACCGTCTGAAATTTTTCAGACGGAAAAAAAAAAAAATCCAGACGGTAGTTCAAAAAATTTCAGACGGTAGTCCAAATAATTTCTTAATAACTCAAGTGACACATAAAATCAATTAGTCACCCCGTGACCACGTCCACTGCAAAGTGTTCGAAACGTCGGAATATAAATAATGTCAAATATACGCGATTTAAACCGTTCAAAGTTGTTTAATTGCTATGAGTTACTCTATTTTGATAATTCAGTACCAGATATAAAGCAATTGGGAGCAGAGTTGTGGATTTTGTAATGGGATTGTTTTTAATTGGGCGTTTTGTCTGTAATCATAACCAAACCTTTTAGTGTTCACTGCTGAAAATGCTGGAAATGGGCCCCTCGTGCATATTGCCTTGTACATGAGGGATATGGGACCTTAAAAAGCCACGCTCGTTGAACGGGTTGGCGAGCCCACTCTTTTAGTGGCGGTACACCGCTTCCTCAGTGCTCGTGGTAGCCGCTTTGTACCCCATCTAACCGCCACCCAAAGGTTGCCTGGCAGAAATCACTTTAGCGACAAGGCCGCCATTTGTACTTCTAATTACTTAGTACTTTGAATGTCTCTGTATGTTTTTGGTATACAATAAAGTGCATGTGTATTGGAGGGGTAGAGTGCACGCTGCAGTCCAACAGCCGCTGGGCGCGCTCGACTGGCCACGTTGTCCCTCTCTCACAGAAGATCACCTTGAAATATACTGTATTTCCCATTTTATTATATTCCCCAATGTGCATACGTCTTTCGGTAGGGAGTGAGATATGTCAGAGCCCATTTCCATCCTATCTCATCCCGTCCCATTTTCCCAACCCTTTCTACAAATCCATTTCTACATCAACAAAGGCAGACAGCGCATCCGGGAGCGTGCCAACATTTGTCATTCTGGACTGAAGTTTGCATGTATCGCTGGCGTCCACGGGTGACAGTATCCACTAAGTTAGAACAAAGCTCTGTATGAGTCACATTTAATTTGTCAGACTAGTGATCCATGAATTTAGATGTATTCATGATGTACTCTCATACAAACACAACACATGATAACTGTGTTGACATTGTGTGTTGTAACAGGTGTATGTTGATAACCCAATTGTGTGAAGACGACGCGGCCAGATAAAAGGGAGATATACTTCAATATTTTTATTTATGTCAGTCACTTTTGAATGTCACAAAGGATTAATACAAAGAACGAACCTGATTTTATTGACAACAACAATATTTGAAGACGTAATAAATTGAGCGGAATGTAAAAAAAGGGAATATTAATTGTTATGTCAATCGACACCAACATAATAAATATGTCGAAGCTAGAACTGGGACGCTAGTTTTCAGATGTAGCCGCTTACAGTGACTCGAGGACTGTACACAGAGGTCGTGCTATATCTACATATATCCAGCCATTTTCGTCAACAATATATACATTACACCGTGTTTAATATGTATATACATATGTTACAGTTAAAAACCGTTTTCAATAAAAACCTGTTATTCCCAGTAAAAACTAATTTTGACTTAACGCCTTCGTTATAACTAGTTTTTCCTAGCAAAAACTAGAATTTACTCACTAACAAATTTGAATGTTAGTTAAAACTAGTTTTGACGAAATGAATCGGTTAAAACTTGACCGGGGTCAATGTTCATCTGGCTTGCAGTTTGTTAATTCCGTCATAAATGAGCTCAATATATACTATATTGTACAAATGTAGTATTTATTGTAGTATAAAATTTACGGGCTCAAGCCGAATTAACAGCATATCGAGACGTGCCCGGGCAAACCGCGAACCCAGAAACAATTCCGCTTAATTAGGTGGGAAGTTTGAGGGGATGGCGAAGTGTAGCGGAGCGATCGTGTAGTTATTTTTTTAAACTATGCGAAAATCCTTTCTACCCATTTGCGGTTTGCCCTAGCACAGCTTGATGTGCTGTGACATCGGCACTGATTTTAATTGGTTTCATTCCGTTAGACCTAGTTAGAACTATCGTAGAGTCAATTTAATAGGCTACTTTTGACATTTTATTGACTTTTTGACGTTATAACTTTGCATCGGTCCCATAAATCAATTTAAGTTTATAAATGCATTACTGAACACTAAAAATATGTAACATTTTTAATGAAAAAATATAAACTTGTATATATAAAAATATAAACTTATATCAAATTTAATAAGTTCGAATGTTAATTTGGTTGCTAAACATCATTATCGATTTATATTTCAAGAAATTCGAACCCCACTACAAGATTACGCCTGTATCCATTTTTTCTTTTTTAATAATAGGGATGTGATCTTTATAATCGAAGTAACTTGTAGAGAGAAAGGAATATCGAAAAAAGTTACCGTTACGATAAATAAACAAATTAAGAGAACAATAAAATTATTAAATAATTGACATAATTTAAATAAATACAATTAATAATTAGTAAATACATTAAAAAGATATATGTAATTAAATTAATATATCTATACCTCATTTAATATATTAAAGCTATATCTGAAATTAAAAAGAAAAAGGAAGAAAAGGAAAAGAATTTTGCCAGTTGTCGATGTCGATAATTTTAATGCCGATGCAATTTGAAACCACTTTTATGGTTATTTATTATATGTCAAAAGAGTATCCATCTAGAAAAAAACATTTATGTTCATTAAAAGAAGCAGACTTATTTTCTGGTGGAATATCATTTTTAATAAAAACTGCGTGTACAAATGTTTCCATAGATGATTGGAAGAAAGTGGTAGAAAAACAAAAAAATATATTGGTAGATTTTTAATGTGATTTAAGAATTGATAATAATAGCAACGATAGCAGTTTCAATGAATCTGATAGTTCCAACTAATAAATAATAATTGATTACATATATAAACAGGTTTCATTATATTTCCCATAATTACACTTAACTTTGAGGTCATGTGGAATGTGTAGAAAGTTTCTAATGCTGTGTATACACTAAAAATATTACTGGAGAATATTTTTTTTATGAACACTAAAATCGATTCACTAATATTACGACTTATATATCGATTTATGTCTTTAATCGATAATTTCTGTTAGCTTACCTCACTATGACAACCAGTTTGACACTTGTCAAAAGTGGCCTATTAAATTGACTCTACTATAGTTTTAACTCACATTCAAATTTGTCAGTAAATTCTAGTTTTAAAAAAGGAAAAACTAGTTTTAACTAGGAAAAACGCGTTTTCACTGAAAACGCGTTTTAACTGTAACATATGTGAATATTAATATGAATATACATAAGGGATGCAACGGATATCCGATAACTATACTGCACCCGGTCTATTCGGCCAATTTTTCGCTATGCAGTATCCGGCCGGATAGAGGTCCACTATTCGTCCAAGGCCGCATAGTTATTATTTATATAAAAACGCCTTTAGTTAAATTTAAACATCAAAATAAAGTTTTGCAAATAGAAGTTACGTAACTAATAAATAGTAGGTACTCGAAATAAAACTTAATATTTTAATTAAATATCGTTTATATAAGCAGATTTTCAATTAGTATATACTCGAAGTTAAATAAAGGTAACTTATGGTGAAGGAAGACAAGCTTTTCAGCATTTATGGGAAATAAACAATTATCTAAGTTTATTTTCATAAACGACGTCAGTCTCAGAAATAGTCCTGCAAAAGTACTTACTTCTGTTTTACAATATGGTCTATGTGCCGCCGTATGCCGAATGTGCGGTTATCCGGCCCGATTTACAGGCCGTTGCACATCTAATATACTGTTGGCAACACAACATTAAATTTGTATGTTGGTAACATGGAATAAATTCTCTTCCGGCATGGCCGCCATACAGTACGTACTAGCTCTGTCTTTTATTTATTTTTCCAGCGCCTAACCTACAGTTTTGCTATCCATTTACAAACCTTTTCATATACGTGAATTAAAAATAAGATGTAGTCCCTGAAACAAAGTAACATAATAAATTAGAGAATATATACTATACTTATATACATAGTGTATATAGTACTCTACATATATATCATGTACTATATACAACTGAGTGTACCTATCTAGGCATACAACTTTTTAAATCTGTTCTGAAGGAAACGAAACTGCATTCAAACACTAGTCTACCTACAATTATAATAAACACAAAGGGTTATCAACCTTTCATTCGTAGCCGGAAGATATGTTGTAACACAGCTAATTTGCAACCTTATCAGTCAATGAACGATAAAACGTTTTAGAATGTTTTTGGGCTAATTGCCGGTTAAAACTAATATTTTTTTGTAAACGTGAATAGCAGACAGTCCAAATAGTAGGGCTAGGGGTGTTCCGAACGTTCGTATTCATTTTGACGAATATTCAAGTACTCGTATTCAAGTACTCGTATTCAAGTACTCGTATTCAAGTATTCGTATTCGCCATTTCCTAAACGAATACTCGAATACTACAATGTGAATAATAGGTAAAAGAGGGTTTTTTTTGTAGAAAAAAGGCGGCTGACGAGCATACAGTCCACCTGATGGTAAGTGGATACTGTGGTCCATAGACATCCGCGGTACATGCCAACATCAGTCCAGAATGACAAACGTTGGCACGCCCCCGAATGCGCTGCCTACGTTTGCAGATTAAGGAATGGATTGGAAAAATTGGAAGGGAGAGGATGGGATGGGAATGGGCTCTGGCACATCTCACTCACTACCGAAACACGTACGTACATCGGGGAAATACGATAAAGTAGGAAATGCAGTATATTTCAAGATAGTTTTCGGTGAGAGAGGGATAACGTGGCCAGTCGAGTGCGCCCAGCGGCTGGAGGAATGCAGCGTACACTATCCCCCTACCAAAAGATACAACCAAAAAGAAGTACTTCAAAGAGCAAACGTTCATTTGAAAATCTGATTTTTTAGTTTAATTAATAAATGCTTTTAGTTAACGGCCTGTACAATGGAGAATGCTCTGAACAACTGTTCACTATAATTCCCACCTCGGGTTTCTACAACCGCACCTCCCGTCAAAGAAGTGCGGTCCATCCGCATTTCCTCGATACGGAGGTGTCGCGCACTGTTCGATCCAAAAATTATTTTGTACCTCGAACTCGTAGGCTGTGGAACGAACTGCCTCAAGAGGTCTTTCCATTAAGCTACGATATCGAATTCTTCAAGAGAGCTGTGGATATGATTTTGCAAGGTCGGCGGCGCGCCCGCATACCCCCTGGTGTTGCAGGTGTCCATGGGCGGCGGTAACACTTACCATCACGTGGGACCGCTTATACGTCCGCCCACTCGTCTTTAAAAAAAGGTGAAAACTCTTATAATGATTCTGAACTGAGTCAAAGTCAATGTTATAGATTTTAATATTAATTATTTCCGTTTCAAACAAATTTAGAAGTTAAGAATTTACTTAAGAACATTTTTTTGTTTATTTTGATGTCTTCTGTCGATTTATCATCTAATTTAGACATATAAAAAATTTCGTCACCAGCACATACACAGTCGTACCGTCGACTTCCTTGTAACACCTTTGATTTACTCGGTTTAAGGAAGTTTCATTAAAATCCCGTCCTAAAATATTTTATGAGGTCCAAATCAGATGTGACAGATCGACAGAAGACATCGAAATAATAAAAAAATGTTCTAAAGTAAAGAAAAAACCAAAACGTCTAGAAACCGAGACACTATTGAAATATGTAAATTTGACCTTCATTATCTCACTTCCGAGACGTTTTAGAAGATTTTACCGAGGGACTTTATTTTTGTTTTGACTTTTCTATCGATCTATTAAGGTTTGGTTAGCGGCCGCAAAATCGATATTTTTTCAAAATGACGGAAAGTTGATACGCCAGGCTGTATACAAAAATGTCTCAACCCCCTTTATAAATCTGTAAGATATGATTTATTCCTTAAAATAACTATTTTAGTTAGAAAACGGTTTTATATATATTTTCAATTATTTGAGGTGTTTCAGGTTTTCCATTATGTCATGTCAGTGGCATGTTGTTTATCGGAATTATCGACAACTCGCGATCCCGCGGTACCCTCCCAAAGGAGCGCCCTCAGCCGAGGTCCGCTCCTTCCGCCGGTATACTGGCGGGGGAGCCCTTAGGCTCGTTGCTGCACACACTCTTAGCTCCTGGCTGAACGCCATCTGCGCTCGACATAAATCATACATGTCCGATGACTCTCTAAAGGCCAGCCCACAAGAATTTAGTCATTCCGTAAAAACAATTCAACACCGACTAAAAGTGACCTACCTGAAAATATTTGAACGAAACAGTACCTTCAACTTCTTCACGTTATAGATAAGATGATAAACAATCTTATTCGCATGAGTTTATTTTTAAAGATAAAACTAGAAACTAACAATGACTTCGTTCAGATGTTATAAAGATATCCTGTAAAACCAAAACATCCTTTTTGATTTCCCTTTCACATATAGGTATTGTGCCGTGTGGTATCGGCAGCCTAAGGAATAGCATCAGCTCATCCCTCCCTGTGGGTAGCGTAATAACCGTGCAATAACAAAGCCGCTACAACAAAACCCGAGGAACTTCACCTCCTCTAGAAGAGTGGATCAACCCGCTTGGCTCATACATCCGTCATGCATTAGGAGGCCCACGTCCTGCAGTAGACACCCGATTGCACGCAACTCTTATATGAATATATAAAATGAAATTAATTAATTAATTGCATACACTAACTGGTTTTTGTTTTATAAACCACTCTATTATATCGACCGATATTTCGGTAGATTCCTACCAGGAAAACGTTTATTACGCTATTTGCTATTTGAAATTACTCCACACGAGACTACGATCAAAATACATATTCTGACAAAAGATACTTGGTGATCAAACGTCAAACATGATAACAATATATCACCTTTTAAATAATCGAAGATACCCGACATTGTATAGAGCTCCGAATGAAAAAAGTCAGAGTACCTTTATTATACGCGTTCAAACCCGATTCACAATAATAATACGAAATCTTTGTAGCAAACTGTTATTGTGTCGTTCGTTCGAACTTCGGTCGGATCCGAAACTTCGCAAGCGTAAAACCAGAGTAGATCCCCAGACTCAAAGCAGTCGGTACTACGTTACAAAATGTACATAAATCTTAAGTATACTAATTAAATATTCATATAGTGAATTAAATATACTAATCCCTACATTCCACACATCATGCTTCTCCCTCAATAGCATGGGATGGGAATTATGCTCTGGCGTATATTCACTTCTGTAACACGTATGGGTAATTCGTTCAGTTCCTTGAAATTTTCACCATAAAATATTTTGATTACGTTTTTTGTAAAGATTTCATATCTTATCTGTTCTATTTGATGCGCTGACATGTCTATGATAGATTAATTTAATCTTTGATAACCTGTTTCAGTAACATCTTTGTAGCAATATTTTTTTTTATTTAAGTTTTTAAACTTTCGCGTTTTGATCGCGTGTAATAAAGGTATTTGTTTACCTTTCATTGCTACTCGACGTGCCGGCACGGGTTACACCAGCCGTGGTCACGAGTTGACTGAACTCGTGACCACGGCTGGTGTAACCCGTTCTGAAACGTCGAAGAGGAATTAAAGATATACAACTACACGCGTTCAGACCCGATTTAGAATATAAAATCTTTCTATCAAACTGTTATAGGCTCGTAGAGTTTCACAATTTATGTAGAAACACTTTTCTCTACAATGTAGGGCAAATAGCGAAATCTTCTGACATGCGCTGACATCGATCTTTTTTTTAATCTCCAAAGGTAGATTATGCGGTAGTTACATCTGGGGCCGTGCCCTTTTTTGTCATTTTTAGCTGATGTTGACATGTTTCGTGGATGTCGTCCATGGACGACAGAAGGTATACACTTACCGTCAGGTGTTCGCTCGTATACAACATTGTAGCTATTAAAGAAATTGCATATTACGTAGGTATTTATTTTGTGTTTTTTGTTACCTTTTCGGAAATAAAAAATATACATTACTCGAAAAAAAATCATTTAACAAGAATTTCCCTTTTAAGGAACCCTAAAACCCTTTATCTGATTTTCCTCACTGGGCTCTCTAGTCGTTATGGCGTATTTATACGAGGAGAGTTCTTCGAACGCGAGTTTCTCTAAAATAGCTCAAAATAAACAACGTATTATTATTATCTGATCACGGTTATCATCGTGTTTTTAACATAATGCTAATAATTGTAGGCGAGAATTGAATGTATCTTGGTTGCATACGAGAATCGTATGCGATATTCTAGCTTGAACCGGTTGACAAGCACTTCTTGTGAAAATGAGCCTTTAGGGTAGATAGATTAAAGAAAAGATAAGGGAAGTTCACACAAAGCAAAATGTCCAAAGGGTATGAAAAGCCTTCTGTAAGACTGACATTTCAGTATTATAACGTTTGTAGTAATAAGACACTGTATACACAGATAATCAGTAAGGAATCTCGTATTGAATTGTCTAAAATTCACTTCACACACACAAACAATATTTACACGAACACAGATACATAGGTATCTGTTTGTTACAAAAACCACAAAATTGTGTGTTTTTGGTCACAGTCGATAGTCGATAAAACTTGAATTGTATATATGAAATCATTTTGTTTTTGCTCTTTATACTAGCAAGCTCGTCACGCTGGAGGGGGAGTCTGCACGTTTCAATCCAACAGCCGTTGGGCGGACTCGACCGGCCTCGTTACCCCTCTCTCATAGAATACTACCTTGAAATGTACTGTATTTCCCACTTTATCATATTCCTCAATGTCTGTACGTGTTTCGGTAGTAAGTGAGATATGCCAGAGCTCAGTCACATCCTATCCCTTCCCATGTCCCCAACCCTTTCTCCAAATCCATTCTTTCATCAAAAAAGGTAGGTAGCGCATCCGGCGGCTTTCCAAAGTTTGTCATTTTGAACTAATGATGGCATGTATCGAATGTCTATGGGCGACAGTATCCACTTACCACCAGGTGGACTGTGTGCACGTTTGCCACCTTCTTTCTATAAAAAAACCTAAATAAGTTTTTTGAATCGTCTCAACCAGACACGTTTTTTAATATTAAACTATATAAACTACAATATTTAAATAAATATGTGGTAATATGTGTGGTAAATAGGTGTGGTAATATTTAAATAACTATAATAATACTTTTTTAATATCGTATATCATATTATAATTTATGATCTGACAAATTAATTTCACAATCTCTTAATCTGTGCTGGCTTTCAGAAATCTTATTTGATATACTAACGTACTAACGAACAATCATATACTAACGGCAACGTCATTTGTAATCTATTTTTGTCTTATGGTACCTTGAAATGTACTGCATTTCCCAGTTTACCCTATTCCCTAATATACGTACGTGTTTCGGTAATGAGTGAGATATGCCAGAGCCTATTCCCATCCCATTCTGTGTTATCCCTCCCTAATTTCCCAGTTCTTTATCCAAATCCAATCATTCGTCTCCAAAGGTAGGCAGCACATCCGGAGGTGTGGCAATGTTTGTCATTCTAGACTGAAGTTGGCATGTACTGCCATGGGAAACAGTATCCATTTACTACCGAGTGGACTGTATGCTCGTCTGCCAAATTTTTCCTAAATTAAAAAAAATCTTCGAACAACGGAATTCTACCTTAGAAAATAATCAAGTACAATAGGTTCGTTACAAATATATCTACTGTGTAATTATTCCTTCAATCCCAATATTATTGGCTTTCTATCCCGGGATTTCATTACCGGAGTCGACAGTATACTCGTAAATGCACAGTATTTTTTCCGGAATAAAAAATAGACTCAAAATGTACTGCAATTAATTGCTTTTAAGCAGATTCCACGCTGCATCTCTCTGTCGTATGGTGACCCAGCTTTAACTAGGTCGATATGACAATGAACCGCCCCTTCTGCGATTGGCGAGCAAAGACTAAACAAGAAACCGACAGGTTTTGACATCTGATTGTGGCTACAACTATGTTTGCTCTTAGATAACTGCTCTCTGAGAAGATAATTGTGGACTAAATTTAAAATGTGACAATAAAATGTGTTTTTAACTGTAACAAAGTTAAATGACTATGTTTAATTTTGAAAACTGATTGCTTGTAATTATTGTAGTGATTTTTCCTGCTCTCCTGGTTTAAATTTTTCGCTTAGTTTTCAATGACCCATCCCACGAACCCACCAGTCGCCCCCTGAAGATAAACATGTCCTCAAAGACCTCCCGATCAGTGTGGAACTTTCTGATTTAAATTTTTATGTTTATCTACAAGAGGGTTCACTTCAAGGTTAAAAATGCTCTCAATATTAAAACAAAATCTAACACTACAACCTTTTTTATTAGTGTGCTATATAACCCCACTTCCAAATTTGTATATTCTAGCTTCTAATACAAATGGACTGGCATGGGAATCATATACCTATATATAATTTCTTATTTTTATAATCTTCAACTTTCACCTTTTATTGTGACAGCCAAACATCGGAAAACCCGCTCCAATTCAGTGTTTTCATAATAAAATATAATCTAACAATTATTTTCCACAGATATTATAATAAATCATTTCAATGGAAACTTTAAAAAATATATATCTTACACTAGTAAAGTTTTAAACATGAAACACTGAACTCAAAATATGTTTTGGATGACTTAAAAAAATCCAGAGATAATAAAACAAGGTCATATACAACAAAACACATGAACCTTGTTATTATTATTGATAATATTATACCTACCTAATGAGAGAGTATAATTCTAATATCCTGTAAGACATATTAATTTTCGTACTCACTAGTAGGTATTTGTTGGGCCCATTGGTGGGTCTGTTCATAAAAATACATGTCGAGTCTGAAGTATTTCTAATCTTTGACCCGATTTGATGACGTTTGATAAAGGGAAACGGGATATCACCGCTGGGATTTAAATGTCGCAATTGGACAGTGATAATTGAATTTTAATTTAGACATTTTGTAATAACTGACAAACATATTCGTTTATCTTATTATTCTTATTATCTGCTTCTCACCGGGGGGCGGGGGCGGGTGGGGGGGGGGGGGGGGGGGTTGTGTCCAATTCCTTCCCTGAAACTAATTTTAAAGTCGGAGATAACATTTATTTTCTGTACTTTTTAGGACATAATGTTTAGGCAGTAGATCTTTACGAGCCCTACTTAACAACATACTCATATTTAACATTTGAGGGCTTCGCGGTTTTCATACATAGGTACTAGTATGTAGTTGATCAATATATTTTTGGAACAGTATAGAAACTTTAGTAAACGTATATCTAAATTGTATGTATTTTCCAACGCAATCACCTTCTAATCTAATAATACACCTTGAATAACGTTTTGAAAGTTGCTCAATTCCCTTGGAAATAAGGCTTGATCCTAGATATCGAAAAAAGACTTTACCTACAGCGCACATGACCTCATCATCTCTGTGAAATTTTATACTACGCAGGTGTTTTTTCAAATTGTTAAAAAGGTGAAAATTACTAGGAGCTAGGTCCGGAGAATATGGCGGATGCTGCATCAACTGAAACCCAGCCGTTCGGATGGCAGCGCCTGCAACATCAGACCGATGCACAGGTGCATTGTCATGATGAAAAGCACACCGACTCGAAATTTTCCACGTCGTTTATTTTTTATTTCCTCTCGTAGTTTTTTGATCAATGTTGCTTGATCAACTCTCCAGTTATTGTCTGTCCTTCATAGACCGAGAGCCAGCAAGAAAAACCACGCATGATTAGCGAAAAGCTAAAACTTTTTGAGAAGTTAGCCAGTGTTATGAAGAACAGCGCAGCGCATATATGGCGGCCCGCGGGTGTCGGCATTGCGCTGCGCAATTTCTTGCTGGCTCTCGGTCTATTAGTTAAATAATCGATAGATAAATAGCTCCACTGAAAATCAGCGCGGTGACTGACACTCAGTCGCGGCATATGCTAAGTTGGAGACCATTTCCGGCATCACAACATAGAAACGTGATATTTTTTATTAATATTTTTTTCGTTAATTTCTATATTTGTTAATGTTTATAATTGTCGTTAGTTTTTCTGATTGCCTACATTGTTTTTTTTTTCCATTTGGTTATTGTTATATGCAAAGGTGGGCAATATTAATCCAAAAGTTAACTTCGTTAATCGTTAAAGCGTTAACTTTTTGAAATTTAACGCAAATTAAATTTATCCGTTAAAAGTTAATCACCCAAAATTTGTACTGATGTTTAAGTACATATTAGGTATATATTTAAGTAAGATAATAGAACAGGCTGGGCTGGCTGGGATACACATCACATCGTACACAGGTAAATAAAACAAGTAGGTATATTAAGTAATTGATGTTTTTAGAAAAAAAAAGCTAAGACACATATGCACCTACCTACATAGTACAATAAAATAACGATACAATAGCAATCAATTCAATTATGCCTACTCATTATCATTTTGCATTAGGTGCATGTTTCTCTTCATAAACATTAGCATATTAAAATTGTCATCCGAGAGTGATGATCGTTTAGATCATAAAATATCTTCTCCTGTAGAAAAACCTGATACCTTTTTGCTCGTAGTAAGAAGTTAGGATAAAAAAATATCAACCAATTTTTTTATTTTAATTCTTCCATTAATGGCAAGGAACTGAACCCATACAGCCGTGGTGGCAGACGTGGCGCGCAATTCAAACAAACATAGACAATGACCAACCAATGTAACGGCAGTTAAGAAGACCGTTAATATTTTTTTAATTTAACTTAAAAGTTAAATCGTTAAGCAATAAATTAACTTCGTTAATTAACGACTAACGGATTACCGGTTTTCTGCCCAGCTTTGGTTATATGTATATTTCATGTGTATTAGCGTATGTCGGAATAAAGTGTCTATTGTCTATTATTGTCTAAATTAATTAACGCTTCTGACACTGACTGTACAACAGAAATAGACGTGACATTTACAGTCTTCCTGCATTCTGTACCGTTGATTTAGCTCTGACTGTACCATGCGATGATAACTTTAATAATTTATCTGGTTAAAGTTTATTGGATTGCTAGAATCCAATACAATTTAATCCATCAACGTGTGTCTCTCTACTGATGGATATAGATCTCTCCCAAAGGTATTCACCACACACGAGCTCCTGCTCTTTCCAACCTTTCATCATCACAGAAGATTACCTGGAAATGTACTGCATTTCCCACTTTATCTTATTTCCCTAATGTACATAGGTACGTGTTTCGGTAGTGAGTGAGATGTTCCAGAGTCCATTCCCATCCTATTCCTCCACATTTACCCAACCCTTTCCCCCAATTCATTGCTATATCTCAAAAGGTAGGCAGCGCATCCGGGGTCGTGCCAAGGTTCGTCATTTTGTACTAATGTTGGCGTGTATCGCGGATGTCTATGGGCGACAGTATCCACTTACCATCAGGTGGACTGTATGCTCGTCTGACGCCTTCGTCCATAAAATAAAACCTTTTATTGTAACCAGCCTTTTTATCGTACACTGCTGGACTCGCCTCCCTCGAGCACATTGTTTTGTGACAATGTATGAGCTTGTTTTGTGAGAGATGTGTATGACCTGAATACGGCACGCTAGCCAAGCGAGTCCACACTGTCAGAGGTGGGTGCAGTCCCTCAGGGCTTTTGGTATTTGCGGTGTGGTGCCTGTACTCGTTGGCCTTGTGGTGTTGACCGGCTTTAGCATTTATTCTTTAGAATTCTAAATCTATATCTATACATATAATAAAAATGTAACTGATCGCTGTCTGTACATGGAAGATATATGAGAAAAACTATTATTGCGGGGCCTTTATCAACACAATAGAACCCATAACAATGATTGTTAGAATTTTTGTCTGTTTGTCTGTTTATCTGTGCGTTTGTGCGCGCTAATCTTAGAAACGGCTTAACCGATTTGCGTGCGATTTTCACTAATGTATTGTGGTAAGCTTCACTTAAAATTTAGTGTTTGTTTTATTTCAATCAGTTCATGAATAAAAAGGTTATATCAATTTAAAGAATCACGTCGAATAAAGACGGTGTTTATAAACTAAAGTCCACGCGGACGAAGTCGCGGGCAACAGCTAGTGTTACATAAATTGTTGAACTTAAAACTATAAGACCACTATGGATCTTGTACGGCTTGATCACACAGGTGGTGCATTTTTCTTCCTTCAAGAATCTCTAAGAATTGGTAGCGGGAGAGTGCACGCTACATTTGCACAGCCGCTGGGCGCAGTCGACTGTCCACGTTACCCCTCTCTGACAGAAGACTTTATTGAAATGTACTGCATTTCCTACATTATCGTTTCTCCAATGTAAAATATCATTTTTTAATTTCCCTCCATAACTCAACATCCCCGTGTCATATGAAGATGAGACATATACCAGTTTTCCTTCTGGTTACTTTGCTGTACATTAGTGAAAACCCTATCAAAATCGGTTCCGTTGTTTATACGTGATGCTCAAACAAACAGACGAACACACAAATATGGAGTAAAAATTTTTAAAAACTACTGTTTTGGGTTCTGTGTTTAGAAGCTAAAGAGACGAATGTTTATTTAATTAACCCAATGTACAGGCTCAATCAATTTGATGTTTTATTTTTTGTATTTTTAAGATAACAGTGACGTTCTTTGACTCTGAAAATTGATAAACTGTAGTGGCTGTATACAGGTATATAGAGATTGTTGTTAATCGACTGGACAATGTGAGAAGTAATAATAACACTAGTGATCGCACATGACTTCGCCCGCGCTAACATAGGTTTATCGTATTATTTAAGCGTTAGATACTTGTAGTTGCATCAGGCTATAAAGTCCCACACTATAGGCCAAAGGCCTCCCCTGGTGAATTACTGGGAGGTTTAAAACACCACGCGGGCCCAGGGCGGATTGCTGGATACACATTCGCTGGATTCTGCTTTATTTCTAGAACATGCGGGTTTCCTCGCGATGTTTTGTCTTACTGTCGAGCCAGGGACAATTTTTAAAAATCCGTCGGTACTTCCGTAATGTCAGATAACTGTTAGTTAAATGGTAAACTCTGATTTATCATATTTTGTTTATATGAGGTTTCGATTCAACAGTATGTGTGTATAGATATACCAATCATCTACTGTAAAATGTTCTCCTTACTTCGATGACCAAAATAATATAAAAATTGAACAAAAAACCATCGAGCGTTTAAGTTTTTTTTTTTTTTGTTTCCAAGTCCATCAAAATCTCATACGTCACTCACTCAGCGTCGTTTCCGGACGACAAAACGAACAAGGATGTGTCAGTTTATTTTGAAAATATATCGTGTTTTTTTTTATTCTCAATTTTTAACAGGGACTTGTCGTCATCATTGAGTAGACATATCAGTCCCATTGTACCCTATGCTAATTACGTTCCCACACATATAATTACTCTAACATTAAATCATATAGCATCTTAGTTTTGAGAAATAATTTAATGATCACCAGAATATACTAAGTGTGCAGCAAATCGATAGTAGCAAATTTAGAGCTGATTATAACGTATTTTAACATACTTAAGACACAATTAACAACAATTTAACATACTTAAGACACAATTGGCGGCCTTATAAATTAAGCGACCTCTTCCAGGCCATATATTTATAGATATACTAGCTACTAGCTGTGCTATATATTAGGTGTATACTAGCTGGTCCCGCGACTTCTAGTCGAGTTTAAAAACTTTTAGTTTTTAAACTCTAAATTGGGATATCTTTTCTTCCCGTCAGCCGATTTCGATGAAACAAAGCCCATTCGAAGCGCCAAGCTAAGCTTAATTAACCTGTGGAAACTCTATGAAAATCCGTGTCGTAGTTTTGGAGATTAGCGTGTTCGAACAGACAAAACAGACAAAAATTTTCAATATCGTACTTTTGTATTCTGATATACTCTTCCTTTATCGCTCTCAATTAGTTTTTGGTAAATATATTCAATGTACAGACACGCTGGTTCTACAGTTTTATTATATGTATAGATAGGTTGTTATGTTGATTGTGATTTGCTGTTATTTTAGTATTTTTTACTGTTCGTTAAAATACAAGCCTTTATTTAATAACACAGTAGGTTAAAATTAAAAAAAAAAACAAAAGATACAAAAGAGGTTGCACCGGGCAGATTTGTCAATGGCTCTGCTCAAAATTGAAAATTAAAAAAGCTCTTTTTTAATTTAAAACGTTCGCATTGCGGGGTTGACCTCGTGACCTTATACGGTGACTGGGTTCAAAAAGAAACATTCTAAAAAGGACTCTAAGCCATACATCGTAAGTACCGGTTTCGTCTAAAAGGTATTTTTAAAACCTACCATCAATGTATTATGCAATACATTTAATTTTGTACCATTCTGGTTAGTTTTGAAGCATAGTTTCAATTAGCAGTGTCGAGTTTTCCTCGTAATTTCAAAATTCAATTTCAAAATCTAAAACGTATCCTATCAGTGTCCAGTCCCGTCTAAGTAAGTCAGGAGTCGCTCAGTAAAGCGATAGTAGGTTTACTGAGGAGTGAGGACAGAAGAGGACTCCTTGGAAGCACACAAAAAACGCAGTCCCACGCCTTTATTTGATTATCACAAATATTACGCACGAAAAAACACTTTGAAGATACCACGGATATGTTAAATTAACGATCGTGAACAGAATAAACAGTTTCATGTTTCTATGAGCGATCGGTTCCAATACAACCTGTATGGATTCGACCTATATTTTTTAGCACTATGCTAATCGATACTCTCTAACCTTCATTATTCAATTCTACACCTTAATGCCACGTGAAATAGAGCTCAATTCGCAATTTAACGTCATAACGTACCCACATAACACTGGCCCCATTTAATTTTAAACTCTAAATATTGTTGCATAGGGATCAGTTTTCTTTGTAGGCCGTTGGCGCATTGGCGCTGTGACGTCACACTGCGTAACTATATGTGGGTCAGTAGGTCTAAGTAGACAGGTTCAGTACCGGCTCTCGAGGGTTGTAGATTTATACGGATATCCGGGTCGAAGTGTACGGCTATGTTACGATACTTTTAACAAAGTTATGAATAGTCTGTACTTAGTACCTGGCGATTGAGAATTAGAATTTTATTTATCATATCAGGGATATCGTTCGACCAAAATACAGAGATGTAGCATTAGGGCTTTAAAAATGAGTGGAGTGTAGACTTTCTCGGCCGGTGTCCATATTAATTGAATCTTCCGGGCTACTTCGCCGAAGTCTTCTGGAATCTCTTCTCTTTCTTCCAAACGTGTAGTACGCAGTATCGACTGAAGATGTCAACCGCAGTTGTTGACGAAACGTCAACTTAATAATACTTAAAAAGGAGACATTTGAAAGTCGGTAAAGTTTACCTCCAATCAATTCAGTCTGTCATTTGACGGCGAAAATCTACCAAGAACGTATTATTTTGACTGTTTACCTTTTTTAACAATAACTGCAAAATTTTCGACATGTTATTTTTTAAAAAAATATATACTTATAAGAGATAATTAAACAACAAAACTTTTGTAACATATACATAAACCAAAATAATATTAATGAAGTTCGCGGTTGATGTGTTTGATTTATTGATTTTAAGTAAAGAAATACAGTCCGGGCTTTTAAAATATAATTATCACTAGGTACTTGTGTATCGCGACAGTAATGTTATGTCTATGGTATATACCGCTGGCATCGCTCGTGTACACAGTTTCGTCACAAGAAAATTATCCATCTATGTATTTCGTTTGATCGATGGTCACGGGTTATTGCTACCACATTGTGAAGGGGTTTGAAAATTTTGCTTCTGAGATTGACACTGTCCCGAGACGCCATATTGATTTTTCTTTTCAAAACTGCGGCTCACCATTTGACTTACCTATAGTTATGTTAGTTGATAATATGTCCTAAAGTGTTACATTAGGGGTCATCCATAAATTACGTCACACGTTAAAGGGGAGGGAGGGGCTCAACAAAGTGTGACATCGTGTGTAATGGAAAACTTTAAAATATTACTAACAATATCAATATTATTATAAGGTTGTTTTAATTTTTAATTTCTAATTTTAAAATTGCATATGTGACGTCACACCAGGGAGGGCGGGGGGCGGGAGGGGGGGTGTTCACACAAATGTAACCACCTGTGACAAGGACGGTGGGGTTATTCCAAAAATCATGAAATTCGTGTGACGTAATTTATGGATGGCCCCTTACAGAGATATTACAATTTAAACATCGCTATGCAACGTGTCATTGAAACGACGCAAAAAGTTGAGAAAGCTGAATATCGATTCGACCAGTTATCTAGTTCTCAGATTTTTAAACGAGTTCGATCTTAACGAAAGAAAGCCTCCCCCCACCTCCCCCCGCTCTGCATAGGGAATAATAAGTAACTAAACTACCTCTATTTAAATTATAAGAAAATTGATTTGCTTTGCCCCACCCTGAATGAAAAAAGGCTCGTGGGTGTCGCAAAAAGCGATTAAAAGATAACAAAGCCGCTACCACAAGCCCTACTATACTGACGAGAGTGTATTCGCCAACGCGCATAGCCAGGCGTGGCGTTTTAAGACCATACATCTCTCATGTGCAAGGCAATGTGCGTGAGATCCATGTCTAGCAGTGGATGATACAATGGTTACGGTATATGGTTAAAACGGATTGTGTCACTAACACATATAGTATCCATTTATGTGACATCACACTGCGTAAACTGTATCTAGGTTAGTATAGGTAGATCCACGGGAGATTTACTTGAATTGGAGCTCTGGTTGTTGCGCATTGCAACGCATACTCAGATGAAACGTTATTTCAGTATAAAAGTCTATTTACCGCCCAAAGCCTTATGTCGATTATTCCATGACATCTGTGGTCTTTTTTTCTTCTCCTTCATATACGGCAATAGTGCAATTAGCACATTCTGCCAATGTCAAGTTTTCTTCGTAATATGCAATTTCAAAGTCCAAACCGTATCCTGTCAATGTCCAGTCTCGTCGAAGTCAGGAGTCGTTCAGTAAAGAGAACTTGAAACACGCGAGAAATGCAGTCCCACGCTTTTATTTGATTATCACAAACACCACGCACGAGAGACACTTTGAAGATTATTAAACCACAAAACGCTTAATAAACAATTTTTCCAATAATCAAACAAAAACCCAGCTTCACTTCTTGTGTTCCCGCCAAAAAAATATCGGTGGTGTTTATGGCCATGAATTACTATACCGTTTTCGCTTCCATCAGCTTTGCTCATTAAAATTGTTAATAATGTTGCTATCTCGTACTCTTGTTCGTATCAGACGTATATATATCTATTTATCTAGGTGCTTGTAGCCAGCCAGAACGCTGCGACACGCGATCGACCTATTGTTAATAATTTTATGTTAATACTAGCGACCCGCCCTCGCTTCGCTTCTTTTTATAAGTTTATTTTTCAAAATTTCAAAATAAAATATAGCCTATGTGTTATTCTGATGTATGAGCTATATTATTGTAAAGTTTCATTAAAATCCATTGAGTAGTTTTTGTGTGAAAGAGTAACAAACATCCCTACATCCATCCTCACAAACTTTCGCGTTTATAATATTAATAGGATATAATAGGAAGTTTTTAATAAAAGAAAATGTTACAGATTGAAATTTTGAAATTGATTAAGACAATATTTATTAACAGTTATTCAAATGTTATAAAAGAGAATAACATTACTTTTGACATATTATTGTACCTACTTTTTCGTCGAAAATACCAAATTTAAAGGTTTCACCAACTTTCAAAAATGTATAACAAAATACAAGAGTTACGATATATTAATCTTTTCAAGGATCTTTTCAACATAAAACATCGTAAAGGATGCGAGAAATATAGGTTTTTGTTTACTTTCATTATTCATACTTTGTTGTAGATAAATATTGTACAAAAGGCCGCTTTTGGCATTCCCTGCCAGTCAACCTTTGCACGAAGAAAAAAATAAATCTTTTTTTTTAAATTAATGGGGTACCTAATTGGCACCTTACACCGCTATAATTAGGACAAAATGGACATCCTTCACATAATAAAAAAAAATACTAGGAATGGTTTTCCAATAGAGTGCGCCACTGTGCCACACTCTGCGTGTAATCGAAGTTTTATTTTTATATTATCCTTTTTTAATTTAATGAAATATATATTAATATTCGTATTACTTTTGTTACAGGAGCGCGGAGGGTTGGACAATATGAGATCTCTTGAACACTATCTGACAGACATCATGAGGGCAGATACCTCTGATCATATGAAAGGTATGTATTTAGAAAGAACAAGAGACAGGCTACGACAAGGTTATGACCTTTGACGCCTTAATTTTTAAAACCATACCTTCAGCTTATGTCTCTCCACTGTTGAATATAGACCCCTCCCGTGGCTCTCCTCGGTCGGCTCTTCTCATACAGCCACCACCGTTGAATTTCTTTAAATCGTAGGTCCACCGCCGGAGCGAGTCGTACACTGCGCTTCCCGGTACGTGACCCTCCATTCGAGGACTCGTCTGCCCAGGGTCGGACTGGGCCGGTAGGGCCCGGGTAGCTCACAAGCCCGGGGCCCAAGATTGGATAATGGCAGATGGGATACTATCGGACCTAGCCTGCGCGGGCCTCCTATCCTACCTACCGCCTGGCTTGCCGCAAGCCAGGCCCATGGGGGGCCCCGCGCAGGCTGGGGCCCGGCTGGCAAACGCCACCTCGACTATATGGCCAGTCCGACGCTGCGTCTGCCCCAACGGCCATCGGTCCTGCGGCAAATATGACCCGCCCATACCCACTTCAACATGCCGATTCTACGAGCTATGTCGGTGACCGTAGTTCTTTGGTGATTGTCTTCGTTTTGGATCCTATTCCGCAAAGAAACTCCGAGCTCCATAGCTGGGTGGTGGCAGCAGTGTGGTGGTCCTGTTCTTAAAAAAAAGAGACAAGACCTTATTGAAGAACTTTTCCTTTTCTCTCCCGAGCCACGTATAAAACTTAAGTACACCTGGCAAAATAAATAAGTTTGCAGGTAACTGGCGTTGTATATACAACAAGTTACCTATAATCTTTAATACTCTGAATTGGACTTATTTAACTTAATTAAAAAAATCTCTAAAAAAGCAATAGTTAAATTGCATCGTACATAATACAATAAAGGTATCAGGATTTAGGTACATAAATGTTTAACTTATGCTCAGTGGGAGGATAAGTAATATACCCACCCAAATCCAAGAAGATAGATAGAATTTTTTATTTCGTACACACAAGTGATCGCAATAACGTGACAATGTCTTATTCTAAAAATTAATTAAACATAGTTATGCAAACAAAAAAAATGAAATTAAAAATAAGGCGATAAAAACTGCGCGGTCCCATGTGTGTGGAAAGGGTATCCGTGTCAGCGCAAGCTGTATACCGTACAAACAGCATACAACACTGATTTTCAGACGGAATCAAGACGCGTGAATCGGGTGTAAAAGTGGTGTGCGCCCTTGAACATAATTCTTGGGCCTATAAGGTGTTTAGATAAATGTAAATTATAATTATGAGAGTGAGTGGACAAATATGTACATATTACATTACAATATTTAAAATAGAGAAGACAAACACCTATATATAGATATATAAATATAGACAAATATATTTACTTTTATGCTACAATATAGTAGTACCTCAAATAGTCAAATATCAGTTGCAGTACAAATAACCGTTATAGCAGTGGTTCAACAATATCAAGCTCTAATGGAATAGTTACCAGTTTTATAGTTTTCAAGTTTTATTTAAACGTCAGTGAGAAAAGCTTTGAATTTAACTCTGAAACAGTTTAAACTAATCGACTGTCTAATAGGTTGGGGAATATTGTTGCAACACTTGGTCGCGGTGTATTTGAAGCTTCCTGTGAATGCAGCTGAACTGTGTCGAGGAACACAAGGTGGTGGAGACAAACGGTTCGTCCGGCATAGTCCCCTAACCACGTCAACTTCTTCAAGAGATAACTAGGCTGTATATATTTAACGACGCCAAATAGGAGACGAGCCAGATGCAACTTTCTTCTCGACCTTCATAATCAAGGAATTAAACTGATTTAAATAAGGTGTGACATGATGTCGTGGCGGGATCGAGAAACGAAACTGCACAAATCTGCAAAAGATCATGCACACACACACACACACACGCACAAACGCACACATACAAAACAGAAAATTTACATAGAAATACATTTTTAATTTAAAATTATACCTAGTGGGTAAGTTATAATCTGTGTCTCTTTGGTAGATACACGCAGCATCGCTTTAAATTATACCTTTGCATTTGTACACTACAATAAATCTTTAAAATAGTCTATATTATTATTAATTTGTACTATAAACAGCTTGATATTTAAAATCATTCTTATCATTCTTCTGATATTTTAGAATATTTGATGTCAACGCCGCGTCGCTCGGAGATTTACAATGTTAGCCTTCAAACCCGAAGGCTTCGGGTCGAATCCGGAGAGGTGGCAGCCCTATTTATTGCCCACGTTTTTAGTGAAGTGTTGCTTTTGCTGTTCCACATGTAGACTCGGCACCGATGGGAACTCCATCAGATCCACTCCTTGCCAGTTCGTCGGCAGCTGTCCTTGATGTCAGCGTCCAATGCATCGAGGAATAATCTCGCCCGTTATACGATGGCAAATGAATTAAATAATAATATGTAATGAAATAAAATTTGAGTGTCGGTCTGTACGCCATAGTGAGGCGCTAATTAAGCACTCACTGCTTCCTTTTTAGCGATATCGAAGTACGGTTAGCAAAAAAAGTGTTACACGAAAATTAATAGTTTTTTGACTACCGCTGTGTACAATTTGTATTGTATCTTCTTGAATATCCTAGTATTAATATAATTTGGAATTTATTTCTTGGTTTAATTTTTAATTATTTGCTAAAACATGCTGAAAATAAGATGGAAAAATGAAACAGTAGATCTGCATGTTTGTAATAAAAATAACATGCAAAATTTAACATGCAATATGTATTGATATATGTATAATATGTATATTTATTTATTAACTTACTTAGGGACGGCAACGTTATTTATACAAAACATGATTTCAGTATAGAATTATGATAACACTGAAGTCCGGTCCCCGACGATTCAATTACTGCTGCCAATGCGGTTCTTACAACACACTCACAGGCTACACATATACACCGGCCCGCCGGCGGAGACGAGGACGTCACCCTCGCTACACCGTGAACATGCACCGTCTTTCAGCCAACACTTTTACCAGGTATCTGCACGTGCCTCGCCGTTTCCTACTCGGGCGTAACCCGTGCCGAAATGTGTACAATTTGTACAAAACATAAAGTTTAAAGTTTAACTTATAACACAATAGCAGATATATTTCGGTTTCCTAAATAATACAATTTAAAATAGATATACAATATGAAATTCGATAGTTCTCTGGTAGGAAAAACAAGCGGAACGATTTATATTTACTCAGCACTAGGCTTGCCTATGTCGCAGGGGCCGGTGCTCTGCCAAGTAAACAGTTTGTGTACAGGTCGTCGATCCGCGTCTCTCAAAATCTTAATGTATGTGGTGTGTCCGTGTGCACGAGGCTATGCCTCTCTCACTCTCTCTCTCTCTGAGTGTGTGTAAATACATTTCCTATTTCACGACCTTCCAAACATTTTTCCAAATTCACTTTTTTTAATGAAAGCTTCATAATCGGGTACTTGCCAATGTTTGTTTTTCGACTAACGTTGGCATGTATCGCGGATATGCATGTGCGACAGTAACCGTGTACTATCGGTCGGGGTATCTGTTCGTTTACTCATTTCTTACTATAAAAATATCTTTGTAATGAAAGAACGATGTCAGACGAGCATACAGTCCACCTGGTGGTATGTGGATATTGTCGTCCATAGACTACCGCAATACATGCCAACATCAGTCAACAGTGACAAACGTTGACACGTCCGCAGACACGTCACTTACTCTAGGAACTTGCGAAACAGAACTTAGAGATTTGGGAAAACTTTTCTTACGTTTTATAAATAATCTATGATGTAATTAATCCTAAAATTCTTGTCCACTATTTAAATTTGCAAAAAAACAAGAAAAAAATAATCAAATTACTGCACTTGTTGACGCTACTTGACAGCAGCGTCACAGAAGTCGCGAAACACAGAACTAAAGTTTTACTGGGTGTGACATTTATGTTTTTACGCAATACGTGTAAGATGTTAACATGTATTATTCCAAGGCTTAAATGAGTACGTCATTTTAATAATTTACATTAAGGAAAAACTAATATTAATCATTGTTTACGGTATTTCTTTTTGAAAATATTAAATACAGATTTCGATTAAACTAAAAACGCATTTCGATACTCTTTACTTATAATTTTTGACTCTTTTGAAGCCGTATGATTGCATCCCTACTTAATATATTAGTATTGAATATGCAGCGCATCCGAACACGCACCTACCAACGTTTGTCAATCTAGACGAATGTTGGTATGTGTCATGGATAACATATGTATAACATAATCAATCCACTTACTATAGTGGATGAACTTACTACTATGTGACGTGTCGTGACGTTTAGAATAGCACCGCTTGCTTACAGAGCTCCAATCAAATCAAATAAAATCATTCATTGCATAAGAAAGTACATAAGATGTTCACAAAATGAAAAGTTTTTCTATAGCCTACCTGATAAATGTGTACAATACTTATTAAAATTATTATTTATTAATTGTAATTATTATTTATATTCTAAGTTTCTAAATTCCAGTATTCTATTTAAAAAAAAACGTAATTAGTATGTCAGCAATAATAATATATTTATGCAGTTAATAAAATAATTTAAGTCATAGCATTAGGTTATTTTTTTTTTACCTGATTATTACCTTTGTCTAAATGAGACAAAATATCAATGGGCCCAATTAAACGGTTTCCAAGTCATTAAAGCAGTCGTTGAATGTGCAATACGCTTTGTCAATGTTTTTTTTCAACATAAATTTGTTTTTTTTTTTATGGACGAAGGCGGCAGACGCGCATACAGTCCACCTGATGATAAGTGGATACTGTTGCCCATAGACATCCATGATACATGCCAACATTAGTCGAAAATGACAAACGTTGTCACGCCCCCAGATGCGCTACCTACCTTCGGAGATATAGGAATGGATTTGGAGAAAGGGCTGAGAAAATACCAAAACACGTACGTACATTGGGGAAATACGATAAAGTAGGAAATGCGTCCATTTCAAGGTAGTCTTCTGTGTAACGTGGCCAGTCGAGTGCGCCCAACGGCTGTGCGAATGCAGCGTGCACTGGACGTGCACTACAAAATGTTTGCGTTTTGTTCTGGACTTATGTTGGCATGTACCACGGGTATCCACGGGCGACAGAATTACTTCCCATCAAGAAAAATAATAATATGACCTATACATGTTTTTTATTCGACTTTTGTTATTTGTTGAAACTATTCATTACGTTTGGTCCTACAAAGAAACTCCAAGCACAGTTCTTTCCAAAACTCATTGTATTATTCAATGTACGTATTTACGTCATAGTTCTCTACGTAATTTAAAGCCGCATCTATTATCTCTATATCCACGTGACAACACAATGCCACTGCGCTTGCGCAACTGTGTGACAGCCTTTGTGCTACAACCTTGGTCGTTTGACGGTCTGTACCGCCGTTACACAGAAACTGAGGACATTTAGATGGTTTAGATGACGTATTGTACTACTTAGCGACTTCGGTTAAACAATCAATCCTTTGCTGTATTCTTAAATTTAATTAAAAAAAAATAGAAACTGACTCGATTGACTCATATTTTATCATCGTCCATCGATATGGGAATAGACTAGATGACACATCAAACATTCTTGTCAAAGAAACCTGGTTGCCATTAAAAAGTCAAATTTAAAACTTAAGTATTGTACTACGTAAAAATATTCCATTTTCAAAACATGAATGAAAGAGTTCGGGAGCTCCTGAACATAGAACCTATTATACTCTAACGTGCCTTTCCTAGAGTGCTTGTATAACATATCTAGTAGGTATGTAGGTATTCTTAAATCCATGTCATCGGCACTTTTTGAAAAGTATACACTTTTATAATTTAGGAACTATTGGACCATTTGGCTCATCTAATGTGAGGTAAATCTCCCTTCAGTAGGTTAAAGAAAGCGCCCTACGGTTTATTTACAAAGGGCGATGTGTAACTGTAAAAGGTTCGGAAAAAATTATCACGTATACGTACCAATACACGAATTATCAACTTGAGATATTTATTTCATAGATGAATTTTTTTTTTTTGTATGGACGAAGGTGGCAGACGAGCATACAGTCCACCTGATGGTAAGTGGATACTGTAGCCCATAGACATCCGTAATACATGCCAACATTAGTCCAAAATGACAAACGCTGGCACGCTCCCGGATGCGCTGCCTACCTTTGGGTATAGGAATGCATTTGGAGAAAGGGTAGGGGAAATGGGGAGGGATAGGATGGGAATGGACTCTGGCACATCTCACTCACTACCGAAACACGTACGTACATTAGGGAAATAAGATAAAGTGGGAAATGCAGTACATTTCAAGGTAGTCTTCTGTGAGATCTGTGTCATAGATGAATGAAATGAAAGCTTTTATTTCATAGATATTTTAACGTTGTCGTTGTTACTATTTATTGTACATATATTGAATTGTTACAATAAGACATTATATAATTTCATAATGTGGCAATGGTGCAATTAGCACATTCTGCCAGTGTTAAGTTTTCTTCGTAATAAACAATTGCAAAGTAAACTGTATCTAGGTTATTATAGGTAGGTCTACGGGAGGTTCACTTGAATTAGAGCTCTGGTTGTTGCGCATTTCAACGCATACTCAGATGAAACGTTATTTCAGTATAAAAGTCTAGATTAGTGATTTACAAAATTTGTAATTTACCGCCCAAAGCCTTATGTCGATTATTCCATGACATCTGTGGTCTTTTTTTCTTCTTCTTCATATACGGCAATGGTGCAATTAGCACATTCTGCCAGTGTTAAGTTTTCTTCGTAATAAACAATTGCAAAGTCTAATATCTTATTAGAGTCCGGTCCCGTCGATGTAGGTGAGCTCAGTAAAATGATTGTAGATTCACTGAGGACAGAAGAGGACTCCTTGAAAGCTTTGAAACACAAAAACACTTTGAAGTTAAATAAACTATCACTATTAAATCACAAAACGCACAATACACAATTTTTACAATAATATAACTTCACTTCTTGAGTTCCCGCCGAAAAAAAAAACGAGTTATGTCATTAAAAAGTAGTCCGCAACATATAATAAAAAATAGAGGATATATTTGTGCATAATAGACACGTGCTATATGCATAAATATGACTATATATGTACTAATATGTATATAATTACCATACAAATTAATGTTAACACAGTAAATGCCAAAACTGTGGATGAACCACTATATAAACCGCTTTTCTACTTATTTTTATCTCTTAATTGTTAATATCTTTTGATTTATTTTTAGTAAAAACCGTATTGTCACCAATGTTTAGATTTATTGGTGGGTTGGGATAGCATACATACATACATTTCTTTCCATCGTCCTTTCATTAATATGTCGTCGAATAATCCCATATAATTGTGGAACTGATTTTTGTTTGACAAGTTGAGATGTATTTGAAAAATTGTGGTTTCCGCAATAGCTAGACTTCTTCGAAGGATTCCCTTGTAACTAAATTACACCGTGAACCAGGCCTGCTAATGTTTAGTTATGTCACGCTTCGTAAAATTAGCGATCATATGGTCATCAACACTTATTTCCAAAAATCATAGTGACGTGCAATTTTTTATCGATGCCAAGTGACAAATCATTTCATTTTATAACATTTACATTGTTGCGGATTCCTTGCTGCTATGCTCTTTATTTATTTAATCTTTATAATGTAAAGGCGGACTTAATGTTTAGAAGCATTATCTCCCAGTCAACCTTTGGACCATGCAGACCACGCGATAGGTGCAATATTAGTTAAGATTAAGTGAAACAAACTACTATGAAGTAAAACTTAAGTAAAAATATTTATTTTTATATGGAGAAGGCGGCACACGAGCGTACAATCCACATGGTGGTAAGTGAATACTGTCGTCCAGCGTCGGACTGGCCATATAGTCGAGGTGGCATTTGCCAGCCGGGCCCCAGCCTGCGCGGGGCCCCCCACGGGCCTGGCTTGCGGGGCTTGCCGCAAGCCAGGCGGTAGGTGGGATAGGAGGCCCGTGCAGGCTAGGTCCCAGCTCTTGCAACCTAAATGTAAACTAGATCAGATAGTTCGTTCATACAATTAGAGAGAAATGAAATAGATATTTTCCGATAGTATCCCATCTACCATTATCCAGTCTCGGGCCCCGGGCGGAGCCACCCGGGCCCTTCCGGCTCAGTCCGACCCTGCTGTCGCCTATAGACATCCACAGTACATGCCAACTTCAGGGCACAATGACAAACGGTAGCGCGCTGCCTGCCTATAAAGTATAAAGTAACGATCTATAAAGTACAGTTTATAGTAAAGCAACAGTCTTTAGTGTTTAAAAATATAAAATTGTGCTCCATTTAAGCACGGTGGTCTCATGAAAATGTTGACTAATCATGCGTTGTTAGAAAGATAAAATACAATTTTTAAATTGATAAGTTAGAATTACAAGCGAAAATCGAATTTGTTCAAAAAATGTTAAATTGAAACTCACTTTAATGTGCTCTGCATTATTATTGGACGACTCCGGATACAATATACTTTATTTAATAACGAATTTTCTTTATAATCTTGCTTTCATCCTCAACATCCACTACAGGGTACAGGCCTTCCCTAATAAAACACTATGATGGGGTTTCCGGCCATAACCAGCACGCAGGCCCACGTATAGTAGATACACACACATATTCCAGATTTTATTAATTCTTAGGTATGCAGGTTCCGTCAAAAAGGTTTCTTTTACCATCAGTTTGTTATAATTTAAAAAAATCGTCCCCAAAAAGGACACCGTGGTATGGAAGATTCTATACGCTCTTATTTAATATCTCTTTTACGAATCGATGTGGATAATATTTCTCTATAAATTCTTTTATTGGAATTGTAGCATTCATTATATAATATATTGTAGTATAATATGGTTACAATCATTCCGTTTTAGCTATCGACAGTCACCAAATAAATAATTACAACTCAAAGGCAAAACAACTCTGTCTCTGACATTTTCAGTTTGGCTCGTCTAACAAAACTAGTCGAAAATAGCTTGTATCATAGACTAAAATTGTCTCCCACTATACAACCGCGTGACTAAATCGTCAATTATCCCATAGTATACACGTGACATCCGGAAAAATTCAATTCTATTGCTCTAGAAGTGAATAAAACTGGGACGCATTGCATCTAAATTCGGCAAAGTTATCCCAGTGATACTATTTGACCGAGTTACATGGGTAGCCTGTTATATTTTCGGTACAGTCAGACAGTTGATTTTAGAAATAGTCGTATAATCGATGGTTGTGGACATCACTGCGCGCTGTCAGTTGAAAAGTGCGCGCGAACAGAGCGCATGCGTCGCTTTCGAAATTAGATTTGGTAACTTTTTAAAAATATATTCGAAAGAAGCGGAGGTGTTGATCGTTCTGCCTATTTTTAATAACACATTGTGTGCGTTTTGAGTGCAGTGACCTATTGTGTTTTTTTTAATAGTGAAATAATGGAAAATTGAAGGAAATCGTTTTGTTATTCCAATTGTTATTGCATCTTTAAAGGTTTTTGTAGGTGAAGGATTTTTAATTAGCAGTTCTAATTTAGAGTTTTCCTCTTAAAGTAAATAGAAATTACGTTCTTTCAACTAGAATATTTGCTAGTACAAACAGTTCAGTATCTAGTCGATTTAAGATATTGGTATATAGATTTAAAACTACTAATTATTTATTATAATCTAACAAATAGAATAATATTGTAATACCTAACCTATATAAATCCTGGGCCCGAACTTCTGAGCTTCCACTTAAGTACGGATTTTTAAAAATCACCAGCTCGGCGGTAAGGGAAAACATCATTAGGAAACCCGCATGCTTGAGAAATGAAAAATCTGAAGTATCCACCAATCCACCCGCATGGTGGATTGCGGCCCGAAACCCCTGTGATTGACTAGGGTAGGCCTGTGCCATGCAGTGGGACATTAACAGGCTGATACAAGTACCAGGTATTGTAATAATCTAGATTCTGTGACAAACGTGACCTAATTAAGTTTTACTAGATTATAGATACCTAGATACTAAGCTGAAAACCTAAACCCATTCAAAACGCAATTCAATCGCTTCAGAATTAGTCCAAATGTTTCCATTTTATCAGAAACAAACAGATAAAAAGTGTTCTCGTTCATGGGATACAAATTAGCGTGAAATTATAAAATGTTAAATGTAAATAATTGCCGCGTCATATTGAAGCAGAAGTCATATTTAAAAAAAAATATCACTGCCTTTTTACAAATATAACACTATGGTAAACTCTAGGATTGAATAAAATAAAATTTCAGTCCTACTTATCTTAATAATTAGGTATTTATTTTCTTAATAATATTTACAATAAATACAGTATGCCACTGTACATACTGCGGTTAAGTTATGCGTTTAATCGCTTTAATTATGTTGTTTGATTCCTTTTAAATAAGTTATTTTATAAGTAAGTATATCAATTTAGAATAATCAATACGAATTAAAATTATCTATTATTTTATTACCTATCAACCTAAGGTTGTTTTTATATCGCTATAAAATTCCTTCAAATCGCACTCCCGCGCTGTCGTGTATTACAGAATCAATAAAGTTTATGATTGTCACTTTTACGTTTGAACATTAACATTTAACATTCAACGTTTTAACGAAACATGCTCTTAAATAAAATCTTAAATATTGTTACCTTTTAATATAATTTTTTTATGCACGAAGGCGGCAGACGAGCATACAGCCCACCTGATGGTAAGTGGATACTGTCGCCCATAGACATCCGCGATACATGCCAACATTAGTCCGAGACGACAAACGTTGGCACGACCCCGGATGCGCTGCTTACCTTTGGATATAGGAATGTATTTGGATGGGAAAATGGGGAGGGATAGGATGGGAATGGGCTCTGGCACATCTCACTCACTACCGAAGCACGTACAGTACATTAGGGAAATAAGATAAAGTGGGAAATGCAATACATTTCAATGTAGTCATCAATGAGAGAGGAGTAACGTGGCCAGTCGAGCGCGCCCAGCGGCTGTTGAATTGCAGAGTGCTAGTACTAATTAGTACTTTATAGTTAAAATAGTGTTTACCAAAGACACAAAAATTTATAAAAACACAATCTTCGTAAAACAAATAATAATATATTCATATAAAACCTGCCTTCATCCATAAAATACTAGATACAAATACTCACTTGCAACTTACATATAGAAAACAATATACAGTTGAGGTTACCTAGAACTGCTCATTATGGTAGAAGAAACATAAGTTTAGGGAGGACAGCTGTATAAAAATAAGCTACCGAAGGAAATCTATATAAATTAAAATTAAATGCTGTTTGTTGGTAAGCGCATTACTTGAGAATGGCCACACCGATTTAGCTAATTTTTTTTTAATCTTCGTAATAGTTTAGGGAAAGAAAAATTGGAAAAGTTGTTTGGAAAATTAGAAAATTCGAGGAAAGTCTGAAAGTGCTTGGGATTTTTGTATGAACTCGAAGACCATAACTCACGATTCGAACGATGGATATGCGTAATTCTTTTTTGTTTTGTATTCGTTATGGTTCTGAAAAAAAAAAGAAATATTTATTGAAATTTGGATAGGAGAACGTCTGTCGGGTCAGGTAGTTAAAGATATAGGTTTAAAGATAAGTTTAGTGTATTTAGGAAGAGATTGCAACAGCATCTATCTATCTAGGAATAGCTAAGCGGTGCATATAGAATTAATTATTGTCAGTGATCGGACATATATTAATATATTCGTAATGTATAAATATTGATTCTCAGTTAAGTGAATGTTGTTATATATTGTTTGAGAAATAAAGTTGTCAAACTTAAAAAAAATATAAAACAACAAACATCTAATACATACATATATGCTACGAATCAATCGTATAAATCAAATCAATTCTTCTGTAACCAATCAGCGTCGTTTGAATCATTATGTACTGGCAAAATTGTAGTGTTACCATGGCTATTCGATTATTACGAGTTTGAAAGCAAAATTTAAAACATTAATCACCATAACGTACCACCAGCTTGTGTCTCTCCACTTGTAGGATGTAGGCAGGCAGGTGAACGATCTTGGCCTCTTCTCTTCTCTGTCCACTTCCGATAAACTTGTTTAAGTAGCCGGTCCATTTAAACGGCGCGCGTCCCACACTGCGTACACTATCTGATACGTGGACTGGTGGCCTCGAGGACTCGTCTAACCCATTGCCAAGTCTTCAGCATGCTAATTCCACGAGCTAACTCTGTTTTGTTCACTGCGAGTACAACTCTCTCTTTAATCGTCAAGTGACTTTGAACTTACGGATCAGGTCTACCGTTAGAGGCTATGTTTCGGCATCATACGTCATTATTGACATGACGCACTTTCGTCTTCGTTTGGCGAGTCTAGTTTTTAGAAGTGGTGTAGTTCTTCGGGTTTTCTGAGGGGAATTGGGTGGGGTAGGGGTGGGTCTATTCTAGAGTCAGCCGATACACGCGATACACGTGAAGAAAGTAGAGACGTCCAATATAGTTTTTTTTAAAGTAAAAGACTAAATACAGCAATCCACTTAATAATAAATGACATAAGCGTGTCCGTTCCACTGAAGTAATGTTCAGTTGTTTCATTTGAGACGCGTAAGGTCGGCAGAAAAAGTTGCTGGAAATATCTACTTTTAAAATAACAAAAAAAAAACAGATAAGCAAGAGATAGTATTTTCTACGTGTGGTTACTTTACGACGATTCCCGCGGGAACTGAAAACGGTTCGGGAGCCAGTACATAAATTATCTTTATAAATTATATAAAAATCCATCTAGTCGATTTTATGTAAGCTCTGATATTGACGCGGCTTCGATAATGATTCCCGTGGGAACTCTATAAAAGACGTAGGTAAAGAGTACCCCAAATGTTAACCTGACACGTAAGCTACAACTATGTCCAGTTTCATTAAAATCTGTTCAGTAGTTTTTGTGTGATGTGTTCACACAGACACAAAAATTGTTGTAAAAATCGCGCCTTGGGGTGCAATGACAGGTACAGACACGGCTTGTTACGATTTTATTATATGCATATATGTCTTTTTCTTAATTCATTTAATTTAATTATTAATTTTATTTAATTTAACGCCAACAATATATCAATTTTTGAATTCTTCTCCCCATCACTTTTAATATGATAAGTTGAAAAAATAATAAAAATTAAATATAATGAAAGGAAAATAATTACGAACTCAGATTATGAAAAATACAGCCGCCATTTTGAATTCTATGACACTCGTGTAATCAAGATGGATAGATTGACACTTCACTTTTTTAAATTCCCGCCAGTATTTTAGGAGCTGCGGTTTAACATCTATACCTACCCTTCTTGATATCTATTAATGACCAATAAGCCCAGTTGGCGGTGACCTTGCCTGCTGTAATAGGTCCCGGGTTCGATTTCCGGTCGGACATTCATTTATTTAAAGACAGCTGTTTGTTTGGGTGTGCGTGTTGCACGTGTTGTATGGGTCAGTGCATGTGAGCATGTGTCATGTGACTCAGTGCTCTAGACCCAAGAGTACCACAACAGGTATTCGTATCTAGTATGGGCCATTGAATGCCATTGAAGCCAATTATTATTGACTTCTCACTTTACAAAAAATCGATAAAAAAGTTATTGTCAAACATGAAACTATTATTAATATGTTCTTGGTAGTTTTTGCCGCCAAATGACAGACTGAATTGACAAAAGGTAAATTTGACCGCCTTGCGTTCATATGAATATGAATGTGAATTATCATATTTTTCTAACCATACAGTTTTACTAACCGTATAGCTACTCATAGTTCACTGATACACAAAGCAGCGCAGTGGCAAATTGTTGACCATAGATAGTAACACAACAATAGTGTTGTGCAATGCCGACACCTTTTATCGATAAAGCCTTGACACCGTCTGCGAGGTCGTGTTTGAAAAAAGTTCGGAAAAAATTAGGGTTTTTATGTGATTCGGTTATTTATAATGCATTTAGAGCTTGAGATGAATCGTGGTAGATTCCTTGATAGATTTTTCAAATTAATTGTTCGCGACTTCTCTTATTTCTAATCCGATTTCATTCGTGAATTGTTAAATGCATCAAATATTATAATAATGGGGATAAAAGGAAATCCCATGGGATAAAGGAAATATTAAAATAGTATTTATTGTCATTCATTCGCTAGCGCATTTTCAGAAAAAAAAATAGAAATTAAAATTTAAAAAATGTAAAAAGGTAGGTATATATTTTATTAGAAAATATATACCAGTTTTAAGATACCAGAAATATTATATATACCAGAAAATATAGTTTTAAGAAAAAGCTCAAAGAACATTTACTAAAAACGAAAAATATGGAAAGTTAACTAAATTGTATGTATTGTTGTAGTTGTATGTAAAGTATTGTTGGCTAATTGTATTTGTATGTATTTATATTAGGTAGTCGGATAAGTTCGCGGCCTTTTTATAGTGAAAATAAAGACTTTTTTGTATTACATAAATATTAATTCAACGGAATATTGTCCATTTAATTCGACTATCTTTCGCAATTTTTCTGACAGATCCATTAATTAATGGCTATAACATTTTTGGGGTTTCTGAGCGAAAAACTGATTTAAATCTCTTGAATGTAATTTTACCCCATTTAGAGAATTTTGTAAAGAGGGGAATAAATGATAATCCGAAGCTGCTATGTCCGGATTTTAAGGAGGAATATCCCATCCAAGGTCCATAAATTTTTGTTTAGTCATCAAAGATGTATGCAGTCGAGCATTGTCGTGATGGAAAACTACATCTTTTCTAATTCTGAGCGTTTTTCTTCAAGTGCTTGTTTCAATTTTACTAATTGCTGACAGTAGACATCAGAATTAATCGTTTGACCACGTGGCAAGAGCTCGTAATGGACAATGCTTTTCCAGTCCCACTATACACATAACATGACTTTGTTCGGAGTGAGGCCTGGCTTTGCGACTATTTGTGATGGCTCACCGCGCTTATACCAAGATCGTTTTCGAACATTGCTATCGTAGGTGATCCACTTCTCATCGCCTGTTACCAATTTCTTTAGAAATGGATCGACTTCATTTTGTTTATGGAAACTCTATTCACCAAGTTTCTGTCATTTAAATCATGCGGCACCCAAACATCTGGCTTTTTACAAAATAAAGTTTATGCAGGTGATCCAAAACTGTTGAGTGGCGAATGCTAAGCTCTTCCGCAATTTGATGACTGCGTATTTGTCGATCTGCTTCAATGATATCATCAACATTTATTTTAATGGGACGACCACAGCGAGGAACATCCTTCACAGCAAAATTACCAGACCTGAATAGACTGAACCATTTTTTTTTGTGCAGTAGTTTTAGTTAAAGCATCTTCTCCGTAAACACCACAAATCTCTTTTCGAACACTAGAAGTATTCATACCCTTGTCGAAAAAGAAATTGTAAAACATATCTAATTTTCTTCTTATTTACTTCTATTTTAATATTGTTAAAAAATTTGAAAAGTAAAAACTTTTACATTGCAATTTCAATTTGCCGCCATTACAAAAAGTCATCTGTCAAACGGTATGTTACTTTCCCGCCAGTGATCAGTGTTGCCAGAAATATAGCACGCCACAAACAAACGTTTCTAAAAGGCCGTGATCGTTTTCGTCTACCTATTGTATTATGGAATTATATTTGAATAATATGTTCCTTTCATTTAGTATTATATTTTTTCTTCATTTTAGTTACACACAGAGACAGCGCCATTCGCACAACCGCACGTTACATTTAAACATTATTATGCACTAGCTTTTGCCCGAGGCTTCGCCCGCGTGCTCGCTATCACGCGGGAACCTCAGTTTAATAGCGTACGTACTTTTCGTGGCTCCAAAGAAAGTCCATGCAAAATAACAGCTAGATTCGTCTATCCGTGGATGTATGTAATTATTTCCAACAAACAGGCAGAGGAAGAGTGCGCGCTGCAATCAAAGAGCTGTTGGACACACTGAACTGACTATATCACACACAGAATCCTATTTGACTAATGTATGTATCTACGTATTACGATAGTGAGTGAGATATGCCAGAGCTCATTCCCGTCCCATCCTATCTCATCGCTCCCCATTTTCCCAACTCTTTCTCCTAATCCATTCCTAATTCTCCAAAGATAGGCAGCGCATCCGAGGGTGTGCCAACGTTTGTTATTCTGGACTAATGTTGGCATTTATCGCAGAAGTCAAAGAGCAATATCTTTCTATAATGTCTATAATGTTTCTATAGTTTGTGGTACGCGATAATTCCGATATTCGCTAACCGCCTCGGGTAGCGATATACCGCGTATAGCGGCTTAGGTTCAGTGTTAACAGTATCGCTTACCCAAGCGGTAAAACGCGATATTCATTCTCACGATACAAAATACCCGGCGGGATATCGCCGAGACATAATCGTTATCGCAGGCGGCAGCGAGTATCGCTTATATCTGAACAGGCCTATTAACCTGCAGGAATACAAGATATCTTAATAAATTAATCCCATTAATAAACTTGATACCTGGCTACCGGATGGGTAACAACACTATTAGAGACCGTCACTATTGTAAATTACCGGAATCTATAAAAGAAAGGCACAAAAAGTATTTATGTAATATATGGCTTCTCAAACACACGTTTTAATCCGATGCCGAATTCTTAGAAATAAAAAAATATTAGTTTACCTAATTATGACACTAAGTTTGTTGCTAAAGCAAAGACAACAGATAATTTTCTATAATGGGGCTGGCAACCTCAGTAAAAGAAATTGTCATAAGAAAAAAGGCTGTCGCCTATTGAAATGTGTCATCCATCATAAAGTAATATCTTCTCTCTGAACCTCTGCTTTAATATCCCTTCAATAAAGTAAATAGTTTAAGTACTATTTTTTAATATTTGCATGCTGTTATAAACAGCTTAATCAGGCGGACTTAGTTTAATATGACCCTATCTAAAGGCAAATTATCATTTATTTATTTAGAAAAAAAAAAAACAGTATTTCTCTCTTAACAAACACACGCTTATAAAGATTCTTAGTTTTATACCTCTCTATGGAAGCAACGCAGCGAATCCCAGAGACGGCCTTATCTATAATTCCCTTATCAAGTTATCTTGCTCTAAACTAGATATTATTACAGGCGAGATTAATCTGTTCACGTACTCGAGAACCAGTTTGATAGGGATTCTGAGATAGGGCTCTTAAAAGACGTGATCTACACAGAATGATGTAAATAATCTACGTCAGACTCATCGATCCACCAAAGTACATCTATTAAGCGAGGCATTTGCAAGGCGGTCAAATTTACCTATTGTCAATTCAGTCTGTCATTTGGCGGCAAAAACTACCAAGAACGTATTATTAATGATAGTTTCCTGTTTTACAATAACTGCAAGTTTGACGCAACGGTGTTGTCAGTGTAAAAAATATAAGTAATAAAGAAATCATTGAAACAAAGCCACGTTAGCCAAGCGGGTTGACGAGTCTACTCTTTTAAAGGTGATGTAGTCGAATGCATGTAGTGCATGGGTTCGCATGTAGTGGCAGCAGCTTTGTTATTCCTTTGTGAAACAATATTAATAATGTAATATTGCGCGGTAAATGTGTTTGTAAATTGATTTTAAGAAAATAAATTATTTAAGCAAAAACTTAAAAACGTAATTATTTCTACTCATGTATCGCGACAGTCACTTTATATTTATACCACTAGCGTCACTCATGTACACAGTTTGTGAGAAGCAATTATACGTCTATGTATCAATGGTTGATCACCACCAATTTTTTATTATTCACCGCACATGCTATATTTTTTACTATTCACCGCACATGCTATATTTTTTACTATTCACCGGACATGCTATTTTTTTACTATTCACCGCATATGTTTTATTTTTTATTATTCATCGGACATGCTATATTTTTTACTATTCACCGGACATGCTATTTCTTTTACTATTCACCGGACATGCTATAGTTTTTACTATTTACCGGATATGCTATTTGTTTTACTATTCACCGGACATGCTATTTTTTTACTATTCACCGCACATGCTTTATATTTCATTATTCACCGGACATCCTATTTTTTATACTATTCACCGGACATCCTATTTTTTATACTATTCACCGGACAACCAATTTTTTTTACTATGCACCGGACATGCAATTTCGAACCTATTTAAAGCGTAGTGACAGGTCACAGTACTAAGGAACTTAGGGTATAACTCGTAGGGCAATAAATACCTTTTAATAAAAGGTGTCTTTTTTCCTGCCTAACTTAGTTGCACTCTTGTTCGCCTTTTTTAGTGTTGACCGCCGATAGTATAAGTTTGGGCATATATGCTATAGTCTAGTAAATCAAACGTGTTACTAGCACAAAAGAAAAAGCGTTATAAAAATGACAGCGGCATGCAGTAGGAAGAAAGATTTGCCTATTTTGAAATAAAAGAAAGAAAATTATTTTAATGACAGCAGAACATTGAATGTTGTGCAAATCGGCACCAACTCAGCATATTCACAGCGTGAATTGCGACGCAGATTGTCAGCTGTAGCCGCACCGGTGACCGCGGACTGTCCACAGCGGAGACCGTGCCTCGTCCTTGTTCTTGTCTAAACTGTAAAACTGCATATTAACACTGTAAAACAGGTTATTACCCAATACAGTGCCAACGTGGCATTTAATCTGGTAACGGAGTTTCGTGATCGTACCTGCAATATAAATTTTAATTTTTATGTAGATACGAGTTGAAGAGTGACATAAGATGAAGAAATTATTAGAATAATAATTAAAATTCTGTCATTTGTTTTATAGACAAAAATACAGATAAAATTAGTTATAGTTTTGAAGTTGAGTTAAGTGTTCAGACTTAACGTTTTCTTGGGGGAATTTGTACCTACCAACTTACTTGTATGTGGAAAGTCACTGTTAAAATTAATACGTGCAATTAAATCACCGCAGATTGTAGCTAGTGGTTCTTCATGGCCGCCAACATGGACTACTCCTATGTAGAATTTAATGTCAACATTATTTTCTAATTTGATTTCCAACTTACCAATTAAACTTGAAATGTCCTTTTTTATTATAGAATAAGGAGGCAGACGAGCATACAGTCCACCTGATGGTAAGTGGATACTGTCGTCCATAGACATCCGCGATACATGCCAACATCAGTCCAAAGTGACAAACGTTGGCACGCCCCCGGATGCGCTGCCTACCTTTGCAGATTAAGGAATGGATTGGGAAAATGGGGAGGGATTGGATGGGACGGGAATGGGCTCTGGCATATCTCACTCACTAGCGAAACACGTACGTACATTGGGGAAATACGATAAAGTGGGAAACGCAGTACATTTCAAGGTAGTCTTCTGTGAGAGAGGCGTAACGTGGCCAGTCGAGTGCGCCTGTGGGAATGCAGCATGCATTCTCTCCCTATAATCTTTACCTGTTAAGGTTTTCTCTGCAACCGCCTTCTAGGAACTGCAGCCGATCTGCTGTGACAATCTTGTGGATCCAACTTATTATTATAGTCTATAATACTTAACCGCTATTATTAATACATACTAAAATTGTTTTATATTTCGAAATAAATGTTTAATAAAAGAAATATAATAAAAGAAAGCTGCAAAAAAAGAAATGAAATAAATAAATTAATTAAAAAAAGTATAATTATAATTTATTTAATTTAGATTTAAACGATTGGAAAATTCAATCCAAAAGAACCTAAATTATCTGTACGTTTTAGAAAAAAGTTATTAGGACAATATTTACAGATCCCTATTCATAGGAAATACGGATCTCCTACACACCTCCAGTGGTCGGTTGGAATTTATTTTCTTCAATAAGTATACCGACAATTAATTCGTAACGAAATAAATTCGACGAAGAATTAAGATTATTGACATATGGTAGCTCAGAGGATCAACAAGCTCAAGTGGCAGCGGACAGACCACATCTGTCACAGAACCGATAACTGATGGGCATGGGCGTACCCAGCTTTTGGCCTAGGGGGGGGGGGGGGGGGGGGGGAGCAAATCAGAAATTTCCTGTAGGTAAATAATTCAACATAAATAGAAATGTGCATTTATTAGATTAGATACTTAAATAATTAATTAAGTATTTATTTCAAAAGCAATCTTCGTGGATCTTCTGCA
Organism: Sesia apiformis; assembly: GCA_914767545.1. NCBI lineage: Eukaryota > Metazoa > Arthropoda > Insecta > Lepidoptera > Sesiidae > Sesia > Sesia apiformis. Next base: position 1,764,254 of record OU611977.1, on the reverse strand, counting down.
AAGCGGCTTAAAACAAGTCCTGTGAAAGAATCATCCAAACTATTTACATATAAATATAAATACACTTACATATAAATTTTACTTCATCTACAATTTCATAAATACAACAGTACTTAGGCATAGGCAATAATTAACCGGCTAAATGTATGGGAGGCAGGCCAGGTCCAGGGGGGGCAGCTGCCCCCCCCCCCCCCCCCCCTGGGTACGCCCATGCTGATGGGGACGAGTGTTCGAATGGGGGTCACGTACCGGGAAATGTAGCGTAGGTAACGTTCCGACCACGCGCTCACGACATGGAAAAGTCTCACCAGTAGTGACGGATGAGAGGACCGGAGGACCGTGTGTGATGGCGACCCGCGGGAGACGCCTAAATACAGCAGTGGAGAGACACGGGCCGATGGTGAAGTATGCTCAGTACCACTAGGTTGTTACCGCTTTTCAAGATCAAAATATTCACTTAGTATGTCAATATATTACATATCCACCTGTATGTGTCACACGATATACCATTCCCGCCTATTTTAAAACACAAAACAAATGTTAAACTACAAAAACATTGTGTAAAAACAGTAACCTTGAAGCGATGCGCTTGCGAAAGGCGAGTTACGCAACGCTAGGGATGCGCCAATGTCGTGTCGATGGATCGATATTTGAAATTATTTATTAGTGCAGCGCCGGGTCAAGGCCGACCGATTGTTTTAGAAGTATTTTGTTTATAATGTGCTGATTATTATAGTAAGGTAAAGTGGCTTAAATTTTACGTTTTTGAGTTATTATAAGGTTGAGTTCTACAAAAATCGCTCTTTGAGTACTTAAATATCGTCAATGAAAAGGTAATAAGTATTAAAACTCCACTTTTAACAAAATTGAATTTTATGCAGGGTCTTTTATTGACACAGGTTAGTATGGAAAACTCTGAAACCATTAGAAATAGAGAAATTTGTTCTAAGAAACCATGGCGTCGATTTTAGGGTTATCAAAAACTGTATTCAAAAATAAAAAAAAGTCATATACAATCAGGAACCCGTTCATTTTCCTTAAAAAAATCTTAAGTTATTTTACTGCGCTAATTGATAGTGTATGATGCAATGGAGGAATAAATATTGCCATGGAATCTTGCATCTAAAATAAAAAGAATTATTTGTTTGACAAATGTTTAAAATGTTATGAAAGTGAACGTAGCCATTTTCATGAATGACCGTCAAGCAACAGGCACTATAGTTCCAGAAACAAACAACAAAGTTTTCAAATAATAATTCTGCTATACATTGGCAATGTTCAGCTCAGCATTATGTCGGTAACCACTAAATGATTTCCGACGCTGATGATAAATGCTTCCGACGCTTTTTGCTCTGAAAATGTCACGTTTATTTTTTTAAATCATCTGTCCCTGTTGTATACTAATCCTTAAACCCTACCCCGTATCCTTCCCAAAACCGCGGTAATTACCAACGACATTATTTGCAATTTAGACATTATACAAACCTACAGAATTTGCGACGTCACTTTCAGCTGAAAGCCATTAGCATTAAATACTTAGGCTGTCAACCCACTAACTGCTTCCACTGTTAGACGACAATTTAATGTGATATTAAAACTAGCAACACTGGTCAGAAGATTAAAATAAAAAATGGGCAATGTTGTGTAATATTTATTAGAAATGTTTTATTTTTATAGAATCGATGGCAGACGAACGGACGGACCACATGATGGTAAGTGGTCGCCGCCACTCATGGACACTCGCAACACTAGGGGACTTGCGAGTGCGTGCCGATCTTGCAGAATCTTGTTCATAGCTCTCTTTAAGAGCTCGTCGTAGCGTAACTAAATTAAAGGCGTAATTGATTGAACAGCAATAGAAAATATTGAGTGAACAGCAAATTAATGGGACCAGATTAAGAAGTGGGTTAGGTTTAGGTTATCTGGTGACAATGAGGAAATAGGAGTCCCGCGAAGCAGGACTCCGTCGATTTGTGATTTCATTCTTAGTAAACGTAACCGGCCCTTTTATCTTCCACTGGCTTTATCATACACAATGTTTTATGCATGATGAATGTGCCTTAAAACGGGACGCTGACCGCTTGCTCACTCGGGTTGGTGAGTCTACTCTTTTAGAGGTAGTGGTTCCACAGGTATGTGGTAGCCACTTTGTTATCCCTTAGTCACCTTTTCAACACCCACGAGTAGAGACGGTGTTATTATAGCCCGCCGACACCACCCCGCTAATCAACTAGATACTAGACATGATTTTTTACCCGACTACGGTTAAGCCAAATGAGGGTTATGATTTTAGCAGTCTATATTAATATGTACCCATGTATATTCATCTCTTCCCTCGTACTATTATATAAACCACTTATTACATTTTGACAAATGAGTTGTCGTTGGATTCGTCTTGATGTTCCGCGTAACATAGGCTATTAGACGTGACTTGAAATTCAATATGGCGGATCTGAAACACGAAAATACGCGTAAAAAAATTAGACGCAGATAAATGTATCGTGTTTCGAGTATCAAATGAAAGACTAATGTGCACATCCCAAAAATATATAATTTATATAGATAAAATAGATCCCGGAGTTCCTGAAACAAAGTACAAAGTAGCTTATAGTAATTCGGTGAGTATTGTCACTTAAATTACACATAATCAAATAAAAGATTCTCGTGCCACCTCAAATTAGACATCTGTGTATCTGTGTAGCCATGTCTTTATTTACTCAACCATGGACAAACAAAGCGGAGGGTCGAAACTGGGCCGTCCCAAAACTTGGGCTATGGGATTATAATATATGGGACTGGCGATACAATATCCTCGTGAATTTCGGTCAAGATTAGAGAGAACGACCTCTAAACTTGTATTGATGGACACGGTATTAGTATCAAGTTGTCTCGTAAATTTTATTTAATTATTATTTTCGCGAACCCGTAGGCTGTGGAACGAACTGCCTCAAGAGGTCTTCCCATTAAGCTACGACATGGGGTTCTTCAAGAAAGCTGTGAATAGGATTTTGCAAGGTCGGCGGTGCGCCCGCATACCCCATGGTGTTGCAGATATCCATGGGCGGCGGTAACACTTACCATCACGTGGGACAGTTTGCTCGTCCGCCTTCTTCTCTATAAAAAAAATTAAAACAAATATAAATAAATATATATACCTACAAAAATACATACTATACATATATGTATGTATACATAAATACCATATTTAACCATACTTAAGTAACTGTAACATACTATTAATAATATGTCCCCTTAATTGCCTGGTTTGAGCAATATTCTCCACTATGAATATTTTCACTGAGTATTTTACACGCGAATGTATTTCTAATACGAGACATCTTGCGTAAAAATTGAATCTTTTAACCAAAAATCCCTTTCAAATTAGTACTTACCTTCATAAAGGTACACATCCATAACCAACAGAACATATAACTCTTTACTCAGCAAGGAAAAGCATTTCACAAAATGTCGGCATTTATCGAAATATTGTAATTGTAACATTACAAAGCATCGATAACAATGTTAACATGTCACATCCCTACGCGTTGTAATTTTCACGTCCTGTGTATATTTGAATTTAGTTTTTCAACAGTGACTTCTGTATGCATAAGGAGTTAGACTCAGTCGTATGTATTAGTATATTTTTAGTGGCCAACTTGACTCCTCCTTGGTAACTTGACGTGAAATTATCATAAGTTACGTCAAATGGTCAATCGTTTAACTATCGATATAATGTATGTGACGTCATTAGATATTGAAACTAGTGCAATTTTAAAAAGTAACATATTTTTTCAGAGATAATTGAAATACTGAATACGCATCAAATCGATGGCAGCAAGATTAAAGGTCGCTTAGGTTTAAGTTTTCTGATGACTATAAAAGCATGGGAGTCCATCAAATTAGTGATGACTAGAAATTGGATTATATGCACTATCAAAATGCCATAGGTACTATTAATACTAAGCTAATCTATACTAATATAATAAAGAGGTGAAATTGTGTGTTTGCAGATATGTTGGGGGTAATCTCTGGAACTACTGAACCAATTTCAAAAATTCTTTCACAAATAGGAAGCTACATTAATATGTGTCTAATATAGGCTATATTTTATTTTTAAATTTTGAAAAAAAAAACTTATAAACCGTAGCGAAGCGAGGGCGGGTCGCTAGTATAAAATAAAATGGCGGCGCATGAAAGCTTCGCTTACTGCATCGCTGAATTGACAACTGTAAAGAAGTCAGGAGTTTGATACGCCGCCGTAATCTTCATTGTTTCAGTACAAAAAGAATAGAGGCGACCATAGATAAAAAGGGTCTAGAATCTTCGCTCGCCTCTTCACGCGACAATTCAGTTTGGTTTGAATCCCAAATCTAACGCATTTCATTAAGAGTGTGTAGCTGTTTCGAATATTCGAAAAATCCGAATTAAAAACTTTCTTTAAAACACAAAAAAAACGGGATTTTTCGGATTTCGGATAATCCGGATTGCATTCCCTAGTTTAGACTTGACGTCGATGAGTCACTCCAGAATTTTTGCTATATATTTATAGATAAAGAGAAATGTAAAATAAAGATTAAAAAAATAATAATTGTGTAGTATATTTCGATCTATTATTATTATAAATATTTTATAAATCGCTACCAATACGTGACTCTCGTGCGGAAAAACCACGTACGTTAATAAATTTTATCTAAATATTTCGCGTTATCTTTTAACGAAATGTATTTTAGTTGGCTATATGACTAAAAGTCCGCCAGCGACATTACAATTCAATACAATTTAATAATAATACAATTCCGCCGTACGGTTATTAATATATAAATACATCAATAAAATTAGATATATTAATAACTAGATTTGCATCATTAAAAAGTAATTTAGTACTATGTATAACAAAAACCTGTATAACTGATTTATGTTTGTAATAAAATTCTAGAAAGTATAAAGTCCGAAGAAAGAATTAATATGTATTTTTAAAAACATACCTAAAAAGATTTAGTAAATGATATTACTTGGATAATTTTTTTTACAAACAAATCGTAACGGATATAATATAAAAGTAGAAAACGATTAATAAATAATAATTGATTAAGAATATAATTAATTTATTAAAGTAAAAAGTGTCCCAGATTCAGCGCCGGATTTAATTTAGAAGAAAAACATAAGTTTTTGCATTTAATTGAAACATATATTCTTAAATATTAAAGTAGATAATATGCGGTTAAACACGGAAAATGATGTCGGTCAAATGATCACCCATGCTAAGGCTGCAGGATCTGGTTCTTTTGACGAAATTTTCAATGACGTCTTTGCAGGTCGTCTGATTCATTTGACCGATGACGCGCCGAATTTTATTTATCAGTTCAGCAGTTGAATTCGGCTTGTTGGCATATAGACCTACGATTTAAGAAATCCCCACAAAAAGAAGTCACAGGGGGTTAAATCGCAAGATCTGGCCGGCCAATTAACCTCCGACCGCCCTGAGATTAAACGCTCTGGAAACTTCTCTGCAAGTAAAGTCATTGTTTCTCCGCTGTGTGACATGTGGCACCGTCCTGTTGGAACCACAGTTCATCGAGGCCCATAGATCTTCCAATTGGTGCCAAAAAAACTACTGTAGCATGTTCCGATTGCCAACCGCCAAACAAAAAAATGGCACGAAATTCAAATCCGGCGCTCAATCTGGGACTCCTTATATAATTTAATAATGTATTTCATAGTAATAATAATGTATATATTTATATCGCTGTGCCCTTGCAGGGTGTTGTATGTCATTAGATATATAAGCCTAATGTACCTACAAGAATAAATAAATAAAATAAATAATGCCAAACTCTATTGAGTTGACTATACTCAATGCCTATTGAGTATCTAGGCTATTGCCTATACTGAGATTTCTTGTGTCGTGGGTCATACAAACAGACACATATAAAGACGAACACACATTTCGACCCGAACAAACATTCGTCTTTAAGCAAATGAATGTTCAACTAAGATTCATACCCGGGGAACTTTTAGAAAACTCTAGAAAACCCCGTTGTTAAATAAAAACCTCTATAAAACTCTATTTATTAGGTCTATTTATTTAGAAACCTGTAGAAAAATTAAAATTTTTTTTTTTGGACGAAGGCGGCAGACGAGCATACAGTCCACCTGATGGTAAGTGGATACTGTAGCCCATAGACATCCGTGATATACGCCAACATTAGTCCAAAATAATAAAACGTTGGCACGCCCCCGGATGCGCTGCCTACCTTTGCAGAATAAGGGATGGATTTGGAGAAAGGGTTGGGGAAATGGGGAGGGATAGGATGGGAACGGGCTCTGGCACATCTCACTCACTACCGAAACACGTACGTACATTAGGGAAATAAGATAAAGTGGGATATGCAGTACATTTCAAGGTAGTCTTCTGTGAGAGAGGGGTAATGTGGCCAGTCGAATGCGCCCAGCGGCTGTTGGATTGCAGCGTGCACTCTCCCCCTCATAATACAATACAAATACAAACCTAGTGTCTAATAGAAACTTCTCGACATTTGTTTAATTTTAAGAATAACAAGACGATTTTCTGATATTTCTATAATTTTTCTACAATTTCAATTTTGCTTTCTCCACAGTGTTTGAAATGTTATATTAATTTATATTATTGTTGTGTTGTGTTTATACAAAATGATCAACGAACATTTGGTGAGCAATATGACATATTACGGTAAGGATTTTTATTATTATTTGCTTATTAATTTTAGTTTTTACTTAGGCCGCAACGACAATACCAAAGAAATTGGTCAGAGAAGCAAAAATTACCGACGTAGAAAGAATCTGCATGCAATAAGTAATGCACGTCATGGGCAGGTCATTTTTTTATGTAGAAAAAGGAGGCAGACGAGCATACAGTCCACCTGTCCATGGTAAGTAAATACTGTCCATGGACATCCGCGATACATGCCAACATCAGTCCAGAATGACAAACGTTGGCACGCCCCCGGGTGCAGATTAAGGAATGGATTTGGAGAAAGGGTTGGGAAAATGGGGAGGGATACAATGGGATGGGAATGGGTTCTGGCATATCTCACTCACTGCCTAAACACGTACGTACATTGGGGAAATACGACAAAGTAGGAAATGCGTTACACTTCAAGGTAGTCTTCTGTGAGAGAGGGGTAACGTGGCCAGTCGAGTGCGCCCTGCGGCTATGAGAATGCAGCGTGCACTCTACCCTACACTGTATGTTGAAGACAATATTCACTTACCATCAGGTGGACTGTATGCTCGTCGGCCGCCTATTTTCTATAAAATAGAAACCTACTATCGTTTTACTGAGCGACTCCCAACTTAGGTACATCGATGGGACTGGACATTGATAGGATACGTTGTAGCATTTGAAATTGTTTAACGAAGAATTTGACACTGGCGGAATATGCAAATTTCACTATTGCCATATATAAAAACAAAAAAAAATATATAATCCAGCAGATAATTATGCGTGGTGGCGGGCCTTGGGAGACACGTTGATTAATTTCAACGAAGAGTTAATTACTATTCCGTCATTAACATTTTATTAATAGATACGTAATTATTTATTAAAAAAATATGAACTGGTTCGTTAATCAGATCACTCCAATTATTTTGAAAGCAATTAATAATCTTAAAATATGACCCAGGTTTTTTTGGTAGTGTCATGGCGGCCTTAGTTGTTAAGTGGCGATACAGCAGCTTATAATTGTGCCGCTTGGCCAGCGTGGCGTTTTAGGACAATGTGAATGACTGTGCCACAGCAATTGATACTGAAAGGGCTGACTGCATTTGCATTGCATTGTAATTCACAAATCGATCATCTCTTTATCATAATCATTCAAACACTTTGGTTTGGTTATTGCATGTTTGCATCCTCTCTCCGGGTGAATTGGCTTTTTGTTTTTTAATGTTTGCAATTTCCTACTCGAAACTAAAGGGAATCGTTAGTACTCTATAATATAAAAATTATTTATGTAACTCTGTACTTAGTTCAATTACAGATAATTCACATATATCGCGGGGTTAACTTTAGATTTATCATTTAATAAACTTATTTGATTTATCAATATATAATTATAGACTTTTTATATTTAATTCATTATTTTTTAAGTTTTTTTTTATAGACTAGTGGGCGGACGAGCAAGCGGTCCCACGTGATGGTAAGTGTTACCGCCGCCCATGGACACCTGCAACACCAGGGGGTATGCGGGCGCGCCGCCGACCTTGCAACATCCTATTCACAGCTCTCTTGAAGAATCCCATATCGTAGCTCAATGGAAAGACCTCTTGAGGCAGTTCGTTCCACAGCCTACGGGTTCGCGGTATAAAATAATTTGTTAATAATAAATAATAATAATAGTAGTATAAATAGTTTGTTTTGTTTTAAGCATTTTATTGTAAAATAAATTATTTTGTTTTCAAACGACCTTCAATAAAAAAAATATTATTTACGTTTCAATGTAAATATAAAAAGTTTATACAATTACAAACATTTAAAACATAGTAAGTGACATAAAATGAAAATAACCATTATCAAATTTGTAATTCATAAATTATTTATACATAAATATTAATGAGCGTTGCGAAATGAGTTTTGATTTCTTGAAAAGTTTTCATCTATCACTTTAAATTATCGTTATTTTTTATAATAGTTTATTTTTTAAATATGTATAGTCTATATTTGTAATAATAATTTTATGTCATAAAATTTAATATAAAGATGAATAATATGATACCAAGTATAAAAATGGAGACTAAAGATTTGTACAGATACCTACATTATGAAAACATTGGCCATCGGCTAATCCGGAAAGACCATAGCGCGTCATCCACGTCTATGCAATAAAGTATCTCATAATAAAGTATGTAATTAGAGATAGGGTATTTCATAGATGTGGATGACGCGTTCGGGTGTTTCCGGATAAGCCGATGGCCAATGTTTTCGTAATGTATCTGCACACAGTTTGGGTAATTCATAGCCGGACTAATTCTAAACATTTAAAATCTTTGAATTTGTGTACCTATTATTACACATAAATTTTATTATTGTTTTTTATATTTAGTGTAAAATTAAATTAGAGGTATATTTAGTGCCAAAATTATGTAAAATTAAAAACATCATTCCTGTACACGAAACTTACAATTATTCTTTTACTCGGTTTCATTATCGGTTACAAACACATCTCTTATTTACCCGTACAGTCGTTGACATAATCAAAGTTTCTTCTTCCTGGCAGAGTTTGTCGCAAAACATAACTTTAATAAATGTGAGATACAGCAGAGCTGCTAAACTAGGTCATCTAGGGCTTGCCCTATATTTTGTCGTTACTATAACAACGGCGGCCATCTTAGGTTACCATGGAAACCGCGCATGCGCGTACATAACTGTCAGTTTAGGCGTGGTGATGTTTTCTGAAAATGTGCACTTAGTTTTTTTATAATCATTAATCACACCTGTGATTTAATAAATAGCTTTTGTATCTTATTATACAAATTAAAGTTATGTTTTTTATTAAATATTCTTTAAATTATTGAAAGTTTTTTGTGAAAAATATTGATTTAACACTGTGCTTGAAAGGTTTTTGTCTAGTTTTGTTATTGTGTTGTACGAAATGAACTATTCTAAGTAGGTAACTATCGATTATTTAAAAAAGGAAATGACAAATAACGGTAAGACATTTGTTTTTTATAGTTTTTAAATTGATCATATACAAATTAAATGTGAAATTCGATGACGCAATGTAGAATAACTATCTACAGTCACAATATTTAATTGTTGAGCCACTATACTATATTCCTAATTTGTCAGTATTAAACAAAAATCGACAACAGAATATATAATCCAATGACATCTCATCACAGTTGTACATCAAACATGACAGTATTATAACACGGCAAAATTGAAAATAAAGGCTTAACAATTATTTCTTACGACCATTCGTTCATACTTAAAACTTTTTTTAGTTTTCATTCATACTTAAAACGAACATAAAATTTGGTGGACTGAGAACTAAAAAATATATTTGTGTTTAAGGTAAATACGATACAATATTGACTTTCACATCAGTCAAAGTAAATTATCGATTTTCTGTCATATACCATGTTTTATCTAATAACACGTGACCTTATTTTGACGTTTATCATATTTATTGACGTTTTTGAGCAAAGAAACCTTATTGTTGGTACGGACTTATTGACGATGGTTAAGATTTTCTATCAAATTTCAATGTTTTAACATTCCGTTTAAATAGAAAACGGCTCTAACCAATGACTTCTGTGATAGATTGACTCTAGCAACTGATTTTTAAGATGAAGCAATAAAAAAGGCCACTTGGATGTCAACGCCAGTTAGAAGGTAGATTGCGCTATTTTAGGAAAATGTGTTTATACAATAGTTGTTGAGTTTTACAAGCCCTCTCCAACGACATATAACTTGTATGTACTCGTATATCCTTTCGATTTACACCTAGATTCCGCCATTTTGAAAAATTCTCTATTTTCAGTCTCCAACCTAACCTAAATAAATCGATAGAAGACATCAAAACAAACAAAAAATGCCCTTGGGTAAAAACTCCTAAAACGTCTTTGAATTGAGGTAATAGATATAAAGTTATTACTTCAATATTGATTAGGTATCTCGGTTGCTGATCGTTTTAGGAGTTTTTACCTAAGGATATTTTTTGTTTGTTTTGATGTCTCCTATCGATTTATTATATCCAATTTAAACATAAGAAAATACATCGTCACCAGAACAGTCGTTATATCTATCACCTTTGATTTACTCGGTCAAAAGAAGTTTCGTATCTTTCGAAACATCTCGTTTTAAAATATTTTATGAGGTCCCAATCAGATGTGATATTATTGGACAGAATACATCGAAATAAACAAGAAATTGTTCTAAAGTAACAATTTCTAAAACGTCTAGAAACGATACGTTTTAGGAGAATTTATTACCTAAGGACATTTTTTATTTGTTTTGACGTCTTCTATTGAATTATTAGGGTTGGCGGCCGCAAAATTTAGATTCTTTCAAAACGGTGCAAAGTATGTATGCCATTCTCTATACAAAATTGTCCCAATCCCTTTATTTTCTAATTTTTTTATATGTTACACCATCATAATTTTTGTCAGCAACTGGTGACCCTTAATCGAGATGTTGTGAGATGTTTCGCAAAGGGATTAGAACATTTTACTAGGAAGATTGGCATAGTCACGAGCCGCTATTGTGATTTTTCTCAAAACTACATGGCATGATGGGACCTACATACTCGTATGTCGATAGCAGATGCATAGACATAATAACATTATGTCCTAAAGTGTCGCGTTACCAAGATATTGAGATATTTGAGGTGGAGAGTGCACGCTGCAATCCAACAGCTGATGGGCGCGCTCGACTGGCCACGTTACGTTACCCCTCTCTCACAGAAGACTACCTTGAAACGTACTGCATTTCCCACTTTATCTTATTTTTCTAACCTACGTACGTGTTTCGATAGTGAGTGAGATGTGCCAGAGTCCATTCCCATCCTATCCCTTCCCATTTACCCAATTCTTTTTCCAAATCCATTCCTATATTTCCAAAGGTAGGCAGCGCATCCGGGGGCGTGCCAACGTTTGTCATTTTGGACTAATGTTGGCATGTATCGCGGATGTCTATGGGCGACAGTATCCACTTACCATCAGGTGGACTGTATGCTCGTCTGCCGCCTTCGACCATAAAAAAAAAGTTACGATTGAAAAATTGCTACATAATCGTGTCTTTAGCACTCCTTACCTCAGTGTATAAACAAAATGTACAAATCACGAGCTTCTACTAATGACATTGTTATCAAGTAACTATTTTGCTTACTTTCATACATCTTGATAAATATCTAAAGGAAATATTTAAAAAAAATTGAATTGAAAAAAAAATGAAAAAAATCAAAATGGCGGCCATGGGACTACGCCACAAAGTTTGGATCCCCTTAAAAAAAGTCATAATACGAGAGACGCAAAAGCTACATATACAATATATTTCTTCAACATCTCTCTAAGTAATTATTTTTTTAAAGATTTTACACCAAATATATCTATATCTGACAATAGGGTATGTTCGCTCAGATAACGTCTCATTGTTCGACTTTATTATGATATCCTATAAGACGCAACCCGTGGATTAACACTGCAACGAATACGACACAGTCCGGCCACAAAAAACAAATACTTTTATCTCACGATCAATTGAAGTGCAATTAATTTTATTGTAGGTACTAGAAGTACATTTAAAGTACATTTTTCTTAACACCTTCGATCTTGACAGAAACCGTGGGCCGGGCCAGGAGCGCAACATGCGACAACTGATATAATTTTGACGAAACGACCGACTTCCTTTAAGCATTTGTTTATTAGCCCTAATGTTCCGGGATGCGCTTCTATTTAACCGACAGCGGAAGTGTTTTCATATTGCCTCATATTGAATTCATTTCATATTGAAGTGTGCACGCTGCAATCCAACAGCCGCTGGGCACGCTCGACTGGCCACGTTACCCCTCTCTCACAGAAGACTACCTTGAAACGTACTGCATTTCCCACTTTGTCTTATTTCCCTAATGTATGTACGTGTTTCGGTAGTGAGTGACATGTGCCAGAGCCCATTCCCATCCTGTCCTTCCCTATTTTCCCAAACAAATCCATTCCTATATCTCCAAAGGTAGGCAGCGCATCCGGAGGCGTGCCGACATTTGTCATTTTGTACTAATGTTGGCATGTATCGCGGATGTCTATGGGCGACTATGTATCCACTTACCATCAGGCGGATTGTATGCTCGTCTGCCGCCTTCGTACATAATGAAAAAAAGCCACTTCGTAATGCATATGTTAACTAGGACTCCCGCCCTCACCAACTAGTCGGAAACATGTACTATAATTACTGTTCTGACTTTTACTTACGGTGAATATGTTAAATAAATAACGCCACTGGCCACTGGCTCAATGACCAGCACTAGCATTCCGTGTCGTGGGTTCAGAGACACATACAAAGACGAACACACGCCCAGACCCGTGCAGACATTTGTTTTTTTACAAATCTATGTCCGACCGGGAATCGAACTCGAAATCGAGTTCCTTTTGCCGGTACGGTCACTACCAACTGCACCAATCCAACATCTCGCTCATACGCTGTGTTCATTCTTTCTAGAAGTAAATTCCAAATCTGTAAACATGAACTCTGCTCTGCCAATAAATCCAAAACTTCAAGTTTCCAATTCGATTTTATTAAAATGATACCAACATTATTTGTATTTTTCTCCAATTTTTTCAATGGAAGGCGGAATTACCCCCCATTATATCGTCATCAGTTAAATCAACGATGCATCAATAATGTACCCACTTATATTCATGCCTCATATGTATCCAGTTCATATCTAGGTCATATAGCATTCGGGTCGCAGGGAATAAACTGGTACATAGCGGTGCTAAGTAGAAATAGATTCTACCGAATATTCCAGAACTTAATTTAGTGCCTGTACAGTAAACAACCGTTTTATTCTCCACACTATCTTTATGCATAAGGGTGTTATGCTAATTGGGGGGCGAGTGCACGCTGCAATCCAACAGCCGCTGGGTGCACTCGACTGGCCACGTTACCCCTCTCTCACAGAAGACTACCTTGAAATGTACTGCATTTCCCACTTTATCTTATTTCCCTAATGTACGTACGTGTTTCGGTAGTGAGTGAGATGTGCCAGAGCCCATTCCCATCCTATCCCTCCCCATTTCCCCAACCCTTTCTCCAAATCCATTCCTATATCCAAAGGTAGGCAGCGCATCCGGGGGCGTGCCAACGTTTGTCATTTTGGACTAATGTTGGCATGTATCACCGATGTCTATGGGCTACAGTATCCACTTACCATCAGGTGGACTGTATGCTCGTCTGCCACCTTCGTCCATAAAAAAAAAAAAAAAATAAGGAATGTATAGCCTTCAAACGCCACGTTGCATTGGCCAAGCGGTTTGACGATTCTCTCTTTTAGAAGTGACGTACTTCATCAGGGTTTATGGTAACGGCTTTGTTATCTCTTGTTATGGGTTGGGGCTATTTTAAAACCGACACCACACCACACGGTACGTACCAGTCCCACTGACTTTCAATTATTAAGTATAAACGTTTAAATTAATTGAATCTTCCGGGCTACTTGGCCGAGGTCTTCAGGGATCTCTTCTCTTTCTTCCAAACGTTTCGTCAACAACTGCGGTCAATCTTCAGTGGCGACTGCGTTCACTTTTTCGGAGAGATGTTATCTCTTCGGCTTCTGCGCCGCTGTTGCACTCGATTCCAGAAGACCTCGGCCAAGTAGCCCGGAAGATTCAATTAATATGGACACCGGCCGAGAAAGCCTACACTCCACTATGAACGTTTAAAAATCATCACTGGCTCCGCGGTGACGAAAAACGTCGTAATGAAACCAGTTTGTTTCAGAATTTTAAAAAATCTGGAGCATTTGTATCCACCAGTGTGAGTTGGGCCCGCTTGGTGCATTATGGCGCAAAATCACTCAAATGAAATAATGTAAAGAAAAAAAATTTCAACGCTCGTAAAGCTTCACTCACAACTTTCACTTGAAACATGATTTTCGTAGTAAATGCATAACTAGCTTTAGCCCGCGACTTCGTTCGTATGATCTACCTACATGAATATATTAATACCGATTACAATTTATCAATTAGCCAGGTTTCAACGAAATCGGTTTAGCCGTTTCGACGTGATTGACTAACAAACATCCAATCTTTCGTGCTTATAATATTAGTGGGAAAGCGAAATATCCATAGACATACTATTTCACCTCAGGACTCACAGACGTGTGATAGTGAGTCCAAATCCTCACCAATAGAGTTTCTACTTAAGTCGGATTTTAAAAATTGACATTTGCTCGGTGTTGACAGAAAACATCTTGAAGAAACCCGGATGCTTAAGAAATTATAAAAAAATCTGGTATATGTGATCCACCAATCCGCACTGGGCGCACGTGGTGGATTACGGTCCAAACCCCTGCAGTGGTTTGCTAGGGGAGGCCTGTGTCCTACCGTGGTACGTTATAGGCTGATACAAGTAAAAATTACAAGTACGTAGTGGGAAATTATAGATACTACATCGGTGTGAGAAATATTCCTTCTTATTGTCGCTGCCATGGGCGTTTTTAATTATCGGATTTCCTCACGGTGTTTTCACGGAGCTATATCTAGTGAATTCTAGTGTATTAAACCTGGAATCCAACTCAGGACTTCACGCACCCTGCTGACAGAACCAATAGTACGTGTAATAGATCGCAAACAATTATGCAAAGAAAAAATGTCACTGAATCTACAGTTAGGACTGTGGCGTAATTCCGATCGAAATGCCCACTGAAATGGAAAACTCAAACTTTCACTCATTTAGATAATCGCTTAGTTAAAATTAGATGCGATTTATGTTTTTTCTTAATGGAATCGACTCGTCTGATCTGCCCTCTTTGGGAAAAAAGGTACAATAAAGTGTATTCTGATAACATTCGAGAGAAAAAATCAAAATATTTTGGTAAAACTTTCGTTAATTTAAAATTGATGTGTGAAATGTACTGATTAGTATGGAAACACTGATTTTGTTAAAAAATGGAGACGCTGGATCAGTCAAGCCCGCTTGTTTATATTTCTCCTGGAACTTACACTGCGTTATTATCCTTATCTGGATAGAGAGAACATTTCACAACGCGCCCACACGGGATGTTTAGCGATTACCAAGGAATTTCTATTTTTTAATTAATTTTATTGTGGAGCGGCGCGGGCGCATGATATCGGTGTTTGTTTGCGGTCGAGGTAAGGGTGGCGGGTAGGGATGATTTTTTCGTGTAATTCGATTGATTATATGCGTGTAAATGCGAATACATGTAGCAATGTGTGTGAGTTAGGACTACAAGATCCATCGTCAAACACGCTCCAAGGTACAACCTGGTTGGCAACTTCTAGGGGCGGTGAAGCAGATGAGGAGGGGGTTCATTAAAAAGTCAAATTTGAAACTTAAGTACTACGTAATAAGAATTTTACATTTTCAAAATACATATGAATTAAACAATTCGAGAGCTACTGAACTAGAATATTGTATCTGGTACCTATGTATTCTCAAATCAATGCCTCAAGTGCATACTTCGTGTACTATCTCCGTTCCACAGTGAGTAGAAAAAAGTATTAAAATAATAAAAAAAAACAAAGCAAATATATAAAAACTTTGTCCTTAGATTGTAATACTCTACAACTTTTGTGGTTCTAAACATTTTTTTTTGAACTTTAAGTAAAATTGCAAATCTATACAATTTCGAACTGCGTTCTTTTGTAGTCACACGTGTCTTAAGCCGATGATTTCATTTTTTTCAATAAGACAATAAAAACTATAGTTTATTATTAAACGCTTATGGCTAATTATACTAAGAATGTGAGAAAAGATGAGATGGTGCTATTGTGAAGCCGGCCGACACAATACAGTCAATTCGTTTTTAAAAATTGCAATTTAATTCAATTAGCCCTTTAAGTATCGACTGATGGATATGGGCCTCGTCAAGCACATTGTCTTGTGCATGAGACAATGTGCACGGTCTTACGTCACGCTGGCCAAGCGGGTTGGTGAGTCCACTCCTTTAGAGGGGATGTAATTCCTCAGCCCTTGTGGTAGCGGCTTTGTTACCCCTCAATCGTGCCGTGTGGGTAACAAAGCCGCCCACAAACAAACGGTGTGGCCTCATCTCTTTCCGCGGGCGTCATAAAATGCAATTTTTATTTCATTGTGTTCTATTTTATACGACGCTTCGTCTGGGTCACACCAATCGTGGCCACTGACTATGCTTCGTGGTCACGCGATTAACCGCAGTTCCACGATAAAACTTCTTCGCCGCCACTTGTCACAAAGCCGAATCAAAGCTAGACGTATAACGTGTTTAGATGTAATCGTGTCTTAAGGTCGTCTGAGGATGTCCCTTACTGCGCATGCGCGGTCTTACCACGTGGCAGGTTCAACAACCTTGCTACAATTTCGGTTCGCCGTGGTGGTCTGAAAAAAGTTCTTCAATAGTTCATGCGTATGTATTTGTTTGAACTGACATCTTCACTACATTTGTTTTCATTATTAATACTGTTATTACATATGTTTCGCTTACACGAATTTCGACATTTTATTCCTATAAATTTCCAATTTATTCCAATTTTTATTTGTCCTGTAACCACTTTCACTGACCGAAATAACATCGGATTCAGTAGTTTGAAAATAATGATTGCGTAAATTTATAAAGAAATTTAAAACAATCGGACTTATATATGTATATAGCTGTACACGTACGAACTATATGTCGTTGGATAGGACCTTTAAAACTTTTCAACATTCCTATAAAGAAAAATCTTAAATTTTTAAATGTGATTTCGTTTTTGACATTAAGATAATAAAGTACATTTAGGGCCTTCCTCACTAACTCCCGCTAAAATGACTGTACATAAATTATCAGCCAATTAAATCTAGCTGATACTGACTTTCTGATACCTGCTGAAACCTTATCAGAAAGCTGGTGAGAAAGGTCCTAAGTGTTAGTAAGTGATATTGACATCGCGTCCGCTGATATTGCAATTTTCATGATAATAACGTTTCTTTTTATATTTGTATGCCACTATGTAGCGCAGACATTGTTACTATTAATTATTATAACAACGATATGTTCGATATGTTCTATACAAAATAAATATCTATCTATAGCAATTAAACAACTTTGAACGGTTTAAATCGCGTATATTTGACATTATTTATATCCCGACGTTTCGAACACTTTGCAGTGGATTTCATTTCGGACGGTAGTCCAAATAATTTCTTAATAACTCAAGTGACAAATAAAATCAATTAGTCACCCCGTGACCACGTGACCACGTCCACTGCAAAGTGTTCGACACGTCGGGATATAAATAATGTCAAATATACGCGATTTAAACCTTTCAAAGTTGTTTAATTGCTATGTATAGTAATCGCGAAAACCTAAGAAAATATTAAATATCTATCTATCTGAAATGCAATCAACCAGCCATTTTAGTGTCCACTGCCTCATTTTGTCCTCATGCATATAGTCTTGTCTCTTTTTAAAAACGCCACGTGGTCAAGTGAGTTGGTGAGTCCACTCTTGTAGAGCTGGTTTAGTTCCTCAGGGCATGTGGTAAGCGGCTTTTTTTATCACTTCACGACACCCATGCGAGGAGATGGTGTGGTGTTATACTATAGACGGCCGTTACCACACGGCACTCTATCAATCTTTTTTTTTATACAAATAGGCGACGGACGAGCATACAGTCTTCCTGATGTGTGGATACTATCGTCCATCCGACATCCGCCGATACATGCCAACATCAGTGCAGAATGACAAACGTTGGCACGCCCTCGGATGCGCTGTCTACCTTTGCGGATTAAGGAATGGATTGGGAAAATGGGGAGGGATAGGATGGGATGGGAATGGGCTCTGGCACATCTCACTCACTACCGAAACACGTACGTACATTGGGGAAATACGATAAAGTAGGAAATGCAGTGCATTTCAAATTGGTCTTGTGTGAGAGAGGGGTAACGTGGCCAGTCGAGTGCACCAAGCGACTGTGGGAATGCAGCGTTCACTCTCCCCCAAATTAAATTAGCTGTTCTATGTAAAATGGCAAAATTTACTTTCAAACTGGCCTACATTAGCGTATCTTTAATGTACAAAATTAAACCCTTTCACTTTTTTTAGGTAATTAAATTAGGTATAATCGCAAGATATTTGATAGGTTAATTAAAAAAATTAAGACAGGAAGGTTGTTTTAAATCCAAACGTGAGAGGCCAACAACAGTCGTAAATGAATTTATTACCATCGCCGTATTAGGATTGTTTGAAGATTTATCAAGAAATATTGAATATGGTCGTGGATTTAGTGGATGATACTATTACCTTAAGCGATGTAAATAATGTTGTCTATCAACAAGATGGTGCACCTCCCCACAGTAGTAGAGCGAGTAAACGGTTTTTAGATGAACATTTTCCAGGCCGTTGGATGGGCACATATGGTCCCATAAAATAGCCACCACATTCACCCGATATGACACCGATGGATGGGGTTTCCTTAAGGGTCGAGTTTATGAATCCCAATACAACACCATACAGGAGTTAAAAGACGACGTTTATTATCATTTAAACACCATTCCCCACACGTCTTTGTCTAAAGCCACTAGAGGTGTTCTGAAACGCGCCCGTACCTGCATACAGCAAGATGGAGGTCTGAACATTTATTGAAGCATTAGTTCTGTTAAGGTAACAAATTGTATGAAAAAACATTTTATTAAATTTGACCAACTTCTGCTGTCCCGATTTTTTTCTTCAAATACAATGAAATGATCCTTATAAGAAACTGAGTCGATCAGCATTAAAAAAAAATAGTCAATTTTATTCGTTTTTATGGACAACTCACGCTTGACCAAAAAATTGACTATGCCAAAATTGATTTCACAAAAAAAGACCTAATGGTTCCCGAGACAGTTTCCCTGTATCTCTTATGGTTTCAGATTTCTCCATACTGTCCCAGTTAAAAAAAACACACTTGTAAATGTCTCTCTCTAATAAATAAATTGGATTAAATACGTAAGGTGAGTAAAGTATTTGCAATGCAATTGGATTATACTAATAAGGTGTTGAATTAGGACATTACTGACTATATATGTCAGTAATATCGACGTACGATATTCCGTTCGTCTCATCCACCCTTCACTGGTGGACACGAGCCCCCTCGTGGTCACTGTCTCGTCCACGAGGGATATATGGCGTCAAAACGCCACGCTGGCCAAGCGGCTTGGCGATTCCATTCTTTATGTCCGTTTCGTTTCCCTTTAATACAGTCACGGGATGAGATGGGGGTTGCACTTTTGTAAACCCACGCGGAGCCACGCAGTCAGTGTAGGTACATTAATATACTGATTTGAAAATCTTATTCCAAGCGAGCGAAGCCGCCTACAAACACTTTAGTATACTGTAATACAGTGATTTGTATGATCTTATAGGTGTATTTACGAAGGATTTCCTTGGGATGATCGTGTTATTTAAAAAGAGCTCTCGTCCCCCTTTTTATTTTTCTTTCGAAATCCCCGTTAAAGCCGCTCTTTCAATTATTTAAATTAAACGCAGTTTAAATACAGTAGTCGTAGTCGTATCGTTACGGGATCGTATTGCTAACGCTTTCTCTGACAAAAGAAATGTTCTACAGATAAATCTATATCTACTTATGTATAGTAATACATATAATCGTAACAAAGCCGAACATATAATAAATACTGTTTGGATAAAGACATTGCCGTATGTACGAATCATATAGAACCGAAAAACAATATTTTTTTGGAATTATTATCGATCAGTGCACGTTAGTGCATCACTCAAAAATTACTGGGGGAGGGCGGGGGGGGGGGGGGGGGGGGTGTTGATTTGACGGGCTATGGCACAGGAAGGAACTTATTGGCCATGCTAATACATTGCAATTTTAATAATTCTAATAATATTCATATTTGTAGGTGGTGGTGAGTGCACGGTGCATTCCCACATTCCCAAAGCGCACTCGAGTGGTCACGTTACCCCTCTCTCACAGAGGACTACCTTGAAATGTACTGCATTACCCACTTTATCATGTTACCCCAATGTACGCACCTACGTGTTTCGGTAGTGAGTGAGATGTGCCGGAGCCCATTCCCATCCCTCCCCATTTACCCAATCCTTTCTCCAAATCCATTCCTATGTCTCCAAAGGTAGGCAGCGTATTCGGGGGCGTGGCAACGTTTGTCATTTTCGACTAATGTTGGCATGTATCACGGATGTATCTGGGTACTTACCATCAGATGGACGGTTGCTCGTCTGTCGCCTTCGTCCATAAAAAAAAAGTACTATATACAATCATGAAAAAAGCCCTATTGTAAAAACTGGTAGAATCGATTCGATTCTCTATACTGAACAATCTATCAGCTTTTGCGTTATTTCAATGGCACGTTATATACTTACAAAATTTCATACTTTACACACATGAAAATCTCAAAACTGCGTCAAAAGTCGCACCAACTCGTGTCCGTCCCCGATCAGGTCGGGCGTCCCCCAGGGCAGCATTCTAGGTCACACGCTGGAGACGCGCCGGAAAATCAATAATCGTTGTCATTGAAAACTGCCGCTTGGCTGTTTAATTTTTATTGCCGTGTTTTAAGTTGAAGTACCAACATTGTTTTTTTTTTTTAGTTTATTATTTAAAGAGAAATAGAACTAGTCAAAAATTATTCAGCATCGTTTCTCAACTTTTTAGTGTAGCGACTCCTTAAAAAGCCAACAATGAAGTATAAACATCTTCATACCACCCATACTTACTTACTAATAAATAGGTACTAAATATGTAGTAAATATGTTTAACAAATGATTATAAATCATTAATTAATAATAATTCTTAAAAGGTTTTTTCGTATTTAAGTTCTTAATATGTCCTGATCAACTGCGACCAATATGTGATCGCGACCTGCGAGGATGAGAAACGATGCTCTATAGCTATACAGTCTTTATGAAGGAATCGATTTCACTAACATTTAATTGAAGTTGCACGTCTGAGACATACAAGTAGGTACATAATTAGTTCTTAAATAATTTTACATAATTGTGTTTATATATAACAACTTATCCTATCTATGTATTTATAAGTGTTGTGTGACTTCGCTTATATTAAAAAAAAAAAGTGTCACTGAAAAAACAAAAAAAAAGAATTTGCGAAAATTCTACTAATGTAATCTTGATTGTTTTGTTCTAGTTTATTATTTAAAGAGAATTGCTTCAACTAGCAGAAATTACTCCCCAAAACACCAATTCCGCTAATATAAACTGACAGCTGAAACTTCGCGAAATCTTTACTAAATGTCATCGTTGATTCAGTCGATTGAAAATTCCTGTTAGATATATTTAAATTTACAATGTAAAGGATTAATTCTAGTGATATAAACTGTTGTAAATGTGATCTTTGATTCAGGCGATTGAAAATAAAATGAAATCCCAACTAGTCAAAATTTTTCTTAAAAGAAAACACATTATGGTGTCGGCCGGCTTTGAAATAGTACTACCCCATATCGTCACATCAGTGTGACCGTTCTCAAATTAGATTATCTTCTGTTGGAGCGTGCTGCCAGTACTAAAAATACTAAAAGAAACGCTGAATTGTGCTAAAATTCGACTAAAGTTTTCAAAAGGCATTTTGAATAATGATTTAAATGAAACGAACATTTTAACCAAAATATTTATCGTAAATGAACGCTGTGATCATTATTCCCATTCCACTGTACATTTTTGTTCGTATTTGTGTTTCAGTTTCACAAAAGTATAAGTATATTAATTAGACGCACATCGCAGTCAAAAACAAATGAAAGAGAAAAAAGTCCGCCGCTCTATCTGTCTATACCATCGCATAGGAATCCTCCAATATTGGATAAATGGGGAATACCCTAAAATTGTCCTCTTTAATTCCAGTTTATCCACATAAATTTAAGTATAATTCCCCTGAACAAAAATAAGAACTATAAACAAAACAGTTTATATTCTTTTAAAGGGTGTCACGGCTCTGGAAACGAGTCCTTTCGAGCCATAATTTTTGACAGTTCTAGATTATGAAGTTGTAGTGTTGCTAGAAAATAATATTGAAATTACCTAACAAAATGCTGTAATATTTAAAATTGTACTAAAAATACTAACAATAAGTACTAAAATTATACTATACAATTTTTCTAGAGCCTCAATTATAACAATTTAGTATCAAAAATACAAAAAACGGTCACACTGCTTCCCATGGGTGTAATAAAAGTCACTAGGGCATAACAAAGCTGCTGCCACAAGACCTGAGATTACACCACCTGTTAAAAAATGGACTCGCTTAGCCAGCGTATCCTTTTTATCTCTCGTGTACAAGATCATGTGTAACGAATGGGCTGGTTTATGGTTATGTGGATAAATACCCTTTAACAATTTTCCTAGCCCAGCCGATCACTTGCTTTCTTATATTTTTGCTGCAGATCCCTGTTCTAAACCATGTTAGAGATACAAACTGCAGTACATCAGTAACTGCATATACCCAGTAACCTAGTAAACGCGATGCAGACATATTTTGGCGCATAGAGTGTGTGCTGCAATACGGCATTGGCTACTTTGCCAATTATGTACAGAAAACGCCAGTGCGAATTAGTCGTTATTCCTTTAACGTTAAGGTTGGCCATGTCAAGGTTTCGATTCGAGGTTGAAGTTTAAACTATACTTTTGTGGGTTCATCCATAAATTATGACAATGGATAGATAGATTGATAAAACTCTTTATTGCATAACGTAACGAAACAGATATTTTAATCACATGAAATGTACAATAGCGACCTCTACCAGACAACCATTGGTTATAGAGGAAATAAAAATTTTGATCACAGGTCGATCGATGGTGTACCGTTGAAATAATTACAAATAGTTTTATAGTTTGTATATGCAATACTGCAAATACAAACTCCTTTGCTGGTTATTATCAATATATTCAATATGGGGTTAGGTGACGCCGATCGCGAGTACAATGTTGTCCCACAAACATGTACAACACTTTTGTTTCTTAGTCCCTGTTTCGCAATTAAACGAATCGTAATTAGGTAGTTGCCTTTGGGAAAGCGTACGAGTAGGTCGCGTTCAATTACGAATGATTATAGAGCAATTTTAAACTTAACAATCTGATTTTAAAAGAGGAAAAATTATTCATTCACAAGCTCGGCAAGTAATTACATCGAAGAAACTGTTTCAAAAAGGTTATTGTGAATCTGATGTCGTCAACTCGTCACGTAATATATACCGAATTCGTCTATAGTAGATCCCCCACGAACACAAGGAATGGAGATTCATGCTACAAATGATTAAAGATTAAGTACTCTTATCAGATTTCATTGTCACACTCAATTGATTAAAATCACACTTGTAATTGTTCTATATAAATCGATGCAAATTCATTTTTAGTTTGAATTTCATTATTTGACATTATTTGAATATCGATTCAAATAATGTTCTATGAACTTCTAAAACGATAACAAGTGACACATGTGACAACAATTCTGAACTTTATTGTCGTTATCATTCCCCTGTATCTCGTATATCACGGGTCTTTAGTAAATTTTCGATCAGTCCCGCACACTATTGATATATTTCATGATAAATTGTATGAATTTAAACAAAAAAACTTCTTCAAATTGCTGACGTACCTATCAGTTATAACTTTTCCTTTTTTTATAACTTTTATTGTTATTTCTTCTAAATTACATTCTTTTTGTTTTTGTTTTGGCCTAATAAGAATGCAATTTGAATTGCATGTAGTGATAACCTGTAAGTAAGGAAACAATTAAAATGTAACCACTATTTTTATATGTATACTTTTTTACTGTTGCCTCTGTTGGTTATAAAATTAAATATGTATATAAATTAATCTATATTAAATAAATATAAACATTTAGCTACTTATTTCAAACTAAAACAACAGTAGAAGTGGAACGCCACTACGCAATAATATAGAACGGTAATCAGTGGTCGAGTGCGGAGGACATTCCTAATGAAACACTTCCTCCGCACGTACTCTGTCACAATAGATGGTAATTCTAGGCTAGATAGTACTGATATTTAGTAGAGAAGATAGCCGGTTAGCAACTGACTTTAACTCGGAAATTTGCCTTAAGAGAGATGACAAAAAATTAACCGTATTTCGAAAAAAAAATAAACACTTCATCTTTACTAAGGGCTTGAGGTGATTTTAAAACAATAATCACTCTCCAGATCTATGTCTGCTAACTTTTACCCGAGACTACCTGGTTACGTGATCAATGAATGGTAGCCCACGTGTGCCAAGTATCAACGAAATCGATACAGCTGTTTCGACATGATTCATTAACAAACATGCAAAATTTCTCATTTATAATATCCGTGTGATACATCTATATACATCTACCTATATACATTTTTTTTTATATAAACAAGTGGGCGGACGAGCAAGCGGTTCCACGAGATGGTAAGTGTTACCGCCGCCCGTGGACACCTGCAACACCAGGCGGCATGCGGGC
Source organism: Sesia apiformis (assembly GCA_914767545.1). Lineage (NCBI taxonomy): Eukaryota > Metazoa > Arthropoda > Insecta > Lepidoptera > Sesiidae > Sesia > Sesia apiformis. The sequence continues at coordinate 1,739,102 of OU611977.1, read as the reverse complement.
GCGCCGCCGACCTTGCAAAATCTTATTCACAGCTTTCTTGAAGAACCCCATGTCGTAGCTTAATGGCAAGACCTCTTGAGGCAGTTCGTTCCACAGCCTACGAATTCGCGGTATAAAATTATTTTTGGACCGAACAGAGCGCGCTTCGTAACGATTTGAAACGTATATTCAAATCGTAACAAAGTCGGATCTGTACCTACAATATTTTTTTGCACGGATCCACAGCAAATGTTAGTATAATAAAAAGAAGAATTACATATAGGTACTTTATAAAACTACGTTAGTGACACTAACTAAAAACTTAAAAGTGACACAAACTAAATACTTAAAAATGACATAATCACTTTAACTCGAATGTTAATCAAATAGTTACTTTACTTAATCTACATCCAAACGAAATACTTAATAACAGGGGAGTGATATTTATCCGCTGTCATCCTGGAGCTGGCGCGCACTAAATAAATGGGACGCGATTTTCTTGCGCGCGATAGCGTGACAACTATCTGTGCGCTCCCGTGCGAACATAGCCGAGGCGCTCTGCAGTACCGAGACAGCCCCTTAAGTATCCTGAACCCGTCATTGAAAGAAGTCGTTGCATACAGAGAGCATAGAGCAATTTTTTTTGGAATATATGCCCGCCTGTTAGAACGGGCATTATGCAAAGACCATGTGCCGGATTTTAGTGAAATTTAGCACAGCTATAGCTTATGTGCCGAGTTAACATTTAGGATACCCTATTATCCATTACATAATTCCCACGGGAATTAAGTTAACCACACATACCTACTGGAATATGTACGCGCACGAAATCGCTGGCACTGCTAGTCCAGTTATTTATGGGAGTGGATGAACTGTAGGGCACAGGTCTTAATGGATTAAAATGAAATTTGTCAGAAAAATAGAAAGATAGTTCGGTTGTGTTTGAAGATGAGCCGATAAAAATAAAAAAAATACTAAATAAAATTGTTTTTTTTTTTTTATGTTAGGAATGACAATCAAGGAAAACCCTGCATGGTCACCTGGTACCATCTAGTCTAGCTAGGCTAGTCTAGGTGGTACCAGGTAGTGCCGGACTCCTACCGGCTAAAAAACCTTGATTGCTTCAACATCGTGTAGGTCTAAATTCTTGTGGCCCTGTGGCCTTTTAAGAGTCACCGGTCATGGATAAAATTGTTATGTATATATATTAACTATTAGGGAAACTATAGTTTATTTGTTATATGAAATTGCAGTTTGTTCATAGTGGCCACTTTGAACTTAGTTATCTTGCGTTTGACTTGCAATTACAAATTAAAATTTATTTCAATTTACAGCTGTGACATTCTTTTTCAAAATCAGATATTCATTTGTTTTTCCGTTAAACGACATTTTGCATAGACATCGCTGTGTATGAGACCATGGAAAAGTTAAAAATTATCATTATTTTCGAATATGAATTCCGTCGTGGCAGCAGCGCAGCGCAGGCAACGGCACAACGATATCAACGATATGTACGGACCGAACATCGCAAAGGACGGACGGTGTGTTTTTGCTTTGATCGCTTCCGTACTGTCGACCTCAAGAACAAGCCCCGTGTATGATCGGAGACTAAATTGAAATCAACAGTGGAAGCGGATTCATCTCAAACCACGTCTGAATTAACAGCAGCCTTCGGCGTAGGTGACCAAAGTAATATTGAAATCGGATAAGTGGGTGCCCGTATGCGCTTAATGAAAGTCAGCTGCAAACACGCGTCGAAGCTGGACTTACTTTGCTGAACCGGCACAAAAATGAAAGGATTCTGAATCGTATTGTCTTTTGTGATGAGAAGTGGATCCTGTGTGATCATCGTAAACGTTCATCACAATGGTTGATGACGGGAGACACAGGCAAACAATGTCCCAAACGTCTCCATGATACGCTCGCCTATACACTGCACGATAGACAGCTTCAAAGTTACAGGACCTTCGACTGGACACTCTTCGTCACCCACCGTACTTCGCAGACCTTGCTTCTACTGATTACCATTTTTTTTTTAATTTAGATAACTTTTTATAGGGGAAAAATTCAACTCCTATGAGGCAGTGAAAAACGCCTTCAGAGAACTCTTCAATTCCCGCCCCCGGGAGTTCTATAGCGGAGGCATCAATCAACTTCCATTAAAATGGCAGAATTGCATTGATAATAATGGATAGTACTTCGATTAATTAAACATATAATTTTCATACAAAAAAAAACATATTAAAAGGCGATTTCATAGATCAGGACCGCTCGTGAAGTTCTATATTTTTTGTCTAAACACTTTTTTAATATTATTTATTTAAACATAACAGAAGGTACATTACAGTTATAAAAATCCAATGCGTACATTCTCAAATTATAACGTACGTTTTTCTATACGAACAGAAAATAGCTCCTCCCGACTCACTGATATCGGTCTTTTTAATAAAGATCTGTTCTTTTCTACATTTTTATTTTCTTTATTTATCAAATTAGTTATTGTATAAAAATAAAAAAATACACAATCCAATAGCAATGAGATTTGTCTAGGGCAGGGTGGCCAACCAGTCGATTGCGATCGACCGGTCGATCGCGAAACGAAATTAAAATTTTTGGGCGGTATCAAAATTTTTGTTATGTCTGACATTATCAAGTTATACTCCTGATTTTGTTAATTTGACAGAAGAAATGAAAGCACAAACTTCTCATTCTTTTTTTTTGTTATCAATCGATATTAATTTTACTATCATATTATTGATCATTCATAAAAAGCTATCTAATTATTGTTTTATTTATCACAGTAAAGCACAATTAAGTCGATCGTAAGAGGTCACATTTTTTAAAGTAGAACACTGCTCTAAACAAGTTGGCCACCCCTGGTCTAGAGTGAATATATTTCTGCACAAACAAATGTACTTACGTTACGCAATATACTGCCCCGCCAAGAAAAAAACAGAACAAGTGTCATTTTCTTTATGACAGCCTCGGTAAGTAACAGATAAATTCGAAAATTAAAAATAACAACTGGAGCAAACACCGATCACTCTCTTTATTTCATCGCAAACTCGAAGTTTCTAGTCGACTGAGGTATGAAACATCAATTAGTATATTCAAGTACATATAATGTATCTATAAGAAGATAGATATATTTTATTATACACCAAAACATACAAAAGAGAAACACAAAAATACAAGTATTAATTACAAGTACAATCGGCGACCTTATCGCCGAAGCGTTTGTTTTTCAGCCAACCTGTGAGTGTTAAGGAGGAGTCTGTAGACGAATACAGAGGTAAATGATGTAAAACATTTCTATATAAATACATAGATATATACACACATTATTCTATAATGTATTTATAATTATGAAACTATGAGGAAATTATAAAAGCAAAATAAAAAAAATGTTTCTTTACATACCTACTTATGTAACGAAATGAAATGCTCAAATATTCGATGGATCGAATTTTGAATCAAATCAATTAAATCGAATCAAAGATATAAAAAAATGCTTATTAAGTTTTTCGAAACGATGAAATAAATATAAACTTGTTTTAATTCCAGTTTCAAATGAATTTAAAAAAAATAAATTACAATCTGCGCTTTGAAATAAAATATCCTTTTCACGCGCGAAACTAAATACTCATAGATTTTTTTTCCTCATATATGGCAATGGTGCAATTAGTACAGTTTTCGTTCTATCAGTGTCAAGTTTTAACAACGTAACATAGTAACATAGTAATAACGAATTTTAAAGCCTAAAATATTCTGTCAATGTTCAGTCCCGTCGAAGTAAATTAGGAGTCGCTAAGTACATGAAAAACGCAGTTCTATATGCTTTTATTTTATTATCACAAAACATTACACACAAAAAACAATTTGAAGTTTAATAAACTATCACCATTAAACTACAAAACGCACTATAAACAATTTTTATAATAATCAAACAAAACTCAACTTCTCTTCTCGAGTTCCCGCCAAAAATTGAACTAAGATAATCTTTGTTTTCTTCATACATGGCAATGGCGCAATTATCACATTCGGACAATGTCAAGTTTTCTTCGTAATAAACAATTTCAAAGTCTAAAACGCATCCTGTCAATGTCCAGTACCGTCAAGGTAAGTCAGGAGTCGCTCAGTAAAGCGATAGTAGGTTTATTGAGGACAGAAGAGGACTCCTTGGAAGCACACGAAAAATACAGTGCCACGTTTTCATTTGATTATCATTTATCACAAACATCACCCACGAAAAACACTTCGACGTTTAATAAATTATCACTATTAAATCACAAAACGCATAATGGGTACACAATTTTTATAATAATGAATCAGAAACTTCAACTTCATTTTTCGAATTCCCGCCAAAAAGTCCCTATAAAATTGTTGTTAAAATGTAAACTTAAAATAATAAAAATATGTTTTTATTTATAAATAGTTATATTATAAATAATAATATAACATTATAGTTATCCAAAAAAAATTACATTATATTTGTTTTATAATATTTTTATACAGTTATTTTCGCAACAATAAGCTAATAAAAAAACCGCTATCTAATTATTTTCTCCTTGGCTGTGTAGGGCTAAGCCTTAATGCTGAAAATGCAGGCTGTAATTTTTCATTTAAAAAAGCTATTGAAAGTCGAATGCGTTCGTCAATTTTTTCATTCGCGAAATCCGTTTGGTGGAAGACACGCGTTTCGTTGTGAACAGATTTTATTAAAAAAAATCCCGATAAAATTACTATAATTTTAAAATCAATAATATTATGTCGGTGCATACGATCCCTCTGATTACACCTTTCATTCGAGGCCCGAGATTCCCTTACAGAAAAAGTGAGTACAAAAAATTTATGCGACTTTTTCAATTTAAAATTTTATTTTTAAGCTCAGTAAAATATTGCATTTTAGTTTATTTTTGTTTAGTGAATCACGATAATATTAGTTACTATTATGTAATTATTATTTATTTACGTATATTTACTAAATTAAAAAAGAAATCCCGCATTTAGCGATTGTCATTTCTTTCTATATCTATAATGGAGATAGTAATATCCAGAATTACATACAATAAAATAAATACAACTCCGCGCTATATTTATTTTTATTGCAGTAACATTACAATTATTATTACATTTAAAAAAATACATTTTTCTCAATATAATATTTATAGATAAACACCTACATAAAATTTCTTGACGGTCGGTAAGCATTACCTACTGATTTGTATGAGTCGCAATATTCTATATAAATAATCCTAAATAATTAATTATATTTTACCTAAATATCCTAAATATTTTGCAAGTTTCATTGAATTTGTTTAATGGTTTTTGCGTGATGCGCGTTCAAACAAATAGACACACAGACTGCCTGACAGACGGAAATCCAAAAGTTGGTTTGGCTTCTGTATCCCTGGTACTTTAAAATAATAATTATTTATTTATAATGCATAATACTATCTCTATTAAAGAGGGATGGACACATTTTAGAAGATTAAATTTAAAAAATTGTACAGTTGAAAGTCATTGAACTTTAAATTATATGGATTTTTTTTTTCAAAAAAATATTTCATGTACAGATACGGCTTTGGCACGATTTTATTATATTATTAGGTAAATAAAGGGATTTAACTTAAATCATAAACAAAAATCATTGCTTCAGGCTCCGTTTAAAGTTCGAAGACAGCCTGTTTGTGCATGTTTTAGAAGAAAATCTTTTATTTATTATAAAGGTTAAACGAAAAACGATTATTTTGCGAATTAGAATTTAAAAATATCTCGTTCTACCAATAAGGTACTTGCTTTTTGTCGCCGAACCCAGCGACTTTGATTCTAGTCTAAAATAATCGAGGCCAACGAACCTTGAATCGAGCCGGTCATGCATCAAACGGTTACATAATAATTGTTATTCTAACCGACTGACGGGTAATTAATTAGGATGCTGTTTTTGCATAAATTAAAACTTGTATAGAGCATTGGCCAATTGAGAATTCGCACGGTGCTGAAGTGGCAATAGGCAAGTCATATTTGTCACAAGACCCGACTACCGATTGAGTTAGACGACTCCTCGTAGTGTTGTGAATTACGAGTCCTCAAATCTTTTCCCATTTTAATTTCGACTCGATTATTCAGGACTCAAAACTTTAATCGAGTCTACGAGTCCAGTCGAACATGAATCTTTCTTATAGCGACTGAGTCTTGAACTGTGAGTGCGTTTCTAAAAACTAATAATGAGTTAAAGGCTATATTATTATTTAACTGATCTAGATTCATAATCTATTTATATCTCGAATTATATTTCCGTGCATGGTACGAATTGGAGAATTTAATTAAGAAGATCTGACACGTCACTGGTTTTTTTTTCCATTCCATCAGCATATGTCTCTTCACCGCTGGATATAGCTCTCTCCCGCGGCTCGTCACCGTACACGGTCTTCGGCTCTCCTCATTCAACCACCACCAGCGAACTTCTTGAAGTTGTCGGTCCATTAGGGCGGAGCGCGACCCCACTTTGAATTTATACTAAGAATTTAAATCTTCATTACTCCATAGCTTCAGGGAAACTGATTTCAACATATGGATTTAAGAAATAACTAGTGATGAATATTTGTAAAACTTTACATTGATGTTTTACTTTTATATTATTGTACACCCTTAGGGCTATTTATAATCTGGTCCACAATAAAATGATTTGATTTGTTATCTCAATATTCAAAGCGAAAACAAATATTAAACTGTGCCCTTGAAAACAGTTGATTTTAGCGTGCTTTAAAAAATGACCGAAATATAGGATAGATATGTTTCGGTCATTTTCGATGTTACAGACACTTACATTGAGTTTTTGACCTCGGTCCGAGGTCACCGCTCCTGCATCTAGACAGCCATGCTCTCCCGGGATCTCTTTATAGCTACTTTCCTGTTATTAAATAGCCAATAAGGCACTCATTTAACTGTATCCATTTTCTTTCTCATAAGACAAGAAAGTCTTTCTTTTTTGTGTTAAAATTGAGCTATTTTGAAAGTTATTTTGAAATAAGTTATTTTGAATAGAAAAACCTTATGGCACGTGGGAGTGTGAAAGGTAGATTTTGCAATTATCAATAAATAATTTGATTAAAACGTCAGTCTTTGTGATTGCAGTTGTTTTGCCACAGTACTCCGTGAAAAGGATCAAAAATGTACAAAATATGTGAGAGCCCTCGTTCAAATGTACGGCTTCAACGTGCGTTCAATGTAAAATGTTAAGACTTTATTTCAAAATGTACGAAAATCGCACATTTTGACAATCTAAGTAGGTAATCACGGTGCATCTTTTTTTACCTTCTTAGGTCAGGTATAGACAGGTTCAGTAAATCCACCAATCAGAGCTACGCGATGACGTGCGAGTGAGAAAGGTATGTATTTCAACTCGCGGCGTTATAATTGAGCAGCTGCTACTTTTTGTTCTTACAACAAAACTTACATACAATATAAGTATATGACGTCACAATCCCTACAGTGTGCTCAATGCTCAAAGCCAATTCTCTTGTTACAGGCAAGTCCCCGTTCTTTCCCGGTGTGGAGGACGCGGCAGTGGCCGGCGGCGCTGCGGGTGCTGGCACGCCGTCGGTGCCGGCAGAACAAGCGCAGGACGTGGTCTCCAGGCTTAGCGCTGCTGGTAAATGACGACAGCTATCGTCGCAATGCATGATGTTGAATTACGCATATTATACGTATATGTTACGGTAGTGAGTGAGATACGCCAGAGCTCATTCCCATCCCATCCCATCCTATCCCTCCCGATTTTCCCAACCCATTCTCCAAATCCAAAGGTAGGCAACGCATCCGGGGACGTGCCAACATTTGTCATTCTGGACTGACGGCATGTATTGCGGATGGATGTCCATGGACGACAGTATCCACTTACCATCAGATGGACTGTATGCTCGTCTTCCGCCTTATTGCCATGAAGAAAAACAGAAAATTGTTGAATAGGGGAATATGCATCAAAACCTGAAATTTACATCCATTTAGGTACATCAAAGTGGTTCGCACAATATTGGCGCGATGTTCAAAACGCTCGATTATAAATCCTAATATCTATAAATTTATAAATAATTTTTATAATTCCTTTTTTTATCCTAATTTTTATAAAAGTCTAAAGGATTAATGGTGATCCGCGCTCAGAGTTATCCAATACCCACTTTTAAAGAGGTATAATGTGTTTCCGCAGGTCTGTCGATGTGTGTGAGTGCGCTCGGCTCGCCCGCGCGCTCGTCTCCCGTCTCCGCGGGCTCCGAGCACGGGGAGCGATTCAGCCGCAAAGTGTTTGTGGGGGGACTGCCGCCGGATATCGATGAGGGTGAGTCCACACACACACACCATTGTCCCCACGCGATATATAGCGCTTTCCTAACGCACATACTGACACAAATTTAAGTCATGTGTTTTTTCTTTCCACTTCCAGATACAGTCCTTTCCCTCGTCTCCAAAGTTCAAACCACACACAGATTTAATGCTGTCTTCAAATACTGCGCAAACAAAGTGATCGGTTATACCATCAGCGTGTGTCCTTCCATTTGTTAGATACAGTCCTCTCCCTTGTCGCCGCACTACACACGATCTAGTGCTCTTAATACACACACTACATAGGACTTAATCGTCAATTATATCATCAGCACTGCTAGATCTCGCGCTCTCCATTGTCCTCACAACCAAACGATTTATTTTTTTTAATATAGAAGAGGGCGGACGATCAAGCGGTCCCACGTGATGGTAAGTGTTACCGCCGCCCGTGGACACCTGCAACACCAGGGGGTATGCGGGCGCGCCGCCGACCTTGCAAAATCCTATTCACAGCTTTCTTGAAGTACCCCATGTCGTAGCTTAATGGGAAGATCTCTTGAGGCAGTTCGTTCCACAGCCTACGGGTTCGCGATATGAAATAATTTTTGGACCGAACAGTACGCGACACCTCCGTATCGAGGAAATGCGGATGGACCGCACTTCTGTGACGGGAGGTGCGGTTGTAGAAACCCGCGGTGGAAATTATATTGAACAATTCTTCAGAGCATTCCCCATTGTACAGCTTTCGTAATACTACACAAGACTAAATCATCGGTTGTACCGTCAGCATATGTCGCTTCACTGCTGGATTTAGTCCTCCTTTTGCACATCACACTCGGTCTAACGCTCTCCTCAAACACATAGTACACAAGACTTTCAGTCATCGGTTTTGCCATCAGCGTGTCTCTCTGTCATTGCTGTATACAATCCTCTCCACTGTGGCCACACCACACGCAATCTTACGCTCTCCTCGTACACACACTACGTAAAATGTTTATTTACAAAGAAGGAAATGATTTACGATACCATAAATCTCTAAACAGTGGAAACGAGGCCAGCGTGAATGAAATTATTTTTAGAACTTCAACATTTTGCTATTTTATTTATAAATTGGCGTAACTCACGTAGTTTATTTAGTAAAGATTTAGATCAATGTGATAAGAGAACAGTGTGCCTTTACGCTTCAATGTATGGTAAGATTTTTCTGGTTCTAAGTTCCTTCTCATTGATTTGATAAAACATCTGATAAAACTAGTTTTCAGTTCATGTCAAACAATTTTCTTTCGAATTATTGGAAATGAAAATGCAAGGGCATTAGCGAAACCCCTCATTCATTTATATTCTCTATTTACCATACTTCTTGAAAATCCGCTCATAAATCTCCAAAGATCATCATGTACATGGACGTGCTACAATATCCACTTACAATCAGATGGACGGTCTGCTCATCGGTAATCTACGTTCTATAGAAAAAAAAAAACACATACCTCCGAGAGTTCCAAATACCAATTTCCTATTTATCGGACAGTGCGTTCGGGAACATGCCGGCGTTTGTCGTTCTTGACTGATGATGGCATGATATGGCCGATGTTCTACGGCGACAGTATTCATTTACCACCAGGTTTTTTCTATAACCTATGGCGCATCCGATGGTTGCGGTTTTTCTGACTGACTGACTGGACTGACTGCTCGTCTGACACGTGATTAGTATAATAAGAAACATCAGGCAGGTCTCATGCCTACAACGTATACATCCAGCCCTTTCAGTAACCACTGCTGGATATGGGTTTCATCATGGAAATTGTATTGTGCATGATGGATGTATGCCGATAAAACGGCACGCTGGCCAAACAGGTTTGCGAGAGTCCTTTCTTTTAGAGATGATGTAGTTCCTCAAAGCTTGAGCTAACCGTTTTGTTACGCCTGCGGGCTTGCGGTGTTTATTCTGTAGCCTATAACATAAAATAGTACTAAATAACTCTCCCCAATTCCACTGCATAGTGAAGGCATGTTTGTACCACCGTTGCTAGGCAACGTTGCGCATGTAGTGGCCAACGAGTTAATCGAAGAGTGGCCTTGTCACATATCACAAAGTGTGTCAACAACTAAGCATTGCGGCGGTCATTATATCTGATTGATTCCATCCGTTGTTTGCGAGACAATGGTCGGAATTAAATTCTAAAAAGATCGAATGAAAACGCAAATCGAAAGGTTTCACTAATTTCCTAACAGTAATCTCAATCAGCTTTTTTATCGTCCACTGTTGGACGCAGACCTTATCTGGTGTACGAGGCGTATACGGCGTTAAAATGTCACGCTGGCGAAACGAGAGCTGACTAGTCTACACTTTGTAGATCCTCAGGGCTTGTAGCGGCTTTGTACGGGACCAAAGGCGACTAAAGGACAACAAAATTATATTCGTAAATTTTAATAAAAGACGTTTAGATCTTAACGATCCCTTATCCAAAAATATATAGTTTAGACGGCCTGTCACGAAACCAGAAAATCTATTCTCGATTCTCGGTTCGTTTTTTTTTTTACTTTTAATCTTTTCTTTCATACAGTAACTAGCCCTTTTTTTCGTTCACCGCTCGACACGGGTACATTGTCTTGTGTACGAGGATATATGGCCTGGCCAAGTGGGTTGGCGAGTCCACACTCATTTAGAGGTGGTGTTATTGATGTAGTTTCTCAGGCCTTGTGGTAGTGACTTATCTTAATCGCCTTTCAAGACAGACTAAAAATGGCCGACACCGCACGCTGGTAATGAGATGTTTTAACAAAACCCTCGACCTCAATATAGATATGTAATTTATATAGACTCAGTATAGACCTCAATTTCAGATGAGATAACGTCCTCGTTCCGGAGGTTCGGGCCGCTCGTGGTGGACTGGCCGCACAAGGCCGAGAGCAAGAGTTACTTTCCGCCCAAGGGATATGCCTTTCTCCTGTTCCAGGTGAGACTATTATATATCTATATGTATGTGCATGTATATTCATATATATACGTATGTTATTTTTATATTTCTATGTACTAATATATCACCAATTTCTTAATAAATGTATATGGTTGCCTGCTTTTTAATGACATAATTCATCTGTTATTGTAAAGTTGACTGGAAGAGATTCCTTCTAGGAATGTGATTTACGGGAGTATTGTAATGTTTTATTGTAACAACTATATAAGTAGGTACAATAAACAGCATTTTCAAGCAGTTAGCATCTGAGGCTGTCGCTAGTGACAAAATGGCTACCGTCTATATAGTAGCGAATGTTTTATGAGTGTGTGCACAAATCCTTATATCCTAAAAATGCTAAGGTCACGTTGTGTGAATTAGCGGAGTTTTCTTTATACTTTACAGGGCTACAGACGAACAGACATTCCAGCTGGTGGTGTTTCAACATATTACACGTTGACATTCGCGATACACGCCGCCACATCTGTCCAAAATGACAGATGTGGCGGCAAATGTCCCCGGACTCGCTGTCTACCTTTGAAAATTTGGGTATAAAATTGGAAAATGGAATAGAGAGTATAACGGGACGAAGAGTTTTCACACTCTTATCTGTCTCAAATGCATTTTTCTAACATGTCTCCCACCACCCCACCCCACCTCTTGCCGTGGGTGTCCTAAAAGGCGAGGAAGGGATACAGGAGCCGCTACCGTAGTTCTACTACACCACCTCGAGAAGAGTGGACTCGCCAACAAATTTGTTCAGCGTGGCATTTCAATGCTATACATTGTATACCTCGTGCATGTGACAATGTGCATGGGATGGGAGGCCTGGACAGCGGACGATAAAAGTTGTAGTTATGACATTCTAACATGTCTCCCAAACATTTCCAGGACGAGAGCTCAGTAGCGGCATTAATGGAAGCGTGCATCACTGACGATGACAAGTTGTACCTGTGCGTGTCCTCACCCACCATTCGCGACAAGCCAGTCCAAATCCGGCCCTGGCGGCTCGCTGACGCGGATTTCGTTCTAGACGCTTCTATGCCGCTTGATCCGCGCAAGACTGTGTTCGTGGGAGGCGTGCCGCGTCCGTTGAAAGCTGGTGAGTAAAACTAGGGGCCAAATGTAGTGGTTACATATGGTGACTGGGTAAATTTTAAGATGTCACATTTCAGAAACGGAACCCATTAGAGCTGCACCGTTTTTAAAACATCATTTACTGGAAAATCGAATTCCCAAAGTGACTATTCCGGCCCTAACGCGGACTTCGTTCTAGACGCTTCTACGCCGCTTGATCCACGCAAGACTGTATTTGTAGGAGGCGTGCCGCGTCCTTTGAAGGCTGGTAAGATTTTTAGTTGATCAACGGGAATTTTAGTTGATCAAGGAAGGTTTTAGTTGGTGATCAGGGACAATTTTACTTAATCAAAAATTGTTTTCGTTGGTCAGGGGGAAGTTTTAGTTGATTAGAGGGAGTTTCAACTGATCACGAGGAATTTAAATTGGTCAGAGGGACTTTTAGTTGGTCAGAAGTAGTGATTAGAAGAAGTTTTGGGTTGTTAGATGAGCTGTTAGTCCGGCTTGACTTGCGAACCTTGACGTGGTGTCTGAAAAAACGGTTAGTTCAAGATCTGTGAGCAGTTTCCATAACTACCCGCATTTGGTCTTTGTAAATTAAGATCCATTTATATACAATTATTATTAGCAGCTGTTTTGTGGTGTTTCAGTGGAGCTGGCGATGATAATGGACCGGCTGTACGGCGGCGTGTGCTATGCGGGCATCGATACCGACCCAGAGCTCAAGTACCCCAAGGTGAGACGCATGTTAATACCGGCTATATAATGTTCAATTACCAATGTCCAAAGGTTTCAAAATGTCCAATTCCCAAAATGTCGAGTTCGGTAAATGTCCAATTCTCGGATTGTCCAAAGATTTCAAAATGTCCACATCCCGGAATGTCCAAACTTTGAATAAAAGATTGTACTAGAATTGTTCATACTGTACCCGAAGTTCATAGTTCAGGGTCCAGACCTGGTGCAGGCAGCGTTGTTGCTGCTCCGTGCATTTACCAGCCGATTATAAACAATTATTTTATATACACTTGACACGTCCAGCAAAATTTCTAACCGCAAAGAGAAATTTCTCACCTTTTCATCAAATTCTAGTAATAAAACCAGCCATTTTTTTTAAGTTTGACAACTCCATACTCCTTCTCTTTAGTTGTGCTCGTTCTCGGCGCCAGGGTGGCCTGCCGAGCGCGGTGGGTTCGTGGATGATTTCATACAATAAAAGACTTCATTTAATAACTATATTTGACTCAACATGATACATGGATACGACAAATGCGACAATTACCGACATAACCATTGACAAGCCGGTCGGACTAGTTTGCGATCAGTCAGTAGACTGCGACTTATTCTCTAGTTTACAAATGATACAGACTCCAAAATTCATCACGTGTGTCATGTTTTAATACCAACGCCACTGATGTATGTATACTTAACAGTGGCAGATTTAATCAGTATGACAGCAACACACAATCATACTTATCTTCATAATAAATAATTTTGTGACAAGAAACTAAAATGCAGTATTTACATATTTTTTCAAACAAAACGATTTTAAACTTGAGTTGGATCCATTCTGGTTAAAGGCGGTCAGTTGGTCCCGCCAATAGCCGAGAGCGTACGTCCGCCGCCTCAAGGTCTGTTCGTATTCGCGTGAGTACGCTCCTCGACAACACGGGGCAGTCCCCAGGACGTGCCGTGTCCTCGGCACGTCCTGGACGAACCCGACGACCCAATTGCTGCTGCCAATGCGGTTCTTACACTACACTCACAGGCTACACATATACACCGTCCTCCTCGCTACACCGTGAACACGCACCGGCCTTCAGCCAACACTTTTACCAGGTATCGGCACGTGCTTGGCCGCTTCTCAGCGACTCGCGATCCCTCGGTACCCTCCCAAAGCAACGTCTTAAGTCGAGGTCCGCTCCTTCCGCCGGTCTACCGGCGGGGGAGGTAAGCCCTTAGGCACGTTGCTGCACACACTCTTTGCTCCTGGCTGAACGCCTTCTGCGCTCGCCCTAAACAATACATGTCCAATGACTCTTGAAAGGCCATTAGGGCCACATGAATTTAAACATTCCAAAAAATAAGATAAAGTGGGGTAGGCAATAATTCCTTGGTTCAGACATAGGCGATATTGGCTAACCGCTTTGACTTAGGGCCAGTGTTGACAGTGTCACTCGCCGGTAGAACGCGTGCCGCTGGCGATATTCTATCTGAACGGGCCTTAAGGATGTGTTGTATTGTTGTTGGTCAGGGCGCGGGTCGCGTGGCGTTCTCCAACCAGCAGTCGTACATCGCGGCGATCTCCGCGCGCTTCGTGCAGCTGCAGCACGGGGACATCGACAAGAGGGTCGAGGTCAGTCAGTACTTGATCACTGTATAATTGTTTAAAATCACATCCGTCGCATGCAATTTTGTGAAATGCAAATGATTTCTGGTGTAATAATTACTTAGAAATTTTTCATAGAAAAAGTTGCTTTGTAGGTATATTGTATATCTTAAATAAGTTGTTGGAAGCACAATGTTTAAATGATTAAGTTCTTGATTCGTTTTAAAACAAGTAGTCCGGTTGAATGCTACGACCGGACTTCTGGGAATGGATGAAATAAAAAATATAGACCGACTGACCGCGAGTATCTACGGGAAATCAACATTTAACATTTTGAGAATTCAACTGTATGCGTTAAACGATAATGCCAATTTTCTGTGACGTTTGTGAATTCATGAAATTTGAAAAAGAATGTGCTAATTGCACCATTGCCGGGTAGGAAAAAAAACAAAAATGTAACTATAATGTTATTATTATTATAACAGGTGAAGCCGTACGTGCTGGACGATCAGATGTGCGACGAGTGCGCGGGCGCGCGCTGCGGATCCAAGTTCGCGCCATTCTTCTGCGCCAACGTCACCTGTCTGCAGGTAAATACACACCGCATGCCGCGCCATACCGTCCCACGCCGCACGGCGCCATCTTACAGCGCATTCAAACAATCATCGATTGACCTTTCATTGTTTTCTTTTGTTTAAAATTTCATCGGTAGCCACGTAACTGCGGACCAATTTATATTTTTTCCTTTTTATATAGAAGGGTTTTTGTTTCAATTATTTCTTATATTTTTTTAAATTGACAACATCGTTACATTAAATAATGTTGCAGTTTTCATTAAAAAAAGGTAAACTATCAATAATACGTTCTCGGTAGTTGTTGACTTGCATACTAAATTGACAGTAGGTAAATTTTATCGACATGCAAATGTCACCTCTTTAAGAGCGTAGAGGCTCGCACACATTACAGCCGCGCCGCAGCGCATCGCACTGCAGAACTGCAACAACGCACATTATAAACGCGGCGGGCCGCAGCTCAACACAATAAATAGGCATGATGACAGTATTAAAGAATTAAAGAATAAATGATTTTAGAGAAAAAAATATGTTGAAAGAATTCTAATAAATTAACCAGTTTTAATGTAAACATTGAGATTAATAATATTTTCAATAAAATAAAACTATAAAATACTGCATTCGGCCATGTTAACTAAAACGCCAATCAGAGCGAATGACGTCACGCCTCAGTGAACATCACCGTGTCTCTTGAACTTCCATTGATTTACCTACCTACGTTTACCTAGGTGTGACGTCACAAGCGACGCCATGACACCTGCGAGTGTTTTCGCGCATAATTCAAAGTAGATAGAAGAAAAATGCATAATTTGCGTTAAAACTTATTTTATTGCTAAAATAATGTTATTTTCGGAAACAGTAGACGTGAATCTACATTATAGAAGCGGATTTCAAAATACGTCATCAAGCCTATTGTCAGTTAACTGTTGATATTCAAGCCTTCATATCGTCGCACAGCGAATAACTATCGAATGGCGTCCGCTAACTGGGCTCGATTGACGCATATTGAGGCGGGTCGAGTCGCAGCGCATAAATACGGCTGGCGGGCGATCCGGCGGCGGTGCGCTGCGCTGCGGCGCGATGCCGCCCGCGTCAAGTGTGCGATGGTTTATATAAAATGTATGAAAATGATTCGGGAGTAATGTGCGCGAGCCTTAATGCTACCTACATCCTTTGTATTTTGGTTGATCGATG
This sequence comes from Sesia apiformis, assembly GCA_914767545.1. Classification (NCBI taxonomy): domain Eukaryota; kingdom Metazoa; phylum Arthropoda; class Insecta; order Lepidoptera; family Sesiidae; genus Sesia; species Sesia apiformis. The sequence continues at coordinate 1,722,675 of OU611977.1, read as the reverse complement.
GTTGGCAAGTTTATATTATGTTCGATCACATTTATATATTTATTTAAAAATATTTACATTAAAAGGAGATTAATTTCTCTCAAGGACTTTGAATCAAACGCACTTTTGACTAAAAACTGTTTGACGAAACGCACCTTTGACAAATAGTCTTTTGTTTGTCAAAAAGCACTGTTGGCCATCCGCCCCAAAATCATTAAAATATTCATCGTCACGCAAAATGATTAATACCCAAAGTATTGTATCGGCATTTAATATCCCACTGCAGGGTATAGGCTTACGCTGCACTAAATCATTGGGGGTTTCGGGCCGTAATCCACCATGGAGGTCCAGTGCGGGTTTTTTTTCCCTATTTTTTTTTATAATTAAACTTTTTTTTATTTCTGGAGTTTTCTATTTTCGTGTGGTCGTGAGTTACTGGGCTGGTAATTAGGTACGATTTTTTAAACATTGCCACTAGCTCGGCGGCGAGCGGAGAACCATTATAGAAATATTATTATGAAACATTATACAGAACGTTGTTGTAAATTTGTTCTGCTGCAACACCTGACGTCTTCGACTCCTTTAAGCGCAGGCGCATATCGTCCAAAAAGGAAATCGCCTAAAATGTGATTACTAATCCAAGATACATTTTAGAAAATATTCATCAAATTCAGTAGTGACCTTCTGACTTGTTTCCATGAAATTCCAAAAGGCCGATATAACCTATAAAGATAAAAAAAGAAAGATATAATAAAGATTATATTATTATTATTATAAATAACCGTCGCCACGCTTAATGTTCAAGATGCTGCAAATTGCGAAAATACCCATTAGGCAAAGTACTCGTCACTCGTACTGTTTCGTACTAATACTCGTAGGTAATGTTTTACATATTGAACATTATGCATATTGGACATTCTGCGTATTGAACATTATGCATATTGGACACTTTGCGTATTGAACATTTTGCGTATTAAACATAATGCGTATTGAACATTTTGCGTATTGAACATTATGCGTATTGAACATTATGCGTATTGGACATTCTGCGTATTGAACATTATTCATATTGGACACTGCGTATTGAACATTATGCGTATTAAACATAATACGTATTGAACATTTTGCGTATTACACATAATGCGTATTGGACATTTTGCGTATTGAACATTATGCGTTGGAACGTTTTTATCGCCATACAATACACATTACTGCCAAGTACACGTCTGCGTCCGTTTTCCAAAAATAATGCCCAAAATATGTTGTATTGCAGTACTACTGCGAGCACTGCTGGGCGACGATCCACTCCCGGCCCGGGCGCGAGTTCCACAAGCCACTGGTCAAGGAGGGCGCCGATCGTCCTCGCGCCGTGCCCTTTCGCTGGTGTTAGGAGGTGCGGGGGGATGAAGGGGGGGAGGAGGTGAAGTTTGAACCCGGGGGGAGCGAGGTTGAGTCGTTTTAATGGGTTAATTTCAATATGAACGCGGTTACAAACTTATTTTTGCGGTTCGCAAACTGTAATAACCTCCAAAATTTAATAATTTATCAGAATGTATCAGAGAGTCAGTTATAGTTTTTTAGAAAGTCATTATCTAGCTAAATTTAATTGGCAGATAATTTATCTATCAGATTGTTAACAGTTATTTCATCAGAAGATAGTGAACAAGGCCCGAAACAATTGAAGACCTTCACAATAGAAACAACATCTGGGATACCATTCTGCATAACTGATCCTAGCTACAAAAATGAAATTTTACAGAAAAGAAGGATTTTATGTTTGCACTAGATTATTTTGCAAAGTGCTTGGACTACCATTAAATATCGTGTAGAATGTTAGTAAAAATTCGAAAATCTTTTGAAGGCTTGTCAATTACGCTAAATTGAGTCGAATGGCGCCAAAGAAACAAATATCTCAAATTTGGAGCTTGGACTAGTTACGTATAATTGTATTCAATTGAAAGTATCAAGATGTTTACGGTACACTACAAATTGAGCAATAGTTGCCATTTAAAAGATTCCGAACATTTCCAAAGGAGATAAACATTTATCCGACACGATTATTTTTGCAGTTAGCTTGACTTATTGTTTTGTTTGAAAAAAAGATAATGGACTGCAAAATAGTTTGTAATTCCGTAGTACAATTAACCCGCAATAAAAGCATAATTATTGAGGCCCCTCCTCAATAATAAGGTTTAATACCAGAAATGTATTGAAATATTGAGCTCTATTTTTTGGTGTTGCTAGTCTTAAAAACAAGGTACATTTTATAAAGGCATATCATGGCTGCACTATATTCAGTGTTACCGTGATCTGAGTTTAGTTGGTAGTTTGTGAAAATGTTACATAAAAATATTTTAAATGGTGCTTTATCGTCAGTACTGAATCTTTCGTCAGAAAAAAATATAATTAAAGAAATGTGAATCGAAATGGGGTACATTACATACATGACTTTATGGTTAAATGTATTCCCTTTTTCCCTGGGAAAAGGGGAATACATTTCTTATAGTTTGTTTACAATTACCCCGTTAAACATTAATTGCGATTCTTTATCTAAAAAAAAAATCATTTTTTAATTATGGCAAGGAAATAAGTGATTGAGAATTATGAAAAAAAATTTACTTATTCAGTATTATGAATACTGACCTTTAAATTATTTTTAGATAGTTCGAGATTTTGTATCGTCCAAAAGTCATTAAATGACGTGATATATCAGTGGACTGTTTGAACTGTAAAAAAAATGTTTAAAGAATAGAGCTCAATTATTAAAGACTCAACCCCGAGTGGTTTGAAAAAAATCTGATCTAAAAATGTTGTCCATGGATTTGTCAAAATGTTGCTAAAGAGATTTGAAAAGATGTAAATTTTTGTGAATTTTAACAAAAATGTTTTGAATTTCATATTTTTACTATTTGTAACGTTCTTTGGCAACATTTTCTCCAAAATTATTATTAGAAAAGATTTTTTCTATAATTGGAAGGAACATGATTTGGAATTTTGCACATTTTAGCGCCAAAATATTGACGTCCTCGGAATTGAGAAACAAAAATGAAGTGCAAAAATATGTACTAATTGTTTTTTTTTTTAATTTATTTATCGTTATAAATTTGTGAAGTGAGAAAAATATTGAGAAATTTTTTGGCGCTAAAAGTCATAACAGATGGTATCGCCTCTTAACAACTGGACGTGACTTGCGAACAACAGCCTCTGATTGCTCGAAACTAAAGTATCATCGTGTAGAAAAAAAAATAATTAAAAGCAACATTATCCAATGTTTAATGTTAAGCAAAAATATATAGGATTCAAGTACAAGACATTTAAATATCGCTCGTCTCATTTCCCCCCATTCGCAGCCGCCATATTGAATTAGTGTTGCCAGTTTCCAAAGGAATTGAAAACTTTTCCATTTGGTAGTTTTTGGCGTTCGTTTCGGGGGAATGAAATGAGTTTATCTTGAATTTAAGCAAAGATGTGTATCCTGAAAATAGCTAGCTGTCAGTTTCTCTTATATGGATAAGTTTCTGACCTAAGACGTGGCCGCACTCTAGCGGCGGGAACGTCGCGTGCGCACGCAGGCTTAGTGCGGATAATGTTGCGAGTCAATAGTCTATCGACAATATTGTAACCTCAGAAATTAGTCACAGCATCAATAGTACTATCGATATCGACATGTGTCGATTAAATTGATACTATCGACATTATAGCGCAAAATGGTAGGCACTATTGGTAAGCAGGGATATTACCGATGCTATCAATAGTATTCTTAAAGCATCGATAATATCGATAAAATCGCTTTAGGAACAACCATTGACTATTGATAGTGATTAGTGTTAAAACTAACGATATTATCGATAATTACGATAATTTTCGATTAAAAACGGCAATATTAGCATTAGTATCCATAACAACGATACTATCGCATTTAACACTATACATATATAGTATCGATAATATCCTGTCCACTAATAGTATTATTAATTTTGCGCCATGCAGGTACACTATCGATTTAATCGACACGTGTATGTTCTCTACAGTACTATCGATAATGCGACTAATTTATAACGTCGTTTATCGATAAACTGTGGATAGTTGCGCAACACTAGTCGCGGGGTGTGTACGCTCACTTATAGTAAGATATTAAATAAGATATAAGTGGGACTGTCTGATTTCTCGAATCATAATTGTACCTGTGTAGCTAGAACCAATTTCCTGCGGGTTTTTTTTTTCACTAATTTCGTTTTTAGGAATACTCTGACTTGGATATTGTTGCGAATAGTGGGTCGTTCAGTCTGCGATTGGTCGATTTACTGTCTAATCGTTTCATAAGTCTTGCGACATAATATGTGTCCTTGTGGTCACGAAATTCGTCATTTTCTGATGTTCTATCAATCTTTCGAATAGTTGGTCTGAGATCTTGAGACTTAGACTGTGATGACGAAAGCTTTCGATGACGGCTTCTCCATTTTTAAAAAAGGGTTATATATCTATGAACCGGAAACTTCTTTGCGGTATTAATATAGTATTGTATTCTGTCGGAATCTGGTAGAGATTTGACAAAAGCCTTCTGGAAAGTTAGTATGCCTACTCGTAGATTATTGGGGCGAAAGTATCCACTTTCCGAAGGAATACTTGAACAAAGTATTGGGTAGCTTTGGGACAAATGTTTGCTACGAATGTTTAGGTATAGTTAATTCCCCTACTATGTTTTAAATGTTAGACACAATACTATACAAATTACCGCATTTAGTTCCGTGCTGTGGTTTGTTTTCAATTTATCGACAATGGGAGGCGGTGGTAGGGATGGATTTTTAGTACAAACAATTATATAATCGTTACCAGTTTGAGCTGTAGTCTTGCGTCAGCAAGTAACACTTTCTTTATATTTTAGCATTAAAAATAAAGAAAAAAAATATTTTTCGGACTTGCCGGGATAGTGCAATAGACGGTAGATTAGTTATCTATGAGAAAAATAATATATATATAATTATATTAACCAATTGAGACTAGGGTTAAAATATTTGCGGGACGAATAGTTCATTTACCTTTGCTTGGTCACTTGATTTTGTAAGAGTTTGAAGCGTACGCTCGCGAGTGTGCGGGGTGTGGAGGGGAACGATACGTAACCAATAAGAGCCCGGGACTTTGCTTGCGCTTAATAGTGTTGCTGCGCTATCGATTGTTCCGCTATCGATAGTTCAGAGTTACCATATCGATAAATCTGCGATAGTATCAATATTATTGATGAACGGCAATTTTATCGATAGTGTGTTACTGGTTGCGTTATTGATAGTGTTGAAATTATCTATTAAATAAGCTATCGACACAGTACTGGGGCTCCTGCGAGGGCTTTCCGATTGAAAAATAGTGATTGAATCTTTGTAAATATCAACAAGCCGTTATGAAGCTAATAAATCGATTATTCATTAATCGTTGCCAGTAATGTAATCCAACACTATGTATATTAATCACTAATCTGCGCTATCGACTCTATACCATTACTATGTATTTCCCGGATGATCGATATTGTAAAACTATTTTTCGATAGTCTGCAATCGAGTGCAATCGGTAACACTAGTTTGAATGGTCGCCGGACCCCGTCGAAACATGGAAAATGACATTATTTTTCAATGAAAGCATGTACTTAAAGGAGAATAATCTAGATGTAAAGGCGGATACGCTGCGGTGGACGATGTATCCCGAATGACCACGGATCGCATTCATAGACTGTAGTAAAAAGACTTTCGCAAACTTTTTGAGTGTTTTTTTTAAATGATTTTGAAGCGGTTTTTTCGTGTCGTGTATCTGTTTTCTCGGTAAATTGATTATAGTGAGGCTTAAAGTGCCTTGGTGTTGTGAGTCTGGTGTACCCCTCCCGGATTTCAACTCGGTGGTTGCAAAAAGGTTTTAATTTCTTTGAAATGATTGCAGCTGTGGCTTTACCATTCGTTGTTCGGCAAGCGCGACGCCAACATTTGGTCAAACGTTTGACACATCTTTCACGAACTTGAAATATAATTATTATGGGACATTCTGTTCCCTTTAGTAATCTTTTCTAAAAGTTAAGTAGATACAATTTGTAATAATAGTAGAGAGTTATAGTTAAAAGGGATGTTTGCCACAACTAGTAGCTACGCGTCAGGCAGCTGCTTGCACTAAGCATCGAATTCAAAATACAATTTTAAACTAGACAAATTTGAAGAACATTATATTTTCTTAGCAATTAGATGATTTTAGTATTATCTAGTGTAAGAAGCTGCGTGATTCGACTCAGAAATATAATTAGGGTCTATCGGGGTAATTCGAAACGGGGGTAGTTGAAAACATGCTTTAATAGATTCATGTATGCCTCAATTTGTGGCAAAATACATATTTTACTAAAAATTAAAGCATTTGTATATACGATTATTATTATTATGCCTCAACTTGTGCTAAAATAGAGGCGTGTCTTTAATTACCCCTGTTCTCTATTACCCCAGCTTGACCCTACATCACCTGTGTGGCAAACTCTATAAGTAAATAGAGAAATTATAAAAAAATATACCTAATTTCAATATAATTAATATAGCAACAATAATGTTGCGTATTTTTCTCTTGACAAAAAAATAGATTAGTAGGTATTATAGATTTTTGAACACGCCTTCTATGCCCCGAATACTCTATGAACATCATTTTTCACTCTCTAGGCACACTTTTTCTATAATCCCATTTCGTTTTAAGAGCCGATTTGAAGTTCGAGGTTATTTTCCAATTTTAGACTGCATTTTGATTATTTTTAATTTTTTCGTTTTTTAAAATCTCTTCGTTTGTAATTGTTTTTCGCATCGATGAATCGCTGCATGATGTCATTTCGTTTTTTTTTAATATATTCGTCTTTTTTTGTGTACACTAGTTCGATTCGTGTGCATTTTCCTCTCTTTGTGGTTCTTTTGAATAAAATTGCTCAACGTTTTTTGGAAAATTGTTTGAAGTGCCCCCTATCCTCCCTAATTGAAGAGCGTTGAAGGCGGGACGCGAGTGTGTGAGTCGTGTTAAATATACGCCAAGTAAATCTGCTGGTGAGAAATCGGTCGCAAGTTAATAACTGTTATTAAAATCATTGACGTAAATATTAAAAAGTTACTCTAACACCTCTTGCGCTTTTTTCCCACAGGCAGAGTTGGTTGTTCTGTTTGTGTGTGATCGCACTGTTCCATTTTGTATTTTTATATTTTTATATAAAAACGAAATTGCGAATTCGGAAGTGATTTTTTACTTTTCGCGCAACATTGTTGCCGTGGAGCGTTTGTGCGTAACGTTTTTTTATTCTTATTAGGACAGACCTTCAAGTACTACAGTTAGGCATCGGACTGGCGTAGCGTTACCCTTGTAAGTAGGATAACACATCTATGATTTAGTTTAATTAAACACAATGTTGAAACAATGAAGTTTTATGTTAGAGAATTTTAACCACTCATTTCCGTATATTTTAAAGTCCCTTTGCTTAGAAAGCGTCACATTTTATGTAGAGAATTTTGCTAAAATTTCCCATTAGATTTTGATGAAATTACCGTATATTTTCAAAATGTGAAATAGAGGATTTTACTTCTTGAAGGTCTGTTTATACCCAGCGAATTTTAAAAAAATTAATAATTGGTGTTAGAATTAAAAATAAACCGAGGTGTGTTTGGGATATGTCTGTCTGCGAGCGGTGGACTGGTTTTTGCACTATACCATAAAGTGGAGATAAATTGCGCCTAAACATGGCTGCCATTGACGTTGAGACTTGTCTATGACACATTTGTAGATGGATTTTGAGTATTTTAGTGGTTTCTAGTTGAAATATACATAGGTAGAAAGTTTCAATTTCTTGCTTTTTCGTCATGTTTCTCTTTTTACTTTGTTGTTAACATTTTTCATGCCTACATTCGCTTTGACGACAAAGCGAACACGACGGCTCTCGCCCCGCAGTATTTTAGTGGTCTTTGTAGTTTAATTTCTTTTGATGAATTTGTGACGTTTGAGAACGAATTGGAGTTTTTTAGTTGATTTCGAGGGTCGTTTAGTTGTACGCTGCGGGGTGCAGTTTATTTAGTTTGTAGGTTATTTTGCTTGGTGTGTTTACGGCCGCCGACATTTGGCGGATTGTTCTTGTTTATACGTTGTCTGTTTTCTAATGAATTTAGTGAGGTGTACGACACTATTGGACATTTTTTTTTTTTTTCATTTTAGAGTGTAATTTTGTCGTTTGGCATATCACAGCGCGAGGCTATAAGTGCGGGGGCATGGTGTCGTTATAGGTTGACGTTCATTAAATATACATTTTTTGACGTAAAATTTGTACTTTTTTAAATAATCGTAGCTATCTTTAAACGAATTGTTGTTGTTGAATATAAATTGGTATCGGTGTTTTGTCCCTCGTCGTTTGATCTCTTGGGTGAGTTATTTTTCGCACTTTCACTTTTGCATGTACATAGTGAATCGATCGTTGGATTTCTTAGGAAAAAAAAATTGAAAAATCCGCAAAAAAAGAACTTTTTTTATGAAACTCGTCGGAGGCGGACCGGAGTTAGCGAATTCGTCTTAGCAGTTTTGTAAATTCTCGTGCTAGGGGTTTTAGCGAAATTATTAATTAAAATGATAGCAAAGAGTAGTGCAATTCAAATACCTAACCTAGTTGATTATGATAATGTATAATAAATATACATAGTACCTAATTACCTTGTAAACGTTGATAGACAATATTAAGTTTGTATAAAATTTCTTGCACTGTCATTTCGTGGCGACTCAACTGTTCCGAGTTTCCGATTTATTCGAGAACTGGCGGCGCGTCGCGTCGCGTCGCGTCGCGTCGCGTCGACGCTGCGATCGCGCACACGAAGTATTTTTATACAACAAAAACTGATTCCTTTACAGTACAAAATTACGTATAGTCAAAGGGTTACACTGCGTTATTAAAAAAAAACCATCAATTTTATGTGATTTTTAGCGAAATATTAAAACACCAATATATTCATAGGAATCGCGATATCACGATTGTTTGTATCTCGGATCATACGGGGTAATTAGGGAATTAGGAACATTTCTCAATTCGTAGTAAAATAAACAATAAAATATAAATGTGTTCTCAAGTACCCCACTCCCCCTGTCCCCGATTACCCCGGTTGACTTAATTAAACAAAATTTTCATTTTACATTTTTACGATAAAGTCTGCATATTAACGGTGGACGTTGTTAACTAAATAATAATACTGAATTTCTAACATGAGACAAAGTGACCCAACGTTCACCAGTTCATCATATTTTGCCAGTTTGCAATATAGATGTTATTAATAACGCAAGTGGGAATTCTCGTTCGCGGAGAATGCGTTGGCAAATAAATTCTCGTGAAAATTAGAATTTGTGTTGAATCATATGAAAATCCTTTTATCTTACGAACGAGTGCTTAAGGATTCAAGTAGGATTCAGTTCTTTCATGGTGATTGTGCTCGTACATGTACATTGTGTTAGTGTGCGTAAACTTGAGAACGCTCAGTTGTGTTGCCGACGGTCGCGCTGAAATTATGTACATGTACAAGTACAACCACTAACTATTAAGCGTAACCCGCTTCCTACTATATACTTTTGAGCCAATCTTTCACACGTCTGCTCAGTTTGTGGATAGTCGGGCAAATGAAGAGTTGACTGCAAAAGCGCGGCAAATTCAAAAAGATTTAAGTAATACCTTATCAACGAAAATAGTTTGAGAAATAATTTTGGTACTTTCTAAAATAAAATCGTTTAGGTGCGTTACGTCCCGTTACTGGAATGTCCAATCGGTCCATTACGTCCTATTCCCAGCTATCTTGCAAGTGTCCTTTTCCCTGAATATCCTTTTCATTGTGTGTCCTTTTCCCCGAATGTCCTATTTGAACATACAAAGGGGAATCAAATCCAATTTTAATATTTCGATTTTGATTAGCTTTTTTACATTTACAAAAAATATACTCAGCCTATAAAACATACTCAGCGTATAAAATACATTTGCATCTTATGTTAAACCATATTACACTTTAAACTAACGAATTATTTCTTAAGAACAAGTTAAAGTTTTTAACTATTGAAAACACACCGATAGCAAAAGAGGAATGCGACACTCAGGAATAGGATATTCGGGGAATAGGGCACAACGAACTGACGGGACATTCCGGTAACAGCAGGTAACGCAACGTAACTATAGGAATGAATAACATTACCCTAGCATTGAATTCAAGTATCAAAATTGTATTTCCAACTACTTTTAATGATAACATATATTTTTTTAATTTGCCGCACTCAGTCTCAACTTTCATTTGACAATCTTTTGACCATTGACAAAAATCCGCACTGCGGATAAAAGATGGCGGATAATCGTGTGAGAGCAGCTCAAATTTTAAGGGAATTTAATCCACAAAGGAGTCAGTGGCGCTACATTATCAAATTGATTTGAAATAAGATTTATAGTATATTATACCTACTCATATTTTTATAGGCAGTTGTTGAATAGAATCAATTTTGTTGGTAATTGATAATTAACACAAATATATAGATTTATATTTAATTTGCAAAGTGCTGGTGAACTGTTTTGATTCGATGAAGGTATTTTCTTAGTGAAGATTTTAACTTTTAAATTTATGGGTTATTTTTAATGTAGACTTAAGGTTCTTTCAAACCACTGCGCCATAGCCTTGCATAGCCTTTGGCTTAATAGTTGTGAAAATAATTTTGACACTTGTTCAATAATAAAATTAGTCTAGCATTGAATTCAAGTATCAAAATTTTTCACTGACAACCTATTAAGTCTCTTTGAATTTGCCGGGCTTCTCAGAGAGGTGTCCCATTTGTTCTATAGAAATATGACCTTCGTAGAACTTCACCTTTTTTTTGTCCCAATTGTTACATGATAGAACAAATGAATTAATACTTACCCCGTCTTGTTCTATCGTGCAACAATTGGGACAAAAGAAAAATCTCAACAGTTATGTGACCTCACAGTTCTGCGGAACAAATGGGGAATTACCAAGTTTCCGTATGCCACAGACTAGAAAAAGTTTTATAGCAATTGACAAAAAGATGTTGAAGCTTTAACAATTGATATCTTCATCGAACCAACTGGTAATGTTTGTAGGTAATTGTTTTGTAATGTTTTAAATTTGTTGACTTGTTTAAACTGTTTCACTGCTTTTGTAAGATAAGCAACCATTTGTTTTACAATGAATTATTTTAGACTATTGTGAGAAATATTAAAATGAATTTGAAACTTTCCTCCTGTGTTTCCATGTTGGCGTAGTTTTATTATTATTATTATTAATTTCAAATATTACATTGACTTTCTTCATTTTTCATGCCACAATTATTACGCTTGATAAAATAAAATTGAATGTTCTAAAAAGATAATTGGTGTTAACAATTCTAGGCCCTTGCAAATACAAGACGAAATGGTTGATCGCCAAGGCTGTAGTAATGACAAAACATTGTATATGGAAGGTTCTAGAAGTGGGACGTTCCCATTTGTTCTATAGAACTTCATAGAACTGTTAAGATTTCTTTGTCCCAATTGTTACATGATGGAACTAATCAATTAATAAATGTCCCACTAGTTCTACAGAGCTACGGGATATAACTGTTAAGAGATTTTGTCCCACTTGTTTTCTGTATATGGCGTTTACCTTTCAGATCCTAATTATCATTTAACAATTGAACAAAAATGTTAAGTTCTGTGACGTCATAGTTCTATAGAACAAATTGGAATTACCCGAAGTTTTTTCGAAAACATCACACTGATGAGTGCTAATGGGAGTTTTTATTCACAGACCCTATTTTTGTAAATAAATTTATTGACAATGGACGCCATAATGAGTTTTTATATAGCTATATTTTCTCCAACTATCGTAGACCAAAGACAAGTTAGCATCCCAAAGAGAAGTGCTACCAAAAAGACAATGCAATGGTTACCGCCATTATAATGATTCCTATTTTTTATTTAATTTCTTGGAGAAAGTGTGGCGTCATAACTTTTTTTTTGTATCTTTTTTTTTATATATCACCCGCTTGTTTGGATGTATTTTTAAAATTCGATTTATTATTTATTTTTTACCTTTTTTGTATAACTTTTTTTAATCATTTTTATCGATTATTTAGACTTATCCACCGTAGATTAGTATAGAATTTTATTATTAGTGTATTTTTCAGTATTTATCAAAAAAGTTTTTTCTATTAAGTAATTTTACACTGCAGATTAGGATAAGCTTCTCGCCAATATAAAGTTATTTGCACATTGGCTGTAAATTTAAGAATATTTATGTATATTTAACATTTGAATAGTAAATTGTAAATCTGTTCTTAACAATACAATTCGCTGTAGATTCAGAAGTTGGAGCTTTACGGAGATTGTATTACTATATTTATTTAAAAGTTCTTTTCGATAAAAAGGCAATATATTAATTATACAATTTTTATATATTTATATTATGTAAAGACGATTACTGTAGGTGTAACCGTATAGTCCTGACCTGTGTTTTTGATTTTTAATTAAGAATTTTATTTTTGTTGTTTGCATAGTATTACTACATTAGAGTTATAGCGTTTGTTGAGAGCAGAGTGCAAGGAAAAAAAATGTTTCTTTCAAATGTTTTCTTTAGAACTATTAAAACATTCAGCATATAAAATATACCCACTCGTCATATTTTTCTTATTATTTAGGTATTATACTGATATAAATTATTTACCTACATTCAATTTCGCGACATTGTCGCAACCAAGTTTTACACTGAACGTCAATACAAAAACAACTTACGTTTTTAGAGGTATATTTATCATGGCAAAGAGAAGTACGTTGATAGAGTATATTTATTTGAGGTTTAATCTGAATATGAACCTGTAACATAGCCATAGATTCAGTTCAGTTCTACCCACATTTTAAAGCTCAATCGAATCATATACCAGAAAATTCGTCCGCCCGGCTACACCAGGCTATATAATGTATGACCTTGTTCTTTGCCGTTTGTGGAGGATTGTAGCATAATTTCTCTCCTTTTATGGTTACCCCAAAAGAACAATCCACCACGATTCCATTACAATAGGAATATGCCATTAATTTATTCCTTTCGGACCATTACGTTGACTTCTTAAAATGTTGAATTCCCAATATGTTGAATTTCCAGAATCCTCGTGCCTAAAACAAAAATTGCATTTAGCTAAATTGGAAACAATTCAACTAAAATTAATTACTATGTTTAAAAACCTAGTTTTTAAAGTTGATTTTATTGTGGATGTGTGTAGGTGATATCTCTTGTTCGTTAATGTCTTAACGTTGCAAAAGGCAAATAGTGATGTGTATTAAACAAAATATAAACTGACTGACTGGGGGATCATCCATAAATTACGTCACATGTTAAGGGGCAGGGAAGGGGTCAACAAAGTGTTACATCGTGTGACAGGGGGGGAGGGGACGAGTCATAAGCTTCGTGACGTCACATGTATAAATCTAAAGTATTAAAACTAAACATCAACTCTAACGAAAAACTTTAAAATATTACCAGCTCTATCAATATTATTATAAGATGGTTTTAATTTAATAATTTCTAAATTTAAAATTGAAAAATATGTGACGTCACAACGGGGGGGGGGGGGGGGTCACACAAATGTGACCACCTGTGACAAGGACGGGGGGGGGGGACTCCAAAAATCATGAAAGTCGTTAATTTATGGATGGCCCCCTGGAGTCCGGGAATTCAACATTTTGGGAATTTAACGTTTTGAGAATTCGACATTTTAAGAAGTCCGACGTAGTGCAAAACGGAAAAAGAATTCAATTTTAGAAATTGAACAGACGAAAGGAATTTATTGATGGCATATTCCTATTACTGTAATGTCAAAACATAGTCCTATTATAGGAGTAGTAGTTATATAGTGACGACATGTTGGAAAACTTAGTACGATTGGGACCTTTGTCCTAACAAGGACAAAAGTTGTCCCAATTGTATTACTCTGGGACTGGGACAACCTCTGGGATATTTTAATGGTAGCGTTAAGAGACCGTAAAAAACTCATTTCGATTTTTTCTTATACCTACTCCATTCTTATTTATATATCTCTAAAGAAAACATTTAAAAATATTAGATTGTATTTCAAATACGTTAACTAATTTCACTCTGCACTGTGACAGGCGGCAGTATTGTTTAAAACTGAAATACTTGGATTTTTATATGAATTTTATTATTATAATATGGTATTTTACTAAATAATAGTCCAATATTAAATCTTTCGTGATGTTTTTTTTTATCCTCACCCGATCCTTTATATTTCCTGGAAAAGGTGCATATTAAAAAAGATTTCCGACCGATATGGCTTTGGGTGCGTCACGAGCTGTCTCGCTCGCTGCTTACCCGTGCTACTAACGGCTGTAGGATCCCGAATACTTAGGATATACTTTCTTACTCCCTTAGGGGCCATCCATAAATTACGTCACACGAATTTCATTATTTTTGGAGACCCCCCCCCCCCCGTCCTTGTCACAGGTGGTCACATTTGTGTGACAAAGTGTGACGTCACATATTTTGCAATTTTAAATTTAGAAATTATTAAATTAAAACAACCTTATAATAATATTGATAGAGTTGGTAATATTTTAAAGTTTTTCTTTAGAGTTGAAGTTTAGTTTTAATACTTTAGATTTATACATGTGACGTCACGAACCTTATGACTCGTCCCCCCCCCCCCCCCTTGTCACACGATGTCACACTTTGTTGAGCCCCTCCCTCCCCCTTAACGTGTGACGTAATTTATGGATGACCCCTTAGGCGAGCCCTTAAGGAAATAAGCCTATAATTTAAAACATGTTTGATATAAAAAACAAAATCAGTATTGTTAAAACGAGACTTTATTTGGCCACGAGCTATAATTGACGAAATTATGAAAGTCTAACAGTAAAAGATATTAGGAAATAAAATGTAAAACTTGGCAGAACGCGAAATTATCAGATCTGTATCACATGTGTATGATACCCTGACGTGGACAATAGTGGTATTACTTCTAATTTAATTTTAAGATAAAAAATAGGTTTATTGTCAACGTAACACAAGTCCTGAGATGCAACTTTTGCAACCACAAAGCCAAACGTCAGTTTTTGTAGGTGCTGTTGGGTAATTGAATAAAATGCTTATGGCTTTAGTCAATAGAGCGACACTCGCATATATCATTCTCTAGTTCTCTTGTTTTATTCCAGCAAAAATAAATACCGCGCGTATTTGTCAAACTCCGTTACCCACTCGTACATTGTGTATTGAAATCGAGAAAAATTTTAATGTGAATATTAAGAAAGTATTTGCACACCATTCTTTAATATTTTTAGCAATGGCAAACATGCATACAACAAAGATTTGCATAAACAAATTAGAACTTATCTCGTAATGGAAATAAATAAGACATCAAAAATTACAACGAAAGCGCGGGAAACATTTTGACTGACACCTCACTCACATGGTTGTTCGCGATCCACGGATCGCCGGTGCAGGGAAATTATTGCCTATTGGATTACGCACTCAGATGTCCTGAAACGTTAGTTTTTTTGAACATGAGTGGGTACGGTATTATCAACTGCGTGCAATTATCCAACTCTCCCCTAGTATCACGGGTATTTTATTTTGGTCGTATTACTATTGACCTGTCCAGTGGCGTATTTTAAGATTTGACGCCGCTGGGCCTATAAGGTTCGCCGCCCCATAAATTAACGAAAAAAAAAAGAAAAAATCTTTTAATAATGAAACAGGCCATACAAAAGAATAAATACCATTTATTAAATATTTACATTTTTTTGCGATGCACAAATTGGTTTGACAAATTCGTCAATGACACTGTCATAATGTACACTGGATATTGTTAAGTCAGCTTCTATTTATATTAAGGATGACTAAACTCAATTGTTCAAACGTTCTTTGCTTATGTGGGAATTAGGTAGGCTTCTTTAATTTCTTCAGGCAAATCAAGTCAAAAAGCAATAAAATAAAAGATAGGTAACGATTATGAAAGGCGGTCAAAGCTGACCTGCCGCCCCGGGCCATGGCCCCCATGGCCCTAGGGTAAATACGCTACTGGACCTGTCCGGTAGTATCTTGGGAGATTTATTTTAGCCCCGTTACCACTGAAAAATTCCAAGCGATTCGAACTGATTATTATAAATAAACTAGGGCTTCTATTCAAGCAACGTATGGGTCAGATATACTCAACGGTCCTACAGAGCCCTTCGCATTCAGAACAACGCACATAGTCGAATTTTTTCGTTTAGCGGCAATAAAATTTTTGAATATATTTTATTTCAGAATCGTAATCTTCATTGAATTTTGAACAAATTAGCAATTCAAAGTGTATTAAAATTCGGGGTATTTCCGGAGATATTGCAAAAATACCGAAAAACCCAAAAATCCGGTTTTCCGGATAACAACTTCGGTTTAGCAAAATAACGCTATCGCCTTCGATTCAACTTTAAAAATCATACACTTTTTGGTTTATTTTGTAAAAATCGGTCAATATTTGACCATGTTATTTACAAAAAACCGAATTTTCGGAGTCAAGTTTGAAATTTTTTTGCCACCCTGGCAATTCGTTTACGCAGATCAAACTATGCGGGATTTTCTTAGTATATGGTCAACTTCATCTGGTATTAATCCCAGCTGCGTAACCGAATTGCCAACTGAGAAAAACGAAAAAGAAAAAACGGGTAAAAATATGGGGGGAAATCCGTACAATTTCTGCAATATTTTTTTATCAACTTCTAATTTAAATACTTCTATTTTATTGGATTTTAGAACTTTCAACTTTCTTTTTCTTATGTTCGCCTTCAGGATGTTGCCGCCGCTCCCCGCTTTTGTAGCGCATCAATAATGTTTGCGGAGGCGCGCACAGATGGCTTTCAAGCCATCATGAGAAAAAGGCAGCCTCGTTGATAAGCGGAGTGAGGGCGAGCGGCAAATGTCCATAGTATGGACATTGTCCGTAATAAAGAAATTATTATTATCATTATAATCTATATACATATAATAAAAATGTAACTGATCGCTGTCTGTACATGGAAGATATATGAGAAAAACTATTATTGGGGGCCTTCATCAACGCAATAGAACCCAAAACAATGATTGTTAGAATTTTTGTCTGTTTGTCTGTGCGTTTGTGCGCGCTAATCTTAGAAACGGCTTAACCGATTTGGGTGCGGTTTTAACTAATGTATTGTGGTAAGTTTCACAATTTAGTGTGTTTTATTTCAATCAGTTCATAAATAAAAAAAATATATCAATTTAAAGAATCACGTCGAATAAAGACGGTGTTTATAAACTAAAGTCCACGCGGACGAAGTCGCGGGCAACAGCTAGTATTCAATATAACAAAAAAGCACAAATGTGTTTCATTAACATCCATTCTAACTAACAGAGTTGTGAATATATGGAATAAAGTTACCAGAAGAAATCATTGAATCGCTAACTTTCATAGTTGTTTCACAGTTTAAAAAACAGACTTCGCATTGACGTTTGGCTTTCAGGAGAAGCTATGACGAAACTTGTAATATCAGCTAACAAAATATATAGGCACATCAGCAGTAATGCTGTTCGCCTATTACACAATAATAATAATAAGGTCAAGACGCGGAACTACCGGAAGTACATACGTGTCTTGTAGCTATCCCGGATTTCCGGCGAGTCGATCAGACATGTCATTTCCAACACAGTACACTTCCCGGCCGAAAGTAATACATATCGGCTATTTGTAGACACGCTATATTGGCTATCAGTACACAGGCTATATTTTGTAGAGCGTCGTCTCTGTCGTTTGCCGTTACGGCAGAGACGACGCTTTACAAAACCGAAGCTAGCCGATCATAGTCGATGTGTATTACTTTCGGCCGGGAAGTGTACTCTCACAGACACAACCAAGTGACCAGAATTCTTCACCAAGAACTCGCTCTGAAATACGGTCTCTTAGAACATAGGTCGCCTTACTATAGATACACCGGAGCCGGTGCTCAAAAACGACCGCGCAAAGCTCTACTGGGACCACCTCATCATTACAAACAGGACTATTCTAGAGAATAAGCCTGACATCGTGTTGATGGACCGGGCGCAGTCTAGGGTGTTTTTAGTGGACATCACCGTCCCGCATGACGGAGGCCTCGTGAAAGCCGAGAAGAGAAGGAAATATCTCGGCCTGACGCACCAGGTCAAAGATATATGGGGCGTGACGTCCACTGAAATCATCCCAGTAGTTTTATCCGTAAACGAGTTAATCCCGACCAGCCTCGAAATCAACCTGAGACAATTGGGTTTCCGTGGCGGTTGGCTTCCGGCGAAGATGCAGAAGGCGGTGCTGCTCGATACAGCGCGATACCGCCGGTTTCTCTCCCTAGGGTCCAGAACCGCGGCTGATTGTGCTTCCGCCGGGGGCTATACAGTCTCTCCATTTTGGCTTAACGAGGGAGAGGCGAGAAGATTTAAGACCACCTTTTTAATAAGCAACTTATCTATACTATAATATAATAAAGAGGTAAAATTGTGTATTTGTAGGTATGTTGTAGGTAATCTCTGGAACTACTGAACCGATTTTAAAAATTCTTTCACAAATAGGAAGCTACATTATCCGTGTCTAATACAGGCTATATTTTATTTTGAAATTATGAGAAAAAAAAATAAAAAGAAAAAACTTGTAAACTGAAGCGAAGCGAGGGCGGGTCGCTAGTAAATAATAATTGTGTTTAGGAAATTGTTTGTTTTTAAATTATTATTATTATGTAATAGATCGACGAACAGCATTACTGCAGATATGTTGCGGATCTTGTATTAGCTGGTGTTACAAGTACAGACATATATTTTCTCCTGGAAGCCATTTGTCAAGTCTGTTTTTGAAACTGTTTACAGTTGGCGATTCAATGATTCCTTGTGGTAACTTATTCCATATATCCATAACTCAGTTAGTTAGAATTCATGGATGAAAATGTGACCCATTAATTTGCTGTTTTTTGTTATTTTGAATATTTGCCCTACCGAGAACAGATAAAACTATAGTTTCGTAAATCCGGTTGAAAACATTACTCGTTTTCTTGCGTAAGTAATAATATTTCAAATTAATTTGGTAACACTGATCAGTGATCGATCACTGATCACCAAATGTCATTATGCACTCATTTGCGATGACAGATGACGTACCAACCTATTTGAGCTTCGTTTTAGGCAGAGACGTTCGAAATTTAAAATTTCACTAATCGTGAACTTATGCGTTCAAACAAATAATAATTGTGATTGAAATACATCACCCAATACTGAAATATAGGTATTATTAGAAGCCCTATTAAATGTACATTTGATGGATGTAAATAAAGTTGGTACATTATTGCAAAATGTTCGAGAAATACTTAAATTTCTGAGAAATGATAACGTACGAGAAACGAAATATTCATTTACAATTGGTTTTTATCGTGGTGATTATTTTCCTTTCCTTTTTATTTTTAATATCATCAAATATCATCAATTAGGAAATTTTATTCTCTTTCAAATTAAGTATAACACAAATTCTTACGTTGCCAACAAAAAAATGCTGTGACGAAATGTAAACAAAGAGTCGAGTGTGTCGTTATCGCTTCCAAGGATAAGCGAGGAATTAGTTCTGGTGCACACTAATATTATAAATGCGAATGTGATTTAGCCGAGGACTGCGGGTGGGGTATATATAGCCCATTGAGTACGGAGTTGAGAAACACGTCTGTCTCTCTTTATTAAATGCTCTAACCCATACGAAACGTTTTTTATTTCATTCTAAGATAAATATTTACACAAGTTTGCCGTTGAAGCGCCAGTTATTGATCCTAACTGATACAATACAAACAAAAATAAAAAGAGAATTTTCGGTTAAAACTACTTTGTTGATAATTGCAAGCAAAATTCCCATGTGTCATGTTAACGACTTATTAAAATAAAAACAGTACCACTACAAACTTGTTTTGTTATACAATCGTAAAGCTCCTTTCAAACACTATACAAAGAACACAACTGAATGCACTTAAAAGGGTACGGGTGTTGTAAAATAGATGTTTTATTATAGATATATATCATAAAGATTATAGATGAAGCAGCGGGTATTCCCCAGCTAATAAATAAATCCACAATATGAATAAAAAAATATATTTTTAAAATAAAATGAAACAAAAAAAATACTATTTCACTAAACTGAGCTAAATTAAAATGTACAAAATCAGAAAATCTTTATTTATCCAAATTAATATTATCCGAAGGTGTATCTGTTTGTTACTCCTTCACGACTAAACTACTAAACCGATTTTAATGAAATTTGGCAAAATTAAATACGAATAATTGTAAATACTATCTGGTGTAATGTACCTAGTACATTACTCAACAAAGTAATATAATATTCCTAAAGATCGTTATTATTCGACCGTTATTAATTGACATTCATTACCTAACTGAAGTGAAACCACTAAGTATGTTGTTAATTGTTTCTAAACTGAAAGTTGTATTGTAATAACGCAAACGACTTATTTTCCTAAGATATTAAGAACACGGAAATCCAATATTAGTCACTTAATATTTCACATTCAACATTTAACGTTGTAAGATTTAGCCGCTCATTTTCGGTCTGGCGCAAAATCGTCCCAAATGACAACTAACCAATGACAGCTGGCGAAAAATCCCCCCCGGTGTCTATGGAGTTGAAATACACGTCGATCTCTTTTTAAAAAACTCTGAAAAGTTGTGTATGAAATTTTCGATAGTTATGGCACAAGTCTACGTTGAAGCACCAACTGTTTGATAATAATCGTGCCAATTATACAAATTAATGAAAGTTATTGTGTTTTCGATGTCACAGTGTACCAAAATAAGTACTGATATTTTTAGTCTTTGTCCTTATCTTGGACAACAAAAAGATAACTACAGGTGAAAATACTTATTTTAAAAAGTGTATAAACAAGTACGAAGAGAATCAGTTAGGTAGATTTTAATATGTTTGTAACAAAATACGACATAGGTACTCTAACTTTGATACTAACACGTAGTAAAAAGATGTTGAATTTTTAATTTATTCCGAGTGCTGTGTGCCTATGAATATAGAAAAGTGAGTAAAGTAATTATTTGCAAACATTTTCAAATTTCAATTTCAAAAAGCGATCTATAGTCGGAATTATAATTCGATTCCACATTTGACATTAGCTACTGTCATTTTGTAAAATAATGATACCACATAATAATAGTGTAGTGATGAACACAAAAATCGATAAACAATCGCGATTTATGTTTATGTAATCATAATATTGGTGTGCCAATTAAAGACTAAATTATTAATTTTTATTTAAATAAATACATAATTATTCATAACAATTATTTATTAATTAGTAACCGCTGCTTTATTTTAGAAAAAGTTAATATTTTTGTTTTTTTTTATATTAAAAACAAAACTTATAATAAAAGAGCCTAGATAGTTTTCTGTATTGGCAACCCGTGCGCGCTCGTGCAGCTATCGCCATTTTGTTTATCTTGTCATTCGGCTTCATTCTCCTAGTCTGACTGCACGAATATCTCGTTTCATTGCGAATCGATATTTTGTTATTTTGTTGGGTTTTTGTTAAAGTTTTGTTACGTTGTGTTTGTTGTTACGTTTATAGTTTTTTGTGAACTTTGAGTGAATCTATTTGTTTTGGTTTCCCATCAAAATGGATCCTCCGCTAAGTACATCACAAAAAGACGTGGAAGTTTTCTTGTCTCCAAGAAAAAAACGTCCACGAAAAGCTTTCACTGTTACTGAAAAAGTAATGATCCGCAACGCATATAAGTACGTGAAAAATGAAACTTCTGCGCAATTGGAGGCCTTTGAAGTTGTGGAAGAAAATGAATGTATGAACAAAGTTGCTCACATATTGGGAATAACCTCACGCTCTGTTTGTAACGTTTTGAAGGAAGTAAATAAAGGTGCGCCGCCAACTCCCCCTAAAAAAACTGGACCAAAGCGAAGTTTCAAAGATAAAATTGATGAATTTACATTCTCCGCAATACGACGAATAGTTCATCAGTTCTTTTACCGAAATGAACCTCCAACCATTGCAAAGGTTAGTCAATCAGTCAGACAGTATTATTTTATACCTACATCTTTTATATATAAGTAATGATTCCAAACTATTATAAAATTTACTATTTCAGATTTTACAAGTGATGAACGATGATCCAGAAATGCCCAAGGTTTCCAAAGACACCCTCAGAAAAATTTTGAAGCATCTTAATTTTAAATTTGTTGCACGGTCACGCAAGAGCACACTTATTGATCGAAATGATATAATAACATGGCGCCAGCGTTACTTGCGATCTATATGTCAGTTTCGACGAGAAGGGAGACATATATATTATCAAGATGAAACTTGGGTTAACGCAGGTAAGGCTAACATTTTGAATTAATATACATTTACATTAAATTTAATAGTAATATTGAATGTTCATGTACTATATGTGATTTAAGGTCATACTGTAAAAAAAACTTGGGTGGACAAGCAAGTCACATCATCTCGGCAAGCGTTTTTGGAGGGACTGACCACTGGATTAAAAAACCCATCTGGAAAAGGCAAACGTCTCATAATTAGCCATATAGGTAGTGAAGAAGGCTTCCTGGCAGAGGGGCTCATGATTTTTGAAGCAAAGAAAAATTGTGAAGATTACCATGATGAGATGAATGCAGTTTGTTTTGAGGAGTGGTTCGCTGGAGTCTTACCAAAATTAAGACCAAACTCAATTGTGGTGATGGATAATGCACCTTACCAATCCCGAAAATTGGAAACGGCACCAAAAATGAGCTGGAAAAAAGCTGCCATTCAAGACTGGCTTTTAAATAAAAATATTCATTACGAACCAGATATGATTAAAGCTACGCTTTTAGAACTGATTCCACATAACGAGTCTTTTAATAAGTACGCTGTAGACGAAATGGCAGCACAACATGGGATCACGGTTTTAAGACTGCCCCCTTACCATTGCGAGCTGAACCCTATCGAATTGATATGGGCTCAGGTAAAGGGGCATGTAGCTCAAAATAATAAAACCTTCAAATTGACAGACGTGAGAAATTTATTTGAGGAAGGCATTCAAAAAATTACGGCCACCGAATGGTCTAAATGCGTATCCCATGTTGTCAAAGAAGAGGAAAAAATGAGTAGGCTAGATATGTTAATTGACAATATCACAGACACATTTATAATAAATGTTACAGAAAGTGACAGCGATAGCGATAGCGATGACGGCGACGATTTATAAAATAAAATATTACCATAATACATCTATTTGTTTTATTTCTCATGTTCCTTCATGATCACATTTATTTATTTATTTCACACACAATTATTAAAGAAAACTCTCAGATCCGTAATAAAATTAATCGTCATAACTAAATTATCCGTTCACAAATATTTAATTTCCTGATATACTTAGTTTACGAGAATAAAATTATAAACGAGAAGAATCGATCCGGAAATATTCCATTTCCGTATCGAATAATTTCGCAACGTTACTATTTAGTACTTGTCATAACGTTGCAACACTGAAATTGTCAAATCTGGAATCGAATTAAAATTCCGACTATAGTTCAAAATATAGGGCTGGGACGTTCCAGTCCCAGCCCGGTTATAAGCCCAGCCCCAGCCCAGCCCGCAAACGAGAGGTTATAAGCATGGGACTGCATTTTTCGTGTGCTTGTAAGGATTCCTTTTCTGTTCTCACTATCGTTACTGAGCGACTTCTGACTTACTTGGACGTGACTGAATAATGATATGATACGTTTACTTTGAAATTGTTTCTTTTAATAAGAAAACTTCACACTGGCAGAATGTCCTAATTACACTATTGCCATATTGAAGAAAAACTATCATAGATATTTGAACGTTTTGGAACTAACTCTGAAACCATTGTCATTTTGTTTCATCGATTGTGGAATTTGTGGAATATTTCCATTAAAATAGTCCTAATTGTTCTTTATTTTAATGTACCGTTGGTTAATCAAAAACAAGTCATAAAGAATTTTCAAAACTGCAATAGTTACAAAATTCAAGCTGAAATAATGGTGGAGACTGAAAATAAAACTTATAGCGATGTCCTACGCGACAAAAGTCCACAACACAAATATGTTCTAAACCCTTTCGCGGCACCAAAGATCAACTCATCAAACCACAAAGATCTAAATGTAGAGCTATTCATTTGCTCTCACTGTGACATAACATTCGACAGTTTGCCCCAATATGTACTGCACAATTTCGAAAAGCACGGTCAAGAAAGATCGCTTACATGCACGCTTTGTAATGCAACATTTAAACGCCGGGATCACCTAAAAAGGCATGTGCAGAGTGTACACTCCAATCAACATTACTGTAAGTGCCCAGTCTGTGGTACAAACTACCCACAACAAGATATTCTCACAAAACATATTATGGAGAAGCATTCAGATGGCAAACAGTTATTTCAGTGCAGAGAATGCACTTTCGCATGTGAAACATTATTGGATTTGGAAAAGCATGAGTTTGCACATATAATGCCGGATAGGCATATCTGCAGACATTGCAAGACCACTTTCAAGCGACGGGACCATATGTTACGACATGTCAGATCACAACACTCAAATGAGTTCTATGTGTGTCCATTGTGTCCTCTAATGTATAAGAGAAAGGATCATTTAGTTAGGCATGTTAGGGAAAAACACAGTGAGAATTATATAAATAGTAAATCGTTTGTATCTTGTAAGGATCAAAAACAGACATCAAATTTGTTTATATCTGAAACTAACAAACAGCATGAAAAACAGGCATCAGAATTGGTTAAATCTAAATGTATTAAAAAGCATCAAAAACAAACATCAACAAATGTTCAAAAATAGACATTCCATGTGCAATGAGAGAGATTATTCCCTGTAATGGTCCATTATATGTTGATAGAGACATCTTGTCAGCAAATTTCCTCGAGAAACAGCTGCAGAATACAATGCAATCTTCAAGACGCAATCTCAAAATAGTGAAATGAACTGCCATCTGAGGTTTTCCCAAACTAAGACATTTGATATTCTTAAAAAAAAGATGATTCAGCAAAAAGCAAATTATATTACAATGACAATTTACTATAAGTATGTAATTTGGAAATATTCTGTTATTTTCCATCAACAAAAAAATTAAGTTATTTATAATAATTAGTTTTCAAGGGCACAGTTAAAAGTTTACTGTTTGTGTTTTCTTTGAATATCGAGATATCACTTTAACACTGAAATCAATTTCTCTGTAGCTATTAAATATTGAAAGATTGAATTTTTTTATTGTAAATCTAAAGTGATCTCTTCATCTTTACTGTGAATGGTTTCTACACTTAGTCGAGCTCAGTGACCATTGTGTGCCCAATACTTGCGTCCCAGTATGGTTCCATGTTCAGTGATTTCGGTTACCTCACCCCAGTGATTTCGCCACACACACATTTCAGCACCACATGGGCTGGGATGTGTAATTGAATTCAAAGTGATTCAAACATGCTAGAACTTTTATTTTATTCCTTTGATATGCAAAATCTATTTAAAATTTTATATTTTATTTTTA
Source organism: Sesia apiformis (assembly GCA_914767545.1). Lineage (NCBI taxonomy): Eukaryota > Metazoa > Arthropoda > Insecta > Lepidoptera > Sesiidae > Sesia > Sesia apiformis. Next base: position 1,697,102 of record OU611977.1, on the reverse strand, counting down.
TTTTATATAAAATTACAATTTATTTATAAACATTCCTGCTGTGCAGGGATATAAATTTAGTTATACATTAAATGTAAATTATTATAAGAATAAATTATTTCTTTAACTGAATTTAAATTTCTTATTTTTTTATAGTAAAAAGTTAAAGTACTGTTGCTCATAGACATCCAAGATAAATGCCAACTTCAGTCCAGAATGACAAATGTTGGCATGTCCCCAGATGGTGCCTACTATCACTATCATTAATTACAGTGTTATTTGTTTTTCTCATTTTTTACAGTCGTGCCTTGGAAAGAAGTTATCAATTCTGTAAAAGAATTCTTTCTTAAAATTCTAGTCCTCACAACCCATAATACCGGGGTGATGTAGCATTCTAGGATTAGTCTTTAGAAGCTCCAAGCCTCGAATTGGATTTTCTTGATTTTCATGGCGTCCTTTTATGTATACTGCTCTAGCTGCGTAAAAAACATTTGAATTACCACAACCGGCAAATGCCGGCAAAAGTTAATATAAATTTATCTAAAATGTCTAATTAGCCAGGCGGGTATCGTCGCATCGAATGCGTTAATATAAATATATCACGATTTATTTTTAAAATGTCTAATTAGTCAGGCGGCTATCGTCGCATCGAATGCGTTAATATAAATTTATCACGATTTATTTTTAAAATGTCTAATTAGCCAGGCGGCTATCGTCGTATCGAATGCGTTAATATAAATTTATCACGATTTATTTTTAAAATGTCTAATTAGCCAGGCGGGTATCGTCGCATCGAATGCGTTAATATAAATTTATCACGAATTTATTTTTGAAATGTCTAATTAGCCAGGCGGCTATCGTCACATCGAATACGTTAATATAAATTTATCATGAATTATTTTTTAAATGTCTAATTAGTTAGGCGGTTATGGTCGCATCGAATGCGGAAAAGTCTAGCGTCAAGTATTTGTATGCATCTCTTTTTCTATATCTGTGCAACTGCGTATTTAGCCAATTCGTACCACCTTTCATGTTCATACCATAGGCAGTATTTCTAAAACATTTCTGGCCAGTTAGCTCTCTAAATTAATGGATTTGTAAACATACTCTGTGCCAGAATAACAGATAGAGGAACGGCCCAACCTGGCCTAACCTTATTATCATCATTACGCGTTATACGAGTATGTGAACGCGAAAAAGCAGCACAATCAGGTAGTAGAGTAACAGGTAGTCATTTTTTTTTTTTTTTTTTTTTATAGACTAGGGGGCGGACGAGCAAGCGGTCCCACGTGATGGTAAGTGTTACCGCCGCCCATGGGCACCTGCAACACCAGGGGGCATGCGGGCGCGCCGCCGACCTTGCAAAATCCTATTCACAGCTCTCTTGAAGAACCCCATATCGTAGCTCAATGGAAAGACCTCTTGAGGCAGTTCGTTCCACAGCCTACGGGTTCGCGGTATAAAATAGTTTTTGGACCGCATAGTGCGCGACATCTCCGTATCGAGGAAATGCGGATGGACCGCACTTCTGTGACGGGAGGTGCGGTTGTAGAAACCCGAGGTGGGAATTATATTAAACAATTCTTCAGAGCATTCCCCGTTGTACAGGCGGTAGAACACACAGAGAGACGCAACGTCTCTCCGAATGCTGAGGGATTCTAAGCCGCCCGTGAGAGTGGGATCGTCGACAATACGAACAGCACGTCGTTGGATAGAGTCAAATGGGTCCAATTGGTTTTCGGTGCGCCGGCCCAGAGATGAGAGCAGTACTCCATATGGGGCCTCACCTGAGCTTTGTAAAGCATAAGGAGTTGCCCAGCTTTGAAGTACCGCTTCGCTCTGTTCAGCACACCGAGCTTTTTGGAGGCCATTTTGGCCTTATTGTCCAGATGACCCCTAAATTCGACTTTGCTGGAGATGTCGATACCAAGGATCCCGATACTCTCCAAGATCTTAAGAGGTATGCTCTGAAAGCGAGGTGCTACAACAAAAGGGGTTTTTTTAGCGGTGAATGCACAGACTTGCGTCTTACTGGGGTTGAAATCCACTAGGTTCATAGAACCCCAAATCGAGACTAGATCTAAAGAGTCTTCGATTTCAGACACAAGCCTGGCGCGACTCTCTTCCACTTCGACCCGAGGGATGTTGGCGCGGCCCCTGTACAAGGTGTCTCCAGTACTGTCATCTGCATAGCAACGTATGTCACCAATTTGCAACAGGTCGTTGATATGCAGAAGGAACAGAGTTGGGGACAACACGGAGCCTTGCGGGACGCCAGCGTTAATAGACATGGTGTCGGAGCAGCTACCATCGATAACGACTCTGATGCTCCGTCCAGTCAGGAAACTGGCAACCCATTCGCATAATCCCTCGGGTATCCCGAAAGATGGTAACTTGGAAAGCAGCGATTTGTGCCACACCCGGTCAAAAGCTTTTGCAATGTCTAGGCCTACAGCCAGAGCCTCGCCTCTACTCTCAATTCGAATATCCTGTAAATGATGGCAGATATTTCTCTAAACTGTCTCCTTTCTTGAGTCCAGGGTGCGTTTGTATTGGAAGACCAATACGCAATTCTTCTTATAGGAGATTTAAAGCCCGTAAATATCCAACTTCTATAGTCTTGCTAACAGTATGGTCTGTAAACTTCAAAACACCAGCCCACACAACTGGAACAACTGGAGTAATGAAAGAGCGTTTAAAACCATGCTCACAAAGTGCTCTATAGGTCTTAAAAGGTACTAAAGGCTTCTCAAGTTTAAAAGAAAATGCCAGTTGTGTTGGCAACACCTCACCGCGGTTAACCAGCGGGAACGAAACTTTGACGTCCATAAATGGGTATTAAAAGCTGGTGATGTCTATAGTCCTGTAGAAATGAATTTAAAGAAACGATTGGAAAAATGACATTTTTTTGATATAAGTAGCAGGGGAGCAGGCAGCCCACTACCAGAGTAGATTATTTACCACCTAGTTACATGCTTAAGGCTGACTTACACAAGGAGAGTTTCTTTTTGGGCGAAAATATTGTATGCGACCAAGCTACAATTCTCGCATACGACTGTTCACATGATAAAAACTCCATGATAAGCTGTTTATACTAGCTTTTGACCGATGTTCGACAAACTCTCCGGGTGTAAATGACCAATTACTGTTTGTGAAAAAAAAATAGTAATCACTAAGTAAATCTTCTTTCTTGTGTGGCAATAGCGCAATGTGCCAGTGTCAAGTTTTCTTCGTAATTAATCTATAATATATATATATATATATATAAAAATGAATGTTTCCTTGTTTGTCCAGTATGCGTCCCTATACTTACCATTCATCCGATTTCGATGAAACTTTGGTGAGTTGTTGTGCGCACGCCCGCGAAGTTCTGAATTAATATTTGAAGACCACGCGAACGAAGTCGCGGGCAACAGCCAGTAACTTATAAATGTAAGTAAGGAGTCACTGAGTAAAGTGATACCTATAAGGTTTACTGACGACCGAAGAGTTGAACTGCATGGACACGAAAAACGTAGTCTTACTATTTACTTTCGTACTTACGCTTTGAGGTTTAATAAAATATCACTATTGAACCACAAAACCCACACACACCCAGATAAATAAGTGTAGGTACACCAAATGTGTAAACAGCTTCACTTTCACCAAACTGGCCTTTATTGTGACAGCCACGAACATGTGGTTCGGCGCCGCGTCGCAGCGCATAACATCGGCGCGTAAATATGGCTGGCAAGCAATCCCGCAGTGCGTTGCGCTGCGGTGCGTTGGGGTTCGCCTCAAATGTGCGATAGTTTAGGTAAGCATACACAATCATACTATGCGTTCAATTGCAAGAAGCACTTATCTATCTATATATATCTACAGTCTACAGTACCAAAAGTCTAACGTAAGATAGACAGATAGACCCTAGACATTGTTTCCAGCTGTGTACGTATAGTATGATTGTGTATGCTTACTTATAGGCGACATCAAAGGAAACCCAGGGCAACAGTCGCCACTTGTCTTGCGACTCGAGCTTAACCTTGATTACCCTTTTCGAGTATAATAAACAGAATCTTATGATAAAGATCACAAAGCTGTTATTGATAGGGTGGACTAGCGGCTATAGCAATTAATTAAAACGTAAATAATACTTGAAAACATTGTGTTTACTTGTATATCAGAAAATATAATAATAATGACACCGCACATCAAAAGTAAAAGAACATAATACAAATTCAAATGCAGTGCATCATAGACAAGTATACGTGGACAGCATCACGACCTTCCAACACCTTCTCCTGATGTTCACTCATGTTGCCGAGACACGTTTCTACACATGCATTAATCTTGCACAGTGTCTTTCAAACTTTACTTTTGACAATGGTTTTGTCATTACGTCAGCTAACTGAATTTCTGTGGGACAGTAGCTAATATTTATCAATCCATGCACAAAGTGGTCATGTATAAAATGGTACCGCACGTCTATGTGCTTCGACCTTTTGTTGAAGGATCCAGACTTCACAAGTTGAATCGAACTTTGATTATCAACATGCAAATTTATTTTTATGTCCAAACCGGTTATTTCTTGTAATAGAGATTTGAGATACAATGCCTCTTTGCAACAGTCTGCTGCGGCTATGTACTCGGCTTCAGTCGACGATAGCGCTACTATAGGCTGCCTCTTGGATGCCCATGATATTGGTCCATCGGCTATCATTAGCACGGAGCCAGAAGTGCTTCTTCGCGTCAATGGGTCTCCAGCATAATCCGAGTCGCTGTAAGCATCGATGTTCTCTATCGGTTTGTTTCGTTTGAACAAAATGCCTTTCTCTTTGGTTCCCACTAAATATTTGAATATTTTCTTGACTTTTGTGACGTCTTCTCTAGTGGGGTTTTCGACCTTCCTGCTAACTAGATTGACCGCTTGTGCGATATCTGGTCTGGTTCTGGTAGACAGGTACAGTAAACTTCCCACTGCTTCCCTATAGGGATATTCCTTCTCCTGGGCAGTTTCCTGTATCGACTTACTACTGGGCTATAAATGTCTTCGAAATCCAGGTTTCCTTTCTGCTCGCATCCACGTACGACTAATCTAGCCTTGTACGTACCGTCATCTTTAATCCGAAATACCCATTTGTTCGACAGTATTTTGTGTCCTTTGGCTTCTGACTTGTCAACTAATACCCAGGTGATATTTTTCTGTAATGATTCCATTTCAGATTGTATCGCCTTCTCCCAATTTCGTCTGTCGGTGCCAGTCACAGCTTCTTTGTATGTGAGTAAAGAGCAGTCATAGTCGTCATTATTTTCTGACGTAAACATGGTCACGCAGCGACTTAACTCATAATCTTTGGTCCATGCTGGTGGTCTCACGTCTCTTTGTGGTCTTCCACTTGAGGGAGATGGTTCATCAACAGGATCTTGACTAGAGCTGGAATAAAGGGGGTTAGGTTCCTGAAAAAGTAAGTTCTCATTAATTTTGTTTCTTTTTTCTGGAATTTCAATTTGTTCTGTTTCAGGTTCTGGAGTAAGATCTTCGCGTTTCTCAGCAGGAGTACCGCCATAATGCATCTTTTCGATTACTTTTACATCTCTGCTGATAACAACATCACTCCTTTCGGGTATATAGATTCTAAAACCTTTTGTATATTCCGCATATCCCAAGAATACTCCTTCTGTGGCTTTGGCTCCTTTGAGAATGAATCAATGGCCGGATCAAAGTATTTCGTAACATTTATTGACGATTATACAAGATTCTGCTGTGTATATTTCTTAAAAGAAAAGAGCGAAGTAATCGATAAATTCAAGGAATATAAAAACTATGTTGAACTGTTTCATAAGAAGAAAATTCAAAATCTACAATCTGATAATGGAGGCGAATACAGGTCTAAAGCGTTTGACAAATTCCTCAAAGATAACGGTATAAGCCGAAGACTATCTGCACCTTATACCCCACAGCAAAATGGCATGAGTGAAAGAAAAAATCGGTCGCTGATGGATAAAGCCAGATGTCTGATGCTAGATGCCAATATCCCTGCAAAATTTTGGGCAGAAGCAGTAAACACTGCAAACTATTTGATAAATAGAAGCCCAGCAAGAGCTCTCAAAGGCAATTCCCCATATGAGAAATGGGTACAACGAACACCACCAGGAAATCACCTACACGTATTCGGAAATAGAGCGTTTGTGATGAACAAAAACCGAAGAGGAAAATTCACAGCCAAAGCCACAGAAGGAGTATTCTTGGGATATGCGGAATATACAAAAGGTTTTAGAATCTATATACCCGAAAGGAATGATGTTGTTATCAGCAGAGATGTAAAAGTAATCGAAAAGATGCATTATGGCGGTACTCCTGCTGAGAAACGCGAAGATCTTACTCCAGAACCTGAAACAGAACAAATTGAAATTCCAGAAAAAAGAAACAAAATTAATGAGAACTTACCTTTTCAGGAACCTAACCCCCTTTATTCCAGCTCTAGTCAAGATCCTGTTGATGAACCATCTCCCTCAAGTGGAAGACCACAAAGAGACGTGAGACCACCAGCATGGACCAAAGATTATGAGTTAAGTCGCTGCGTGACCATGTTTACGTCAGAAAATAATGACGACTATGACTGCTCTTTACTCACATACAAAGAAGCTGTGACTGGCACCGACAGACGAAATTGGGAGAAGGCGATACAATCTGAAATGGAATCATTACAGAAAAATATCACCTGGGTATTAGTTGACAAGTCAGAAGCCAAAGGACACAAAATACTGTCGAACAAATGGGTATTTCGGATTAAAGATGACGGTACGTACAAGGCTAGATTAGTCGTACGTGGATGCGAGCAGAAAGGAAACCTGGATTTCGAAGACATTTATAGCCCAGTAGTAAGTCAATCTGCATTAAAAACTTTATTAGCAATTGCCGCATCTAAATCTTACTACTTCATGACATTTGACGTCAAGACAGCTTTCTTATACGGAGAGTTAACAGATGAAGTTTATATGAAACTAGGTTTCGGCGGCGCCCCCCGGGCGCCGGCCTCCCCCTAATGGGGGGGACGCTCCGGGCTTCGCCCTGCGCGGAGCTCGGCCTGCGGCCTCGCTTAAGTTACACGCTGAGAGAGATCGCTGTAGTTGATGTTGTGAGGGACCTGCATAAGAATTCCAAATCCCTAATCAGCCTCCCTCGAACCCCCCAGATATCAATTTTCATCCGGATCGGATGAATTCGAAAAATGGCCGCCATCTTGGAATCGCCATCTTGAAAAAAAATTTTACCTCAATATAAAGACATCGTCATGATAAACAATATTAGTTTGAGCACCAATCCGATATGTCTACCCGTTTCGGAGATGTCTTCCGAAGAATTTTGTGTGGCGGCCATCTTGGAAATAACCATAAATCCTTAATCAGGCTCCCCTGAACCCCCCAGATATCAATTTTCATCCAGATCGGACAACTTGAAATTTTGGTGGTGCGGTAGTCCGGTCGCTCCGGGCTTCGCCCTACGCGGATCTCGGCCTGCGGCCTCGTTAGACGCAGCTCGGCCTTCGGCCTCGCGTAAGTTACACAGAGTACGCGGCTGGTGGTGCGGTAGTCCGGTCGCTCCGAGCTTCGCTCTACGCGGATCTCGGCCTGCAGCCTCGTTAGACGCAGCTCGGCCTACGGCCTCGCGTAAGTTACACAGAGTACGCGGCTGGTGGTGCGGTAGTCCGGTCGCTCCGAGCTTCGCTCTACGCGGATCTCGGCCTGCGGCCTCGTTAGACGCAGCTCGGCCTACGGCCTCGCGTAAGTTACACATCGTGCGCGGCGGCTGGTGGTGCCGTAGTCCGGTCGCTCCGGGCTTCGCCCTACGCGGATCTCGGCCTGCGGCCTCGTCAGACGCAGCTCGGCCTTCGGCCTCGCGTAAGTTACACGGTGATCGAATTCGGACGCTCCGGGCTTCGCCCTACGCGGAGCTCGGCCTGCGGCCTCGCTGTATAGCCGCCGTCTTCAAAAATGATGGAAAATAAATAATAATTCCAAATCCTTAATCAGGCTCCCCTGAACCCCCCAGATATCAATTTTCATCCAGATCGGACAACTTGAAATTTTGGTGGTGCGGTAGTCCGGTCGCTCCGGGCTTCGCCCTACGCGGATCTCGGCCTGCGGCCTCGTTAGACGCAGCTCGGCCTTCGGCCTCGCGTAAGTTACACAGAGTACGCGGCTGGTGGTGCGGTAGTCCGGTCGCTCCGAGCTTCGCTCTACGCGGATCTCGGCCTGCAGCCTCGTTAGACGCAGCTCGGCCTACGGCCTCGCGTAAGTTACACAGAGTACGCGGCTGGTGGTGCGGTAGTCCGGTCGCTCCGAGCTTCGCTCTACGCGGATCTCGGCCTGCGGCCTCGTTAGACGCAGCTCGGCCTACGGCCTCGCGTAAGTTACACATCGTGCGCGGCGGCTGGTGGTGCCGTAGTCCGGTCGCTCCGGGCTTCGCCCTACGCGGATCTCGGCCTGCGGCCTCGTCAGACGCAGCTCGGCCTTCGGCCTCGCGTAAGTTACACGGTGATCGAATTCGGACGCTCCGGGCTTCGCCCTACGCGGAGCTCGGCCTGCGGCCTCGCTGTATAGCCGCCGTCTTCAAAAATGATGGAAAATAAATAATAATTCCAAATTCTTAGTCAGGATCTCCTAAACCCCCCAGATATCGATTTTTATCCAAATCGGATGATTTTGGAAAAAGGCCGCCATCTTGGATTCGCCATCTTAAAAAAATTTTTTCCCCTCAGTAGAATGAAATCGTCATGATAAATGATATTAGTTTGAGCACCAACCCGATATCTCTAACCGTTTCGGAGCTGTCGCCCAAAGAATTTCGTATGGCGGCCATCTTGGAAAATTTCGGCACCTACCCTAAATCCTCAAATTTCCTTCTCGATTTTCCACCTGGAAACACATTCGCTCAGAAATTTTTAAATTTCCCAAAGGTTTTTTTAAATTTCCGTCATTTTGTGTCCGCCATCTTGAATTTTTTTTCTCCACCTAATTTCCCCATAGACCAGAGTTTCCAACGAGGGGGAATTCCACCCCGCGCCCCTTGCCCAATTCGAGCTACCGCCTCGGAAATGAACTCGGACCCCAAAATCGAAATTTCCACTTTGTATGGCAGCCATCTTGAAAAATGGCGGAATTTAAAAAATGTTCCGAAATCCCGAATCAGGGTCCCCTGAACTCCCCGGGTATTAAATTTCATCCCGATCGGAGGAATTTTAAAAATGGCCGCCATCTTGGATTCGCCATCTTGGAAAAAAAAATTGGTCCAGTGGAAGGACATCGACTCGCCCCACCACATTAGTTCGAGCCCCGATCCGATATCTCCGACCGTTCGGGAGCGACGGTCGAAATAAATTTGTATGGCGGCCATCTTGAATCCGCCATTTTGAATTTTCATCGCGCTCTCGCCAAAGTGCCGGCGGTTCTCTATGACATTCGGTCGAGCACCACGTGACTATCTCTCACCGTTCAGGCAGGCCGTCGACCGTCGAGCTGAAGGTCCACCGGACGAGGACGGGCCCGCTCCCGGTGCAAGTCCCGGCCTCGCGGGAATTATAGCCGATCGAAATTTGAAATTTCAATTGACGGCCGCCATCTTGGAAAGGGCGGAATCGAAAAACCGACCCGAAATTCTCAATCGGGGCCCCCACGACCCCCCGGATGCCTATTTCCACCCGCCTCGGACAAACTTGAAAATCGGCCGCCATCTTGAATCGGCCATTTTGAAAAACTTTTTTGACCACGAGAAGGCTCACCCCGGCCCGAATGACATTTGGTCGAGCACATCCCACTTACCTCTTACCGTTTCCGAGCTACCAGCGTTTTAATTTTGTATGGAGGCGACGCTGGACGTTCGAAATTCAAATTTTCGCGACGCCCGCTGGCGTCTGCCGGCGGTTCCCTATGACATTCGGTCGAGCACCCCCCGCGTAGCTGTTACCGTTGGGTCTGGCCGTTCAAATTTTTCATCAGGTATGGTCAACTCGAAGAAGTCGGATTTTTCTGGTGCTCACGGAACCCATCGGAGTACTTCCTCATTCAAAGTTTTTCACCCACCGGGTGGGAACCGGGAGATCAATTATGTCAGTCAGTGAGTGAGTGGTAATCGAGCTTTATATATATACGGAATACGGAATATACGGATACGGATACGGATACGGATACGGAAATACGGATACGGAATACGGATACGGAATTACCTGTTGGCTATGAGACTGACTGCAATACTACTGAAGTAGTTTGCCGATTAAAAAAATCGTTGTACGGATTAAAACAAGCTCCATTTACATGGAACCAAACTTTTATCCAAGCGATGTTTGATTTGGGATTCAAGACAATCAAAACAGATCGATGCGTTTTCATAAACGAAGATAAGTCAATAATAATCGGACTATTCGTTGATGACGGACTTGTCATAGGAAAAGACAAGAAAAAGATCGAAGTTATTTTGAAGAAACTTGAAACCAAATTTGAAATGAAAAAGAATGAAAATCCAAGTACTTATCTGGGTATGGAAATAAAAAACTCAAAAGAAGGAATAATTCTTACTCAGAGAACCTACATAAATGACGTACTGGAAAAATACAACATGAAAAATGCCAAACCTTGTGACACGCCCGCAAGTAGCGATTCAAAGTCGATACAGGAAACTGCCCAGGAGAAGGAATATCCCTATAGGGAAGCAGTGGGAAGTTTACTGTACCTGTCTACCAGAACCAGACCAGATATCGCACAAGCGGTCAATCTAGTTAGCAGGAAGGTCGAAAACCCCACTAGAGAAGACGTCACAAAAGTCAAGAAAATATTCAAATATTTAGTGGGAACCAAAGAGAAAGGCATTTTGTTCAAACGAAACAAACCGATAGAGAACATCGATGCTTACAGCGACTCGGATTATGCTGGAGACCCATTGACGCGAAGAAGCACTTCTGGCTCCGTGCTAATGATAGCCGATGGACCAATATCATGGGCATCCAAGAGGCAGCCTATAGTAGCGCTATCGTCGACTGAAGCCGAGTACATAGCCGCAGCAGACTGTTGCAAAGAGGCATTGTATCTCAAATCTCTATTACAAGAAATAACCGGTTTGGACATAAAAATAAATTTGCATGTTGATAATCAAAGTTCGATTCAACTTGTGAAGTCTGGATCCTTCAACAAAAGGTCGAAGCACATAGACGTGCGGTACCATTTTATACATGAACACTTCGTGCATGGATTAATAAATATTAGCTACTGTCCCACAGAAATTCAGTTAGCTGACGTAATGACAAAACCATTGTCAAAAGTAAAGTTTGAAAGACACTGTGCAAGATTAATGCATGTATAGAAACGTGTCTCGGCAACATGAGTGAACATCAGGAGAAGGTGTTGGAAGGTCGTGATGCTGTCCACGTATACTTGTCTATGATGCACTGCATTTGAATTTGTATTATGTTCTTTTAATTTTGATGTGCGGTGTCATTATATATTATATTTTGAGATATACAAGTAAACACAATGTTTCCAAGTATTATTTACGTTTTAATTAATTGCTATAGCCGCTAGTCCACCCTATCAGAGAGGTCCATTAGCAGAGGTCCGTGGATCGTAACCACGCTCTGCTACCACTGATAGGGTGGACTAGCGGCTATAGCAATTAATTAAAACGTAAATAATACTTGAAAACATTGTGTTTACTTGTATATCAGAAAATATAATAATAATGACACCGCACATCAAAAGTAAAAGAACATAATACAAATTCAAATGCAGTGCATCATAGACAAGTATACGTGGACAGCATCACGACCTTCCAACAGTTATTTCCTTGTAATTATTTGTAGCAGGCCTATATAGCAGGTCATGAAATCACTCACTAATAGATTTGTTTACGTTTGGATAGAATTAAATAATTTCACACTGGCAGAATGTGCTAATTGCACCATTGCCATATAGAAAAAAAAAACTTCAAACCTGCGTCAAACGTGCATTGTATTTTCTTCCAATTTTTATACCCCGGAACGTAAAATGTGTTATTTCTTTTAAATTCTTGTTGAAGAATACATTTAATTGCAGTAATACGTAAGTTTAATTGTTTATTAATATTTTAAAAAATCTTTAAGAACATTAATGCGTTAAATTCTCGAAATTTCATAGCTGTTTTCTGTTAGCGTCAAGTTTTTTTGGTTAAACATTTACAAATCCAAATATCATGTTAATTCCTAAATATTTATATTTTAGACTGCTTATTATCACTGATACAATATATTTATGGTAAAATAACTAAACGACACAGAATAAAAAACATTAAAATTCCAACGGGTACTTCTCTAAACGAGAGTACTGAATTGTATAGTTTTGATGTAATTAATTTGTAACATATTGATTATACAATTTAAGTATTAACTCCAATTCGAACATATAAAAACAATATTTTCTTTTTATTTATGGCTGAAATTACATCATAATAGTCACTCATTTTCCTTGTTGCAAAACAATATGAATCTGTTGTGCAATGTTATGTAAACACGAACTGCGTCATTGGACTTCTAAGCGGGAACTCGAAAAGTGAAATTAAGGTTTGTTTGATTATTGTAAAAATTGTGTATTAGGCGTTTTGTGTTTGTGTACTTCAAAGTGTTTTTCGTGTATGTGGTGTTGGTTATAATCAAGTAAAAACGTGTGACTGCGTTTTTCATGTACTTCCAAGGAGTCCTCTTTTGTCCTCGGTAAACCTACTATCATTTCACTGAGCGACTCCTGAATTCTTCAACAAATTGGACACTGATCTGATACATTTAAGACTGAAATTTTATTCTGAAGAAATAAGCTGCTCGATACAGCGCATATCGTCCGCCGGTTTCTCTCCCTAGGGTCCAGAACCGCGACTGATTGTGCTTCCGCCGGGGGCTATACAGTCTCTCCATTTTGGCTTATCGAGGGAGAGGCGAGAAGATTTAAGACCACCTTTTTAATAAGCAACTTATCTATACTATAATATAATAAAGAGGTAAAATTGTGTGTTTGTAGGTATGTTGGGGGTAATCTCTGGAAATACTGAACCAATTTCAAAAATTCTTTCACAAATAGGACACTACTAATCTGTGTCTAATATAGGCTATATTTTATTTTGAAAATTAAAAAAAGAAATGAGAAAAAAAACTTATAAACCGTAGTTAAGCGAGGGTGGGTCAGTAGTATAACATAAAAGTAAAGATTTTTCATTGAAAATCTGCAAAGTCCCTCTGTTTAGTTCAAAGTGAATATGTTATGTGTGCAATAACAGCATTTTTTTTTAATATCCCCCTTTTGTCAATTTAAACTGTACATTTACTTATTTGCACAAAATGGTGTAAGTTACATAAAATAAACACTTTATTTTTGCCATATTTCATTATCAAAAATGTACAAAAAATCTTGATTCTAATTTCCTATTACACTAACCATAACTAGTTCTTTTTTTTTTTCATTCACTACTGGATATAGACCTCAGGCACATTATCTTGTGCATGCACTCACTATCAGTATGTATGTCACGCTAGCCAAGTGGGTTGTTGAGTCCTGCACTCTTGAGGTGCAGCTTGACTTCAGAATAGCAACACTAGCACCACTTATCTTCCAATTGGTGTCATAAAAGATGTCTAAATAATAACTAAGACATTACCACTCAGCCCTTAATTAATAATAATAATAACTTAAATAATTAATAATAACTAAGCCCCATTACAGTACTAGTAATTAAATAACATCAGTCAACCATAATAACAATAGCCCAAATAAATCCTAAAATGTGATTGTCAGAAGTGGCCTGTGCCTGCAGTGGAAACATTTAGACTAATAGGTCCATTTATTATTATTATACGACGGGGGAATGACAGCTTAGAAAAGCTTATAGTGACGGGCAACACTGAGGGCAAAAGATCGAGAGGCCGCTCACCAACCAGATGGTCAGACCAACTGAGGGACTCCAAGTTCAAATTTCACACCATTGCAAGACTGGCCTCCGATAGAACCCAATGGAGGAATTTAATCCGCACAGGGTTGCAAAATCACCAGGACCACGATCTTCAGCAATGAAGGAACGACTGGAGAGAGAGAGAGAGAGATTATTATTGTGTAATAGGCGAACAACATTACTGCTGGTATATCTTGTGTTAGCTGGTGTTACAAGTTTAGCCATATCTCTTCTCCTGGAAGCCATTTGTCAAGTCTGTTTTTGAAACTGTTTATAGATGTATATTTGAACTGTTCAATGATTTCTTGAAGTAACTTATTCCCATATATCCACAACTTTGTTACTGAGGATGTTATGGCCTACTTTTGTATTGGCCAGTTCTATCTAATTGGTCATCTTCCACATTTTCTCATATCCCTTTCTATTAATTTAGTTAAAAACAGGATAGTAACTACTATAGTACGGCCATAAATCTTTTTTACCAGTCTGTCTCGCTCGCACTTATTGGTCTTATGGAGCCCCATAGTGATGTCCGTAATAGTAGTGCACAAGTGGATATTGATGAAATGTAATGATGTGATTTGTAACTATTTTATATATCCGATGCAGATGAAAAGGTAAGGTAGAAGAGTTCTACCTATACCTATAGAAAGCCATAGACAAGAGCTTGGCTAATCTAATAAATGGCTTTAATATATTTAATTTAAGCTTGATATAGATGAAATAAAACAAATGAATCCTATGACCATCACCATTTAATTTCTTGAAATTCACATTAGGGAATAAATTTTCCATTGTTGCCAAATATAAGTGAGATGAAGGAATGTAAAAGAAAGTCATAACACAAAGTGAGTAGCCCATACAGTAGTAGCAATTGTAACGAATTGTGAATTGGTCTCATTACCAAGTGAACAGCATCCTAATGAGGATTACTATGACCCATAGACTATGTGCGTATGCAGGTAGCAAACTGTCGATAATTTGCAAGGCGTTGCGCATTCCTATTGTTACTGACCTTTATGGCCGGATGACACAGATGATAACGTTCTACTATAATTGATTTCAATTTTGCTTTGGTTTTAGAGAAGTATGAATTTTTTTTTGACAACAAGCCAAATGGTATTCCTTGTTGAGTTGATCTCACCTAAAACGGGAGTTATAATTATTTATTGCTGTTATTGTTGTTATTTTACACTTTGTTAGTTTATTTTGTGAGATAAATTATTTTTTAGTGCTTGGTTAAGTGTTTGAACAACTAACATAAGTCAATTCCCACCCGAAACAACCCCCCCCCCCCTCCCTCATGGGCCTGATGGCTTATTAGACCAAAATAAGCCACCAACCAGCGCCTACGGTTTCTTTCCGCCCTCTTTTCACTCCAGCCTCTTTCTCGCGCAAATGCGTTTCTGAAGATAGCTGATACTAATTTGTGGAAAGAAACTACTGTAACTGACCCCTCTTGCTTTTCCACTTCCCTTCAAATTTATTCATGATGATAAGGGTCTATATGTTGTCTGCTGTTCCCATTCTCAACTTGTTTAACTTAATATTGTTTAAATTTGTTTAACTAATGCATGGATTTCATACATAGTATCAAGAGAGGAAAATGAAAGGTATTGGCCGAAACAATTTCTATTGAGTTTTCTAATGCCTTCTATGCCAATGGATTTCTAACTTACTAGAATTGCTTACTGGAACTTACTGCCATATTGGAATGCCTACAAGGCCTTTATCCCTACTAACAATGTGATTCGCTTAGGATTAGTTTGCGGTGCTCCAATTGACTGGTCCATGGAGGAATTTGTTAACTCCCTTGAATTGCCCGCTAACTGTGGCAAAATCGTTATAGCTAGACGGTTGTGTTAACTGCCCTTACCAAGCCAGGTTGCCTTAAAGTTCAGTGATCTTTATAATTTAGTTAATGAAAGAGATGCAACAGATCCTGTAATGGAACAGTAGAAGTCTCCAAAATAAAAATCAAGAACTATCATTTTTGTGTAATTACTGTCACCGAGACGTGGTTGGTGCCTAGTTCTCGTTTTCAATTTTCGGGTTACGCTGCATTCGAGACGACGGGGATGATGGATGTGCCTGTTGTGCCATTTTAATTAAGCATTCCCCTGTTTTTTGCAGCTTACCCTTCCTCTCCATTCTAGTTCAATATTTAAAATTCTTGATTTCTCTTTGATCTCTTTATACATTCCTCATCCAGGCTCAACTATTCTAATTGAACTACATTCCATTTTTAATTGCTTTAATTGCTCCCACTAAATTAGATAATCTAAACATGTTTACATAATGACAGCTCGCGCACCTGGTACGAACCTCTACCCTACAAAATATTAGCGCCATCGATCTTTCCTTCTGCTCTCCCAACTTGTCTTCCCTTTTGACCTGGAAGGTCTTTCAAAATTCGTATGGTAGCAGTCACTGTCCCATAATAATTTCTCACCCTAATCTTATAATTCCCGCTAAAGAATTCCCCCCTCTTTTAAAGTATAGACTCACTAAGGCAGGCTGGCCTCATTAAGCTGTTTACTATCCATTCTAGCCAACCAATTTCACCAACCGTTTTTCCCTTTAATATTAAAAATTAGAGAAGCTCTATTCAAAGGTTCTGGCTTGGATTCCAGGCCAGAATTCGGAGCAACGAAGTTGCTGATTCTGTTGCCAAATCTGCAGTTGAGTCTGGCCAAATCTGTGATTAGTAGTCTCATAGAATAAAATTTAATCATGTCAATGACATCAAAATATTAATTGAATCTTCCGGGCTACTTGGCCGAGGTCTTCTGGAATCTCTTCTCTTTCTTCCAAATGTTTCGTTAACAACTGCGGTTGACATCTTCAGTGGCGACTGCGTTCACTTTCGGAGAGATGTTATCTCTTCGGCTTCTCGAGCGTAACTGACTCGACGATTGTGGCGCACCGGTATTTATAGTGGGCGAGGGTAGTTGTGATTGTGTGTGTACCGAGTCTGTTTTTGTCCCCCCCTCTCGTCTCTCTTCCCGTGAGCTTGATGTCTTCGGAGTGCTGGATACCAGATACTTACGTTTTTTAGGGATTGTGTCCGAAGTTTCATCTTAGACTTCACTCAATCACTAAAAATTACTACACTTTAATGAGTATTTCAATTGTAGAAAACAATACAGAGCTACAAATCACACATATTTTAATTTCAACTTTCAACAAGGTTGCTTGTAAGTTGTATTAACTGACTTGAGATTGAGAATTAATAATTCAATGTTGCCAACTTCAAAAGTTCAGATTACCGAATTTCTACGGAAAAAAAAATAAGGATTTTGACCACAATCTGTTTTTTTTACACATTTTTTATTTTAAGATATTATATTGAATATTTTGTTAACTCCGTTATTTGTAAAATTCATTGTAAATGAAATAATAACGATATTACGATATATTGTTAAAAACATCGATATTGCGAATCTTGTTAAAAATATCGATATTACGATATCTTGTTAAAAATATCGATATTTCGATGTTTAAAAGTTGTCATTATCGATATTTTGGACATTAATATCGATATTTCACCAATATCGATATATATCGCACATCCCTACTTTCCACTCGTGACATTGGCAAAGTAGTCGTCGCGCTTAAGTTGACAACTGATACTGCCATGAATCCGAAGAAGTAGAGATCTAATACGTGTAGAAGGTCGTCCTTATTATTTCAACCATTTATTCCTATAAATTAAATTTGTTGAGAATAATATATTTGTTGTTGTTATGTCCTGGGACGTATATAGTTATGCGACCAGAACGCACAGTCAGCATAAATGCAGCTGCATCCCAAACCGCTTAGTTAACATGTTTAGTAGATAAGGCCCTCGGGCATAGTTATAAGAATTAAATTAGTCTCGTATCGACCATGTAACGAATCGTTCGTCTATTATTTTAATATTTTTGTCTTTTTAAAAGACCTAATCCCGCTCCCGCGTTTTGACTATATATTATAACCACCATCAATAACACTCCGCATTCTGACAGAAAATGCGTTTACCTTTCTGACATGACATTGACAAAATAGTCGTCGCGCTTAAGTCGACAACTGATACTGCCATCAGTCTGAAGAAGGAAGTAGAAGAACTACATTTTTTTATCTTGCCAGGACCATCAGGTACAGAAGCTGCCACAATACATCAATGTGTCAGAAGTGACACACTTCAGTTTTGAGACTAAAAGAAAGGTGACAGTCTCAAAATGTTCCAGAAACCAGCCTTCGGGAGCAACACCTCTGGTTTTGGTAAGTAATTTCATTTTATTGTAGGAACTGCAAGATTTAAGCCTAAAAACAGACTAACGTAAAATTTTAATTCTGACCTCATACTACTGATGTATCATGGGAAAATTCCCAAATGGGAAGAAAAGAAGAATATCGGTATTTTTTGGGAAAAATAAATAAATTCCCAATATTTTCCTGAAAGCTGAGAATTTAAATTTTAACTTTTTTCTCTATGATTGCTATTATCAAACTTTCTACAGAGCATTCTTTTAGCAATACATACTAGGGATGTGAAAAAATAATCGATTATGTAAAATACACATTTTAATCGATTTTTGTATACAGCGCCATCTATGCGCCGGATGAAAGAAATTGTTCCCGTTCACTTAACGGGAACAAATAAATCGAACGGCGCCATCTGCAGGTATATGTTTGAAATAGGTAGGGCTATGGGTAGGTACCATCGGTAAAGCGGTACAGACTAGCCAATTACTAAAGTAATTAAACTAAAGTACTAGCCAATTTGCGAACATTTTCATGTATAGATGATTACGAAATATGGTTTCGAGTTCACAAATCATAATTTTTCAAAAGTTATCGCCTAATTTCTCTACCTGTCGACGCCATTGTGACGTCACTACTCCGTTTTCGCTATACATGAAAATGTCCGCAAATAATTACTTTACTCACTTTTCTACATTTACAGGTACACAGCACTCGGAATAAATTAAAAATACATCTTTTTACTACGTGTTAGTATCAAAGTTAGAGTATGTCGTATTTTGTTACAAAAATATTAAAATCTACGTAACTGATTCTTTTCGTACTTGTTTATACACTTTTTAAAATAAGTATTTTCACTTGTAGTTATCTTTTTGTTGTCCAAGCTAGGGACAAAAATAAAAAATAAAGCGACCAAAATAAACACTGTGAGCTCGAAAACACAATAACTTTCATTAATATAAATAATTCACACAATTAATATCAAACAGCTGGTGTTTGAATGGTGTTTTTAGTTTTAAGGAGAGATGTTTTTTTTATTTATTTCGTTTTCGTTTATTTTAATTTTAATAAAGTATTAATATAATTTCTATGTCGTCTATTCCTTAAAACTAACGTTTATAAAACATGACGGCTGAGGCCGATGGTGATTATTTCCTAGTAACCCGTGAGTACTTCTTTGTCCTGGGAAAAAGCTATCATAGATAGATACCCAACCCAACCCAATTATTGATACCCATATTCCTTCGTCTTAAGAGCTTAAGCTTGGTTTTATTATTATTATTATATAGTATTTAAAAAAAAAATCGATTTATAAGTAGCGAAGCAAAATCGATTATTAATTAATCGATTTTTTTCATTCAATGTCACATCCCTAATACATACTATAAAAACGCAACTTCTTGTCTTGACTGAAAGTTAGACATAGTGCGTACTGGAAATACTTGTAATCTTGCTCCTACTCCTTCGGTTTCTTCTCGCTTATTAGATTTATTTTAAATATCTCAATCCATTGTCGTAGGCTCTTTCAACGCGGGCGCATCGACGTCATCTCCGTTCGGTGGATTCAAGTCCACCACTGGAACTAGTGCGTTTGGCGCGCCATCCGCGTTTGGTGCCAGTACTTCTACCCAATCTACTGCTGGCGGAGGTATTTCTTTTTATTCTGCCTTGTATTTGAATAATAAATAATTAATACTCAATGAGAAGTGAATCATGCTAAGCAATACAATCTATTTTTAAACAACTAAAGTAAATTGACTTGGGTGTGTATTAACTGACTGCGGACCCGAAAGTTGTGGATTGAAATGCTAGGCGGGGTCTTTCCATTACGCTACGATATGGAGCTCTTCAAGAGAGCCGTGAGCCGGATTCTGCTAGGTCGGCAGCGCATCCGCAAGCCCTCTGGTGTTGCAGGTGTCCACGGGCGGCTGTGACCACTTACCATCACGTGGGACCACTTGCTCGTCTGCCATCTATTCTATAAAACAAAACAAAAAATGAGCTGAGTCAAATTGTACCTTTGTATATGACACGGATGAGTTAACCTGAAACTTTATAAATAATTTTGCACACCGGTACACCGGTAGAATGAATTGGAGGACCTTGATATTAAACCATTTCTTTCAGCAAATAAATAATTGAAAAAAATTGGAATTTGAAAAAAAAAAGAATTTGAAATGGTAAGTAACGGTGGGCCTTTTTTTATAGATAAAAAAGCGGCAGACGAGCATACAGTCCACCTGTTGGTAAATAGATAGTGATTCATAGACATTTGTGATACATGTCAACATCAGTCCAGAATCACCAACGTTGGCACACCCTCCCATACGAAGCCCACCTTTGCAGATTAAGGAATGTATTGGTTGGGAAAATGGAGGGGGGATAGGATGGCGTGGGAATAGTCTCTGGCATATCTTACTCACTACCGAAACTCGTACCTCGACTGTCGCCCATAGACTTCCAGTACCAGTCCAAAATGACAAACGTTGGCACGCCTCCGGATGCGCTTTCTACCTATGGAGATATAGGAATGGATTTGGAGAAAGGGTTGGGAAAATGGGGAAGGATAGGATGGGAACGGGCTTTGGCATATCGCACTCACTACCGAAATACGTACTTACATTAGGGAAATAAGATAAAGTCGGAAATGCAGTACATTTCAAGGTAGTCTTCTGTGAGAGAGGGGTAACGTGGCCAGTCGAGTGCGCCCAGTGGCTGTGAGAATGCAGCGTGCACTCTCCCCCAAAGACTGGCTGTTTGCCACCTTTAAATATATATATTAAAAAAAAAGGAAATTACTAAAAATGCTATGACCAAGCCGACATCGTAGGACTCTTATTGCTTTATTATTATCAGAGAACCTAAACCTAAGTCACCTTTGAATTTGCTGTCGTTTCATTTGCTCTCCGTGTAGTACTTTCTTTTGTTCATTTAATTATTATTTCTCTATATACATCATACATCTACATTTATATACATCACATATACAACTTTTCTTATTTATAATGACATCTGCTCGCACATAGGGAATAATAATAATAAATACTCTTTATTGCATACAATAGTTATTACATGTGCACAAATAATAAATGACAGAATACAATAGGCGACCTTATCGCTAAGGCGATCTCTTCCAGGCAACCTTAGGATAGAGAAAAATAAAAGGGATATAGGTAGTTCAAAAGAACCGAAATCCACAGATGGATCATGTTAAATATATACTCATCGACAATAAATATAGTATAATAAATACATATAATAATAAATAACTTAATAATATATAAATACATACATACATGTCTACATGTACACTGCACACAATATCAGTTCGTAAATAAGATTAAAGAAAAATAGGAGGGAATTGAAAGTCTCCAAGGGACGAAATAGAACAGGTCAGAAACAAAAACGTAGCGAGAGGAAATCATTAGGTAAAGAAAGAAAGTAGAAGTCCAAAGGAACTAACTAATGGAATAATGATTTCTAATTTGCCTTTTAAAACTAGGCAGCGACTGAGCACGTCTAATGCCAACTGGTAAGGAGTTCCAAAGCCTAGCAGCCTGCACAGTGAAAGAGTTGGTAAAGAAATTTGAAGAATGGGTAGGAAATTTAAGAAGTAAATTTTCAGAAGAACGTAAGTACGTGGATTGTGAAGCAAAGAATTCAAAATGCTCCTTCAAATATTGAGGGGTCAAGGGATTAAAAAGTACAGAGTAGAGAAGTGAAAGTATATGCGTATTTCTGCGAAGTCGGATTGGAAGCCACTTGAGCTTATTACGAAACTCGGAAACATGGTCATATTTATGCAGTCCAAATATGAACCGGATGCAAAGATTTTGGAGGCGCTCAAGTTTGTTGAATTGGTCTTCCGTTAAGTCGAGATAACAGGTATCAGCATAGTCAAGTAAAGGGAAAAGTAGAGATTGAACTAGCGCAATTTTAGTGTCTGTTGGAAGGAATTCCCGTAAACGCTTCAAAGAGCATGTCGTAGCAAACACCCTCCTGCTCACTGCAT
This sequence comes from Sesia apiformis, assembly GCA_914767545.1. Classification (NCBI taxonomy): domain Eukaryota; kingdom Metazoa; phylum Arthropoda; class Insecta; order Lepidoptera; family Sesiidae; genus Sesia; species Sesia apiformis. Next base: position 1,674,924 of record OU611977.1, on the reverse strand, counting down.
CGATTTGAGGTCCCCAAGATAGGGTTCGATCTATAAGTATACCCAGATTTTTTACTTTTTCGCTATATGGAATACATAGACCATCAAAATATACGGCAGGGAGGTGTTGCCAATCAATTTTACTAATGAACTTAGAACTACCAACAATAATTACCTGACTTTGCAGGATTGACACGCAATCCATGTGATTTGCTCCATTCAAAGATGTGAATCAAGTCAGTGTTAATTACGTCTACTGCATTGTTGAGGTTATCCAACGTGGCTTGTGTATAAATTTGTAAGTCGTCTGCATAGAGATGGTAGGAGGAAGTAAGCTGATGGGTAATAGAGTTTATAAAAATTGCAAATAGGAGAGGGGACAACACGCCACCTTGGGGTACGCCGGCAGATGTAGTGCTCCAGGAAGAGATGGTATCATCTAGGCGCACACGTTGCCCTCGCCCACACAAGTAACTACGAAACCAGTCTATCGCCGATGGAGATATGTTAAGGGACCGTAATATACCTAACATGATATCGAAATCAACGGTATTAAAAGCATTACTGAAGTCAAGTAGGGTTAATAGTGTTAACTTTTTGCTTTCCATGCCCAGCCGGATATCATCCGTGACTTTGACGAGAGCTGTAGTCGTACTATGACCAGGACGGAAACCGGATTGGAGGGGATTGTAGAGGGAATTATTAGAGAGGAAGCTGTTTATCTGTTGATGTATAAGACGCTCGAGGACTTTGGATAGGAAAGGTAATATGGATATAGGACGGTAATCAGAGAAAGAGAAGGGATTTCCTTTTTTGGGAATAGGGATTATCTGAGCGTCTTTCCAAATTTTAGGGAATGTGCTGGAATTAATTGATTTATTAAATATAATTGTCAGGACGGGAGCAATAAGGTCAAGTAAAGGAATGATCATATTACGGCTGATATCGTCAGTTCCGACTGCGTTTGACGCGATAGAAAGAACTTGAGAGAGGAAATTGAGGAGAGGCATGGCTTAAACCACGATTCTGAGACTAAGACCGCATGAATATTTTGATTGCTGAAACTGTCTAACATATCTGGGAAATGGGCTGGAATACTTTGTGCATTGATGTGAACTACATTGAAGTTCTTGGAGCAGTTGGAAAATTGTGATTCGAGAGAAGAGGAAGGTATAGGAATACTGGCAGAACTGTCTTCGCTGTGTGATTCTTCAGAAGAAGATGATAGAGAATAAAAGTGCTCATTTTGATCATCACTAATATCAAACATATCTATAATGTAGATAATAAAAGAGTAATAAATATATTAAAATGTAATATATAAATATAGTATATTATATAAATAAAATAAATTATATAAATATAATAATTATATAATAGTAATTCAATTAAAGTTTTCACCTAAAGTAATCTATCCGCCGGCTGAATAGGGAAACAAACAAGGAACAATAATAAACAGCCTAAGCCAAAATATTATTGCATAGTTGACAAAAGAAAAAACTAACAAGAAACACAAAAAAAAAATCAAATAGTATTATAGTTGAGTAGAAGTATTACGAGAAATACTTAATATATCTGTGTGATAGATGTTAATTAACATGGAACGGAACGTTCAAATCAAAATAAATTACATTGGCAACACGCACTAAACAAAAGTCTGATTTGACATGCTTCTTTATAATGTCAAAAACTCACAAGGTTACCAAACCAAAACAATAAACCGTAAAAGTGGGTGGAAAACAGAATACAAATTAAAATACTGGAAAGTGGGTATAAAATAACATAAGAATCAAAACAGTAAAATTGGGAATAAAGTTGAAGTCTTTGTGGGTATAGTAATTTGTGGATATTTGTAGGTAGTGGAATTCTTTGTAGGTATAGTAATTTGTGGGTATTTGTAGGTAGTGGAATTCTTTGTAGGTATAGTAATTTGTGAGTATTTGTAGGCAGTGGAATTCTTTGTAGGTATAGTAATTTGTGGGTATTTGTAGATAGTGGAATTCTTTGTAAGTATGCAAGGTATCATTCACTTATGCGTCGTTTTGCGTATTGGTTCATAAAAACACGAGTTTTACGGAATACATTTATTGCGCTATGTAGCAAAGTAATGTCACAGTTATCTACAACCACTTACTTCAGTTTAATTTTTTAATAAAAGAAAGCATACAAGTACCCACTTGTATAATATATAACAGGTCCCTTTTCCAACGTTTGTCATTACCTGTGTGTGACCCATTTGTTTTAGTATGCAATAGTTTTATCTATCACCTCTTGTAGGCCTCTTCGGAGCCTCAACATCAACCGGAGGCCTCTTCGGCAGCACACCAGCTCCCACTTCTACCCCTGCTTTTGGCACCCCCACGAGCGGGTTCGGATTTGGAGGCACCACATCATCCGGAGGATTGTTTTCTTCCAACAATACTTCTACAGGACTCTTCGGGAATACTGGCAATACTAGTGCTTTTGGAGCTAAGCCACCTGGTAAGTTCTTTTTGTTCGTGTGCGTCCAAGCAAAAGGGGTCCAGATTTTGACCTCTAGTTTCCGAGCAACGTTTGCTCAGTTGGTAGGGGGCTCTTCAAACAATAACAGCTAGTTCTCGCTTCACTAATTTATTTATGCGGAAATATAAAACACCGTATTTGGTGTTTTTTTTATATATTTATAGTTATACAGAAGAAGGTGAGTTCCATGTGTGTGCGATCAATGTGGACTCACCCATGGTAATTCAACACATTCATCTATACTAATATTATAAATGCGAAAAAGTAATTCTGTCTGTTACCTTTCCACGGCTAAACCACTGAACCGATTTTGATGAAATTTGGTACGGAGATAAATCGAAACCCAAGGACGGACATAGGGTACTTTCCAGGGACGGACTTAGGGTATTTACCGCGATAATTCGCGTGGAATTCACCATGTGGGCGAAGCCGCGGGCACAGCTAGTCTAATATTCACAAATATAAGTAGTATTGATAACAGAACATTTACTGGAGTGCAGTAGGCACGTTCTTACGGATTAAAAAATTTATAGCAGAATGGATAAATGACATTTGACGTTAGCAGCTAATTTGAATTTATGTTTTCTGTAGTGGCCAGTTCTTAATGATTCAATAACAAGAACTTCGGTAGAGAACAATAGTCGAACGAATATTGTCACAAGATATTCTTTTATTTTGGAGTTTCTTTGAACAAAATCGGTATTTCTATATTTGAATTGTATATTTTTGGTAGGGTCACGTACCTAAAATTTCATGACAAAATCTTCTTTATATAATACATATTATAGATAAAACAAAAATGTTTATGTGATACATACTAAACATCGAAATGTGGAACCATTATTACTAAACTTGGATCATTTACCTTTATGTCTCTAGAAATCGGGCAGACGTTGTCCTGACTGTGTATATTTACTTACCTCTGTATATAAAATTACAATATATTCTGTTTTGCCGTCGATATGATTTTTGCGATCGGTTGAACGGTATAGAATTTGATGTGCTGCAGCGCCATCTAGTGGGGAGTTACAACAAAGTCGATAGCTCGAAAATATTCTCCGTGCTCAAATACCTATCTATGTATACCAATTTTCATGGCGATCGGTTGAATGGTATAGAAGTTGATGTGCTGCAGCGCTATCTAGTGGCGAGTTACAAGAAAATCGATAGCATAAAAACCTTCTCCATGAAAAAATACATATACGAGGCGTATTCGAAAAGTAAGGGCCGTTTCGTCATAAAAAAAATTATAATCATATGAAATAGGTTTTATTAGCACCTTTAGTTTACTACAAATCTACTTCACTTTTCCACATAATCGCCGTTCACTTCCAAGCATTTTTCGTACCGCTGCACCAGCTTCCTTAACCCCTCTGCATAGAAGCTCACCGCCTGCGAGTTGAACCAGTTTTCAACGGCGTTCTTAATTTCCTTGTCTGTTTTGTTTCTGGATTGATGTAGGATATCCACGTCTCACCACCGGTAACAATGTGGGAAAACAAATCATCTCCATCTTGTCGGTAACGGTTCAAAAACTCTCGTCCACTGGACAGTCTTTGCTCTTTGTGCTGGTCGGTAAGCATTTTTGGTACCCACCTTGCACACAATTTGTGGTATCCAAGTTTTTCCGTGACAATTGTGTAGACAGTAGTGCGTCCAAGATGAGGAAATTCATCAGCCAGGGCACTAATCGTCAACCGACGATCAGATCGCAGTTTTTGGTCCACCAGAGAAACAATTTCATCGGTTTGCATAATGGGCCTACCACTCCGCTCTTCGTCATGAACATTTGTTCGTCCAGTTTTGAAATCACGACACCATTGTCTAACCTTTCCTTCATTCATTCATTACAGTAGGTCCATAAACTAGGCATAACTCTCGATGAATTTCAGCAGCTGAAGATCCTTTTGCACACAAAAATCTTATTACAGCGCGAACTTCACAGCTGGCGGGAGCAACGATTATCGCGGACATTGTTTACTGTACGCACAGATAGGCAAATGACTACTGAATCAAAACAACACCTGAAATAGCTGCACGAGTAGTGCACGTACAGATATGCACAAGTTTAAACGTGTTACGACTTGTCGATTTTGAAATATAAGCGAACGGCCTTTACTTTTCGAATACGCCTCGTATGTGCCAACTTTCATGGTGATCGTTCAAACGGTGTCGAAGTCTATTAACATCAGATATACCAACATTCTCTTTTATATATTTATATAGATAGACAAAACAAAAAGGTTTATGTGATACATACTAAACGTCGAAATGTGTACCCCTTTTACTAAACTTGGATCATTTATGTTTTATGTCTCTAGTTTTTTAATTTGATCATATTTGAATAAGTCGTGGGTAATTTTGACAGAATTATGTTAAATTTTCCTAAAAAAAAATCAACAAACAGTTATATAAGGGTTATATAACTGTTTGTTAAACTGAGGGTGCGGTATTTGTAGTGATTTTTGAATCTACCATTCACAAATAAACATTTTGATTGATTGTTTATTTACTTACAGGTTTCGGCTTCGGAAGCGCATCTACCAGTGGTACAACAGGGGGATTGTTCGGTTCAACTCCCACCACCGGTGCAGGGTTGTTTGGCCAACAGAATACCACCTTGGGGGGTGGAGGATTATTCTCTAATACTAGCGGTGAGACTAGTTTGTACACATAGCTTTAATTTTAAATGACAGTTGCGATTACCCACATATAGCATTTTGGAAGCATGTATTAATGAGTACTCGCAACTTGCACATTTATGAGCTGTATATATTTTATTACCTTTATATGCAATGCAATCGGCCCTTTCAGTATCAACTGCTGAACATGGCCCACCTCAAGCTCTCATGTCTTGTGCATGAAAGATGTTTGACCTTAAAACGCTACGCTGGCCTAGTAGGTTGGCGAGTCTACTCTTTTAAAATTGGTTTAGTTCCTTGGTGTTTGTGGTAGCGGCTTTTGTTATCACTTAGTCGCCTTCTATGACATCCACGGGAATAGTTGGGGTGGTACTATTCTATAGCCACACGTTGCCACACGACATGCATATGTATGTATATATATTTATTTATGTACATGTTTAAATTTTATACTGTAAATTTTGGAATTGTCATATAAAAAAAAATATGTTCTATGGTTTTTGTGCAAATAAATAAATAAATGTATTAGTTATTTATTTATTTTATTTTTTATTTATTTTGTTACGCCACACCGAGGATACAATAATATGTACGCTACACTGAGAATTTTCAATTTTAATTACGCCATACCGAGGACCCCACAATAATTCCCCTGTCTACCCCCGGTGACATAGATTTTCCAAAAATATTTACCTTAAAGACTCAAACACCTTATTGACCTACACCATCACTCTTTCTATGACTCTAACATTTGTACAAAACACTTGAAAACAATCATTTTGTTATTATTCAATTTTGAGCAGTACATTTTGATTAATCTTTCAGTTATTACCTTTTATGCCACTATATTGTAGAGAGGCGGACTTAATACCTTAAGGCATCCTCTACCAGTCGACCGTTGCTTAAATGTGAAAAGTGTAAGCGGGTGCAGAAGAACTCAAATATGTAGTAAAGCTTAATTCATGTCTTCAAATAACAATATAGTAATATAATAATACATTGATAATAGACGAAATAATATAATATAAGAGAAATATAAAGTAGTAAATACAGACATATATATATATATATATACATATACATAAGAATATATTCCATCTGTACAATTACTTGTGCTATGAAGTTTAAATAAGAAAGTAAGGGAGAAAAACAATTTCTTTCCTGTCTACAGTGACTAAATACAAAAAAAATTTAACTAAAGTCTAACTAAATCACCTCGCAAGAATGACAGATAATAAATTAATAAACATATTTTGTGTACAGGTGGTTTTGGTCAACAACAAACCGCAAATGGTACAGCCCATGTGAAATACAGTCCGGTGGTTGGTACCGACGTGGTTGTCAAGTCCGGTACCTCCCAGAATATCAACACCAAACACCATTGCATTACTTGTATGAAGGTAAGACATCTCCATATCAGTGCCGGATTAGCCACGTAGCAAGACTAGCAGATGCTACGGGCCCCGCGCACCCACGCCTGTCTGAGCGTAAAGAAAATTTAAGAAAGAACTTAAGAACCTAAAGCAAACCAAGGGTCACGGGCCCCGCGCTGGCTTAATCCGGCACTGCTCCATATACAGAATGCCACAGAAGTAGCTCATTACTCGGCACAGGGCGGTGACCGGAGAGTGCAACTGCGCTTACAACACAACATATACTAGAAATGTACTATGAAAAAAAATACAAATAAAAACTGCTCGGATGGATTCTACTGTTGATTATTGACTCACTTACCTTCAGCTCTTGCGTTATTTCCCTGGCACGATGTATACAGCATGTGGTCGATTTTTTCCTGAAGTAATGAAACTATGAATTCCATTCACGATTTCATGACTTCATTCATGTGAAAGTTATAGGAATCTTATTTTGGAAAAAACAAATTAATAGAAAAAATAGAGCAGTGACATCCTAAGAGTATCTATATATACTTAATTCACATTTTGTGATCATGAGTTCAAACCCCCGGCCCGTACCACTGAGCTACTTAAGTACCGATTTTTTTTAAATTGCCCCTAACTCGGCGGCGAGGGAAAACATCGTGCGGAAACCGGCATTCCTTCAGATATAAAAGCTAGAAAGCTAGATCAAAGCTAGAATATGTGATCCGCCTATCCGCACTGGGCCCGCGTGTTGAATTATGGCTCGAAACCCCTCCAGGGATTTACTATGAGAGGCCTGTGCCCTGCAGGGAGACGTTATACAAGATACATGAAACAATTGTTCAAGACTAATTGATGAAGGAACACTTCAGCATTTTAAATAATAATAATAATGTGATGGACAATTCGAAAGATTTAGCAAAAAATATATCTAGAGGAGGGTAGCCTCTCTCAATAAATAATTAACTCGTGCACAGTATTGATTTGTTAATAAGTATGATCACGTGACCGACAGGAATATGAGAACAAGTCCTTGGAGGAGCTCCGCTTGGACGACTATACGGCGGGCAGGAAGGGCTCCGCCGGCGGAATGTTCGGCGGATTCCAACAGCAGCCCGAGACCAAACCACTTTTCGGTGGATCCAGTATGTACACTGATTTTATACCATTACTTTGTTCGATTTATCATTATCAATTAACTTGAAGTGGCTGCTACTTCTTGCGTACAGACGTGTGCCTTAATTCCCTTGGAAATTCTGTAGCGGTGGATAATCAAGACTTCTCGGAGTGTTTTAACTCACTTAATCTCGCTCCTCTTGCGGAACCTCAACCGACTCTTTTGAGATTCACCTACTCATTCACCTTCCGAGAGCGTTTCATTCCCTTTTCCTAATGGTTGTTGCATAAGCAAAAAAAAAAAGAAAAAAGTCATGCCATCGTTGCATCTCGATTTTGAGCCCCCGACAAGTGCCGACGCGCGATTACACTCACGATCATGATTGGCGCCGGAATCTGAATGAATAAACAATTCGATGGAACAATTGAGGGATTCCACTCCGCTCGCGGATTCAACTCTTTTGATTCATTAACTCCAGAGTTACCCATCACTAAAATTATATATATATTTTTTATGGACGAAGGCGGCAGACGAGCATACAGTCCACCTGATGGTAAGTGGATGCTGTAGCCCATAGACATCCTTGATACATGCCAACATTAGTCCAAAATGACAAACGTTGGCACGCCCTCGGATACGCTGCCTACCTTTGGAGATATAGAAATGGATTTGGAGAAAGGGTTGGGGAACCGGGGGGGGGGGGGGGTATAGGATGGGAATGGGCTCTGGCACATCTCACTACTACCGAAACACGTACGTACATTCAGGAAATAAGATAAAGTGGGAAATGCACTACATTTCAAGGTAGTCTTCTGTGAGAGAGGGGTAACGTGGCCAATCGAGTGCGCCCAGTGGCTGTTGGATCACTCCGTGCACTCTCCCCCTCTTATTATATAATGGATCTGTATGAAAAGTACCATAAATGTTATCCAGGTAGTTAAACTTATGGTAGTTATAACTATACTAAGTTTTATTGAAACCCAATCAGTGGTTATTGCACGTTGCGCGTTCCAAGACAGGCAAAAATCCAAAAAATTGTTATTTTGAGATCCTGTATCACTCGTATAGATCCCGAACACGGTTTCGTTACCATTTTTAGTAGATTACTATATGTATAGATGTATCTATAGAATTGGTAAACCAAAGAGCATGTTAATTTCACAACACTACAGGCATGAATAAAAAATACATGTGTCTTAGTAGCGATGATCTTATGAATCGTATGACGTTTCTTTAGTGACGTTATTAGGGTTGCGAAAGTGTGAAATAATCGATTTTGATTTTTATGAGGGGGAAAGTGCACGCTGCAATCCAACAGCCGCTGGGCGCACTCGACTCGCCACGTTACCCCTCTCTCACAGAAGACTACCTTGAAATGTACTGCATTTCCCACTTTATCTTATTTCCTGAATGTACGTACGTGTTTCGGTAGTGAGTGAGATGTGCTAGAGCCCATTCCCATCCTATCCCTCCCCATTTTCCTAACCATTTCTCCAAATCCATTCCTATATCTCTAAAGGTAGGCAGGTCATCCCGGGGCGTGCCAACGTTTGTCATTTTGGACTAATGTTGGCATGTATCACGGATGTCTATGGGCTACAGTATCCACTTACCATCAGGTGGACTGTATGCACAAAAATTACTGCCGCCTTAGTACAAAAAAAAAATTCTATGAGCCTAAACGGTTTTCCGCCGGTAGGCCTTCGGAAGGAACGGAGCTCGGCTTAGGGCGTTGTTTTGGGAAGGTACCGCAAAACGCATCGCAAAAAAAGGTATCGCGAGTCGGTGAGAAGCGCCCAGGCACGAGCCGATACCTGGTAAAAGTGTCGGCTGAAGACCGGTGCGTGTTCACGGTGTAGCGAGGGGCACGTCCTCGTCTCCGCCGGAGGGGACGGTGTATATGTGTAGCCTGTGAGTGTAGTGTAAGAACCGCATTGGCAGCAGTAATTGGGTCGTCGAGGTAGTCCAAGACGTGTAGAGGACGACGACGGCAACGGGTAGGGTCATTCCCATCGGGGACATAGGTTAGGCTGTCAACTACTGGGGAGTTGAGATGGTGAGGGACTCTGTCGTAGTAGCGTCTGGCGGGCGGAGTGTTGGTATGCCACTTATGTCGCATACCGTTTAGTTTTTTAAATTCACCTGAAATCCATTGGAATTAATTCAACTTATAAATAAAAATCAATACTAATCGTTTGGTTTACAGCATTTGGTCAGCCAGCGACCACGAGTGCTCCAAGCATGTTCGGAGGTGGACTGACTTCTACCAGTGGATTTGGACAATCAAGTAAGTTTGTTTTAATATATTCCGATTCCCGAATTCCGAAGCCAACTCAAGAACACAACAACAACAAGAAAACACCCCTGCGCTACCCCGGCTCTATTGAAAATTGAAATGATAAGTTTTATCCACGATGTCAACACCAGTCAATAGTAACAAACGTTGGCTTTTGGGAGTGGGAGAGGGTGCACGCTGTAATACCACAGCCGACAGGACGCCAATAAAGTAACGCACTGGAACGCTATGCCCAGCACTATCAGAAAAGGTCCATCGCGTGCTAGTTTAAACTAAAAGAAAAGGCTTAAGAAACATTTACTTAAAACTGAAAATAATGATTTGGTTATGTACAGTAGGTATTTGTATGTATGTACTAATTAAATTTAAATATTATCTGGTCTTAATTTGGGGTCTTTCTCACCACCTGATACTTTATCATGCATGCGCGCAACCTGTGCACGGGAGATGTATGGGCTTGAAAAACGCCACGTTGTCCAAGCGGGTTGGCGAGTCCACTCTTCTAGTGGTGGTGTGGGCTTATGGAAGCGGCTTTGTATTCCCTTAGTCGCCTTTTACAACACCCACACGAAGAGATGGGTTGGTGTACACGAGAGATGGGTACCCGGCTAATACACTTTATCAGGATTTTATTTTCTACTCCTGATAAAGTAAATGTTAACAATCTGCTGGATAAATTATCTACCAATTAAATTTAGCTGATACTGACTTTGTGATGAATTATCAAGAGGTGGTGAGAAATTCACTAATTTTTTTTCTTTATTTTGATTATTATTACACCTATCGCACCATCTCCATATAGCTCGAAGGTTGACTAGTAATGCGTCTAAACGTCAAGTTCGAATGAAGAATTTGTTAAAAATAAATAATAAATAATAAGAATTGTGCAATAAAGAATAATTGAATAAGGTCTATTTTCTCAGATAACGAGTTTCGATTCAATTCAATTTGTTTATTTGCAAAGGTATTAAAGGTGGTAAATATGTAGTCAGATCGACGCATTTGCCAATAATGGCGTGCAAAATTACATATAGGTATTTAACATAATAAAGAATAATTCAATAAGGTCTATTTTCTCAGACAACATGTTTCGATTCAATTCAATTTGTTTATTTGCAAAGGTGTTAAAGGTGGTAAATACATAGTCAGATCGACGCATTTGCCAATAATGGCGTGCAAAATTACATATAGGTATTTAACATAATAAACACAAATACTTACAAATAACACAAAGAAACACAATATCATCTATCTATCTATATAAATAAAAATGTAAACGTTCGTTTGTTCAAAATCTTAAATCTCCGAAATTTCTTCCCCGATTGCTTTGAAATTTTGACACAACGATGCATTCGAATACGTGTTTGTTTTTATATACCTATTACAAGGTAAAAACATACTTTTTACCCCAAAAACAGGGTAAGCGCCATCTGTTGGGCAGCCACAGCAACGCGTGGCGGAGCACAGCTAATACTTAATACAAAACATCAAAATAGCGCTACTTTTCTTTTCTTTCTTTCTGTAGCTTGTGACCGAAAATTCGCTGATTGTCCAAAATAATTCAACTTGCAGGTACATTTTCCTTCGGCAATACGCCTCAAAATCAAACGAACACGACCGGTCTTTTTGGAGGTAACAAACCCGCTTTTGGAACTACAACCACCGGTAAGTTGAAGAATATTTTTTATATATCATACATATATATATATATATTATACTATATATCAATTTATATTGATGTAAATATATCAATTGACATTTATAGTCAAAACTAGAATTTTGGCAGATACCACGCTTACGCCTGATGCAATCAAAGATACGTAATCGATTAGGATATGAGAACGCCCATAAGTTGGTCCATATCTTCAAGACTTTGAACCAGTCCCAAATAAAGAATTCATTGTACTCCAACATACAATATGGACTGGGTTTGGGATCCCAATTTCAATGTGGACACAGAAGAAATGGATGAGGTTGAGGTAGAGCCTATTATTGAGTCGGGAAAATGTTTTATGATTTTCGATTTCCTTTGTGAATTGTTTGTAATCGATTGACTATTCGTTAATTAATTAATTAAGGACAGATGGGGATTTAGGTTGCGAACCATTAAATTGAAAAGCAATAAATTCTTTATGAAATATTGTGTTTTATTCAACATAAAATAAATAAAACATGAATTAAATCGATATTTACACGTATATTATTATTATTATTCAATATATAGACGCAACTTCTCAAACGTAGTATATAAATGATTCTGATTATTATCGTAACACTATAAATACGAGTATAATAAGAAAATATAAATCCGATTCCATCGATTTATTGTTTTACATTTGATTATTCAACCATTTTTTTTAGTCGCGCCACTAGCTTGACACCGGATAAACAGGCCACAGGATAAATTAATACATATATGTAATTTGATTTTCACCAGTAACAGAAGACAGTGAAATAAACACATTATTTTTATACTCTGGGTCATATTATACCATTTTGTAACTGTTTATCTATCCATATATGTGTCGCTTAGAATCAAAATCGGTTAAATCCAAATAAATGTTTTTTAACCAATAACTATTTCAACCTCATTTTTTTTCTAATAAATTGCTGTGACGTCATAGTTTTCCTTTCTTTAATCGAATAATACCAACTCTTACGAAGTCCTTTTATGTTATCTTAACTATTGTATCTGCAAGGAGCTAAATATAAAAAATTGGCTATACTCATAAATATTGGCGAAGGGACATGACCATTTTTGATTTTAATCGACTCGTATATATAAATGAATGTTGGTATATCTGAGAATCATAGACTTCGACACCGTTTGACTGATCACCATGAAAGTTGGCACATATATGTATTTTTTCATGGAGAAGGTTTTTATGCTATCCACTTTGTTGTAACTCGCCACTAGATGGCGCTGCAGCACATCAACTCTCGCCACTAGATGGCGCTGCAGCACATCAACTTCTATACCGTTCAACCGATCGCCATGAGAATTGGTATACATAGGTATTTGAGCACGGAGAATATTTTCAATCTATCGACTTTGTTGTAACTCGCCACTAGATGGTGGTGCAGCATATCAACTTCTATACTATAGCATATCTTCTATGTTATCCGATAAAATAAAAATAAATAAATAAATATACCGTTCAATCGATCGCAAAAATCATATCGACGGAAATACAGAATAATTTGTGATTTTATATACAGAGGTAAATATACACAGGCAGGACAACGCCTGCCGGGTGCAGCTAGTATTTTATAAAACTTAAACTACAAAATATCTCACCTTTTTATTTTTTAGTGAACAATTTATATTGTATGGTTTATATTCTATCTGCCACTCGCACCAAGCAATGGAATGCAACCAGCCCTTTCAATATCCATTGTTGGATCTGGGTTATTATCATGCACAGTGTCTTGTGCATGAGGGATGTAAGGCCACGCTGGCCAAGCGGGTCGGGGAGTCTGCTCTTTTAGAGGTGCTGTAGTTCCTCAGGGCTTGTGGTACCCGCTCCATGCTTCGTGAAAAATTGTATAGGTATATTAATTGAATCTTCCGGGGTACTTGGCCCGAGGTCTTCTGGAATCTCTTCTCTTTCTTCCAAACGTTTCGTCAACAACTGCGGTTGACATCTTCAGTGGCGACTGCGTTCCACTGATTCGCCACTGAAGATGTCAACCGCAGTTGTTGACGAAACGTTTGGAAGAAAGAGAAGAGATTGCAGAAGACCTCGGGCCAAGTAGCTCGGAAGATTTAATTAATATGGACACCGGCCGAGAAAGCCTACACTCCACTATAGTATAGGTCAGGGGTGGCCAAGCTCCTTGATAGTCCGAGCCATTTTTCAAAATTTGAAATTTTTCGCGAGCCTCAATTAAATACGCATTTAAAAGGTATGCAAAAAAGGTAATAAAAAAAATTTTTTTGCAGAAATTATATTCATTGAAAACATATAAATAAAAGTACAAAATATGTGTATTGAATTTGAATATTAAAAATTAAACACATTTATTTTACTTCTCTTGATAATTCTTTAAAATTTGGTGAATAATTGGTGACAGCACTTCTCAGTAATTCTTTGAGATGCTGGTTAGTTAATACTGATCGGTGTTTGGATTTCACGAATTTTAAAGTGGAATAAAATGATTCACATAAGTACGTTGTTCCGAATATTGAAATAATTCGACAAGCAGCCTTTTTTAATTCTGGTACAAATTTCCAAAATTCAGTAATCGACGTCGACTTATATATTAATTGTAGAGCTTGATCTTCTTGCATCTCTATTAATTATAATTCTCCAGATGCTTTTTGGGTCATAATTATATTGAAAATGGAAAACTCACCTTGAATTATGTTAATTTCAAATGGATTCAGAAAAAAATCAAGAGACGATTTAAAATATTTAAAGTCTTGAAATCTATTTTGGAATTCCGTCAATATTACTTCTAGCTTTTTTATATACTCGTTGATAATATTTTTTTAAAATATAATAGCACAAAAATGAAAAGGGAACTCGGGTACATTTATCGAGAGTCACAAATAATCCTTCAAAGAGCCGCATGCGGCTCGCGAGCCGCAGGTTGCCCCCCCCCCCTGGTATAGGTATAACACGTATTATTAGACTGTTAACCAGAAAGATAATAATAATAATTATCATCTCCATTGTCTATAGGTACAGGACTATTTGGCGCTACAACAACACAGGCGCCATCTTTCGGCACCCCCACTTCGACATTTGGATTCGGCGCTACAAACCCACAGAATCAGGTATTTATATAACTTTTATGGACTTTTCGACGGGAACTCGAGAAGTGAAGTAGAGGTTTTGTTTGATTATTGTAAATCGTTTGTACTGTCCTGGTCACCATCAGACCTTCAAAACTGCTGAGGAGTTTCATATATAAGCATCCTATTAGTTGTAAAATCGCGGGATTTCGGTTTTCAAATAATTTTTTTTTAAAAGCCGCTTCCACACTTTATACCTTGTAGGTAAATATGCACCCCGATATCCGATCTCTAGTTGCAATATTGTGCACGACAGAATAGTGAATAGTGAAAGTGCGGTGCCTATATACCTATGTGTACAATATAGAATCAGTGCGCGAAATATGTATGTGCTAACATCACACATTTCGGAGGAAAAGAGGGCCGTCTAAACAGAGTTCCGCAAGTAGCAGAATTTAAGCGGCACGATTTTGGTCAAGAATGAAATTCACGTGCCCTTCCTCCGGAATAATAAAATGTTAACACATACATAACACGTTATCATAAGATGTCGATGTTATATAAAATGATTAGATAAGGTATTGATATAATGTAAAATGTTAAGGATTATGATATACTATTGTTTTTACGTATTTACAACATCTCATTTACTTATGTTTATTGTGTTGTCTTATATTTTTTGTATGTCTTATTCTCGCTCTCCAAAGTACTAGCATACCTAGGTTATAAGTCAGGGAACTAGAATAAGGTTTAAAATAAAGACTACCGCCCGCAGTGTGTTTCATTTAGATATAAGTTCTAGAACAAAAGTTGCGGGCTAGGTGGCGTAGTTCCGGTATCGGCGCCACTGGAAAGCAGTGCACCCCCGGTCCTCCCACACCTCTTGCTACTCACAGAGGGGGGGAGGGACAATAAGAGAAAAAGAAAATTAAAAGGAAAATACCTAAACTTCGCCACCGAAAATAGTCTTTATCCTCCGTGCAATAAGAGGACTGACCCAGATAAACAAGACTTGTAACCTAGATATTATGTACAAAAGTGGAGAGCTAATAGCATTAAAATTTCCTCAGGGAACGGGGGGATCGCTAGGGCAGCAAACCCCTATAAAAAGGCAAAGGCCTAACAGCCAGCAAGCCAGTTCGTCCTCAGCACTTGAGTAGTAATTAACATATAGAAGAAAAGTGAGCTTGCTGCCCGTCGCCGCTCCCTCCGCACCCCTGTGTTAATGTAAACCAGAGCGGCGTTTTATTTCCGTATTCACCCCAACACCTGATCTGCCGAGATCCCTGTAACATCAAGACCGGCAAGCCTGAATCCTACAC
Source organism: Sesia apiformis (assembly GCA_914767545.1). Classification (NCBI taxonomy): domain Eukaryota; kingdom Metazoa; phylum Arthropoda; class Insecta; order Lepidoptera; family Sesiidae; genus Sesia; species Sesia apiformis. The sequence continues at coordinate 1,658,949 of OU611977.1, read as the reverse complement.
CCCCCCCTGTTAGAGCTAAGACGTGTGGCCTGCAACATTGGCCTTCGATAGCCATCGGCGTGCAACTTTAACATCTGGTTCTCCGAGCCAGATTGCTGAGCCAACACCCGATCGCCAAATCGGCGTACACCTTTAACAAATATATTAGTTTAATGTACTGATTGACATATTAAAATATTGTACACTATTTTTGTAGGACCTTATGTAGTATACACAACAAACAAGCGAAGTTACAATCAAAAAGTTATTGATAAAAAGCATTATATATATTTTTTATTATTTTCAGACCGTTGGCCTCTTCGGTGCTAAACCGGCGACAACCGGTTTTGGCACAACTCCGTCTACCGGTTTCGGTTCTTTCGGTACAAGCGGTTCTTTATTCGGGGCCAAACCGCAACAAACCGCCGCACCAGCTTTTGGCACTACTACACCTGGTAAGATGATATAATCTATATATAGGGTGTCTCGAAACTCGAAACGTCAAGCCGGGAACAGAGGATAGGCCAGTTTATGATGGTCCAGAAAAAAAAAATCAATTCCACGGTTTTCGAGTTATGGGCTTTTTATTGAGAATCGTGAAATTCGCTACCCTGCACCAAATTTTTAGATGCTACAAATATCCATATTTTAGTCGTCTAAGTTTTGTAACACAATGCTGAATAATCTTGCTATTGATCACAGAACAAAATAAAACCAAAAGTGCAAGAGTTTTGGAAAAAAGAAAAGTTTATTGCACGATTTATGCGTTATAAAATTTCGATAAGCTAACTTTGACTGTAAAAAAAATGTACGGCGCTAAACTGGCAAGTTTTTTTTTTTTATTAAAAATGGCTCCTTCAGTCAAAATTTCAAAATGGTATAGTACAACACTTACTACTGCATTACGTATGAAAGGAAAACTATTAGTACTGCAGTTACCTCCCAATAAGCCCAAAACTTATTTCTTTGTGGGAATTATAGCTTCTGTATCATAGATGAAGGAACAATATGAGTTTTTTTCTATTCAATTGGGGGAAGGGGTGAAACCTACCCGCTTTTAGTTTCTTTTTTATGTGCGATAAATCGGCTTGAAAATGACTTTCAGTAGATATTTTGCTGAGCTCGAATCCGTTGTCAAAATTAAGCTGCACCTTCATCCCTCGTAAATTGCACTAAACACTGCTTAAATTCCCTCGGATGCGGGGAATTATCGAGTGACGGCTTTTTGGGGGTGATTGCAGTACCTACTATATTGGTTGTTTTGAGTAATAGTGACGAGCGTAGGTTAATGAAACACTAAAGGGATTTATAAATTTTCATCGATAGCTTATAAAACAAAAAACTAGAAATGCACGCTGCCAAAGGACATGGATTTGTAAAATACCAAAAAAAAAATGAAAATGTCACACTTATTACTTTGGAGAGATAATTTATCATAAAACATCATTGTTTTTTTTTTATGGCTTTTTTTCCAATTTATTTAGATCTAGTAGTTATTTTATTTTTTTTTTATGGCTTTTTTTCCAATTTATTTAGATCTAGTAGTTATTTTATTAAATTATTGTTTTTTCTAATTATTTAGGTCTTATTTTTTTAATAATCTCGTTTTATTCTTTATAACTCGGTCAGTCGACTGTGTTCTCGTTTCAACTCTCATTATGGCTCAATTGCGCAAGGAGAGTTTCTCGAACGGTTCGAGCGAGAATATTGTATACGATTAGGATTAGTCAACCAGTCATGTTTTAAACATAATTTTGTTTCAGCCTTCGGCCTCGGCACTAGTGGTTTCGGAACTAACACCTCCACATCCGGTGGACTTTTTGGCGCTAATAATACCTTCGGCAAAATGGCCACTACCCAACCGTCTATGGGTTTCGGAAATCCCCAGCCAACACTTGGTAATGTATTTATATATTGATTATATTTTGCTTAGTGTATTTGTTTATACATAAGTGTATACAGGGTGCGTCTAAAATGGAGATTACAACCGCCCAGGATTTTTGCGGGGTTAGAGTTAATCCCGCGGGATCCATATATTTTAAAAATCTTATAGATTAAAATAAAAAGAAAACTTTTAACTCGTTTCTTCACAATGATTTCCCTCGCCGCCAAGTTAGTAATTAAAGATTTTTTGATAAGTGACATAAGATTTAAGTATGTAAAATTAGGGCAATTAGATGGTGTTTAATTTTTACGTCATTTTTTTCTTACGTCTACAATTTTATTCACTATCACACGAATATGAGTCGATTTCTACCATACATACCTATGGCACGAATATCTATATACTTAGACTATCACCGATCGCGTGTGAATGTGAGTTCAAATTCTCAACCCGTACCACTGAGCTTCGACTTACTTACGGATTAAAAAAAAAACTGTCACTGGCTGAGCGGTGAGGGTAAGCATCCTGAGGAAACCCTCATTTACGAGAAAAAACTGGAATATGTATATCCACCAATCCGCGCTGGGCCCGCGTGGTGCGTTGTCACCCGAAATCCCCCAGTGCTTTACTGGTGGAGACTCGTGTCCCGCAGTGGGAAGTTATAGGCTGATTATTATTTGTCATCGTGTACAGGTCTCGGAACAGGATTGGGAACAAATACGTTCCAAGTGAAATCAGTTGGAACACCCGGATTTGGTACACTTGGAACTGGATTGTTTGGACAGCAGCCTGGACAGACTAACACTTTTAAAACAGGTAATGTTTATGTCCATTTGTATAAATACAAACTCATTTGCAGTCCATTATTATCTATTATAAGGTCCTACAAAAATAGTGTGAAATATTTTAATGGTTCAATCAGTCCACTAAAACTATTATAACTAAAAAAAGTAACATATTGGTACCAGCAATATTGGCACGTCGGGGTCACCAAATATTGGTACCAATGCGTAACAGTGCAATACACTCGTATAGCTGCTCTGGGGTACACTTGTATGGCTGCCCTCTGGGCCCTGCCTAGCGTGGTGTAGCTCCCGGTGAGCTCTGGGTTCCTGTCTAAGGTCGAAAAATGAAAAACTGATTCAGAACAAAACTCAATGTATTTACAAAATAAACCTACTTATCATACACACTTTGACTAATGCACTATCGTCGTGCGGAGATACATTCGCGAGATAGAACGGGACGGATGATGTGTGCGAGTGGGACGGCGCACACGTAAATATGGCGCGCTCGCGCGAGCTTCTGGACGCGCTGCCGCATGTATGCTTGTATGTATGCTCCTACAAACATGTAATTCATTATTTTTTTTTTGTTACATCGAAAATTAATAATTGTTGATTAATTGACTCGTATGTGCATAACACGTGATGTCCGATAGGTACCTACCGACGCGTTCTTACTAACAAGCGTACGCGGTAAAAGGACAAACAAGTGAACGAGTGTGGATAGTGTTATGCACATACGAGGAAATTTATCACCAATTTTTTATTTAACAAAAAAACCACGAAATAAATGTTAAACTTTTCGTGTACTGATTGAAGGTACTAAAATATTTTAAACTCATTTTTATGATCTTATGTAATCTAATTGTTATTTGTTGTTTTTAGGTTTAGAGGGCGGATTGGGCGGTGGAATATTCGGCAACACGTCTACTATTGGATCTACACCGCTTGGTGGATTCAATGCGAACACCACCGGATTAACTAAGTATGTATTGTATGTGTAACCACAAGCCGTGCAATAAATAAATAAATATGAATAATCTTCCCAGATATTGAAACTTTAGTGACATTGTAAAATATAACATTTTTATGGGTATATTTTTACAATCACATGTTAGAACATGGTTTCTTTTTAAACATAATCTTGAAACTTCGAATTTTTATTTTATAGAATCTTAACCAAAGTCAACAAGTCCGTACCGACAAGAAGACTCCTTTGACAAAAAGATTTTTTCAATATTCAACAAAAAAGAAATGTGAAAGGCAATGTCATACATTTTTTTTTGTTTACATTTGAGGTTTGACTGATGATTGATATTTATGTATTTATATATATATATATAGGTGTTGATTTTTTAAGATATAATGTGATTTTTTTTTATTAAAAAAATGGCGGCGTATAAGTATACAGTCCAGCTGATGGTGTGGACAAGTGGATACTATCGTCCATAGACATCCGCGATACATGCCAACATCAGTCCAGAATGACAAATGTTGGCACGCCCCCGGATGCGCTGCCCACCTTTGAACATTAAGGAATGGATAGTGAAAAAGGGTTGGGAAAATAGAGAGGGATAGAATGGGTTGGGAATGGGCTCTGGCATATCACACTCACTACTGAAACACGTATATACATTGGGGAAATACAAAAAGTAATACATTTCAAGATAGTGTTCTGAGAGGGAGGGGTAACGTGGCCAGTCGAGTGGGCCCAGCGGCTGTGGGAATGCAGCATGCACTCTCCCCCTACTTAATATATCTAATAAAGCTATAATGAAAGCAATATAAAGATATCTACGTACATAACAGAATATAGATACTTATTAAATAAATAGGACCTAAGTAGAAATAATTTAGTACGATTATCTAGCAATATAGTGACTTGTTTTTAGTATGTATATAATGTCATTAGTATTTCAAGGGGAAATAACAGCTCCATATATTTCTCTGCACTGACTCGTGCCATGTTTGTAAAGTTTTCTATTTATCTCTTAATAAAGTATGCAATTATAGGTACGGTAATTCACAGACTTGGATGACGCGTTCGGCTGTTTCCGGATCAGCAGATAGTCAATGTTTTCGTATCTGTAACTGATTATTCCAATAACTTTGTAAACCGTCATTCAATGACCGTATATTTCACAGCCCTGGTGTAGGCGGTACATCGGGCGGCAACGTCCACGAGCAGATATTGACATTAGCTGCCAGACCATATGGGGACTCGCCATTATTCAAGGACTTGCTTCCGGACACATGTGAGTATTGTGATTCATGCCTTCGCGGTATAAAGTATCTTTTTGAGGGCACCGTACGCAGCGACTCCATGTCAAGGAAGTACGGATGGATCGCACGACGATGACGAGCGGTGCGATGGTAAAAACCCGAAGTGGACATCAAATTGAACAGCTCTTCAGAACATTCCCCGTTATAAAGGCGGTAGAAAACGCTAAGAAACACAACATCTCACGCAGCATCTCTATGGATGCTGAGCGATTCTAGATCGCCTGTGAGAGTGGGATCGTTGACAATACGGACAGCGCGCCGTTGGACGCATTCAAAGGGGTCCAGCTGGTACCTCGGTGCACCGGCCCAGAGGTGTGAGCAGTACTCTATGTGAAGTCTAACTTGAGCTTTAGAAAGTGACAAGCGTTGACCTGGAGAGAAGTACTGCTTCGCTCTATCGTATCGACGTGAACGATAGTGGGAGAACTGCGCGGTACTAGCGCCACAAGTGGAGAAGCGAGGGAGTGCGGGGGGTAGCCGCCTCGCGCGCGCACCCCCTTCCCCGACCGCCACAAACGTAGTCCCCCACCTGTAACTTCTCTACTCTATTTAATCATTTTAACCTGATATTTGAAAATAGATTAGTAAGGATAGGAAGGTTTATTGTAGGTGGGGAGTGCACGCTGTATTCTCACAGCCGCTAATCGCACTCGACTGGCCAGTTACCCCGAACTCAGAATACTACCTTGAAATGTACATTTTCTACTTTATCGTATTCCTCCATTGTGATTCATTAGTGAGTTAGCTATGTCAGACCCCATTTCCATTCCATCCTATCCCTATCTAATTTCCAACCCTTTCTCCAAATCGATTCCTACATCTCCAGAGGTAGGCAGAGCATCCGAGGGCATGCTAACGTTAGTCATTCTGTACTGATGTTGGCATGTCGGATGTCTATGGACGACGCTTACCACTTACCGTCAGGTGAGCTGTATGTTCGTCCGCCACATTCTTCCTATTAAAAAATCGTTATAATGGTATATAATTATTTACAATACAATTCATTTCTTCACATTTATTACATATTCGGTTCTAGTTATTATAATATGTGCATGATAGCTATAGGCTGTGAAACGAACTGCCTCCAAACGTCTTTCCATTAAGGGTGTAGATTGTTGGCCTGAGATCTCGATTTCGAGCGACCGCAGCGCCAAAGTTTAATGTAACATCCGACGGGGCGGATGAATGACCTAGAGAGCGCGATTTTCAAAATGTTTTGCAACAAACGTTCCACGTTGAGAAATTGTTATTGAACTTGAATATTTACAGCATAACAATAACGTTGAATTTTTGGAAACTAGCTGTTGATTCTTTTTAATAGATTAATAAGAGTAGTTGAGACACAATTTTTATGTTTTTCTATCATTTGACATCTGACATTTTTGTATTCTACTTACCTAAAATTCCAACTATTTATTTATTTGTAATTTCACTACCAAAATTTATTCTAATTCGTAAAATATTCATTCAATAAAATAATTGCAAATTCAGTAGGAAGTGTGTTTATCTCTACGCAAGGAAATGTGCCTATTGCGTAAACTCAAATACTTACTTTTTGTTTACGATCACCTCGTCGATATCTAAAAAAAATCCTAGGGTTTTAAAAAAAATGTCAATAAATGAAACACAAGTATAAAAATGATTTATTTACTACACAATAACAAATATGAGTCGCCATTACTCGCTATCTCAAAAGCGTGCTAGGGTTGTACAAAAATTAGTAAATAATTCATTTATTTACTAATTTTAACAGAAGTTTGTAAATTATTAATATACTAATTAAAAGTATGTAATTAAACAATAACGAAATATGAGTTCAAAATTCTAATGGTTTTTCATTCGATTACGGATCAAGTTCTGATTTCTGCTAATTTGATGATAAAATCAATGGCTATCACAAAACCTATCAGAATGAAAACGTTACCAGCTGCCCGATTCACGTAAGTAATAAAAACCGTAGCGCAGTGACGTCACTTCGTTTTTTGCAAATTTAGCCCTTTTAACCGACTTAAAAAAAGGAGAATTCTCAATTCGCTGTATTTTTGAACCAATTTTTATGATTCTTTACACCAGGTAACTCAGAAATTGTATAGTAATTGAGCTATTGGAAGATTTATGACAATCCAAGACTAGATAAGTAAGTGTGTTTAAAACAGAAAACCAAAAGGCGATTTCTAAGTTCCTAAGTTAAAACGACTTTTGGACTGGCGTGTTTACGTGAATCGACTGGCTGGGTAGTTAAGTTACCTGTATCTTTCAAAATCATTAGGCGTTCTTCTCTTTCATAACACGTAAAGCTCTTTCTTTCCTCTCTTTCATAGCCTCTATGATACTGGGCGCGTCACGAATGGGCATGCTTCGTGACTGCCGAGGATCAACTAATTCTGGAAGTAGGCAATCGTAATAAAACCTAACTAATTTCATCTCCATTTTCTCCTCCCAAAATTTGTCGTCCTTTTCTATAATATAAACTTTCATAGGTACAGTAGCACCAAACCAGATGCCAAGCATGCAAACGTTTCTTTTAGTAATATGTACCTGTCCCTGAATTTGGAAATACCAGTTATGATTTTTATTTATGACATAACCCTTGGAAGCCTTGTCCTTAACCCAAAAGGTATGTTTGGCCATTGCTTCATCAAGAGTCATGCCAGCTAAAGAATGTGGGCACTTAATTTCAATTAAACCGTTTGCATAAATGCCATCTGGTGTAGTACCAAAAAATTCATATTGATCGTCGACGAACAAACCGCAACCTTGTATACTAATATTCTCTTGAATTTCTAACTGTTTAATTGCGGTTTCTTCGTTTTCGATACCGTACCGTACAGCAGGCAAACTGGAGATATTACTACCATAAACGATTTTACGAACAAGAACAGCACAACTTGTGCTCTCTCGTTTTTTACAAACTTCCCCGAACGATGATGAGGTTAGTAATTTTCTCCTTGTACTCATCCACTCAGAACTACTTCTTTGCAAATGGGTCGACCTTTCAAGCTCCTCTCTTTCAGCACAAGACAACTTTAAATCGGCTAAAAAAGATGACTTGGCTTTCTCATATAATTCTGGACTCAGATCAGGTTTTTCGCAGTTTGGTCCATAGTGAGCGTCTTTCGATACAGCGCTGTGGCTCTTTTTCAATCTTAATTTAGGTTTAGCAATTAAACGGATTCTACGATTACAATTTTCCACTTTCGCGATCAAAGGATTAGGACTAGATTTAAATATTACTTCATGAGTTTTACTATGAATCGATCCTGTATTAAAAGACACAACAGCAGCTGCGCATCGGCCCGCATAAGAACCACGGGAAGAATAATTTACACGCTTACCCCCTACTAATTTGGCAATCACTGCATTAAAACTTTCAACTATATTACTTGTACAATTATGAATTAAACTTCTAGAATGATATGACAGTCTTTTACTTAAAATGTGTACCGCGTCCATTAATCCGCATCCAACAATTGCTGGAAGCAACCCAACAGGTTCTATTCGACGAGTATCAGGTCTACAGAAATACTCCTTGCAATATTGGTGATTACCAAATACGTGTTGTGGACCATTTAGGATATCTTCACTAAGATTTTTTATTTTTTCTTCGAGTGACTGATTTTGATCACCCCAATATTTAATAGCGCATTTTACACCCGTTCTTAAACGCAAATACCTTTCTTTTAGGAATTTCCGCAATTCGCAAGGATACTTAGTGTCTTTCGACAGTTTCTCCAAGCTATTGCAGTAGTTTCGTAAAAGATGATTTTTGCATTCAATTTTCTCTACTGTTAAATTACCGTACGGTCGCGAATCTAATATTTTTTTATAAGTACTGGAATCGCCGTCTGCTACAAATTTATTATAAATTACACCGTGATCAACAATGGAACGTTTAAACCCCTCAACTATTATGGTCGATTCCATACCGGTAGATGATCCCGAATAATTCTTGAAACAACGGTGTTCCGAGGGCTGACTGTCGTTCTTTGCGGCTCGTGCACAAACTACGCAGTATTTATTTTTAACTCCAAAAAACAATACTTTATTAGTTTTAATGCCAATTATCGCAGCTGCGCCGGACAAGGCGGAAAAATTCTTACCATAAGATCTCTTGCTCCAACAACCGTCAACAGCAACAGATATTAATGGTGTACCATTTTTATCAACACTACCTATAGACACTGCGTACTCCGCTTCTTCCTTGACAGCTTCTGCCATGGAATGTGCTGCTGTCTTTTCCCACCAATCGCAAACCGTATTATTAATTTCATTGTATAATGAAGGTGACATGATTGGTAGGGCTACTGCGGCAGTTAATGTTTTTAACTGATAGTAGCTCCCACCAGATGATATGATACCAGATACAATTTGATGATTCACTTCCATTCTATCTTCTTTCTTTTCAATCAAACACACAGTAAATTTCATACTACACATACTACATTTCATGATGAGTTTTGAGTCCAGACCAACTTTTACTTCACCTATTATACTGAGGTAACTTAACTTACAATCCATTGGACCGTGGTCCCCTATGGCCTGAAGAGCTTTAAAAAAAAAAGAAACGTCTACAACTCTACGCCCAACTTCCATTTCATCCACCTTTCCCTCTTGGTCGTTTTCAATAACTAGTTCCTGTAAAGAAAGATAATGGCTTGATTTTTTTTATAAAAAATAATTAAAAATTTAAAAAAATGCAAAAGAATTAATACAATATTAGGTTCCTGATGAATAGAAATTATAATTTCTTTACGCATTAGGTATTGTTTTTTTATGACGTCACCTATTTGAACGTAAATTTTCTTTTGAGAAAGTAATTGAGAAGTATTTCGGTACTAAGGTGTTTGTCTCTCGATGAAAATAATAAATATTGCAAGAAAAATCTATAGGTAGGTATTGAGATTTTGTCTTCGCCCATCACTAACTAAGTAGTTTGTTTATTTATGTAACAAGTCTACAAGAATTACGTATAACAACTTACCTCTATACAGCGCGTAGCATTGTTGCTCAGAGTCTCGGCCCCAAGGTTTTCTTTATTTTCAATACTGGAAATATTATTCATCAATATTATCCACTTTTTATTTATTTTGTACAACCCTAAGCCAGACGCTAGGCGCCTCGCGTCTGTTTGGCGGTATAGGTATGTCGACAAAGTTGCGCTGTCGCCTACCTACTTCCACAATTTGATATTTAGACAATACTAGCCGACCCGGCGAACTCCGTATCGCCTTTTTTTTTTTTAAAAATCCTATTATTTTGATATTACATACAGATACTTCAATTTTATTTATCAGTATAGATATAGATAATACAAACCAATATTTACATGTTATTGTAGGTATATGTCTGAATCGGGCGATCTAAATCATATGACATATTGTATTAGCTTTGTAATGTACCCTGTTCAAATGCGATAATAAATAAGTAGGGAGGAACTTACATTTTATTCCGAGATCTTTTGGCTTTCATATTTTTATAATGCGTACAAAACTTTCTTTTCCCTGGCATGCCACTCAAATTCAATCAGTCCTGCGAAAAAAATAGCCTATGTTACTCAGTGATAATGTAGCTTTCGAATGATAAAAGAATTATTAAAATCAGTCCAGTACTTTTTGAGTTTATTCGTTACATACAAAAATCCAAATCTTTCCTCTTTATAATACCTATTAGTGTAGATATTGTATTTTTTACGATTTATATCTAGTTCCATCATGGTTTTCTTTCAGACATTCATTATATCGATACTTTCTACTAACTGAAAATAAATTAATTATAAAAATGTTATACTTACAGTTTTTTACAAAAAACACAAATTCACAATACGTAATTCTGCTGTCTGCAGCCGACAAGCGTGGTGTCGCGTTCACTTACAGAAAGGAACTGCCGCTGCAGACCACCGAGATTGCACGAATGAAACGAACGTTTTATCCCATACATTTGTGTATGAAAAATTTACCTTAAAATATATCTAGATTTTAGGGCTTTAAAAGAGGAAGTCTTTGTTTGTAAAGGTATAAAAAGAAGTATACAGCTATACTTATTGGTTTCTTCAGTGTTCAAAAAGTGTTTCTTTTTATCAATTTGTGTTGATTTATGGGGTTAAATCTGAAAAATACGAAGTCATGTTTTTGCATTTTTACTCAATTTTGTGCGTTTGTTGACGTTTATTATATAACAACTATTAGGTTTAAGAGTTTAATATAAGCATGAACATACTTATTGGTCTTTGATTGTAATATATACAAATTATCATTGATATCAATCATATGTAAATAGGTTAAATATGAAAAATCGTAACACTCTTTTCGGTGATTTTCACGATCTACACCCTTAAGCTACGATATGGGGTTCTTCAAGAGAGCTGTCATTAGGATTTTACAAGGTCGGCGGCGCGCCCGCATACCCCCAGGTGTCGCAGGTGGCCATAGGTGATGGTAACACTTGCCGTCGCGTGGGACGCTTGCTTGTCCGCCCACTTGTCTATAAAAAAAAAAAAATTACGTATTATTATTAAGAATGAAGTTGATTTCATTTTTGACATAAACTATTAATAATACTTAATTATTAGTAATTAATAATAATATTATTAAGACATTGACATCGCATCCGATGAGATTGTAATTTGCGTTATATTATTTTTTTTAAGAAATATGTATTTGCATGCCAGTATGTGGCGGAACATTGCACCTTCAATTATTATGTAACAACCTTTGACATGTTCTATGTAGAAAAATATCTATTTATACATTACCCCACCCAAAAGGTTGTGTGGAAGAAATCGCTTTAGCGTTAACGCCTTTTCTACGCCATTTATTTAAACTTTTATGTCAGTCATGTATTCTTTGGTGTGCAATAAAATGTACTTACTCACTCGTATTGTAATATCAGCTCTGTACATATACTCGTCTATGTTCTATACAGCAACAACCGCGGAGGACGTCTTGAGGCCCACGAATCCAGCGGCCGTGAAGGCAGTACTCGACAGCAGCAACTCCAACAGCTACCGAGTGACGTCACCGTCCACCCCGCGTCTGAAACTTGTGCCGAGAGCGCCGGCGCTACCCACAGATAAGGTAACGTACATATTTTTTTTTTTTTATGGATGAAGGCGGCAGACGAGCATACAGTCCACCTGATGGTAAGTGGATACTGTAGCCCATAGACATCCGTGATACATGCCAACATTAGTCCAAAATGACAAACGTTGGCACGCCCCCGGATGCGCTGCCTACCTTTAGATATAGGACTGGATTTGGAGAAAGGGTTGGGGAAATGGGGAGGGATATAATGGGAATGGGCTCTGGCACATCTCACTCACTACCGAAACACGTACGTACATTAGGGAAATAAGATTAAGTAGGAAATGCAGTACATTTCAAGGTAGTCTTCTGTGAGAGAGGGGTAATGTGGTCAGTCGAGTGCGCCCAGCGGCTGTTGGATTGCAGCGTGCACTCTCCCCCTCGCATAATAGTTGTATCGGATAATGTCTGCGGTGTGTCATATATAAAATACTTACCTTGCAAGGTAGAATCGCTCGGCGCTCGTGGTTAAACCGCTGCGCGTGCGCCGGTCGTCTCGATGCGCAGGAGTTGCGCGCATGCGCCGCGCCGCCGCAGCGGTCGAGAGAGTCTCCTACCTAACGGTTGCGCATACTCACGCTCTGCGAAATCATTGACATTATAATTCAATTTCCATCGTCGTTACATATTAAATAGATAACACACCGTCCGTGGATTGTATAATGTGTAATACGTGATTATTAAACACATAACTTTAAACCCTGTGAAGTGATTTCCTTTAAAACACCTCGGCGCACCCCCCCCCCCCCCCCCCCCCATATGTCTTACGAAAATAGTGTGAAATATTTTTATATGTTAATGAGTACACGACAACTATTATATTATTATTTTCACGGTTTAATGATTATTGTGCCATTATAAATGGTATCTTGTTTTAAAAAATATTAAATGTACAGACTCGCCTTTGTCATGATCTTCCTATATGTATTAATTGATTTTGTATTACTTTATTGGCACAGCGTACCTCTTCCTCTCAAGTCGTATCACTGCCCGTTGATTTGCGCGGAGGAGGTCGCCTTTAGGATAAGGCCCATTGCTTCTGTTTAATATGTACTGTTAATGGCATATGTAAACATAATGATGTTTAATGTAATTAATTAGGTACAACAGGAATTTCGTACGTACATTCCCTAATGTACGTACGGGTTTCGGTAGTGAGTGAGATGTGCCAGAGCTCATTCCCATCCTATCCCTCCCCATTTTCCCAATCCACTCCTATATCTGCAACCTTTGCAGATATAGGAGTGGAGGCAGCGCATCCGGGGGCGGGCCAACGTTTGTCATTCTGGACTGATGTTGGGATGTATTGCGGATGTCCCTGGGCGACAGTATCCACTTACCATCAAGTGGACTGTATGCTCGTCTGCCGCCTTCGTACATAAAAAAAGACAACAAAAAAATTTAATTCATTCATTGTTTCAGAAATCCCTCTTTGATGGTCTAGAAGAGTCTGACTCCACATTAGAAGATAAGCTGTCTTTGAAACCGAGCCGAAAACGTCTTGTCCTCAGAGCGAACAACAAAGCTAATGATTCTATGGACTATCATAATAATACTAACAGGTAATTAACATTTACAGGTCTTGGAGCATCATCATCATCTATACATATAAAATCAAATGTCCTCACTGACGGACTGATTGATTCATCAACACAGAATCGAAACAGCTAAAGCAAGAAACGTGACATTTGCACAACAGATAGATTTTACATCAAACACACGCATCCACACAGTACACATACACACACACACACACACACACATATAATTTATATTTTCCTATAATTGTTGACGTTGCTGAAGAAAAAACTTCATGATCTTGCATAACCAGAAACCATTTATACAACATGTCACCGAAACTAATTTAAACACGTCGACTAATTTAAAATGTATAATTTGTGTAATGTGAGTTTACAGGACGGTACAGATACATTACGAAAACATTGACCATCTACTAATCCGGAAACATCCGAACGCGTCATCCAAGTCTATGAATTACCATACCTCTAATTGCATACTTTATTACGAGATAAATATAAAACTTTACGAACATGCCATGAGTCAATGCAGAGAAATATATGGAGCTGTTATTTCTACATTTTTTCTACTTAGGTCCTATTTATTTATTATTGTGGAATAACCAGAGGTCGGAATTAGGTAGTGTGATTTATGTACTTGCAATGATATCAAACAGCAAAAGAATAATATGGATATTCCTCAAATCCCTGGGTTTCAGTTTAAAGCGTATTAAAAATCCGATATTTAGATTAGATAGAATTGTAGGTTAATGTTTGTAAATATAAAACCTGAAACTCAATGGTAGGTAACGTGTGTAAATCTATACTAATATAATAAAGAGGTAAAATTGTGTGTTTGTTTGTGTGGGTATGTTGGGGGTAATCTCTGGAACTACTGAACCGATTTCAAAAATTCTTTCACAAATAGGAAGCTACATTATCCGTGTCTAATATAGGCTATATTTTATTTTGAAATTTTGAAAAAATAATGTCATAAACCGAAGCGAAGCGAGGTCGCAGTCGCTAGTCATTTATATGTTAAGTACTATTGAATGATTTTGTTTTATTTATCTTATCTCTGAGATGTGGATACAACCCTAAAAACCATCGCGGTACCTTGAGATACTAAATAAATATACTATTGGCAATAAATTACGGTTCCCGGGATTATTGTTCAGAATATCCCAGAAATGTCCATGTTCATATCAACATTTTGTTGCAAGTACATAAATCACACTACCTAATTCCGACCCCTGGTAATAACGTAACATGTCAATTTGTCTGTTTCATACTAATTATTTATATATTAAACATATTAATTGTTTCAGATCGCTAGAAGATTTGACACATCGCAACATGAATACGTCGCAGACAGAGGAAGCAAACAAAATGGCGTCTCGCGACACGCGATCCACTGATATGGACGATAGTCGCAAGCGACTACACGACTATACGGACAATAACAGTAAGTAACGATCATGAACCACTTATTAATTTACTTTAAAATAAAAACCAATTATTTGATATACCCTGTTCCCAGTGTAATTATGCTAAAAATTCATTAATTTATTTTCTGTCTTGTTAAAATCATAATTGACATTGGTATTTTGCATGTATCTGCTAATAGTTTTGTAAAGGAAATCAAAATGTCTGCACGCTCCCTATTTTGTAAGCTATCAATATATTACAATAACTAGAATAGCCTGCGACTTCGCGCGAACTTGACATTCCCGTGGGAACTTCATCATTTATCTGCATAAAATGTATACTAAATGTTAACCCGACGCTTGAGCTATAACTATACCGAGTTTCATTAAAATACGTTTGTGCATGATACGCGTTGACACAGACAAAAATTAAAAAAAAATTTTTTTTTAATTCTCTATCGTTCGTACAGTGCATTGTAACGATATTTTTAAAAACATATTTCATGTCTAAACACGCGTCTGTTACGATTTTATTATACGTATATTTTATATGTAACTTTGTGCTAGCTTAATTGATTTATAAATTAATGATAATTTTGTTTTAATATGTACAATAGGCATGATGACGGATTTTGAAATCCGCTTCTATAATGTAGATTCACGTCTAATGTTTCCGAAAATAACATTATTTCAGCAATAAAATAAGTTTTAACGCAAATTATGCATTTTCTTTCTATCTACTTTGAATTATGCGCGGAAACACTCGCAGGTGTCATGGCGTCGCTTGTGACGTCACACCTAGGTAAACGTAGGTAGGTAAATCAATGGAAGTTCAAGCGACACGGTGATGTTCACTGAGGCGTGACGTCATTCGCTCTGATTGGCGTTTCAGTTAACATGGCCGAATGCAGTATTTTGTACTTTTATTTTATTGAAAATATTATTAATCTCAATATTTACATTAAAACTGGTTAATTTATTAGAATTCTTTCAACATATTTTTTTCTCTAAAATCTTTAATTCTTTAATTCTTTGATACTGTCATCATGCCTATTATACTGTGTATAAATAAAATGCAAATCAAAAATAAACACGTCGCAAACGGACTAATTAAACGAAGTACCGCCTTGCGACACGCGCTCTACCGCGCTCTACCGCGCTCCACAGACAGTGACAGTGAGTAATGATCATAGACAACGCAAGATCGTGACATTGTACGTATACCAGACATGTGTTTAAATACTAACGTATTAAAACAATTGTTTTTTATTTACAGATATTAGCCCCGACAGACACGGCAGTTGGTAAGCGAATATTTTAACCAATTGAATCAGATATTTCATTTAAATTTGTAAAAAAAATATTTTGCTAATGTCCGTTATGCAACTTTTTTTTAAATAATAAAATATAATTATTCAATCTCACGAGAAACATAGAATAAGTAACGCATCTTACATAATCTTACGATTACAATATAAAACGATACACGATAATAATATTATGTATTGTATAACGAATGAAAGATATAAAAAATAATATATTGGGATATTTATTTATTAGGCATGTATTATGCGTGTGTGGCTGACACACGCACACACACACACGCACGACACACACGCACGTACACGCACGCACACACGCATACACGCACGCACACACACACACACTATTTGTACAAACATTTATGAGATACAATACTTTTCGTGTTATGTACGGGTGAATCGTACATATGTTCATATGTACTTTTATCGAGGAAACGTACTAAGCGTCAAGTTTGTCGCCGCGTTTAGTTGTACTTGAATATAGAGAATAACACGGTGTCGCACTAGCACTGAACATGGGCGGTTTTACTTACATACACGCTCCTAAACATAACCTAACATTGTTTAATATAATTCCCACCTCGGGTTTCTACAACCGCACCTCCCGTCACAGAAGTGCGCTCCATCCGCATTTCCTAGATACGGAGGTGTCGCGCACTATGCGGTCTAAAAACTATTTTATACCGCGAACCCGTAGGCTGTGGAACGAACTGCCTTAAGGGTGTAGATCGTGAAAATCACCGAAAAGAGTGTTACGATTTTTCATATTTAACCTATTTACATATGATTGATATCAATGATAATTTGTATATATTACAATCAAAGACCAATAAGTATGTTCATGCTTATATTAAACTCTTAAACCTAATAGTTGTTATATAATAAACGTCAACAAACGCACAAAATTGAGTAAAAATGCAAAAACATGACTTCGTATTTTTCAGATTTAACCCCATAAATCAACACAAATTGATAAAAAGAAACACTTTTTGAACACTGAAGAAACCAATAAGTATAGCTGTATACTTCTTTTTATACCTTTACAAACAAAGACTTCCTCTTTTAAAGCCCTAAAATCTAGATATATTTTAAGGTAAATTTTTCATACACAAATGTATGGGATAAAACGTTCGTTTCATTCGTGCAATCTCGGTGGTCTGCAGCGGCAGTTCCTTTCTGTAAGTGAACGCGACACCACGCTTGTCGGCTGCAGACAGCAGAATTACGTATTGTGAATTTGTGTTTTTTGTAAAAAACTGTAAGTATAACATTTTTATAATTAATTTATTTTCAGTTAGTAGAAAGTATCGATATAATGAATGTCTGAAAGAAAACCATGATGGAACTAGATATAAATCGTAAAAAATACAATATCTACACTAATAGGTATTATAAAGAGGAAAGATTTGGATTTTTGTATGTAACGAATAAACTCAAAAAGTACTGGACTGATTTTAATAATTCTTTTATCATTCGAAAGCTACATTATCACTGAGTAACATAGGCTATTTTTTTCGCAGGACTGATTGAATTTGAGTGGCATGCCAGGGAAAAGAAAGTTTTGTACGCATTATAAAAATATGAAAGCCAAAAGATCTCGGAATAAAATGTAAGTTCCTCCCTACTTATTTATTATCGCATTTGAACAGGGTACATTACAAAGCTAATACAATATGTCATATGATTTAGATCGCCCGATTCAGACATATACCTACAATAACATGTAAATATTGGTTTGTATTATCTATATCTATACTGATAAATAAAATTGAAGTATCTGTATGTAATATCAAAATAATAGGATTTTTAAAAAAAAAAAAAGGCGATACGGAGTTCGCCGGGTCGGCTAGTATTGTCTAAATATCAAATTGTGGAAGTAGGTAGGCGACAGCGCAACTTTGTCGACATACCTATACCGCCAAACAGACGCGAGGCGCCTAGCGTCTGGCTTAGGGTTGTACAAAATAAATAAAAAGTGGATAATATTGATGAATAATATTTCCAGTATTGAAAATAAAGAAAACCTTGGGGCCGAGACTCTGAGCAACAATGCTACGCGCTGTATAGAGGTAAGTTGTTATACGTAATTCTTGTAGACTTGTTACATAAATAAACAAACTACTTAGTTAGTGATGGGCGAAGACAAAATCTCAATACCTACCTATAGATTTTTCTTGCAATATTTATTATTTTCATCGAGAGACAAACACCTTAGTACCGAAATACTTCTCAATTACTTTCTCAAAAGAAAATTTACGTTCAAATAGGTGACGTCATAAAAAAACAATACCTAATGCGTAAAGAAATTATAATTTCTATTCATCAGGAACCTAATATTGTATTAATTCTTTTGCATTTTTTTAAATTTTTAATTATTTTTTATAAAAAAAATCAAGCCATTATCTTTCTTTACAGGAACTAGTTATTGAAAACGACCAAGAGGGAAAGGTGGATGAAATGGAAGTTGGGCGTAGAGTTGTAGACGTTTCTTTTTTTTTTAAAGCTCTTCAGGCCATAGGGGACCACGGTCCAATGGATTGTAAGTTAAGTTACCTCAGTATAATAGGTGAAGTAAAAGTTGGTCTGGACTCAAAACTCATCATGAAATGTAGTATGTGTAGTATGAAATTTACTGTGTGTTTGATTGAAAAGAAAGAAGATAGAATGGAAGTGAATCATCAAATTGTATCTGGTATCATATCATCTGGTGGGAGCTACTATCAGTTAAAAACATTAACTGCCGCAGTAGCCCTACCAATCATGTCACCTTCATTATACAATGAAATTAATAATACGGTTTGCGATTGGTGGGAAAAGACAGCAGCACATTCCATGGCAGAAGCTGTCAAGGAAGAAGCGGAGTACGCAGTGTCTATAGGTAGTGTTGATAAAAATGGTACACCATTAATATCTGTTGCTGTTGACGGTTGTTGGAGCAAGAGATCTTATGGTAAGAATTTTTCCGCCTTGTCCGGCGCAGCTGCGATAATTGGCATTAAAACTAATAAAGTATTGTTTTTTGGAGTTAAAAATAAATACTGCGTAGTTTGTGCACGAGCCGCAAAGAACGACAGTCAGCCCTCGGAACACCGTTGTTTCAAGAATTATTCGGGATCATCTACCGGTATGGAATCGACCATAATAGTTGAGGGGTTTAAACGTTCCATTGTTGATCACGGTGTAATTTATAATAAATTTGTAGCAGACGGCGATTCCAGTACTTATAAAAAAATATTAGATTCGCGACCGTACGGTAATTTAACAGTAGAGAAAATTGAATGCAAAAATCATCTTTTACGAAACTACTGCAATAGCTTGGAGAAACTGTCGAAAGACACTAAGTATCCTTGCGAATTGCGGAAATTCCTAAAAGAAAGGTATTTGCGTTTAAGAACGGGTGTAAAATGCGCTATTAAATATTGGGGCGATCAAAATCAGTCACTCGAAGAAAAAATAAAAAATCTTAGTGAAGATATCCTAAATGGTCCACAACACGTATTTGGTAATCACCAATATTGCAAGGAGTATTTCTGTAGACCTGATACTCGTCGAATAGAACCTGTTGGGTTGCTTCCAGCAATTGTTGGATGCGGATTAATGGACGCGGTACACATTTTAAGTAAAAGACTGTCATATCATTCTAGAAGTTTAATTCATAATTGTACAAGTAATATAGTTGAAAGTTTTAACGCAGTGATTGCCAAATTAGTAGGGGGTAAGCGTGTAAATTATTCTTCCCGTGGTTCTTATGCGGGCCGATGCGCAGCTGCTGTTGTGTCTTTTAATACAGGATCGATTCATAGTAAAACTCATGAAGTAATATTTAAATCTAGTCCTAATCCTTTGATCGCGAAAGTGGAAAATTGTAATCGTAGAATCCGTTTAATTGCTAAACCTAAATTAAGATTGAAAAAGAGCCACAGCGCTGTATCGAAAGACGCTCACTATGGACCAAACTGCGAAAAACCTGATCTGAGTCCAGAATTATATGAGAAAGCCAAGTCATCTTTTTTAGCCGATTTAAAGTTGTCTTGTGCTGAAAGAGAGGAGCTTGAAAGGTCGACCCATTTGCAAAGAAGTAGTTCTGAGTGGATGAGTACAAGGAGAAAATTACTAACCTCATCATCGTTCGGGGAAGTTTGTAAAAAACGAGAGAGCACAAGTTGTGCTGTTCTTGTTCGTAAAATCGTTTATGGTAGTAATATCTCCAGTTTGCCTGCTGTACGGTACGGTATCGAAAACGAAGAAACCGCAATTAAACAGTTAGAAATTCAAGAGAATATTAGTATACAAGGTTGCGGTTTGTTCGTCGACGATCAATATGAATTTCTTGGTACTACACCAGATGGCATTTATGCAAACGGTTTAATTGAAATTAAGTGCCCACATTCTTTAGCTGGCATGACTCTTGATGAAGCAATGGCCAAACATACCTTTTGGGTTAAGGACAAGGCTTCCAAGGGTTATGTCATAAATAAAAATCATAACTGGTATTTCCAAATTCAGGGACAGGTACATATTACTAAAAGAAACGTTTGCATGCTTGGCATCTGGTTTGGTGCTACTGTACCTATGAAAGTTTATATTATAGAAAAGGACGACAAATTTTGGGAGGAGAAAATGGAGATGAAATTAGTTAGGTTTTATTACGATTGCCTACTTCCAGAATTAGTTGATCCTCGGCAGTCACGAAGCATGCCCATTCGTGACGCGCCCAGTATCATAGAGGCTATGAAAGAGAGGAAAGAAAGAGCTTTACGTGTTATGAAAGAGAAGAACGCCTAATGATTTTGAAAGATACAGGTAACTTAACTACCCAGCCAGTCGATTCACGTAAACACGCCAGTCCAAAAGTCGTTTTAACTTAGGAACTTAGAAATCGCCTTTTGGTTTTCTGTTTTAAACGCACTTACTTATCTAATCTTGGATTGTCATAAATCTTCCAATAGCTCAATTACTATACAATTTCTGAGTTACCTGGTGTAAAGAATCATAAAAATTGGTTCAAAAATACAGCGAATTGAGAATTCTCCTTTTTTTAAGTCGGTTAAAAGGGCTAAATTTGCAAAAAACGAAGTGACGTCACTGCGCTACGGTTTTTATTACTTACGTGAATCGGGCAGCTGGTAACGTTTTCATTCTGATAGGTTTTGTGATAGCCATTGATTTTATCATCAAATTAGCAGAAATCAGAACTTGATCCGTAATCGAATGAAAAACCATTAGAATTTTGAACTCATATTTCGTTATTGTTTAATTACATACTTTTAATTAGTATATTAATAATTTACAAACTTCTGTTAAAATTAGTAAATAAATGAATTATTTACTAATTTTTGTACAACCCTAGCACGCTTTTGAGATAGCGAGTAATGGCGACTCATATTTGTTATTGTGTAGTAAATAAATCATTTTTATACTTGTGTTTCATTTATTGACATTTTTTTTAAAACCCTAGGATTTTTTTTAGATATCGACGAGGTGATCGTAAACAAAAAGTAAGTATTTGAGTTTACGCAATAGGCACATTTCCTTGCGTAGAGATAAACACACTTCCTACTGAATTTGCAATTATTTTATTGAATGAATATTTTACGAATTAGAATAAATTTTGGTAGTGAAATTACAAATAAATAAATAGTTGGAATTTTAGGTAAGTAGAATACAAAAATGTCAGATGTCAAATGATAGAAAAACATAAAAATTGTGTCTCAACTACTCTTATTAATCTATTAAAAAGAATCAACAGCTAGTTTCCAAAAATTCAACGTTATTGTTATGCTGTAAATATTCAAGTTCAATAACAATTTCTCAACGTGGAACGTTTGTTGCAAAACATTTTGAAAATCGCGCTCTCTAGGTCATTCATCCGCCCCGTCGGATGTTACATTAAACTTTGGCGCTGCGGTCGCTCGAAATCGAGATCTCAGGCCAACAATCTACACCCTTAAGAGGTCTTTCCATTGAGCTACGATATGGGGTTCTTCAAGAGAGCTGTGAATAGGATTTTGCAAGGTCGGCGGGGCGCCCGCATGCCCCCTGGTGTTGCAGGTGTCCATGGGCGGCGGTAACACTTACCATCACGTGGGACCGCTTGCTCGTCCGCCCCCGTCTATAAAAAAAAAAAAAAAACATAACACTGGATCCTGGGGATACACCATTCCCAGGATCCCAACATAACATACAACATGTCAATGTAGGACATGATACATGTTCGGCATACGCAAAAACTTATTAAACTCATTAATTATATGGGATATTAAAATTTATAAAAAAATGATTATTCTGCTTATTATTTCGCAAAAAAATAATGAAACAATCCGTTGCATACATATTGCATCGTGCATTGCAAAATGAAATATTGTGAGGTATGTAAATATAGTATGTCTTTTATATAACTCCATACTATAACAATTTTTAATATCATATATAATTTTATATAAGATATATAGTATAATAATATTGAAAATGTATATTTCATTTTGCACATTATTACACACATATATATATATATATTGTTCGTATTTTTCATTATTATTCGAATATATTTATTAAAATTTGTACATATTTTTAATTTTCAGGCTGAGCTCTCCTAAAGCCATAGAAAGAGTTATTGAGAAACCAATAGACGAAACTACACCAAGATTATATCCCGATTTGAGTAAGTCCATTCATAATTACATTCATTTATTTGTAAACATAGATACAACGTTGATCGTTCTCTAAGTCTGCGCGCACGCACAAGCATGCAGTTCGTTCTCTATGTTTGCACGCACGCACAAGCACGCGGTTCGTTTTCTATGTCTGCACACACGCTGTTCGTCCTCTATGCCTGCACGCACGCACAAGGACGCACATGAACTAGGCAACATGAAGTTAGTTACATCACACAGTGAAAGTATTTAAGTATTTCCAATATTTTTTCTTTATATACATACTGTCCCGGAATGAGCTAAATGCGCGCGCGGTGTGAGGTGTGGGGACACGAGCACACCCCCCTCCCAGCCGTCTCGCCGCACTTGTGCCGGCTAGTTAAGTGATGCGCTTGCTGGCTTTCTATTGTTTCTCTTGCGTCATCGATATAACACGTGTTGGGTAGTTTTTTACTAATCTTACTTGTTAAAATGAGCGACCAAACCTGATTCTGACTTGTCTGCATCAGGTGTTACAAGTAATGATTGTAGTGACTAATATTCATTCAAAACAATATGATAGTCTTTTGTGTCTTTTAGTACTTTTAAGTTATTTTTTATTATTATTAATAATGTAGTGCGTAGTAGATTTTTGTTGTTATAATATTGTTTTTTTTTTTATATTTCTCTCAATTAGTAATTTTTGTATTTTTTTCTTTTTGTTTTTTAGTAACTTCATTTTTCAAAACTAAATATTAAATACCTATTTAAAACTAAAAATTATGTATACCTACTTACTATATTATCTAATGTCTGATAAATAATAAATAAATAAATAATGAAAGTAAATATAAATCGTAAAAAATAAGTGTTTTTTTTATAATTACATAGTCGTGTGTTTTATTTTTGATCGCGATATTTAAATTAAAAATATCGACTTTTACCAATATCGATATACCTATCTTTCACTAAGATCATTGTAGTACAACACTAAAAACAAGTGACATAAAACGGTCACATTCCTTCCACGCGCATTCAATTCGTTCCGAGACTAATAAATCTAATTGAAACGAATTAATTATCAATTTTCAATAATAACAATCCCGTCTATATCGACGACATGACGACATTAGTTGGTGAGTTATGCCAGAGCCCATCCCATCCTATCTCTCACCATCCCCCCCCCCTTCACCCATTCCCCTTCACCAAATACGCGCCTAAATCTCCGAAGTAAGGCTTTGTCAATGTTTGTCACTTTTGACAGATATGCATTGGCACCACGTGATGTGTCCGTTCGGTTGACAGAGCGTATTTCAGTAACATTTTATTTTTTACAGATAAAGAGCTTCCGGTGTCAATGTCAGAGAGACGAGCCAGTTGGTAAGATACTTTAATTTTTTTAGTCAAGTATCTTATACATAAGAAAAGTGTTATAAAGGATGATGAAATATAATCATTATTGTGAATGATATGGAAGATTATGCCATACCATCAGCCTGTGACTCTTCACTGCTGGATATAGACTTCTCCCAAGACTCGCCATCACACGCGGTCTTATGCTCTTCTCATTTCAGCCAAATCCTATCCAGCTTCATCCAGCCGTATGACAGATCACGAAATATATAAATATGTATCCTGTTCCAATCCAATTTATTAAAAATCTAAACAAACATGGCGGTCCGAGGTGATTGACACGGCCTTATATTAAATAGTGAGGTGATAATTGTTTACCATAATTTGATCTATCGACACGTGCAAGTTTTCCCTAAATTTAAAGTTAAACATATTTCTATAATTTAAGGCCGTGTCAGTTGCCTCGAGCCGCAATGTTTGTTTAGATTTTGAATTGGCTTGGAACAGAATATACTTTATTTTACTCTAGTTTTCGCAAAGATAAGTGATAATATCACTGACATATTGAGAAATATGAAAAATATACCATTATTAAGCAAGGGTGTCGCCGGGGGAGGGGGAGGGTTACACAGTTGAAACGTAGAGATTCGAAAAAAATGTATTTGTACCTACAATTCATATTTCTCCTATTCTCTCTCTCTCTCTCTCACACACACACATCTTGCCCCCCCCCCCCCCCCTCGGCCCATTGGCTGGCGACGCCCTTCTTATTGAGTTACATAAAATTATGTGTGACCAATTATAAATGATACATTGTTTTGTTCTATCATTCGTAAAGATACGTGATAATTATATTTATAAAGGAAGACACGAAAAAGCAGCGATGAAATATACGGAAAATATTTAAAATTATATCAAAATTTATTAAAACATATGAGAAAAACGTCATTCTGCTGCGCCACATTCTAAAATCATTTACTAATACTTGATCATAGATTGCTACGATTTCGGAAAATCATGTATGTCTTTGAATATGTGACCTCATTTATGCTATTGCCGCTTTAAAAAGCCACATAGAATAAAAGTTATTTTTTTTCCTACCCTCAGGTTAACAACAAAACCATTAAGAAAACCCTTAGTGTCGAAACCGGAGTCTATTGATAATACAATGAGGGAACTCGGTGTGAGGAGTGAACACACGCAAAACGACAAGGAGAACATCGATAGCTTGTCTGGTGAGTACTTCATTATTTGTCTCATTTCCACATGGTTAAGTTTTTGTCTGATTGATTAAAAAATTGTGTATTAACGGTTTAGTGGTTTTAATAGTGATAGTTTATTAAACTTCAACGTGCCTAATGTGATAATCAAATGAAAGTATATGACTGCGTGTTTCGTGTGCTTCCAAGGAGTCCACTTCTGTTCTCATTAAACTTACCATCGCTTTACTGAGTAACTTCTGACCACGTGACTGAAATTGCACTAAACACACCTTGAGCGCGGGCGATTACCGGGAATGAATAGAGTGCAGCTTCATTTTGACACCGGATTCGAGTTCAACAACCCAAAGAACCTACTGGAACACATTTTTCAAGCTGATTTATAAAGCGATAGTTGGTTTACTGTGCGACTCCTGTCTCACTTCGACGGGACTGCACATTGATGAAATGTGTTTTAAATTGTTTAAGACTAATCACGAAGTAACTGCCACCGGCAGAATGTGCTAATTGCACCATTGCCATAAATAAAAAGGAAAAGAAAGTGTATTATTATAAAGTGGTGTGGATTTATTGTAAACTAGCGGTGCCTGCTACTTCGTTCGCGTGAACTTGTGATTCCCGTGGGAACTCGATCTGGATGGAAAGTACCCCCAATGTTAACCCGTCATATAAGCTATGACTATACAAAGTTTCATTAAAATCTGTCGAGTATATTTTGTGTGATGCTGGTTCGGACAGACAGACAGATTCTAAAAATCAAAATTACAAAAATTGTTCTTTACGGCTTTATATCGTTCGTATTTTAAATATTAAATGTGCAGACGGGGCTTTGTTACGATTTTATTATACGTATAAAAATAAATAAAAATGCCACTCCTCTCCCTACTGTCACCATATCTTCCCAAGGCTCCTGCGACCGTCTCCATTTCTGCTGTCACAGATGGGGAACTGCGGGCTGTTCCAATTGTGAGAAGATTGCTCATCAGATCGGTGGAGTTTATGGTTATTACCTTATATCCATTCCTTTTATCCTTTTTGTATCGTATAGCATACCATCAATCGATCAACTAAAATACATGGATAATTGCTTGTGACAAAACTGTGTACACGAGTGATGCCAGCGGTATGAATACAACGTTACTGTCGCCATACACGTGTAGTAGTAATTAGGTTTTTTAGAGTATTTGCTTTATTTACTTAAAATCAATTATAGAACCACATTCACCGCGAAATATTAGATAGTCGGATATAAGTTGGCGGCCTTTTTATAGTGAAAATAATAAAGACTTTTATTGTGTTAAATAAATATTTATTGAACGGAATATTGTCCATTTAACTCGACTATCTTTCGACATTTTTCTGGCAGAGCCATTATACCATCGCTATAAAAATTTTGAGGTTTCTGAGCGAAAAACTGATTTAAATGGTTTGTTTATACAGGCTTCTCGTGAATGTAATTTTACTCCATTTAGAAAATTTTGTAAAGAGCGGAATAAATGATAATCCCAAGGTGCTATATCTGGACTGTATGGAGGGTGCATTAAAACTTCCCAGACAAGGTCCAACAATTATTGTTTAGTCATCAAAGATGTACGCATTCGATCATTGCAGTGATGGAAAACTACACCTTTTCTGTTCATTAATTCGGGGCATTTTTCTTCAAGGGCTTGTTTCAATTTTACTAATTGCTGACAGTAGACATCAGAATTAATCGTTTGACCACGTGGAAAAAGCTCGTAATGGACAATGCTTTTCCAGTCCCACCATACACATAACATGACTTTGTTTGGAGTGAGGCCTGGCTTTACGACTATTTGTGATGGCTCACCGCGCTTAGACCAAGATGGTTTTCGAACATTGTTATCGTAGATGATCCACTTCTCATCGTCTGTTACCAATCTCTTCAGAAATGGATTGATTTCATTTCAGCAATATTTCGCATGTGGAAATTCTATTTACCAAGTTTCTGTCATTTAAATCATGCAGCACCTGAACATGTGGATTTTATACAAAATTCAGTTTATGCAGGTGCTCCAAAACTGTTAAGTGGTGAATGCGATCTGCTTCAATTGCTTCAATGATATCATCAACATTTACCTTAATAGTATGACCACAGCGATTAACATCATTCACATCAAAATTACCAAATCTGAATCGACTGAACCATTTTTGCAGTAGTTTTGGATAAAGCATCTTCTCCGTAAACACCACAAATCTCTTTTCGAGCACTAGAAGCATTCCCATAGCCTTGTCGTTAAAAAATTGTAATACATATCTCCTTATTAACTTCCATTTAAAATTGTTAAAAAATATGAATGGATAAAACTTTTAACTTGTAATTTCAATTTGCCGCCATTACAAAAAGTCAGCTGTCAGACGGTACATCCCTTTCCCGCCAGTGATCAGTGTTGCCAGAAATATAGCACGCTAAAGACATACATTAAAAAAGGCCGCGACCTATTCCGACTATGTATTATTACTTCATTAATATTATTTTAGTTTATATCGGAATGTTTTGTTTTTCAATTGTTTAGCTATATTTCTTACCTATATAAACATTGACGACACTGTTACGTCAAATACGTTCTTAGTAGTTTTTTGCCGCCACGTGATAGACTGAATGAGGACCATAAAGGCTCGCGCATATTAATGCGGTCGCACCGTAGCGCATAACATTGCAAAAATCCTCCTGAACCATTTTCATACATTTTGCATAACCCATTGTTCGCGTCATTTTGACCGCGTAGCAGCGCAGCGCATTGGCGGATCGCTCGCCAGCTGTATTTATGTGCTGCGACGCGTCCAGTTTCAATGTGCGATTCAATGTTCAATGTTTCAATGTACCGGCGCAGTTTAACGGACGTAATTCGAAAGCTATTCGCTGTGCGATGACACGAAGAATTTAATGTCAACAGCCGACTGAAATTATTATTTTGAGCCGCGATCCTTAATGACATTTCTGTATTTTGATTGATCGATGACACCGTCAGCTTGTCTCTCCATCGCTGGATACAGGCCTCTCCCAAGGCTCTTGTGCAACCGCACCTCCCGTCACAGAAGTGCGGTCCATCCGCATTTCCTCGATACGGAGATGTCGCGCACTGTTCAGTCCAAAAATCATTTTGTACCGTGAACCTATAGGCTGTGGAACGAACTGCCTCCAGAGGTCTTTCCATTAAGCTACGATATGGGGTTCTTCAAGAAAGCTGTCAATAGAATTTCGCAAGGTCGGCTGCGTACCCGTATACCCCCCGGTGTTGCAGGTGTCCATAGGCGGCGGTAACACTTGCCATCGCGTGGAACCGCTTGCTCGTCCGCCCACTTGTCTATAAATAATAAAAAAAAACGGTCTTCCGCTCCTCCCATCCAACAATTTATAAAAATAATATTTTGTACATTTGTCACGACCTTTTCCGACCTTTAATACTTAAAGTATAAAAGTTTTATACAAAACAAATGTGTTTTTATTTCTGTGCACAGTGACAGAAGAAGAACAAGTGTCTCCGAGGGAAATGCCACCGCATCCCACTGGGGTTAAACTGACCCGTCCCGGGTACTACACTGTGCCATCACTAGATGAGATGATCAGTAAGTAGATATATTTTTTTTATATTTCAAGGAAAATTATTTATCAAATTAGTTATTTGGCGTCTTTTAAACCTCCATAGAGAAAAGAGTTTAGTATTATAATGTGCAACTCTGAAAATGGCAAATGAGTCAAATTGACAAGTTTACCGAAAAAGGTAAATGAGTCTGAAAATGACAAATGTGATGTCAATGAGTCTCAAAATGACAAATGTGAAAATGTCAATGAGTTAAAATGGCAAATGAGTCTCAAAATGACAAATGTGAAAATGTCAATGAGTCTCATAATGGCAAATGAGTCTTAAAATAACAAATGTGAAAATGTCAATGAGACTCAAAATGGCAAATGAGTCTCAAAATGACAATTGTGAAAATGTCCATGAGTCTCAATATGGCAAATTAGTCAAAATGGCAAATTAGTTTCGAAATAACATTTGCTTAAAATGCCAATAGGGTATATGCATGTCTTTTTTTTATTTTTTCAATCTATTGTTTACATCGTCCTAGCATGGTAAAAAATATAAATACTGTTGGAAATGATTCCATTAAATTTAAAAAAAATATTTAAAACGGAGAATAAATTTGAGGCGTTTAAACACCGCCATTTTCGCGCGTCTTCAATGACGTCACAAGCTGTGTCCAGCGTTTGTTTACTGTCAGTGTTCTCCTTATACTTAAACATATTTTCATTGTAATAATTGTTTAAACCATGGAAAAAGCTCAAAAGCCAGTTTATAAGTATTGCATTGTGCCTAAGTGCAAAAATACTATTATATCTGCACCCGATAAAGTGTATTTTTCCGTCACGCGGCATGCGAAAATACGGAATCAATGGTGTAAGGTTATGAGAAGAGATGAACTATCTCCAACAACTTGTATGCATTGTTGCGAAGATCATTTTAATGTAAGTATATTTTATTTAGATAGCTAGTGTGATTTTACGTAATTAGAAACGAGTTTTTTATTGAATATTAATCACACAAGCAGTAGAAAACTATGTACCTAACCTAGCTTACAAAAGTTTAATCCGTCTTTCATCTATCGTTTTTTACGTTTAAAAAACTATGAAAAAATGTAGTTTTGTTCCTAAACTATACCCCAGTAAAAGTGAGAGATGACCCCAGATATTTTGATCACTCTACTTTCTTATCTATTGCTGTTAAGATCAATTTTTCTTACTAATTGGATACTTTTGTATTTTTAGATAGAAAAGGATACCGAAAATTATGTTGAATACAATATAATGAAACAAGAAGGGGAAAAAGTTAGATTACGGTTGAAGAAAGAAATTCTGCCTCCCATATTCCAGTGCCAAAAACGGAATGCTCCATCATCGGTTAAGAGAATGGGTGCTGCGAAGTGACAAAAATTAGCAGTAATCGAAGAAGCTCTCTCAAAGTCTGCCGTTCAAAGTAGTTCAAGGATACATGTCGAGCGTGTAATAAATAGGTTAAGAGAGTTTCACATGTTGCTTCCTCATGCTTGTATTGATCATCATTTAATTTCTGTCATAGATGAAGTAATAATCGTAGCTTGTGGTTTAATTAATATACAGGTGTTTTAATAAAAAAATAATTTCGAATTAACATGTTTGTTTTATTTAAATTAGGTTATTAACACATTGACTTATACAGTTTAGGAAAAATAGCATTACTCCAAAATAAGATGCATTTTTCCAAAAGATTTTTACACAGTTGTTCATCGTAATCTACCTCTACAATACGAACTTCTCTGCTCGTCTCAAAATCACTGTGGGCAACACAAAAGAGAGCTTTTGCTTTGTTAGAAAAGTGCATCTGTAGTTGTACCTGTGCCATATATGTATTTGGAAGACACTATTTGCTGGACCGATATATCGGCTCATGGCTTTTTCTGATGAAGGCTATTTAATTTCAATGCTGTAAACATCACTTTCGCCATCTGGAGAAGCATGATTGGATAATTACGATTTAATTTTAAACCACACTTTAATTTTTTATTTTTTTTTGTCCTACTTTCTTTAATACTTCATTTTCCATTAATCTTCCCCGTTTCATTGCCTCCGTGTCCTTTAATTTACTTGCCCCCATTATAGACTCAGTTAAACTTCCATTTAAAACAGTGCAATTTGCAGCCTCATAAGCTTTTGATGCTGTGATTCTTGCGTATCTAAGCTCATGCCACAACGGAGAATCATTTTGTTCAAGAGTTGCTTGCGCAGCTTCTTCGCATGAACTTGTAGCCATCATAAGTTTGCAATGCTGGATGAAATCATGAGGGTTTGTTGCTTTACTTGTCGGCTCAATATAATATTTCATCAATTGATTGTTTCTGTCACCAGCGATCTTACTACGGTTTTTCACAGCGGATAGAAAACTTTCATTATATACAGCTTTCGACACAAGCTTATGCTTAGGAGCATCACATATTTCCTTCGCTTTCATGAATTTAAGGCTTGTGCCGACTGAAGACAGTTTGGATTTTTTCCAATAAGTCAATGCTAGTAGTTGGTGGGTCTTCACTTAGTCTGTGTAGCCACGCCAAAAAAGCAATAGTATGCTTACATCCTCCTAAAACAAAAGAAATATATATATATATAAATAGCACTGATCGCACTTTTACCAATGTTATATTTTACTTAGGTATCCTATGTTATAAATCAAGCCTGGTTAATAATAGTTTCTATTCTATCCTAGTTCATATTTTAACTCCTAAATATGATATAATCAATACCTACCTAAGTGCGCTGCGCAATCTTCATACTGAACGGAAAGAATCGTATCTTCAGTTTCGTTGCAAGTAGCTGTTACCGCATAACATTTCTGCCGAACATTATGCTCAGGTGTTATTCGAGCCTTGACCACACATATGTCCCCATCTCTTTTAACCTGGACATATCCAATTGCTGAATCACCGTAAGATTCTCGCTGAGATCTGTAACAAACAATAATTTACCTATATGTGATTGTATAAACCGGTACTTGTGATACTATTTTTTTGCCAAAATACATTGAAAGTTGACTCGACTCAAACATAATGAACTTGACTGAACGTACATAACATTACGTATTATTATTTATAAATTAATAAAGATAGACAGTATGCATCTCTGTTTGACATTAAATGTTGAAGAATTATAGGTTATGTTTACTTCTATCAATTTCAAAGTGCATATATGCATAAAAAACGTACATAATGTGCTACTATAAATGATGTGTTACAATAATTACCTTGCGGCTTTCACTCCTCTGATCTCTGCGGACGTGAAATTTGGATTTGATGCAAAAAACGATGTCATCGTGAATGCATCTATTCTCGGTAAATTGTCCGATTGCGCTTTGACAAACCCACTTTCAGTCATCGTTTACCAATCTCAACTAACTACGATGCTGAATTTGCACTTAATAAATTAAAGACTGAGAAAAAGCTAATTTTTCTTATCACACACTGGAAATATCCGAAAATATCAACGATACGCAGAGAGAATATAATAACCACGTTTACGATACGAGTTTGTTGACACAGCATCTGACGTCACTTTTCGTCTCAACCAATGGCGTTGCGTTTCGCAATTTTGAATATCCCTCGCATAATTTGCACTTTTCATTTATAAATTTATGCAATAAAAAAGGAATCCAATAAGGAAATAATGGTTTAGATATAATGTCCAGTTGATAAAGGTTCGGAAAAAAAATATTTGAACGAAATTTAAATTATATGCATATTCCCTATTAGTCTCAAAATGCCAAATCTAAAAATGGCAACAAAAGAGTTATTTTGCGATGTACCATAATTATATGATGTAAAGATAACAGTGAACATACAAAAAATCATGTGTGATGTTATTATGTATCCGTAATGAAACACTGAAAAATAACTGTTTTGTTGCCATTTTGGGCATACGTCATTTTGAGAACTTGCCATTTTGAGAATTTGTCACATTGAGAACTTGGCATTTTAAGAATTTTATGTCTCAACTCTCGGTCACGTTTGCAAATACGACGTTGTCAGATTGGCATTATTTAATGGCTTGTATTTAAACGGGTAGCAAAAAAATACTATATGAGCAGCAAATCACGGTCAACAAAACAAACTATTTTTGAATAACTGAAATAAACAGTAACTAATTACAAATACGTCATGACCAATTCGACGGAGCCCTAATTCTTCATTGCCACCAGAGAGCCTTAACCTAACCCAATATTTAAACTTGCTGCCACACTCAGTATTTCTACTTCTTGTTTAGATAATGGTACAGTAAACGGCCGAAAGTAATACACATCGACCATGATCGGCTAGCTTCGGTTTTGTAGAGCGTCGTCGGCACACGACAGGGACGACGCTCTACAAATCCGAAGTGAATCGCTTCATTATTTACATAATATAAAAAAATCATACCTACATACATACATTTTTCAGGCTACATGCGTGCCGACGGCTCCTGTATAGTCCCACATCTAACCATTGGCCGCCAGAACTATGGCAATGTGCATTACGACTGTGAACAAATTGATGTTACCGGACTCGATTTGGATGCACTCGGTGAGTGCAATACACTTTGCATGCATCACATATACACACTTGAACACACATTTCGCGTATATCCTACACACTAAATGCATTCTGGATACGTGCACTTTATCACGTCGTAGATCTTTATGCGACCGTACCACGCTTAAGAAAATACTTGATGGATAATTTTTTTATGAAAAATAATTGTTTTTTTTTTTTTTAATTAGTACATGTGCCACATCTCGTACGAGTTTTATTTGTTTTGGACATAGGACTAGGAAATTATTGCGAAAAACGTGAAATATAGGCAATGACGTCACAGTTACGGCTGTATGTATTGCTACTTTAGTCATAATGTATTGAAAGAAATTAATGTGACCACAGATCAAAACAAACTTCACTGTCATCTGTCATCGAGTTAAACAAACAAAATCAGCCTCTGCTTGTTGTACATTGACTGCGTTTTTTTTTCTTTCCTTTCTTACTGAACTTGAATTTCTGGTTATTTACAACAATATTGCATTCGAAACTGCACAATGAATGTTGCTGCTCCATTTCTATGGGTAAATTCCACTAATTTGCCTGAAATTGATACATGTATGATTGTACTAGTGACTGCAACCGTGACGTCACAAGCTAGTTTTAATAAATGAAGACTAAAGTGTCATAACTCTGTGATTATCATCTTCCTAACACTGCCACTTTGTAGTTCAGTCTAATATTGGTTTAGTCAGGGCGTTAGAAAAGTTTCACCATCCACATTGTGGTGATGGGAAACCACTCGCCGATGAAACGAAACATCAACCTTGACTGGGTACATCACTGAACACTGTCTTTGTGTTCTGTAACAACTCACTAACGACACAGGTAGACTGAAGTAGGAGCTTAGTGCCAAATTCGGGCGCGCAGCCACTGACAGATTGCGTTATCTATCGAGGGATCATGATTATTAATACATTTGTGATTATTACAATATCATCTCTCCCCCAGTTTATTTCCGCAACAAGGAAGTGATAATCTACCCGGAAGACAGCGACAAGCCGCCGATCGGCGAAGGGCTTAACAGACGGGCCGTGGTCACGCTGGACCGCGTGTGGCCACGGGACAAGACCGAGAAACGACCCATTACGGACCCACAAAGGTAATGGTATCAGCCTTTTTAACGTCCCACTGCAGGGCACACGTCTCCCCTAGTAAGTCACGGGGAGATTTCGTGCCGTAATCCACCTCTCGGGCCTACTGCGGATTGCTGGATCACTTCAGATTTTTAATTTTATTTCTGGAGCATGTGGGTTCCTCGCGATGTTTTCCCTCACCTCCGAGCTATAGTGACAATATTTTAAAATCCGTACTGGAGTAGAAACTCAGTTCGGGCCGAGGAATTTGAATGTGAGTCGGCCTGAGTGATGAGCACTACGAACGTTTAGATAGAACAATATAATCTTTCATAGATATTTGCAACTTTTGATTTGTTACTTAATATAGTTTTATTTTTTCGGTTTTATATATTTATTTCAAATTAGTTAAAGGTTTCGCGTTATTTTAGAGGCACGTTATACACGTCTCGTTATCAGAACTAATAAATATTTAATAATAATAATAATAATGTTCACAGATTAATGTTGATGGACTACGAAGGAAAATTGCGTCGTGTGTGTGACAAACACGACACCAAGTTTATTGAATACCGTCCACAAACCGGAAGTTGGGTGTTTAGGGTGAGTTCATTATTCATCATTTTTATATTACACTATGCAAGTGGCGGCCGCTACTTATTTTTTTTATTTATTTCTAATTGACTTTGTAACGTAATCGACTTTTGTAATGGGCATGATGACGGATTTTGAAATCCGCTTCTATAATGTAGATTCAAGTCTACTGTTTCCGAAAATAACATTATTTCAGCAATAAAATAAGTTTTAACGCAAATTATGCATTTTCTTTCTATCTACTTTGAATTATGCGCGAAAACACTCGCAGGTGTCATGGCGTCGCTTGTGACGTCACGCCTAGGTAAACGTAGGTAGGTAAATCAATCGAAGTTCAAGCGACACGGTGATGTTCACTGAGGCGTGACGTCATTCGCTCTGATTGGCGTTTTAGTTAACATGGCCGAATGCAGTATTTTGTACTTTTATTTTATTGAAAATATTATTAATCTCAATGTTTACATTAAAACTGGTTAATTTATTAGAATTCTTTCAACATATTTTTTTCTCTAAAATCATTTATTCTTTAATTCTTTAATACTGTCATCATGCCTATTGTACCATAATCATTTGTGTCATATTGGTTGCACCTATTGCATGTTAATTTAAATATTTGCACGCCGATAACTGCCAAATGAGTTGGATCTTATTTCTTTTATCATGTACACACATTGGCAAATGAATAATTTGAATGTACAGATTTGTTTTACAACGTTGTCTTGCGGTTGGCGCCGTGTACCTGACTATTGAATACGTTGATAAAGTATATTTTCATTTCTCATACTCTGAAAGAGACCATCTAAGAAGCAGGTTGAAAGTGATATGTTTAAGCTCTATGGCCGAAAAGTTAGTCAATAAATTGTAGTTATACTGGGCAACGGCAGAAACTTATACAGCCACACTTCGATTAATACTATTTTAATTCTTAACTTTGTTGAATTTTTGTTTGTAATGTTATTTAAGACACCGATTAAACCGCGTCAAAATTAGTTTAGATAGATCATTGACATAAATTAGAAATAATCTAATTCCAGTCAGGGACAATCAACCAGCGTTTTCTTCTACCAACGAGAGAATGCCTTCTCAGACATCTACTGATATGCCTCTACATGATACTCAAATTTCACGAACGATATCTAATATTAATATTCCAGGAAAAAACCTTTCTCTTGCATTCACAAATTGCTTGAATTTCACTATTAATTTTAAGTAACACATTTTTTAATAAATATTTTTTGCATAAGTATATGGCTTGTGTTTACATCCTCACATTCGAAATGAAAAGTAGAGTGTTTAATTCGGGTGAAAGGCACCCATTTCAGACTCGAACTATTGACGCTCTCACTTCGTTGGAGCGCCAAAATATCTCGTCAGAAATGGGTGCATTTCATCCCTTAGCTAACAATCCTACTATTGTGCATTTTATATTTATTTTGCCGAGGACGTCGTAAAAGGCGAGTGAGGTGTAAAGCCGCGGCCCCGAGGACCTCGCCCCCCTCTAAAAGAGTGGATTCCCCAACTCGCTTACCCAACGTGGCGTTTTAAGTCCATACATCCCTCATGTCACGACCGTGTCCAGCATTGAACACTGAAAGGGCTGGTTTAATTAAATATTTTTTTTTTGTTTCAGGTGGAACACTTCAGTAGGTACGGTATATCTGACTCCGATGAGGAAGATGATGTACCTGATGTACTGAAACGGCAATTAGTCAACCAGTCGCTACAAAAAGCCGCACCTATTGCTGCCACAGGTAATAAGAAAGTTAAAATCAAAAGAAAACACTTTTGATTTTCATACAATTTACATCAATATGAAATATGGTAAATTTAAATCTATCAACAAAACTATAACGACGCTTGTCGTGTGAGCGCACTTCATCAAAAATGGACTCGTCCACTTATTGTGCCGCCCCACTACTTCCCGGAGCGAGACTGGTGACGTCATCGAGAGAAGGGTTGGTTGGCGCTTCTAAAAATATCAAATATCTCATTATATACCTCGTCAAATCAAAACATTTATTTGCAATATTAGTGATGGCATAAAGTTCATCACATTTGCTATTAATTATTATGGCATTATTAATTATTAACAATTATTATTAAAACAATTCCCGAAAAAAAATCTCTTTCTTATATAAACAAAAACAAACTCCGTCTTCATTTACAATATTAGTACAAATAAGATATTTAAATGTAAATTCATATGTAAATTTATAGCACCGAAATCACCCGTGCCGACGGTGTCAGGACTCGGAGGACTCGGTGAACTAGTGCCGGTGGATAATCTGTACACAATCCACCAGGCACCAATCCACCAGACTTCGCTTAATTTGCTCAACGGAACCTCTAAAGGTAATAATTGTAGGGGCTACTTTTTAGCGGGAACTCGAGAATTGAAGTCGCGTTTTCGTTTATTTTTATTTTTAATATTTACAAGTACAAATGAGGGGTACATGAAGGTAATTTCTTGATGCCGTAAAACTGTGTGACTTTATCACGGCGCTGCACAATCACTTGAGGGTAGTTACGTAAAATTGATGCTTATTTGAACGGTTTAAATCTACATTTAAACAACTCTGAGATCTATGTACAGGATTCTGCAAGCTCGGCAGCGCACCAGCAAACCCCTGGTGGTGCAGGTGTCCATGGGCGGCGGTGACCACTTATCATTCTTTAAAAAACACATTAATGTATAGAGGTTGCTCAAAGTTACAGTAATTTATATTATTACTGTATTTTTATATTATAGAAATGCAATTTATATAAGTAATTTTTGTAAATACCTAGTATTTTTTCTTTATTATCAAATGTTGATTATTATAAAAATTGCAAAAGTCTAGAAGTTTTGTTTTCTAATACGTACAGAAATTAACGAAATCTACCTTCCGACTGGACGCCATCTTTCTTTTTGACTTATTTTTGACGCCATCTTGATTTTTTTTATACAGTTTTCGAAATGGACACAACGGAGAATAATACAGAAGTGCAAAGTCTTTATCACGATACAAGCAGAGGTAAGTCAATCACGAGATAATTGCAATCATACTTGTTTACGTATCCCCAAAGTGTCCGCCAAATAACGCGAACCCTATAACACTTCAACTAATTTAAAATTTATATAAAATCGTTCCGGCGAAAAATCTAATTGTTTTGGGGAATAAATCAAAGTTACAAACAACTGAAGTTATGTTGTTCTATCTAAATCTATCTGAACACTAAAAATATGTAACTTTTTAATAAAAAAATATAAACTTGTCTTTTTATATCAAATTTAATAAGTTCGACGGTTAATTTAGTTGCTAAACATCATTATCAATTTATATTTCAAGAAATTTGAACCCCACTACAAGGTTACGCCTGTCCACATTTTTTCATTTTTAATAATAGGGATGTGATCTTTATAATCGAAGTAACTTGTAGAGAGAAACGAATATCGAAAAAAGTTACCGTTACGATAAATAAACAAATTAAGAGAACAATAAAATTATTAAATATTTGACATATCATAATTTAAATAAATACAATTATTAATTAGTAAATACATTAAAAAATATGTAATTAAATTAATATTTAATATATTATTATATTAAAACTATATCTGAAATTAAAAAAGAAAAAGTACGCCCTATCTGGCCTATTTTACATACGGCGAAGAAAATGAAAAGAAGTAAGCCAGTTGTCGATGTCGATAGTATTAATGCCGATGCAATTCCCAACCACATTTATGGTTATTTATTACATGAGAAAAGAATATCCATCCAGAAAAAAACATTTATGTTCATTAAAAGAAGCAGACTTATTTTCTGGTGGATTATCATCTTTAATAAAAACTGCGTGTACAAATGTTTCCAAAGATGATTGGAAGAAAGGTAGAAAAAACCGAAAAATATAATGGAAGATTTTTAACGTGATTTAAGAATTGATAATAATAGCAACGATAGCAGTTTCAACGAATTTGATAGTTCCAACTAATAAATAATAATTTAATACTGGTAAACTGGTTTCATTATAATTCCTTTAATTACGCTTAACTTTGAGGTCATGTGGCATACATAGAAGGTTTCCAATGCTGTGTATGCTCTAAAAATATTATTGCAGAATTATTTTTTTATGAACACTACAATCGATTCACTAATATATGACTTATATATCGATTTTTGTTTTTAATCTATAATTGCTGTTAGATTACCACACTATGACATCCACTTTGACACTTGTCAAAAATGGCCTATTACATTGACTCTAATTTATTCCTCTTTATAATAATAATAATGATATGAATTACTGGCGCTGCCAGCGACTTCGCTCACGCGAACTTCAGAGTGATTCCCGCGGGAACTCTATAATTGATCTGGATAACAAGGAACCCTAAATATTGATCCGAAACATAAGCTGTAATTATGCCACGTTGCATTAAAATCCTTTACGTGGTTTTTGGTTGTGATGTGTGGTTCAGATAGATAAAAATTCTAAAAATTGTGTCTTTGGACTTGGTATCGTTCATAGAGTAGTAACTGCAAGGATTATTTATCTTTTTTCTAAAAATATTTCTCACACAGACGGCTCTATTGACGATTTGTTTATACGTATAGATAATATTAGTGAGTGGCATACCCTATTGTTGTTGTTTTTTATTTCAGCTTTCGGTGTAAAGAGTCCAACGAGTGAATTGGCTAAATTGGAGCAAAGACAGACACACAACGTTCAACTTATGAAGGCATCCCTATATGCTGATACAGGTATGTACTTTACAGTATTTTTACACAACAGTGATGTTTACAGTTTACAGCGATGCACCAACAAACGTGTATGATAATCGCAACCCACCAACAAACATGTTTGGTGAGCCCAACGCACCAACGAACATGTATGGTAGTCCCAACGCACCAACAAACATATGTATGGTGGTCCTAACGCACCAACGAATATGTATGGTGGTCCCAACGCACCAACAAACATGTATGATAATCCCAATCCACCAACAAACATGTATGGTGGGCCCAACGCACCAATAAACATGTATGGTGGTCCCAACCCTTTACAATTGTAACTAATAATGATTTTTTTTTCAAAAACATAATATATGAAAGAGATTTTATCAAATAAGACAAGAATAGAGGTTTATATGATAGTTCGCACCATTTGACATTAACTGTCTTACCATTAAAAGATTCATGAAATAAAAGCTTTCATTTGAGGTATATCTCAAGTGTGTTGGTACACACGACAAAATAGACAAGTTTTCATGCAAGAAAAGGCACTAGAGTAACCGGTCTTTAATAAAAACCCTATGTGCGCTGGGGACTTATCTTCGGTCTTTGCCATCCCGTGACGCGTGGGGGGCCTCGGCGAGGAAGCTTCCACTGGCTCAGTGGGGAACTCGGAGGTGCCCTGCGGCCGCAGAGGCCAGCTGGAGTCGACGGCCAGAAGAGTTGCCTGCCGGTTCACGATTCGTCCTTGGACGTACAGCCCGTAGTTTACTATCCGTACGGTGGACGTGCAGCCCTTAATTCTCAATCCGTACGGAGAACCCCCAGTTTCCTGGAACGCGTCGAAATGACACTTGTAGCGCGAAAGATCCGATACCCAGGCACTAGGTGAGACCAGGAGTAGGTGTCGGCATCTTTCGCGAAGCAATTAAAAATTACACGGAATGGAGTGGCGACATTTAGGTCCGGTTGAAATACAATTCAACCAAATCAAATCCAAATTCAATCAAATATTTAAATGAAATACAATTACCCAACCCAGAATCAAACCCCAACTGTTTATATGCCGGACGATCACCATTCCACCACGCTATGAGGTACAAAAGAAAAGATTACATTTTAACTTATACGCAAGTACAGGTAGTTACCAATAAATATATCGAGTGAAACAAAGACCTTTGATATTTATTTCGCCGGTACATCGAGAAATCCCTCTTATCATAACATCACGCTAATCTAGCAAATAAATCTCCCAGCTATGTGTCTGTGCTACATTATACTCGTATGAACTAATACGAGGAAGTATAGTTTATGTATAACATTCCAACTATTATACAATCGGCTTTAAAACCTGAACGAAATTAAGATATGTGTCAATGCAAACATTTTAATTACATTACTACGAGTTTATTATTCATATGAACAATCTTGTATACTATTTTTTCGGTGGCAATTTTTAATAGACTACTGACTACAAAAACCAAAAGCTTATTATTTTCAAGCATGTATCGAAATTTATCATTTACGGAATTTTAACAAAATAAATATTTTAGAATAACAGGTTCTTATTAAGATACCC
Organism: Sesia apiformis; assembly: GCA_914767545.1. Lineage (NCBI taxonomy): Eukaryota > Metazoa > Arthropoda > Insecta > Lepidoptera > Sesiidae > Sesia > Sesia apiformis. The sequence continues at coordinate 1,617,394 of OU611977.1, read as the reverse complement.
ACAAGCCACCGATGTTAACAACACACGTGTGGAATACACAGTGGGAATTAATTTTCGCGGCCATATCTCCCCTGGTTTCTTGTGGAAGCAGGGCTGATTTGGACTAAATTAATATGATAATAGAATGTTAATGAAGAAAAATACCGCGGTGAAACATATTTAAAACTTATCGGAACGATTAAATAGATAAGGTTATACTTTACTAATTTTAAGATACCCACTGTCACACTTCGTTACGTTGTTAAACCACTATTAAGAAATATAAAGCCATTTCTCGATATTTCTACGTACCTATGTTGTGGGCGTTTGTTATCAGATGTTCTAGAAAGAATTTGATTTCCGGTACCAACGAATACCTTATATGGTCGTTATGACGCTATCACTAGTCAAAGCGCGCGGTTTCCATTCTATTGTAACAATTAGTTATTTTGTTTGTTTGTGTGTAATGATTTTTTTTTATTTTTAGAACTTTGTTACAACGTAACAGAATGTTCATGCAAGAAAAGGCACTAGAGTACGTTTGCTTTTAAAAAATAGTGAGTCCTACTAATTAGATCACTGTAAATTATAAAAGCTTAGTTTACGTGTATCAGTTCAAGCGAGCCCTTCTTGCGTAACAGACGTGTCCTTTGCCTATTCCTATGTCCCATTTGTAAAAGCGGATTGGAGATTAATCCCAACGCACTTTTAAAATTTTTGTTATTTCATTTGTTTAAAAAAAAATCTCGATTTAATTAAAAAGCCATATATGATTTAATTTACATTCATAACATTCTATAAACTACTAGTGTCTAGAATACGGATTACGCATTTTATTATATTCGCAGGGTACATTGGGAAATTGACAATGACAATGACAATGACCGAATAATCGATCTATTACACATTCACCAGATTATACTTGTTGTCTATTTTTTTTTACTTGTTTATACGTCGCATTTATATGTGTATTTATTTTTTATATAAAAAAGTGGGCGGACGAGCAAGAGGTCCCACGTGATGGTAAGTGTTACCGCCGCCCGTGGACACCTGCAACACCGGGGTATGCGGGCGCGCCGCCGACCTTGCAAAATCCTATTCACAGCTTTCTTGAAGAACCCCATGTCGTAGCTTAATGGAAAGGCCTCTTGAGGCAGTTCGTTCCACAGCCTACGGGTTGGTATAAAATGATTTTTGGACCGAACAGTGCGCAACACCTCCGTATCGAGAAAATGCGGATGGACCGCACTTCTGTGACGGGAGGTGCGCTTGTAGAAACCCGAGGTGGCAATTATATTAATCAATTCTTCAGAAATGCGAATATAAATAGATACGTAACATTAAATACTTCCTTAAAATAAGTTTAATATGAAAAAAGTTAGAAATGTGGATTACCTAATAGTTGTGGTATGTCTAATTCAAATAATTAACCTTTTCCATCTTTTATGCTTTTTACCTTCAATTCCATTGTTGCCGAATTTTTAAAATCATCTCTAGCTTCTGTCAAATGTGGAATAAATAGAAGACTACCCTCAGTGGCCTCAATTAAAAAGTGTCGTTTTAATAAATTTGTTCCTTTTCGAGACCAATATAAACAAGATTGTTTATTGAAACAAAAATGTAATTTTATAGAAGATACATTTGTGTTTTGAACATAGAAATGGAGGACGACGTGTCAGTGTCAACGGGAGACCAATTAGTGCCACAGCCTACTTGCCTACTTCCACTGTCTACTGCTACTGCTACCGTACAAACTGCAGATGAAGAGGTGTCGGAGGAAATACAGCAGATTGTCAGTGAAGGTAAGTGGAGAAGGTTATGTGACTCGATGACGCCGCGGTCAGTGACCGCTTTTTAAAATATCTTCTTCCTCCTTTCATATATAGCAATTATGCAAGTAGCACATTGTGCTAGTGTCAAGTTTTCTTCGTAATACAATTTGAAAGTCAAAAACGTATCAACATCTAGTTCCACTGAAGTGAATCAGGAGTCGCTCAGTAAAGCGATAGTAGGTTTACTTAAAGCAGAAGAGGACTTCTTGGAAATACACGCTTTTATTTGATTATCACAAACATTTGAAAAACAAATAACACTTTGAAGTTTAATAAACTATCCCTATTAAACAACAAAACGCTTTATATGTTTTATATATATATTTTTTTATAGAGAAGAGGGCGGACGAGCAAGCGGTCTCACGTGATGGTAAGTGTTACCGCCGCCCATGGACACCTGCAACACCAGGGGGTATGCGTGCGCGCCGCCGACCTTGCTATTCACAGCTTTCTTGAAGAACCCCATGTCGTAGTTTAATGGGAAGACCTCTTGAGGCAGTTCGTTCCACAGCCTACGGGTTCGCGATATAAAATAAAAATTTGCTGTTAGTTTTTTTTTTTAGTTTTAAAGTGGTCAAACGAGCGTACCGTCTTGCTGGCATTCGCGATACGTGCCAACAGCACCCGCGTTGTAATAGCACGCGACATAGCGTGTTGTAATAGCGCGTGAAACCAAAAAAAAAACAAAAAATACTACATTTCAAGATGGTCGTCGTTATTTTAAGTCAATTAATATGACTTGTTAGTTTTTTTTTTTATGGACGAAGATGGCAGACGAGCATACAGTCCACCAGATGGTAAGTGGATACTGTAGCCCCCTACCTACCTTTGGTTATAGGAATGGGTTTGGAGAAAGGGTTGGGGAAATGGGGAGGGATAGGATGGGAATGGGCTCTGGCACATCTCACTCACTACCGAAACACGTACGTACATTAGGGAAATAAGATAAAGTGGGAAATGTAGTATATTTCAAGGTAGTCTTCTGTGAGAGAGGGGTAGCGTGGCCAGTCGAGTGCGCCCAGCGGCTGTTGGATTGCAGCGTGCACTCTCCCCCTGTAGGTTTTAAAAGTTCTTTAATATGATATCTTCGTTACAGAAGTGCCAATGCAGCCGCTAATCGTCCGTCCGCTGACAGTGGTACTAAATTATCACAGGAAAGTGCCGCCTTTCAAACGTACCATCGCTGGTAATTATACAATTTTATTTATCCATTTTTACTTTTGAATGATTTTCCACGTAATCCGTGACTAGAATTAATTGAAAATGACTTTTAATGACGGGAAATTTATTTTTTAAAACCACGTGTCATTGAAATAACTTGCTCTCGATAACACGGATATAGTGAGAAGACTGAAAAGGACGAAACCTTTTGAGTTAGTGTAGTGTCAAAATAATGTAGGTTCTTAGTGAAATAAGTGCTCCTATATTTTAAAGATCACAAGAACAAAGTGACTTCCCCTTAATAGAGACAATAAGTAAAGTGTTATTGGACACGTTCTTAGTTTTACTCTACTTAGCAACTTAGGTCAAATTTAAATTACTCATTACCCCTAGTATTATAGCTAGATTGTAATTTTAATGTAATACCTCCTTATTAGGTATACCATTGTTAAAAAAAAAAATTGAAATAACGCAAAAGCTGTTTTTTTTTTTGTAAATTTCGATAATGTTTTCAGCAGGGATGAGAGTGACTTAATCATGATAAAAACCAAGTGATCTTTTTATTTTAATCAATGAGTTGAATCAAACTCAAGGTGGCGACAAAATTCACTGGTATACAATAGAAAGTGGTACAAATATGAACTAAAAACTAGAATATTTCTTTATCTTACGTTAATCAACATATGTATAATCACATCTAAAACTAGTTTCTTTGTAATATTTTGTAAAAAAACAAAAAAAAAACTAAATGAACAAAATACACATTTTAAAATAAAAATTTTGTCAACCCTGGTTTTCGGTTTCAAAACACTAGAAAAGGATAGTCGACTAACCATACATAATATGTTTATTAGTAAATTATTCAATTAAAAAAACGAACTCATATTTTATAAAGATTTATTCAAATTCCTTGGAAAAAGTACGGTTCAGCTAAGAAAGTGGTTTACCAGTTTTAAACAATATTCTAGTTACTGTAAATATCGCTAAGGTTGAATTTTGAAATTGAATTCTATTACTGCTAAAGAGATGCACAATTATAACCTAATAGTTTACTGCAAAGTAATCAAAAGGCATAGGTTAAAGATGTTATTTTGATCTCTGTAATCAAAGCATTTGTTTATTACTATAAAAAACACTTCAAATGTCATATTGTACGATTATCCAGGTCGTTTAGACGCGGCGTGTATCGCGGACATGTCAGTGTGTCGCGCACGACACAGTCGCATCGGTTTCGGTCCAGCCGGCGCTCTCGTTTACGCCACCACTTATATTTCCGTCAACGATCTGCCCAAATGTGAGTATTATTTTAATTGTCAGTTTTTTTTTTTCCCGAAGTTCTGTTCAAATTAAGAAGAACGTGACGTCATATTTATACTATGGCCTATTGTGAAGATCATTTTTTTAAAACTTATTGCACGTTATGGCACAAAGCGTGAGCTCAATACCTTCAGCTAACCTTCGGGTTGATCCGAGAGGTGCAATGAGACGTATAAATATATAACTTCAACTAAATAATTCACCTATAATAAAAGAGCCCATTCCCATCCTATCCCTCCCCATTTTCTCTACCTTTTCTCCAAATCAATTCCTACATCTCAAAAGGTAGGCCACGCATCCGGCCGCGTGGCCAACGTTTGTCATTCTGGACTGATGTTGGCATGTAGCGCGGATGTCCATGGGCGACAGTATCCACTTACCATCAGGCGGGAGGAGGGACCGGCATACTACTGCGACCTCGTCTCCTCCGTGCTTATCGGACACAGGCAAAAGAGAATACTTGTAGGGAGACAGAGCACATACGCGCCGCAACATAGCCCTAGCAGGCGAACGGCGCGTACCTCCCGACGATTTGGTCCGTATAACCAAAAGGTTGGTAGGACCATGGGTGGAGGTGGGTTACCATCAGGCGGACTGTATCGTCATCGGCCACATTCTTACTACAAAATAAAAATTGTATTCGTATTACAGCGGCAGAGTTGTGTGAATTGAGTAAATATGTTCGTGGTCGCCACGAGAACGATTGGAGCGAACCACTTGTGGCCATGTTGGCGTTAGGACAATCGGATAACACCAATATAAGGGTAAGTCGATATTGTAACTTTGTTTTTTGTTACTATGCTTCATGTAGCTAGTGGTCGGTATTTGTAATGAACACCATATTTGTGACCTATTTTTTTTTTTACAAATTATTGATTTAATAAGTATTTCTCAATATCAGTGTCATTATAAGGATTTGTGTGTAGTGTATTTGAGGGGGAGAGTGAATGCTTAATTCCCACAGCCGCTGGGCGCGCTCGACTGGCCAAGTTACCCCTCTCTCACAGAAGACTACCTTGAAATATACTGCATTTCCCACTTTATCGTATTTCCCTAATGTACGTACATGTTTCAGTTGTGAGTGACATCCTATCCTTCCCCATTTTTCCAATACATTCCTTAATCTGCAAAGGTATGCAGCGCATCCGGGGGCGTGCCAACGTTTGTCATTCTGGACTGATGTTGGCATGTCTATGGATGACAGTATCCACTTACCATCAGGTGGACTGTATGGCCGTCTGCCGCCTTTTATCTATGAAGAAAAAAATATATATCACTATAGGTATTTCTCAATACCAGTGTAAATCTTGATATGTCTCTCAGTATTTCACCACATCTGTATGACTATATTTAAAACACTGTATAAATTTTTTTCACAGCAAATCCTCTCTAGCCACCTATCAGAGCTACTGGAGTTTTCATCTCCCGACGACAACCCCGAATCCACCCCAAAAGTTCCAAGATTACGTGTCCGGGACTCCCCGCAGGATAGATTACAGTTATTGAGGAAATACGCGAAGGTATCCGCTGGAGCTACCAATCAGAAGCGAGTAAGTATTCATATCTCTTTTCTACTGTACATTAAATAGAAAATAACAGATATAAAATTTAATATATATATATATATATATATATATATATATATATATATATCATCATCATCATCATCATCTCAGCCCTTGGACGTCCACTGCTGGACATAGGCCTCCCCCATTGTCCGCCATTTAGACCTATCGGCAGCGACCTGCATCCAGCGGGTGCCCGCAACCTCTATGAGGTCGTCTGTCCATCTAGCAGATGGACGTCCTCGGCTTCGTCCGCCGGATACGTGGTCTCCATTCGAGAACCCCTCTGCCCCATCGGCCATATATATAACAGATTTTTATTTATTTTTAATAAAATTACAGAAAGCATAAATCTCTGCTTTGTCTCTGCAACTATCCTTTCCAGACGCAGTGGATGAAGCTGGTACCTAAGTACTAAACATTAGTTCCAGTTGTAACTTACTAACGATATCTATGGACACATTGTCCGAAGTAAAGAAATTATTATTGAAGTCTGTCTGAAGAAAGATTTTTTTTATATTTATTTATTTATAAAAGGAAAACCAATAGTACTGCAGCAGCCCCCAAAACGCCGTCAAAAGACGACTAGGTGACCACGACAAGGTGGCAACATGATTTTTTGTGGAAATGATAACTTTTGTATCGTAAATGATGGAACAATATGAGTTTTATCGATTCAACGGGGGGAGAAGGTAAATACCCCCCCTCCCCTCATATAAACTACCCGCTCTTAGTCTTAGGTATTTTTGGGTTGCTGAACTCAAATCCGATGTTAAAATTAAGCTGCATACTCCTCATCCCCCGTAATCCCCCGCATTTAATGGGCGTTTAGTCTAACCCAAATGACCTACTAGAACTCATTTTCAAAATGATTTATCCCACATAATAAAAGAGAGTAAAAGCGCGTCGTTTTGAGGGGATGATGATTCACCCCATATATTAAAATGGGGATGATTAAGATGATCACCCCATGTGCAAAAGGTATTATTTCCACAAAAATAAAAACATATTACAACCTCGTCGTGGTCACATACTCGTCGTTTGACGGTTTTTTGAGGGGTGATTGCGGTACTAATAATCATCACGACATTCCCAGTGTGAGGGCTAGGCTACGGCTAGCTCTTACCTATTTACATAACTGTGACTTATGCAACAACCGGCCTCCTCATGCATTGTTTCCTCCATGAGGAATGTGTGACCTTAAACCGTCACGCTGACCAAGCGGGTTGGCGAGCGAGAGATGGTGTAGATCCTCAGCGCTTCAATATTCAATTTAATGATGAGATTAAAAATTTTAGGAACACTCAACCAACTTTGCAGGGTAATTTCATCCACTTTAAAAAAAACTTATTTAAATCCCTTAAGTGTACTAATGCAATTATTTTTCTCTTTTTTTGTCCAGTTTGGAGTATCCGGTGTTTACTGGCATCAAATTTGGAAACTGTGTGAGGCGTTGTGGGGTGCTGATTTGGAGAATGACGGTGAGTGTTAACTGGTTTTTTTTTTTTTATTAAAAACTAGCTTCTACACTCGGCTTCGCTCGCGTCGACTAAGCCGGTGTAAGAGATTTTTAACACGTGTAAAAGCACTGACATGATAGATTTCACGGATTTAAATCCATCCAATAGTTTTTGAGTAATTCTATTAAAAATATGCCTCTATAATTCAACTTCCTTGTGTCATATGAAGAATGACACCATATACCTGTATACTTATCTATACATTAGTGAAAACTCGATCAAAATCCGTTGAAGTAGTTGTTAAACACTATTAATATTATAATACATAATTTAGTTAGTGTTAATGCGGACAGATGGCGCTGTACCGTTTCTACATCCCGAGGTTGTGTTCCTATATAAATGATAATTGAGAATTTTGGTTTGTTTTATGTGTGTGTGTGTGTGTTACACTAAAGGGAATACAGGGGATAAAGCCAATAAATACCAATAAAGGGGAATACAAATCAACCATACTCATGGTTTTATTGGTCGCACCCTCAGATTGGATCCGAAGTTAACGTAGTCCTTGGAGCCGGATAACTGGCGCGCTTGGGGATTGCACAGTGGTCACTGATACCACTGAACCCGTACTAGTAGTAGATCGCTACAGCGGCTTGAGTACGTGGTAGGATTGGTGTGTGTGTTTACCAATAAAGCGGAATACAAATCAACCATACTCATAGTTTTATTGGTCGCACCCTCGGATTTCATCCGAGTTTAACACTAGTTTTTACGAGATACTGAATCAAACAGACAAACATAAAGACAAGATTTTAAAAACTACTGTTTGGGTTCTGTAGCTTTTAAAGAGACCCACCAATATATATTTTTAAATTAAGTCAATGTACAGACTCAACTCTTTTACTGTTTTATTATATGTATAGATGTGTTACACGACTAGTTAATCCTGGTGGTAAGTGGACAATGTAGTCGATGGACATTCGCAATTCGTGCCAATGTCAGTCAATGTCATTTGACAAACATCGATACATCCTCGAATACGCTGCTCACCTTTGGATATTAGAAATAATTTGAGAAAAAAAATATTTTAAATAAAAATATACGCTGAAACATTTTAAATAAACATTATCCATTGGAGAATGACCAGGAGACATAGACGTTCCGGAGTTTTAAACGCGCCATGATGACGTCACAATATATACGATCCTTACATTTTAAGTACATTTCACTTACATAATTCTTTAATCTTCAGTATTTTTTGTGTTCTAGAAAAAAAAAAATAGTTATACATATGTTGTAGTTTTATAAACACTTCATATCGTTCATATTTAAATGTATCGTGACGTCACACGCTGCGGTCAACATCCAACATTGAAAGGTTATAATTTCGCCCTTTTGAAACATATCTCGTTAAATTTTTTCACCAGATTTTTTGTAATTTTTCAAACCTTTTTAGGTAATAATTTTTAGGTTAGGTTACTTCTCCATTAACACCAATTCGTACAGAGCCCACGTGGCAAGATTACCACCTAGTTATTACAATAAATGACGGACTTTAATCAGAATGGATCCAACCCACAATCATACTTTTTTTCATAGTAAAGAATTTTGTGACAAAAAACTTAAATATAGTGAAAGAAAGACAGAACATTTATTTCAGTACGGCACATTACACACAGAAATTAGTAGACAGAACAAGGATAGAGAATAGCGAAACTCATTTGACAAAGGTATACCGCGTGTCGCAGCGCCGCTCCGAGATGCTGTTCAGCACAGCGCTATGTCGGAAACCACTTAATGATTTCCGATGCTGGTTTACAGCTCAAGCCCAGATTAATACAATTAAAATAAATTAATAAAACCTTACGCGAATAGATATAACTAAAAATCAAACAAGGTATACAGGGGTGTTTTTTTAACTGAGACAGTATGGAGAAATCTCAAACTATAAGAGATACAGGAGAACTGCCTTAGGAACCATTAGGTCTTTTTTTGTGAAAACAATTTTTGCATAGTAAATTTTTTGGTCAAGCGAGAGATGTCCATGAAACCGAATAAAATTGACTATTTTTTTTTTAATGCTGATCGTCTCAGTTTCTTATAGGGATCATTTCATTGTATTGGAAGAAAAAAATCGGGACAGCAGAAGTTGGTCAAATTTAATAAAATGTTTTTTCATACAATTTGCTATAACAGAACTATAGTAGAGTCAATGTAATAGGCCACTTTTGACAAGTGTCAAAGTGGATGTCATAGTGTGGTAATCTAACAGCAATTATCGATTAAAAACAAAAATCGATATATAAGTCATATTAATATATGAATCGATTGTAGTGTTCATAAAAAAAATAATTCTGCAATAATATTTTTAGAGCATACACAGCATTGGAAACCTTCTATGTATGCCACATGACCTCAAAGTTAAGCGTAATTAAAGGAATTATAATGAAACCAGTTTACCAGTATTAAATTATTATTTATTAGTTGGAACTATCAGATTCGTTGAAACTGCTATCGTTGCTATTATTATCAATTCTTAAATCACGTTAAAAATCTTCCATTATATTTTTTGTTTTTTTCTACCTCTTTCTTCCAATCATCTATGGAAACATTTGTACACGCAGTTTTTATTAAAGATGATAATCCACCAGAAAATAAACCTGCTTCTTTTAATGAACATAAATGTTTTTTTCTGGATGGATATTCTTTTCTCATGTAATAAATAACCATAAATGTGGTTGGGAATTGCATCGGCATTAATACTATCGACATCGACAACTGGCTTACTTCTTTTCATTTTCTTCGCCGTATGTAAAATAGGCCAGATAGGGCGTACTTTTTCTTTTTTAATTTCAGATATAGTTTTAATATAATAATATATTAAATATTAATTTAATTACATATTTTTTAATGTATTTACTAATTAATAATTGTATTTATTTAAATTATGATATGTCAAATATTTAATAATTTTATTGTTCTCTTAATTTGTTTATTTATCGTAACGGTAACTTTTTTCGATATTCCTTTCTCTCTACAAGTTACTTCGATTATAAAGATCACATCCCTATTATTAAAAATGAAAAAATGTGGACAGGCGTAACCTTGGGTTCAAATTTCTTGAAATATAAATTGATAATGATATTTAGCAACTAAATTAACCGTCGAACTTATTAAATTTGATACGAAAAGTCAAGTTTATATTTTTTTATTAAAAAAGTTACATATTTTTAGTGTTCAGTAATGAATTTATAAACTGAAATGGATTTATGGGACCAATGCAAAGTTATATCGTCACAAATCAATGAAATGTCAAAAGTGGCCTATTATATTGACTCTACTTTAATGCTTCGATAAATGTTCAATATGACCTCCATCTTGCTGTATGCAGGTACGGGCGCGTTTCAGAACACCTCTAGTGGCTTTAGACAAAGACGTGTGGTGAATGGTGTTTAAATTATAATAAACGGCGTCTTTTAACTCCTGTACGGTGTTGTATTGGGATTCATAAACTCGACCCTTAAGGTAACCCCATATGAAAAAATCCATCGGTTTCATATCGTGTGAACGTGGTGGCCATTTATGTTTAGCTAAATCCTCCAGCATCTTAAAACTACACGAATATGAGTTGGATCCATTCCAATTAAAGCCGATCAAATAGAAAAACTTTTGCCCACCAGCGGGATATTATAAGATCTATCTAATATAAAAATTTCAGGTGTACCTGGTACAGACGAGGAGTCAATAGTGAACAGACACAAGAAACTTTTAGAGTGGCTTAAAGACGCAGTCTCTGACGTCACCGATCTGGATTTGGCGATACCCATACAAGGGGAGAGTGAAGATAGTGAGTTAATCTTTTTGTTTCTTTGTCAATAGCTTCGTTCGCGGTAAGGATTCAGAACTGATTCGGAACTATACGCATGCGCAGTTCAAATAATGCCGTTCGCGGAACACACAGTTCAGAATTTCTAGTTACAGTTCTGCGTTCGCGGAACCGTCGAACTCAATTCAGGATCGGTTCAGAATCAGTTCTATCAGTTCTATAACTTTGGCAAGAATCGTAGTTCCAGACATGCGCAGTTTTTACCTAACGACATTTGACATACATGCTGCGGCTATATTCAGTTGGTTAGAAACTAATAAACTGGTTAAATAGTTAAATAAAATATAAATTTTATTAATTTATTAAGGGTTAAATAAAATATGGTTAGTTTTGTTTGTTGTTTATATAAATAAGTTTATATAATACTCTAATAAGAGTAATGTGTTTTGGTGGGTACACTTAAATACTTGCCAACTTAGGGGTTTTCCCCCCAAATTTAGGGGGTAAATAAGTGGGATGGGTTTTTTTAGGGGTTTTATATTTTTAGGGGTATTTTTAGGGATTTTTTGACTCTTCATATATTTTTTTGAATATATATTTTTCATATATTATGTGAAAGTATAGGCCCTGGGACAATCCAAACTATAATAGCTAATCATATTTATTTGTTGACCCAGCGACTTAACGACATCTAGTACAAATACATATATTACAACTACTCTGTGGTGACTGGTGGTTATTGTGCCTATGCTTACTGGAAATACATATGTACGTTGATTATTGTTTACTTGTTTAATTCGATTTTGTTGTTGTACTGCTGTGCCGACAATCAGAAGTACACGTAGATTTGGGAAACAGATCCAGATTTAAAAGGTAAAGAAATTTCATTGCATTTTTGTAATTTATATTTTTTCTTTTATTATATATTTTTTTAGGGGGATTTCTAAGTAATTGGGGCGATTTTGGGGGTTTTTGACTTAAGCTTTAGGGATAAATATTTTTGAGAGTTGGTAACACTGCCGATGACAGTAGATCGTACGCAGTTTGGTTCCGAAATCGTTCGCGGAAATAAAAATCACGAATCGGTCTATAACCGCGCATGCGCTCTACTACGATTCCAAATTAGTTCAGTACTAGTTCCGAATTAGTTCTGAATCCTTACCGCGAACAAAGCTATTATCTCTCAAACATTTATTTATTTACTGGCTTTCTCCGGCAGCTTATAAATAAGATCCTATAAAAATAGTGTGAAGTATTTTAATATGTCGATCGGTACACTAAAATCTACAACTAATGCTATTAACTAGTATGCCACTAACTACTGTGGTCATCGGCTAATCCGGTAACACCCGAACGCGTCATCCACGTCTATGCAATTAGAGGCACGGTATGACGCGTTCGTGTGTTTCCGGATTAGCCGATGGCCAATGTTTTCGTAATGTATGTGTACGTACGTCACACACATACATAGTTGTTATAGAGCAACTTAGCTTGTACGATCTGTACTATGCCACTAACTAGTATGCCACTAACTAGTACATATGCCACTAACTAGTACATATGCCACTAACTAGTAAATATGCTACTAACTGGTATGCCACTAACTAGTACATATGCTACTAACTAGTATGCCACCAACTAGTATGTCACCAACTAGTATGCCACCAACTAGTATGCCACTAACTACTATGGTCATCGGCTAATCCGGTAACACCCGAACGCGTCATCCACGTCTATGCAATTAGAGGCACGGTATGACGCGTTCGTGTGTTTCCGGATTAGCCGATGGCCAATGTTTTCGAGATGTATGTGTACGTACGTCACACACATACATAGTTGTTATAGAGCAACTTAGCTTGTACGATCTGTACTATGCCACTAACTAGTACATATGCCACTAACTAGTACATATGCTACTAACTAGTATGCCACCAACTAGTATGTCACCAACTAGTATGCCACCAACTAGTATGCCACCAACTAGTATGCCACCAACTAGTATGCCACTAACTACTATGGTCATCGGCTAATCCGGTAACACCCGAACGCGTCATCCACGTCTATGCAATTAGAGGCACGGTATGACGCGTTCGTGTGTTTCCGGATTAGCCGATGGCCAATGTTTTCGTAATGTATGTGTACGTACGTCACACACATACATAGTTGTTATAGAGCAACTTAGCTTGTACGATCTGTACTATGCCACTAACTAGTACATATGCCACTAAATAGTATGGCACTAACTAGTATGTCACCAACTAGTATGCCACCAACTAATATGCCACCAACTACTATACCACTAACTACTATGCTACTATGCAACTAAAAATCTTTCTACATATATTTTATGATTACTTGTTTTTTTATTAAAAACAAATAATTGGTAACACGTACGTACGTGCACAATATTGTACGTAGCTGATATCTACTTACGCGTACTCACCAACAGCACCGGACGCGGTCTGAGGTCAAAGACCTAAGCAAGCGAGTGTGGATAGTGTTATGCACATTCATCGCCAATTATTTATTGTTAATATGATAAAAGAAATCACGAAATACATTTTAATTTTCAATTACACAGGTGTACAAGTATGAAATGCGGATTTTTTTTCCAAATTCTAGTTGAAAATTCGGAAGAATGATAATAAGTGGTTTATTCAAAGTATGTTCCATTGCTAGTTACACATTTTTCCCATCTTTCGGGTAATTTGTGGATACCACGCCAGTAAAAATCTTCCCCTTTTGCCGCGAACCATTCATCGAGCCATTTTTTCACATCTTCGTACGAACCAAAGCGCTGCTCAGCAAGTGCGTGACCCATCGATGTAAACAAGTGGTAGTCGGAACGAGCCAAGTCTGGTGAGTAAGCCGCATCCCCAGTAACGATACGATGCAAGAACGACTTTCTTTTGTATCGGCCGTTCGAGCAAAATTTCACATGTTTTTGCGTTTGTGAATCGTCTTCGTCCAATAACGCTTGCAATTCTACATTGTCTACATTCTCTGTTGTCTCAAATCCGCATTTCATACTTAGATATAATAGTTTTAGTGTGCTGTTCCACTATTTTTGTATCACATTATATATGATAATTATTTTTATTACAGAAGCGGACGGTCACAGTCTCCGAGTGTGGACTTTACTATTGGGCGGTCGCGTAATGGAAGCTTGCAAACTGTCCCGAGAAGTGGGAGACCTCAATATGGCCGCGCTACTGGCGCAGGCCGACGGTAAGTAGCCACTGACGATAAGATCATTTACTTATTAATACAAAATAATGGTATATAATTTAGTATCTAAGCGCTCGGAAATCATTTCTTGATTAGTGATTTATATGAGTCGCTGCACATTTCTCAGTATGTTTACTTACCATACAATCTGCTTGTCTCTCCACTGTTGGATACAGGACTCTCCCAAGGTTCGCCACATACATAAATCAAACATGTATGTATATATTCATACAGAAATCTAAACAGTGGCGGATTTACCAGCAGGCAGGATTTTAGGGGACGGCAAATTTGGCCTAAAAAGTCCATGATTGAGCTTTTCCTAGCTCAGAAATATACCCAAAAACTATTTCTTGTATAATCTTCACTAAATCGTGGGTTGTAAAATAATCTAGGAACTGACACAACGATCCCCTAGTTCACAATGATACTAATAACGGGAAAAAGCTGATGATGTAATGAGGACGATAGTGCACAAATCATAAAGTTGCAATTTCTTTGACAAAAAAAAGTGTAATTAATATGATTGTGAACTAGGGTATTGAATTGCAGAGGTCAGTAGGGGCGGCAAAATTTGAATAGCCTACTGGCGGCAAATGTGTAAATCCGCCACTGAATCTAAATAAGTATAAATTATTGGATTGCAAAAAAAAAACCGTTTAGGTCCGTTACATACTGTTACCGGAACGTCCAGTCGACCCGTTACGTCCTATTCCCCGAATGTCCCATTTTGCGTGGTTGTTACGACACTCGTCTAATTATAGAATTAGTCCAATATGCAGTATATTATTTGATTATACAGAATAAAACGCTGTATGTGGCTCTATATTTCTGAATATTAGTCTGTTTTCTTGCTCGTTTCAAACAAAAACTATGAAATTACTCAGTGAGGATGCACCGAATCAGTTGAAATTAATGCTCCGATAGCGTAATAGCAATAGGACATTCGGGAAAAGGGACATTCAAAGGAATAGGACGTAACGGACGTAAACGCTGAAAAACTAGTAAGTACAGGTCGCGCATACTAAGTTGCTCAATAACAACTATGTGTGTGTGTGACGTACGTACACATACATACATTATCGTGATGACACTGGCCCTAGTACAGGGTACAGGTCGCACATACTAAGTTGCTCAACAACAACTATGTGTGTGTGTGACGTACGTACACATACATACATTATCGTGATGACACTGGCCCTAGTACAGGGTACAGGTCGCACATACTAAGTTGCTCAACAACAACTGTGTGTGTGTGTGACGTACGTACACATACATACATTATCGTGATGACACTGGCCCTAGTACAGGGTACAGGTCGCGCATACTAAGTTGCTCAACAACAACTATGTGTGTGTGTGACGTACGTACACATACATACATTATCGTGATGACACTGGCCCTAGTACAGGGTACAGGTCGCACATACTAAGTTGCTCAACAACAACTATGTGTGTGTGTGACGTACGTACACATACATACATTATCGTGATGACACTGGCCCTAGTACAGGGTACAGGTCGCACATACTAAGTTGCTCAACAACAACTGTGTGTGTGTGTGACGTACGTACACATACATACATTATCGTGATGACACTGGCCCTAGTACAGGGTACAGGTCGCGCATACTAAGTTGCTCAACAACAACTATGTGTGTGTGTGACGTACGTACACATACATACATTATCGTGATGACACTGGCCCTAGTACAGGGTACAGGTCGCGCATACTAAGTTGCTCAACAACAACTATGTGTGTGTGTGACGTACGTACACATACATACATTATCGTGATGACACTGGCCCTAGTACAGGGTACAGGTCGCACATACTAAGTTGCTCAACAACAACTGTGTGTGTGTGTGACGTACGTACACATACATACATTATCGTGATGACACTGGCCCTAGTACAGGGTACAGGTCGCACATACTAAGTTGCTCAACAACAACTGTGTGTGTGTGTGACGTACGTACACATACATACATTATCGTGATGACACTGGCCCTAGTACAGGGTACAGGTCGCACATACTAAGTTGCTCAACAACAACTATGTGTGTGTGTGACGTACGTACACATACATACATTATCGTGATGACACTGGCCCTAGTACAGGGTACAGGTCGCACATACTAAGTTGCTCAACAACAACTATGTGTGTGTGTGACGTACGTACACATACATACATTATCGTGATGACACTGGCCTTACTAGAGGGAGGCCCTCTAGCGACTGTAATCTTACCGGCTGAAAAGAGTTAGCTGACACATGTTGTATGTAGAGTTTATATTAGTGTGAGTACTGTGTAGTGCTCGACTTGGACCGCGCCACCTCTGCATATGTGTACAAGGTGGCACTAACAACGCAAAAGCTATAGGTTGTGCATTATCATGGGTAGAATCCATTCTAACAGGTTTTACAATAGCTTTCTTATTGTTCAATAATAACATTAATAAAGCCCCGGGAATAAATCCATTTACACTTTACTATAATAAGACGTTGTCCTGTAGAGATGTCTTGTTTTATACATTTTCCTGTAGAATCAGTCCCAGCTTTTACCTGCGATATGTGACGTATGTACATAAGTTTCGTCCATATATACAAACCCCTCTGGATTCACATCGAAATCTTTTAATCAAATCCTAAGAATTTTATCCGTTTCATTCTTACATCATACTTTTCCATCAAAACTGCTGTTTACGATGCGCACACTAGGCGCGCACCTGCTTCGCGTTACGCGAAAGCAGCCCGAGGAATGTGCACTCAGGCCCAAATGTAAACTTACTCAATATATCCACCAAAATGGTGGGTAAGCAAATAATCAACAATTTACACAATTTAAAGGTCTCACTTACCCCAGGTGGTTTTGCCCACACACAAATCTGGAAAGTGTACCTACGCTAGTCCCTACTAGACGTGACCTATCTTAGTGTGATTGAATAAATACATACATTCACAATAGATACTTGTGTAGTAATCCAAGTCTCGTCCTGTGGTGAGCCGGTGGCCGCTATCGTTCGGCAACTCACACCCGGCAGCAAATCACCTCAAGAATCACTTCCAAACCACAAGCACAATCACAACAAATCCAACCAATTCCAAGCAAGACACTCGCGTGGCACAAGGATATCCGCGTGCAAATCCAATCAATAGGCGCGAATAACAAATAACAAGTGTCCGAGGCCGCGGTGTGAATTTATCTCAATTTAACTCTGCTCGCCGCCGAGCGCGTGTTACTACTCAAAAATATCAAACCGCCTTCAATATGGCGGGGACAAAAAAATGTTGCTTCAAAATATTCAATGTATGCGGGTATGCAAAGACGCTCGCGCCAATTTCAAACAACTGCCCTGTTGTCGTTGGCGTTAGTGAACCGTGAAGCCAACTCACGAAGGATTTTTCATAATGTACTCTCGCATCCTTTGAAATCAATGACTCTATTGGTGGTTTCAGTTTAAAAGACTTGAGTGTCGGGCCCTTGCTTAACCAGTCATTTCTCTGTATTGAATAATGAGAGCTACGAACGTTTTACACAGTACTTATTCTTTTTTTATAATTTCAAATCAAATTGTTTAATGCAGAAAGTACGATTATTTTAACATCCGTTACGCCGGAGCACGTTATCGTGAACTCATTTGGGTGTTTCCTTCGTGTGCCGGAGCACGATATAGTGCTCCTGCTTTCCACGTAAAAATTACATTTATCCTTTAAAAAAAAAAGTAACATCTACTATTTCGATCTTTGTATAAATACAATTCAATTTCATAAACAATTATTTAGTGCACAACTCGCGCGTGGAGTACGCGCGAAATCGTCTGGCATACAAAGGGCACGCCATTGCTGATAGCGCTCGACACTCGGCCAGAGAGAGGTTAAAGCGTAGTAGACCAGTAAAACGATTCACGTTCGTTCAAATCCTCGGTGCGTGCCACTGAGTTTCCTCTTAAGTACGGATTTTTAAAAACTGTCACTAGCTCGACGGTGAGGGAAAACGTCGTGAGGAAACCTGCATCCTCCAGAAATAAAAAAAAAATCGTAAGTATGTGATCCACCAATCCGCACTGGGCTCGTTGCCCGCGTGGTCGACCACGACCCCGAAACCCCCCCCCCAGTGATTTACTAGGGGAGTGAGACATTATAGACTGATACAATGCAAAAAGTGTGTTATTTATTCTTGCCTATGCCAGGGGAGGGCAAGTACCTCACCCTGCCCCACCGTGGCTGATATGATACCTTATAAGACCTAATCTTAATAAATTGTCCCCAGGTGATCCAATATTCCGTTCGCTAATAGCCCGTCAATTGTCCCAGTGGAATGAATGCGGCGCTTCTGAATATATATCATCATATCGTCTGGCAACACTGCAACTGATAGCGGGGGGTGAACCCCCCACGCAACTCAGCGAGGGCGGATGGATGAGGGGTTTGCTGGCGGCTGCAAGGTAATGTAACTAAAAATTATTCTAGAATCGATTAAGACAGTTTCACCAATGTATCACCGCGGTTCAAATATCACAGTTTCAGGTCAAACTATACTAATAACTATAAAATATTTTCTGGGTGTTCAACCGTTACTTTATCGAGAGATAAAAGTATCCGCAGTAGATACAGTATCCGTGGGTCGCTCTAAATCCCAGGATGTAGCTGAAAACCAACGCTGTAACCCTCTTTGGTCTTGCAGCATATGCTGAGCTACAGACATTTTTGTTGGTACACAATTACATCGCACTATCTCTTATCCATGCTTTCTGTTTAATTCTATGTATTATGGTTAAGTTCTATGTATTGTGTGTACAAATACGTATTTTTCTTTCCTTTCATTCTTCTTTCTTTTTCTATAAAATCTATAAATCTGTTAACGACGGAATAAATGACAATGTAAAAAGCTAGGGTACTTGTATATGTATAGATAATAGTTTCGCTTGTATAGTTGTTTCTCTTTAGTGTCTTATAAATGTATGAATATATCTTAATATCGTTAGGTTTACACTATCTGTTTAATGTCCGTTTTATGATTATGTATTGTGTAATTGATATTAAAATGATCCCTAGTGTGTCTTTATTACCCTATTAGGATAATTGTTGGTGAATAGGGTAAGTAGGGCATGCTAGGGATAAGTTGTGGGCGCTATGGCGTTCGGGGAACAACTGAGCGCTCCGCCACCTGGCGGACGAATATAATATTTATAGTCCTGAAGCGGGGGACGGGGTTACGTAAATACGTCGCGCAAACCGCGCACCCCGTCCACTCGGAACCGAACGTTATAGCGTCATGATCTTATTAGATCCCTCTTAGGCTAGTTTACATCTAATAAGTATCTTGTAAGAATCCAATAAGAATGTATAAAATGTATAAACTGTGTATTGTATGAAGAAATGATCCCCCGCGGGTAGCGGGAGGAGTACACATGTAGACAAGTAGTGGGGGAAGCCCATTTAGAATAAAAGACGGACCATTTTGGGCTTCCCGGCATTCCGATCAGCGGCACCACTCCGAACACTACAAATAGTCAAGCAAGTGACTACTACAACAAGCTAGTACCTCTGCCCCCTGCCCCGGCTCTGCTGATATTATCGAAGAGAAGAAAATAAGGCGTTATTATTGTTTCTACCGAACCGTAGAAAAACATCCTATTATACAGTCCACAAAACCCGGCGATCTATAAGGTTGAAGGTGACAATACTGTCCTCGATCTGTTGAAGAGATCGCAGTCGACAAAAGTGTCCTCAACAAAATCTATTCTATAAAAAGATGTTAAAAATTCTTCTGATAAAGTATTACGAGTATTAAGTATTACAGGCTGTCAGTGTTTGTTACACATATTGACACGTGCTACTTTGAATCAGATGTATCCAGCTTGTATCTATTAATTAACTTTCTAGCCATAAAATACAGTATCAATAGCCGTTGGCCGCGCTCGACCGGCCACGTTACCCCTCTCTCACAGAAGACTACCTTGAAATGCACTGCATTTCCCACTTTATCTTATTTTCCTAATGTACGTACGTGTTTCGGTAGTGAGTGAGTTTTGTCAGAGCCCATTCCCAGCCCATACTATTCTAACCAACCCTTTCCCCAAATCCATTCCTATATCGCCAAAGGTAGGCAGCGCATACGGGAGTGTGCCGACGTTTGTTATTTTGGACTGATGTTGGCATGTATCGCGGATGTCTATGGGCGACCGTATCCACTTACCATCAGGTGGACTGTATGCTCGTCTGCCGCCTTCGTCCATAATAAAAAAAATGTAGTTATTGTTGTAATATTAATAAGCAAACGTTTTAAGATTATTCACTATGTAATCATCTATATCAATTTATTTTGCCTATTTGACGCAGATGAACCAACATTGTTTTATCACTAACATCAAACCCTGTTGCTAACTCAGCCGTACTTTGAGATGGATCTGCTTCCACTATAGCCTTCAATTCATGGTTATTAACCTTGGTCGTAGATCGTCTGTGGGGCTCATCCTTAAGATCAAAATTTCCTGAACGGAAGCGTTTAAACTACCGACGCACGATGCGATCGTTTGTGGTGTTTGGCCCTATACACAATATTAATATTGTGTCAATATTAATAGTATGATCGTTTGGCCCAGTGTGACCTGCATTGTTGCCGCGACCAAACTTATATTAAAAAAAATCGCACGAATTGTCAATTTATCCATTTTATTTTCAAGACAATCGTGTGAACAAAATTTAGGTACAGAAAAACAAATGAAATACTGGTTTTGAAATAAGAACATCGTAGCTATTAGATACGCATGAGGGGGAGAGTGCACGCTGTAATCTAACAGCCGCTGGGCGCACTCGACTGGCCACGTTACCCCTCTCTCACAGATGACTACCTTGAAATGTACTGCATTTCCCACTTTATCTTATTTCCCTAATGTACGTACGTGTTTCGGTAGTGAGTGAGATGTGCCAGAGCCCATTCCCATCCTATCCCTCCCCATTTCCCCAACCCTTTCTCCAAACCCATTCCTATATCCAAAGGTAGGCAGCGCATTCGGGGGCGTGCCAACGTTTGTCATTTTGGACTAATGTTGGCATGTATCACGGATGTCTATGGGCTACAGTATCCACTTACCATCAGGTGGACTGTATGCTTTAGAACAGAAGATATCGAAAGGCAGAGTGGCCAGTAATAAAATCTGTCATTTCATAGGTAAGCACCTAAATAGGTACTCTTGTTTTGTGAATAATAGTAAAAAAATATCCACCTCACAGAACATTTTTATGTACGTGTTTTGGTAATTAGTGAGATATGCCGGAACTAGTTTTGTTGAGACCGTTTAGCATATTCGGCCCTCGAGACTAAGTGCTAATGAACCTTTAAGATTAACGTTAATGGTCTTATATGGTCTAATTGTTTTAAACCCTTGTACTTAAAAGCTCGAGTGTAAAACGATTAATATTAAGTTTCAATAGCACTAAGCGCGCCGGCGCTCGTTTTAACAACACTAGTCAGACCAAATTTCCCATCGCATCTCATAATGAGCAATAAAACGGTTGAAAAGAATAGTTTCTCATACATTCCGCTTACATCCGGTCCTCTCCCACTGAGTAGATAGCATAATCTCCAAAGTTAGGCGGCGTATTCAGGGGCGTGTCAACATTTGTCATTTTTGACCGATGATATCAACGACACCATCCACTTACCACGAAATGAACTGTTTGTTTGACACATTCTAACTATAAAAAAATCGCAAAAAGTCAATATTTTGTTTTTGGTTTTTTTAGATACATCTGCCCCCAAATTCCGAGCCTCGAGCAAGTCATAAGGAAGTACGAGAGCTTCTTCTCCAAAGACATACCATCCGAGGAAATGGATCTGACGGTGATAGACGGTGACGGTACTGCCGTACCTTTACCGTTGCCGTCATACGTGGGCGAGTACGAGTGTAATGTTAATGTGAGTTTATATACCTTCTACCTTGATTTTTTCCGTTAATTAGCTACAAACTGCCCCCGGCCCCCCGGCCCGCACTACCCACGTATCCGATAGTGACAGTCTCCACCTACCCACACTACAGTTTTATATGGTATATATATACATATAAGGTCCTACAAAAATAGTGTGAAGTATTTTAGTTGTAACTAAAGAATTAACATGTATTTAATGATTTTTTATTACATTAAAATAAATAATTGGTGATTAATTTCCTCGTGTGTGCTTGCATAACACTCAGGTATGTGCCCCTTGACAGCGTCCGCTTCTGTTTAGTACTCAGTGAGTACGAGTCGGTAGGCATCAATTAATCGACAATTATTTATTGTTATTGTATTAAAAAAAAATACATTTTAATTGATAATGAAATATTTTTTTGAAAAAAGTGATTGCTATATGAAGTACGAATGATATACGAGCCCGCAATACGCATCACGCAAAAACCACTGCATAGTATTTAATTAAACTTGACGTTGTTATAACTCATGTGCTGCTGGGGTTAACATTTGGGGTACCTTTTGTACTTTTCACCCAAATCCATTGTGGAGTTGCCGCGGAAATCATAAGTGCACGCGAATCAAGTCGCAGCCATTGCGATTTAATTATTTTACATTATTTTCGTAGAACCTACGTATTCTTTCATATATATTCTACCTAAGTTCTTTCATATATGTGTATATGTGTAAATGAAGATCTTCGTACTTCATTCCGAATTGACTATGGTGGTGGTTCTATGAAGTTTGTGCCAGTCGATGGTTACTCTATGGTTGAGCCAATGGAGGTTTGACAGAAGGGCTTGTCATTTTTGATATCTAATATTGTCGAGGTTTTACAATTGATTTATCAATAGCATTAAATGTTGTTTCTCTTTTCAGGTGAGATTTGTACACCTTATAAATTGATGTCAATTGTATATTGCCACATTGGGTTTAATAAAAACAAACTCTTTTCAGAGCAACGCAATTTCCTTTTGATTTTGAGATTTGTCTCTAGTGTTTGATAAAGCACGTTATATATGAAAATCTAAAATTATAAACGCTACACGAACATATATTAATTATTAAAGCTTTATTTATATACTGAAATTATTTATCGAATGAAATGATTTATTATTAGTACCTTACAATTTAGGAAAGGATCAATGTATAAATAGAACTATGAAATTAATGCAGAAAATGACGCAACTATCATTACAGAACGGCATACGACGTCGCGTGTTAGACTTGCGTTACGAATTACTTCGCGCGAGAGCTTTCAACAGAAGGCCAAAGCTGCAGCCAGCTTCATATACACCGGATCCGCTCGATTATACTCTGTGGTGAGTTTATTATATACTCTGTGTAATTGTTAAATAACTGTGGAAATAACAATTATTTTTGACTACTTTTGGCGGGAACTCGAGAGATATTTTGTGTA
This sequence comes from Sesia apiformis, assembly GCA_914767545.1. Classification (NCBI taxonomy): domain Eukaryota; kingdom Metazoa; phylum Arthropoda; class Insecta; order Lepidoptera; family Sesiidae; genus Sesia; species Sesia apiformis. Next base: position 1,593,656 of record OU611977.1, on the reverse strand, counting down.
TTTAGGCGTTTCGTGCTTTAATACTGATAGTTTATTAAACTTCAAAGTGTTTTCCGTGCGTGGTGTTTGTGACAATCAAATAAAAGCGTGGGAGTGCATTGTTCGTGTGCTTCCAAGGAGCCCTCTTCTGACGTCAGTAAATCTACTTATCGCTTTACTGAGCGTCTTTTGACCACGTGACTTAAATTGCACTGAACACCCCTTGAATGCGGGGGATTACGGGGAATGAACAGAGTGCAACTTAATTTTGACACTGGATTCAAGTTTAGGAAACCATAAAACCTACTGGAACTGATTTTCGAGCCGATTTATCGCCCATAATAAAAGAGAATAAAAAGTCGTCCTTTGACGGTTTTCTGGCGGCTGATTGCAGTACTTATTTGCATACAATTAAAAATTAGAGAAAAATAACACATCTTTTTCAAAAAGGGTGTGAATGCACGCTGCAATCCCAAAGCCGCGGGGCGCACTCGACTGGCCATGTTACCCTTCACTTACGGAACGCTACCCTCATATATATTGCATTTTCCATCACTATCCTTCCTTTCATTCAATCGACTCACTTCACACCGGTCACCTTCCATTCGTCAACTCCGCTCTCACGTGCTATCTTCACACTGCTCATCTTCAAACCCATATAATATATATAACACTAAAAGCCATTCTCACCACCTCCTGATAAAGTAACTAACACTGTCTTTCTGATAAAGCATAATTGATATTCTGATACCTTCTGATAAAGTATCAGGAGGTGGTGAGAAAGGCCCTATACATTATATTCTATTCCTTCCCATTTTCCCAACCGTTTCTCCAAATCTTTGCCTTAAATCTGCAAAGATAGCCAGCGCATCTGGCCGCCTGTCAACGTTTGTCATTCTTGACTGAAATTGCCACGTATCACGTGGCTCGTCTGACTTTTTTTTCCATAAAGAGAAAAACATTTCGTTTTCAGTTTCCTCCTCGGCACGTGGTTTGACAATCCAACAGTGGAGAGCATTACTGGCATTGCCGACCAATTAGAAGCTACCGGGGACTGGCATCTCGCCATACAAGCGCTGGCATACCATCCGAATGACATGGCGTGAGTTTATTTCTTTATAATACACCAAAAATATGATTACAACAACATTACAATACAATAAATAGATTTTACTTAACATTGGAGCTGGTGAACATATCGACAACAGATATACACTACACTCATAGATACAATTTTTAATATAGATACTGTGAACACGACAGCTAAGCAATATAGCCGCACGAGAAAATCCATAGGTCAAATATAAATAAAAGATAATCAAATAGAAAGTCGGACCTCATGTTCCGTTGTCCAAGCTCACGACCGCCTGGTGCGCTCGTTACCGCCACGTGTTATTCCAAGCCTGGTAGCGCCTCTTCTTGACTTTCTACTTGGTTTTGTCGTCCTTCGATATTGAACTACAATGTAGCTTAAAGTAGATGTGTTCGCGGTATGGAAAAGCGCGCTAATGCCAGGGTCCAAGAGACCACCAAAATATGAGCTTCACGATCGACAACCGGCGACGGGAGGGATCGATCGCTAGACTGGTCGGTGTGTAAAAATGCAGCGATATAAAAATGAATGGGAAGAAATTATTATATGAGATGTGTGGGTAATAAAAAATGACACTATCCTACAAATTAAAAAGCACCAATGTTATTGGCGCGAACAGATGCCTACGCAAGACTTATATTATCTATATATATATAAAACAAAGTCGAGTTAGTTACACCATTTATAGCTCAAGAACGGCTGGACCGATTTTAATGATCTCTTGGATCATTAAAATGATCTCTTTAATGATCTTGTTGGATTCGTCTCCGCCACGAATAGCAGAATAACTATTAAAATATCTGAAAAATTCACGGAAAAAAAAATTGATCAAGAAATATATTGAAATAAATAGAAAATACTCGAATCGAAATTTAAACAAAAATATAGAGCACAAATGACAACAACTGTCAAATCTATTGGTCTCGTGCGGTACGATGTTCGCGGGGCCAGCTAGTTTATAATAAATACCATAACCAGGTATTTTAGTATTCACCGCTGGACAAGTGTCTCCTCGTGCATATTGTCTCGTGCACGAAGAACGTCACGCTGACCAAGCGCGCTTGGCTAGACCACTCTTGTAGATGTGGTGTAATTATTCAGCGCTTGCGGTGGCGACTTTATGCTTTAGTCGCCTCTTACGACGCCCACGCTGAGAGATGCGGTGGTACCAGTCTATACCAGGCCGGCCCACACCACACTATGTATTGTAAGCTTATTTGAAAATGATTCTAAAACCCCCTCGCCTCCCCCCTCGATAAATGGAAATGAGGGAGAGAGCAAAGTCGGCCGCGATTCGGTACCCTAGTGAGAGAAGCGCCGGCGGAAGACTCGTGCGGTGTAGAGCAGTGCCCGCCTTCTGTACCTTCGCCGGAAGCGAGCCGCCACGGAAATCCAACCGCCTCAGTTTGGTCTCGAGGCTGGTCCGGATTGACCCGTTAACGGATAAAACTACTGGGATGATTTCAGTGGATTTCACGCGTCACGTGTCTTTGACCTCGTGCTCCAGGTCGAGATATTTTCTTCTCTTCTCGGTTTCGGCTTTCACGAGCCCCCCCCCCCCCCCCCCCCTCTTCACCCTAGACTGCATTCTGTCCATTAACACGATGTCTGGCTTATTCGCTAGAATAGTCCTATGAGTAATGATGAGATGGTCACCGAGTCTGAGTGATGATAATGATGAGTTTATTTATTATTGATTAATTATTAATCTAATTCAGTTAAATGAATTAGTCTTCGGAGGCTGAATTAGTTTGAGTTCATTTAGCTTCAGGTGGGAATTTTTAAATTCATATATTTATAGCAGTCGGGTATCAATGAAACCATATGTATTTTAGGGGTTGATATTTATCTAATTTTATTTAACTTCAAGAGGGGATTTGAATTTATTTAATCTAGCTTTATTTTAATTCATTTTTTAAATTGCTTAATTGTTTCAATTAAATCACGTAAACTTCAGGAGTTGATTTTTTTATAATTTCATGTAACTTAAAGGGGCATTTGATTTAGCTTCAGAGGGATTTGATATTATTTACCTTCGGGGAGGGAATTCTTCATGGGGGTTTGATTTAATTTACCTTCAGGAGGGATTTGATTTAATTTAGCCTCGGGACCATTTAATTTATCTTCAGGGGATTTGACTTCATCATATCTGATTTTATTTGCCTTTTTGATTTGCCTTTGCGGTGTTTGATTTTATTTAGTTTCAAGGAATGAGTTGATTTAATTGGGCTTAACCAGATTTTATTTTATTTAACTTCAAGGGTTGATTTCTATTTAATTAACTTTCAACCTGTTTATATACATTTATTCCTCAGTCGCAACCACCTTATCCGCGGCGTATTATCCCGCCACGCCCCATCTCAAGCCACTACCCCGGAGTTGCAATCCCGGTTAGAGTTGGTGAGGCGGTTATCCATTCCTGAGAAGTGGTTGAGGGTTGCGCAGGCGAACAGGGCTAAATATGAGGTTAGTACACTGTCAATATGATTTATAAACGATTTAATGAAACTTTATTCACTACTAACAAAAATAACACATTCACAATACACTCACACAGAGACACGTGCGTTTACCTGAATCTTACGTGATAGTTCATGTATAAGCCCATCGCCCAGTGGCGTAACAATAGGGTGGCATAGCGGGCAAAATGCCAATGGGGCCGCGAGCGCGGGAGGATACCGACATTTATTTTATAAAATAGTTTTGTTTTCAATTAATTTAAGTTACCTACTAAAGTACATACGCATGTATCGAGGTTTGAGATAAGAAAACGAAATGGCCCAGTTATAGAACGCGTCCGGATATTACAACAGCGTTTTGTATGTACTTTACGTAGCGATTGAAAAGAAACTACAACTTTGGATGAGCTTCTTGACATTGAGGGAGAGCCTCATTCTATGAATTTGCCACGGGCCTCAACAGTGCAGTTACGCGACTGCCATCGCCCATATTATCTATATTGCATTGTGCATTGCAATACGACCAGCCCTTTCAGTATCACCGTCACCACATTGTCTAGTGCATGACAGATGTATGGCCGTAAAACATCACGCCGGCCAAGGGGGTCCTCCGCCCTTAGTCGCCTTTTACGACCATCCACGTCAAGAGATGGAATTGTGTTATCCTATAGTCGGCTGACAGCTAACGGCTTTTTTTTTTGTCAGAAACCTTTGCTATAAAACTTTTGTTCACCTTTTCTCACATGCGTCAATGTAATATTCTTCAAATAAAATAGATTCACCTAATTTTCATTTATTTCATATATTTATATACAGTATTATATTTGGTAGGGGGATAGTGCATGCTGCATTCCCACAGCCGCTGGGCGCACCCGACTGGCCACGTTACCTGTCTCTCATAGAAGACTTCACTTCCCATGCTGTGTACTGCATTTCCCACTTTATTCAATTTTTCCAATGTACGTACGTGTTTCGGTAGTGAGTGAGATATGCCCGAGCCCACTCCCATCCCATCCTTTTGTCAACATTAGTTATTCTGGCATGTATTGCGGATGTCCACGGACGACAGTATCCACTTACCATCAGGTGGGCTGTATGCTCGTCTGACACCCTTTTTCCATAAAGAAAGAATGTAAATATATTTTGTACTAGAAATTTAAAGTTATAAAAAGAAAACTATTTCAAAACTGTTAGAATCGATTGTAGTCTCGATACGGAATAACTTATTTTTAGCTTTTGCCTTATTCCAGTGACACGTTATAAAATAAATTATTTGACATGATTTACAGCAATTACCGGCAGTAGAAGCGGAACATTTGACAGCGGCTGGCGAATGGAACGCAGCACACGAAGTGCTTTTAGAACATCTCATGGCTCAAGCTGTGTTGACTAGTGAGTGATTATTTTATTGTACACGCAAAATACAGTACCCCTTTGCGGTTTAATTAACCTTTTATAATCTTTGTATCAAAGAAAGGAAGAAAGAAAAACACTATGATACATAAAAATTAATACACATAACGGATAAGAGATAGTGCCGTGTAATTATGCTCCGACAAAAAGGTCTGTACACAACGCCAAAGAGGGTTACAGCGCTTTCAGCTACATCAGCTAAACGGTTAAAACAGAATCAACTCAACGTACCGTTGAACCCCCCATGTATTATTCCACTGGAGAAATACTCCAAATGAGAAGTTTAAGAGCTAAATCAAACTGCCAAATTTCACGTCACTACGACTTCCAATTTTGAAGATATATAAACTCGGAGAACCACAATTTTGTCAGTGGAAAAACCGCTCTGGTCTACACCAAACTGAGATGGATAGGTTAAACTTGATTGATTATGGTAATTTCGGAACATATTAAATCGTGTGTGTGTGTATTGTCATTCAAACGGCAAGGCAAACAGAAAAGGGAGAAAAAAAGAAAAGTGAATGTAAAATGTTATTGAGGAAAGACTGGGATATGCGGGTCAGCTGCGTGCGAGTTCATACCGCTATATTTGAACCGACCAGCAATTCGATGAACTTGACAAAAATACCCTTCTCTTACCACAATCGATTTATCTCCATAGACACTAATGATAAGTCAAATCTATATAAATAAAAATTAAATGCTGTTCGTTGGTAAGCGCATCGCTTGAGAACGGCTGCACCGATTTGGCTATTTTTTTTAATGTTCGTAATAGTCCGAATAAGGTTTTTAGGGAAAGAAAAATTGGAATATTCGGGAAAAACTGAAAGTGCTTTTTTCTATGAGATTTTTGTATGAACTCAAGACGATAACTCACTATTCGAACGATGGATATGCGTAAATCTTTTTTTGTTTTGTTCGTCCTGGAAGTTTTCAGAAAAAAAAAAGTTTTGAAATTTGAAATAATGGATTTTTTTTTATTGAAATTTGGACAGGACCACGTCTGTCGGGTCAGCTAGTAAATAATATTTTATGACATTCAGTCACCATGGTAACGCTGGCTCCACTTACGTTTTCTTTCACCGTTGAGTTAGCAATAATTGAAAACAAAATCCTATAAGAAATAAGTGAACTATTGTCACAAATAAATTTGCTTATTAATCATACACATAACAGCCGCTGGGCGCGATCGACTGGCCACGCTACCCCTCCCTCACAGAAGAACCTTGAAGTGTACTGCATTTCCCACTTCCTTTTTTTAAGCATGAAGGCGGCAGACGTACATACAGTCCACCTGATGGTAAGTGCATACTGTCGCGCATAGACATCCGCAATACCATGTCAACATCAGTTCAGAATGACAAACGTTGGCCAAGCCCCTGGATGCGCTGTCTGTCTTTGGATATAAAACGAAACAAAGCAAGTTTTTGAAATTGTGAATTGTATGGAAACCACGCGTGTTACTTATTTTTATATTTACTACTGAGTCACGAGTAAATTGGTAGTGTTGGGAAACCATTCATCGATGAAATGAAACATCCGCCTCGACTCGGTTATACACTTTTGAAGAATTTATACAATTGATTATAGCGCAATTAGGTATTTTTGTGTTTCATAACAAAGATTTGCAACAAAACACTGAACGAACGAACTGCACGACAAGTCGGAGCTTAACGCCAGCTTCTGGCACGCAGCGACCCACAGCTTGCGTTATCTATCCTCCTATGACCGTGACTTACTCAAATGTACAGTCTAGTGAAATTAAAATTCATATCCCTATAAAATTTGTGGTCCGATACTATTAATGTATTATCTTCCAGATAACCTAGAAAGCATATCATCTCTGCTGGAACAGCTGAACTCGGCTGCTGAGAGACACGAAGTGAGCGGATGGGAAAATGGCGGCCAAGCGGTCTATCACTACATGCATGTTTGTCAAGAGGTTCGTATACTTCATTTTGTGTTTACTATAATTCATATTAAAATCACCGTTCGTAAAATTTCTATATTTGTAATTGGAGGGTAGATTATTAAGTGGACTGTAATTTTGGGGTTTTATTTATTATTTTGATTAATTGCCGTAGCCGTACAATAATAAAGCTTCACTGACCTGAAAGCTGTCTGGTGCACAGAAGTCTTCTGCCGGCGCCGGCCCTTGGTCCTCCTGTGTTGGCACTTAAAGACACTAATGCACGCACAATAAGGAATTTAGCGTAATAAAATGGAAGATTGAGTATAGCGTTGTGGGAAATTATATTTTTAATTATATTTGCGGTAATTTATGTAACTTCTCGGTAGGAAGTTTTGCGTGTGTCGTCTAGCCGAACGTCTCCGCGATACCTCCGCGATGCAACTGTCGCGTCGGCGTTCACAACGACATCTGTCTATATTTTTGACACCTCATTGAGACTTGCTAATAAATCAATGAAGCTAGTTCTTGACAAGCGGCGGCAATCAATCGCTCGTCCAGTAATAACTATCAAAATATCCGATATCTATCTGAGATTAATAGACTTCGACACCGTTTGACCGATCGCCATAAAAGTTGGCATATATACAATGTATTTTTTCATGGAGAAGGTTCTCATGCTATCCACTTTGTTGTAGCTCGCCACTAGATGGCGCTGCAGCACATCAACTTCTATACCGTTCAACCGATCGCTACGAAAATTGGTATACGTAGATATTTGAGCACGGAGAATATTTTCGAACTATCGACTTTGTTGTAACAATTGGCCTTTTTCTTCGAACAGACTATAGTTAACGATGAAATGAAATACACTTAACGAATAGTTTACAGATGTATTCTCGAAAAACTAAGTTCATGTAATTACATACCTAAATACATTCAAATTTCACTACATAACCGTCATTAAATTTTTGTGAAATTTGAATTATCTAAACGGAGCGCGTTCCCGCCGTAACGTTGCCCCCCCCCCCCCCCCCCCCCTCGCCTCTGCAGCCACGCGCGTGAGCACTTGTTTGTCTGTAACTCAATAGGCATGATGACGAATTTAGAAATCCGCTTCAATAATGTAGATTCACGTCTACTGTTTCCGAAAATAACATTGTTTCAGCAATAAAATAAGTTTTAACGCAAATTATGCATTTTTTTTCTATCTACTTTGAATTATGCGCGAAAACACTCGCAGGTGTCATGGCGTCGCTTGTGACGTCACACCTAGGTAAACGTAGGTAGGTAAATCAATCGAAGTTCAAGCGACACGGTGATGTTTCCTGAGGCGTGACGTCATTCGCTCTGATTGGCGTTTCAGTTAACATGGCCGAATGCAATATTTTATACTTTTATTTTATTGAAAATATTATTAATCTCAATGTTTACATTAAAACTGGTTAATTTATTAGAATTCTTTCAACATATTTTTTTCTCTAAAATCATTTATTCTTTAATTCTTTGATACTGTCATCATGCCTATTGTCATGTTTCTTTGGCTGGACTAACTCAATAAGCCAGTTTCGTCGGTTCAATTGGCCAGACTAACTAAATGTAACTCTGTAACTATGTGCCCCCATAAATATTTGTTCCTTATAGATCCAAAGCGTGGTGTGCGACGCGGAGGCGGGCGATTCCCGCGCGCGCGTTCAGGCGCGTCTGGAGGCATTGCGGCCGCGAGTCGCCGCGGCTTGCCGCTCTCTGGCCGGACTCGAAGCTAAGTTAGTATTTGATAGTCCGTCTGCTGGTAAATGGGTGTGTGTGTGTCAACATTTGTCAAAAGTAACAAGCGTTGGCACAAATGTGGATGGATTACTACTGCAAGATGTAGTCCATGCGGCTTGCCGCACTTTAACCGGACTAGAATCCGAGTTAGTGTGTGTGTCAACATTTGTCAAAAGTGACAAACGTTGATATAAATTCAGATGGATTACTAATGCTATTGCGGGTGAGATTAGGGATGTGACATTGAATGAAAAAAATCGATTAATTAATAATCGATTTTGCTTCGCTACTTATAAATCGATTTAAAAAATCGATTTTTTCGGGAAAATCGTTTTATTTTTTTAAAAATACTATATAATAATAAAACCAAGCTTAAGGTCTTAAGACGAAGGAATATGGGTATCAATAATTGGGTTGGGTTGGGTATCTATCTATGATAACTTTTTCCCAGGACAAAGAAGTACTCACGGGTTACTGGGAAATAACCACCATCGGCCTCAGACGTCATGTTTTATAAACGTTAGTTTTAAGGAATAGACGACATAGAAATTATATTAATACTTTATTAAAATAAAAATAAACGAAAACGAAATAAACAAAAAAAAATTTCTCTTCTCAAAACTAAAAACCATTCAAACACCAGCTGTTTGATATTAATTGTGTGAATTATTTATATTAATGAAAGTTATTGTGTTTTCGAGCTCACAGTGTTTATTTTGGTCGCTTTATTTTTTATTTTTGTCCCTAGCTTGGACAACAAAAAGATAACTACAAGTGAAAATACTTATTTTAAAAAGTGTATAAACAAGTACGAAAAGAATCAGTTACGTAGATTTTAATATTTTTGTGACAAAATACTACATACTCTAACTTTGATACTAACACGTAGTAAAAAGATGTTGTATTTTTAATTTATTCCGAGTGCTGTGTACCTGTAAATGTAGAAAAGTGAGTAAAGTAATTTTTTGCGGACATTTTCATGTATAGCGAAAACGGAGTACCTTTAGTTACCCTGTCTGTATGAGCCCTAAAGATGACGTCACAATGGCGCCGACAGGTAGAGAAATTAGGAGATAAGTTTTGAAAAATTATGATTTGTGAACTCGAAACATGATATTTCGTAATGTTCGCATATTTCGTCATATTTCGTATACATGAAAATGTTCGCAAATAATTACTTTAGTAATTGGCTAGTCTGTACCGCTTCACCGATGGTACCTACCCATAGCCCTACCTATTTCAAACATACATACAGATGGCGCCGTTCGATTTATTTGTTCCCGTTAAGTGAACGGGAACAATTTCTTTCATCCGGCGCATAGATGGCGCTGTATACAAAAATCGATTAAAATGTGTATTTTACATAATCGATTAATTTATAATCGATTTTTTATTTGAAAAATAGTTTATTTTAAATCGATTATTTGAAAATAATAATCGATTAACATTAAAATCGATTATGTTTTCACATCCCTAGGTGAAATTATACTTGGCTTACAATGTTCTAGACTCGAAGCTAAGTTAGTATTTGAACATTTGACAGAGCGGATAATCCGCCTTGTGGTGAATGGATACTGCCGCACGTGCATATTTGTGATGTGTGTCAACATCTGTCAGAAGTGACGAAACGTTGACATATAAATGGACAATGTACAGTCACCGCGAGTCCCCGCGACTTGCTGTGAATTTTTTAAAGTAATTAACATCCTTAAACTACTTGAGTGTTATTGTAACAACACGTTTTTTTTTTCTTAAATTAGCTTAGCAGTCCCCGAAGATACAGATAGATCCCTTCAGTATATAAACTTGACTTTTTCCCCAGAAACCCTCGAATAATGGCCGCCCGAGCAGAAATGGGAGCTCGATTAGTCCAATTCCCTCTCGCTGCGGGCGCTCCTCCCCACCAACTGGCCGCCATGTTGAAAGCTTTACGGCTTCCCCCCGACGCCGCCGCTACCGCCACGCACAAGGTGAGTTATAGTAATTGACAAGTCATAAACCGTGGCAAGTCCATCCTGACGTACCATAGACAACATGAAATTCACCCTGACGAACCATAGCATCAAGTACACCCCGTGGTTGGTTCAATTCCCCCTCGCGCATCATTTATAACCTGTACCATTGTCATATTCACATTAGATGACTGACTGATATTAGGACTGTCTATGACTGTGTTTTCTCTTTTCCAGAATCTCTCCTTACGAATGAATAAAACTTTATTTAAATACACGCAAGTGCAACATTAAAACATTTACACATTATTTATGTGAACAAAGACCAATAGGCATGATGACAGTATTAAAGAATTAAAGAATAAATGATTTTAGAGAAAAAAATATGTTGAAAGAATTCTAATAAATTAACCAGTTTTAATGTAAACATTGAGATTGATAATATTTTCAATAAAATAAAAGTATAAAATACTGCATTCGGCCATGTTAACTAAAACGCCAATCAGAGCGAATGACGTCACGCCTCAGTGAACATCACCGTGTCGCTTGAACTTCCATTGATTTACCTACCTACGTTTACCTAGGTGTGACGTCACAAGCGACGCCATGACACCTGCGAGTGTTTTCGCGCATAATTCAAAGTAGATAGAAACAAAATGCATAATTGGCGTTAAAACTTATTTTATTGCTGAAATAATGTTATTTTCGGAAACAGTAGACGTGAATCTACATTATAGACGCGGATTTCAAAATCCGTCATCATGCCCATTTCAGCCAGTCAAAGATCAATACGTTGCCAAATCACCGTAAAGCTGACCAACGGTGACAGTTCAATGAGACTTTTCAAAACCCACTGTAGGACGCGGGCCTCCCTCGTGCACACGGTCTTGTGCTTAAGGGATATGCATGTGGCATTAAAACGCCACGCTAAACCGGTTGCACAATGGAAAATATGAACACCCTACCAGACACGAAAATTTTTTCTTCAACTAATGACATATTAATGTTAGGGTAGGTCAACTAAAGATATTTACAATGCTTTTGCTTTTTCCAATTTGAAGCGCTGTGATTAAAACCGAAAAAATTACGAATTCACAGTAAAGGAAGATGGTAATCCATTCTGACAAGTTGTGTGGGCTTGTATGAAGGCATAATTTGTGTTCATACTAATGAAAACGAAAAAGACGATTAATATCACCAATTTTATTTTAAGAATTCAAAAATGTCAAAGTAATATCGTCAATATATATTTTTAACATTTTAAGAAACAAACAATTATTTAAAAAAAATATATATAAGCCGAAAAGTACTTGGCGCACCTCAGTTCATGTTAAGAATATTTACCACTAAGTATATCAAGACATTTTTGAAAAATGTTCGATTTTCACTGCGGGTTTCCCCCCATATAAATACCAGTATGTTTAAATTAAGATTTCTCGAAACGCACTACGAGTAGGGTCGTATAACTTTTACCACTTATTGTTGACGTTAGCCTTAACTTGTGTGCAAAGACAGACGACCCTACTCGAAGGGCCTTGGGAGCAATGACCTTTCAAACTTGACCCGAAAAAATTATATTTTTGCAGATATCTTTTGCAAATACTGACCAATTTTTATGAAACATGTGTCATTCGACTGCAAATTTACATTTCTATAAGATGAGTACAATACAGTTGAAAAAAATTACTACCAGAACCTGCAAAACGAAAAATACCTTTTTTTCGGTTTTAATCACAGCGCTTCAAATTGGAAAAAGCAAAAGCATTGTAAATATCTTTAGTTGACCTACCCTAACATTAATATGTCATTAGTTGAAGAAAAAATTTTCGTGTCTGGTAGGGTGTTCATATTTTCCATTGTGGGTTGGGGTGAGTCCACTCTTCCAGATGTCATGTAGTCGCTCAGCGCTCGTGGTGGCCGATTCGTTATGGCTTAGTTACCCGTGGTCACAGATGGGGTCGGCCGACGACACACCGACCACGCTCTGTGTCCACGGGAAACTCGTCAAAACATTACAGTGCCACTAACATTTATTCATTCATTAAAAAGCATAGATTTTTTTTTCAAAATCATTCTAATAATGAACATTTTATCTATGTCTATATAGATAACGTCGGATTTAGCGGAACAAGCCTCCGAATTGTGCATCGAATCGGTTCCCAGTTCGCCTCCGTCGTCGCGACACCGCGCTTTGGAGGACAGTTAGAGATTTTACACGTGGTTATTGTGCTTATTTTAATGTGTTGTATTCACGTTGATATAAAAAAAAAACTTAGATACACATTCACTACTTGAAAATGTCCGATAAAGTTATCTATACAATGGAATACCAGTCTCACACAGATGACCGTAATATAAACTTTATGGGGGAATAGGATAAAGTGGGAAATGCATTTCCAATTTATTCTATTCCCTCAATGTACGTACATGTGTCGGTAGTGAGTGAAATATGCCAGAGCCCAAATCTCCAAATCCTCGGGTACCCTTTGCCGAAGTTTAAAAAAAAATCTTCTTTTATCTGTAACATTGAAATTAAGTCTTTTGCGTTGTTTATTTGCATTGCTTGAACTTAAAATCACGTGATTTAATTAATTTCCCAAAAAAATATTAACGTATCTGTTTCAGTTGTTTTGTGAGAACATACTGTATTTGAGATGTAAATTAAGTCTCCAGTCATGTTTGTACACCTTATGCAGTGTATGCATAGAGGCCAATTTCCAATTACCCTGCCCCCAAGTCTATGGCTAAAACATTAGATCGTAACGCTAGAACAATACTTTCGTAAAACTATCGGACATACCGTTTCTTTGATCCCGGAAAGGAATTGGTGAATGAAAACACTAAAAATCAGCAGTAAATTTAACTTTGAGAGTTGCTTGTGTGTCTTGGATTTTTTTCTATATCACCGTTTGATGGTATGTGTAACTTATTAAAGGATAAAAAAATAAATTTACAACCTCCACGAGTCATTTGTTGTGTTCTAAACAGTCCGCCGTGAAATAACATATGTTGCATGGACTCGCTAAGGGTTAAAAATCGATTTAGTTTACAAATCGTTATTTAGTTGTTTCTTTTTTTTAAATTCAATTCATGTTCAGAACGTGGCCAAGCGCCTGATGTCCACGTAAAACATAAACCGATTATACAAAATAAAAGAAATAAATTACATTTTTTTTATGAAGTGTCTCTGTTTAAAATTTTATTCGCGATCATTTTGTTCGAACGTAAATGAGATAATCCGGTTTGACGTACAAAAATATCGGTAAATTTGAAATCCGTTTCGTTTGAATTGGTTGAAAGTTGAGAGAAAGAGAGTGGAAAGAATTGAATGTTATTGTATACCGTCATTTTATGTAATACAAGAGTAGCCGAACATAACCAAAACAAAAACCGGTTTTACCAAAACGATTATGCGTAAATTGGAAACCGGTTTCAACAATTAAATATTACTGCATAGTGTCGTTATTATGAAATATAAGACTAGTGGAACATAACCGAAACAAAAACCGGCTTTCCCAAAACCATTATCCGTAAATTGGAAACCGGTTTCAACAATTAAATATTACTGCATAGTGTCGTTATGAAATATAAGACTAGTGGAACATAACTGAAACAAGCTAAAATCACCGGTTATTAGAAACCGGTTTCATGAGTTCAAAGAGTCGTTATATTGCATAAGTATTAGTCGAAATTTTGTTTTAATGAACATTGTTAGTTTGAAATAAGTGATTTTTATTCACGTATAATATTAAATTGTTATAATAATCTAAAACCTATGTTTGAAGGCAGCGCGTATCTGCGGTTGTGCCAATGTTTGTTAAAATTGACTGATGTTGGCATGTATCCCGGATGTCTGCGGGCGACAGTATCCACTCACCACCAGGTGGACTGTAGTATGCTCGTCCGTCGCCTTCTTATTATAAACAAGTCAAAATATAAAATGTCTGTGAATTAAAAATTAAGTGCTATGATAAGTTTATTTTCAGATAAGTGAAACATTTGTGACGTCATCTGAAAAAGGGACCTCACTGTCGGTACGGACTTATTGGCTACGGTTAAGATTTAATAACTTAAAATTTCGTTATTTCAGGATTTACTAAAGAGAAACATGTTCTAACATGTTATTTTTAAGATAAAGGATGTAATAATATAATTGACTCGTATGTGCATATGCACTCACTAACGGAAGCGGACGCGGCCAAAGGGCACATACGCCAGAGCCCATTCCCATCACATTGTGTCCTATCCCTCCCCAATTTCCCAATCCTTTCTCCAAATCCAATCCTTCATTTGGAAAGGTAGGCAACAGTCCTGGGGCCGCACAACATTTGTTATTCTGGACTAAAAAAGTTGGCATGTACAGCGGATGTCCTCGGGCGACCAGTGTCCATTTACCACCAGGTGGACTGTATGCTCATCTGCCGCCTTT
Source organism: Sesia apiformis (assembly GCA_914767545.1). Classification (NCBI taxonomy): domain Eukaryota; kingdom Metazoa; phylum Arthropoda; class Insecta; order Lepidoptera; family Sesiidae; genus Sesia; species Sesia apiformis. The sequence continues at coordinate 1,578,652 of OU611977.1, read as the reverse complement.
TCCTATAAAAAAAAAAAAACACCTGAGCGAGTGTGGATAATGTTATGCACATACGAGTAAATCACGGAATTATTTATTTTATTAAGATTTCTCTATAGTCTTAATATACAGGAAAATAGAACCGTACAATAAAGTCCCTTCTTATATATTTGACATATATATATTTCACGTCACATATATTTGATTTATATGTAATAATACGTAATTTTTAATATTAAAACTCAGAATCCATCATTTTAATTCTAACACATCCTGTATAGATTAGTCATTATGGTAATAAAGATTGTAAATCCCTCGCGTGAAACATCTTAGTTTAAGAATACGATTAAAATAATAATAATAAATTAGGATTTTGATTAAAAATTAATAAAATTGTTTTGTGTTAATTCATTCTTTGTTAAATGAAATGATAATGGGGAATATGCATTTAATTTAAGAGATATAAAAAAAAGTGTTCATTATTCAGAGGAGAAATGGTAGTTATTTATTTATTTAATTAAAAATATATTTACAGAAAATCGGTAGCGTTTCTATTGCTTTCTTTTTTTTGCTTAAACGAAACTCAGTTTAAAAAACTGTCAAATGCGATTGGTATATTAGATATTGTTTTATGGATTTATTTAATTAAAATACTTGCATGTTCTCTATTTTTTAATTAAAAGGGTATTTTATTTTCAATTGACTGTACTTTTTTCGCAAATTATTGTATAAAATATGTAATAGTATAATATATCTTACGCATTGACGCCAATGACGATTACGAACTAGGAAAAAACAACTATTTATACATATATTTGTCAAAAATATATCTTTAATTGTGTGCTAGACTGGAAAAACGGGGCAAATTAAAAAAAAAAGAAATAACAAGTTATCACTTAAAATAGTTAGAAGAATAATTTTGATACTTGACTTCAACAATGAAATTAACCTATTTTTTAGTGATAGCTCATAACCTGTCCAGTATAATTATAAGATCCCACAAAAATAGTGGGAAATATTTTAATCAGTTACATATAAAATAATAATTTGTAGAGATGAACTGGAATAGAAACAATGAATACTAATAAATTTTTATTAACGGACAGTTTTATCTTTGCAAGTTGATTGTGTAGTAAGAGGGTCGAAATGAGCTGACTTGTGCTTATATAGCTTTGGCTGGGGCGACCCCACTCGTGGCTGTCAGCGCGAGGAGTGGGGCATTGCTCGCTGGCTTGCCATTGGCTGGCATATTGCGATTGGCGGGAATGTGTGTGACACGTTACAAATTAGTGATTAATTTACTCGGTATGTGCATAACACTATCCACTGTTTATTCGATAAGGTTTTTTCCGCAAACAATCGCTTTCAGTACAATGCCGTCTGAACCTAGCCTATAAATGGCTGTTTTCTCATGGCCCTATTCAGTGCCGTGTGCAACATTTGGCGATCAATGAAACCACAAATAACATTATACTCGAAAATTAAAAATAAACAATACTAAAAAAACAAAACCAAAACTCGCTGATTGATGGCTTGATTTTAAATTAATGAAAATGTTTTGTTTCTTGCATTTTCTCCATTGTCATTAAAATGTACTTGTGTTGATATGTGTGGATATAGTTGTCAGCGGTCTTGTCAAAATTGTAAATGTATAAAAATCAGTGCCCGCCTGTATACTTTTTTCTTGATATAAATCGATTTACAATGTATAAATAATTATTTTAGTGTAAGTAATATTTAGTTCCAATTTTATAGATGATAAATAAGTTCATTTGAAATGTTTAATCATAAGTTATATTCAGTTTCAATTCAGTAAGATTGTTTATTTTTTCAATAAATTGTATTTCCAATTAAAAATAGTTTTTATTCTACACCAAAACCACAAGCTATGGTCGAGTGACCTGAGTGTAGGTAATAGTCTTTTTTTCTTCATATATAGCAATGGTGCAATTAGCACATTCTGCCAGTGTCAAGTTTTCTTCGTAATAAACAATTTCAAAGTCTTGAGGTATCCTGGGGCTTTTTGGCGGGAACTCGAGAAGTGAAGTTGAGTTTTTGTTTGATTATTGTAAAAAATATCATATTAGGCGTTTTGCTAAGTGTTTTTCGTGTGTGGTGTTTGTGATAATCAAATAAAAGCGTGCGACTGCATTTTTCGTGTGCTTCCAAGGAGTCTTCTTCGGTCCCTCAGTAAATCTACGTAAACCATTTTAACAGAATACGTTTTAGACTTTAAAAAGTGGCTTAGTCTCCTTCCAAGGCTTTCGGTTGGTCGCGAAGCCACTTACATTTGCGCCGCTTCCTGCTTGGCACCATCGCCCGGAGACTTAGCCGACCTCATCGATGGTAACTCGCCTATCCGCCATTACCATTTCGAGCTTGCTGATTCATGTCGTCCGTGGCGGAGGTTGTCGGCCGTCCTGCTCCCTCTCCGTGCGTCACACACGCCCACTTTCAAACTTCTCGATCGTATTGTGATAAAAGTCTACGATGATTTTGAGCCCCCACCGACCAGAGATATCGGATCACTGCTCGTTGTACCTCTGTAGTGCAGACTGCTAGGGGAGCGAGTATGTTTACACTAAGCGCAGAAAGCCAACTGACGAGATTGGGCTCAGATGGCGCACACTACAGTTAACTACAGTCTTACCAATAGGCATGATGACAGTATCAAAGAATTAAAGAATACTTCAACATATTTTTTTCTCTAAAATCATAGAGAAAAAAATATGTTGAAAGAATTCTAATAAATTAACCAGTTTTAATGTAAACATTGAGATTAATAATATTTTCAATAAAATAAAAGTATAAAATACTGCATTCGGCCATGTTAACTAAAACGCCAATCAGAGCGAATGACGTCACGCCTCAGTGAACATCACCGTGTCGCTTGAACTTCCATTGATTTACCTACCTACGTTTACCTAGGTGTGACGTCACAAGCGACGCCATGACACCTGCGAGTGTTTTCGCGCATAATTCAAAGTAGATAGAAAGAAAATGCATAATTTGCGTTAAAACTTATTTTATTGCTGAAATAATGTTATTTTCGGAAACAGTAGACGTGAATCTACATTATAGAAGCGGATTTCAAAATCCGTCATCATGCCTATTAGGCATGCATGCGTAGAAGGCAATATGACAACCTTAAAGGTGTATTATGATCAGTGTAGATAATTTTTGACTCTCCCTCGTATCTAAACTACAAATTCCGAGTCTTGAACTATAAATGAAATTATCTGTAAATCATATTTCAATTTAAACTTGTATAAAAAATTAAATGTGCGGTCAGGGGACCCCCGTCAGGAACGAAGATCCTCACGCATTTTTTTTAAACTCCGAATGAATTCGAAGTAAAATCTGTATAGTTCATGTATTTTTTTTTATTTTGTATCATATTTTCAATGCAAATAATTTAAAATAAGGAATCTAATCAAAAAATTAGGTTATACAACCGGCCACGCACCAGTCTGCACGTCTGTTATTCTGCTTGAGTCTCGCTCTCGATACTCGCAGGCACACACACACAGAGAAAGAGAAAGGCGTATGGAAGGGGTAAAAATCTTAGGTGACGTTACATTTTCTCTCGAATCATACCTACCGCAAACCGCGTAAAGGAACTTCGTTCCAAAAATATCCTTAGCCCTTTTCTCTTACAATGTCACATATATGCAAAATTCACTTATCTTTTGTTGAAACCTTACCTAATAGGCATATGTTTGGATTATTATTTATGTTCCTGTCATGAAAATAAAATAAAAAAACTTTATAATTTGGATCTGGATTTTAAAGGCTTGTGAAGACTGGGCTATTGTATGTAGAAAACAATCTCGCTCCGCTCACCCGCCCTAAGTTTGAACGAGTGACACTCGCTTTCCCCGGGTTTCTCGCGATGGGGCCCTGGCCTATAGATAGCCAGTCACCCCAAATGCGACCCTGTTGACGCATTTCCCTAAACCAAATGCTGGATACGTACAACTCTTCGGAAATATCTGTGGACCTCATCGAAATGTGCTTTATCCCCCTCTGGACGTCTCACTTCGCGCCGATCTCGCTCTATACACATAGTACTGCAATCATCCGCCCCAAAAAACCGTCAAGACTAATAGGTGACCACGACGTGGTATCCTGATTTTTTTTGTGGAAATTGCTTTTGCGTCGTAGATGAAGGATCGATGAATTTTTTCAATTCAAGTGGGGGAAGGTGTAAATCAAACTCAAAACTACCCGCTTTTTTTCTCTTATTTTGTGCCATAAATCGGCTTGAAAATGAGTTCCAGTAGATTTTTTTTTGGGTTGCAGAGTTCGAATTCGGTGTCAAAATTGAGCTGCACCCTCTTCATCCCCCGTAAATTGCACTAAACTCCCATTGATTGCAGTACTAATAGTACCGTTGCATTGGCAACGCATTGGTAAATCTGTGACATAATTTTACCAGTTCCCAGATATTTCCGATGGGTTATACCTGTTGTAAGAAAAGTAGTTGACAAGGGTAAATACAGAAGGGTAGGTCTATACAAATTATTTAAAACACAGTTTCCATGCAAATACATTTATTAAAACATTATTAATAATACATTAATTATCATTGGCCTTCGAAGGTTATGTATGTCATTCATCGGCCTTTAGAAAGAGACTATCGGCTAGCTTCGGCTTTGTAGAGCGTCGTCTCTGTCGTGTACCTGTACGACGACTGACAGCTGACAAGTAGCGGCGTATCGGCACACGACAGAGACGACACTACAAAACCGAAGCTAGCCGATGTGTATTTCTTTCGACCGGGATGTGTACCATAATAATATGTACAGTCCCGGACCGAGTTGAATGCGCGCGGAAGGAATGTGACCGTTTTATGTCACTTGTTTTTAGTGTTGTACTACAATGATCTTAGTGAAAGATAGGTATATCGATATTGGTAAAAGTCGATATTTTTAATTTATAATAATAATAAATTCTTTATTTCGATCAACTCAGGATCATAACATTTTTATGCTGATTTATTTATCAGCACATGTAGCATACAACAACGCTTCATGTACTGACAGTCTAACTTGTTCGAAAACATTTCCAGGATACCGTTGGCGCTGGCCCGGACCCTGCGCATCAGATTAAAGATATTTAAATATCGCGGTCAAAAATAAAACACACGACTATGTAATTATAAAAAACATCACTTATTTTTTACTATTTTAATTTACTTTCATTATTTATTTATTTATTATTTATCACACATTAGATAATGTAGTAAGTAGGTATACATAATTTTTAGTTTTGAATAGGTATTTAATATTTAGTTTTGAAAAATAAAGTTACTAAAAAACAAAAAGAAAACAATACAAAAATTACTTATTGAGAAATATAAAAAAAAACAATATTATAACAACAAAAATCTGCTACGCATTACATTATTAATAATAATAAAAAATAACTTAAAAGTACTAAAAGACACAAAAGACTATCATATTGTTTTGAATGAATATTAGACACTACAATCATTACTTGTAACACCTGATGCAGACAAGTCAGAATCAGGTTTGGTCGCTCATTTTAACAAGTATAGTAAAAAATACTACCCAACACGTGTTATATCGATGACGCAAGAGAAACAATAGAAAACGAGCAAGCGCATCACTAGACTAGCCGGCACAAGTGCGGCGAGACGGCTGGGAAGGGGTTGTGCTCGTGTCCCCACACCTTTAGCTTTCAGCGCGCGCATTTAGCTCATTCCGGGACAGTAGGTTATTTCTTCCAATAAGTTTCGGTACACAAGACAACAATTTCGTACCTCCCGAGCGGAGCCGCGAGCAAGTTAGTTTAAAATAAAATATATTTTTAAAATTCCACAATGTTCCATTTCTTACATAATGTCATAAATGATAAAATAGTTTTAAATTGGGGGTAGGATTGAAGTAAATTAAATAATGGTCGGAAAAAAGATGGCATACAATAAGGAGCAATGTACAACATATCTCCTATGGTGTGGCCCCTTTTGAATCATGCAAACCAGTATTCCAAGAATTAAAAGCTGCAACTCTTCCTCGTATGTATATTTATGAAATCTCCAAATTTAAGCAACAATTCTGTTGAATTGTTGCTTAAATTTGGAGATAAAGTGTTCTTGGTAGCGTAATTGGAGCACGTTATGACACTAAGAAATTAAGGTAGATTAGAAAGAGTGCCAAAACAATGTTAATCCAGAAGAATTGTTACACCATGTGTCTAAAAAAATATTTATTGCGTTGCCTGCATCAATAACGTATCTGCCGTTTAACAAATTAAAATATCCCTGAAAAAGTAGCTTCTGTTAGGAAACTTATTCTGTACTAGCTGTTGCCTTTAGTTTATAAACACCGTCTTTATTCGACGTGATTCTTTAAATTGATATAACTTTTTTATTTATGAACTGATTGAAATAAAACAAACACTAAATTTTAAGTGAAGCTTACCAGAATACATTAGTGAAAACCGCAACCAAATCGGTTAAGCCGTTTCTAAGATTAGCTTGCACAAATGCACAGATAAACAGACAAACAAACAAAAATTCTCACAGTCATTGTTTTGGATTCTATTGCGTTGACAAAGGCCCCCAATAATAGTTTTTCCCATATATCTTTCATGTACAGACAGCGATCAGCTACATTTTTATTATATGTATAGACAAGTTTTTAGACTACCAGTGCGAGTGAAAAACGCGACCTTATGTTAGTATGACATTGTTATGTATAATCGATGGGGACACGAGTCCTCGGATGGAGACCACGTAGCGTGGGACGCCCCGCCCTACGGCCACGTGGACTAAGGACTTGAAGAAAGCCGGCGGTAGTGACTGAATGAGAAGAGTTGAAGACCGTGTGGTCCTTAGGAGAGGCCTGTATGCAGCAGTGGAGATACACGGGCTGATGGTATGGTAATGTATGACAGCAGTGGAGATACACGGGCTGATGGTATGGTAATGTATGACAGCAGTGGAGATACACGGGCTGATGGTATGGTAATGTATGACAGCAGTGGAGATACACGGGCTGATGGTATGGTAATGTATGACAGCAGTGGAGATACACGGGCTGATGGTATGGTAATGTATGACAGCAGTGGAGATACACGGGCTGATGGTATGGTAATGTATGACAGCAGTGGAGATACACGGGCTGATGGTATGGTAATGTATGACAGCAGTGGAGATACACGGGCTGATGGTATGGTAATGTATGACAGCAGTGGAGATACACGGGCTGATGGTATGGTAATGTATGACAGCAGTGGAGATACACGGGCTGATGGTATGGTAATGTATGCAGCAGTGGAGATACACGGGCTGATGGTATGGTAATGTATGAACATTACCATACCATCAGCCCATGTATCTCCACTGCTGCATACAATATCATTATTGTTTAACAACACCGATGACATTTCTTAATAATTAACATTCATATTTATTATTACAACATAATTTTGTTTAAATCGTTTTTTGGTTATATTTGTACCGCCCTATTTCACTTAAACTTCATGAGATGACACACGGCTGGAGCATTGCAATACAGACGGCTAAGCTTTTGTTAGTTACTCAATAATATGTATGACAAAATTAGATATTTGCATGACATGAACGGTAAGTGACGATCGATTGTACCAATAACACCTCCTGTATGTACTCGGATTGCACAAAGTATTTGAATTTTCTGATTTTACCCGTATTTTCACTACTTTCATCAATATTTCCACGACTACAATGTACTACAAAATAAGTATTTTCACTATTTTGTCCAGGTTTACCACTACATTTGTAGGGGCTCTAGTGCATGCTGTATTCCCACAGCCGCTGATCGCGCTCGGGTGTGGCCACGTTACCCCTCTCTCACAGAAAACTACCTTGAAATGTACTGCATTTCCTACTTTATCATATTTCCCCAAAGTACGTACGTGTTGCTGTAGCGAGTGAGATATGCCGGAGCCCATGATTTTCCCAACCCTTTCTCACAATCCACTACTACTAAGTGAGTTTCGTGGGCATCTGCAGCTCGCTATATTGCTTCATATTCCACAACTTCCACTTTGCTCAGTATTTTCACTGTTATGTTCAGATTTTTCACTATTTCCCTCAACATCTCCACTACTCTGTTTCCCGTCAATACTTTTCAGTGTTTTTGCCTCATTTTTCTTATTTTGCATCGTAATTAGCGATTTGACCCTCAATTTCGAACTGCTTGGTCCCTCCAAACGCAGCAATGCCTTTGCGAGAGCTTTCTCATAATCCCGAGTCTTACTTTGATAGTGTTTGTTTCGGTTTATTGGAATTTCATCTATTGTTTTATCGCCCAGAAGATGTGCTAAGGGATTAACATTTACTAGTTTTGTGCCATTGGGTAGTTTTATTGCCTCTTTGACTTCTGGTGTAGGTAAGGGCGGTGCTTGCGGCGGTGGCGTTTTTTCTTTAATGGTCTGTCCGCTCAAAATGTCATCTAGTTTTACTATCTTGTAGTAAGGTGCCTCTGGCAGTAAATGAGCGATGCGCACATTCTTATACTCCTCGGGAATATTTGGTAAAACAATCTTTTGCGTCCTCGGCATATGCGGTTTAGCAGGGGGATCGTCAGTCCTTTCCTCCTCTACCATCACTTCTTGAGCAACTTCAGGTATCTGCTCAGTTTTATCAATAAAATCGTCATCGAAATTTGCATCTCCGAAATCATTGTCCTGCTTATATAGGGGACTGAAAGACATTTTATTTTGTCCTCTATGCTTTACTATTTTCACACTGACATGATGTTCGTCATCAATCTGATTTTGAAACCTGATCGGCATTGCCAATTTCCCTGAAAATTCTCGCACTTCCGGTGTAAATCTTTTAATTTTTATCTTTGGTTCTTTCAGTGGACCAGTTACAGGCTTTACAGTGACACTGGTATTGATTACTAATGACCTTTTAACATCGGTTGGTTCAGGTGTGAAATTTTCTATGAACTTCTGTACAGATATGTCTTTCGATACTCGAGTTATGGTGGCCGTGGTGTTTGATTTTTCAATTTGTACCTTCTTGATTGTTTTCAAGAATTTCTCTGATATTGTCGCCTCCTTTACAACTTTGCGTCTTTCAAGTAGCGTTTTCAAAGTTTCAGTAAGAAAAGAAGATGAATGTTTTGCCGTCATGTGTCTATTCAATGCCTCTTTAGTATTGAAAATGTTGGAGCATTTAATACACTGCTTCGCCTCATTTCTAAAATGCAAACTCATGTGATGGTTGTAGTTTTGGTATGTGTAACAGTACTTCTTGCAGATGTTACAAGTGAATCTTTTTCTTTTATCTCTAATTGGGGCAATTTTCTTTTTGTTCCAGGCAGCCAACCTTACTCTCGCATTTCGCCTCATTTTCATCCGCTTTCTAACTAAAAGCAAAGGTTCATCTTCAGACAAATCTGATACAATGTCTGATTCAACTTTTGTTCTTTTGCGTTTACGTCCAACTTTTGCTTTTTCTTTCTTTTCCCTTTCCTTTATATTCCCTCCATCCTCATTCCGTGCCTTCTCATTTCCTTCATTTTCTGTAGCACTTATGAAATCAGAGTTTACGTTAAAGCATTCTACTCTTTTTTCCTTTACTTTTTCTGCTGTGTGACTAATTTTGTGGATTTTGCTAGGTGTTTTTTTATCAGATACACCTGTATCAGACCCTACAATTGTTTCTGCATCTGTTCGATCATCATCAGACTTGTCACCTTGATTACTGCCTTCAGTATTTTGTAACGGATAGTAATCAGGTGCAGAAGGTTGAAAAGGATTCTCTGACTTCTTGTCAGTGAAATAAACATGGAAATTCTCATCAAATTCCACAAAGCCATTGCTTTTATGCTTTAATTTGATGTGAAAAGTTAACTTTTTCCTCATTCTAAAGGTTACAGAGCAAATTTTACAAGAATACGGTTCAAACTCTGGATGTTTCTTGAAGAAATGAGTGAATAGGTGTTTTGGATGTTTATATATTTGATCGCAATACACACATTTGTATTTGTACAAATGTGTCTCGTCCTTATGCGTTCTATTTATGTGTTTATCGAGAGCAAGTGTGCCAACAAACTCTTTTTGACAATATCTACAATATTTGAGATTTACCGACAGCGGATGTTTTTTCGACTGGTGTTCAGAAAGTTCTTGAAGGGAACGAAAGATAATGTCGCATGTGATACACTTAATAGCTTCACAAGACTTCACGTGCTTGTTATATATATCAGCATCAAAGAAATCACCACATTTTTCGCATCGTCTCTTCGCTTCGCTACCTTGACAACTTTTTCTTGTGGAAATATGCCGTTGTAGACTAATTTTCTTCGGATAAACATTCGAGCACTTATCGCAGGCATATGAACGACAATTCCCAACTTTTAAATGCTGAACGTAGAGTAATAAATTTACTGTTGCAAATTTGCATTTATTGCAAAAATATTCCATCGGCTTATCATAGGAACGGAGGAAGCGGTCAGCTTTAATGTTAATAACAGAAGACAGTAATGAATAACAATTTTGCAAGTACGCTCCACCATCAGAACAATCTGTATGATCAGTTTCATGAATTTCCAAATCAGTAATACTATTAAACATCATCTTGCACTGCGAACAAGAGTATAGGGAATTGGCTACATAGCTTATATGCTTGCTTTTATGCTTCCGAAGCGCTGTAGTATCTGCAAAAACCCGGGAACAATACTCGCAAAGTCCCATCGAAGTTAGATGTATATCCCGTAAATGTAGCACGTATTGCTCTAAGTTAGAGGCCATTTCTGGGCAAAATTGGCATTTTACGAAGTTGGACTGCTCCTCAACACCTCTGCCATTCGAATGCACCTAGAATAAAATAAAGTCATGCTTTACCACTCCAATACAAATCATTAGAAATAAAAAACATAACATAAATAATAATAATAATAAAAAAATACAAATGAAAAATAAGTGAATTAACCAAGTAGTAAACAAACTGTGCTGCAGCAGCAAAATGGGACCTTGACTCAGTGTAATGTCATGGGTTGATCATGATGCTGATTTTTAGTCAAAGGCCCCATCTTTCATAGTCGGGGAGAAAAGCTATGAATTTAACTCTGAAACAATTAAAACCAATCAACCGTCTAATAGGTGAGGGGGGGGGGGGGATATTGTTCCAACACTTGGTCGCGGTATATTTGAAACTTCCTCTGAAAACAGCTGAACAGTAAGCTGAACTGAACACAAAGTTGTGGTGTATAGAGACGAATGGTTCGTCTGGCATGTTCCCCTAACCGAGTCAACTTATTAAAGAGACAACTAGCTTGTTTATATTTAACGACGCCAGATAGGAGACATGCCAGATGCAACTTCCTTCTCGACCACATATTCAACAAAGACTTAAGATGTGACGTGATGTCGTGGCGGGATCGAGAAACAAAACCTTGCGAGTGCGTTCTGTACGCATTATTGAATTAATTAGCCTTCGAGTCCTGGATAGGAGTTGGGGACCATACACAACATTGGAATAATTTAATTTGGACAATACAAGTGTTTCAACCAACATATCCTCATATAGGTATTTGCACCCCTTATACAATATTTTCAGGCGGAAGAAACACATTCGTGTCATTACAGTAACATGCTTTTCAAAACGAAGCTCCGCATCATCTTGTAAACCAAGATTACGAGCCGTAAAAACCCCGTGCAATGTTTACGCCTTCGATATGACATGACATAATTAGTGGTGGAATATAATTGTCACATTGCTAATGATGTCATCACTTTGTGTCCATCAAAGCAAAGTTAATCAAGTTTCATTACTATTTTAACCATAAGCCATGAATGTTACATAATATCCACTATCACATAATAATAATAATTCAGACAAAGATCCATAGACAATTGTTAGTTTGATAATGTATATCAATATTATACTTGATAATGTATATAATGTATTATTGTTCTTCAAATAATACAGATGCATTTTTCTTTGTTTAATCAGAAAATAATCCCAATCACATGAATAGGTTTGAAAACTCATTTCAATCTTATTTTTGATCAAGGAAGAGATAAACTATAGGTAGTGCACCAACAGCCCAGTTTATACTTAAATTGAACTTTCCAGGCATAATATGAAATAAAAGTACACACTAAAACCTTTCATGAGGTAGGTCTCATCTCTGTTGGTGGGTTAAGTTAGTTTTGTTCTGTTTGTTGGCGGCGTCCCCCCTCTGGGACCTGGACAGGGAGGTCCTCGCGTACACTTCTGGCGCGAGGAGGATTCGGATTGGGGTCGAGTCCCGACGGCGAGAGAGGTGGAGGTGAACCGCGCCGAGCTCCGTCGGGCCATGGTTGAAGAGTGGTGACTGAGGCTGAGGAGTCCCAGCGCTGGCGCCAGGACAGTGGAGGCAGTCCGTCCGGTGAAGCGGTGGCAGGACAGACAACATGGCGTTCTGACCTTCCGGTCGACACAGGTGCTCTCGGGATATGGCTGTTTCGGGAAGTACCTGCGCAGGATAGGAAGGGAGACGACCGCGGAGTGTCGGAACTGTGACGGCTGCTCGGAGGAGTCACGCGCGAGGGCGAACCGGGCTTACACCTGCGATCTGGCCGGTAAGAGTCCGGCATAACCCTCCGCCTCCCCAGCGGAAGGGTATCTCATGAAGAATTTCCTCACGATAAAAAAAAAAGGTTTGTTCTGTTCAAATAACACAGATGCCAGAAAATATATTGTATAAAAATTATTTGGAAAAGTAACCAAAACCCCACTCTTGCACTTGAATTGCTGTCATAATATGAAATAAAACACACATTAATACCTTTCATGTGACATGGGTATAATCACTGTTGAGGGGTTTATGAATTAAAGTAATTGATTAAATTAATGATGATGTAATTGATTGATGAATTAATTAACTAGAATTAAAGTACCTCGCACATATGTATGTATAAATCGTCGGGATCCAAAAATTCTGCGTTACAAATGTTACAAATTGTTTCAGAGTCTATATAATTCGTAATCGTTTCGATTTCCATGACCGGTTCTGGATCTTCCGTTTCTAAATCCATTTCCTTTGATTTTCGTTATAAATAAAATGGACAATTTTGGTAAAAATTGATAAAAATAAGGAAATCGGATTTAGAATAGAATGAAGTTTCAATTTTGACATTTGAAGCTTCGTTCAAAATCAATGATATATAATTGATATTTTTTGGGAAAAATTTCTTTAATGGAACTTTATTATTTATTTTTCTAGAAGAAGATAACCATTTTTTTTAAATATATAATAGTTCTATGGAATTGACACAATTAAATAAACAATATTGAGTTTCTCTGTAACAATAGAAACGTTTATTACTTTTTCACATCCAACTGTTTAAAATGATGGTGGGCACAGTATCCGCTCATTTGCGATGATAGATGACGTACTAACTTTTGAGCTTCGTTTAGGCAGAGACGTTCAAAATTTAAAATTTCACTAATCGTGAACTTATGCGTTCAAACAAATAATAATTGTGATTGAACTACATCACCCAATACTGAAATATAGGTATTATTAGAAGCCCTATTAAATATACATTTGATGGATGTAAATAAAGTTGGTACATTATTGCAAGATGTTCGAAAAATACTTAAATTTCCAAGAAATGATAACCTACGAGAAAAGAAATATTCATTTACAATTGGTTTTTATCATGGTGATTATTTTCCTTTCCTTTTTATTTTTAATATCATCAATTAGGAAATTTTATTCTCTTTCAAATTAAGTATAACACAAATTCTTACGTTGCCAACAAAAAATGCTGTGACGAAATGTAAACAGAGTCGAGTGTGTCGTTATCGCTTCCAATGATAAGCGAGGAATTAGTTCTGGTGCACACTAATATTATAAATGCGAATGTGATTTAGCCGAGGACTGCGGGTGGGGTATATATAGCCCATTAAGTACGGAGTTGAAAAACACGTCTGTCTCTCTTTATTAAATGCTCTAACCCATAGGAAACGTTTTTTATTTCATTCTAAGATAAATATTTACACAAGTTTGCCGTTGAAGTGCCAGTTGTTGATCCTAACTGATACAATACAAACAAAATAAAAAGAGAATTTTCAGTTAAAACTACTTTATTGATAATTGCAAGAAAAATTCCCATGTGTCATGTTTACGACTTATTAAAATAAAAACAGTTCCACTACAAACTTGTTTTGTTATCCGCTCATTTGCGGGCTGGGACAAAAACTTCCCAAGTGACAGCTGGACCAAAGACCAATGACAGCTGGCGAAAAATCCCCCCGATGTCTACGGAGTTGAAATACACATACATGACGATTTCTTTTTAAAAAACGCTGAAAAGTTGTGTATGAAATTTTCTATAGTTATGGCACAAGTCTATGTTGAAGCACCAGCTGTTTGATAATAATCGTGCCAATTATATAAATTAAAAAATGAAAGTTATTGTGTTTTCGACGTCACAGTGTTTATTTTGGTACTGATATTTTTAGTCTTTGTCCTTATCTTGGACAACAAAAAGATAACTACAAGTGAAAATACTTATTTTAAAAAGCGTATAAACAAGTACGAAAAGAATCAGTTACGTAGATTTTAATATTTTTGTAACAAAATACGACATAAGTACTCTAACTTTGATACTAACACGTAGTAAAATGATGTTGTATTTTTAATTTATTCCGAGCGCTGTGTGCCTGTGAATGTAGAAAAGTGAGTAAATTAATTATTTGCGAACATTTTCATGTATAGCGAAATGTTCGTACTTGTTTATACACCTTTTAAAATAAGTATTTTCACTTGTAGTTATCTTTTTGTTGTCCAAGCTAGGGACAAAAATAAAAAATAAAGCGACCTAAATAAACACTCGACTGTTGATGTTACCTCGACCCTAGGGGTCTCCTATTTTCAATAAATGTCTTGTACCGCGCATAAATAAATCATAAATATGATATAAAAATAAATTTAACGATCTTATAGAAATATTAAATTGAGCGAAGAGTCATAAATATTCCTACCCATACGCTACGGCGGCTTAGGGATACGCAAAATTTACAGTGTCTCATTAGCGGCTTTCTTGTCCTCTATCCATAGTACGCTGAAATTAACCGGAAATGTTTTAACATTTTCATCAACAAACTGAGAAATCTATATGCAACTTGTATAAGGGCAGGGGCTGTGGCAGAAGAGACAGAGAAGCGCGAGTCCCTGAAGTAAGGTACCCAACATACTGGCGTCATTACCTCGCTGGATTGAAATGCTGATTCGTTGTAATGGCGAGGTAATGGCCAGCTCTAGGATCGCCAGTGTTGCCGACCAAGCACTTTGAAATGTCCATAAAAAACAAATGCGCACTGGGACCCACGGACCCAGGGCCTCGTCACCGAAAGGAATAAAAGTGTATTTGGGTCGATGCCCCTATATTTGAAAGCCTTGAGCTTCTCTTCCTCTTCTGACGTTGCGCCTGCCTTCATACAGGTTCCGTGGAGGTGAAATATGTCCAGTGTTTCGATGTAGGTTGCATCCCACACTACAGGTCGATCTATTCTCCATGGCAACAGTGATATCCCGTCAGGTCTTTAGTCATAGTCATCATCACCGATACGTTAAAGGTGGCAAGGGAACGACGTATGGTATTGATTAAATTGTATTCACTGTGTTTAGATATAGTTAATATTTCAACTGATAGTTATAGAATTATTTTTGAAATCAACTTATTATAGATTTATTGAATAAAACTCGAGTCGAAATATAAAAAAGCAGATTATTTTAATTTAAAATAAATCTACATAAATAAACACTAGGTCCGAGTTTTAAAATATTTTAGTTTTATAACGCACACAGTGTTGCAGATAAAAGAAATTTTAATTGTTACCAATTCATTCAACCGCGTTCGTTTTATATTTATTTTTTATAAATACTTAGTGAAGACAAGTAAAACATCGTTGTTAAGTATTTGATTAAGAATTTTTAATTAAATTGGCTATTTGAGATATAATATTAAATTATAAAAATTATTAGATAACGTAGCATAGATTACAATGTATTTTTTTGCATTAAAATGAATTAAAAATTTTGTAATTAAATAAATTAAAGAATTATCATAATAAATTATAATAAATTTATTTATAATAAATTTTTATCTGTCTTTTATGAGATCCGAAATGCAGGAAGCCATAATTGATTACCGCGTGATGTCAAAACACAACAAAATTCGGCGTTACATACTTACCTATTTTTCCACTCTGAAACTCGCATTTCATACTAGATTTTATTGATTGTTCTTGGTCTACACATAGTGATTTTATTAAAGCTAATAGTGCAAATGTGCCGAAAGTAGATTACTGAACCTAAGTTCTAAGTCTCTGTCTGTCTGTTCGAAATAACTTCAGAATCTACTGGACTGTTTTAACGAGTTTGCAATTGTAGTAAAATGTAGTCGTACTGGATGTTTGTTTAAAGTGTAGGTATATGTTATTTTCATCCAAATCATTTCACTAATTAGAAAGAAAATGAGCGAGGTGCATCATCAGCTATATGCCTGGATGATCATATTTTTTAATGCCATATTCAATCAATTGCCTACACTAGAATTCCTTGTAAAGACAAACACACCATCCAAACAGACGTACCTACGCCTATATCTTAAAACAAATAAATTCCGACCGAGAATGGAGCCTTGGACTTTTCGCACTGCAAGTGGAGTCGCTACTAACTGGGCTAATCTAATGTAATATCAATTATATTATTTTAATGTAACATAACGTTTATTTTTATATTAAGGGTTAAAGTATGAAATTGCCGATTTGTACTGAAAAATTAAAACTAGTTTTTTTCTAAAATGTCACATATTTATTTAATCAAAATATTTACCCTCATTATCTCTACATTGTTGCCATCTAATCGGAAGTTCATTTATGCCTTTGCGATAGAACTCTAGGGATGTAGATTCGACAAACTGTGTGAAAGCATTTTGTACTGCCTCTTGGGAAGAAAATTTTTTACCACGTAGAAAATTGTCCAAGTCACGAAAAAAATAAAAATGGTAGTCCGTTGGAGCAAGGTCTGGCGAGTACGGAGGATGACGTATGGCTTCTAACTGCAGCTCCTGTAGAGTTACAACGGTTTCTCGTGCAGTGTGAGGTCTTGCGTTATCATGCGTTATCATCAGCAATAATGGTGAAGATCGATTCACGAGTCGGGGCTGTTTCACTGCTAGTTTCGCCATCATTGTTCGAAGTTCGGCACAGTAAACATCTGCTGTTATTGCTTGACCAGACCTGAGAAAGCTATAGTGAATAACACCATGAATAGACCACCAAACAGTTACCATTACCTTTTTATTGGTAAGCTTTGCCTTAGGGCACTGTTGCGGCATTTGACCTGGGGTCAGCCATTGCATTTTACGCTTTCGGTTATCATAAACAATCCACTTTTCGTCATATGTCACAATTCGATCCAATATTCCTTCATTTCTGTACCGATTCAACAAGGCAACGCAAGTTTCAACACGAATTTCTTTCTACAGATCAGTCAAATCATGAAGCACCCATTTTTCATATTTTTTTATCTTATTGATTTGATGCAAATGAGTCAATATTGTAGGTAAGGTAACGTTAAAGCATGCCGCTAATTCCTGGGTAGTTTGACTCGGATCGGCTTCCACCATCTCCTTCTATTCAGCGTTATTCACCTGTGTGGGCGGTCTTCCACGTGGTTCGTTCTTCAAGTCGAAGTTTCCATTACGAAAGCGTTTAAACCAAAAACGCACGGTTCGTTCATTAGCAGTCTCCTCTCCAAACGCAGCATTGATATTGCGAGCCGTTTCTGCCGCGTTAGTTCCGCGTCGGAACTCGTATTCAAAGATTACTCGGATTTTCGAAGTATCCATCTTAAAATTTTCCATCTGAATAAAAAAAAACAATTGAACGTCGAAAATCGAATGTTGCACATTTTTTAAAACAAGAACCTCATAGGTATCATGTGAAAAAAGTTTCACTCGAAAATCTCACACCATGAAGGTTTTATGTCAATTCAAAGTATCTTCTATTACTATAAAACGGCAATTTCATCTTTTAACCCCTATTATTTGTAACTTACTGTTTCTTTATCCGCTCTCCCGACGTCCGGTCGTGACAGGGATCTGACAGTATAACAGGTCAAATACACATTTCCCGTTACAGTGATACATTTTCTTTGTTATCGTTACTTTTATTTTAATTTTTTTGTTTGGACTTGTCACTGTAGACAGGAAATAAACGATTTTTGTTTATTTCTTTCTTTCTTTATATCATCTACTCATAGCTACGTGATTTCTGTTAAATTCAAAGGATTGCCGGTATAGAATGCCTCCAGGTATTAAGAGGAGTATTACAAAATAGAGTTCTGAAAGATTAGGCATATTCAAACCCGGCGACACTTCGCGCAAGGTCACGCGTTCAACTCGCCGTGCTATAGTTAAAATAAACAATGTTGATACTTTTTCCTATTATTGAATTATTTTTTACAAAGATAGACCTACAAGTAAGTTTAGTATATACCGTATTAAAAAATCAATGATTTGCATTGTTTTTTTATTATTTGTTACTATCTGTTGCCCGTGGCTTTGCTCCTGTTACCGTGATTGTAAGGAAAACAAAACAACAAATAGTAAAGTACAAATAGTAGAACTAAATTTAATATTTAATATATTTTACTTTATAAATTTGCATGCCAAGCTGCGGCAAAACATATTGAACTTAATTCTAAATAACACCTATTAATAATCCTTTCTTTATTAATTTACGATCTTTTTCTTTTTAGTTTGTAAGCTTTTTTTCAGGTTTATACACAATAATAATAAATATTACATTACTTCAATTCAATATATTACAACTATTATAAAACTGTAGGTAGTTAGTTAGAGAGGTAGATAGGGTAGGTAGGTTACTTAGGGTAGGTAGGTGGGGCCAGGTTCCTGTGTTAAACATAGTTAGAAAAGTATTTCTCTTAGTGGCATCAATCTGGCTTTTCGAGAATCAATTATTTCTGGGAGGATACAGTCATGATAAAAACGTGACAACTTTGGTAACATTTGGTTTTCCCAAAAATCATCGTCTCTGTGAACTCTCACTACTTTGATTGCGTAATTAGGACCAGTCCATACTGCAAATAAGGATATCTGCTTATTTGAGTCGGTAAATATCAAACTCCAATATGTCCACCATTTACCAAAAAATGACATTTGTATACCGACGTATAGTAAAAAAAAAGAAGAACAGTCTGACGTATTTCATTTTCCAATAAGTCCACGTTTTTACTACAAAAACATTTGTCAAAAACTTACTTTCATTTCAAAATCTAGTAGGTCCCTAAGCATATTCATATCAAAATCCAACAAGTCCAAACGAACCAATCAGATCTAGCCGTCAGCCATTATGGCGGCCATTAGTGTTTTCATTCCCTGTGAACTTCGACGTCGCTCCCCAAATTAAATTAAATTTAATTGGTTTATATTAATAAAAATGGACTCAAATGTTAAAATTGTCGAACCTGATAAAGCAAGGAAAAGAAGTAGTATAACGACGCAGCAGAAGAGAGCCCAGAAAAAGCAGAAATTGTGAGTTAAAATTTCATAGTATCATTTGGCTAAACTTCCGTTGAGTGTAGGGTTGCCAGAGCGCAACCGATTTGGTATGACTTTGGCGCGCGATTATTTATTTTTGTCTGTTTAAGTTAATGTTTTAAACACTTGAATAAGTTAAGAGGGCATTTACGAAAATTAGTCAAATCATTAATTTTTTAAGAAAAACGTAGAATGCTGTATTCATCATCGAACCGCACCTAAATCTCAAATTTGTTAAGTGAAAGATTAAGTGTATGTGTATAATTATGTTCGTCTACTCCTGTTTTTGTCCTTTTGTTTGTTATTTTAGATTTTACTAACTAATTCTCACTCTCACCCTTAGACCCTGCTAATGCTGTTGCAAACCTGTAATTGGTGCATAAGCAGGAATGTGACTTTCGAATTGTTTAATTTGTTTATAATGAAATTGTTTATGTTACTGTTGGTGTGTCTAATAAATATAAATAAAAAAAATATAATTAAATAAAATGCGTTGCTTTCTTAAAAAGAACTTCATACGTCTTCTATAAAAATGTTCAAGCTACGATTCTAAACTACAAAAATATAATTAAAGATTGGTCCATTTTTAAAAAAATAATTATTTATTAAAATTTTATTTTTACTTAAGTTCATTTATTGAAAACCCGAAACTATGTAAAAATAAAATAGTTTTAATTAATAATATAATAACGCATTTTATTTAATAATATTTTTTTTGTTAAGAAAGTAGTGATTTGACTAATTTTCGTAAATGCCCTTAAATGAATTTAACCCTCAACTGGTATTGCTAATATACGTTACATACTTGGTATTGGGGGTGAAAATTGACCCCACTGGAAAATGCTTAGTAAATCTCAAATAATTCTGATTTTCCTTATATTTTCTATTAAATCTAGTAAAACAACTTATAATCTAAACATCAAACCACATTTATTAGAATTTGAAATATTTCATTGTGCATTTTTTTTATCAGCCAACTACTTAGTTTTATAGGTTAATTTTAAAAGACTTGACTTTAGAAGTCCTTAATTTTAAAAAAAACTTAAAGATAACATAAAAAATCTCCTTATTGACGTTTTTCTTATACAGTCTAAATAACAAAAGAAAGGAGCATGGTTTAAGATCAATGAAAAATGAGAAAATAACGACATGAAATTCTTAGACAAATCACAACTAACTTAAACTTTACTTATAATATCTAAACTAAGTTAGCATTTGGTACACGTAACAGATTTGGCGGTATGGTCTTTAAAAATAAAATAAAAGCACTTGCTACACTTTTTTGTACATTTCTAGTCCTTCTTGCGATCACACAAGGTTGTCTGTAAGCAAATTTTGTTACTGTCCCAATTCCTCTTCTTCATTTTCTTTCAAAAATTTTCTATTTTTTTTAGGTCTATGGAAAAAAATTTATTTTCTTTTTGTCTAGCTTCTACAAATGGTTTTACTAACTTCATTCCAATATTCAGTATGCATTTATTCCTCTTCAAATGCTTTCCTGAATTTGATGCTTTTCACAAAACGTGACCATTAGTCACCGAAATGTTTATTATAACCGAAAATATAACGCAAGGTCAACATTGGGTTCTTCGTGCGACTGAATAATTTGCACATTTTTGATCCAGTGCATCAACACTGCATCAAAAATGTGCAAAAACGCGAATTCTTCCAACGTACGTCAAACCATTTCCTTTCAGTTTATCAAACAAGCTCAATGGATGAAAACCAATTATCACTAGTAATGTTTCTATTAGTCTTCAATATAAGTTCGACGATGATTATTTACTGAAAAAAATGATAGAACATTAAAAACGGATGTTCAATATTATGAACGTTCTTGGTGTCGGGGGTGATTTTTCACCCCTTGAGTGTACGTACCTCCGTTTCCAACAATGTCTCAGTGAGGCACGTTGGTTGCCTGTCGCAATTCACGACGTATTGAGATTACATAGACGCGCAAGAGTGTTGTCCATAGACTACAAAGTAAGGATGATAAATACGTTACAGTGGGGTGTTTTTTGACCCCACGATACCAGTTAAGGGTTCAGGTACGAATTTTGGGGGGGAAGAAATAGTTTCCTAATACAAGAGATGAATCAGCAAGTAGAATGGGATTTGTGGATGTAAGTAGGTAGGAGTTAGTTTTGGTCTATAGGAATTACTAGAAGCTTATTGGGATTGTAGGGATTATAATGGGAAACACTTAAACGTGTATGTTTTATTTTCAAGGTATTCAGCGACGGGATTGCCGAAAAAGCCATCTTGCAGACACAATTCCAAAACTTTTAAATGTATGTTACTCACAAGCAGAGACCTCTTTCACTATCATAAAAAACTTTATGAAAATAAATCGAAAATTGAGCAAGACAATTACATACTTAAATATATTACCGTCAAAAAAGTAAAACGTCTTCGTCCGAGAAAAGGAACCAAAAATCCGAGGGCTTTCGTAGTAAAATTTTATATCCCCAACAGCAATACTAAAGCTCTAATACCAGTATGTAAGAAGACTTTTGTACGAGGATCACGGCTAAAGTCATCTAGGGTAGAGGGTGTAGCTAAAAGACATTATGAATATGGCGGTTTAGCTAAAGAAAACAGAGGAGGCAATAGAAAAAAATTTGCTTTTGCCTCAAAAAGAGAAGCCGTAGAAAAATTTATAAAAAGTTTCACACCACTAGAGAGTCATTATTGTCGAGAACACATAAAAGTGCGGCAATATCTTCACCCCGATTTAAATATTAAAAAAATGTTTGTCATGTACAATGATCAGGCTTTACCAGGATTTGGAGTGCAACAGAGCTTTTTCCGAAAAATATTTAACACCCGTTTTAACATCGGATTTGGTAGCCCGAGGACCGACGTGTGTTCTACCTGCCTTCAATTAACTGAAAAAATTAAAGTTGAGACTTCACGAGCCGCAAAACAAGAACTCATAACTCAGCACAGAATTCACAAACTGCGCGCTAAACAGTTTTTCAAAATGTTGCAAGCGGAAGCCCCCGGTCTTCTTATAATGTCTTTTGATTGTGAAAAAAATCTACCACTGCCAAAAATACCTGACCAATCTACGTACTATTCCAGACAACTGTATTTATACAATTTTACAGTCGTTATTGGCACTTCACACGCATCCTTGACGCCTAATAACATCCATGCGTACGTTTGGACAGAAGACGAGGCGGCTAAAGGTTCCAATGAGATCTGTTCAGCTTTGTATCACTGCTTGAATATTGCAGATTTAACTGGTATTAGCAAAATACGACTGGTATCCGATGGCTGCGGCGGACAAAATAAGAATTCTACTATTATCACGATGGTTATGACATGGCTTCTTGAGATAACTACCAATATCAAAGACATTGAAATTGTCTATCCCGTAACAGGGCATTCTTTCTTGCCCGCCGACAGGGTGTTCGCCTTAATTGAAAAAGTTGTAAGGAAAAAAGAGAACATTATTATGCCAAGTGAATATATAAACATTATTGAAGAACACGCAACTATTCACAGATTTGTGACCCAAGTACCTGTATATGACTGGAAAGAAAAAACCAAAGAATTTTTAAAAGGTACTCAGACCTGGCATTTCCAAATCAGTAAATGTAAAAGAATAGTATTCAAAAAAGCTAATTCTAACAAAGTTGTCATTCGCGGTGAAATTTCTTATAGAAATGACACTTGTGATTATAAATCTTTGACAAAACGCGGAAAGAGATTTAATGAGTTAAGATTGAATTCTATACCAGCCGGAGTTCCCGTAAAAGCACCAAAATTGAATGATGTCAACAAACTTTTGACCAAACATTATGGAAATGAATGGCAAAACTTGGAAAAACTATCTTATTATAAAAATGTACTTACCAGGAGAGACATCGTAATGGACAGTGATTGTGAAAGTACAGTACGTCCTGGAGATATAGAGAACGAAGAAGTTCTTGATTTTGTGTGACTAAATTACGTACATAAGTACTTACTATTTTTTTATGTTGAACGCTCTACGTAAATAAATAAACAATTTATCTTTGCAAAAAAATCTTTTTATTAAATTTTTTATTTTATGTAATTATTTTATTTTTCCGTACTAGGTTGGTAACCCTAATGATGACGTCAGTCAATGACGGTTCGAAACAAAATGGAATATGTCCAACCATACATGTTATTCAAAATCAAGTGTGTCCATTGGTTTAATTCAGAATCCAGTATGTCCAAACTATTTTTATCGTGTTTGGCGTATTTTTAAAGGCAACCGTCAAATTTAAATGTTGCCAGGGGTAATAATTACCAAAGTAAAGTATATTGAATTTTATGCTCTAGACAATACCGCCGTTGGTAGGTGCAAACAAAAATACTGCCATACCTCTTTTTTACTTATCAAGGACATATTGGAGTTTGATATTTAGCGACTCATTTGCAGTATGAAGCTGGCCCTGGACTTGGTAAAGCCAGTCGTGTTTTATATTCCTGGTAAGTTCGCCGGAATTGTTCAGTTTGAAGCATTTAATTTTTTTGCTTGCAATCGCTTCTTCTGGATCGATACCGAATGCGGAAGAAGGACATTTAATTTCTATTAGTCCTTCTTCGCAGATGCCATCAGGAGAAGCCCCCAGAAAGCAGTACTGTTCATCGATAAACAACCCACATTGTTCAATTTGAATGTTTTCTTGTACACCCAATTGTTCTAAAGCCTTGGCTTCATTTTCTTTTCCATGTCTAATGGAAGGTACATGGCCTAAATCATACCTATATAAAATATCCTTCACCAATGGTGCCGAATTCTGATTTGGACGCCTCTTGCAGATTTTGCAAAACTTTGATGCCGTCAAAATGTTTCGACGAAGTTCGAGCCATAATGCGCTTTCTGCTTGTAATATGGTGCTGCGCTCTATCTTAAAACGTTTCAACGCCTGTTGTTTAAAGTTATATAAAAACAATTCCTTCGCATTTTCAAAATCATTTTGCCCCATATCTAGGCGTTGACATTCATTACCATAGTGCCCGTCAGTTTTACTAAAATTCAATTTGGTTCTGCTGCGCTTTATTGTATTTCTATTTTTGGCATGCCGCTTTTGCTCTAGTTTTTTTATAGTCTTTCCTGGGCTCTTGCCCCACAGTGTTTTGTATAATGTGTATTGCGGTTTACCACTATTGAACGTCACTACTGCTGCGTAACAGCGTGCTTTATAAGAGTCTTTAAAAGAATAATTGACTCTTTTGCCACCCATTACTTTGGCTACTACACTATTAAATTGTTGGGCGCGATTGTTTGTGAAATTTTGCAGAAGGCTCCTGGAATTAAATGCCAGTTGAAATGCGTTCTTTCGCAATTTGAGCATTAAAGTTGATACCATCGGAACTACATTTTGTTCTGCTTTCCTTTCTGGTGTGCAGTAATAATCTTCACAATCAGTGTGGTCACCAAAAATATGGCATGTACTATTTAATATGTCTTTCTGCAAATTAAGTATTTTTGTCTCAGTTGAGTAATTTTGTTCATTTCTAACTTACTTGCAGTACGGATAGCAGTACGTAGCCTAGTAAGGCGATCTCCGGTCAAAAGTTTGCGTTCATTAAGAGGTACAGCAGTATCTTTTTGCAATTGCATGTTTCTTCCGTTGTAATTGCGCAACAAATGGTTGGTACATTCTATTTTTTGTACAAGCACATCAGGATAAGGTCTACTTTCGAGAATGCTTTTGTAAGTACTCGAGTCACCGTCAGCTATTAATATATTATATATAAGATTTCTTTCCTTTATCGAGCAATTAAAACCTTCAACCAGAATTGCTTGTTCCATACTGGTAGATGAACCAGAGTGATTTTTTGTGCAATTATGCTCTCTTGCTGACACACCTTTTTTAAAGGCGCGAGCGCAGATAACGCAATATTTGTTACGAACTCCAACATGCAGGACTTTTCCAGTATGTTCCCCAATTATTGCTGTACAACCAGATAAAGCGGAATAATTTGTTTTATAAGATCGTTTGCTCCAACATGCATCAGCTTCTACTGGCACCATTGCTATTCCTGCATCATTGACATGACGTAATATTGCAGCTTCTTGTTCTTGTTTAGCAGCTTGTTTCATTGACTCTTTAGCCGTTATACGCCATATTTCAGCAATAACATCATGTGTAGAGCTAAGTAATCGGAATCGGAATCTATAGATGGTAAATCCATCGAAGCATTGAGTTCGTTGAGATTCGATAAGCCTATTCCTATTAGATTGGCTCCTAATACCGCTCTAGCATTTGCATCAAATTTTAGACAATTATCGTCGCATGTTTTCAATTCAAAAGTAGAACCGCACATACGACATTCAAAAGAAAATTTTGAGACGAGTCCTTTTTGTTTCTCTTGCACTAATTTCAAATTATTCAGTCTGCAACCGAATTTTTCACCATGTTTCTCAATTTCAAGTAATTGACTCATAAAGTATTGGAAATCAATTATTCTCCGTCCCTCAACAACATGATCTGCTACCTGAAATAATTATGCATTTTTTATTAGTAGTATAGATTGCATAATAGAAGAGAAGAAGAAACACTGCAATTAAACATTAGCTTTATAATATAATCAAAATCAATAATCAACTAGCGAATGCCCCGCGATTTCAACCGCGTCTATTTCTTTTCCCGAGAGAAATTCGGGATTCACGTTCGAGAACAAATATAGCCTATAGCACTGAGGGACAATATAGCTTTCTATTAGTGAAAGAATTTTTATAATCGGATTAGTAGTTCCGGAGATTACCTGCTACATTCAAACTCATTCCCAAACAAACTTTACCTCTATAATATTAGTGTACTTACGGTACTGTTCTCTAATTCGCTTTCTATTGTCATCATCACATCCGTCTCATCAAGTGTTGGGGGTGGCAGTTTGTCAGGTATTAAATTTATATTCTTCATAGAAGACGAAGGCATTTTGCAGTTGGGTATCTTAAAGAGAAATAAAACCTGTTACGATATAATATAATGTGATGATAATCTTTTAATAACAAGATTTGATCCCGTCATCACAACGTTTTTAAAAGTGGTTTCTTGCGTTATACACCTGAGACGAGAATGGAACTTGGTTCATGTCAATGTCTTCCGCATCCCATAATTGTGATAAGAAGGAATCTTTGTTCATGGCATTTTCATATTTCTTTTTCTTTCTGAAACAGTTGCATTCAAAGTTACTATAAATTTCCGAAGTATATAAAAGCAATACTAAATTGTTATTTTGCGAAAGATATTACCTTGCTTAGTTTGCATTTTTTAATTCATTTGTATATTTTCTCTTTGTAACACATCTGTACACAGTGCCTTTTCGACCCATACTAGAAATAAACAAAACTCTTGATTAAAGTAATTCATATTAAACTAATATAAAGAAATAAAACAAACCCAATATCACTCCCACAATTAAAACGAATCAAACGACACCTCATTCATCTAAATCCATCTAGCCATTCAGGCTACAGTGAGCGCCCAAGAAACCGGACATATATGTACATAATATATAGATATATACCAAAAACATTACCCTCCTTTTTGCGCAGTCGGGTAAAACAAACCAAAATGAGCTTTTGCTAATAAAATTATAGTTTTATCAAATTATTATTACTTACGTGGTCAAAACGGGTTGGTCGCACTATACAGCTACGATAGATCACGTGGCACGAAATTCTGGAAAACGACGTTCGACACAGAGGCTACCTCGACAAGCGCTCGCGCGGCACTGAGGCCGCTCCTCGAGCGCAAGCAAATATATACAACTTTTATTTGTTTAATTTTATTATTTATTGCATTATTTTTTTTATTATCAAATGACATGTCGTATGCCAAAAGTGTGAACTTTATAGTGTAAGTATAAGAATTTAAGTACTAGTCTAAAATTATGAGAAAATCGGAATATTTTAGGAAGGATTTTTTAAATTTTATATAGTGAAAAGTAATGTTATAACTTGGATATTTGGTCAAATATCGAAAAATTAAAGCCGTAGTGTACATTAAGAATACATAACAAACATAAAACAGTTTTTGAATACGGTGTTTGTTTCAGTGTAATTACGTATTAAGAGATCAAAATTAGCTCTCTGAGCGTTTTACGAAAAACTACTTTCGAAAATCGGCTAAAATAAGTAATTTATATTCGTTACATCTAAAATTTAAGGCCGCTATGTACAATATCAAGGAACGGTCTAGGTAATTCAGAAGTTCAAGTTTATAGAAACCTTTCTATTTCTCTGAATTAGAACATCAAAAATTCATTTTATTGCCTCTCTGGAGCAAATTTTGTGAACGTCCTCTTAAGCTTGTAGCACCACTTATTTCAGTGGCTCCTACCGCGCCCTCAGCGCACCCGCTGCTCTCCCCGTCGGCTTCCCATTTCTCAATTAAATTACTGCAGTAGGGATGGGGATTGAAAGAAAACATCGATGTTTTTTTCGATGTAGGTAATATATCGCATAGTGACATCGATGTTAGAATGATATATTGAAAAATACATCGACATTTGCAATACATCGATTGTTTTTAGAGTTTAATATGAATATGGTTATAACGTACATGAAAATGAAAGTATACGGATGCGTTAAGTTCAAAACCTTTATTATCAATCAAAATCCAGAATTAAACAAAAAAAAAATTCACGCGAATGGATTCGCGTGCACATACCATTAAATTATCTAAACGATTGGTGTTCTAACTACACCGTTTCTCTTAACATCAGTACTGGCACATGAACTTTTAAAATCAGTTTCAAATTCAACTTTAGTACAAAGTAAACAATAACCTCATAATAAAATAAAACTTCACTCTAAATAAAAGGTATCAATCAGTTGTCTCTGTTGTTAATCTGTCAGCCAGAGTTGCCAACCCAGTCCTAGAGAAAAATTACATATAGGCTTATAAGAACTGTAGTAAACTGTAAACGTTAAAAAAATAAACAAACAAAATGAAATTAGGTTCACCCATTCGATATATCGAATAAAAACATCGATACATCGACTATATCAAAGCATTAAAATTAAATCGGTTGAATTCGATACATTGGTACTATACATCGAGTGTTTTTAATACATCGATGTATATCGTCCATCCCTATACTACAGTCGAAAACCGTCTATTAATGCAAGAGCAAGAAAGAGCATACTCGCCGCGCTCGCGCACGCCCGTCCATGTAGATTTTGTCCGTTAAGTGTCCTTTGGTAGGTTTCTTTGTTTCTTTAACTCATATTTGTGACATTAAACGAGTGTCTCGTGGTACCTGTTCGTTCCTTTCATTTATAAGCTCGCCTTTTGTATGACTATATGCATAAAGTTTTTTAAATAAATAAAATATACTGACAGCTGAATATTGCTATTTGATTTCACACAGGCCTAGATGTTTCTCGTGATATTGATAACAAAATAATTCTCTGTATATATTCTTTCAACACTTTTTAGAATTCCACAAGGACTGGCGTAAAATTATAATTTCAAATGCACTAATTTTACATTCAAAACAACGGTTAGGCGGTGATATTTTCATAATCATTGAATTTCAATTTCTTACTACAATTTATGCAACAGTAGGTAATATCTAATAACGTGTTTATCCTTAACAATATTTTTGCTACAACTTTCACCGCAGATTACCGGATAAATTGGAATCTAATCTTACCTATTTTAATCTAGCCGTATGATGTCGTGTGGCCAACGGCGTAGTCAGAATTTCATTCAGGGTGGAGCAAAAGCAAACATTTTTATCCAGGCTGGGGTAAAGCAAACAATTTTCAAGTTTTTAAGCTGCAGAAAGTCTGTTACTTAATTTCTCTATGCCAGATGGGCAAGCGCAATTACCCCATACCTTTCCGTGGGTATAGTAAAAAGCGACAAGGGATAACAACGCTGCTACCACAAGCCCTGACCACCACCACTAACAGAGTGGATTCGTCAAGCCGCTTAGCCAGCGTGCCACCCATACATCTCTCATACACAAGAAAATGTACACGAAGAGGGCCATATCTAGCAGTGGACGATAAAAGGACTGGTTACCTCTCTTTAGTCACTTTTTCCAAGGAATAGGGTGTACGCTGCAATCTCACAGCCGCTGGGCACAATCGACTGGATTACCTCTCTCACAGGAGACTACCGTAAAATGTACTGCATTTCCCTTTAGCCTACTAACCCAATGTACAAGTACATATGTACGTGTTTCGTTAGTGAGTGAAATATGTCCATCCTATCCTATGGCACTATATCTGTATATTTTACCAACACTTTCTCCAAATTCATTCCTAAATCTCTAAACGTGCGCGTGCCAACGTTTGTCATTCTGGACTGATGTTACCATGTATTGCGTACCTATGTCCACTGGCGACAGTATCCACTTACCAGCAGGTGGACTATCTGGTCGTCTGCCATCTCCACCTAGGCACGTGAGTCACCCTAGACACTTGGTTGTAGTTGAAAATCACCACTGCGGCCCTTTTTGGTGTTACTGTGTCACCACAACATACTCAGTCTGGCCATAAATACCGTTACAATATAGAAAAAAAATACATTTGAATTTGGAATCTGTCATTCTCACGTGAAAATAAATGTTTTTTTCTCAAATTGGCGCAAACATTATTGAATATTTTACTAATATTAAAATGGAGTCGGGCGATAACGAAATCGGTATTGCTGTAATTGCATTACACAAAGTGGGCGTGGAGGCAAATGCAATTTTTAAAACTCCATCCGCTTGGTATTAGCCGAATGCGTGTGTACCGGGCTATTGGTAGATACATTGAAACGTCCACTGTTTGTGACAGAAAAAGGTCTAGTCGTCCACACTATTCGTGATAAACAGCCGATTACAGCTGTGAACGAGAGAATCCGAAAAAATCCCTTCCGAAGCAAGAGAGCAATCCCGAGAGATGAATATAGCACTTACGTATTTTAAAAGATGATTTACGAGTGTTCCTTACAAAAAACATATTGATCACCATTGAGGAACATTTTAACAAGCAGATTGATCGAGTTTACGCTCATAACTCTAGACAAGTTGCTCAATTGGTCATTAAGGTGCAACGTGGCCATTATCCGGTTTCAGTGAAGGTTCGATGGGTTGTTAACTATCAAGGAGTGATTGAACCATATTTTTGTGAAAAGAGTAATAAAACGTCGGCTCAAGTTTAACAAGATTCGATTCTTGAGAAGATCGTAAAGCCTCTTAACAACACCCTGTCCTATAACCAAAATCGGTCTTTTCAGCAAAACTCAGCACCAGGTCATAAGGCTCGCTTAACACAGGCGTGGTTAGGAAGGAATACTCTCGACTTCATTAGAGCTGAAGACTGACCATCATCTAGTCCTGATCTTAAGCCGCTCGATAATGCTTTATGGTCTGTTTTAGAGGGTACCTACGGCATGCTCAAAACGCCATAACAATATTGAATCCCTAAAACATTCCATAAAGGTGACAGTTGCCAATTTTTGATTCTGAAGTAGCTGTGATTAGGGCTTTGAAGAATTCATTGATACCCGTCCACGAGACCCTTACAGGAGTGGCATCAATCAACTGCCCGTTAGGTCACGAAAGTGTGTAGATAATACGGGCGAATATTTCGACTAACATAATATTAAATATTTTTAGAACAAAATAAAAATGTCCGTTACTCATACAAATTGGTCATTTCATAAGTAAGCCACCTAATATACTATATTCTAGACCTTTTTGTCGACACCCAACTACACTAAACCGTCTCTTAACCGTGTTCTATGTTAAATTTTCTGTATTATTGTACCTATTTTTTGTATGTACAAATAAATTATTTTCTTCTTTCTATAGAAGAAAACGCAGTTTTCTTTCTAATTGAACATAGACTGAAGTGCAGCTAGCTGGTAGCAATAAATCATTTTTATGTAAGTAGTGTCAAGCATAGATCCAGCTGTTTTCCAAGTACTTAAAAAATACGTTCGTGGCCTAACTACATACATAGGTAATGTATTTATTCAGTGAATAAAATCATGTGTACCTACACGTTTAAAAGTCTGAACTATTGAGTCATCGACAAAATAAACATCTTTAAAAGGCGACGATGCAATAATGTAATAACTTTCACGGTTTTATTTATGAAAAGCATATTGTTTACTTTATGATGCCATCGTTACGTAGAAAATGCATTCGTGGAAGTTTCAAATGCTACTATGTTAATAGATTTATATTCGCGAAAAGAGACCAACTTTTGTAATTTGCAACTTATAAAATAGTCATTTTTTTATTATAAAATAACAGATTTAAAATAGAAATTGCACGTAATAATTGGTGAAAAATATATAAAATTTTATTTCCATTTAAAGTATTATGTTGCTTTATTGAACGCATCTGTTAACGGTGTGACCAATAATAATAAAAAAATCCCTGGGTTGGATGATTTATGCACCAAATATTTAAAAAAATGCTTATCGTTATATTTAATACGTGAGGTTATAAGTGTACACCTCGACATGTACCCTTGAATGTACAAGTTCCATCGAGTGTTATAATAATTAATTAACACCGAATTAAATCATAAACTTCACTTTGTTTGTACCTACTTCTCATTCTAAGCACATCGCAAATCTCGGCACGCTCGAATCTAACCATAAGCGCAAGTGACGGCTTTTTTGGCAGGAACTCGAAAAGTGAAGTTGAGTTTTTGTTTGATTATTGTGAAAATTGTGTATTGGGAGTTTTATGGTATAATACTAATAGTTTATTTAACCTCATATTGTTTTTCGTACGTGGTGTTTGTGATAATCAAATAGAAGTGTAGGACTACATTTTTCGTGTGCTTCCAAGGAATCTTTGTTCCTCGCTTTACTGAGCTAACTCTGACTTAACGTTTTAGACTTTAAAATTAAGTATAAAATCGAAGCAAGTCGGGAAGTCGCTCAGTTTCAATGGAGTCCTTTTCTGTCCTCAGTAAACCTACTATACTGAGTGACTCCTGACTTACTTCGACGGGATTGGACATTGACAGGACACTTTTTAAATTTGGAAATTGTTTATTGCGAAAAAACTTGACACTGGCAGAATGTGCTAATTGTATCATTGCCATATATGAAGAAAAAAACCGCAAGTGAACAGGTTCTGCGAGTGCGTTCACAAATAAAAAAAAACTGTACACTGAGTACAACATATATAATAACAAAATATTTGTACTATATACTTTTCTTTGTTTTATAACTACGAAATTTTAGAATAACTAGCTCGCTGGTGTAGAAAATCGTTGTGTGTAAATTACGATAAATTTAGGACACGTATACAGACCAGTCGAAATCCACTGACTATCAGATCCTTATTAGAAGTTCTATGCCCTACATTGCGACGTTGTAGGCTGATATAATTAATAGTTTGATATTTCCAAACTAGGTGATTGATTTTTCGTTTTATCATCTACATTTCTTCTGCAATTTTTTTTAACAGTTTTAAAAATATTTTACGACTAATATTTTTTTTGGATTTTATTTATATTTCAGTTTCATTCTAGTTTTAAAATAGGAAATATGTAGTATTAAATTAGTTTTATATAATTAAAATAGTTGTTAACACCCTAAAGACTTGAAACTGAACACGCAAAGCTACCAAATATTTTTGCCATCTTTAAATTAACCATATTTCAGGGTAAATACAATTACCCTGGCACCCAGAGCAATGCAGTGAAATCACGTTGCCGCTTGTAGTCATAACTATATCATGTCACCATCAGACTGTCACCTTTAGCCCGTACAAAATTAAAATAGGCGCTACACGCTGCCATGCACAAAATCAAGATTATCAGGTAATTTCTCCATTATCTCTACTATTTTTACTTAATATTGTGCCCAACTTGTGTGTTTGGTTTAAATGCATAATCATTCTAACCTAATTTAATTTTCCCAACAAATTATCATGTTTCTTGTTTTTTCGATTGTAAATATTTTCCAGGTTTGTGTTTATTTGCGTTAGAAGTGTTAAGTGCGTATTGGTTCTATTATGGATTTCAAGTGTAGTGTTTCAAGGAGTCTTGTTAGAAGTACGAAATATAAATACCTAGGTGTTTTTTAATGTAAACATTGTCGTTGATAATTTTTATTAAGATTTCCTCATTAACTGCTATTTTGTTATTTTCATGCTATTTTTGTATTGAATTTTAATTCTGTTCCGTTATTAGTGGATAATTTAGTTCATTTTATTTTGCCAATAAAATTTACACCTACACTTAATAAAATAACATTCTTTGTTCTTTCCAAACAATAATATAAATATAGCGTGTCCAGGAAAGAATGGAATAGCCTAAAACACCTCATAGTAGAGCTATTGGGCGCTCGGAATAAAATACAAAAAAAATCTATCCTAAGTAGTATCTAAGATATGTCATTTAAAAAAAAGTCAATTTTTTTTCACATTATTTTACGTATCTCTACGCCACGGCTACAAATACATGAAATCCGTCGGTTTTTTGGTGTTTTAATATTCTTCATAGACCATACCAATAGATATGCAGTATATAGTATGAGTAGCTATTGCACTTTTTGGAAAAAAATATCTGAACTTCAATTTTCAGCATGAAATGTGGTAATTTTTTTTTGTCAAAGTTTAACCATCATGGGTGTAAAAAAAATGTATGAGGACCTAAGTGGCGCCAACTATTTTAAAAAAATGTATGTTTAATACAGATTTCAAAATGGTATAATACATCCTTTTATCTAATGAAAATACAAGATTATTGCTATTAATGTGCAGAAGGAGTAACCACTGCATTCCAATTAGCAAAAGAAGCCCTAATGTTAAGTTAGAAAATGTTAATCAAAGTTAATGAGCTCTTTCCGATATAAATTCCTTTTTGGTCAAACGTATCATATGAAGTTATATTATAAACATCGCCCACATTACATAAATTAATAGTATATTTGACTTTTTAAATAATTAAAAAATTAAGATACCCACCATAAATCGATATTGTATATTTTGAATGTATGGTATGTATATATATTTAGAAAAAATATTTTGAAAAATGACTGAATTATAGGACTCTATTATAGGCCTCTCTTGGTTATTCTATGGTTGAATGGGAGAGATTCCTTCCAGGAATAACTCCGCCTTTGTATTTACAGGTAATATTGTAATGTCTTCATGTAACAATTTATTATAAGTACAATAAAGAGCGACAACAACAATACAATTAGTATAATTTATTCAATTGCTACTTATCAGTAGGTATTGTAAAAGATGACTAAAGGGTAACAATGCCCTAAGGAACTACACCACCTCTAAAAGAATGGACTCGCCAATGTGCTTAGCCAGTGTGGCGTTTTAAGGCCATACATCCCCCATGCATGAGAATGTGTATGAGGCCCCAGCAGTGGACAGTCAAGATTTTATTGAAATTTTTATATCTGGGTAAGTACTCCTGACAGTAAGGTTATCTATCTGGGTAAGCACTCCTGACAACAAGGTCCGTTTTCTCAGATAATGTCACAAATAGTCATCTTAGTCATTCAAATATGTAAAAATGTGCAAGTCACAAGTGTGCGATGACATTTGCATAGAACTTATGTACATTTATGTACATTTTGAAGGAGTCAACCTATTGTTGAGATCATGTCTTTTGAATTTTGGAAAAATTTCACTACATCTCGACTAAGGACCACCAGCTAAGTTCAAAATACATACAACATCTCATTGAAATAACGCAAAAGCTGAAAATAGCTTCTCCGGTAACAAGATTAGAAATGATTCTTACTTTTTTTATAACTTATTGTTAATCTCTAGTATATTTGTGATACTACGCACCGTCTAGGTGCCCGGTCATTGTCCTGTACCGAATAATAAACGCTACGAACGTTTTAGATAGAACAATAGAAAACTTTTCATATTTATAACTTAATTTATAGTGTAAAATAATTTTATTTTTCGCTAAAACGGTTTTATATATATTTTTAAATTAGTTAACGTATTTCAAGGTTTTGCATTATTTCGGTGACACGTTGTATTTTGCCTAAGACATATAACGAAACTTTACAAAACTGCATTTCTTAGTGAATTGAAATGAATAATAGTTTGTGTCTTTATCTAGGTTAAATTCGAAGATAGCCAAATCGGTTAAATAGTTACAAAATTATGTGAACTTTCAAATAATCCCAAAAACTGTACAATGTATACACGTTACAAACTACATGTCGTTCATAGGGCTCGTAAAACTGTACCAAACTTTTTTTTCTAAAACAAATGGAAAATAGCTAAATTCTTCCATCGGGATTGGTGCTGACATCAGAGTTGACATCCATCTCTTTTATTCCATCCCACCTATACAATAGCAGCAATGTCAAAGTGATCACTTACAAATAAATGGAATAATATTGAGGAAATTTCTATAAATAAATAAGATAATTACTTATAATTACATATAACAAATGAGTATTTGTGCTTCCTTCCTGATGACTCGGAAACAATACACAAGTGATTAAGATTGTGTATAACTACACAGATTTCTTATACAGCATGTTACTAATTTGTGCTGAGTGGTGTCCGTCAGCTATAGAATAACATCTCCCCATTCGAGGGATGAGTGAATTAAATCATTGATTTACATCATGATAAAAATCAAGTGATTTTTTGTCTCATATAAAACTTGTTTTTATTTGTATTGTATTTGCAAACAGCCAAAGATGCAAAATGACAACAATATACACAGATTTTACTCCTGACAGTTGATGCAACACGACTCAGTGTTACCGGCTGCCCAGCTTAATTTACTTCCTTTAAAGCGGAAATGTTGCCTATGTAAAAATATCAAAACATGATATTTTGTTTAAAATTAAAGATCAT
The DNA here is from genome assembly GCA_914767545.1 of Sesia apiformis. NCBI lineage: Eukaryota > Metazoa > Arthropoda > Insecta > Lepidoptera > Sesiidae > Sesia > Sesia apiformis. The sequence goes on along the minus strand of OU611977.1, from coordinate 1,542,283 downwards.
AATTTTTATCAACACTGTCCCCATTTCGTATCGTGGGTGCCGTGAAAGGCGAGTAAGGTATAACAGAGCCGCTACCTCAAGCCCTGAGGAACTACACCTAGCTTGGCCAGTGTGGTGTTTTAAGGCCAAACATCCCTCGTACATGAGACAATGTTCATGCAGGGACCCGTGTCCACTACTGATGTTCCGATTAAAGGGCTGATGAGGGATGTTACCAATTTGAGGTTTAAATAAAATTTCAGAAAAGATTGTCACCCATAGACATCCCCGTAGACGTCAGACATAGACAGTCAACATCAGTCCAGAATGGCAAACATTGGCACACCCCCGGATGCGCTGCCTCCCTTTGCAGATTGAGGAGTGGATTTGGAAAAAGGGTTGGGAAAGTGGAGAGGGATAGGATGCGATGTGAATGGCTTATCTCACTCATTACCAAACACGTAGGTACGTCCATCCCATGATAAAGTAGGAAATGCAGTACGTTTCAAGGTAGTGTTCTGGTAAAAGGGAAGTAACGTGGCCAGTCATGTGCGCCCAGCGGCTGTGGGAATGCAGCGTCCACTCCCCCCTACAATAAAAACTTAAAAATCACACTTGAAGTATGTTTTGAAAGAAAGCAGATTTATTTATTTATGTTAAGATTAAAACAACGAAATTTAAGTTTTATTTTTCTTCATGACAATGGTGCAATTACCACATTATGCCATTGTCAAGTTATGTCAAGTCAGTCCCGTCGAAGTAAGTCAGGAGTCGCTCAGTAAAGTGATAGTAGGTTTACCGACGACAGAAGAGGACTCCTTGGAAACGCATGAAAAACGCAATCCCACGCTTTTATTTGATTATCACAAACACCAGGAAGAACACTTTTGTGGTTTAATAAATAGTTTATTATCACTATTAAACCACAAAACGCCCAGTAGGTACACATGTTTACAATAATCAATCAGAAACTCAACTTCACTTCTCGAGTTCCCGCCAAAAATTTGAAATTTAATTTGGAAAAATCTTAACTAAACGGATTAAGTTTCGTACGGACATACCGTAACCATCCCTTGTCATCTACTGCTGGACATGAGCTTCCTCGTGCCCATTGATGAGGGATATATGATCTTGAAATGTCGTGGTGGCCAAGCCGTTTGCAAGTCCACTTCTTAAGAGGTAGTGCAGTTCCTCAAGGCTTATCCTCATGGATTATCCCTCAGTTACCTTTTACTCACCCACAGGAAGAATTGGGGTGGTGCCATGGTCTAAAGCCAGCCCACACCACACGACCAAATAACGAGCTAACTCTTGTCACAACTGAATGAACAGATATGTTCCATAACGTTTGAACTTACAGTTGGCACTACTTAATCGTCTATTGAATATCTTAATAATGATCTGCGAAGTTGTATTTGTTCGAATGCTCGATGGATCGGTAAAATAAAGTAGCTGTGAATATGCCATCTACCTGTGTAATTTACAGACTATTTGTTAACAAATCATAAGTGAAGAAATATTTTACTTTGTTTTGTTGAATAGAGTACGTTCAATGATTCATATTTAGTGTGACGATAATGTATTGTTTGCTTCAATTTGAGGAAAATATACTCTGCACATTGTGAATGAGAAAAAACGAAACGATTAGACATTTTTAAAAAAAAATTCTGTTTCTGTTCCAGATCTTGAAATGCGGTGATAGTCTACAGATCAAATCCTGCACATTAATAAAAAATCAAAAATTTTGAACTCAGGTCTAAAATTCACGCACAAATAAATTTGGCCGCTACCACCGTACGGGCAGAAAAATTCGCTTACTCCTTATCTTTCCAGTTTTTCTTTAAATAGCTTCATTGAGCTAAAAGCACAAGACTATAATCTTGGCGATAATCCAAGACGGGTCGATTATATTTTTCTTTCTTCAACCGCCAATATGGCTGAGAGTAGGAAGTCTATCGAAGACATCACAAAAGATATGTCGGATCTGACGGTACTTTCTTTTCGGAAATTGGACGAGGTCAAGAGACTCGCCAGACACTTCAACGAAATAATAAACCATCCTGTGACGCAGGAAAACCAAATCGTTCAAAAGTATTTGAAGAACTTGGACGAGGCCCACAAAAGGACATTCATGCAGAAGCGTGAAGGGGTAGAAGTGGAGTATATTTTTACTACTGAGAAGAAGAGCAATCTGCAGCGGCAGCGCTTCAACAGCTTGCCAGTCAGTGAAGTTCCAGAACTGCTCAAAGCCGAGCTACTGACAGCTGAGCATGCTAAACAAGTGCATATTTGCACAGACTGTGATGTTGAAATTGAGTTAAATGATGAGGTGCCATTGATTGAATCGTTACAAAACCATTTCAATATTGAAGCACATATGCCCAAGTTAAAAAGAGAGAGCATTGACGTGGCGGAACCGATTCTGCTGCCAAATATGTCGAGAAGAATGTCTGCCATGGAATGTGGGGACATGCCCGCACAGACGCTGGAGCATTTGATACAAATCGCAAAACCAGTCCAGAAATTAGATCGCATGTTTTCTTCTAAGCTTGAAACGTCGTTGATAAGGCATTTGCTAGATAATTCCGAAGCGAGCATTGACGTAGCTATGAAGTTTTATCAGGGAGCGTATGACAAGCTCTGCCAAGAAATGGCAGCTGTCGATTTTTCAGCGCTCACCAGTTCCGTAGCGCCTATAATAATGAGTATTAAAGACAATGTTAACCAAAATTTCGCTTCCGACGCTAATAAGAATTACGATAACGAAGACAATGAAACTTCCGATAAGCCAGCGAAGAATCAGATAAAGAGATACCGTTATTACGGGCCAATAGAGAACTATATCGTCAAGTTATTAATCAACAATAAGCTGCTGTCTTTAGTAGACGACCGCACGGGGAAATTGGCATTCTTCTGCATGGCTTGCGAATATTACACGCTGAGGTTCAGATATGATAGCGTTCTTAGCCACGTCTTCAGCGATACGCACATTCACAACCTGTCCTGTATCTTGCAGGCAGACAAGCACATCCCTTTCGTGTCGGAAGAGAGATCGGTCGATAAAATCAAGGAGATGAATCGGAAATTCCTCCTGAACCACAGCATTACCGAGGACGCAGCTGGACTGAACTGCGGACTTTGTAAAACACCTATTGAATCGATCGAAGCTTCCGTACTGCATATTTTAGAGGAGAACCACTTAGGGAAGTTGTCAGATAAACTGTACCGCAGAGCAAAGGCCAATAATCCCGATGGGAACATTCCCGACGAGTGGGGTCCGAAAAGTCTCGACTGGGCCAAGTTTCTGGCAAGCGTCGGCAAACCTCTGAACAGCCGCGATCATGTCGTAATTGAAAACTTCATTAAGCCATCTGGCAAGATTGCTAATCTATGTTCTTGTTGTGACATGCACCTCAAAGGTCCTCGACAGGTGCTCTTCAATCATATCCGTCAGAAGAAACATCTACGCAACGCCGCGCCTCACAAACTCTCTATGTTATACAAAAATCATTGTCGTCCGGCCGAATATTTCGCCAGTTTTGGAAATTACTACGTTTGCGCAATCTGTCCGAAATACACTGCGTTGCCGTCCTTTGCGGCCATTGTTGAGCATTGTGAGAGCTCTTTGCATTTTGAGACCATTGCAAAGATGATCTGTTCCGCGCTTCATGACTCTTTCGATGAAGAACTGTTGACTTTGAACAAAATTACCATCAACGAAGAATTCAAATGCGGCGTTTGTGACGTTAACTTCCAAAATAAAAACGAGGCGATCGCTCACATTTTATCCAGCATTCAACACCAAAACTTGGTGGTCGAGTTGAGAACTCGCGATAATAAAGGCGATATAATTAGCGTTTACATGCACGGTAACTACATTCTCCACAGTGAAGGTTCCACTTTTACGTGCGCGAGCTGCGCAGGAGTTTTTAACTCCATCCGTTCTTTACTTACCCATCTTGTATACGCAGAGCATTTTACGGAGAAGCCCACAGCGGAAAACGTTTTCCGTTTCTATTTGGAACTGAAGCATAATATTAATATGCTAGGGAGGAATAAGTATGATTATTATGAATTCGGGAAGCTGAAGTGTGGCGTGTGCGAGGCCGACGTGGAGGAGGGAGAGAACGCTAAAAAACACGTCGTCTCGACGCGTCATAGAGAAAAAATGGGGGCCAGTTATGTTAATATCAGCTTGGATGTGTCAAATGTTGAATGAAGTGGGTGCAGCGATCACATACGTCTTAGCTGTGACAGTAGATGGAATGCCATATCCATAATAAATGAAAAAAAAAATCAGACAAAAACATAATAAAGTCCAGTGTAAGAAATTAGCATTCATAATTATATTTTAGGAATCAATTGTGAATAGTTTGAAAACACGATTTTTATGTCTGTTTCAAGCTGCAAAATCATTTGAAACTTTTTGTTCCAAAAATTTTATAGACACTACATAAGATGCCATTTTCTGAATCAATCCCTGGTTACGTTTAAAATATCTGATCAACAAACTAATTTGAATGTACATCATTTAATGTAATTCTTTGAAGTTTTCAACGTTCAGTTTTGTTAAAGATACAAATGACTTGTCCGATTCAAAGACAAAGTTCTTAAGCCCTTTAGGTTAAGATAGAGTTTGTCCAGATTTGTCGGTCATCTTGATATAAATTCGTATTAGATCAGTAATATTGGGTAGATCTTTATAATACTTCTGCAGTGATTTTGTATCTTGTACGCAGTCAACATCGCATTATTTTTACTTCACCTATTTCTGCATAGGTGTTGTAATACTCCTTTGTAATTATTATTGGTGGTATTTTTTAACAATTTATCAGCTCTGCCGAAAACTGTCTTCAGGCAGATAACTGTGGCCGCGAAAATGAAAGTGTATTTCATTAAAAGAGCAATTAATTTCTGTGTAAAGAAAATGCATTGCTGTTCTCAAAACGGTATTATTTTTGTTATGTGCAACGCAACCATCGCAAAAAAGTGTTCCGAGCTTTTTTTTTTACTCAAAATCAGTATTTTGTTAAAAAGTTAAGTAAACCTGAAGATATTTCTAGACTGCCTGTGCCTGCTTCCTCCTCTGTCCAAGTTTAAAATAATGGCTTTGTATATTTGTACATTTATATCAACTATACAGAAATTGTAGAAAATTATTTGCCGGCTGTAAAAGGCTTCTTGTATATTTTTGTTTTTGGTGGGGACCGTATTTGCTGCAAGTCTAAGCAGAAACGCTCGCAACTTATGAATTATTTTCTCAATGATATAATTATTCCTCTCTGTTGATCCTTTTGGAGGCCTACTTATTTTTGTCTTTCAACAAAGACCAATAATTATCTACATTAGTAGTTGGAGACCTGAATCCCATATTGAACTCGTTTACAAAAAATCTGCGGTACATTGCAAAATGTCCTTTTTTTTGTCATTTTCAACAATTTCATTGTAAATAATATGATTTTTTTTTATACTCGTGTCACAATGTAGATAAATTCTATATGATTTATTCCTATTATAATGACTCTGTTCCTCAGCTTTCCTGTGAAGTTTCTCACACAATTTTTCTTTTCAACTGATTTGTGGCTCTTCCTGTCTCTGGTACGTTTTCTTCAATAGGATTTCCAACATTTTTCATTTTACCTATATGTATATTTTGTATTCTTGCGCGGTCTATTTGTGATACGTTAAGGAAAAGCTTTTTGCATACATGAAATTGATCACTCTGATATCTGAGAAAATACTTGACATTGAAATTACTTGATTTCTGTTTTTTGTTTGCCCTTGGCCTTCTTCTCTTAACACTTGATATTTCGATTATGTTAGCTACCATGCTATTCTGTCTTCGCTTGTTAGGAACACTGTAGAACTTCTGTCTTATTGCCTTAACCATATTTGGTGTTATCGTGGTGCATAAAAACCTTTTATTATATTAGAATCATTGTGATTACAAGGCGTATAAACATTATTGTCAGAAGCCGAGTACCGTTTCTTCTTTGCTTCCGTTCTGTTACCTCCATTCACTCTTCTGTTTCGGCTTCCCACACTGGCTTCACTAACAAGCACAGCACGAGTTTCATCTTCGTTCATTATTAAATTGGATAGAACTTTATAAATCAAAATTTTAACAATTAGGTATTGTTGAAAATGCATCACGCTGATATTAAACTATCCGCTTTGCTGTCAAATGGCGTAACTTTCACTCAAAATGGAATTTGTCACTTCAAAATGGCCTCCTGATTCAAAATTTTACGAACGAAACTAGGCTTGGCCAAAACACAGTTTTGTTTGTACGGTTACTTTTTGAGTGAAGAATTGTAAGTGACTAAACAGTTTTTTGATAGAAAAAAGAATACATTAAACGGATTCATTTTACAAAACCGCGCAAATGTCTACCATAGACATTTTTCAGTTATTTTTTGGGACAAAAGTTTGAATGTTTGCTCATTTATCTATTTAAACGACTCTTAACGCGAATTGTTAGTTTATTTTTCTCGACGTTTCGGTTGGGTTGCACCAATCATGGGCAGAGCTGACTAAAGTGGCGGGTAGTCCACGTCGACAGTTGCCAGCAGTTTCATCAACTAACCGCGTTCGGCCTTCATATTCCGGAAAGTTGCGGCACACAGCGTTCACAATGTCGGAATTAGCGTCAGACGAAAAATCGCGAAGTTTATTAATCACTGGATTTCCATGTCGAGGACAATTTGTATTCATCTTCTCGATTGAAATTTCTGTTTTTTTTTTTTATTTCAATTGCTTCACGCACAATTCTGGTGAATAGTGGCGATCATTGGAGAGGATTTTTGGACTATGGAGTTCTACCCAGTGATTGATCCCGGCGTTGAGTACATGGCCCGCTATCACCGATTTATTCGTCTGGCGATTCTTCACAGCTGCGATATGTTCTTTGACCCTTTCTGTTATAGTGCGCTCTATTTGGCCTATGTGGGTACTACCACAGCTGCAGTCTATCTTTTAGACATCTGGCATCTGACAGGATATTATATCCTTTGGTATGCATAGGTTTACTACTTAATAATGGTCTATTTGTTCAGAATATATTTTTTTTACAATACAAAACAATAATCTTAACACCTATAGTACGCCTCTTATTTGATTGCTAATTTTTTTCGCTGTTTTTTTAAGAGCAAAGTGACTTAATAACTGTAAGCGTTACAATAACTATATATTTCTGTTCCTATATAAAAATATCTATCTACATTGTATAGTCACATGTCTTAATTTTCTCTATTCCTGGCATTTATAGTCTAAGCTAGGACATGTATGAATAAATCAGAAAAGTAATTGTAAGACTACATACATCACAATAACAAGACAGGAAAAGCGCGCGGAAATGACATTCTATGATTTCACATTGTTATAGATGTTTCAGGAGCAAATATTCTATAAATGCTTGTTAAAACATACAAAGAATAACAAATTAGCACTAATTTTTGCTAATTGTTATTGAGATACATTGTAAAATTAGCCATCTCAAACTACCATTTTAGTACATGCATTAGCTTTTGTTATTGCCAAATATCTAACCTCTCATAGTCTTAAGAACTGTTCCAATGCATGCATCACAAAATAGGTTGTTTAGAATTTAAATTCACAAGAAACAACTTTATCTATTATTTTTATATTTCTTGTTTTCTATTCTTTTAAGGACAGCATACGTCAATTGTCAAATTCTGATAGATTTGTATAAACTCACATTACGCGCCATTTTTTGGCGGTAAAGAAATCTATGGGAAAATTATTGTTTATGGTTCCCTATAATACAGGCTGCCCTAGTTTAGACTATAAAAGACGTGTGTGTATGATTTTGTCTGTATATGTTTCCAGTTTGTCTGGAGGGTTATGTTACGATTATGATATCTGTTGATAGTATATCAATCAATTATATAAAAATATTATTATTAAAATGTATGAAATCTTATCCCTGAACAAGGAATCGTTTTACATAAAATTTTAATAAATGAATTATTTTTTAATTGGAATTTTGATTTCTTTAACCCTGATTAGGGTTCCGTATTAGCTATTGGCTTTGTTCAGAAGTCAGTGTTAAGGCTCTTCTACACCAGGAGTTTCTCCCGCGGTTCGGGCGAGATATTGTAAACGATTCTCGTATGCGGGCAAAGTACATACAATTCTCACCTACGACTGTTCACGTGTTGATAAAAGCTCGATAACAGCTATCAGATGATAACAGTTGTTTATACTACCTTAATTAACCGATGTTCGAGAAATTCCCCATGTGTAAATGAGCCATTAGGTTCGGAAAAGTGTCGATTAAAGCTTATCTTAAAAGTACTGTTTATGTGCACCCCTATGCAGTATGCGTAATTTCCAGCCACTTGATCTAATTTTAAGCCAAGAATGATGCAATTTTAAGGAGATTTCTATTAGAAGAAATCTACCTATCAAATCTGTTCATTAATCCCAAAATTATGAGTGTATTTATTTTAAAAATAAATGATTTCTAGGTTTAGTTGAAAGGTCTCAACCAAAGGAGACCTTTCAAGACCCTAGCTGTCTTCTTTGACATAGCGAAGGCTTTCGATAAGTGGAGGCGCCTGTGGAGGCGCCTCGATAAGTGGAGGCTAAATCTCATTCACATAATTCGAGGCTAGCTTACTAATTGTATCTTTCGCTACAGAGTTGAAGGCACTCTGTCCAATTCTCGGCCTATCGGAGCTGGAGTCCCACAGGGCCCCGTCCTAACACCCACGCTCTATTCCCTCTACACTAATGAACATCCCCCACTACCTTGGAATAGAGTTTGCCCTCTTTGCGGATGACACCGCCCTCTACGCCTCAGATAGGAACCTACGTATGGTATCTCTACGCCTCCAACGCGCAATCACCACCGTAGGCGAGTGGTTTGTGAGGTGGAGGATCGAGGTCAACCCGGAGAAAAGTGCAGCCACGTGCTTCCCTTTCCCCAGGAGTGGCAAAATAATTTGGGCATTCATTTATTAACGGCATTAATTAAGGAATTTAGGTACCTAATCGTAACAATTTATGTTTTCGTGTACATTTGAGGTCATAGTAACAAAGTTCATTTTGAAGTCAAGATTGTTTGACGGCACGTCATGGCCTCGAACATTTCTTTAGAAAAAATGACACGTAGATCAATAAAGGTTCGCCATCTATCGACCATAGACCATCGACTGACCTTCCGAAACCGATCCGCCTTTGTACTCGGTCGCCTCACTCAACCCTCTCATGGGCAGAAGTAAAAAGTGATAAAACGATTGTGTTACAATAACGATAAAAGTAATTTCAAATGTTTATTTAAAATAACTATTAACAGGTATAATTGGTAACCATGGGCGTACCCAGCGGGGGGCAGGGAGGGGCAGCTGCCCCCCCCTGGACCTGGACTGCCTCCCATACATTTAGCTGGTTAATTATTGCCTATGCCTAAGTACTGCTGTATTTATGAAATTGTAGATGAAGTAAAATTTATATGTAAGTGTATTTATATTTATATGTAAATAGTTTGAGTGATTCTTTCACAGAACTTGTTTTAAGCCGCTTTGCAGAAGATTCAGCAAGATTGCTTTTGAAATAAATACTTAATTAATAACTTAAGTATCTAATCTAATAAATGCACATTTCTATTTATGTTGAATTATTTACCTACAGGAAATTTCTGATTTGCCCCCCCCTAGGCCAAAAGCTGGGTACGCCCATGTTGGTAACACATATTAGGTACAATAGGTCACTACCCATTTATTACTATAAATAATACCTTTTACTTATTTTTCTAATTAACTATCAGATATTTTATATCTATAATAAAATTAATTAATCAAAGAAATACGTGTAACAATAATATATAATTCTATACGGGTATAATAATTGAGTGCTGCAAATATAAATAGATATAAAGATTAAACTTAAATTACAATATAAGAAGAGTCAATATTAGGTTTGTTTCCTAAGTAAAACAATTTTAATAATCTAAACGAACATATTCCATAACAAATGTCTACCTATTAATGGTTTATACTTATTACAATAAAATACAATTGAATATCTTAATAAATGAAATGTATTATTAAAAATTATAACCTGGGTAAATAAAATAATAATCGTAAAGTTCGATACAGTATTTACATATTGACACTATCATTCCAATTATTATTTTCCATACAACTCATATAATTATACTTATTGCCCCTATTTCGTAAGATGTAATAATTCTTCTTCTCTCCTCTGTATTATAATCAGATTTTCCTATAAATTTTCCCGACTTTCATTTTTCCTTCTTTTAGTAATCTTTATTTATATACAATTATAATGTTCTAATCTTATACAAATATAATAATAAATATATACATTTTCAATCAATTATCATGAACTATTTATTGCAGCGCTAGTCTGATTCCTTCGCGCCGATTTCTCGTACTTCCGGCGGCAAATCGCGAAGCGGTATGAGTTTTGGCGGGTCGTTGTTTTCACAGGTACAGAAGCAGTTCTTGCGATCGGGAGTGTTGGGCAGAATCAATATTTTGAGATTCATGTTGGTTTCCAGTGCATTCATTATTTCTGTAAAAAAAAAAAATGAAATCAAAACTAAACACACGTTATCGGCACATGGGTTGCGCTATTATACTCATAGTATAAGTTCAAACGAAAATGGCATAGGTATACTACATCGAAAAAGGTCGATGAAAGTAGATAAGTTTGACGATAAACCATTTGGTCTATTAGTTCCAAAAATTTTATGACAGAGTAAACCATAGAGTACAATATAACAACCATAGAGTACGCGGGTACGAGTTAATTTTTATGTAAGTATTTATTTATGTAAGGTAATATATGTAGTAATTTATGTGAATGTGTATTTATTTGACTTTATAGTGTATTAATCAATTTAATTACATTAAGATCAAATTATGAAGTTGTACCTATCGTAATAATTAATGTGATATATTTGTACACTTTACGGTAGAACTATTGAATTTGAATTTGATTTGAGTTAAGGCTACAAATAACTTGTGCGACATCAAAGACATCATTTTGGACGGGAAGAGTGCACGGTGCAATCCAACAGCCGCTGAACGCACTCGACTGACCTCGTTACCCCTCTCTTACAGAATACTACCTTGAAATGTACTGCATTTTCCATTATTGCATTTTCCATTATTGCATACAAATACATAGTTATTACATGTGCACAAATAATAAATGACAATACAATAGGCGACCTTATCGCTATTATCATATTCCCCAATGTATGTACGTGTTTCGGTAGTGAGTGAAGTATGACAGAGCCTATTCCCATCCTATCCCTTCCCACGTCCCCAACCCTTTCTCCAAATCCATTCTTTCATCAATAAAACTAGGCAGTGCATCCGGGGGCGTGCCAAAGTTTGTCATTTTGTACTAATGTGGGCATGTATCGCGGATGTCTGTGGACGACAGGATCCACTTACCACCAGGTGGACTATATGGTCGACTGCCACCTTCTTTCTATAAAAAAAAATATAGCCTTACTACCACCTTATGACAAATACAGTGGTTAATTAACGAAACCATCAATTTGATAATACATACTAGATATGTTATACAAGCACTGGGTAGGCATGTTACAGTCTAATAAATAGTGTTCTACTATATGTTCACTAGCTCTCCAATTATATAATGCATATAGGTATATATGTGTTTTGAAAATAGAGCATTCCTATGACGTAGTACTTAAGTTCCAAATTTTACATGACTTCGAGAAGAACGTATGATGTGTCATCTAGTCATTCTAGTCGAATCCCATATCAATGTATGGAACGGATTACCTAAAGAAGTCATATCATTGGAGAACATTAATCATTTCAAAAATAGACTGCTGCATACTGCCGCATTACTACTGCCGCAGTCGCGCCACAGCGCGTCACAGTGCAAAACTGTGATAACGCACATTACTGCCGCAGTCGCGCCACAGCGCGTCACAGTGCAAAACTGTGATAACGCACATTACTGCCGCAGTCGCGCCACAGCGCGTCACAGTGCAAAACTGTGATAACGCACATTACTGCCGCAGTCGCGCCACAGCGCGTCACAGTGCAAAACTGTGATAACGCACATTACTGCCGCAGTCGCGCCACAGCGCGTCACAGTGCAAAACTGTGATAACGCACATTACTGCCGCAGTCGCGCCACAGCGCGTCACAGTGCAAAACTGTGATAACGCACATTACTGCCGCAGTCGCGCCACAGCGCGTCACAGTGCAAAACTGTGATAACGCACATTACTGCCGCAGTCGCGCCACAGCGCGTCACAGTGCAAAACTGTGATAACGCACATTACTGCCGCAGTCGCGCCACAGCGCGTCACAGTGCAAAACTGTGATAACGCATATTACGGTCGCATCGCGCCGCAACGCGTTGCACCGCACTGCAAAACTGTGACAACGCACATTACTGCCGCAGTCGCGCCACAGCGCGTCACAGTGCAAAACTGTGATAACGCATATTACGGTCGCATCGCGCCGCAACGCGTTGCACCGCACTGCAAAACTGTGACAACGCTCATTACAGATGCGGCGGGCCGCAGCTCAACGCAATAATTCTAACCAGTTAGCTGTTGATATTCACCTTTTCACACAGCATTACAGTCATCACACAGCAAATAACTATTGAATTACGTACGTGAACTGCGCCCGTGCAACGCACATTAAGGCGGGCCGCATCGCAGCGTATAAATACTGCCGGCAACCGATCCGGCAGCGCACTGCGCTGCGATGCGATTGAAGTGTGCGATGGTTTATACAAAATGTATGAAAATGATTCAGAATGATTTTTGCAATGTTATATGTTGCGCTGTGACCCGCCGCGCCGTAATGTGCACGAACCTTTAGAGCACAATAACAGATGGAAACGCAACAATAAACTTTTCAAAGCTTTGTAACTTTTGTTTATACACTTCTTTTCAAATAAACTTGAAAAAAAATAAACTTACTTCGTCGACCATGATGCAAAGCTAACTTGCCGCCTCTCTTGTCATGTATTAAATAGTCATCTGGCAAAGGTCTGTTCGGAACAGATGGCTGTGGTCCTGAACCTGGGTGTTCTGGTCTAGGGAGACCAGAACGAGGTCGGGTTGGATTTTCCGGTTCTTGTGATTGACCTGATAGTTCTGGTTGGCCTGGCTGTTCTGACTTTTCTTGTTCATCTGTTTCACTACTTGATTGCCAATTGCTGCTTTCTGCTGATTGCTCTGATTCCGACCATGATGCTTGTTTGTGTCTCCTTCTATATTTGGATATATCCGAGTCTTCTGGTTGGTCTGGATAGATCCGTTTTTCTGGACTTCCTGGTTGACCTGGTTGTTCTGGTAAATCTTCTTTTGAGAACGTTCCACTGCTTGAAGACTTTGAGAGTGTTTGCGATTGTCCAGAATCTGACTCAGTCCACGATGAGTCTTCCTTATATATTTTTCTATGTTTTATGCGTTTGCCGGAAAGATCAGGTCTCACTGGTTTATTAGGTCTTTCTAGATTTCCTGGTTGTGTCGGTTTATTTAGCTGTTTCGGCTCTCCCGGTTGCTTTGGCTCTGATTTCTTAGGTTGTTCAGGATTCTCTGGTCTATCGGGGCGTTCTGATTTTCCTAATGTAGGCTTAAGATTACCTGGTCTGCCTGGTTCCTCTGGTGATTCTGGAGTTTCTGTTGTGTGCTCAATAATTTCAGTATAAGACGCTCGGTTTTTTCCAGACCTGTCTTGTTCTGACTCTTCTTGCCATGATGACTTTTTGTATTTTAAGTGTCTATTATCAATTTTATCTGGTTTCTCTGGACCTTTAGGTTTCTCAGCACCCTCTAGTTTTTCAGGACTCTTTGGTTTCCTAGTACCCTTTGGTTTCTCAAGAGTCTCTGGTTTCTCAGGTCCCTCTGGTTCATCAGGATCCTCTGATTTCTCAGGACTCTTTGGCTTCTCACGACCTTCTGGTTTCTCAGGACCCTTTGGTTTCTTAGGAGTTTCTGGATTCTCAGGTTCTTTTGTTCCTTCAGGGGCTTTTGGTTTCTTAGGTACCCTTGATCCTTCAGGACCCTCTAAATTCTCAGGACCTTCTGATCCTTCAGGACCCTCTGTTTTACCAGTACTCTGTGGTTTCTTAGGACCCTTTGGTTTCTCAGGAGTCTGTGATTTCTCTGATCCTCCAGGACCGCCTGGTCCTTCTGGTTCTTCAGGACCCTCTGGTTTCTCAGGACCCTTTGGCTTCTCAGGACCCTTCGGTTTCTTAGGTGTCTTTGGTTTCTCAGGACCTTCTGGTCTTTTAGGGCCCTCTGGTTTACTAGGAACCTGTGGTTTCTTAGGACCCTTTAACTTTTCAGGAGTCTGTGGTCTCTCAGGTCCTTCTGATTCTTCAGGACCCTCTGGTTTCTTAGGACCCTTTGGTTTCTCAGGTCCCCCTGGACCTTCAGGACGCTCTGGTCCTTTAGGTCTTTCAGGACCCTCTGGTTTCTCAGGACCCTTTAGCTTCTCGGGAGTCTCTGGTTTCTCAGGTTCATCTGATCCTTCAGGTTCCTCTGGTTTCTCAGAACCCTCTGGTTTTTCAGGACCCTTTGGCTTCTCAGAACTCTCTGGTTCCTCAGATCCCTCTGGTCCATCGGGACTCTCTGGTTTTTCAAGACCCCTTGGTCTCTTATGTCGCTGAGTTATTTCAGTCTTTTCAATTTCTCTTGAAGATTGTGAACTACTTTCAGATTGTTGTTGGGACCATGATTCTTGTCTTCTTTGTTTTATGTGTTTCAGTCGTTCAGGCTGATCTGGAATTTCTGGTTCATTTGGTGTTTCTGGACTGACTTTTCGACCGTGTTCTAATAATGGTTTCTTGGGACGCTTTTGCTTCTCAGGACCCTTCGGTTTCTCAGGACTTTCTGGCTTCTGAGGACCCTCTGGTTTCTCTGATGCCTCTAGTTTCTCAGGACCCTCTGATTTCTCAGGACAATTTGGTTTCCTGGGAACCTCTGGATTCTCAGGTTCTTCTGTTCCTTCAAGACCCTTTAGTTTCTCTGGTCCCTCTGGTCCTTCAGGACCCCTTGGCTTCTCAGGTCCTTTTGGTTTCTTAGGACTCTTTAGATTCTCAGGACCCTTTGGCTTCTCAAGACCCTCTGGTGTCTCAGGTCCTTCTGGTCCTTCAGGACCCTCTGGTTTATCAGGACCCTTTGATTTCTCAGGTCCCTCTGGTCCTTCAGGACGCACTGGTTCTTTAGGTCCTTCAGTACTCCCTGGCCTCTTAGGACCCTTTGGCTTCTCCGAAGTCTCTGGTGTCTTATGACGCTCTGATTTCTTAGGACGCTCTGAAATTTCAGGACCCTCTGGTTTCTCAGATCCCTCTGGTTTCTCAGGTTCCTCTGGACCTTCAGGACTATATAGTTTCTCAGGACCCTCTGGCTTCTCAGGACCATCTGGTCTCGATGGTAATTCTGGTTCTTCCGGACCTTTAGGAGTTTCTTCAGGTTGTTTAGTGGTCCTTGTTGTCTCACTACTTGATATTTGGAAGTCGCTCTCTGAACTTGATTGTTCCGATTCCCAATGCCTCGACGATTCTTTGCGTTCTTTTCTTTCATGCACTGATTTCTTTTGTTTCTCTGGTTTTTCTGGTGTTTTCGGTTTCTCTGGCTTGCCTGGTTGGTCCGGTCGTTTTCCGGTCCGTTCCGGTCCGGTTGTCTCTTCAGTTTCAGTGATACTTGATTCACTTTGACTCTCTGACAATTGTGAACTTGACTGTTGTGATTCTGACCACAATTCTTTATGTTTTCTTCTCCGTCTGATTAAGTCTGATTCTCCTGGTTGTTCTGATTTCTCGGGTTTATCTGCCTTTTCTGGTTTCTTAGGTTGATCTGCCTTAGGTCTTTCTGTTTTTTCCGGTATCCCTGACTTCTCAGGTTCATCTGGCTTCTCAGGTTTATCTGGCTTCTCAGGTTTATCTGGCTTCTCAGGTTCATCTGGCTTCTCAGGTTTATTTGGCTCCTCAGGTTTATCTGGATTCTCAGGTTTATCTGTATTCTCAGGTTTATCTGGATTCTCAGGTTCATCTGGCTTCTCAGGTTTATCTGGATTCTCAGGTTTCTCTGGTTTCTCAGGTTTATCTGGTTTCACAGGTTTATCTGGCTTCTCAGGTTTATCTGGCTCCTCAGGTTTATCTGGCTTCTCAGGTTTATCTGGCTTCTCAGGTTTATCTGGCTTCTCAGGTTCATCTGGCTTCTCAGGTTTATTTGGCTCCTCAGGTTTATCTGGATTCTCAGGTTGATCTGGATTCTCAGGTTCATCTGGCTTCTCAGGTTTATCTGGATTCTCAGGTTTATCTGGATTCTCAGGTTTATCTGGTTTCACAGGTTTATTTGGCTTCTCAGGTTTATCTGGCTTCTCAGGTTTATCTGGCTTCTCAGGTTCATCTGGCTTCTCAGGTTTATTTGGCTCCTCAGGTTTATCTGGATTCTCAGGTTCATCTGGCTTCTCAAGTTTATCTGGATTCTCAGGTTTATCTGGTTTCTCAGGATTATCTGGTTTCACAGGTTTATTTGGCTTCTCAGGTTTATCTGGCTTCTCAGGTTCATCTGGCTTCTCAGGTTTATCTGGCTTCTCAGGTTCATCTGGCTTCTCAGGTTTATTTGGCTCCTCAGGTTTATCTGGATTCTCAGGTTTATCTGGATTCTCAGGTTCATCTGGCTTCTCAGGTTTATCTGGATTCTCAGGTTTATCTGGTTTCACAGGTTTATTTGGATTCTCAGGTTTCTCTGGCTTCTCAGGTTTATCTGGCTTCTCAGGTTCATCTGGCTTCTCAGGTTTATTTGGCTCCTCAGGTTTATCTGGATTCTCAGGTTCATCTGGCTTCTCAGGTTTATCTGGATTCTCAGGTTTATCTGGTTTCTCAGGATTATCTGGTTTCACAGGTTTATTTGGCTTCTCAGGTTTATCTGGCTTCTCAGGTTCATCTGGCTTCTCAGGTTTATTTGGCTCCTCAGGTTTATCTGGATTCTCAGGTTCATCTGGCTTCTCAGGTTTATCTGGATTCTCAGGTTTCTCTGGCTTCTCAGGTTTATCTGGTTTCTCAGGTTTATCTGGTTTCACAGGTTTATTTGGCTTCTCAGGTTTATCTGGCTTCTCAGGTTTATCTGGCTTCTCAGGTTTATCTGGCTTCTCAGGTTTATCTGGCTTCTCAGGTTTATCTGGCTTCTCAGGTTTATCTGGCTCCTCAGGTTTATCTGGTTTCTCAGGTTTATCTGGCTTCTCAGGTTTATTTGGCTCCTCAGGTTTATCTGGATTCTCAGGTTTATCTGGTTTCTCAGGTTTATCTGGTTTCACAGGTTTATTTGGCTTCTCAGGTTTATCTGGCTTCTCAGGTTTATCTGGCTTCTCAGGTTTATCTGGTTTTTCAGGTTTATCTGGCTTCTCAGGTTCATCTGGCTTCTCAGGTTTATTTGGCTCCTCAGGTTTATCTGGATTCTCAGGTTCATCTGGCTTCTCAGGTTTATCTGGATTCTCAGGTTTCTCTGGCTTCTCAGGTTTATCTGGTTTCTCAGGTTTATCTGGTTTCACAGGTTTATTTGGCTTCTCAGGTTTATCTGGCTCCTCAGGTTTATCTGGCTCCTCAGGTTTATCTGGCTTCTCAGGTTTATCTGGCTTCTCAGGTTCATCTGGCTTCTCAGGTTCATCTGGATTCTCAGGTTTATCTGGATTCTCAGGTTCATCTGGCTTCTCAGGTTTATCTGGATTCTCAGGTTTATCTGGCTTCTCAGGTTTATCTGGCTTCTCAGGTTTACCTGGTTTCTCAGGTTTATCTGGTTTCTCAGGTTTATCTGGATTCTCAGGTTTATCTGGCTTCTCAGGTTTATCTGGCTTCTCAGGTTTACCTGGTTTCTCAGGTTTATCTGGTTTCTCAGGATTATCTGGTTTCACAGGTTTATTTGGCTTCTCAGGTTTATCTGGCTTCTCAGGTTTATTTGGCTCCTCAGGTTTATCTGGATTCTCAGGTTCATATGGCTTCTCAGGTTTATCTGGATTCTCAGGTTTCTCTGGCTTCTCAGGTTTATCTGGTTTATCTGGTGTCACAGGTTTATTTGGCTTCTCAGGTTTATCTGGCTTCTCAGGTTTATCTGGCTTCTCAGGTTTATCTGGCTTCTCAGGTTTATCTGGCTCCTCATTTTTATCTGGCTTCTCAGGTTTATTTGGCTCCTCAAGTTTATTTGGCTCCTCAGGTTTATCTGGATTCTCAGGTTTATCTGGATTCTCAGGTTCATCTGGCTTCTCAGGTTTATCTGGATTCTCAGGTTTCTCTGGCTTCTCAGGTTTATCTGGTTTCACAGGTTTATCTGGCTTCTCAGGTTTATCTGGTTTCTCAGGTTTATCTGGCTTCTCAGGTTTATCTGGCTTCTCAGGTTTATCTGGCTTCTCAGGTTCATCTGGCTTCTCAGGTCTATTTGGCTCCTCAGGTTCATCTAGCTTCTCAGGTTTATCTGGATTCTCAGGTTTCTCTGGCTTCTCAGGTTTATCTGGCTTCTCTGGTTTATCTGGCTCCTCAGGTTTATCTGGTTTCTTAGGTTCATCTGGCTTCTCAGGTTTATCTAGCTCCTCAGGTTTATCTGGTTTCTCAGGTTTATCTGGCTTCTCAGGTTTATTTGGCTCCTCAGGTTCATCTGGATTCTCAGGTTTATCTGGATTCTCAGGTTCATCTGGCTTCTCAGGTTTATCTGGATTCTCAGGTTTATCTGGCTTCTCAGGTTTATCTGGTTTCACAGGTTTATCTGGCTTCTCAGGTTTATCTGGCTTCTCAGGTTTATCTGGCTCCTCAGGTTTATCTGGTTTCTTAGGTTTATCTGGCTTCTCAGGTTTATCTGGCTTCTCAGGTTCATCTGGCTTCTCAGGTTTATCTGGTTTCTCAGGTTTATCTGGTTTCACAGGTTTATTTGGCTTCTCAGGTTTATCTGGCTTCTCAGGTTTAACTGGCTTCTCAGGTTTATCTGGATTCTCAGGTTTCTCTGGCTTCTCAGGTTTATCTGGCTTCTCAGGTTTATCTGGTTTCTCAGGTTTATCTGGTTTCACAGGTTTATCTGGCTTCTCAGGTTTATCTGGCTTCTCAGGTTTATCTGGCTTCTCAGGTTTATCTGGCTTCTCAGGTTTATCTGGCTTCTCAGGTTTATCTGGCTCCTCAGGTTTATCTGGTTTCTTAGGTTCATCTGGCTTCTCAGGTTTATCTGGCTTCTCAGGTTTATTAGGGTCCTCAGGTTTATCTGGATTCTTAGGTTTATCTGGCTTCTCAGGTTTATCTGGGTTCTCAGGTTCATCTGGCTTCTCAGGTTTATTTGGCTCCTCAGGTTCATCTGGATTCTCAGGTTTATCTGGATTCTCAGGTTCATCTGGCTTCTCAGGTTTATCTGGATTCTCAGGTTTATCTGGCTTCTCAGGTTTATCTGGTTTCACAGGTTTATCTGGCTTCTCAGGTTTATCTGGCTTCTCAGGTTTATCTGGCTCCTCAGGTTTATCTGGTTTCTTAGGTTTATCTGGCTTCTCAGGTTTATCTGGCTTCTCAGGTTCATCTGGCTTCTCAGGTTTATCTGGTTTCTCAGGTTTATCTGGTTTCACAGGTTTATTTGGCTTCTCAGGTTTATCTGGCTTCTCAGGTTTATCTGGATTCTCAGGTTTCTCTGGCTTCTCAGGTTTATCTGGCTTCTCAGGTTTATCTGGTTTCTCAGGTTTATCTGGTTTCACAGGTTTATCTGGCTTCTCAGGTTTATCTGGCTTCTCAGGTTTATCTGGCTTCTCAGGTTTATCTGGCTTCTCAGGTTTATCTGGCTTCTCAGGTTTATCTGGCTTCTCAGGTTTATCTGGCTCCTCAGGTTTATCTGGTTTCTTAGGTTCATCTGGCTTCTCAGGTTTATCTGGCTTCTCAGGTTTATCTAGCTCCTCAGGTTCATCTGGCTTCTCAGGTTTATTTGGCTCCTCAGGTTTATCTGGATTCTCAGGTTTATCTGGCTTCTCAGGTTTATTAGGGTCCTCAGGTTTATCTGGATTCTTAGGTTTATCTGGCTTCTCAGGTTTCTCTGGTTTCTCAGGTTTATCTGGTTTCACAGGTTTATCTGGCTTCTCAGGTTTATCTGGCTTCTCAGGTTTATTTGGCTCCTCAGGTTTATCTGGCTTCTCAGGTTTATCTGGCTTCTCAGGTTTATCTGGTTTCTCAGGTTTATCTGGCTTCTCAGGTTCATCTGGCTTCTCAGGTTGATCTGGCTTCTCAGGTTTATCTGGCTTCTCAGGTTTATCTGGCTTCTCAGGTTTATCTGGTTTCTCAGGTTTATCTGGCTTCTCGGGTTTATCTGGATTCTCAGGTTTATCTGGCTTCTCAGGTTTATCTGGATTCTCAGGTTTATCTGGCTTCTCAGGTTTATCTGGCTTCTCAGGTTTATCTGGCTTCTCAGGTTTATCTGGCTTCTCAGGTTTATCTGGTTTCTCAGGTTTATCTGGTTTCACAGGTTTATCTGGCTTCTTAGGTTTATTTGGCTTCTCAGGTTTATCTGGCTTCTCAGGCTGCCCTGGTTTTTCAGGTATCTCCGGCTGCTCCGGTTTTTCAGGTTTCTCTGGTTTCTCAGGCTGCTCTGGTTTTCTTGGTCGATGTTTTCTTATTTCTCTAATAAATGTGGTTTCGCTGGACTCTGAACTACTTTCTTCTGAGCTTTTTTGCTCTGACTCAGCCCACGACGATTCCTCCCAAGATTCTTTTCGTTTTTTCAATTTTCGTTTTTCAAATCTTGATGTTTCTGGTTTACCTGGTGTTTCTGGTACACCTGGTGATTCTGGTTGACTTGGTGTTTCCGATTGTACTGGTCTTTCTGGTTTGCCTGGTGTTTCTGGTTGCTCTGGTGTCTCCGGTTTACCTGGTGATTCTGGTTTTTCCGATATGTGTCCTCTTATTTCTATTGTAGTTCCACTTGAACTTCTTTCTGAATTTGACTGCTGCGACTTTGACCACGATGATTCTTCCCAAGATTGTTTTCGTTTCGACAGTGTTCTTCGATCCGATTCTGAATTCTCTGGTTGAACCGGGGTTTTAGGTTTACCTGGATGAGTGAATAAATGAACGGTAGAATCATTTATGATCTTAAATTTAAAATTCAGGGGCGTCCCTGAGTCCATTAGGGGGTCTCAAAAAATTCAATGTACTTTTTTTGAACATACACACTTATTTTTTTGTCCTATGAACTACGGCAAATCGTGCCAACTTGTATCGAAACATGTCAGTACTTGCAAACTTAGGCGAGCGCACGCTTACGCATCGACGTGCATGTGATTTCCATTTGTATTGTCAGTAAACTTATTGCTTTTAGTCAATACACATGTCAGTGGAATTGCGCACTTCTAAAAAGGGTATATTATTAGTAGGAAAGTTAAAACATCAAATAACGGGGACAAAACTTGTATAACAAATGTCAAGTGAAATTTACTATTAATGAAAGCACAAATCTCGCTATTTGCGAGTGTGTTATATTTTGGGAAAAGCCACGAGTACCTACCAAATCGTTACCGAATTCTGTAAAAAACCTATAAACTTATATCAAGTTTGGCGAGACTTACAAAAAAATACAAGAGACTTACAAAAAAATGCAAAGAAAACGCAAGACGTATTCAAGCGGCGTAAACAAGAATAACAAGTAAGGCGTAAGTTGTGGCTGGAGTGGATAAAAAAACTGGCGGAGAAAGAAGAAAGGGTGCGACTGAGGACTATTGAAGAAGAAGACGGCGAATGAAATATATTTCCGTGTCAATTGTTTCGGCATCGTATGAACCTGTACAGGACGCTTCAGCTTCCAATTCTGGTGAAAAAATGGTTTCACAAAATGATCTGCGAACCCTGGGACTGGTACTATTGTCGTTGTAACGAAAAAAGATTGAATTACTCCAAAATTAGTAGCTGCATTAGACAGGTGTCAGTTGAGTATGGGGGACTGTGTTTATTCTTCAAGCTACTATCGAAGCACTAGGAAGATATGGACGAATTTCCGATAAGTACCTAAGTCTTCCATCCAACGAATCCGCACGGAAAAACGAAAGGAACGCGCGGTAGCCATAAAAGTAAAAAATGAGGTACCAGACGTAACTGTTCACGGGGACGGCAAACTGTTGCCTGCACTCGATACCCGAAAATTCAAAGAACGTCTTCCTATAGTCATTTCGTTTAGAAATAAGGATCAACTTTTTGCTGTGTCAAAATTGGATAATTCGAGTGGCAAAGACGCTCAGCATGCGCCGCAGGCTGTTTGGAGTGCGATCACACAATGGAATCTCGAAGACAGTGCAATTTCTCTGTTTTGATACTACGGCTTCGAATACAGGCCGTATCAGTGGTGCCTGTGTGCTCAGCAAAAACTTGACAGAGGATTGCTTGTTTTTGCTTGTCTCCATCACGATTACGAACTGGTGCTGGAAAGCGTATTTGAAGTAATAATCAGTAAGTAAGTGACCACAAGCCCCGATGTTCCGCTCGAGAGAAAATTGGAAATGCCTCGATTTCGACAATATACAGTGCTATAGGGAAACATGTTTTACCGCTTCCGAAATTGAAGCTCTGCTTAAATTCTATCGCGCTGAATTGACAAAAAAAAATAGTCAGAGATGACTACCGAGAGTTGATAGAGCTCTCAGTCATATTTTAGATGGAAATACACAGCGAAAATTCAAAATTAGGTTCCCAGGTGCCATGCACCAATCTCGAAGGACGGCGACAGCAATCTATTCCCTTATAATATCGTTACTAAGTTTTCAGTTCAAAATAACCAGTAAAGACAAGCCAGCTATGCTAGACGTCTCCTTGTTTATTGTGACATCCTATGTCAAGCCATAGCTTCAATGCAATGTGACAGTAAAATCACTTTACCAAGATTTGTGCTTTCTGAAGTCATTAAAGACTTATGAAAGCGTTGACAAAAGTATCTCGAAAGCAGCTCTACAGAAGTTTAGCCAACATTTTTGGTATATAACTGATGAAATAGCTATCCTGATTAACTGATGAAGCAGCTATAATTTAAGTCCATGTAACTTGTTGTGCACGACAGAATAATGAGTACGTAAGGAGTGTAGTGTCCATTGTGTGTAAATGGAGTTAGTGCGCGTAGTATGTATGTACTGGCATCGCGTATCTCGGAAGGAAAGGTGACGTCCAAATAAAGTAGCGCAAAGGTTAAAGAGTGTACGGCGAACTCCCGAGCATGCGCAGTAGAAGCATATGAGATAGTCTGGATTCCTTCCCTCCGAGATTGTGTGATGTTAAGTGCATACCCTATTTACTATGTAATATGCTACGTTTTATGTATAATGTATTGTTCTATGATGTAAGCTGTTGCCCTTGTTTATCTGTTTTTATTATGTCTAATGAATGTATGTTTTGATTTAGCTCTCCATATTTATGTTTGCGTGTTTGGGTTATAAGTTGGATTGGTAAGGATAGTCTAGAGAAATAAAAGCTACCGTCTGCCGTGTGGTTTATTTGATACTAGCTGTGCCCGGCCACGCGTTGCTGTGGCTGCCCAACAGATGGCGCTTACCCAGTTTTTCTATTTATTTCAATATATTTCTAGATAAATTTTCTTTTTTTTTTCCTTGAATTTTTCAGATATTTTAATAGTTATTATGCTATTCGGGGCGTAGACGAATCCAACAAATCAGAGATCATTAAAATCAGTCCAGCCGTTCTTGAGTTATAAATGGTGTAACTAACCCGACTTTGTTTTTTATATATATATATATATATAGATGAGATGGAAACATAAAGTTGCGGACTAGATGGAGAAGTACAGGTAGTGGCGCCACCGGCGCTAGAGGTTAAGCCCTCTAGCGCCCCTTGCTACTCTGCGAGGGAGGAGAGGAACGAAAGTTAAGTTTAGCTAAGAGGGCTATTAGTTCCTCTACGTCACCATCGAAAATACATAGTTAGACTCTCCGTGTAAAAGGGGAACTAACCCATTTAGGTATAATTTGTGACCTAGAACTTATGTAAAATGTGGATGAGCGAATAGCAATAAAATTCCTCAGGAAACGGGGAGATCGCAAAGGCTGCAAGCCCCTATAAATGAGTGAGGATCTGGTCTCTCTATACCAGTTCGACTCCTACAATCGTTCAATTCAACACGTACAATCGCCAGTTTGACTTGTACAATCGCCCAGATATGTAATAAGTTCAAGTAAGCTCGCTGCCGATTGCCGCTTCCCTCCGCACCCCTGCGGTTCTTGTGAATCAGAGCGGCGTTTTATTTTCCGAAATTCCACCCCTACACCCCCCGCTGGTCTCACCACCAACACTTGTAAATAAAGAAAATAAATAAAAAAATAGGACATGGCTATGCTACTCTACCATCAACTCGTATTTAGTCCGTAATCTGCTCTTTTAGTATCCACTATGGGACGTGAGCCTCCTCACGTGCGCACGAGGATCATTATCTTGTGCATTCGGCATGCATGGCTTCGAAACGTCACGCTCGCCAAGCGGTTTGGCGAGTCCACACTTGTAGAAATGATGTAGTTCCTCAACGCTTCTGGTAGCAACTTTGATATACCTAAGTCTACTTCTATTACACCCACAAGAAATGTGGTGATGCTATTCTAAACGTGGCCGATATCTCACGTCTCAAAATTATCTTTCCAAAGTGTATCTCTATGTATTATATGTCTATGTATGTTTCTTTTATAGGGAAGAAGGCGGACGAGCAAGCGGTCCCACGTGATGGTATGTGTTATCGCCGCTTATGGACACCTGCAACACCAGGAGGTACGTGGGTGCGCCGCCGACCTTGCAAAATGCTATTCACAGCTTTTTTGAAGAACTCTATATCGTAATGCAATGGAAAGACCTCTTGAGGCAGTTCATTAAACAACCTATAACCGGCGGTATAAAATGATTTTTGGACCGAACAGTATGCGACACCCCCGTATCGAGGGAATTGACCGCACTTCCGTGATGGGAGGTCCGCTTGTAGAAACCCGAGGTGGGAATTATATTGAACAATTCTTATTTGTTGTATTTACGCATTTTTCATTTTCCTTTGTAACTGTTATATCCTGTAACTATAACCTGAATAAGTGTGTTTATTCAGATTACAAAATATCCATTTCTCAACCGGTTGTAATGAAGTTCAGCACAAAAATTGTTTGGGTATATACTTGTATAATAACTTGGTAAAGTTCGTAGATAGGTGAAGTCGGTTCAGTGGAGAAAGAAACAGAGGATAGTATTGAATAGGACTCATAAGGTTTCCTCCAGGATTGTGCGTGTACCAATTGAAATCAAGAAACATAGAAATTTCAATCGAGATGATGGATACAAATTGTCCTCAACGTAGAAACCAGAGATTAATAAAATTGAACTCGCGATGAAACTGCTCGCAACTCTCGAAGTGACCTACCCGCCTCTTCAGTCAGCTCAAGACCACGGTTGGTGCAAACCAACCGAAATATCAAGTAAAACAAATAAGGTAAACAGACACGTTGAGACCCGCTTAAATGGATATTTTTTTTATATATAAAAAGGCGGCAGACGAGCATATAATCCATCTGATGGTATGTGGATACTGTCGTCCATAGACATCCGTGATATATGCCAACATCAGTATTACGATCTTGCTCATAAGGCTAATTTGAGTTTGGTTTTAAAAGTGTAAATAGATACCTGACGTTTCTGGATGTTCTGGTGTTTCAGGTTGATCTGGCGTTTTTGGTTGCGCTGATTCTTCTCTTTCAATTTCCGCCTCACTACTTGATGCAGATCTGCTTTCTGATCTTGATTGCTGCGATTCTAACCAGGAGGATTCCTCGTTTGATTCGCCCTTTTCTATTCGTTTTCTACGACGTGGTCTTTCAGGACTTTCTGGTCGCTCTGTTTGGCTTGATGCACCTGGTGTATCTGGCGTTCCTGGTGTACCTGACGTTCCTAGTGTTCCTGGTGTACCTGGCGTTCCTGGAGTTCCCGGAGTATTTGGCGTTCCTGGTGTATCTGATATTCCTGGAGTATATGGCGTTCCTGGTGTTCCTGAGGTATTTGGCGTTCCTGGTATATCTGGTGTTCCTGGAGTATCTGGTGTTCCTGGTATACCAGGAATACCTGGAGTATCTGGCGTTCCTGGTATACCTGGAATACCTGGTGTATCTGGAGTTTCTGGCGTTCCTGGTATACCTGGGCTACCTGGAGTATCTGGCGTTCCTGGTATACCTGGTGTATCTGGAGTATCTGGCGTTCCTGATATACCTGGAATATCTGGCGTTCCTGGTATACCTGGTGTATCTGGAGTTTCTGGCGTTCCCGGTACTTTAGGTCGTTCTGGTTGTTCTGGCTTGTCAGGATTATCTAGTTTTTCTGGTTTAATTGATTTCTCTGACCCTGATTTATCTGGTCGTTTAATCTCACTAGTTTCAGTCTGAGATGTTTCAGTTTGACTTGACGATTGCAAGCTGGATTGTTCTGATTCTGATTGCCATGATTCCTCGCGTTTTCTCCAACCTAATCGTTTTTTATGGTCAGGTTTCTCTGGTTGCTCAGGTAAGTCTGCTTTGTTAGGTCGTTCCGGTATCTCTGGCGTGCCTGGTGTACCTGATGGTTC
Organism: Sesia apiformis; assembly: GCA_914767545.1. Taxonomy (NCBI): domain Eukaryota; kingdom Metazoa; phylum Arthropoda; class Insecta; order Lepidoptera; family Sesiidae; genus Sesia; species Sesia apiformis. The sequence continues at coordinate 1,515,711 of OU611977.1, read as the reverse complement.
TAGTGTTCCTGGTTTCTCTGGTTTACGTGGTGACTCGGGTGTTCCTGGTGTCTCCGGCGTGCCTGATGTTCCAGGCTTATCAGGCGTTTCTGGTATCCCTGGAGTACCTGGCGTCTCTGGAGTACCTGGTGTCTCTGGTGTTCCTAGTTTCTCTGGTTTGTCTGGTGTCTCTGGGGTTTCTGGTGTGCCTGGTATTTCTGGAGTACCTGGTGTCTCTGACGTGCTTGGTGAACCTGGTGTTCTTGGCTTCCTTGGTATCCCTGGAGTACCTGACGACTCTAGAGTACCTGGCGTGTCTGCAGTGCCTGGCTTGTCTGGAGTACCTGGCGTGTCTGGAGTATCTGGCGTGTCTGGAGTACCTGGTTTCTCTGGTTTTTCTGGAGACTCTGGGGGTCCTGGCGACTCTAGCGTACCTGGTGTTCCCGGTACCCCGAGAGTACCTGGTGTGACTGGTGTTTCTGGTATCCATGGAGTACCTGGTAAACCTAGTGTTGCTGGCGTTTCTAGAGTACCTGGTGAACCTGGCGTCCCCGGAGTACCTGGTATCACAGGACTGCCCGGTGCTTCTAGTATGCCAGGTTTCTCTGAATTTCCTGACGTTTCTGAAATTCCTGGTAACTCTGGAGTACCTGGTGTCCCTGGTGGACCTGGTATTTCAGGTTGCTCCGGTTGTACCGAACTAGGTCTTTCTGGTTTCTCAGACTTCTCTGGTTTTTCAGGTTCATCTGGTTTTCCTGGTTGTCTAGATTTTCTTGATCGATGTAAATGGTCTCTCTCAATTTTAATTTCGCTCTCGGACTGTGAGCTGCTACTCTCTGAACTTGATTGTTCTGATAATTTATGAATCCTACTATGACTTGATTTGTTCATACTTTTAGTTTGCTCTGGTCTATCTGGCTGGCTTGATGTTGCTGGTTGGTCTGATGTGTCTGGTTGACCTTGAGTTCCTGGACGGCCTGGTGTTTCTGGTACACCTGGTACTCCTAGTTCATCTGGTGTTTCTGGTTGGCCTGGGCTTGCTGGACTGCCTGCTGTTTCTAGTTCACCTGATACTTCTGGTTCATCTAGTGTTTCTGGTTGGCCTGTGCTTCCTGGACGGCCTGGTGTTTCTAGTTCATCTGATATCCATGGTTTATCTGGTGTTTCTGGTTGGTCTGGGCGTTCTGGATATCCTCTTGTTCTTGGTTTACCTGGTACTTCTGGTATACCCGGTGATTCTGGTTGGCCTGGGCTTCCTGGACGTCCTGGTGTTTCTGGTATACCTGATACCCCTGCTGTACCTGGTGTTTCTGGTTGACCTGGTACTCCTGGTTTACCCGGTGATTCTGGTTGGCTTGGGCTACCTGGACGTCTTGGTTTCCTTAGTTGCTTCGAGTGGTCTGTCTGTCCGTCTGTTTCAGTTGATAACGTTGAAACTTCGCTGGCTGCCTGTGTGAATCTACTTTCTGATCTTGATTGTCGTGACTCTGAGCTTTCAGACTTAATAATTTCCTGTTCTTTTACAGTTTCTTTATCAGACTGGCCTGCTTTTATTGGTCTTCCAGAAATCTCCGGTGATTCTGGTTTGCCTGGTATATTTGGATGTCCTGGTATTCTTGGTGGCCTTGGACCTCCTGGTATTCCTGGTTGATCTGGGCTTCTTGGACTTCCTGGTATTTCTGGTTGTATTGGCAATTCGGATTTGTTAGGCTTTTCTGGTTGTTCTGATTGGTTGATCTGTTTGTTTGTTTCAGTTAATGTTGAAATTTCGCTGCTTGCCTGAGACGTTGAACTTTCTGACCTCGATTGACGCGACTCTGACTTTTCTGATTCAATAATTTCTTCTTCAGTTTCACTGTCTAGTTTAATTTGACGCTGTAGTTTTTTGGTTCGATGAAGTTCTTCTGGCTCTCCTGGTTTTTTAGGCTGTTCCGGTTTTCTATGTAGTATTTCTGCTGGTTCTTTAGGTATGACTTGTATTTCTGGTTGACCTGGAATAGTCGGTTTTCTATGTGAATCTGGTTGACCTGGCTTCTCAGGTCTTTCATCCTTTCTACGTCGTCGCAAACGTTCAGTTTCAATTGCAGACGATTCAGTGTTACTTGTTGACTGTGAGCTTTCAGAACTTGATTGCTGAGACTCTGAAGATGTAATAGATTTTATCTTGTCCGATTGTCCTGCTTTATGTTTTCTTATATCTGTCCTGGATTCTGTTTCGCTACTTGACTCAGTGCTTTGAGAACTCGATTGTCGAGATTCTGATTTTGAAGATGTGATTACTGATTCTCGATTTTGAGTTTTATTGTCGCCTGGTTGTTTTGGTTTCGCTAGTTTGTCTGGCGTTTCTGGTTTCTCTGGTCTGTCTGGCTTGTCTGGTGTTTCTGGTTTCTTCGGCTTGCCGGATGTCTTGGGTGTTTCTGGTTTCTCCGGCTTCTCAGGTGTCTCCGGTGTCTCTGGCTTGTCTGGCGTCTCTGATTTCTCTGACTCAACTGGCGTCTCTGGTTTTTCTGTTCTGTCTATTTTCTCTGGTTTTCCTGACTTATCAGGTTTCTCTGGCCTGTTTGGTTTAAATGGCTTGTCTGGTTTCTCTGGTCTGTCTGGTTTCTCACTCCTGTCTGGTGTCTCCGGCCTATCGGGTTTCTCTGGCCTGTCGAGCTTATATGGTTTCTCTGGCTTGTTTGGTGTTTCTGGTTTCTTCGGCTTGCCGGGTGTCTCAGGTGTCTCTGGTTTCTCCGGCTTCTCAGGTGTCTCCGGTGTCTCTGGCTTGTCTGGCGTCTCTGGTTTTCCTGACTTATCAGGTGTCTCAGGTTTCTCTGGTCTGACTGGTTTTTCCGTCCTGTCTGGTGTCTCCTCCGGCCTATCGGGTTTCTCTGGCCTGTCTGGTTTATATGGTTCCTCTGGCTTGTCTGGTTTCTCTGCTTTGTCTGGCTTATCTGGTTGCCCTGGTATCTCTGCGTTGTCTGGCTTATCTGGTTCCCCTGGTTTCTCTGGCTTGTCTGATTTCTCTGGTCTGTATGGTTTCTCCGTCCTGTCTGGTGTCTCCGGCCTATCGGGTTTCTCTGGCCTGTCTGGCTTATGTGGTTTCTCTGGCTTGTCTGGTTTCTCTGCGTTGTGTGGCTTATCTGGTTCCTCTGGTTTCTCTGCGTTGTCTGGCTTATCTGGTTCCTCTGGTTTCTCTGCGTTGTCTGGCTTATCTGGTTCCTCTGGTTTCTCTGCGTTGTCTGGCTTATCTGGTTCCTCTGGTTTCTCTGCGTTGTCTGGCTTATCTGGTTCCTCTGGTTTCTCTGCGTTGTCTGGCTTATCTGGTTCCTCTGGTTTCTCTGCGTTGTCTGGCTTATCTGGTTCTTCTGGTTTCTCTGCGTTGTCTGGCTTATCTGGTTCCTCTGGTTTCTCTGCGTTGTGTGGCTTATCTGGTTCCTCTGGTTTCTCTGCGTTGTCTGGCTTATCTGGTTCCTCTGGTTTCTCTGCGTTGTCTGGCTTATCTGGTTCCTCTGGTTTCTCTGCTTTGTCTGGCTTATCTGGTTCCCCTGGTTTCTCTGGCTTGTCTGGTTTATCTGGTTTCTCTGGCTTGTTTGGTTTCTCTGGCTTGTTTGGTTTCTCTGGCTTGTCTGGTTTCTCTGCTTTGTCTGGCTTATCTGGTTCCCCTGGTTTCTCTGGCTTGTCTGGTTTCTCTGGCTTGTCTGGTTTCTCTGGCTTGTCTGGTTTCTCTGGCTTGTCTGGTTTCTCTGCTTTCTCTGGCTTATCTGGTTCCCCTGGTTTCTCTGCTTTGTCTGGCTTATCTGGTTCCCCTGGTTTCTCTGGCTTGTCTGATTTCTCTGGCTTGTCTGGTTTCTCTGGCTTGTCTGGTTTCTCTGCTTTGTCTGGCTTATCTGGTTCCCCTGGTTTCTCTGGCTTGTCTGGTTCCCTTGGGTTCTCTGGCTTATCTGGTTTCTCTGGTTTCTCCGGCTTGTCTGATTTCTCGGGCTTAACTGGTTTTTCTGGTTTCTCGGGTGTTTCAACTGGTTCAGTTGGTCTACTTTTCTTATCAGGGTTATTTTTAATATATTCTATCGCCTTCAGTATGTCTGTAAGTTATATATCAAATGCTATTAAAATGTCAACTTAATAAGATTTTTTGGACATTATCTTTACACCCTTGGATATGGGAGGGGGAGAATGCACGCTGCAGTCGAACAGCCGCTGGGCGCGCTCGACTGGCTACGTTACCCCTCTCTCTCGGAAGACTATCTTGAAATGTACTGCATTTCCCACTTTTATCTTATTTCCCTGATGTATGTACGTGTTTCGGTAGTGAATGAGATGTACCAGAGCTCATTACCATCCTATCCCTCCCCATTTTCCCAACCCTTTCTCCTAATCCATACCTATATCTCCAAAAGTAGGCAGCGCATCCGGGGACGTGCCAACGTTTGTCACTTTGGACTAATGTTGGCATGTATCGCGGATATCTATAGGCGACAGTATCCACTTACCAGGTCAGGTGGACTGTATGCTCGTTTGCCGCCTTCGTCCTTAAAAAGAAATAAGTTTGATTTCTGAAAAACGTACCTTCTTCGCCAGTTGCTTTTCTCAAATTTTTAAGTGCGTCGACAAACTCTGGAAAAAAAAATGTAAAATATAGTGTATTTTTTATATAGTTTTTTTATATATATTTATTTAATATAGTGTACATTTGTATTTTTTATGTACTTATTCTTTGATAATTAAGTGTTTTGTTTGTATTTATTTATGTTGGAGTGTCAAAGTAAAGGTTTATTAGCTATTACACATTAATTACAATTACAAAACACTTTGATATGTTGATTTCAGAAGAGGACAAAAGATAATAAAAATGGCGGATGCCAATCAGAAGAGAGATTTTAGTATTTTCAATATTGTTTTCAGCCGCTCCTGAAAATTCACAGAGTTCTAACATTTTAAGGTCTGTATTGACAGTACTGTGACGTCACAGTGACGGCTGCTCGGATAGACTTGTCACCTGTCTTCGTGTACTGTACAATCATGCATGTATAATAGGCTGTGGAACGAACTGCTTCAAGAGGTCTTTCCATTGAGCTACGATATGGGGTTCTTCAAGAGAGCTGTGAATAGGATTTTGCAAGGTCGGCGGCGCGCCCGCATACCCCCTGGTGTTGCAGGTGCCCACGGGCGGCGGTAACACTTACCATCACGTGGGACCGCTTGCTCGTCCGCCCACTAATCTATAAAAAAAAAAAAAATTTTAGGCAAATTAGTGTGATTTGTACAAATGGAGCAGCGACATTCATTGTGCAGTTTCTAATGGTATATTGTCGTAAATAATCGGAAATTCAAGCTCAGTGAGAGAGAAAATTTCAAAATAAAATATAGCCTATATCGGACACGGACAATGTAGCTTCCTGTTTGTGAAAGGATTTTGGAAATCGATTAGTTAAGCTATTTTCCTGTGATTACCTTCAGTTCCGGTGTATTTCTGTACGATTGTTATTACCTCGTCGAAATCTGAAAGGAAAATATTTAATTTATTAGTTAATCTCTTACCATATATTTTGAAAACATTTTATTCATTTTTACTTAATCAGGTATTTATAAATAGTTCACAGCTTATATTATAAAGAATGTATGAGTATAATATTTGACAATTAACAAGCTACTAATATATAATCCAATATGTGTAATACAAAGAAAGTAAGAAAGAAAACACGGTCACTACATTTATAATAAAGTAAAAATAAGTACTCACTAAACAGTTTGCTAATACTTATAATAGCTTCCAAGAATTTGACGACATCTGAAAGCAAAGTACAGCGCAGTTGAATTTACTGAAAATTTACTAGTTCATACTCTAGATACTCAAAGTTGACTAGTTTACCTATTAGCTACTCAAAGCTTAACTTTAGGTTGGGGAGAGTCCGGCAGTACAGTATCGTCACCCTAAGGTTTATTTAGAATAAAATAAAAATCCCTTACGTTACATTTGTAATACCTGCTGATATTAGTAAAGGAACTCTTGTGCTGTAAATAAAAATAATAAAATATCGATATATTTAGAAATAATCAACTTTATTAATAAAATTCCAAAACAAAGAAAATTCAAACTAAAAAAATTTGGCCTCCAATACCGGCCAGCAAAAATATGAACATTTATACGAGGCAAATATATTGCAAATATATTGGTTTGACAGCTCTGATATGTTTGCACAAGCCTCATGGACCCAAATCTTGCAGTTTCCACATTGTATCCAATCTTCTTCATGAGATTCAAGGCACAAAGGACAAATTGTCTCTTCCTGAATCGATCTGTGGGGAGGACTCTGGTTTTCTTTTTTGTTTTTTTTTTGCCTTTCTTGCTAACATCTTTTCCTGAAAGCAGACTCTTGCCTCGCTTAGCTGACTCAACTCTTTTTTTATCTGCTCTTTTCTGTTCCAGCACCTTTTTGTATGGAGAACTTGTGTGGATTTCATTTCTTTCAGCTTTATGACGTCGTGCAGTAGCTCTTCTTTTCGAAGCATCAGGAACCGGTGACAATTCTGTAATTATTACTTTAAAATTATCAACCGATTGGTCAATGTCAGCGGTAGATTGAGACTCGGATTGCTGAGAAGTGGCATTTTGAGGTTCGGAGTCAGAAGTGGCAGTTTGAGCTCCAAATTGTGGGGGAATGGAAGGTGCCATTTCCAGCTGTTGAGAGGTTAAATTTGTCAGTTCTGGCTGTCCTGAAGTTGAAGTTGTAGGTTCCGAAAGTTGAGAAGATGAAACTGATTGTTCTGACACTGACTGATGACTTTTTGTAACGTTGGTCATATCCGAAGCAATAAAATCTAAATCACTAAAAACATCCCTATTAAAGGGGTAAATGCCAGTGCAGCGAAGGCCATTAACGCCAATATCCATTCGAGAAACTCGATTGAAAGCAGAAGCAACAAACCCTGTGATCTCGTATTCACTGATTCTTATGCCAGGGTTCGATCTCATCCACAAGTCACATGCATCATAGTAAGAAGATTTAAAAGGCTTCATAAACGTTCGGTCAAGCGGCTGTAGCTTGTGGGTCGTATGAGGTGGGGTGCTTAACATATGAATATGTTTTTTTCTGGCAAATTCAATGACATCCAAGTCTTTATGACTGGCGTGTCCATCAAGAATCAACAGAACTGGGTTCTGTTCTGTAGGATTCGAATATTTCGTGAAGTGACGCATCCATTCCGAAAATAATTCAGCATTCATCCAGCCATTTGGCTGAACTTCACCTACACTCATGTGGAGCATTAATCATGAGTCTCTCATTCATTCGGGACCGTTGGAATACGAAGAATGGTGGTACGAATTGACCTCCAGCGCTCATTGCAAAAAGCACAGTCACGTTTTTTCCACGCTCTGCAGAAGTAAGTTTTCCAGCTTGTCTTTGGTTTTTAGTAGCTAAAGCTTTAGTATGTTTCTACTCATCGCAATTCCATATTTTACAAGGAGTGAAATTAAAGCTTTGCATCAAACTCTCAAGACTTTCAAAGAACCGCTCTACCTGAGGTCTATTAAAACCTACAGCTCTCATTAAACTCGTTGATTCAGCAGTCCGCAATGATAAGTCGCTATGTCTTTTCATAAAATAATAATAGTAGTTCTTCCCCGCAGACATCTTCTCTTTATTGAATTGGTGAGGCAATTTTAATTTTTCGGCTAGTTGGAAAGCAAGATAAAGAAATTCCTGTCTGTTTAAAGGCATTAGCCTATTTGCCAAGTTCTTAACATGTTCTACCAATGCTTCTTCGCGTTCAGCTGAGAAAGTTTTGTGAAAACGACCCATAGCTGGCTTAATGGATACCTCTTTATTATTTCTAATATCACTAATTCTGTCATTTAAAGTAGTTCTTGGTACCTGATAACGATCTGCGGCCTGACGCGCACTCATTTCATTATTCAGCACCTTCTCCACGGCTTTATGCATATTGGCAGGATCCCAGGTGCCCTTCTTTTTCTTCATCTCACCATCACTTTTATTGTCTGGCATCTTTGTGTACCTATAAGCAAATAAAACCACACAAAAATTAACTTAAACAGTGGCCGGTACTGTAGGGAACGGAATAAAATATTATGTTCGACCACAGACAAGAATGTAAGCATAAAGTTCGAAGTAAAACATATTTTATAATAGCTATATAAATAATGAATACATACCAGTTTGACTTCTCTCGAGCTCGTCGTCTAAACTCCAGCAATCACCCACGGAACTTTAGTTGTGTATCGTACTTTCACTGCGCGCAACACAAATCTTCGCAGTGACAGTAAGCCGATCGCGACAGATCGCCGCCGCGCGAGGCATATACTTGTGAGACCGTATTACTTAAATGACGATAACTGCCTCAGCGCCAGCTATTGTAGAATTTCGGCAATTGCAACTGACCGGTACTGGATGCCGGCCGGTACTGGAGGACTTTCCTCTACTCAAAGTCTACTAATTTTTGTTTTATGTAGATACTCAAAGTTGTGTAGTTTACCGTTTAGGTGCTCAAAGTTGACTTGTTTACATTTTAGGAGTTCAAAGTTGACTAGTATACTTTTTAAGGTACCTATTCAAAGTTGAATAATCTACATTTCAAGTAGGTAGGTGCTCAAAGTTGACTAGTTTACCTTTTTAGTAATCAAAGTACATTAGTATACATTTTAGGTACTTAAACTCGACTAGGGTACTTTTTAGGTACCTTTTCCTAATTGGATAATTTACATTTTATACATTCATAGTTGAAGTCACTTTTTGCACTCATAATTTACTAGTTACAGTTTAGGTACTCAAAGATGGGTAATTTATTACTTTTACTCAGTTTTATCTTTGTATTTGCAAAAAGTGCATAATTAATAATTTAAAATAGGTATATCTTTATTTGCATACTGTGTAGTTCATCTTTCAGGTAGGTACTGAAAGTTTGATGTATTTTAGGTACACAAAGTATGCATTTAGGGTACTCAAAATTCATCAGTATACTTTTAAGGTACTCAAAGTTTAACTTTGAGTACTTCTTGAGGGGGGGAGTGCACGCTGCAATCCAACAGCCGCCGGACGCGCTCGACTGGCCACATTACCCCTCACTCACAGAATACTACCTTGAAATGTACTGCATTTCCCACTTTATCTTATTTCCCCAATGTACGTGCGTGTTTCGGTAGTGAGTGAGAGGTACTAGAGCCCATTCCCATCCTATCCCTCCCCATTTTCCCAACCCTTTCTCCAAATCCATTTCTATATCTCCAAAGGTAGACAGCGCATCCGGGGGCGCGCCAACGTTTGTCATTTTATACTAATGTTTTCACGTATCGCGGATGTCTATGGGTGACAGTATCCACATTATCATCAGGTGGACTGTATGCTCGTCTGCCGCCTTCGTACATAAATAAATTTAAAAAAACTTAAAGTTTTACATAACGGTAACTAATTTTTATCGATTTTTTTAAATATCAATTCTGTACTCTCGATTATAAAAGCATTTTTCGTACTTACCTATTTTTACGATCTTGTGTATAGCTTCAATTGCTTCAAAGAAACCTGCAAAGGAATATTTCTATTAAAAAATCGGAGTGCGTGTATAGCGTATGCTTCACAACGAATTATAAATTATTCGTAATTTTGATTTTTTTTTTAATTATGGCAAACATTTTTTAATTGTCCGTTGAATTTGCAGTGAAGTATAAATATCTTGATACTGTATTGAGATTTTATGATACACTTTATTTTATCGAACAGAAATCCACAGCAAAACAGTGAATACGAGTTTATTATTATACATGTATACAACGCAAAATAGATAGTATAGGCTAGTGGTGGGTAATCAAGACTTCTCGGAGTGTTTTAACTCGCTCGCTGATCTGACTCCTCTTAGTTACTCCTTAACTCTTTTGATTCACCTACTTAATCACCTTCCGAGAGCGTTTCATTCCCTTTCCATAACGGTTGTTGCATAAGCAAATAAAAAAAAGGTCATGACATCGTTGCATCTCGGTTTTGAGCCCCCGACAAGTGCCGATGCGCGATTACACTCACAATCATAATTGGCGCCGGAATCGGAATGAATGGCTCGCGTATTCAACTCTTTTGATTCATTAACTCCGGAGTTACCCATCACTAGTATGGGCGACGCCCTTACACACGAACGCGTAATGCTGACCATACACAATCAAGTTTGTCGTCCAATTTGCATGAGACTTGAGACTTGATCCAATTTGCAGTTCGTCCATATACGCCACTCACGATCAAATTTAGGTTCAATTTGCATGAGAAGTCAGTTGAAACTATGGCGTCACCGGTGATGGACGTAATAATAATAATAATAAATACTCTTTATTGCATACAATTGTTATTACATGAGCACAAATAATAAAGGACAGAATACAATAGGCGACCTCATCGCTAAGGCGATCTCTTCCAGGCGACCTTGGGATAGAGAAAAATAAAAGGGATATAGGTAGTGCAAAAGAACCGAAATCCACAGATGGATCATGTTCAATATATGCTCATCGACAATAAATATAGTATAATAAATACATATAATAATAAATAACTTAATAATATATAAATACATACATACATATCTACATGTACACTGCACACAATATCAGTTCGTAAATAAGATTAAAGAAAAATAGGAGGCGTAGACGTAGGCTTATTACTACTCGTCTTGGAGAGAGAGAAAAGAAAAGATCGTGGAGAGTGGTGTCATAGCTGGTTGATGAAAAGAAAGCAGTTCTCTCACATAAATTTGATCAAAGAATTGAGGATTACTCCGAAAATTTACCGCAATTATTTACGAATCAATGAAAAAACTTATTTTAAACTTCTATCACTGAGGTTATGAGGAATGCTATATCGGCACGTGAGAGACTAACAGTAACTTTGAGATTTCTTGCAACCGGGAGATCATATGAGTGTCTCAAATTTTCGGCCATAACCGAACTGACGACTTGATGCGCATTCGCCTTACACACGTTCAACTAAGAATCACGCATAAAGATTGATCAATTAGGCAGAATCGAAAATCGATTGAGCCTTCAAGTACACTTGTCATTCATGCCAATTGGCATCCACACACTGTCAAGTTTACTTGATCAAGTCTCATGCAAATTGGACGACAAACTTGATCGTGTGCGGCCAGCATAAGACATGTGTACATTGTCAGATTTGTTCTTTTCATGATTGTGTAATAATTCACTAGGCAGCGGACAATATTGAATAAGCAGCTTTAATGGTGGGTTGATGGTGACAATAAAGACCTTATTGGAACGAAATTCCTTTACGCGGCTTGCGGTAGGTGTGATTCGAGAGAAAATGTAACGTCACGAAAGATTTTTACCCCCTAAATACGCCTTTCTCTGTGTGTGTGTGTGTGTGCGTGCGAGTATCGAGAGCGAGACTCAAGCAGAATAACAGACGTGCAGACTAGTGCGTGGCCGGTTGTATAAACTAAATTTTTTATTTGATTCCTTATTTTAAATTATTTGTATTGAAAATATGATACAAAATAAAAAAATAAATACATGAACTGTACAGATTTTATTTCGAATTACATTCTGAGTTTAAAAAATAATGCGTGAGGATCTTCGTTCCTGACGGGGGTGGAGGGAGGTCCCCTCAACGCACAGTTAATTTTAAAATCTTTAAAAGGGAGACAGCTATGTTTTAGAAAAAAAAAAAGTAAAAATAATGAAACACTAATTCAACGGTATATCGTTTGTGTGTATATGTATCGTGACGTCACACGCTGATTTGTCAACATCCCACTTTAAAAGGATATAACTTCGCCTTTTATAAAGATATCGTAAATACTTTGTCACGATATTTTTCGTAATTTTCATAACTTTTTGGGGTAATAAATAAAAAAATGTTTCTAACATGTTCTAACGAATAAATTGAAAAAAAAAAACAAACGTACTCTTTTCATTGGTAATCCTGCTTATTTTAGAGGCAGCGAGTCTGAAGTTTCTAGAGTTGGTGATTTTAAGGAATATCTCAATGAATACTATGACTTGTACTCGGGTGTACTTGGATATCGTTTCGAAAAGCTCGAAGATATCTGAAAAATAGTAAAAAAATACGATTAAGTAGATGCAATTGAGACAATAGGGTTATTGGGAATAGGTGTAATTGGTAAATTGGTTTATTTTTAAGGTAACTGGGACAGGAATAATTTTAATTTATTTTTAAGGTGACGAACGGGAATAATTGGTGACTCGATTTATTTTTAAGGTGACGATCGGGAATAATTGGTGACTCGATTTATTTTTAAGGTGACGATCGGGAATAATTGGTGACTTTATTTATTTTTAAGGTGACGTACGGGAATAAATAGTGACTCGATTTATTTTTAAGGTGACGAACGGGACTAATTGGTGACTCTATTTATTTTTTAGGTGACGCACGGGAATAAATAGTGACTCGATTTATTTTTAAGGTGACGAACGGGAATAATTGGTGACTCTATTTATTTTTAAGGTGACGTACGGGAATAATTAGTAATTCTATTTATTTTTAAGGTGACGAACGGGAATAATTAGCGACTCTATTTATTCTTAAGGTGACGAACGGGAATAATTAGTGACTCTATTTATTTTTAAGGTGACGAACGGGAATAATTAGTGACTCTATTTATTTTTAAGGTGACGAACGGAAATAATTAGTGACTCTATTTATTTTTAAGGTGACGAACGGGAATAATTAGCGACTCTATTTATTTTTAAGGTGGCGAACGGGAATAATTAGTAATTAATTCTAGAACAGGAAGAGAACACATCGAGAATGTAGGTATTTGAGGACACCTATTTTTCAGGATAACAGATAGAGACAGGGGCAATAACAAAATCATTTAAATCCAGAAATGATTATCAGTATTACCTGTTATTTGTGTTATGGTGACCAGCACAGTCCAAGCCTCGTGTAGAGCTGAAAAAATATAATAAAAACGGTTAATTTTTTTATAAACCATTTGGCCGAATATGTTTTTTTTTTTTATTAATATTATTATTTACAATAAGAAAGCTGCAGACGAGTATACACTTCACCAGATGGTAAATGGATACTGTCGCCCGCGGACACTCGCGACACGTGTCGACATCAGTCGCTGTAGTGAATTAAGAAACAATAGCAATGCATTTCGAAGTTTGTTTAATGTGACCATACGTCCCGTTTTGAACGGGACAGTCCCGTTTTCAGGTGATGTGTCCCTTTGTTCCCAACTTAAGCCTCGGAATGTCAAAATGTCCCGTTTTCACACGGGAGCAATCTGATGCAATTATTTTAAAGAAACACTCCAAAACGAATTCTTTAGACGGCACATCTGTTCGAAATTGTTGGATGGCTGCAGCGCGGTGCTATCGAGCATCGGTGGCGTAAAAACATAATTATCAACATTAATTTTTAATATAAATACTGTGGCGACAGTGGTAATAGCGGGCCACCATTTTGATACTCTGCTTCAAAGTAATTACGAACCTTGATCACCAGTTCTCTCGCCTGCCTTTTCAGAACAGATCCTTTCGGCATTTTGATATTTGACAGCTGGGCAGCAATCAACACGGAGGAACACAAAATACACAACGTAACGTATGGATAATGTGAAAAAACTCAGCGAACAGAAATGTAGTGACTAGCACGACCGTCTTGTTGCGAGTGACAGATTAAAACAAACACAAAATGGCGGTGGGCCATTGAGTGTTCCCACCTTGAAAAAATATATTTGAATGTTTTTGTTGTATTTGTCTTTGTTCAAAACATAATAAATATATGCGATCGATATCATTACTTATTTGGTCACAACACTACAACTATCAAATTAGAACTGTCATCGAGAAAATAAAGAAATGGAAATAGTATAACAGTGTGTTTTTAAAATGTATAGGTACCTAGTTCTATTTATCTATGAACGTGCAGAAGTCCCGTGTCGTGGGGAAAAATAAATGCTTGGTCACATTACAATGCACAGAATCAAATGAAGAATGCAACTTACACTTTGTACCGGTGTAGTCCAGTAATTTCCTAAAGAAGTCAATTAAATCGTCGTGGCCGGATATTGAGCGGATTTTCTCAATTACTTTCAGAATTGAATCTGAAATTAAAGTGTCAAATGAATTCACGTGATTATACAATAATAATATTCAGCGATTAAGATTATATTATTTATACAAATAATAATTCAGTGACACTGGGATTCCTTAATACACAAAAAATGAGGACAAATTACTTAGAACTCGAAAATCATTTGTTTGCAAATGTTTCCGCGTTAGGGGATCACATTAAAATATTAATTAAACTGTCTGACATTAAATTGAATTTAATTATTAATTCTAAATTATTTACCTGAATTAATTTGATATAAATGTTTCAAAATACAATGAAAAATATAACATATCAAATTTAAGTAATATTTTTATATCCTCTGCAATTAAGGTAATAATTGAAATGTAACAAATTAAAGAAATTATCAAAATGCCTTAAATTAAAGACACATTTAAGTCTGAAATGAAAATAGAAATTAAAATGTCACAGATTATAGACACATTTAAGTTTCAAATGAAAACAGAAATTAACATGTTACAAATTAAACACACATTTAAATCTCAAATGAAAACAAAAATTAAAAAGACACATTGAAGTCTCAAATGACAATAGAAATTAAAGTGTCACAAATTAAAGCAATTATTAAAGAAATAAAAATTAAAATGTCACTAACTAAGGTATCAATTAAAATGTCTCAAATAAAATAATAATTAAAATGTTTATTTTAACTCCCCCAACCACGAGGTTGCGGGAGGTATCACAAAGTCAGTTATACTTCATCAGAAAGTCAGTATCAGCTAGATTTAACCCGGCGTCATTGAGGCAGGGTCAATATGACCCTGCACGTTTTAAATTTGAAATATTTCTGAGAAATAATTGCCGCGCACAGCCGTGTGTCTCAGTAGCTGTAGTTAAGGATCACCCCTCCCTGTCGTGCACCTTCCTAGAGTCGTTCGGCGCCCGCGCAAGGAGCAACACGTGCGTAAACCTGCGACCGGGTAATTATGACCCAGCTCAACGGCGACGTTGCTGCTTTGTGGCATAAATTATTTTGAAGTTTTATGTATTTCTACTTATTTACGCTATTTTATTTTTTATATTAGTATTTAAAATGGACCCGGAGGAGCGTGAGCGTAGACGAATCATGGCCATACTTGAAGGGTCTTCAGAGAGTGACGAAAATGAACTTTATGCATCTGATTGTGAAAATGAAGATCATGTCGGTGTTCGTAGCCAAGAAAGTGATACTGAACAAGAAGTAAGTGACAGTGAAGATGACATTCCATTGCAGCAATTACGCCAATTTAATCCTTCGAATGTGATGTTTTTAAGTGGTGACATTGCGGACTCGTCAGATGAACAGGTACAAGATTCTTTTTATTGTGGAAAAGATGGCACGAAATGGTATAAAACTCCTTATCGGCAAAATATTCGCACTCGCACAGAGAATATTATTACGCATCAGCCGGGGCAAACACAAGAGGCAAAGACAGCTAAATGCTGCCATTATAAGGAACACCGACAATGAGCCAAATATAAAACGACGTCGTTCTTTAAAAAACTTGGGTCTGGCACTCGTAAATGAACACATTTCTTTACGCAAAGATTCATCAAATCTTCCGCGGGAAATGCGCAAAAGAATGAAGGAATTTACTGGAGAAACGTCTGGAGAACCTCCTGCAAAGCTTATTGGTGTTCGAAGAAGATGCCAAGATTGTGCCTACAAAAAAGACAGAAAGACAAGTCATACGTGTAACAATTGCCATAAGTTTATATGCACTGAACACATGATCTCTTACTGCAAAAACTGCAGTGAAAACCTAAACCAAAATGACTTGATAAGAAAGTTCTTGATATTTTTGTGATTATTATTTCAAAGACCTCATATTATAGATTCGATTTAAGTACATTTTTAATGATAAAGTTTTTTAATTTGTTAAAAAAAAAAATTAGAAGAGAGTTCCATTTTTGTTATTTAATTAAAAGTCCTTAAGAAGAATTCCAATAAAAATGATTTTAATTAATTAATGTTATTTTTTTAGTTGTCATTATCTTGAGATGAAGATAAGTTTTTAAATTAAGAAAGAAAATTTCAAATAAAATAGATAATTTTTTAATACTAGATAAAATTGTAAGAGGGTCATAATGACCCACCTCAACGTAAGTGTAACCTTTTTCCGCCACAATGACGCCGGGTTAATTGGCAGATAATTTATCTATCAGATTGTTGACAGTTACTTTATCAGAAGATAAAGTATCAGGAGTACATAAATCCTCCTGATACCTTATCAGAACGTGGTGAGAAAGGCCCCAAATATAATATAGTTAATTAAATGAACTCTGAAACTTACATTTCTTGGTAGTGAGCGATTCGATGACCACGCTCGCCTCCTCAATAGACGAGGTCCTCGTAATATCCAGTAAAGCTTCCAGGAATGTCAGGGAGTCCATGCTCTTAGATATTATGTTGATTCGCTTCACCACTGTTATTATGTCTATAACAATATATACATAGAGAAGTTAAGATCAAGTCTTATTTCTATTTCAAGATATAAATTTATATTTTTAGATATAAATTTATATTTTTAGATATAAACTTTTATTTTTACATATAAATTTCTATTTTAAGATATAAATTTATATTTTAAGATATAAATTTATATTTTCAGATATAAATTTCTATTTTAAGATATAAAATGCCGTACAGTACACTTAGACTGTTATATTCCGTTAGAGGTCTTTCCATTGAGCTACGATATGGGGTTCTTCAAGAGAGCTGTGAATAAGATTTTGCAAGGTCGGCGGCGCGCCCACATACCCTCTAGTGTTGCAGGTGTCCATGGGCGGTGGTAACACTTACCATCACGTGGAACCGCTTGCTCGTGCGCCCACTAATCTATAAAAAAAAAAAAAAAAATTAAGGCCTAGCGGAGTCTGTTGTGTAGCGGAGTTTACCATAATTATCTAATATCTAAATTATAGGAACATCAAAATTATTAACCAATTCGAGTCGATGGAAGTTAAAACTCAAAATTGTAGGCAGATATTAGGTATCTAAATACCATACATTTACTTACATTATTAATAACTGAGCATAAACTAAACAGTTTTGGTGTAATTAATAATTGAAACAACTACAGTAATGTTATTTGAAAAATATTAGCTAAAATAAACCAGAAAAAATGGGAAGAAGGGTAATTGAGAATATTGAGATTATTATTAATTTGTATTATTGTACAATGAATTCATTATTATTAATTTTTATTATTGCACAATAAATTTATTATTGTTATAAATCAAAATTATTATTACACAATAATACAATAGGCTAATACGTTTTATCCGACCGAGAATACATATGCATATTGAACGGTCGATTTTCGGTACAACAAAAAAAATGGAAACTGGTGTAAGTGAGATATTCGAATTACTTTGGTTGACCTTTTTTGTAATATAATAGATATAAATTAGTATAAAAGTTATGACTTAGGACTGTAATGCCCTTCGGAACATTCAGAACGATTCAAAGTACGAATTGGTAATTTTGTAACTAACTTTACTTTTTCCTGTTAATTAGGTATTAGGTATTAACTAGCGGCTTCTTAAAATAATTTATTTGATAACCGAAATCCCGCGATTTCACAACTAACAGGATGCTTATTTATGAAACTCCTCGGCAGTTTTGAAGGTCTGATGGTGACCAGGACAGAGTCGATAGGATCTAAGGCACTATTGAAGATTCAAACTTCGATTTTGAACTCAAATTCTTAGTTGTAATGGCAATTTGTAGGAATCCAGTTCTGAGGGTATTAGGGGTTAACTTTACAACTTCAGGTATATGCATCGTATTCTATAGCCGGAACATAAAATTTGTCGATGGCGGGATTGCGGCATTCGCCCGATACAAAAGTGCACTCCATACTTATCCAACACCACAACTTTAGCTAAATACGCACCCGAAAATCCGATCTGTAATTATTATAATATAACAAAACACTTTATTATCAAAATCTACAATTTAATGTTATTTTGTAGTATTGTATTAAATACTCACTATCGGTTTGGAATACTTGTTTGAACACTTGTTGCACTTCCTCGAGGGTAGTTTTGCCTGCGATTTTCTTCAAACTACCCACCACCGCTGCTATACCTGGATGAAAATATATGAAATAAAAAATTGTTATTGGAATACAAAAAAAAAATCAACTTTGGCGTGAATACTTAAAATTTAAGAATTTAAAACCTAACTTATTGTACTTATAATGAATTGTTACAATAAGGCATTATAGTGTAACATTAAGTACTCACGCAAGTACAAAGGCAGATTTATTCCTAGAAGGAATCTCTTCCAGAGTATTAAAGATAAGATTTTTTTCTTATTGTACCTAGGAAGTAAGTTGGTACAATAACTTGTAAAAATTGATTTGTGAAATTCCGATGTACACAGTTTTTTTTTATTAGAAAAAGTTTGATAAGCTTATATGTGCTACAAATATTTTTTAACATCCTAAGGCATATTTTCAAACTTATTAGTGATTCTTCTTGTAGAAGAGCGTTACTTTGGATTGGACGTATGAAAATCAATAAAATTTTATGTATACATGTATTTAGTACGCATTTGTAAAGTTTCTATAAGTTTTTTGTTTAATTGGAAAATAATAAATTTCTTACGCAGTTTCTTAGTCTCATGTGTTATCTCCTCTAAAGCGTATTTGAACTCTGAAAACAAAATTTATTTTATTTTCAATACAATATATGTAATTAGGTAGTCGGATAAGTTCATGGCTTTTTTATAGTGAAAATAATAAAGACTTCTTTTGTATTACATAAATATTTATTGAACGGAATATTGTCCATCTAATTAATCTTTCGCCATTTTTCTGGCAGAGCAATTATCCCATCGCTATAAAATTTTTGGGAGTGTCTCAACGAAAAATTGATTAAAAAATGACTTATACAGGCTTCTCTTGAATGTAATTTTACTCCATTAAGAGAATATTGTAAAGAGTGGAATAAATGATAATCTGAAGATGCTATGTCTGGACTGTATGGAGGCTGCATTAAAACTTCCAGCCAAGGTCCATCAATCATGTATTAGACAATGCTCGACCAAGCATTGTCATGATGGAAAACTACACCTTTTCTATTAATTAATTCTGGGCGTTTTTCTTCAAGTGCTTGTTTCAATTTTACTAATTGCTGACAGTAGACATCAGAATTAATCGTTTGGCGATGTGGCAAAAGCTCGTAATGGACAATGCTTTTCCAGTCCCACCATACACATAACATGACTTTGTTTGGAGTGAGGCCTGGCTTTGCGACTATTTGTGATGGCTCACCGCGCTTAGACCAAGATCATTTTTGAACATTGTTATCGTAGATGATCCACTTCTCAAGGTCTGTTACCAATCTCTTCAGAAATTGATCGATTTCATTTCGTTTTAGCAACATGTCACGTATGTAAATTCTGTTCACCAAATTTCTGTCATTTAAATCATGCGCACCCAAACATGATTCCTGTTGCAAGACTTCCACAGTTTGATGACTGCTTGCTTATGTGTCGATCTACTTTAATTTTTTCGACGATACGATCAACATTTACCTTAATAGGACGACCACCGCGAGGAGCATCATTCACATCAAAATTACCAGACCTGAATAGACTGAAGCATTTTTTGCAGTAGTTTTAAATAAAGCATCTTCTCCGTGAACACCACATATCTCTTTTCTAGCACTAAAAGCATTCCCATACCATTGTCGAAAAAAAATTGTAAAACATATCTAAATTTCTCTTTATTTACTTCCATTTTAAAATTGTTAAAAAATATCAAAAGATAAAACTTTTAACTTGTAATTTCAATTTGCCGCCATTACAAAAAGTCAGCTGTCAAACGGTACAACCCTCTCCCGCCAGCGATCAGTGTTGCCAGAAATATCTATAGCAATGTCATATGTAGCAATTAAACAACTTTGAACGGTTTAAATCGCGTATATTTGACATTATTTATATCCCGACGTTTCGAACACTTTGCAGTGGACGTGGTCACGGGGTGACTAATTGATTTTATTTGTCACTTGAGTTATTAAGAAATTATTTGGACTACCGTCTGAAATTTTTTTGAACTACCGTCTGGATTTTTTTTTTAATCATAACATTCCCTATGCACGCAGTATTCACTCACGGTGTCCAGAGGTCTTGCAGTATTGCGTTGGCCTTGGGATTTAATTAATTTAATGACTGGATCCCAAGCCGGTGGTACTTGCCAACCATCAAAATTAAATGTCATACGTTCCAAAAAGGCCGCGAACTTTTCCGACTATCAATTCATTTTATATTCCATGAACAAATATTTTGTCATTTAAAAAAATAAATATTATTTATGATTTTATTAATTAATTATTTGTTAAACATAGAGTTTATTTTGTTATTAAACTTACGTTTGAGTCCAGTAATGTGTTTGATCAAGGCGATACTCTCTGAGAATGTCCTTTTGCCCATTACATCAATAAACTTGATGATTGCTTCGCCGATATCTGCGTCCATAAATAAAAATAAGAAATTGTCTATTGCCAGAATTATACAGAATAGAACAGAAGAACGTTTGCTGCGGACTGTACAACAAGTCCCCCTAACAAGGAAAGGCATTAGTGATAATCTCATTTTATCTATGTATCATGTTAACGGGTCTCAACGCGAATGTTTACCTTATTGATTTCACTCTTAAACTACGACATGGGGTTCTTCAAGAGAGCTGTGAATAGGATGTTGCAAGGTCGGCGGCGCGCCCGCATACCCCCTGGTGTTGCAGGTGTCCATGGGCGGCGGTAACACTTACCATCACGTGAGACCGCTTGCTCGTCCGCCCTCTTCTCTATAAATAAAAAAATAAACTACGTTTCGGTTGGGTTGCATCGACCATAATCACGAGCTGACTGTGAAGAGGTGGGTACTCCACGTCAAGAATTAATAAGTGCACATGTAGTCGATGAAATTGCTCGCAATTCTCGACGTGGACTGTCCCGCCTCTTCACAGTCAGCTCGTGATCATGGTCGGTGCAACCCAACCGAAACGTAGAGTGAAATCAATAGGGTAAACATACTCTTTGAGACCCGTTTGAAAAACAGGAAAATCTCAAATGTTATATTCATAATCTTAAAATAACATTAGGTATAAGTCGAACCACGAAAGAAGAGACCTGACCGATCACGTGGTTCGACTTACGCAGCAGACGACTCATAGGTCACTTTAGCTGAGGCGGGGGGAAGGGGGTCGGGGCGTCATCGGGTAACGGAAGGAGCGTGGGAGGCGCGGTACCTGCGCGGAATCCCCACTACTACTACCGCTCGTCAAGTCTCTTATTTCGTGGTTCGTACAATACATTCGTAAATCTATACATATAATAAAAATGTAACTGATCGCTGTCTGTACATGGAAGATGTATGAGACAAACTATTATTGGGGGCCTTTATCAACGCAATAGAACCCAAAACAATGATTGTTAGAATTTTTGTCTGTTTATCTGTTTGTCTGAGCGTTTGTGCGCGCTAATCTTAGAAACGGCTTAACCGATTTTGGTGCGGTTTTCACTAATGTATTGTGGTAAGTTTCACTTAAAATTTAGTGTTTGTTTTATTTCAATCAGTTCATAAATAAAAAAGTTATATCAATTTAAAGACGCCGTTTATAAACTAAAGTCCACGCGGACGAAGTCGCGGGCAACAGCTAGTTAAAGCGAAAAGTACAAAGGCAGTATAGGATATAATCTGTAAGAACTCGGTAAAATCCATTCCACAATCCGATTTGTCGAAAAGAATACGAAACCAATGAATTATCTCAAACGTTTAGCTTTAAATCCAGGGCAAACCCTCACTTCGTTCGCATGCACCTTAGATTCCCGCGGGAACTCTATAACGGATCTGGATGAAAAGTATCCCTAAATGTTACCCCGGCACATAAGCTAAAACTATGCCAAGTTGCATTAAAATTCGGGCCGTAATTTCTGGGCGTTCAGACAGACAGGCGAAAATTCTATAAAACGGTTGTTTTGCACTCTGTATACGCTGCATATTTTTTTTGGAACGAAGTTCCTTTACGCGGCTTGCGGTAGGTGTGATTCGAGAGAAAATGTAACGTCACGTAAGATTTTTATCCCCTAAATACGCCTTTCTCTTTCTCTCTGTGTGTGTGCGTGCGAGTATCGAGAGCGAGACTCAAGCAGAAAAACAGACGTGCAGACTAGTGCGTGGCCGGTTGTATAAACTCAATTTTTGATTTGATTCCTTATTTAAAATTATTTGCATTGAAAATATGATACAAAATAAAAAAAAAGATACATGAACTATACAGATTTTATTTTGAATTACATTCGGAATTTTAAAAAAATCCGTGAGGATCTTCGTTCCTGACGGGGGTGGAGGGGGGTCCCCTCACCGCACACGTTTTTTTTATAATTTTCATGTGACATGTCTCTGTTACGATTTATTATGTGTAGATTATCCACTATTTAATTGAAGGGCGTGTCAGATACCTCCGGCCGCCATATTTGTTTACATTTTGGCCAAATTGGATGGGAATGGAGTATATAGTGCTCGCAAGATAAGTCTGCGCGCGACTGGTGGCGTATGTACGTGTTGCCAGCTTACCTTAATCTTTTACCTTTGATAATAACTGTTTGACGTTCATACTAAAATAAATTTCTTAATGAGTGTAAATAGGGTGGATTTAAATTGTATCGATAAAAAAATAATCAAAACTGCAATTTAATTTTGTAAATATTTTATTGAATATCTATTTGTTGATATAAATTTGGCATAGCAGTGGTCTTCCAATGAGTTAATGCCTTCCATTCCAATATCTTCTGAGTCCACACTGGAGCCCTCATCAGAGGATTCCGATGTGTCCCCGGTAACATTAATTACAAATTCGTCCATTTCATTATCGGGCAACCGATCTGTTATATAATATTGGTCTTCAATTTTTTCCACATGTTGACACACATTAAACCATTCCTCTGTGGTAATTGTATTGAACGCAGCTTCAGTAATTGACGCAATTTAGTTTGCCTGTTGACCTACATTATTCACAGCGATTCGCCTCTTTGCAATAGCCCAAATCTTCTCAATGGGATTTAAGTCACAGTGGTATGGTGGCAAGCAAAGCACCGCATGTCCATGTTCAGCTAACACATGGTCAATTTCATACTGCGGTTCTCCTTTGTGTCTTTTAATTAATTCGTATTACTGCGCTTTTGTCCAACAGTCATCACTTTCAATGCCATTTTTTGTTAGCCACTCACGGAGCTCTACTTTTTTGTTGCTCATTGTAGGGGCTTTATTTATTTGTGTGCAGTGGTATGAAGCATTATCCATTACTACAATGCAATTTATTGGCAAATTTGGGATATTTTTTTCTTTCATCCAGCGCATAAAGTTTGCAGAATTCATATCATTATGATAGTCAGATGATTTTGATTTTGACTTGAATAGCAGCAGTCCGTTCTCAACGAATCCAGTTTTACCACCGACACTCTCAGATGCGAGTATACCAGGCTCTTCTTCTGATTGCCAACACTTTTGAGGTACGTAAGAGGCATGTATATAGGTTTCGTCGAGATAAATTACAGGGCGGTTTTCTTCCTGACGATTCTTGCGCAATCTTAAAATATATTTTGCTCTCCAAGCAGCAATATCGCTGCGTTCTATTAATACTTTACGCTTAGACTGACACTTTTTGTATTTGTAGCCCATGGTTTTTAAAATACTTCTCAAGGAAGTATTGCCATATTTAAAATCAATATCCTTTTTTAATTCCAACCTAAGTTTATTTATAGTAGGAATCTCCTTTTTCACGGTGTAAAACGACTGAATTTTATGCCTTATGGCACACATATCAAAGCCGTCTAAATCATCAATATTCTTCTTACGATTTCTAGTTTTCCCCGGAGTCACAATGTTTGAAGAAGAAGCTGCTGCCTCGTTACCCTCTCGAGTTATTTGCATTACAGTGCGTTCAAACACGCCTAAAACGAATAATAGTGAATATAATATGTATTATATTGGTGGCCAAAAAATAACCCAAAAAAGGTGGGAGAATTACATGTTATGGCAGCCCTACAAATTACCTATCAAATATGCAACGCGGGCTCTAACTTTAGAAAACGGTACTGTAGGTGCGTTATTGTCTCGTTCTTCTTCACAAGCACGTTTCACCTTTAAAACAATATCTCTGGCTGCACTTTTAATCACTTTCGGCATAATGATAACAATTACTTACTTAAAAAAACAAATAAAAACCCGGGATACACAACACTCCTTTGACATCTGACAGAAACGACAAGATGGAGGCAAACAATTAGTTCAGAATTTAGCCGCGCGCAGACTTAACTTGCGCGCACTATAGTGACGTGCGTATGGCACGTGACATGTAGGGTCTCAGCTCCGAGTGCATTGACGGAGGTCAATGCTTGGTGTGTTACTACGTGTTCTAGTTCACTAAAATCTTACTAATTTTTCACTTTAGTTTATTTTTATGGTGTGTATCTTTCTTGACCTTTCGTATATAAATAGATCGTATGAGTACTTCCTTAATAGAATAATTATGTTACGGCTTTAATACTAGCAAAAGTTGTAAATAGGTTACTCAGATACGAGAGTAGAATCATTCTACCAGTTTTTTTTATATCTTATTGTTCATTTCTAATAGATATTTTATTCTACACGCAGTTGCATGTTACGGGCGTCCGCGCGCGCCACGACCGGTCATTACCCTGTACACAGTAATGCGCTCTACAAATGTTTTAGATAGAACAACAATACCTTACATGCTTACAACTTATGATTTTTTTTATTTTATATTTCACTAGAACGGTTTTATATTTTTTTTTTATGGACGAAGGTGGCAGACGAGCATACAGTCCACCTGATGGTAAGTGGATACTGTAACCCATAGACATTCGTGATACATGCCAACATTAGTCCAAAATGACAAACGTTGGCACGCCCCCGGATGCGCTGCCTACCTTTGGATATAGGACTGGATTTGGAGAAAGGATTGGGGAAATGGGGACGGATAGGATGGGAATGGGCTCTGACACATCTCACTCACTACCGAAACACGTACGTACATTAGGGAAATAAGGTTATGTGGGAAATGCAGTACATTTCAAGGTAGTCTTCTGTGAGAGAGGGATAACGTGGCCAGTCGAGTGCGCCCAGCGGCTGTTGGATTGCAGCGTGCACTCTCCCCCTCATATATATTTTAAATTAATTCACGTATTTCATGATTTTCGATATTTCAGCGACACGTATACTGAATTTGCATAAATATTATACCTGCACTCATGGTACAAGAATTAAGCACATCGAACGCTCCCTCCCAGTCGACTTCATACAACAATTCCCGGTAGACTTTCCCGAATTCCGTGGGGCCGATTCCACCCGTTAACTTGTTCACCTGGATCCTTACTCCTTGTACACCTGCGGAAGAAGTGTGAGGGTAGTTTATAAAATACACTTTTAATTTGTTAATCTCTATGAAGGAACTCTTTATTCCATCAATAACTACCTACCAATAATTTTTATTATATTATTTATTTGAAATTAAGACAACAAGATGTACTTTAAACGAGGGTGTAGGATGTACTTTAAACAAGTGTGTAGGATGTATCTACTTTAAACAAGGGTGTAGGATGTACTTTAAACAAGGGTGTAGGATGTATATACTTTAAACAAGGGTGTAGGATGTACTTTAAACAAGGGTGTAGGATGTATATACTTTAAACAAGGGTGTAGGATGTACTTTAAACAAGGGTGTAGGATGTATCTACTTTAAACAAGGGTGTAGGATGTACTTTAAACAAGGCTGTAGGATGTATCTACTTTAAACAAGGGTGTAGGATGTACTTTAAACAAGGCTGTAGGATGTATCTACTTTAAACGAGGATGTAGGATGTATTTTAATGGTCTTTTTTTTCATCTTTTTGACGAGGCTTTGACCACCCTTTGAACATCATGCCAGCCTCTCTTTAAGGGTCTAATAACAAAAATAAAAGTTAGTCACCAGTTACACCCTAAAAGTCTAGTCGCACTAAACTTTAGATTAAGAAATTTTTTTTATACATGTACACTACTGGTTAAAAAGTTTTGATTTTTTTCATACTTATTTAATTAATTATTGATTATATTAATACTCATTGTATGTATGTATTACATTTATAATTTTATTTTGATTATATAATAGTTTATTTAGTAATTATTATATTGGGTCAACCAGGATAATTGGGTACCAACAGTAATAATATAAAAAAAAAATGTAACATGTCAATCAGCCTTTAACGTCCCACTGCAGGGCACAGGCCTCCCCTAGTAAATCACTGAAAGTTTCCGGGCCGTAATCCACCACGCAGGCCCAGTGCGGATTGGTGGATCACACATTTGAAGTTTTTTTTTTTTATTGCTCAAGTTTGCGCGACTCGTCACTATACCTACTCGTATTTACTGTCACTGGCCGAGCTAGTGACATTTTGTTAAAAATTCGTACATAACTCAGTGGTGAGGGCCGAGGATTTGAATACACACGAATGTAAATCGAGTAGGTATAGATAAATCTATGTTAACATCAATCTCAAATAAAATTGGTGTAGTAATTAAAGATCGTTCTGTATTACTCTGATTGACCCTTTTCTCTATTACTCCGATTGACCCTGTTCTTTATTACCCTGATTGACCATGTACTCTATTACCCCGATTGACCCTGTTCTGTATTACCCCGATTGACCATGTTCTGTATTACTCCGATTGACCCTGTTCTTTATTACCCTGATTGACCATGTACTCAATAGAGTAATAGTCGGGGTAATAACCCCGATTGACCCTGTTCTGTATTACCCCGATTGACCATGTTCTGTATTACCCCGATTGACCATGTACTCTATTACTCCGATTGACCCTGTTCTGTATTATCCTGATTGACCATGTACTCTATTACCCCGATTGACCCTGTTCTTTATTACCCCGATTGACCATGTACTCTATTACTCCGATTGACCCTGTTCTGTATTATCCTGATTGACCCTGTTCTTCGTTACTCCGATTGAACATGTTTTCTATTACCCTGATTAACCCTCGCAAAAGAATAAAATGAAACTAACCGGTAGTATGAGCGACGTGTCTAAAGAACTCGGCAATTTGGTGTGCATCTGGAAATAAATGTAGGTAAATTGTCGTATAAATTAATCATTTATTTAAAAAATAAAAAAAAATAATTAGTGGCTAAAATAATTATGATGACATTTTACCGATGAAATTAAATGAAATATGTTACGCGATGAAACTGTACGTGAAGAACCTGCATCCCCTGCATTGAAACTGCATTCCCCTATGTATTCACATTAAAATGTGATTAATTAAATTAAAAGTAATTATAATGAATGTGCAACGTAACAAATTACTACTACATGTCAATTAAAATAGAAAAGAATACGAAAAAAAGAAATATGTTATAATAGTACATTAATCTTGCTTTTTTTTAAACTAAATATTCCGAGCAATTTGCGCTTCATAAGTTATTAAGTTGACTTTAATATTTATTTCAGATTTATTTTATTTAAAAATAGCGGAAACATATTTTAAACAGACAAATGAAATAAAGGTGATTTCCTATGATATTTTTTAATACGACACAAGAAAAATTATGATTCAAGTGACAGACTAAAGTTATCTAACTAAAAGCGCAATTTTGTTTTGTAACGTTATATTTGCTGTCGGCGCAATTTAAAAATATATTGAATAAACTGTTAACGGACCCCAAAAACTTACTTTTCCCACTGGATATCTTCTCGCAGATTTCGTAGATGCCGTCGATGTCATTGTGTCCCGTTAGACGCTGCAATATCTCAAAGGCCTTGAACACATCTGGAAAAAGAAATTATTAATTAGTTTCTTTTAACCTTTGCCCACAGTTTACCTGACATAAAATCAAATATCAAAATTTGTTTGTCATCAAAATGACTTTTGCTGCCGCTTATAATAGAGTTATTATATAGATCGCCGAAAATACCTGGATGTGACTTAATTATAAGATATACAGTCATCTAAATGAAATACTGATATTTTATAGTTATAATAATAATAATCTCTTTATTTTCAGACATTAGTTAGTCAATTGTTTATTTGTTTAAAATGTGGGTACATGTAAAGATCTTATTCTGAGAGAAAGTGTATTCATACACATTCTGCCAAATTATTAGCGTATACGAGTATAATAATATGTTGTTATTGAATTATTAAATTGTATAAAAAAAAAAATGACAAAACAAATCTTTACCATATTTCTTATTGTAGTAACATCTGTTGAATAACACTTTGATTTTTTTTTATCTTAAATAGATCTTACTTAATTCCTTATAAATTATTATTATAAAGTTTCATAACGAATATTTTAAAATTACATTTCCTATTTGCCCTATCAAATGGGACAGATGGGAAGTTTATATCATACTTTGTCCCATAATTAAATTAATGGAACTAATGGGAAATGTTATCCCAACTTGCCCCCATATGGGGGTGACTAAAATATAAAACAATAGAAAGACATTTATTTATCAAAAAATCACGTGTGACAAATGGGAAGAATGCTTGCAAGTGAATTGTGGAAGTGTCAAGATTATTAACCAGTTAAGTTATAAGGAGTTTATTGCCTTTTTCCAATTAATGCAATAAAACGAACAAATTATAGCGTAGAGATAGGTAAAAATGTTACCTAGTTCATTGGTGAACTCCCGCAATAGTTGTACGATGACAGTCACATCTGTAAACAAAATACATACTTATTGATAACATCAGATTGCATTAATGATGGCTTTGTACAACTAAAGTATCGAGGCCTCTACCTAACAGAAATTCCTACCACATTCATAATTTTTTTATGGAAAGCGGCACGAGAATACAGTCCATACTCGTCATACTCGTCATTGTCATACTCGTGATATGAAAGACCCCATAATAAATAATAATTAAACATATTAATAAAAATTTCTTTTTCGAACCACAATGAAAAAAAAAGTAAATTAACAATAGTAATCTAACCCAATATGATATTAATAAAACCCCGATAAGTAATGAGTAATAACCATTCAGACGATAATAATGATTGCAAATATATTTCCTTGCTCTCGTTAAATTCCACAATATATCTATCAGAGACTACCGTGTATACTAAGCTACAGATGGAACCTTTTAGGCGTCTATCAATGTTAATAACAATACTCACGGGATGTTCCCTCCAAATACTTCAAGAAACTCTTCACGTTCTTCCAACCCCGAGATCCTCGGACGCGTTTGATTAACTCGGTCACCTCTTTGCGATCTGTGTTATGGACAATAGATAAAACATTTTATTTCACACAAATGCGAAACATAACAAAATGTTGCCGTATTTTTTTTTTTTTAAATTGTGAGCAGTTTTTATTATAGTCTCATTTAGGTAAATTGAGAACGAGAATATGCTTTAATCAATTCATACATTTTACCATAAATCTAAAGGAAAAAAAATTAAAATGTCCCCCACCTTCCCTACCTAAAAAGAGGGGGTACCTCTTCCCGGTTATAAAACTTTTATTTAGTTAAACTTTTATTCATAACGGAGAAACTTTTATTTAGTTTATAAATCACAGTAATTGCGTATAAAGGTAGTTAGAACACGCTTTAATAAACTTGTTAGTAATTTATAAGTTACGCTCTTTAGTAATGGATCATATAAATAAGCTTATTTATATAATCATTACTAAAGTACGTGTAGATCCATGCAACAAAACGTATTTTAAATTTTAGGATATACACTCATTTGATTTTTAAGCGGCTATATTTTTACCTTAAATTAAAGATTATTTTCAAATACCCTTTTGTACCATATCACCCTCATTAACCCTGATACTTCTGATAAATATTAAGAGTCCTTTTAAATGTCTTTACTATTTAAAATTGTTTGTACAATTTCCCATTCCCGGTCGTTTTTCGCGTTTTAGTTTCTAGAAACACTTTACAGTTTTAACTTTTAACATTATTTTTTTGAGGCAAATAATATTTTAAGTTCCAAGTTACCCTTAAGTCCAGTCACAGTTTGAATGTATTGTATCGCTGCGGCTTCATCTGTAACAATAATATAATGTGTTATTAATTTATTATTATTATTATACTTGGTCGTCAGCCACGTGGCCGGAAGGCCTCCCACACTGCGCCTTCTCGGTACGTGGCGTCTATTAGAGAACAAGTTTATCACACCCTTTTATAAAGATATAATGAAACAGTAAAAAGAGTTGAGTGCGTATACTGAATTAATTTAAAAAAAACTAGCGACCCGCCCCGACTTCGCACGGGTAGCACTAATTATCTATAGCCGGATGACTTGTGGTGACTTCTTCCTAGATAATCACTCTTTCTATTGGTGAAAACCGTATAAAAATCCGTACAGTAGTTTCTGAGATTATCCCGAACAAACACAAACTCAGCGCGGCCGGGGACTTTACTTTATAATATGTAGTGATGAGGAGGTATCTTTAGAAGCGACAGTACCCGAAACAGTAGTTATTAAAATTTTTGTCTGAATGTTTATCTAATCTGTCTGTGTCTGTACGATTTTTTTTATAGAAAAGAAGATGGCAGACGAGCGTACAGTCCACCTGATGGTAAGTGGATACTGTCGTCCGTGGACATTCTCGATACATGTCAACATCAGTCCAGAATGACAAACGTTGGCACGCCCCCGGATGCGGTGCCTACCGGAACGGATTAAGGAACGGATTGGGAGAAAGGGTTGCGAAAATGGGGAGGGAATGAATGGGCTTTGGAATATCGCACTCACTACCGAAGCACGTGCGTACATTGAGGAAATACGATAAATTAGGAAATGCAGTACATTTCAAGGTAGTCTTTTGTGAGAGAGGGGTAACGTGTCCAGTCGATTGGACCCAGTGGCTGTGGAAATGCAGCGTGCACTCTCCTTCTATGTCTGTTTGTTTGAGCATCACGTAAAAACAGCTGAACGGATTTTGAATGGGTTTTCACTAATGTATAACTTACTAATGTATCCAGAAGGAAAACTGATATAAGCGTTATCTTCATATGACACACGGAAGTTGAATTATAGAGGAAAAAAAATACTTTTATTAAAACTTCTGGATGGATTTTCATCCGTGAAATCATGATGTGGGTACTTTTACAGGTGGTGAAAATCTTTTACAACTCCTTAGTCCACGCAAGCAAAGCCGCGGTTAGAAGCTAGTTTTCTAAAATAATCAGCCGTTAAGTATTTTACATCCATCAGATGGTCCATGACACACAACCCAAGTGCCAGGATATAGATGAAAACCAGCGCTGTGATCCTCTTTGGCGTTGCAGCATATGTAATAATAATAATAATAAATAAATAAAACAGAGACCCGTGGTAAAAGATTGTTCAAATTCTGGTATGTGATAGCTGAATACATGGTGTGTGGACCCATTAACGTTGGACCACTATTTACACCACAGCCTGTAGGTATACTGAACTACAGAACTTTTTATGAATGCACAATTACACCGCGATTTTAAATAGACAAGATACTGTCATCGCGCTAAGACTTCGTTCCGGACACATTCCATGCAATAAGTTTTTACATCTAATGAGAAAATCTACGACCGCAAATTGTCTATTGTGCAACACCGTTGATGATGTCTATCACATATTGATGGAGTGTGTCTGCAACGATGGGTTTAGAAGTAGATCAGTAAGTAGGTCTATGGATGTAGGTCACTGTAACAGTGTTCTAGCTGAGCCTCTATCAAGCACAGCTAGAACTCTTTACAAACTAGCTATGCTAAGATCATCCTAAGTTGATTGTTTACCTAACCAGGGCGGCATAATCGCATGTGCGACAAAGCCCTTTACTATGATAAAAAAAAAAAAAAAAAAAAAAAAAAAACAATTACACCGCACGATCTTTTATCTGTGTTCTATATTAAATTTCATATGTATATTATGGTGTTTTATATGTGTACAAATAAATGCTTTTCTTTCTTTTTTTCGTTCTTTCTTTGTCGGTTATCGGTCTCCAGCGGTAAATTTGATCTCCCCATTACCACTTTAGCATGCTGCATCTATGAGCTATATCTGTGACTTTTTGTTTGTATCGAATGATATCAATTCAATTCAATACGTTTATTTGTGAACGAAGGTAGGTACATCGGTGGAAATGTTACGAGAATCGTTTTCATATCTCTCGCCTCGTGGATATACAAATGTAAACAAACACAACATCCGCATACATTCATTCAAACAAGAGAACGCAAAAGTTAATAGAATATCAGTAAATTACTCAAGTCAGGCCAATGCATCTAAGAGTATGTGTTCAATGCATCTTAAGAGTATGTGTCCAATGCATCTTAAGAGTATGTGTCCAATGCATCTAAGAGTATGTGTCCAATGCATCTAAGAGTATGTGTCCAATGCACCTTAAGAGTATGTGTCCAATGCATCTAAGAGTATGTGTCTAATGCATCGAGGATTATGTGTCCAATGCATCTAAAGGACCTCACAAATGCAAACTAAAGTCATACTTAATTATTAAGATGAGATTTCTCTAAATTTTTCCATAATTTCTCTAACGAAGGGTTGAATATAATAATTTATTCAACCCCTAATGGGGTGAAACGGGCTGTCAAAGTTTCTATGAGATAGAACTAATTGGTGTGTTTGAAAAATTTTAACTACTTCTTCTTCTAATTCTTGAAAAACTTGAAAAATTCGAGACCTTTTAATTAAAACATTTATTTTATGGTTATTTTTTTTTTTACAAAATTGTGTCGGCGGTCTAATTCAGAGTACCATATTTTGAATGGAATTAAAATTGATAAACACACGCGAGCGAAGTCGACGGCATTAGCTAGAAGTGTGTGTTACCATGTACTTATTATAATAATACCTACATAATAATAATTATTATTTACACAAAACGTTACTCACATTATGATTTATCGAACTGCGCAAATGAAAGCAAATAACAAAGTAACAACAAATTATGGCAATTAATAACAGATTAATAGGTAAATTGATAATGAAATTAATTTGTATGTTTATACAAGTGTATTTAAGGTTGATAATACGCAAGCAGCAAACAAAAGTAACGCAGTTGTATCAATATGCATTCTTTTATACTTCTTCTTATCTACACTTTTAAAAGTACTTATTAATTTTATAGACTGAGACCATTGAAAATTTGATGTTTTATTTATAGGACAGTAAGGCTCATATTTACTTGAGTTGAGTTTGAAATATATGCTGAAAATTAAATATTTGACAATGATTTGCATGTGTTTTTTGTAGAAAACAATCTATTTGGTGCATATTTTGGTGTAATATTAATAGGGTTAGGAATATGGAAAAAAAAGAAAGATACAGCATTGAGTGACATAATGTAAAAGCTACAGCCTGACCAAGAAAATAAAAAAAACCTCGCTATGATGCGTAAAACTAATAGAACTAATATCTTCTGCTGACAACACTAACTAGCTATGAAAAAAGCAAATGTGGCGCCCTCACAGCAAGTTGTTTATTTTTCTGGTCAGGCTTTAAATATGTGTAGATACTTCAGAATAGAATCGATTCTCCCAGTTTTTTTATAACAGTTTATTTTCCATTGCTCATTTCTAGTATACCTTTCAGCGCCGGCTCTAGCCCATGTAGCGCCCGGGTGCAATTAATACCCTGGCGCCCTCTAGTAGGACTGCGAACACGGGCGCAGGGTCTTTGAGAGAGCCCGTGTGCGCCCTGCACCATAGGTAAAGCCGGAACTGATACCTTTTATTCTACGTTCAGTTACGCTAAACAAATACATCCATTGTAACACTTACCTTTCAAGCCGGTTAAATCAAACAGAATTTCGCTGCGTTCCGTGTGATCTGAAAAGCCAATAATCAAATAAAATCTTTATAAAAATGTTGTTGGGTGCATAAAATTTCATCGACTTTTCCATTCGAATGTTAACAATTTCTAAATAATCATAGAAACAATTTTATTTTAATAATCGTATTAAACAAAACAACTAATATTCCGTTTCAATCCAATTTGTCCAAAATGTTAAACAAACATGGCGACACGAGGCAATAGACATGGCCTCAAATAATGAGATAATTGTTTATATATTCATAATTTGATTCACCGAAACTGCATATAGGTGTGGTAGGGGACTCTCCCCCTACTACACCTATATGCGGAATGCACGCTGCATTCCCAGCCGCTAGGCGAACTCGACTGGCCACGATACCCCTCTCTCACAGAAGACTACCTTGAAATGTACTGCATATCCCGCTTTATCGTGTTCCCCCAATGTACGTTCGTGTTTCGGTAGTGGGTGAGATATGCCAGAGCCTATTCCCATCCTATCCTCTCCCTCCGCATTTTCCCAATCCATTCCTTAATCTGCAAAGGTAGGCAGCGCATCCGGGGGCGTGCCAAAGTTTGTCATTCTGGACTGATGTTGGCATGTATCGCGGATGTCTATAGACGACAGTATCCACTTACCATCAGGTGGACTCTGTGCTCGTCTGCCGCCTTTTTTCAATAAAAAAAATGTTTGTCCTAGATTTAATTTAATTTAAACTCGTGTCAATTACCTCGACCGCCATGTTTGTTTACATTTTGGAGAAATTGGATTGGAACGGAGTATAATACACCCATTTTTCGTTTATGGTACGAATAAGGAGTCCAGTATAGGTACTTGCTCGTTGTTCATGTCAACAACATATATTAAATGGTGACCACTTATCAATAAAATTATCATAATTGTATCTAACTAAGTGATAAGATATTTCTAAGTAGTTCAGTATCAGGTTAATAATAATAATAATAAAATAATTAAGCTTAATCAACTTAATAAACATGTCTACATTTAACGTAAAATATCGATTTTTTTTAAGGCATGAATAATTAGTGTAGCTGACTTGATACGTCAGTAATCAAGTTAACGGGAAAACGTTTTCAAAAAGACTGTTGTTTTTTATTTACAAATCTCAGACGAACAAAATACGGGTTCATTTATACACTAAAATTGTGACATAGACTGTTAACTGTAATCTGTAAATATTATCAGTATTTCTAGCTCGTTGTTTAAAAAAAACATATGAATATTGAATAAAAACAAAAAACAACAAGAGTAATTAAATTAACATTAACAAACCTTCGTCGTATAAAGCTGCAACAATTAAGATAAAACTATATAATTACATGGTACATGATGTACAAAATGGTACCTTGAAACCCCGTGGTACACATGGCCAACATGGTATGAGACTATCAAAAAGTCGAGCTTTCATTTTTAAAAGACTTATAAAAACAGGAATGCTTGGAGCACGCACATATAGAGTTCCGTAGCCGTTTCAAAATAAATATCTAGTAGTCGACTTAATAACTTTCCTTTAAAAAAGCTATTGGTCTATAAAAGTTATCTGACTTTGACAAAAAATCATTCGCACTACGTAATGTATGATTACATCAAAGAGTCTAGCTACGGTTTTCATAGGTACATATGGGTTACATAGTCTTACGGCCCAGAACCCCCCCTGATTTACTCTGGGGAGGACTGTTCACTGTAATGGGACGTTATAGGCTGATATATAAATAAGGCACTAATGCGTTGTGATGAATTTCGATTTTTTTTTTAAATTAAAATCAAACTAATAACTTGGGAGTTTTAGTTAAAATAAAAGGAATAACCATTGATAATTCTCTTTGTTTATTTTTAATTTTCGAATATAATGTTACTTATAATCTCGTTGAAAATGTTACTAATTAATGCCTTCTCTTCTTAGTAGGTTAGTTTTAAGTTTCCTAATTAGCTACGGAACCCCAGAAATGAATGAATTATGTTGGGTATTACTTAATACTTGATTCCAAACTGGGATTTGAATATAAGCATTAGAATAGCACCGCCCATCTCTTCGCGTGGGTGACTTATAAGATGACCAAGGGATTACTAAGCGACTACCACAAGCCCCGAGGAACTACACCACCTCAAAAGAATAAACTCTCCAACCCCTCTGATCAGCGTGGCGTTTTAAGGCCGTACACCCCTCGTGACAATCTACACGAGGAGGCCCGTCGTCAATATTGGATAATAAAAGAGCTGGTTGCATTGTATTGTATTTAACAATGATTACATTAGATGCACATTGAGCCAATCACACAAAAATAACCTATTTATTAACAGACATTAAAGATTTGTATCCTTAAATTAATTTAAAACAGTGAAATACTTACATGGTAAAGGTGGCAATTGGGGTAGGCTTGGCGGTGGCAATATCGGCAGTTTTGGCAAAGTGATGGTATCCGGCCCATCTGGCAGTGATGGCGGATTTGGCAGCGGTGGTACATCTGGCCATCCTGGCAGCGGTGGCAAGATTGGCACTGATGGTATGTTATCTGGTAAAACTGATGGTCGTGGTAAAATTAGTGGTGGCCGTGTTCTTGGTGGTACGGCTAAAACTGTAAAGAAAATTTGCTAATAAAAATATATCTCTATCTATCTATATTTATAAAACTCAACGTCTGTCTACATTATGTTACGGTTATTATAGAAATAACTCCGACAGCAGACATAAATCTTAACATAATCTTAACATAAATTTAAAATGTAAAAGTCGTTTTACAACTCAATAGTCCCTTAAGAAATTTTTCTTTCTATTTTTTTTTTATAGTGAAGTAGGCGGACGAGCAAGCCGTCCCACGCGATGGTAAGTATTACCGCCGCCCATGGACACCTGCAACACCAGGGGGTATGCGGTCCTATTCTCATTACCCTTATGTTTGTAGGTTACCTCTGCTTACTATCACCCCGTTTGGACCTATGTGTATTAAAATGACCCCAAAATTCTGATATGTAGGTAATATCGACTCACCATGTTGTGTCGTTTTATTCTTCCTTTTTTTCGCAGAAACTTCTGTAAAAATACACGAATAAATTATATCTACATTGTTGACTAGTAAAATCAGACGCGCAGGTATTGTAAGTATACCATTAATTTTTATCCACAACTCCCAGACATGTTATAATAGAATATTTTATAGTTTTTTGACATTCATTGATTGTTTGAGTCTTGACATTTATTCTTCTAATTGACATTTCGCACTGTATTTATCCTGTACGTTGTTTATTCATTTGTATTTTGTGACTTTTTAATTATTATGTGGACTAATTTGTTAATTTAAATATGTTGTAATTATTGTTTGCACTGTTTAGTTTGTGTTAACAT
This sequence comes from Sesia apiformis, assembly GCA_914767545.1. NCBI lineage: Eukaryota > Metazoa > Arthropoda > Insecta > Lepidoptera > Sesiidae > Sesia > Sesia apiformis. Next base: position 1,478,433 of record OU611977.1, on the reverse strand, counting down.
TATTATTATATATTTGTACCCCAGAAATGGCTAGTGTAACATGTCCTATTGACTATATGTACCATGATGTAAACTCACATTATACAAATGAACGATCGATTGATTGAAAAGTAGTTACGTACCACTTGAAGAATTCTCCTCTTCGATTATTGTAACTTCTGCAAATTAAATAAACGTTACGTGTAAACCGAAAGGAATTAATGAATTAGCTAGTTTAAGCCCATAAAATAAAAAGCAAGTACAATATATAGATATAAGTAAAATAATGTACAAAATGTGAGAAATAAAAAGTTAATTGCATATATGTATAAGTTCTTACGATTGGAGCTTTTTCGTTCAGACGATTCTGTGTAAAAAAGAAAAATAATAAATACATTAATAAATACATTATTCATAAATTTATTTTTAATAAATTTAATGGTCGGATCATTTTCTTATAGGGTCTAAATATTAAATAAAGCGATTGAATATATTTACTGCGTAATCATTTCTTTAATTAATGTGCTGTCCTCTCAAGTAAAATAAAATATTTTCAAACATTTTTCAATACTTCACTGAAGTGAACTTTTTCGAGAACAAACTTTATTGTGGGTCGTATATTTATCTTGTAATTACAAATTTTCAAAAGTTTTAAGACAATGGTGTTGATCAAGAAAATTTGTCCGACGAGAGAACTGGAAATGTTACAAAAGAAACAAGGAACTCAATTATAGATGCTTATTATAGCTAACATAAATATGAGTTATGATCTTTACGACTATATTTCTTTCCTATTCCAACCCCTAGTCCTTCCCGCTTCCATCATACAAAGTAATGACATGATATGGTATGCGATGGCTGACACTACCCCCATCTACTACCTATTCCCAATCTCTACCAATCCTATCTCTAAATCCTGATTTGTAATTTCGGATGTGCTAATGTTCATTATTGTTAACGGACGGCATGTATCGCAGATGTACAGATGTGCACTAACCACTTACCAACAGGCGGACTATCAGCTTGTTTGTTACATTCTCTCTATATAAAATGTAAATATTTCCTATAGATATTTTTGCAGAAACCCCACTTTTACTATATCGCTAGTCACTTTATTTCTGGAAGCTATGTTCAAAAACAATAATACAAAATAATCACTAAGTAAGTAATACTGACCGTTTTTTTGCTCGCGATGACGTTTTCTCAATTGCCCATTTTCTTGTTCACTCCACTGTTTCTCTTGATTCTCACTACTGGATTCTGTATCGTTTTCGCTCCAGGACTGCTGACTTTCTGTAGAGGACTGATCGCTTTCATCGTCACTCCAAGACTGTTCACTTTGAGACTGTTCGCTTTGAGTCTGCTCGCTTTGAGTCTGCTCGCTTTGAGACTGCTCACTTTGAGACTGCTCGCTTTGAGACTGCTCGCTCTGAAACTGTTCAGTTTGAGACTCCTGGTCTTCATTCTCATTCCAACTTTGGCTCGACTCCTGATTGGACTGGTCTTCGGACCATTGTTGCTCCTGTTCTTGCTCGTTATCTTGGAATTCCTTACTCTTCTCCAAGCTTTCATTTCTGCCGCTTTCTTGGTGTTTTTCCTCTTGACGCTCGAAGTGACTTTGGCGCTCTTGCTGTTTTCCAGCTGCAAACAAATGTTTCATAGAAAGAGTGTGAGACTACATCTGGTAGGAGTAAGTAGAATTTGTCTATCCACGGTCAAAATACCCCTGCAGTGAATATGATGTTGTTTAGGAATTATAAAAGTCTCTCGGTAAAGATGTTCAGTGAAATCAAGGGCGTTTAGGATTACTCGGCGTCCGAAGAGTTAAAGCATCTCTCTGTGTTTTCAACGGCCTGTATAATGGGGGATGTTCAATCTGTTGCCAACTTTGGGCTTTTATCATCACACCTCTCGTCACCGAAGGACAGTTCACACGCACTTCCTTCATAGGGTGCTGCTACCTACTGTGCGGTTTTCAACACACTTTGTATGAAGAGTTCAAAAGTTATGTGTTGTGTAATGAACTACTGAATACTGACGTTATTGCACTGACTTATAACATGGAGGCTGTGAAAGGATTCTGCAAGGTCGGCAACTCACTTGCAATCCCTTGGTGTTGCAGGTGTTCATGGGCAGCATTTTTCTATAAAAATCATCGTGAGCCTTCTATAAAAAATTTTGTTTACGAAGCTAATATAGAGTGCTTTCTGAGTTACCCTATTTCGGTTACTAGGGTAACAGATAACAGGGTATCAGATGAGGTGTTACTCTTAACCCAGTATACATCTTGCTTGATTGGACGGAGTAGTATTTAGTAATAGTATATAGTATACAAGTATTCTACCGCTCAAGTCGGTGTGAGATTTTTTTTATAGAAAAAGACGGCAGATGAGCATTCAGTCCACCTGATGGTAAGTGGCTTATGTCCGAAATCGAGAATTCCTTAGACCGAGCCTCGAATTGGGGTAAACTTAACTTGGTCAAATTTAACCCCAGCAAGACACAATTCCAGCAAGTCTGTGCATTCACCACTAAGAAAGCTCCTTTTGTCGTGGCACCTCAATTTCAGAACATTCCTATCAAGATATCTGAGGGTTTTGGGATACTTGGCGTCGATATTTCGGGAAAAGTCGAGTTTCCGGGTCATCTGGGGAGCAAGACAAAACTTGCTAGTAAAAAGCTCGGTGTACTGAATAGAGCAAAGCAGTACTTCACTCCGGGGCAACGCTTGTCGCTTTATAAAGTTCAAGTTCCACCCAATATGGAGTACTGCTCACACCTCTGCGCCGGTGCACCGAAGAACCAGTTGGATCCTCTTGACTCCGTCCAACGACGCTTCCGAATTGTCGACGACCCCACTCTCACAGGTGGTTTAGAATCGCACAGCATCCGCAGAGATGTATATGCATCCGCAGAGGTAATGGGGAATATTCTGTAGAGCTGTTCAATTTGATGCCAACTTCGGGGTTCTACCATCGCACCGCTCGTCATGGTCGTGCGGTTCATCCGCACTTCCTTGACACAGAGTCGCTGCGTATAGTGCATTCGAAAAGACACTTTATACCGCGAATCCGAAAGTTGTGGAATGAACTGCCAGTTGAGGTATTTCCGTTGCGGTACGATATGGGGCTCTTCAAAAGAGTTGCGAACAGGTTTCTACAAGGTTGGCAGCGCACCCGCAAGCCCCCTTGGTGTTGCAGGTGTCCATGGGCGGCGGTGACCACTTACCATCATGTGGCCCGACCGCTCGTCATCCATTCTATATAAAAAAAAGTGTACACTGTTATCCATAGTGAATTTAATAATAGTGGGGACAATTGTAAAATAAACACACCTTGTTTATATTCACGTACAACGCGAACACCATGTGTCACTCCTGTAAAAAAATATTAGGTATTTATTAAATATGTTATATGTTGCATAATAATGGTATCATTATATAGGTAGCAACCCCAATATAAAAAAAATATGTTCATAGATAAAAAAAATGGTTGTCCCCTTGTTTAATATCGTAAAAAGTAAAAAATAATAAAACCGTTTATTGTCTTCGTCTGAAGAAAATAAATTAATTTAGTTAATTATTTTAATTATATCTTTCAACTATTTCCTCTCAAAGTATCGTTATAAACTGTCGACTTCTTTGGCGGGAACTCGAGAAGTTTAGTTGGGTTTTTATTTGATAACTATAAAAATCGTGTATTGTGTATTTTATTATTATACAATAATAATTAGTAATAATGGTGATAGTTTATTAAAGTTCAAACTGTCATGCTTGAGCGTAATGTTTGTGATAATCAAATAAAAGCATATGACTGCGTTTTTCGTGTCGCTTCAAGAAATCCAACTGACCTCAATAAACCTACTGTCGCTTTAATGAGCGACGCCATATTTACTTGAAATTCATTTACACGTGACATTGGCAAAATAGTGGTCACGCTCGAGTAGACGACTGATACTGCCATCACATCAAAAAAACGTAGACTGTACATTGACAGAATACACTGGCAGAATCTGCTAATTGCACCATTGCTATATATAAAAATGAAAAATAGTAATTTAAACTGCCATTTTCTTTTTATATAGATTTTATTAGAATTAATTCCTTTCATGTAATAGATTAAAATCTCTAAGCGTGTTTTCTAATTGAATACTTTTCATTTCAACCCATTCCCATGTATCCCATTTTAAACATATAAACAGGTATCTCAATTTACCCCATTCCCGTTTAATCAAAACTGGATTTTCTTAATAATTGGTGACAATGCAAATTGGAAAAAGTGGGAACTCATATGTTGTTTATAGAACATTCACGACGGTCTATTTTTATATTTATATTCCATTTTTAAGTGTATTGTTTTATTTCCATTTTTAATTTTTATCTTGTTAGTTATAGGTCCCCTAAACGATCAATAGGGCACATAGCTCGAAGAACCGATGGCCGATGGGGCAGAGGGGTTCTCGAATGGAGACCACGTATCCGGCGGACGAAGCCGAGGACGTCCATCTGCTAGATGGACAGACTCATAAAGGTTGCGGGCACCCGCTGGATGCAGGTCGCTGCCGATAGGTCTAAATGGCGGACAATGGGGGAGGCCTATGTCCAGCAGTGGACGTCCAAGGGCTGAGATGATGATGATGATGATGAAACGATCAATTGTATTGTGCAATATTACGGTGTGTGCAAGGCGTGATTACAAAATATTAGGCAATGACATTATTGTACAATTTTATTTATTGATTGACATTATTGTCTAGGGGCCGCCTTGTAGCGAATTTGTTGCCCAATAAAAGACGTCATTTTTATGAAAATTTTGAATGTATTTTATAACAAATAAATAGAGTAAGTATACTTACGGCTTGGATTTGGTGTTGCGTGCGTAATGAAGACCTAAGTATAATATACGATATTTTTATTAAAAATAATGTATAACAGTACAATTTTATCAAGAATAATTTTGTACAGAAATGTTAAAATATGAACTATCTATAACGTCCCACTGCAGGGCAAAGGCCTAGTAAATCACTGGAGGGTTTCGGGCCGTAATTCACCACGTGGGCCCAGTGCGGATTGATGGATCACACACTCCAGATTTTACAAGTGCACTGTTTCCATTAAATATTATAGAACACTCAAAGAAAATCACAAAATATTTAATAGGTACACATTTATTTAATCAGGCAATGGCATAAAAATTAAACAGTCCATTTTAATTTCTCTTTCTCAAACACAAAAGGGAGGTTCTATTTTCAATTTCACTTTTTTATAACTTACCGTGGCGAGCAAAAGCCCTATTAGCAACTTCATTTCCTTTTTCGCGCGCTTTTGCAGTGGTCAGTTTTTTTTCTGTTATTCCACTGAACAAAAAGTGAAAAATGCATCGGTTTATATCACCTCGCATAGGAATTAATTAGCAACTGTTCAAATAGTATTGTTTAAATAATAATTTGTATGTTAGGTATAACTAATTATTGGTTTGTCATTGGCCGATCGAGATGTCATGTAATTAGTACTAGGTAGGTATTTATATGTATTTGTGTGATGAAATAAAGTTGCCTTGGCTAAGTAGTTTTGATTTAATTTTAATTCTATTTTATTTATTCTACCCAGTCTATGCTGTGTTCAGTTTAGAAAAAGTGGCGCCATCACTTATCTGTCACGTGATTTCACCTATTGATTGAGCAATTACGAAAGGGAGCGTTTGTAAATTTCTAGATAGGTTTCTAGATAGAGCCCTGTGTTATGCTGCATTGGACGGATGACGTCAGTTTTTTCTTAATGTGAATAAAGTTTAGGAGTTAGTAATGCGCCAGGGGGCGTTATTGGAATTGCCAGAAGATGAGGATTGACTTTGTTTGTACGCTTGTGGTATGGTAAAAAACTCAACCAATAAGCGGTTCTAGGAATTATTAATGCACCAGAGGCGGAATGAGACCTGAGCTATGGTTTGCGTGCGGGCCATTTTAAGGAGGAACATTTTCGACTCTCTCAAACCTCCAAAACTATACAACGGGGTAAGTGAGTACTGCGAGTTCAAACCCAGTGCAGACGAGCGGTTTTTAAAATAAAAGCTCTCTCCGCTCTCCTGCCCTAGGTCTGGAAGCGTGACACCCGCTATCCCCGGATATGTGAGCTCGGAGTTGAGCTCAAGTTCTTAAACTGTTTGTTTTGTTCGCAAAACGCCGTGATGACAATCGTTTTCAAAAATTTTTTTCTGTACAAGGAAATTTATTGGGATGGGGCCCTTAGACCGCGGGCTCAGGGCCCCTAATCCCCTTCATCCAACCCTGCACTGCAGGGTGTTACTGAAAGTACTGGAAGATAAGTGATAAGTAATGTCTGTCGAAATACATACATTTGTGCTTAATTAAAGAAAATCACCGATAGAGGCTGGATGAGTCACATACACAATCTACAAGGTACAATCTACATGGAGATGCAAGGTATGGTAAAGTTTTAAACTTCTTTCTAATGTTTTTGGTGATAAACTCTAGCGAAAGTATAAATTTACAGAATGATTTCGTACCATAAACGCAAATATTAAGTTATACATTCTTTTTACAAGGGTATGAATACTGTTTAGTCTTTTTTTTATGTACGAAGGCGGCAGACGAGCATACGGTCCACCTGTTGGTAAGTGGATGTAGCCCATAGACATCCGCGATACATACCAACATTAGTCCAAAACGACAAATGTTGGCACGCTCCCGGATGCGCTGCCTACCTTTGGAGATATAGGAATGGATTTGGGGAAAGGGTTGGGAAAATGGGGAGGGATAATATGGGAATAGGCTCTGGCACATCTCACTCACTACCGAAACACGTACGTACATTAGGGAAATAAGATAAAATGGGAAATGCAGTACATTTCAAGGTAGTCTTCTGTGTAACGTGGCCAGTCGAGCGCGCCCAGCGGCTATGGGATTGCAGCGTGCACTCTCCCCCTCAAAAAGAGACTAAATATATGTAGAATATAGGCCTATAGAATAAATACTATAGTAAACAAATATAGGCCAAGGCTCGCCACCGCACACCATATCGACGCTACTTGTTCAAGTGATTCAAGTCGATCCACTTTGTTGGAGTCCATAATGCGCTTCCCGGTACGTGACTTCCAATCGAGGACTTATTTACTCCATCGGTTATCAGTCCTTCAACGTGCTGATTCTGATGTCCGTGACTTTCTTTGGTGATATTTGTGTTTTATTCAACTGTCAAACTACTTTTATAATTATAGGCATCTAGAATGAAAAGGAACATATGTATTTTTATAATAAAAATACCCATTCTGAGTACATTGGCAATTAATTCTTTAATATTGACGCAAATACACGTCTCCATTCATTGATTGCATACATATGTTGCAAATAGAACAGGTATCTTTTTGTTTTTTTTTAATTGCCAGGTGAAGTATATTCATTGCTCTTTTTCAATAAATTCCACAGCTGATACGTAAATGGATAATAAATGCAGGTTTTTAAATTGAGTATTTTATAGTTCCAGAGAGTAAAAAGAAATAAATCTTATTGTATCAGCCAATAACGTCCACTGCAGACATAGGCCTCCCATAGTAAGTCACTGAGGGTTTTGGGCCATAATCCACCACGCGGCCCAGTGCTGATTGGTGGATACACATACTCCTGTTTTTTTTCTTATTTCTCAAGCATGCTGGTGTGTTCATAATGTTTTCCCTCACCGCCGAGCTAGTGACAATTTTTAAATTTTATAATGGTTTATTATCAGAGCCGGCTTTACCTATGGTGCAGGGTGTGCGGCGCCCACGGGCGCAGGGTTTTAGGGGGCGCTCTCAAAGACCCTGCGCCCGTGTTCGCGCGCCTACTAGAGGGCGCCAGGGTATTGATTGCACCCGGGCGCTACATGGGCTAGAGCCGGCGCTGTTTATTATATACCTAATCTTATAGATTTATTATTTTATCTTATAATGATAAATCCTATGAGATAGTTTTAAATAAGTGCCTTAAAATAATTCCAATTTTTCAATGATAAAAATCCACTGTGATTAAATTTTACACCGTGTAAGTGAAAATAACTTACAATGTGTAAAACTTCATGTTTCGTGAAACATGTACAGAATTATTGTACTTCATATAAGAAAATGGCGGGAAGACATTAAATAAGCGTACTAATATACCTACCTATATAAAGAGGTAAAATTGTGTGTTTGTTTGTGGGTATGTTGGGGGTAATCTCTGGAACTACGGAACCGATTTCAAAAATTCTTTCACATATAGGAAGCTACATTATCTGTGTCTAATATAGGCTATACTTTACTTTAAAATTTAACAAACAAAAACTTATAAATCGAAGCAAGTGCGGGTATCTAGTACTAAATAAGTGTATACCAACGCTTAATGATACACAGCACTAAACACAATCCACTAGACACTTTGTTATCTTTCGTCCATAAAAAAATGTGGACAAGGAGAAAGAAGGTACTTGTATCTAACATTTCTAACCTGCCTTGATTGACTATAGTCTGATTTTTTATTCGAGTCAGGTATATGACATATAGAACTGTCAAACAGAGTGAAATTTGTATGGAGATAACACTTTTTTGACAGTTCTACATGTCATATCCCCGACTCGAATAAAAAATCTGACTAACTATATACCTACGTTAAAATAGTGCCTTTGCTAGTGAATTTTACAATTACAATAATCTAACTTAATTCAGTAACATTAGCACTACAACATAATATCAGATTGTGTCTCTCCCCTGGCGGCCTCTCCAGTAGCTCGCCACCAGACACAATGATCCGCTCTTCACACCCAGCCTCCACTGGCGATTTTCTTTAAATCGTCAGTCCATTATAAAAGTTCTCAAATCTATATGCAATTACTTATATGCAAAAAAGGATAAAAGTAGTAGATACAATATGAAAAGAAAAATCTGCATAATAATATCGATAGTAAAAATATTGTTTATTTATGTTCCACGTAATAAATTATTGTTTACTTCAATTCGTTTTATTCTAGTAACAATAAGAACATATTTTAATTTGCATAATTATGGGGTTCTACTACTATGTATAACGTACAGGTAAAATATGAGTACTACGTAAGAGAAACACAACAACATAAGAATACCTATTATTATTTAAATTAGATATAGTATATCACTTATATGAGATTTTAGTAACATTATTACGTGAAAGAGAACTATCAAGAAGTTATACATTCTCGTACACTTGGGAACTCATAAATTATGTTTTTTTTTTCAGATAAGATCCAAAACGCTCTGTTCACGACGACCGGCTCATAATTTGTACATAGCATTATAGGCTTATATAAGCATTATACATATTAATTTATAGGCCTATATAAGCCTATAAGTAGATAATGTATAACTATAGGTTAAGTACAAATACAGTTGATTCAAAACAGTAGGTTAAGGTAGGATAATAAAGTTAAACTTTGCTAGTTCGTTCCATACATTATACATTCAGTTATTTCATTCATTGGACGTTGGAGTTGGACAAATGACGAGAAAGCGTATAAATAAATAACGGTTTACGCGTCCCCGCTATAAACATTGAATTGATAAAGGACGAGAAATTGTACAACAAACTAACAGTTTACGCAATTCTGCCATTAACATTGAACAGGACAAAGGAAGAGAAATTGCATCCCAGACGAACGCCTTGCACTTGCACACCGTAACGGGCGCGTAGGCCAAATAGCGCGCTATCGGTCGTCGTAACAATACGAACGCCCAAGTCCAGCGTCTCTCCTTGTATAAATATAAATAAGGGCCGATCCCGACACCAGTTAGTCTGACCGGTGACTCATGAAAGGCCATTAGGGCCACAAGAATTTAGACATTCCGAAAAAAAAAAAGTTAGTCAACTCGCAGTCACCACAGTAAACACAGGTCTAATAAATAGTTAAGTCTGTACTGAATATAAATCTCAAGAGTGGTTCACTGCGTTTTTTCCTTCTTCACAATTCCAACCACAACACAGTGCGGGTAATACAGCCCCGCACACGCTCTCTTTTTTTTTTTAAATGTTCTTTATTTTTTAGTAACAATGACTTTATTCGTGTTTTGAATTAAATAATGAATTAAACGAATAATAATTTATTGAGTAAGACTTTATAGAAGAAAAAATAGTATTAAATTGTGCCGGCGACATATTGGTTAGTACACTTGCGTGTTGAGAGTTTTGGCCCGAATATTGGGTTCTTTCCTCATATCCTGCTTTTTAATTATAATATAATATATAAATTAATTTTCTTTACTAAATTAAATGAAACCTTTTAAATTGAATTTGTAAACAAATAAAATAAAATATTCTCAGTACTGCAGGTTGATTATAACGACACTATGACTAAGTGTTTAGTTTACAGAAGCATAACAGTAACAACATTTAGTGGTAAAAGTATTTGGTAAGTATTATTTAGTATTTAACAAAACCTTTTATCATAAATATTTCATTAATATATACTTTACCATTATTATACTTATAATATGTATAATATAAATTAAAAATACCTGTATCCAGAGCTACGAAAGTTTAAATAAAAAAATCTTTAAACTGTCACTGTCAAATTAAATTAGGTTCTTTTTAATATCGTAAATTCAGACATAAATTTCTTTTTGGAATAACTGTATTCTTCTGAACTAAAACATCTTTATACTAGTAGGTACACGTATAAATTAAATGTACTAAATTACATGTACTTTTTAAATATTATATGTACTGAAGAGGTAAATTCTTAATTATGATTTGTGAGAGATCATCATAATATTAATTATGGAATACCAAGAACTCATAATAAAACACCTTATTTTATAACCTATATGCCTTCTGTCTTGAAAACTGACGCTGTAAATAAAAATAAAAAAAGCTTCAAAAACAGTTTATTTTCAAAGAAAAGTAGTTCAGTGTTATTGATAGTTGGTATTGATACTTCAAAATGCTACCACTATCACTACTAAGAACAGCACAAAACCACCCAATGTTAGTAGAATTAAAAAATGGTGAAACATACAACGGGCATCTTGTTAGCTGTGATAATTGGATGAACATAAACCTGAGAGAAGTCATATGTACATCAAGGGACGGTGACAAGTTCTGGCGTATGCCCGAATGTTACATCAGAGGCAGCACGATAAAATATCTAAGAATACCAGACGAAGTAATAGATATGGTGAAAGAAGAAACGCAAATCAAAGCTAGAGGTAGAAGCGAGGTGTCAAAAGGTAGAGGTGGCGGTCAGAATATGAGATCGGGTCGTGGAGGCGGCAGAGGTACCTTCGGAAACCGTGGTCGACCAGCGCCTTTAGCAAGAGGCGGCGGAAACACTGGCCGGAATCCACTAAATAAAAATAAAAAGTAAATTTAAGTTATTGTTTATGTATAATTTAATAAATTAATGCTTTATAAATATTGGTGTTTTATTGAGTACATGAAAGAGAAAATACAATCATCGGGGCTTTAAACTAAATGCAAATGAACAGCTTACACTGCAATAATCTAAATATAAAGAAAATACTGCCCAATACAAAAGTAGGCCGTAACATGTTTAGTAACAGAGTTGTGAACATGTGGAATGAGTTACCATGATAAATCATTGAATCACCAATTATACATAGTTTCAAAAATAGACTTGATGAATGGCTTCGAGAAGAGATATGGCAAAACATGTAACACAAGGTATAGCCATACCAGTAGTAATTCTGCTCACCTATTTCACATTAATAATAAATATCTGCTATTATATAAAAAAAGGCATCTTGGTTTTTAGCTTTTGATGAGTAATGTTAAAAGAATACAGTGTTGTTACTGCTTTATCATAAAAAAATCAGATGTTCAGCTAGAAAGAAAATTATTTTATTGGTATCAACATGAATATAAAATAAAAAGGCAATTAATAAGCTCAGCAGGCACAGCATGTACTGAGATGCTGATTTTCAGTTGGAGCCACACTGGTGACCACGGACAGTCTACAGCATATCATGTCATTTTTAAATATTAAACTGCCTCTGTCCACTAGGATCGTCTTGGCAAGACTCGCCATGATGTGGAAAGATGTAGGAGATAAATTTATTTTATATGTAAGTACCTATTGTACATATAATATGAGACTAGAGAAATGTTAAAAAAATATTCTTTCTTTTACTGCTTCATCAGTTTATCATAAAAAAATCACATGTTACTTAGTTACTGTCAGAGATGTTCACTTGTATTGTAATTAAGTTACATTACTGCTTGGCTCATTTAGGAACGATAAATAATAATCACTGTGGTAGATAAACTTAAGATACCGCCACACTTGCTCGATTTTTGACGATCAAACCATGCAATCAAACAAAAACGACTTTCCCGATCAACATCGTAGTGATTGCTCAAGTGTCGATCGGTAATATCGATCATTAAAATTGATTAAATTGTTAGCGTTCGACAAAACGATGGTCCCTGCCGATCGATGGATTGATTAATCGGGTGGGGCGCTATTTGTCAAGCATTATTGTTGATCGAAAAAATCGAGCAAGTGTGGCGTCACCTTCAGTGTCGGTTGCACTGACGACTTGAAGAAAGTCGCAGATAGCGACTGCATAAAAAGAGCGGACGACCGTATATGGTGATGGTCTATATCCAACAATGGAGAGAGACTGATGGTATAAACAATATACAAGTAAATACATGCATCTCTGGCTTAAAATTGGCAGCAAGCCAAAGCCAAAATGTTTGGGAACATAATTGAAACAATCACAGATATAGAATAATAAATTACGCAAACTGTCCGTCCTCGTCCACACCGCGCTGCTCGTTCAGTCTTTTCTGACTTTTGTCGCTAGTAAATTGTTGTTACAAACATAAAAATGCCTAATTGCGCTATAATCAGTTGTAAACATTCGTCATGCGTTGAACTGAGGCCAGGGAGATGTTTCTTTCATCAGTATGGTGTCCCCATCACTAAAATGACATGTATAGTTTCCATACAATTTCAGAAACTTGCGTTATTTATCCCATATCTATGGTAAAACAATATTAAGGGCCTCTCTCAGCACCTACTGATAGTGTCTGATAGCCTATCTAACATCTATCCAAAGGATAGTTGTTATACAATATTCTGTATATTTCTGTTTCACAAGAGTGAGATAACTGTCTGCTAATCTATCAGTGTCAGCTAGATTTAAATCAGATTGTTAATATCAAGAATTGGTGAGAATATTTATAAACCTTATCAATTTTGAATATCTTCAATATTGGGAACAAACTAAGTTTTTACTTAAATTTTTAATTTATATTGACACATCCCGTATGGTCTAGTGGCTAGGATACCTGGCTTTCACCCAGGAGGCTCGGGTTCGATTCCCGGTACGGGAAATTTATTTTATTTTACTTATTATACAATTTTACTCAATGATTATAAAATCATTGAGTAAAAATATAAATTTGGGAATATTTTTTAAATATCTATGTATAATTTTATGTAGGTATACTAAAATATACTGACTACATCTAAATTTAACGATATCACAGAATGTAAAAAATTAAAAAAAAAAATCTTTCTAGTAAAAAAAGTCCGTCTGGTCGAATATTTGTTTGATTATTATGAAATTTGTATATTTTGTGGTTTAATAGTGATAATTTTATAAACATCAATGTTTTTGTGCGTAATGTTTGTGATAATCACATACAACATTAGGCACTTTGAAGTTTAATAAAGTATCACTATGAAATCGCAAAACGCCTAATACACAATTTTTATAACAATCAAACAAAAACTCAACTTCACCTCTCGAGCCAAAAGTCCTCACCGAAAGTCAGCGGACAGCGCCATCTAGTTTACACTAAGATAGTTTGTAATGATCCTTTTAATGTAATTACTTTAATCTACTAATAGATGTCGCTTTGCTTAATATATTAATTTAAGACTTTAGTTGGAACATTGTGAATATCTTTTTATTGGAAGAGTTTGCAAAAAAACTTTGAACAAGAACCTGCTTTTTATATCTATCTCCGGATTCCCGAAGAGAGTCACCCCAACAATAGTAAATAAAACAAATATACCTTACATTAAAAAAATGAATATTTAATGAATATAAAAATTAACATTGAATTTAAGTATGAAAAGTATTTTTCCAACTGGTCAACTGGTATTTCGTATTACTATGTTAGTAGTAAATAAAACTATGTTATTATTATAGAATTACTTTATTTTCACTGAGTATAAAAATGTTAAACTATAATTACAAGTACAGTACCCGGCTATACATATGACACATAGTGAATTAAAATTAACTTCATTTCATGTTGACTATGTCTTCAGGTATTGTACTTATTTATCAATAATTCATTGTTATGATCCTAAATATTATTACAATAATATGGCATATCTACATGAGACTTATTGAACATTTTTACCCGACTGCGATAAGCGAAAGTGATCTCTTTAAACCTAAAAATCTCCCCAAATCTAGGGCTTTCACCTTAATCCAGTTTGAGCTGTATCACCATTTTCACGAAACACTTGTATGTGAAGTCCTGCACCGATACTTGGCACAATATTTGGTACAATATTTGGGATAATGTTCGGGACAATGTGAGCTAAATTATGCTGGAAATTTTGTGTTCTATTCTGTTCTGGATTTGTGGTTTCCGTAATGTCTGCGTATGAGTCTATCGGTGGTATGTCTCTGACATATGATTTTTTTGTTGTTGGCATGTCACAGAAGCGTAGTGGCTGCAAAGGAAAAAGAAATATTGTAATACAAGTTGTAAAGCGTGACCAGAAAAATAAAAAGCTTACTGTGGGGGCGCCACATTCGCTTTTTTCATAGCTAGTTAGTGTTGTCAGTAGAAGATTAAGTTTTACGCATCATTTTTTTTTTTCGTGGATTAAGGCGGCAGACGAGCATACAGTCCACCTGATGGTAAATGCATACTGTCGCCCATAGACATCCGCGATACATGCCACTGTCTACCTCTGGAGATAAAGGAATGGATTTGGAGAAAGGGTTGGGAAAATGGGGAGGGATGGAATAGGATGGGATGGGAATGGGCTCTGGCACATCTCACTCGCTACCGAAACACGTACATACATTAGGGAAATAAGATATGAAGTGGGAAATGTAGTACATTTCAAGGTGATTCTGTGAGAGAGGGGTAACGTGGCCAGTTGGGCGCGTCCAGCGGCTGTTGGATTGCAGCGTGCATTGTCCCTTCATATTGGGGTGCATATTTACCTAAAGTTGAGGTGTTGGATAAGTATGGAGTGCACTTTGGTATCGGGCGAATGCCGCAATCCCGCCATCCACGAATTTTATGTTCAGACTATAGAATACGATGCATATACCTGAAGTTGTAAAGTTAATCCCTAAGACCCTCAGAACTGCATTCCTACAAATTGCCATTAAAACTAAGAATTTGAGTCCAAATCCGAATTTTATATCTTCAATAGTGTCTTAGATCGTATCGACTCTGTCCTGTTTACCATCAGACCTTCAAAACCGCCGAGGAGTTTCATAAATGAGCATCCTATTAGTTGTGAAATCGCGGTATTCCTGTTTTCAAATAAATTATTTTAAGAAGCCGTTTCCATACTGTCAACGACGACATATAAGTATATAATGTTGTTATAATAGGGGCTAGGGGTACTTGTGTATGTAGTTTCGCATTTAGTTATTAAGTTGTTTCACGTTTTTGTTTTTGTATAATATCTATGAATTGTCTATATTGTGTAATTTGCTATTAAAATATTCCCTAGTGTGTATTTTACATGTCTATTAGGATAAATTGTTGGTGTATAGAGTAAGTAGGGTATGCTAGGGATGAATTGTGTAATGTAAATAGACGCTACGGAGAACAACTAAATGGTCCGACACCATTTTTTTTTTTTATGTTAGGAAAGACAATCAAGGAAAACCCTGCAGACAATCTAGTCTAGCTAGGCTAGTCTAAGTGGTACCAGGTAGTGCCGGACTCCTACCGGCTAAAAAACCTTGATTGCCTCAACATCGTGTAGGTCTAAGTTCTTGTGGCCCTGGTGGCCACCTGGCGGGCGAACATGACATTTATACTCCTGAAGCGGGGGGGGGGGGGGGGGGGGGGGGGGGTTACGTAAATATGTCGCGCAAACGGCGCGCCCCGTTCTCCTCACAACCGAACGTCATAGCGTCAAGATCTTATTAGATCTACCTTCAGACATTAATTTTTCTAAGTAGGATTTAAGAAGATTCAAATATAAAATGTAAAAATTGCAATATATGGAAAACAAACGATCCCGCGCGGGCAGCGGGAGGGGTACACATATGGTAAACAAGTGGTGGGGGAAGCCCAAATGGAATAAAAGACGGAGCATTTTGAGCTTCCCGGCATTACATCCAGCGGCTTCAATCAGAACACAATAAGAAGAAAAGTACCTCTGCGCTACCCCGGCTCTGTATTATTAACTACAAGAACAAAGGCGTTTTAATCAAGATAAACCTATACACAGTCCATACCCCCCCCCCCCCCCCCCCCCCCACCCCCGGCGATCCACGTTGATTGGGGAAATCATCCTCAATACACACCTTGTATACAGTGTAGGTAAATATGCACCCGAATCTCAGATCTCTACTTACATGTGTCCGGGATAACATTTCGGATACATTTTATTCAGATTAATTGTACAGTTCCCACGGGAATCAACCTAACCATCCATAGTCTAATGCGCACCAAGTCGCGGGCACAATTGTACAGTTCCCACGGGAATCAACGTAACCACCCGTACTCTAACGCGCACCAAGTCGCGAGCACGGCTATTACACACTACTTGTAAGATTATAAATCCGAAACTGTGTTTGTTTGTCTGTCAGTTCGCGACTAAACTGCTGAAACGATTTCAATGGAATTTGATAGAGAGGCAACCCTGTAACCAGGAGAAGGATCACAGGATACTTTTGTCCCGGGAAATTGATTAGTTTTCCAAGGGGAAGCTGAAATAAAATCCTTTTAAAAAAAGCGGGTAGTTTGCTAGTAGATTATAAAAACGATACCTTTTTCTTGTCATGCATCATTTTCATGTGTTTATATATTGACGTTTGCCAAGTGAAGGTAGCTGGACAAAGCTTGCATTTAAAGCTTTTTGTGGTGGAACGGTTCGTGTGCATCGCCCACACGTGGCCTTTGAGGCGCTTAACTGTCTGTAAAGTGAAAAAATGCTGACATTATCTGCTTAAAAGGACCCCATTGTCGGTCTAGTTGTAGGCTACTTTCCTACACGGTACATATATACCATAATTGCCAGTTGGTCGACGTCCAGAATCGATATCTGTTATCGACCTGTGCAACACTAGTCGCCGCGGCGCAGGCGCACAGGCCACCTCGGTCAGGTGAAGCGCACGCTACTCGCGACGATTACACCTAACGCGCTCAGGTACTTGCCTTCGCGATAATAAAGTCATCATGGTATATATCAAAAGTGTTTGTTATCTTCCTATCGACGCACCGTCAAAACCTCCTAAATCGGTGACGCCGACGTGATTTGAACACGCAGGATTTGAGACTTCATTTCTTTAAACTTCACCGCACTAAAGTAGTACAGGAGGTTGGATTCGTGCCCGGTGGTAAGCTCTGCCAGTCAATTTTTGGTAACTTCAGTGAGGTGTTACAAAAAAATAACAATGTACACTCTTTGTACTAATACCATCCTTACCACACAAAGGTTGCCTGGGAGAAATAGCTTTAGCGATAAGGCCGTCGACAGTACTTGTAATTATTTGAATTAGAAATGCGTCAGGGTGTTTTGTATTCAGCTGAGTAGTGAAAATTTTCCAAAATTTGAAATTTGTGTAGCTTTTTAAACTTTCGCTTTTTGTTGTAAATCGGACTTGAATGTGTAAAATTGAAGGTTTTCGTTTACGGCACGGGTTACACTAGCCGTGGTCACGACTGAAGATGCGATTAGTCCTGGACGTGAGCTGCGAGCAGTTTTATCAACTACCCACATTTGATTTTCACATTCGTAAAGGCTGCGACACACTATATTAACTACACTCCCGGAATGAGCTAAATGCGCGCGCGGTGTGAGGTGTGGGGACACGAGCACCCCCCCCCCCCCTCCTCTCAGCCGTCTCGCCGCACTTGTGCCGGCTAGTCTAGTGATGCGCTTGCTGGCTTTCTATTGTTTCTCTTGCGTCATCGATATAACACGTGTTCAGTAGTTTTTTACTATACTTACTTGTTAAAATGAGCGACCAAACCTATTTAAAAAAAACAATCGGTGATTCGAAGTCAAAGTCGAAATATGGTTCGAAATGTGTTATTAAGTTGTGTGAAGAAGAAAAGCTATCAAATGTTGTGGCAATACTATTGTAATAAATATATAAATAATGAAAGTAAATAAAAATAATAAAAAATAAGTCACGCTTTTTATAATTATTTGTGTGTTTTACTTTTGACTCAAAAGTAAAAAAGGTAAAAACGATATTTTTAATTTAAATATCGTCTTTTACCGATATCAATATACCTATCTTTCACTAATATCATTGTAGTACAACACTAAAAACAAGTGACACTAAAAACGGTCACATTCCTTCCGCGCGCATTCAACTCGTTCCGCAACAGTATGTCCGCGGACGTATTCGACGATAAATCGCGGTTTAAAATTGTTAAACAGTGGATTCCACATCGACGACAGTTTATAAAAAGTAAAGAAAAACCTAAAGTAAAGTAAAAAGTTTATAAGTAACAGTTTATAAAAAGTTCTAATTGTCAAAGTTGTGGTACAGTTGAAGATGTTCAACACTTGTTGTTGGAGTGTTCCTCGGAACGAACCCGAGAGGAAGGCTCTGATGGAGACTCTAAATTTAAACAGGTGTCATGTAGGGATGTTCCATAGAATTCTGTCCGAGCCAACATCGAAAGCTGCAAACATTCTGTGCGAATTTGAGATAAATTAATATAGATAAGTAAGATAGGACAGATAGACGTAATTATAGTATATAGATAGATGTAGATAAGTAAGACAGATAGATAGTGAAATTGTCACTTTTAGGGTGCGATGGGGCTGACATACACAATGGTGTAAAAACCCCTAAATAAAATAAAAAGAGGAAAGATAAAAAAAAATAAAACTTAATTTTCCTTTGAAAGTTCTTGGAAACCTGTTTAAAAATCATTATTTTTAGATTTCGCAAGGTCGGCGGCGCGCCCGCACACCGCCCCGGTGTTGCAGGTGTCCACGGGCGGCGTACTCTTACCGCAGGTGTCCGTGGGACCGCTTGCTCGTCCGCCTACATATATAAATAAATAAAATGCAAATTTCCTCTTACCTTATAAGACTTGCCGCATATATCGCACAAATGTTCGCCTTCAGGCTCCTTCCTTTTGAGTTGATGCAAGTTATTCACATGAGCGACCATTATTTTTGCCGTTTTAAATGCCTATAACGTTAAAAAGAAAATTATTATTATTACAGCAGTTTTTTTTTAACATTCGGGCGGTTACACGCAGCGGTCAATTGAGGGTTAAACCGATCGACCGTTAATCGTTAATAACCGGGTTAATCGACCGATTGGGCGGTTTTATTTCAATACTAGTTGTGTCCGGCCACGCGTTGCTGTGGCTGTCCAACAGATGGCGCTTACCTCGTTTTTGGGTAAAATGCATGTTTTTACCCTGTGATAGATAAAAACAGGCGCGTATTCGAATGCAAGGTTGTGTCAAAATTTCAAAGCAATCGGTGGTGAAGAACTTTCGGAGATTTAAGATTTTGAACAAACGATTTACATTTTTATTTATATAGATTCCTAGCTGCTACATATTTCTATCTTTTACCATTAGATCAAATCAAAAGGAGGAAGATACGTTACTCACATACCGCGCATAGTCCTACAAAACCCGAGTCCAATGGACCTGCTTCGTTTAGTCCCCGATAGAACAGCGAGTTGCATGCACGTGATACGCTCACACGGTGAACACAGTTTTGTAGTGGAAAATACATTTAAAAATGCCTTTCTGTGCATTTATTCAGTGCACAATGATTGCATATGAATTTAAACTTAGCTTTAAAATTTATACCTAGTTTAAAAGAAATTTCGACACAATATATATTGTTTGTGAAATAAAATAAATAAATAAATAAACAAATCACGCAACGAGCAAAATCAAGACACAAGGAATTACTTTTCACGCGTATAGTACAACAAAAAGTAATAACTTGGAGAAGTTTTTTTAAATTATTAGTTTACTAGCCAGCCATTAGAGTGAGCGAGATAAAGTATTTTTGTGGACGATGGCGGCAGACGAGCATACAGTCCACCTGATGGTGAGTGGATACAGTCGCCCATAAACATCCGCGATACATGCCAAAATTAGTCCAAAATGACAAACGTTGGCACGCCCCCGGATGCGCTACCTACATTTGGAGATATAGGAATGAATTTGTAGAAAGTGTTGGGAAAATGGGGAGGGATAGGATGGGAATGGGCTGTGGCACATCTCACTCACTACCGTAACATTTACGTACATTGGGGAAATACTATAAAGTGGGAAATGAAGTACATTTCAAGGTAGTCTTCTGTGAGAGAGGGATAACGTGGCCGGTAGAGTGCGCCCAGCGGCTGTGGGAATGCAGCGTGGTGTGAGATCAATTATTTTTTGCAAAAAATAAAATTGATCTCACACCAAGTTGTTTCCATTCTGATAGTGCATATATATAATAATGCATATTTAGACCTTTTTTCGTGCATATTTAGACACTATGTTAGTGCATATAATCCTATCTTTAATTTTATATACTATACTAGCTGCACCCGGCAGACGTTGTCCTGCCTGTGTATATATATTTATTTATAAAATCACAAATTATTCTGTTTTACCGTCGATATGATTTTTGCGCTCGGTTGAACGGTATAGAAGTTGATGTGCTGCAGCGCCATCTAGTGGCGAGTTACAACAAAGCGGATAGCATAAAAACCTCCATGAGAAAATACATATATGTGCCCACTTTCATGGTGATCGGTCAAACGGTGTCGAAGTCTATCAACATCAGATATACCAACATCCATGTATATGTATATATATATATACACACACACACACACATATATATATATATACTCACGTAATGTATAAGATAGTTACCTTAAAACAGAAGCTGCACTGATATTTGATCCTTTTTAGATGGTCCCAATCTATATGATCGACCATACACCATTTAGTAGCGAACTTCTTACCGCAGTAATTGCACTCGTGTCTGTGAGAAAAGAAAGCTTATACTTCTAGACGTTTAAAAAGGGAAGAGGGTGCACGCTGCAGTCCCCCAGTCGACTGAGCGATCGCTATAGGTGAGAAAGAGTCGGAACGAATTGACAAATGGGACATTGTTTCAATGAAAATAAAGGCTTGGAGGCCTGTCAAACGGCCACTGGTTCAATTATGAAATGACACATTTTTACAAGAAAATATACCAAATATATGTATTTTAATAAAATATTTAATTTTGACATTTCATTATTTTTTGATAATTTAAGACTGTAGAGATTTCGTTGACTTAGACTCGTTGTTTAGATATTTTAATGAATTTGAACACTTTTATGTACATTAGGACACTGTTGTATATTTTGATGGCGTTAGTTATCATTTTAATGATTTTGAACATATTACTGTATATTTTAATAGTGAATTTGAATATTTCATTGTATATTTATACTGACATTTGAAACTCTTTTGTACCTATATTTTGATGACTTCGGATATTTTGTTTTATATTTTAGGAAAATTAAACGTCGCGTCGTACATTATAAAGATTTTGGACAATATGTTACATATTTTTACTAACTTTGGGCAATTTGTTGCAGATTTTAGGGGACTCTGGATATTTTCTTGTAGATTTTAGGGACTCTGGATATTTTCTTGTAGATTTTAGGGGGCTCTGGATATTTTCTTGTAGATTTTAGGGGACTCTGGATATTTTCTTGTAGATTTTAGGGGACTCTGGATATTTTCTTGTAGATTTTAGGGACTCGTGGATATTTTCTTGTAGATTTCAATGACTTTGGTTAGTTTGTTGTATATTTTAGTTGATTTCAATTGATATTTCATATATATTAATAAGAGAATACTTTTAAAAATGTAGTAACATTTCTAACACTCACACGTAAGTATCTTCAGCGACGTGCCTCTTGCTGAGCTTCATGTGATTATTATAACAGTCTCTACTGCTGAAACTCTTCCCGCACTCCCTACACTCGTGCAGAGCTCCGGCGTCCTTCTCCCTGTGATTTCTCATGTGGCGAGCTAAATTCCTCTTCCACTGGAAGAGTTTGCCACAAACCGGACAGGGATAGCTTAAACCGTCGTGGATTACACTGAAAAATGCATTCGAAAGTCATTTAGGAGTCAAGTTTACGCCAACACATGTAAAATACTTGTCCAGCTATGTATGGGCGATTGCGAATTAAACATTCAACGGATTGACAATAGTTAAAAATTATTTTCAACGTTTCATAGAGAAGTCGGCGGACGAGCGAGCGGTCCCATGTGATGGTAAGTGTTACCGCCGCCCATGGACACCTGCAATACCAGGGGGTATGCGGGCGCGCCGGCGACCTTGCGAAATCCTATTCACAGCAGGTTACAGATCTTAACACAAATACATCAATTGCTTGGTGCCATCAAGCTGAATACATTATCTTTGCATTGAACACTCGCGCCATTAGTTTAATAGCCATCACGGTATAAATATTAACATATCCATGGGTGGAGTATAGAGTATTTCCGTTTTTATAATTGTAAAAAACAAATCGTGACGCCTCCAGTCGCGGTCACAATTCTTGCGCGTACACACCGGTCGCATTTTACACCCCATGGATCTAATTATTCCTTTTCTCTCATTTTTACAGGCTTTTATTCAACTCGACTTGTTAGTACGTGTGGGTCAAACTGAATTTTAAACCAGTTCCACCTAACCGATTGCGCTGAAATTCTTCACACACTTTTGGGGCAGGTGACACAATACAACCTAGTATATACTTATATACTATACTCAGTTATATACTTTTTTTCAAAATGTCCGCCACTACAAGTTGGTGGATTACCTATTTCTTCACAACCTCCTTGACATGGGTATCCAATTAAAGGATTTGTCAAGCTGAATACGTGAAGTGATTCTAATTTAAATAAAAAATATAAAAATGTTTTATTTTAAAAACAAGCTTTTATTCAAGCCATGTACTAATTAATTGTTTATTTAAACATTTTTCTGACAATCCTTAACCCATTCGCGATTTCAAATTCATTCATACGCCTCGATTAATCGATGTCCCTCGATTTATTCATACGCCTCGATCAATCGACCCGTTTTCACTCGAATAACTTTTATAATAGAACTAGCGGTGGTAGCGACTTCGTTTGCGCGTACTTTAGAGTGATTCCCGTGGGAACTATGGAACGGATCGGGATAAAGTGTACGGTAAATGTTAACCCAAGTCATCAGCTGTCACCGTGTCAAGTTTTATTAAACTCTGTCCAGTGATTGTTGCGCGTCCAGACAAAAAAAAATTGCAAAAAAAATGTTGTTTTGGACTCTATATCATTCGTACGTTACATTGCAATGAGTGGCCGCGTTTTTATTAAGACATTGCTGTCAAATATAGTGCACGGTGCAATCTAACAGCCGCTGGGCGCACGCGATGGCCCTCGTTACGACTCTCTCACAGAAGACTACCTTGAAATGTACTGCATTTTCCACTGTATCATATTACCCCAATGTCCGTACGTGTCAGTAGTGAGTGAGATATGGCAGAGCCCATTCCCCCCAAACTTTCTTCCAAATCCATTCATACACCAAGAAAGGTGGGTAGCGTATCCGGGGTCGTGCCAGTGTGTCGTTCTGGAGTATTATTCTCATGTATCGTGAATATGGTCGGACGACAGTATTCACTAATGGTGGATAATAAAGACTTCTCGGAGTGTTTTAACTCACTCAATCTCGCTCCGCTTGAGGATCCAACTCCTCTTAGTTACTCCTTAACTCATCTGATTCACCTACCGAGAGTGTTTCATTCCCTTTCCCTAACGGTTATTGTATAAGCAAAAAAAAAAGGTCATGACATCACTGCATCTCGGCTTTGAGCCCCCGACAAGTGCCGATGCGCGATTACACTCACGACCACGATTGGCGCCGGATTCCGCTCCGCTAGCGGATTTAACTCTTTTGATACATTAACTCAGGAGTTACCCATCGCTAGCTATCCACATACCAACAGGTGGACTGTATGCTCGTTTGCGACTAAGTTTCTATAAAGACAATACTAATTTCTTTTGTTAAAAATTTCGAAAGCCCATTTGTATTTTCATTACATTTAGTATCCAGCCGGTGCCGTTCTCCATATTTAGTAAAAAGGGAGATGGGATTCTAAATAATGCTTCCACTAAATAATGGATAGGACAGCATGAGCTGTCCTATCCCTAATCCAATGGAACGTCAGAAGCGGGATGGAGCGATGTGATTGGATACGATTAATTGAATCTAATTGAATTGACAATAATATGGAAAAAATGGAATGGCACGGGATAGGATTCAATGGAATGGAATAAAGGAGGTAGGATGGGATTGGGTGAGATGGGATGGGATAGTTATAAGTACAATGAACTATTACATCACGATTTAAAATTCACACGAGTAAAATTGCAGGTAAAATCTATATAAATAAAAATGTAAACGTTCGTTCGTTCAAAATCTTAAATCTCCGAAAGTTCTCCACCAATTGCTTTGAAATTGTGACACAACGTTGCATTCGAATACGCGCGTGTTTTTATATACCTGTCACAGGGTGAAAACATGCTTTTCACCGAAAAAAACAGGTAAAACAGGGTCAGCGCCATCTGTTGGGCAGCCACAGCAACGTGTGGCCGGGCACAGCTAGTCGGTAAACAAAAGGAATGTTAAACTGCACTTACACGTGAGCTCTGTAACTCTTCTTGGAGTGGAAGACCTTGTCGCATCCCTTACAAGGGATGAATAATTTCTCTTTGGGTTTATCTCCTTTATTTTGCGGCAGTATTCTGAAAACAGAGATATTTTGTTATTGTATACGTGTTTTTTTTTTTCATGATTTCTATAGTACAATACTAATCGGCATTTCCTGATCAGCATGATGGTATACCAGTCAGATAAGACGGTGTCGCGTACTGTACGATTCAAAAATAGATTTAGATAACCGCTGTAGGCTGTGGAACGAACTGCCTCGTCAGGTATCCCCCCTTATGCTACCACGAGGGGTTCTTCGAGAAAGCTGTGAATAGGGTCCTGCAGCGCACCCGCATACCCCCTGGTGTTGCAGGTGTCCATGGGCGGCGGTAACCAATTACCATCACTTGGATCGCTTGTCCATCCGCCTCCATTAACATAAAAGACAAAAATACTTTACACCATATTTTAATTACTGTCATGTACATGTCTTATGCATACTTTTAACACATTCAAATACACACACACGCATACACACACATATATATATATATATGTACTACTATATACATAAATATAATATATATACTACTTATAACATTATTATAAATAGCAATAATGGTCCATTTTGTTATTACTTTAGATGGTATTTGAGCGTCATTTTATTCGCGAATACTTTTCCACAGCAGTCGCACTGAGGCCTTTCTTGAAGACATACACCGCGATGATACGATAGTTTTGATTTAGTGCTGAAATCAAAAGAAAAATAAATGTTTAATAGATATCTTTTTGGAAAATTATACGAGTATATGTGTTAGTAGAATTGAATCTGTGGTGTCAGAATTAAACTTTAGACAAATTCGAATGACTTGAAGCAATTACATCCAGTTTTAAGTGAATTCAACAAACTTCAAGTGACTTTAGGCTACTTCAAACGACTTTAGCGATCTACAAATGTGTTTTTTTAGTAATTTAACACCGTTTAATCAAAAATGCATTTTCATAAAACTACTATTTATTTAACTTGCATAAACGCACCTTTAGAAAGAAAGAAAGAATGAAAAACAGTTTATTTACTGTATATAGTGGACAGATCTAAAGAAAAATACAGAAAAAAATATCTCTTTAGGTGATTAAAAAAAAGTTAACACTTAAACAGTAGTTTGATACATATTACGGCGATTGCAATTTTAAAACAATACCGCCAATTATATTGTATTTATTTAAATTCAGACAAAGTCATTCACACATCTGCGTTTTAATGTAGACAAACTCGTATGATTTCAACCGGCTTCAGCTTCACAGCTTCAGCGTGACTTCAGTCAACTTCATATGACGATAATTATTTAAACTTATATAAATGTATTTTTGATTCACTCATAAGCGCTGTGCACGTACACGCATTGCAATTTGAAGATATACAATTTTATGTATCGTGAGACACACTAAGCATTTATGCCTAAATTGTATTTCAAGTAACTTTTAGATAAATTCAAGTAGGTTTGAACAGTTTGAACAACAGCCGAACTGTTCAAAGGCCGGCCCTCTTTTAAGAGAAGTCACAATAATCACTGACCGCTTTATTTATCACCAAGTGTGATTATCGTCGAGCCAAGTAGCCACGTCCGGTCGCGATTCACCGCCGAAATCGGTCGACCAATAATGGCCCGAGATTTCAGCGCGCGAAATATTCAACATTGCCATTGGTGGGATGATGTTTACCGCTGATGTGTTGTGGTAATCCTTAAATCATCTTTGAAAGGATTTAAGTGACTTCAACCAACAGGAAAAATTCCTTCAAGTGATTTTAGCCTACTTCAAATGTATTTTTAAATAATTTTATCTAATTTTAATTAATTACTTAATTGCTAATTTGACAATCATTATAGATTAACCCACGGAAAGATATTCTTAAGGACCTAAAAGTTACTTAAAATGCATATTTACTTACCTAAAGGTGTTTCCACATTCATTACATCGAAACTCAGCATTAGTCGTTCGGTGTAATCGAGAATGTCTCAACATTGTTCTCTTAACAGTCGTTTTCAAACCACATTCCAGACAATTATAGGCCCTTAGATGTAGGGAACGATGTGTAGAGAGATTGTCTTTCGTTAAGAAGTAAGCTTTACAGACATCGCATTTGTGGGCATCTGGACCTTTCTGCGAGAAATAAAAATGAAATTCTTAATTAAAAAAAAAAATAAGTTTTTTATAGGGAGATGGCCGCAGATGAGCATACAGTCCAGCATTCCAGTTCAACTGTCCAGTACAGGTAAGTGGATACTGTCGCCCATATAGATTTTTAATTTTAACCCTCCGATGTGCTTTTTAAGATACAGTCATTTTAAATTTTAATCCTCTGATCTGGGCCATCCTGCTAACATTTTTTTATAGGATATTAGCAGACAGTCCACCCGGTGGTAAGTGGATACTGTCGTCCATGGACATCAGTGATATATGCCAACAACAGTGCAGAATGACAAACGTTGGCATGTCCCCGGATGCGCTGCCTAACTTTAGAGATATAGGAATGTATTTGGAGAAAGGGTTAGGAAAATGAAAAGGATGCGATAGGAATGGGTTCTGGTATATCTCACTCACTATCGAAACACGAATGTATATACGGGAATAGGGTAAAGTGGGAAATGCAGTACATTTCAAGGTCGTATTAATACTGTCGTAATTAAAAAAATAATTAGTTTTTTAACTGAAAAAATTTTGAATATAAATTAACGTCCATTTCACGTTCCTATATTTAGTGTTATTAAAACGAGCGCTGGCGCTATGTTAGAGCTATTAAACCTTAACTTTTACAGTTTTACACTCGAGTTTTTAACTACAAGGGTTTAAACCATCAAATAAATCTTCTATGTATATAATAAAATCGTACAATGTATAATAATATGTATAATAAATTCGTCTGTACATGAACTATTTTAAAAAAAAAGAAGTGATTGCAGTGTAAAAGTACAAATGATGTATGGTCCAATTGTTTAGAATTTCCGTCTGTCTGTCTAAATGCGTATCACGCAAAAAATAGTGGACGAATTTTAATGAAACTTGATAAAGTTATCTATACTAATATAATAAAGTGAAATTGTGTTTGCAGGTAAAGGGTGGGCCATCTATCAGTTGGAATTTGAACTACCGTTTATTTTGAGTTTGAAAGGTATAATGACATCTATGAGGTGACAGAAAATTAGTTTTATGTTTGACATTTACGAAATGGGTCGCTTTACGCTTGAAGAAAATTGGGAAATATTAAAAACTTACTTTCAAAGTGGTGAGTCTTCTACCCAAACTGTAAGAAATTTACGTAATAAATTTGGCAGAAACCGAGTGCCTTCAACGCAGTTTGTGGATCAATTTGTGAAGCGAGTTCGTGAACATGGATCGTTATTGGACAAAAGAACCCGTTTACGTTCTCGTCCAGTGCGCTCAACCGAAAACATTGCTGCTGTTGCTCAGAGTGTGCTTGAACAGCCATCAACATTAACTCGTCATCGTTCTCAGGAATTGAACATTTCTCGCACTTCACTGAGGAGAATTTTGCATAAAGTCCTTGGCATGAAGGCTTACAAAGTTCAATTAGTCCAGGAACTGAACCCTCATGATCATCCGACGCGTTATCGGTTCGCTCAATGGGCTGAAGATCGCTTGGTTGAAGATGAGCATTTTTACCGGAAAATCATCTTTTCCGATAAAGCTCATTTCCACTTCGGAGGCTATGTCAATAAGCAAAATTGTCGCAGAAAACCCACGCGTCATCATGGAGAAGCCGATGCGCCCACAACGAGTGACTGTTTGGTGCGGCTTTTGGTGCGGCGGCATCATTGGACCATTTTTCTTGGAAAACGAGCAAGGAAACGCCGTAACGGTCAATGGCGAGCGTTACCGTGCCATGCTCAACGAATTTTTGTTTCCAAAAATTGAAGAGGATGACATGGACGACATTTGGTTTCAACAGGACGGCGCTACTTGCCACACAGCCAACGCAACAATCGACATTTTGCGCACTGTTTTCGAAAATCGCATAATCAGCCGAAATTCTGATGTCAATTGGCCACCTCGCAGCTGTGATTTGACTCCGTTGGACTGTTTTCTGTGGGGAGCCGTTAAGGATAAGTGTTATGCTAACCATCCAGAGACTATTGAACCCTTGAAACATGAAATCGAAGCTGCCATTTATGAGATAAAAGCCTAAACAATCGAAAATGTGCTGAAAAATTGGGTTGATAGAATGAGGTACTGTAAAGCCAGTCGTGGAAGTCATTTGAATGATATTGTGTTCCATGCTTAATGGCAATGTTTACTCTTTCTAATAAAGTCATACTTTTGAAAAAATATCCATGAGTTTTTTTTTTTTCAGCCAAATTAAATTCCAAATTTTAAATGGCCCACCCTATATGTTGGGGGGTAATTTCTGGAACTACTGAACCGATTTCAAAAATTCTTTCACAAATAGGTAGTCACATTATCCGTGTCTAATATAGGCTATCTAATATTTTTTTTTTTTTTTTATACATTAGTGGGCGGACGAGCGAGCGGTCCCACGTGGTGGTAAGTGTTACCGCCGCCCATGGGCACCTGCAACACCAGGGGGCATGCGGGTGCGCCGCCGACCTTGCAAAATCCTATTCACAGCTCTCTTGAAGAACCCCATATCGTAGCTCAATGGAAAGACCTCTTGAGGCAGTTCGTTCCACAGCCTACAGGTTCGCGGTATAAAATAATTTTTGGACCGAACAGTGCGCGACACCTCCGTATCGAGGAAATGCGGATGGACCGTACTTCTGTGACGGGAGGTGCGGTTGTAGAAACCCGAGGTGGGAATTATATTAAACAATTCTTCAGAGCATTCCCCATTGTACAGGCGGTAGCACACACAGAGAGACGCAACGTCTCTCCGAATGCTGAGGGATTCTAAACCGCCCGTGAGAGTGGGATCGTCGACAATACGAACAGCACGTCGTTGGATGGAGTCAAATGGATGTTGGATGTTTTATTTGGAAATTTTGAAAAAGAAAAAAGAAAAAACCAGTTATAAACCGAAGCGAAGCTAGGGCGGGTCGCTAGTAGCTTATATTTAGGGTACTTTTTATCAAGATCCATTATAATTCCCACGCGTGGACTTACGATTATAACTCTACGCGAACGAAGTCGCGGGAACAGTCTAGTAAATAAACAAATAAATAAATAATAATAATAATAATAAAATCCTCACCTCCCTATGTTTCCCACTCATATGGTCCTGCATCAATTTTTTAGTATTAAATCCTATAACACAATCTTCACATTTATATTTTAATTTCACGAACTCCTTGCTTTTCACATCTTCGGCTCTCACTTGCCACATCTCTTCTTCCCTCATTATGTAAAGTTGTACTAAGTCCTCTGGAAGATTCTTCAGTTTTCTGCTAACCGGTTTGTTGTCTTTTGTTGGCTGAAAAGATTTTGGATTAAATGTTGGGTGGATATTGAGATGTGTGTAAATGTGAGCAGTTTTAAAAATGTGTAATAGTGTAATAGAAGTGTGCAGATTGCTAAATCTGTAATATTGCACAGATTTAAAAATGTATATATGTGAGTAACCTTTAAAAAGTATGTGTAAATGCACGCGGATTTAAGACGATTTAAATCCGCGTATACTTTTTAAGTGTGTAAAACTGGATTTAAAAGCATATATGAAAGTGTGCGGATTTAAATATGTGTGTAAAAATCTGCAGATTTAAAATGTGTAATATCTTACGGCCGTAAGATTAAACATTTCTAAATATGCACACCTTAATCTACGGCATTGTGCAGATTTATAAGTGTGTGTTAATATACGCTGATTTAAAAATGTGTACCTATACGCGTGAGCAAACTTTAAATTATGTGCAAAAAGTGCAGATTTAAAAATGTGTTTAAAAGTGTAAAATAGTTTATTTAAATGCCCGTGTAAAATTGAGCAGATTTAAAACTGTGTATATGCGCGTTAACTGTACAAGTATTTATAAATGGACATTTTTAAAAGAGTGTAGTAAATGTGTAAAAGTTAACGTTTGTTTTTATGTAGAAAAACTGGAGCTAGACACATATATATATGATGTACGAATACCTGTACATGGGGAAAGATAGAGCAAAGTATCGCATTGCATATTTAATTTTTGCAAAGTAACAGCTGATTCCGGAAATTATATAACAATTAATAAAAATATATACCAATTCCTCCAGCTCAGTATTCTCAATATCAGTTTTCGTTTTTCTCCTCCTCCCCCTTTTGCACTTTTTCTCTTTCTTCCTTTTTAATTTAGACAGTTGTATGTCATCATCCGATGATTCGTCCCGATCTTGCGTTGGTAAATCATCATTGGAAAATGGTGAGTTTTCAAAGTTGGATTCAAATTTAGGTTCTTCTGTAAGAATAATAATATGACTTTTTAAAAGTTTGATTCTTTATTTTTCAGATGTTAAATTACACACTTTTCTATATGTCTAATTAGAATTACTGAATCGATTTGGCCGTATAGTTGACACCGCATTAGAATACTACCTCCTTAGAAATATTAGAATAGGCCGACTATAGTATAGCATCCACCCATCTCTTTCTGTGGGTGTCGTAGAAGGCGACTGACGAATAACAAAGTGGTTACCACCAGACCTGAGGTCTGACCCACTTGGTCAGCATGGCGTTTTCAGGCCCTAGATCCCTAGTGTACACGACAATGAGAAGGCCTGGGTCTAGCAATGGGCACTAAAAGGGTAGATTGCGGTTTTAACATTTATATCTTACCATACTCAATTTCCACTTCAGTCTTAACAATATCCAAGCCCAGATCTGTATGTTCTGTTGTAATATAATTTGGCTCTGTAGATTCTGTAGATTCTGTAGATAGTGCTGACTCTAGTTCTAATTTTACCGGTGATTTGGCAAGACGTTGAGTTGCATGCTGGGTGAGATCCGACGGCGAGTTCAAAAATGTATGCTAGAAACAAAATCTCAATTCAATGAACATCATTCAGTCTCATATGAGTGCGAGTTCCAGTGGTACACAACCGGGCATTCTGTCCTATCCAGTATGATATTTAGGAGGCCGCTGATACTGTCCCACATGCTTCATATCAGGGAGGCCACTCTTATAATTATGTATCAACCAGTAGGTCTCAACTAATCTTTACTCAGGTGAGCATTTCTTTCAACTTCCATGCTAGCATAGGCAACTGCTAGTCTATACTAATATTAAAAATTAGAAGCGTTTGCTTGTTTGTAGGAGGTAATCATTGAAACTATCCAACCAATTTTAAGAATATTTCACTGTTGGATAACTATGATCTTACTAACATAGGCTATATTATAATGCGTTAAATATGAATGAGAAAATGATGAGTGGCAAATGAAATCTTTAGACTTAAATTATCAAGATTATTATTAAAACATTAACAAAATAATTATCATTTTGAACACTGCTTGAAAGCAATTCGTGGTAGCCTCAGCAAACATACCTGATACTGTCACTCCCTCATTTTGGTTCACCGAGGGGAGATGGTTTAGAACCATATTTTAAACAATATACAAACCTTCATGGAATAATTGATGAGAACATCATAACTTTTAAGTACTTGGTTCTGGAATCTGGTTACAGATCTTACTGCTGCCAGACATTCCCAGCACACTTGGATTGTTAGACCATCTGGAACCTGAAATGAATGACTAATATAAATATTTTCAATTATTATAATGTGGTAATCTTGAGTGAGTGAGTGACTTGATCAGTGAGTGAATTGTACTTAGTACCAACGAAACATCTCCCTCGATTTGATTCACCACTTTTGACTAATTTATGCATACAATTGGTTTTATAATCAATTGTAAAAATTAATCAAAAGTGGTGAATTTTTGTGTATATGCGACCAGAACGCACAGTCAGCATAAATGCAGCTGCATCCCAAACCGCTTAGTTAACATGTTTAGCAGATAAGGCCCTCGGGCATAGTTATAAGAAATAAGAATTAAATTAGTCTCATATCGACCATATAATGAATCGTTCGTCTATTATTTTAATATTTTTGTCTTTTTAAAAAGACCTAATCCCGCTCCCGCGTTTTGACTGGCGCAGCCGGTAGGATATCGGGACGAAGACTTCGCCTGTGAGGACTAGAAAATCGGTCCGAGTGAAAGTTTTCGTGCGCGTTTTTACACGTTTTTCCGGTATCCACGAACCAAATAAATAGAGTCATTGCGGAAAGGGCAACCACCAGCTATAATCGGAGGAAATGGGGTTCAGCAGACTGTGAGTAAACCTCTTCACATTCCTGTCTTTCCCTGTTCTTATTCCCTTTGGCTGTATATTAGATAAGTTATGTTATTATAAAATATTAAATTGTAATTGTAAAGTTTATAGAGTACATAAATTGCTAAAATATTGTTAAAGAGTTTACAATCAAAAATGGATCAAATTCACATGATACCCCAGGAAATTCTCAATATTATTCCGAAGTTTGACGGAGACGAAAGATTACTGAACTTATTTTTAAAAAAGAGTGAGTATGTCATTAGATCATTCAGGAAAGATAGAGACAATGCGCAAGACTTGTATATATTTCATGCTGTAACTAGTCGTTTAATTGGAAAGGCCGCCCACTTGATCAGCGAGCGAGATGACATAGGCACATGGGACGAATTGAAACAGTTGCTAACTCAACATTTCGGCGATCCGAGGTCTGAGGAATGCATAGCCAGAGTTAGAAAGTTTAAAAATATCAAACGGGGAGTCGTATTTAAATTTCTGCAACAGAATACAAAACGTCAGAAGTACTCTCTTTTCGAAAATTAATATCATTTCGGATCAAGGAGTCAAGGACGCTAAAATGATAATTTAATAAATGAAGTAAAATCCAGTCAAAATTCTGTCCAGAGAAAAATAAGCTTGGTAGCTGAAATGGTGAGGATTCTAACTAACTCTACTGTGAATATAAAAAACAATCTCATACAGTTAGAATAAGCAATAAACAAAATCGACGAAAAATTAAATGAAATTAAAGTAAATTTACACATTAACCGTGTGAATGAAATTTACAATTTGTTATTCCATAATTTTCTGATGATCTATCATAAACTGAATGAGATTGAAACCGCGGTAGCATTTAGCAAAATGGGAATTCTACATCAATCTATTGTAAATACGGATGAACTCGTAAAATTGTTAAAAGTCATAGAAAGAACTGATAAGCTTGTGTATCCATCAAAGCCGGAAAATTTAGTAAAGATTGAAGCATCTATTGTACTAAAATCTTATTTAAAAAATTTAGAGATAACATTTATTATGGAAATACCTTTAATAAGAAAGGAAACTTATTTTTATTATAAGATTGTTCCCTTACCTATTACCAACCCTCCTACAAACAATACCCTCTTAATCTTGCCAAAGTATCCTTACCTGATTGTGAAGGGGTTAAAAGCTAAGTCGCTGGCGTCACCATGCCAAATGATGGATGAAGGAATGTACCTGTGTTACGAGGAACAAACTATATTACCCATTGAAGACACTTGCATACTTGAACTTATGAGATATGCTACAAACTCCACATGCTCGCAAATCCCAGTCGAATTCGAAAAGGTAAAGATAGAGCCTATCTAGGCAAGGCGTTGGATAATATACACTAAATTACCCACTGAACTTACCAGGACATGTGAGAATGAAGTTCTACGTCATACACTACAGGGAACATATTTAATGACAATAGATGACCAATGCGAGTACAATGTTTCAGGACATTATCTGCGAGAACACAACTTCAAAGGGGAAAGATTATTTTACCCGAAACTTCCTATGGTGAACTTGCCAGGGAAAACAGATATGTCTATGAAACAAAATAGAGCACCCGTAAAATTGGATGACATCAACTTAAGCGATTTAAAGATGTTAGAATACATAGTGAAAGACAGCAATAAGCCAAGTGAGAGCATAGTAAATAGGGATAGTGTTAGCGGATAGTGTTAGCGGATAGTGTTAGCGTAGGAACTATTATATTATATGTTATGTTAATTTTAATTTTATATATTATAAACAAATATAAATATACAATAAATTGTAAAGGTCGAAATCATCTGCCGGAAAATTGTCCTCCAAATGATTTCGAACTCGGGGAGGGAAGAGTTATGCGACCAGAACGCACAGTCAGCATAAATGCAGCTGCATCCCAAACTGCTTAGTTAACATGTTTAGCAGATAAGGCCCTCGGGCATAGTTATAAGAAATAAGATTTAAATTAGTCTCATATCGACCATGTAACGAATCGTCGTTCGTCTATTATTTTAATATGTTTGTCTTTTTAAAAAGACCTAATCCCGCTCTCGCGTTTTGACTATATACGCACAAAATATTTACGCATTTTTGTGTTTTGTAACAACGACTTTCTAGCCACACTAGGGTTGGAACAGACTGAACGAGCAGCGCAAGAAGTAGGAGCTTAGCGCCAACTTCCGGCGTCCAGTGACGGATAGCTTGCGTTATAGCTCTATACCTGTGAGTTTGATGCTGATTGTGGGTTCAATGCAGATGATTATTTGAGAGTTGAAACTATAACTGGGGGGGGATGAAATACATGTTATTGTGTTGTAGTCTAGTAATAATTATTAAAAAAAATATAAGAATTAAAATCTCATCAGAATGGTCAGTTTAAACAAATAAAAAACGCCAGAAACAAAAGGTCTTAAATCTGTAATATCAGTTTATAACTCCATCTGCTTAATGTGTCGAAAATATTTGATACTTAAATGGAAACTAACGTTTCTTTACTAAAATGGTGAAAGAATTACAAAATAGTATAAAGTTATTAGTAAATTAACTGAAAATTCACAATAAATAATACAAAAATAAAATCGCAACGGCGGATCCACTGATTTCTGTTCTTGTTGTTTGTACACAAAAACTAGAAATCATGACTGAAAATACATGAAAATGTAATAAAATAATAAATTTTCTTTCTTTAATATCGACCGTAAGTGCATAAAAATAGAATTATATGTACTTACATCGATATTAGCCAATAATTTGAAATTATCTTTGATGTCTTCGGAATAAAACATTTTTCGATTATAGTTTAAACAACCAACGCATATTCCGTTCACATTATAACCTTCGATGTTAATATTTATTTCCCTCATCTTGTTACAGTATACTTTCAAACAAATCGTTTCAAATAAGAAAAATAAATTTTAAAGCAATGGAAGCTTCATTCCTTTCCTTCGGCCATTTTGTTTGGTTTTGACAGTTGTTTGGTTATTGTTGGTACTTCTGTATGTTTATACTTCGACGTCGCGGTAGCAGAAATATCACTTTTCGTTTATAATTCATACACAACACAAACACACGTGTGAGAAATAGAAATAAAAAAAAACATGTTCAATAAGGTCTTCAACAACCACTATGGTGTCCCGTATTTAAACTCTATAATAAATTAATAATAATAATATTTTCATAGGTTTTCGCGATTACTATACATAGCAATTAAACAACTTTGAACGGTTTAAATCGCGTATATTTAACATTATTTATATCCCGACGTTTCGAACACTTTGCAGTGGACGTGGTCGCGATTTAAACCGTTCAAAGTTGTTTAATTGCTAAATTAATAATAATGTTTAAAATTCTATTTTATATTTTCACATCTGTAGTCTTTATAAGCTCAATTTATAGTTCCACTGATAAGTTCCAACTCTGTGGCCGTAATTAATGACATGATTTGTCAGCTGTCTGTCAAGTGTTTTTGCATTTGTTCTGGTACTTTTCGAGTCTTGCTCGACGCCGGTTCGTTCACATTTTTATTTATCGTGTAAACCCAGTTTGTCTCTTTGGAATATAATAAAAAACAATTATTGTTCTATCTGGCTACAGGTAAATATAATTATTAAATTATATAGTCCACAGATCGAGTAAAAAGTGCATATATTTGACATAGCATACATGCGTTACATTGTTTTTTTTTTCTGAAAAATTCTTAAGCCGGTTTTACAGTAAAGGGACTGTTAGTAGGTACCTAACATGTACAACTTAGCCACTGTATCGAAATATAACTTAATGCACTTGAAATACTGTATCGTGTATGAATCTAGTTTTTAATATAACTGATGTGTACATTTTTTTTGTAGTCATGGTAGAAATAAGTGGTTGTACCACAATAAGTGGCGCCTTTGGTGCTAACACATTAGGTATATGTCATATTTGAAGCGATCCAAGTCCGCTATAATCATATTTATTTACCACTGTCTGAATTTCATAAAAATATACATAAGTTTATGAACCACATGTTTCATAGAATTACTAAATTGTGACCCGAGTCTGTGGCCATGTGGTGTTGTCTGGCGTAAAAATAGCACAACTCTATCTCTTCCCATGGGTGTCGTAGAGGGCCACTAACAGAGCTGCTACCACAAACCCTGAGGAACTACACCACCTCTAGTTGCCTCTACTTGAGTGGACTTGCCAATCCACTTGGTCAGCGTGCAGTTTTAAGGCTATACATCTCTCATGTACAAGGCATGTGCACATTAGGCCTGTGTTCAGCAGTGGATGACAATAGGCAATGTGTTGGTATACATTATTTTAGAACCCACTAGTGTCATAGAATTACTGAATTGTGGCAACAATTATTGAATTCAATCTAAGGGAGCTCATTGTCAGTAGGGACTTATTGAGTTAGACTAAGTTTTTTATATTTAATTGTTTCAAAATTCTGTTTAAATAGAATCTAAAGATAAAGTAACAAAGAAAAGTGTTACTTTGTTAGATTCTCAATAAAGCCTCAATATCAGGGAATCTAGAATCAACAATAACATACTTTTCTCAGATAATGTCATAATTTTTCCTTCACATTCCTCCACATTCACATTATCTTGTACATGAGGGATGTAGGAGGGGTCAAAAAGTTCACAGAGTGAGGGGAATAGGGGGATATAAATTCAAGTTTTTATTTTTCCTTTACAGTATATTCTCCATTGACCCTAATACATTTTTCACTATCTTCATTAGCTTATTTATATTCTTGAAAATTATTTTTTATCCTTCCCTTCAAATTCATATTGCTCATGTGCAGGAGCATATTCTCATGCAAAAGCAGCACCCCTTTGAACCATTTTCTTCCCCTTTCTTTCTTCACTGCCTCTTTCAATTGTCTGGTTATGTTGACACCCTTTTCTTTGTAGTCTTATCAACAGTATTGACATTCTATATCCCAAAAAACAGTAGCCATGAGCTTTCCGACCATCCGGGACACCTTGAATTTTTTGGGAGGAGGTGTGCCCTCTTTATGCCATTGCATTGAGTCTTGCTCAGACTCAGGCTCATAGTGATGAACCCAAGTTTCATCACCAGTAACAATCCTGCCCACGACTTTGTCCTTGCTATCCCCACACACAGGTCTAAAAACTCACGAGTGCACTCCATGTTTCAATTCCTCAGTAGTGCCTTCAATAGGGTGGCTCGGGCGTGGTTGTCTTCAATAGAGTCTCGGCCTTGCTTGAAAAGACCATTCCATTTGTAAACCATTATCTCTTCTAAAATAGTCTAAGGGTTTTTTCTTTGCTTCCTAAGGAATTTATTGAGTGATATTAAATTTTATTTGTGACAATTTATTCTAGATTTACTTGCTTACTTGGCGATATCATACAGTTTAATGACATAATGTGGCTGAAACTTGGTATATACTAATTATGAGTCACTGGACTAGTACTGTGGAAATGAGGTCCCCTACCCTTTTTCATCTCCTTCATTCTGCGAACTTTTTGACCACCTCTTGTATGTCCTTAAAATGCTATGCTGGCCAAGTGTTACACAGCTGCTTAAGCATACATCCACTAGTGGCGAATCCACTCTTTTAGAGACAATGTCATAATTAGATAGGAGGATCTATAAGAATCTTATTTGATTCATGTTTCAACCTAAAATGAACTACCCATTTAGTTATTTTCTCAGATAGTTTTCCAAAATGCCGCAAGCTCGTCGGAAAACTCCATTCAGTGGCAAGGCAAAGAAGCAGCAGTTACAATCCAAGAAACAGCACAAAACTGTGTTGATGTCACGTAAGTGGAATTATATGGAATGAGTTACAATAAGAAATCATTGAATTGTCAACTATAAACAGTTTCACAAACGGACTTGACAAATGGCTTCCGGGAGAAGAGATGTGATGAAACTTGTAATACCAGCTATTACACAATAATAATAACATTTTCTATATGTTTCTTTATACCCATTAAAAGACCAAGAGGTCCATTCAAATAGTAAACAACGGTAGTAAGGCTTTGATGTCGCACAAATTTTTTGTACTCTTAACTCCTGCTGCATACTCACTGGCTGTCATTTCGTAAATGGACTGAGCTTAATTGTTTAAATATTTAAACTAATAATAATGTTCAGCTACCTCACCTACTGGTCCAAGTGGTATGGATGTGATATCGGTGAACTACCAACCGAAACCAGGTGGAAGAGGCGATCGCAATAGATATGCTCTTAAATTCTACAGGGAGACTGACACTGAGGTGCAAATCAAAAAGGAGGAAGCGCTGTAAGTAATATTTATTATTAATGTTTTCAGATTAAATCATTAACATAATATATCCAATCCAATTATAATTTTTTAATATGGCCCCATCGAGACTTCGATGATTCTGCGAATGTCAAGGTTGAATGATGCAGTAAAAAACATTGAAAAAATAATAAAAACATGCGGTTCCAGCGGATTATGCTGATTCCAGTTGAGCGCACTAGAATAAAGAATATTTAAATTTATATATAAGTACTTATGTATATAAGATTATATTAGTTTTATAATAATACGAAGACCAATAATTATCTTTTTGATTTAATCTAATGTTAAGTACCTATCAAACATCAATTTTACTAATAAAACTAAACAAAACAGGTAAGGGATTATCAAATGAATGTTTACTCTTAAATGTATTTATTCTGTAGAACTATTTACATTGTGATCTTATTATTCGAGTATTCCTTTAGAATACGACCAATACTTGAAAATTGAATACGAATACTTGAAAATTGGCGAGTATTCGCCAAAACGAATATTCGGAATGTCCCTAGTAGAGAGTAACAAAGTCAGAGACTTTGTTGAAATAATTCACTTCAGCTCATAAGAAAGCCATAGAACAAAAGTTTAGTTTTAATCATAGAAATGACAGTGTTAAGAGGATGAATGTTTTTTTTTTATTTCATCACCTGTATATTCTTCTATTTTACAGTAAAGCTCTAAATCCAGTCTCGGAACAAGAAATGGAGGTAGACCCAAAGAAGTTCTTTCCACCAGAGTTGACTTTCCCACAACGCCCTCCCTGGGATTTTAATATGTCTTCACAGCAGTTAGATGCACAAGAACAGAGATATTTTATGGTAGGTGTATTTCTAATGTAATGTATTGTTTTGTACTGTAATATATTAATGTATAGCCTGACCAAGAAAATAAAAAACCTCGCCATGATGCGTAAAACTAACATAACTAATGTCTTCTCTAATAAACTAATCTGACAACACTAACTAGCTATAAAAAAGCGAATGTGGCGCCCTCACAGCAAACTTTTTATTTTTCTGGTCAGGCTTTATAATAAAATCAACGAGACATAAGCTTTGCATTTGAGTGGGTCTTGAATTGTCCATTCCGATTGTCGCAACGAGACATCAAATGCTGTTTTTAAATATAGTTTAAATATGTGATTTAAAGCTGGATCTACTGCTATGGGGCTGAAACTAAGAGGCAATCTGCGCAGTGGGTCTTTGTTTTCGAAGAGTTGCCGACGCAAGTGAAGTAAGGATGTAGTGCTGAAAAGAAGACGATTGCCCCCTTCTTTGGCAGATCGAGCCACTATGCTACTATAACTTTAGAAAATAAAAGAACGATAACTGCGGACTGCTATGTGAACAGCTGTTTGCCTTCTATTTTGGTAAAAGTCAAAGAACGACGCCCACGAAGTAGAATGATCCTCCATCACGACAATGCTCCAGCTCACTCCACCACGACATGAGGGGGAGAGTGCACGCTGCAATCCAACAGCCGCTGGGCGCACTCGACTGGCCACGTTACCCCTCTCTCACAGAAGACTACCTTGAAATGTACTGCATTTCCCACTTTATCTTATTTCCCTAATGTACGTACGTGTTTCGGTAGTGAGTGAGATGTGCCAGAGTCCATTCCCATCCTATCCCTCCCCATTTCCCCAACCCTTTCTCCAAATGCATTCCTATATCCAAAGGTAGGCAGCGCATCCGGGGGCGTGCCAACGTTTGTCATTTTGGACTAATGTTGGCATGTATCACGGATGTCTATGGGTTACAGTATCCACTTACCATCAGGTGGACTGTATGCTCGTCTACCACCTTCGTCCATAAAAAAAAAAACCAGACAAATGAAGGAGTTTTTGAGTACTGTAAATGTAGAGTTAATAGGTCATCCGCCATACAGTCCCGACCTTGGGCCCTGTGAATTTTATTTATTCCCTAAAATTAAGGCTAAACTCCTAGGAATACATTTTATGAATGTAGAAGAGGCAGTAACGGCCTTTCAAACGGCTGTTGAAGAGGTGCCTAAAGAAATCCCGACTGGTTCACACAGTAGTTTCATCACATGAAAAAGTGTATCGATAATCTCATAAGTGTATCGCAGAGAATACATCGAAAATCAATAAAACAACTTCCATATCTATATCTGATTTCATTTTTGAGATAAAAACTTTCAGTGTCACCCACGTGAAAGCCTGAGCGAGGCTAGGACACATCGCTGGGAGACTGATAATTATTTATATTTTTTTTTTAGGATTACGTAAGCAAACTACAAAATCAACCACTGTGGAAAGATGTATCATATTTTGAGTTGAATTTAGAGACTTGGCGCCAACTGTGGCGAGTTCTAGAAATGTGCGACATCCTGTTGTTGATTGTCGATGTTAGATACGCTGTGAGTATTAAACTGTTGTTAAATGTATTTATTTTGATTATTACATTAAATACGTATTTATTTTGATTATTACATTAAATACAATGTTCCGATGTTAAATGAATTTTTGTTCCTCAAAAGTACGCTAATGTTAAATTAATATTTTCACTTGAGAGTTCTCTAATTAAAGATTTTCACTCACAAATACTCCAAATTTTCTTTTAAAACTTTATTGCACTTTAATGTACAAAAGGCGAGCGTAATGCTTTCAGGCATTCTCTACCAGCTAACCTTTGCGGTTATCAGGGGTTACATTAGTAGGTGCAATGAGAGATATAAATATATAATTTAAAGGACAAACAGAATATACAGAATAAACAAAACAGATTTGGCACCACCATCAGTGGTGAGACTGCTTGGAAGAAGTTAAATCACACTTCCGAAGGGTTGGCGGTGGTTTATTTTACGTCATGCCCGGGATAAAGTTATTAAATCCTACAATGTTAAAATAAATTACTCTAAATTCACAAGTACTTTAATGTTAAATTAAAAATTGCACTCAACAGTACTCTAATGTTAAATTAAATTTTTAATTCGCAGGGTATGATGTTCCCCCCTTCCCTCTACGATTACATAAAGAAACAAAATAAAAATATGATTCTGGTACTAAATAAGATAGATTTGGTACCACCATCAGTGGTGGCTGCCTGGAAGGAATATTTAACCACCGCTTATGAAGGGTTGAAAGTGGTATATTTTACATCATGCCCGGGATACAATTTGAGGGGTGGAACAAGTGATAAATCTGGTAAGTTTTATTTTATGTACTAGCTATGCGCGCGACTTTTTACGAATTTTAGTTGTTAAACTTTAAATTGGGATATCTTTTCTTCCCGTTGGCCGATTTCCATGAAACAAAGCCCATTCGAAGCGCCAAGCTAAGCTTAATTAACCCGTGGAAACCTCATGAAAATCCGTTCAGTAGTTTTGTAGATTAGCGTGTTCGAACAAACGGACAAAAATTTTCAAAATCGTCTTTTTGTATTCTGATACACTTCCTTCATCGCCCCTGTTTACGATGCGCACACTAGGCGCGCACCTGCTTCGCGTTACGCGAAAGCAGCCCGAGGAATGTGCACTCGGGCCCAAATGTAGTAAACTTACTCAATAACCACCACAATGGTGGGTAAGCACAATAATAGGATATACAGGCCTCACTTACCCCAGGTGGTTTTGCCCACGCACAAATCTGGAAA
The DNA here is from genome assembly GCA_914767545.1 of Sesia apiformis. Classification (NCBI taxonomy): domain Eukaryota; kingdom Metazoa; phylum Arthropoda; class Insecta; order Lepidoptera; family Sesiidae; genus Sesia; species Sesia apiformis. Next base: position 1,435,347 of record OU611977.1, on the reverse strand, counting down.
GTGTTCCTACGCTAGTCCCTACTAGACGTGACCTATCTTAGTGTGATTGAATAAATAAATACATAAATTCCCAATAAATACTTGTGTAGTAATCCAAGTCTCGTCCTGTGGTGAGCCGGTGGCCGCTATCGTTCGGCAACTCACACCCGGCAGCAAATCACCTCGAGAAATGACTCCAAACCACAAGCACAATCACACCCAAACAATTCCAACCAAAACACTCGCGTGGCACAAGGATATCGCGAACAAGACCTATTAATAGGCGCGAATATCAATAATCAACTGTCCGAGACCGCGGTGTGAATTTAACTCCCAAAACACTCGCGTGGCACAGGATATCAGCGAACAAAACCTATTCCTAGGCGCTAATAACAAATAACAACTGTCCGAGCCGCGGTGTGAATTTATCTCAATTTTACTCCGCTCGCCGCCGAGCACGTGTTACTACTCAAAAATATCAAATTCTCAAACCGCCTTCAATATGGCGGGGACAAAAAAATGTTGCTTCAAATAATCAATGTATGCGGGTATGCAAAGATGCTCGCGCCAATTCCAAACAATCCCCCGTCCCGAGCCGAAGTATTCGGGTCGCTAATCAATGGGTAGGCGGGTAATGTCGCGACGGCCCGCTTCAAAATAGAATCGCCCACCAAGACCTCGGCTAACCTGGGAACACCATCAGAGCCCGGAAAAAGGTTAACAATGCGCCCCCGGCGCCAACACAAGGGCGGTAGGTTAGCATCTTTAACCAACACGAGGTCCCCAACCTTCGGCGGATTAGTTTTGTCCGTCCACTTGACGCGCTGCTGCAGAGTGTGCAAATATTCAAGGTGCCAGCGTTTCCAGAAACTCTGAGTGAGCTGCTGGAGCAATTGAAAACGCGACAAGCGAGAACTGGGCACATCAGTCCAAGGGTACTCTGGCAGAGCGACGAGTGGCTGACCAATCAAAAAATGGCCCGGCGTTAGGGCTTCCAAATCATTCGGATCCGACGAAAGTGGGCATAGCGGTCGAGAGTTGAGGACGGCCTCAACTTTCGCAAACACGGTCGCGAGTTCCTCAAATGTGAGAATCGTCTCACCAATAACGCGCCTCAAATGGGTCTTTGCCGATTTAACTACGGCCTCAAAAATTCCACCCCAGTGCGGACAAACTGGCGGATCGAAGCGCCAGGTTATCCCACGGAGGGCCATCTCACGACCCAAATTCATTTTCTGCTCTTCAAGAAACTCACACACATCCCTTAAGTAGTTATTGGCCCCATGAAAATTAGTTCCGTTGTCGGACCTAATCAAGGTAGGGAGTCCCCTACGAGATACAAATCGGCTGAGGGCCGCTACGAAGGCTTCTGTGGAGAGAGCAGACACAACTTCCAAGTGTGTGGCCTTAGTAGACAGGCACACAAAAACACACAAATATGCCTTTACGGATTTGGCATTACGAAGCTGAGATGACTTCACCAAAAAAGGACCAGCAAAATCCGTACCAACTGTGGCAAAGGGTCTAGACTCAGAGACTCGGTCCGCGGGCAAATCGCCCATCTGGGGTTGCATGGTAGAAGCTTTAGTTCGGTAACAAGACATGCAACGAAAAATGACTCCCCGGACGAGTCGTCTAGCCGACAAAATCCAAAATTCGCGTTGCAAAATCGCCAACAGTGCGTTACAGCCTGCATGGGAGTTCTTGATGTGTCGATCAATCGCCAGCAACCGCACCAAATGTCCATCTTTCGGCAAGAGAAGAGGATGGCGGACACCATGAGGCAAATTGGCATGTCTAAGCCGACCTCCCACGCGCAGTAGACCCGAAGGATCCACAAAGGGATTCAATCGTACAATTGCGCCTTTCAATTTAGTGGGACCTTCCTTCATAGATTTTAACTCTGAAGCGAAGCTAACAGACTGTACTATGCGAATCCAATTCAATAGCGCTTCATGTCGTTCCTCAGACGAGATGAAGGCTGACAACAATTTATTCTGTGGGTTTTTAACATTGTGACGCCAACGTCTAACCCAAGATGTCACATTCAAAAGTTTATCCAGTGAGCTGTACCTGGCCAGCAAAACATCGGGATCACATGATGATTCCGCTGCTTGGCCGCTCCCGGCACCATCGGCCACTGGTAAACTTACAAAGCCTGTCGCAGGCTGAACTAGAGTGATCCGTGAGGCCGGCCAAATTGACACTGGTCCCTTCAGCCAGTCCGGACCCCACCACAACGGATGTCCAATAATCTCTAGGGCTGAGCATCCACGTGAGGCACAATCAGCTGGGTTTATATCGCCAGGGACATGTCGCCAAATCAATTTAGCTTGCGACGCCTGGATCTGAGAAACACGGTTCGCCACAAACACCTCCAAGGTGTGAACAGAAGCTCGCAACCAACAAAGCACAATTTGACTGTCTGTCCATGCAAAGACGTCTACTAACTCTACGGAACGCCCTAGAGTAGCGACGACATGATTCAAGAGACGAGTCAAGAGAGTGGCGCCTGACAATTCTAGCTTCGGTATTGTCATACGCGAGCGAATAGGCGCAACCTTGCTCTTTGCTAGAACCGGCGAGACCAAAACATGTCCAGCAGCATCCACTGTGCGTAGATAAACAACCGCTGCATATCCTCGCTCGGAAGCATCACAAAAGCCATGAAGGCTAGCTCGATATTTTCCAGACGGAAGGAAACGTCTGGGCAAGGAAACCCGATTAAGAGCTGGGAGGGATGACACAAACTCTAGCCATTCCAATAATAACTCTCCATGAAGAGGCTCATCCCACGACAATTCAGCAGCCCATAATTTCTGCAAAAAACATTTCGCCCAAAAAATGACTGGACTGATCCAATCGACTCACCAACCAAGCTGAGACTATATACAACCCTGTGCACCCGAGTCCAAAAGGGCACGAACAACAATCGAGTTGCCCTTCGGGTCCCATACCCGCACAGAGACCGTAGGCAAAAGGATGGTCTCTGGGTTCTCAGCGTGGTGAGCTGCAAGTCCCTAACGGGAGAAGTTACGGAGTGAGGGCTCCCTCCACGAGTGCTGCAGGGGACGATAACTGTCTACCCTGCCCTCACCGCGACGACCCTGCACAACATGTGCGGATGAGAGGGGGGCTGCAGCCTGCCCTCCTAGGCGGGGTGGACGCCGCTCCAACAGCGGGGGGGAGAATCTCCGGTTGCGGTAGACTGTGGAGTACTCCGCAAACCCAACAGTGCCTCTAGGGGGTGGCGAACGCCTACCCCCGCCCGTAAGGGCTCGATCTTGGGCGCTGGACCTGGCAGGACTGTCACCACCAGCGCGAGCAGCCGAATGTCGCTCAGCATCACGAACACCAGCACCCTCCTGGTTGCGGTTCGCACACAAAATGACGTGGTGAGCACCACCACATTGTCCACATGGACGAGGCTGAGGACACTCTCGCTGGAAGTGACCCTCCAGGCAATGGTAACACAATTGCCTCTCCTTGGCGATGTGTCGACGCGCTGCTACGCGCAAGGCCACAAATTTGTGGCAAGCAATCATCCGGTGGCCGGAGCGCTTGCAGTATCTGCAAGCCACGGACTCCTCTTGGGAGACCCCATATCTCGGCCTTGACTGCTTGAAACCCGGCGGACCCTGCGGTCGGGCCAGTGGTGGCTCTCGGCGAACACTAGTCTGCGGCATCAAGGGAGTGGAACCCTCCACGGTATCCACCCTGCGACACTCGTCTTCCAGGAACCTTTCGAGATCCTCATAGGAAGGCAGGTGAGTGGAGCTGTCCCCACCATACTGTCGCTCAAAGCGCAGCCGCAACTCCAAAGGCAGTTTCGCCAACACAATATGGAGCAACAAAAAAGACCACTGGTCCACAGGTAAATCCAATCGCCTTAAGGCGTTAACAGCCACCAAAACCGGGTTAACAATATCTGTCCGTAAGGCTGACGCACAGGCAACCTTAGGCAGGTTCAAAATTTGCCCCACATGGGTGTCAGCCAAAAGTCGCACGTTGTGGTAACGGCGCTTCAACAAATCCATGGCTGTCGAGTAGGTGCTGTCATCGACCTTCAGGTGCTGTACCAGGCCTAGAGCCTCTCCCTGTAAGGAGGCCAACAGGTACGCCATTTTTTGTGCAGCTAACAGGTCGGAATGGGAGTCCACCAAACTGTTGAACATCCCATAGTAGCTCAACCACTGGTCCAAATCACCGTCAAAGGTGGGAAGGTTGAGCGTGGGGAGACGACCCAACAAGGCGTGGGGTGCAACAAGTGAATCCCCACCAGAGGGAGCTGAGATGTGGGAGACCGCCTCGTTAATGGTGTCCACAAACTCGTATATTTGGCCAAAGTCCGCTTCATAACGCTGCTTCTGCTCGTCCGGTACAGGCGTTTCCAAATTCGCCATAAATGTCAAGCCCTCAGCATAACTCCTATCTAACGCCACCAAACGGGCCGGCATTTCACTCGCCCGGGCGAGTAAGGCTTGCTTCCGGTCCTTGCGGTCGACCATTGCCACCGCAGAAGAAAACCATCTCAGCTGCGCAGTCATTGCGGACTGATGTGTGGAGAAGGTCACCTTGACAGACATGTCTACACCTCAGGACGCACGCAATACAAAACAAAAACCAAAAAAAAAAAAACAAAAATAAAAGTAAAAAAAACAACAATAACAAAAAAAAAATAACAAAATAAAAAAAACAACCAATGCAGTGGAGGCACAATAAAAAACAAAAGGGGTGCGTATGTGTCTTCAAGAATGTGTAACCGTCCAAGATATTAATTAAGACTACCTGACAAAATAACAACAAAAAAAAAACAAATTAAGTTATCAAATTATCAAATTAAAATAAACGCAACCAAAAATGTACACGAGCGTGGACTCAATAAAACCACAATGTCCAGCTATCAAAACAAACGTGAAGCGTTATATCCAAAATAAATTATTAACGCGTGTGGGTAACTAGCCAGCTACTAACGTCGCACGCGTGGATTCAAAATATCTTCCGAATACAAAATATACGTAGGGCCTAGCCTTCAAACCGTGAACGTAAAATAAAAAATCAAAACCAAATATTTAAACCAAATTAACAATATACAAACAAGACAAAAGGTCATCAATATTAACTACCTAACGGTATTATCAATATCATCAATTTCAAGTAACGGTATCAAACCACGCTCTGCTACCAGATGTTTACGATGTAGCAGGAGCGTGGACCCAATATATTCAAGGCTCTTAACACGTGAATTTACAATTATCAATAAAATGAATAATGACACAAACAATGGTTGATAGCGGTATCAACCACGCTCTGCTACCAGATGTTTACGATGCGCACACTAGGCGCGCACCTGCTTCGCGTTACGCGAAAGCAGCCCGAGGAATGTGCACTCGGGCCCAAATGTAGTAAACTTACTCAATAACCACCACAATGGTGGGTAAGCACAATAATAGGATATACAGGCCTCACTTACCCCAGGTGGTTTTGCCCACGCACAAATCTGGAAAGTGTTCCTACGCTAGTCCCTACTAGACGTGACCTATCTTAGTGTGATTGAATAAATAAATACATAAATTCCCAATAAATACTTGTGTAGTAATCCAAGTCTCGTCCTGTGGTGAGCCGGTGGCCGCTATCGTTCGGCAACTCACACCCGGCAGCAAATCACCTCGAGAAATGACTCCAAACCACAAGCACAATCACACCCAAACAATTCCAACCAAAACACTCGCGTGGCACAAGGATATCGCGAACAAGACCTATTAATAGGCGCGAATATCAATAATCAACTGTCCGAGACCGCGGTGTGAATTTAACTCCCAAAACACTCGCGTGGCACAGGATATCAGCGAACAAAACCTATTCCTAGGCGCTAATAACAAATAACAACTGTCCGAGCCGCGGTGTGAATTTATCTCAATTTTACTCCGCTCGCCGCCGAGCACGTGTTACTACTCAAAAATATCAAATTCTCAAACCGCCTTCAATATGGCGGGGACAAAAAAATGTTGCTTCAAATAATCAATGTATGCGGGTATGCAAAGATGCTCGCGCCAATTCCAAACAGCCCCCAATCAGTTTTTGGTAAATATATTCAAAGTACAGACACGCTGGTTCTACAGTTTTATTATATGTATAGATTGTGACTAAAAATTAACATGTATTTTTTGTACGAATAAAAATTCCACAGCCAAACAATATATTTATTTAAGTATACAATGCAATATAGATAATAATATGGGCGAGGGGCTTATACATGAACTATCGCATAAGATTCAGGTAAATGTGTGTGTTTATGTGCCTGTGTGTGTAAATAAATCAAATTTCTTTGCTTTTATAGAAAAAAGGCGGCAGGCGAGTATACTAGTCTTGGGCATAGTAGTTCACCATTGGGAGTGATCAATTTAGTTCTTCGCAGTCCTATGGTGAACTAGTTCGCTCTTTCAGTTCGCTAGTTCCATAATAAAAAATGTTTAAGTACTACTTTAAATTTACAAATGATGTTAGGAAAAGAAAAGAACTGTAGGCTACTACACATACATACATCATACTACATAATATAATTGCCGGTTGGTCGATGTCCAGTATCGATATCGCGGCGCGGGCGCACCGGCCGCTTCGGTTAGGTGAAGGTCACCAGTCGAAACCTCCTTGCGACGCGAAGCGCACGCTGCTCGCGGCAATTTTACGTAACGTGCGCGCGCATAGGTGCTAAATTACGCAATAATAAAGTTATCTAGCTATTCACCAAAAGTGTTATCATCATGTTATCATCAACACAACGACCTAAACTAAAAGACCTACAAAATATTAATATTTTTTATTTTAATTGAAATAAATAAAAATATTTTGAACAATTCAATAAAATTAAATACATGAAGTGTTTATTTTTAATTTTAACTAAATAATCAGTAATTTAACAATTAACTAAAAATTGTTTATTTTTTGTCTGACAACTACACATTTTGTACTTAAAATATTGAAGTTACATTTGACATCTAGAAATTCTTGAGTTAAATAATACGGAAAGAATGGCTTTTGAGTGCTGTAAGCGCCACATCCTATAGCATTTTGTACGTAGATGTATATCTATACATGTGCACGACTGGACTCAGGTGTCCAAAAAAACAAAGTGTGACTGTATATCCTCTTATTTTATTGCTCCACTGGCAAGCAACCCAAAAGTCACCATTCAAGGCCTACACGAGAACGAAACCATAGCGCGAAGTAGAACCGATACAGCGCCATCTGTTGGCCTTGACATTAACTTTACACAATAATTTTACCGACTTAGACAATACATATGTGCTAAATGCGCGTAAGCGTCCAAGACGAATGCAGTCTATAATATATATATAAATTTTAACAAGAGATCGCGTGAGAGAGCAAAAACGAATCAGTCGGCTGGTCAGCGCCACCTCGTAATGGAGCTGCCGCCGGACAAATAAATACTAAAGAACAAAGTAAATACTAAGGACAATAAAGAACTAAGAGCGGGCTCATCGATGAACTAGTTCGTTTGTACAAGCGCTCTTGCGATCTGGGTCGCAAACTACACAAGACTAGAGCATGCTCACTCGCTCACCGTAATGCCACATCTGGCATTAAATGATTAAGTATTATGAGAACGCGACAGCTAAGCGATATAGCCGTACGCTAATCCCCGTACGGATCCATAGGTTTGTGATAAAATAAACAGTCAATATAGTCAAAATAGAGAGCCTGACCTTATATGCCGAGAATCGCTGTCTTTCGACCAAGCTTACGGTTTCCTTGTGGTTCCCAGCCTGGTAGCGCTTCTCGGCTTCTTGACCCTCCACTTGGTTTGAGCGTCCTTCGGCACTAAGCGGCTATACTAGCAGTATAGATAGGGCACAGCGTGTGCAAATTCTGGGGTCCAGGAGACCGCCCAAATACGCGGGTTTCACTACGACCGGCCACGGGAGGGGTCGATCGCTACACTATTTAATCAGCGTAATCACAGTCGTGGACAGAGCCCACGACCACGCGGTTTCTTCTCGAGAGGGAAAGGACCCGACTGCGACGAGGTCGAGCCAAAGACTGTTTTGCATGCAAAAGTTCAGCGATATAAAAAGGGTTATTATGAGAAGTGATTATTGGAAAAATGAGGGTAAGCAAATATAATCTTACCCTACAAATAAAAGCACCCATGTTATTGGCGCGAACATATTAAGTACAGAGTATATAGTGTTACCGAAATAATGCAGACGCTGAAAATAGATTGTTTAATGTCAAATAGGTGGCAGAATGGTTTCTACCAGTTTTTCCAATGTTTTTTTTGTCAAGTTTTGTGGTACAATTCTAGGATATAACTTATTCTACTGTTCTAGGATATATACGTGTAATGAAAACTAAGAAAGCTTCAGACAGAAGAACAAAAACTTACACGTTTGTATCTTTTGATGTCTCTTGAGGGGGAGAGTGCACGCTGCAATCCAACAGCCGCTAGTCGCGCTCGACTGGACACGTTACCCCCCTCTTACAGAAGACTACCTTGAAATGTACTGCATTTCCCACTTTATCTTATTTTCCTAACGTACGGACGTGTTTCGGTAGCGAGTGAGATGTGCCAGAGCCCATTCCCATCCTATCCCTCCCCATTTTCCCAACCCCTTCTCCAAGTCCATTCCTATATCTCCAAATGTAGGCAGTGCATGTGGGGGCGTGCCAACGTTTGTCATTCTGGACTGATGTTGGCATGTACCACGGATGTCTATCGGCGACAGTATTCACTTACCATCAGGTGGTCTGTATGCTCGTCTGCCTCCTATTTCTATAAAAAAAATCTCATTGTAAGCTTTAACTAATGTGATTATGAAACATATAGAATTAATGATATATATTTTAACTCTCTAAAGTTTCGCGTTTTGTACACGTTTGTTCGTCTGTATGTTCGTCTGCCGCCTTCGTACATAAAAAAAATATTTTATTCTTCACTAGAACGGTTTTATATTTTTTTAAATTGGTTGACTTGTTTTAGTTTTAGCATTATTTCGCTGACATGTTGTTTAATGATAATTATATTAATTTTTAATATTAATACATTATTAAATACAGAGTTATTTTGGTTAATGTTTCAAAGGCTTGCAAATTCGTCGTCGTAAAGGCAGACAGCGTATGTGTGCGGAAGGAGCTACGAAGATTCTAGAGGCTTGCAAGGAGATAGTTGGTTCTGATGTGGATTTGAGTTCGTGGGAGAAGAAGATTAGAGAAGAAACTGAAGTGGAGTTCGATGACGACGATGCTGCTGAAGTTGGTAAGTCTAATGTTAAACCAACATGGGCCAGTCTTGTCATTTCACTGACATTCACCTGTCAAAAATGTATATTAAAACATACCGCTCTTCCATGTGCCCCTTAAGCTCGTTGCTGCAAACACTTTTTGCTTCTGGCTGAGCGCCTTCTGCGCTAGCCATAAACCATACATGTCCGATGACTCTTGAAAGGCTTCAGGGCCACAAGAATTTAGCCATTCCGAAGGAAAATAGAAAAAAAACAATTTATCGTTTATTTGAATACGACGTTTCGGAGCGGGTTACACCAGCCGCTGTCAAGAGTTGACTGAAGAGACGGGTAGTCCACAATGGAATCTGCCCGCAGTTTTGTCTAGCATTGCTCTAAATGGTCTAATTTTAATCATGGGTTTGTAACCAATTGGGGGTAATATACACCAGCTTAATCCTTAGGTTCTAATTGGACCAACTCAGTCTAACATTGACCAAATTGGATTAACGTCGAACATTTTGAGTCGATCATACTTAAATTAGCTCTTATTTGTACAATATTGGTTTCAACCCTCTAGATCCTTCAGCTATCTGGATCAATGTAGCTCAACGTGAATATATTTTGCCTTAACAGCTACTACATCATTTCTGTTTCAAATCGAACCAACTATTTCAATTGGTCCAACTTTGGTCTCATTTGATTCCACCCGGTCTTTGGTCACCATCAAACTTCAATGACTTATTTACAGGTGAAACAATAATAGAAAAGCTGGACACAACTTTCTATACACACGAACGGTACAAAAATGGTATATTGACAATAGGTTGTGTGGGACAACCGAATGTTGGCAAATCGTCCCTTATGAACGCGATAATGGGACGCAAAGTCGTGTCCGTGTCCCGAACTCCGGGACACACGAAGCATTTTCAAACAATCTTCCTTACACCTCAGGTAAATTAAAAAATAAAATACATGTATTCTTAGGCTGTTAACACTAAACTTTGGTTAGAACGAACGGTTTTGATACTTTTTGTTTTCTTTTAAAACTGGGCATCTAATTGTAAAATGGTCTTGATACCTACTTTATATTTTCTGTTCTTAAACTAGGTATCAAATTGAAGAACGGTTTTGATACTTTATCGTTTCTGTTATAAGACTAGTATGAAAATAAAAAACTGTCTTGATACTTTGCAAGGGCGTCGCCAGCCCATGGGCGAGGGGAGGGGCGGGGGTGAGGGGGCAATTTGAGAGAGGATGGGAGAAATATGAATTGTAGGTACAAATACAAAGTTTATCGAATCTCTAGAGGGGGGCAACTGCCCTTCGCTGCCCCACCCCCCCCCCCCTTGGCGATGGTCTTGATACTTTGTATTTACTGTTCTAAAACTAGTTTAAAACTGACACATATAAATGAATGCAGAACTACGATATATCGAAAATTGAATTATAGAAGTTACCAGTTTTAGAAAATAAAATCAAACTATTTTAACGTATCAAAATCATTTATTCAGATTAAAATCAGTGTTAACGACCTGAGGTCTTTTAAAGCCGTTCTTTTTTTAATGTGATTTACTTTTTTTTTTTAGATTTACTAAAAATAATTCCCGGTATTTTTCTTCACAGGTACGTCTCTGTGATTGTCCCGGATTGGTATTCCCATCAAGGGTGGCTCGTGCCATACAAATTCTTATGGGGTCTTACCCCATAGCGCAGTTAAGGGAGCCTTACACTACTGTTAGGTAAGAAAAAATATACTTTCAATTTTATTTCATCCATAGATCAACCAAAATACATAGATGGATAATTTCTTGTTATTTTTCTTTATTTATTTTCTTAAAATCAATTACGCAAACACAGGGGTGAGGGGGAGAGTGCACGCTGCAATCCAACAGCCGCTGGGCGCGCTCGACTGGCCACGTTACCCCTCTCACACAGAAGACCACCTTGAAATGTACTGCATTTCCCACTTTATCTTATTTCCTTAATGTATGTACGTGTTTCGGTAGTGAGTGACATGTGCCAGAGCCCATTCCCATCCTATCCCTCCCCATTTTCCCAACCCTTTCTCCCAATCCAAAGGCGTGTATCTCGGATGGGCGACAGTATCCACTTACCATCAGGTGGACTGTACGCTCGTCTGCCGACTTCGTCCATATAAAAAAATATTTTTTTACATTTAAAACACTGTTACGTCACAAAATATTGCAGTTATTGTAAAAAAAGGTAAACTATCTATAAGTTCTTGGTAGTTTTTGCCAAATGACAGACTGAATTGACAGGAGGTAAATTTGACAGCCTTGCAAAATAAATCGTCCTCAGTTCCGTCAATTCAAACTTCAAGGACACGCAACAAACCGTTCCGTCACTACAATAAATGATAATGACGGCAGTAGTAAATGTCAGATTGTTCTTGCAAGCTAAAATGGCTCTTATCGCTCTACGACATGCAGGATGGTAAAACACTTTCTTGGCCGACTGTACATTTTTACAATTTCTCCAAATATGTAGGTCCATTAAACCACTCTTGCTTTGACTTTGGACCTGGATTCCGCGAGCTTTTGAAGTTAAAATACATTTGTATCATAATTCGTTTACAGTATTCTGTTAAACACATATATCTTTTTTTTATAGTGATATAGGCGAACGAGCAAGGGGTCCCACGTGATGGTAAGTGTTACCCCTGCCCCTGGATACCTGCAACACCAGGGGGCATGCGGGCGCGCCGTCGACCTTGCAAAATCCTATTGACAGCTTTTTTGAAGAACCTCATATCGTAGATTAATGGAAAGACCTTTCGAGGCAGTTCGTTCCACAGCCTACGGGTTCGCGGTATAAAATAATTTTTGGACCGAACAGTGCGCGACACCTCCGTATCGAGGAAATGCGGATGGACCGCACTTCTGTGACGGGAGGTGCGGTTGTAGAAACCCGAGGTGGGAATTATATTTAACAATTCTTCACAGCATCCCCCATTGTACAAGCGGTATAACACACAGAGAGATGCAACGTCTCTTCGAATGCCGAGGGGTTCTAAACCGCCCGTGAGAGTGGGATCGTCGACTATACGAACAGCACGTCGTTGGATGGAGTCAAATGTGTCCAATTGGTATTTCGGTGCACCGGCCCAGAGATGTGAGCAGTACTCAATATGGGGCCTCACCTGAGCTTTGTAAAGCATAAGGAGTTGCCCAGGGGTTGAAGTACCGCTTCGCTCTGTTCAGCACATCGAGCCACTTTGTTGCACTAGTTATTAGTTTAATAATATTCAAATTAAATATACAATATTATTAAATACGTGGTTTTTAGATTTTTAGCAGAACGTTTAAATCTACCACAATTATTAAGAATAGCTCACCCAGAGAATGATGATACTTGGTCGCCGAGAGATATATGTGATGGCTGGGCAAAGAAAAAGGGATATTTAACTGCCAAAGCGGCTAGGTAAGTATCAAAACATTTCTATTCACACAATGAAACTGAAAGCTTTTTGTATGGCAATCCGATCTACAATAAGCTATTTGACTTTAAAAGGTTCTAACCTAACCTATATTTGAGAAAAATCTTTTCAAATTCCTGATAAAAAGTTGTTGCACTGTTAACGATATTTTTTTTCGGAATGGCTAAATTCTTGTGGCCCTAGTGGCCTTTCAAGGGTCACCGGTCGTGTTTAATTTAGGGCGAGCGCAGAAGGCGCTCAGCCAGGAACAAAATGTGTGTTGCAACGAGCCCGAGGGCTCCCCCGCCGGTAAACCTTCGGAAGGAACGGGCCTCGGCTTAGGGCGTTACATTGGGGGGATACCGCGGGATCGCGAGTCGGTGAGAAGTGTCCAGGCACGTGCCGATACCTGGTAAAAGTGTTGGCTGGTAAAAGGGCCGGTGTGTGTTGACGGTGTAACGAAGGGGACGTCCACGTCTCCGCCGGCGGGGATGGTGTATCTGTGAGTGTGGTGTAAGAACCGCATTGGCGGCAGCAGTTGGGTCGTCGGGGTCGTCGTAAGACGTGCCGTAGACGACGGTAGGGGGGAGGGCACTGTTGGCGAATTTTTAAATGAACCTTAAATAAAAATCTTTTTTTTTTTATTCGGAAAATTTGTAGTTAGTAATTTACATTTTAATACAAAATCGTTGAATAACAAATAAATAACCAATTGATAATTAATAACAAATAATCAATTATAATAATATTTGTTCATTTTATAATAAAACTAGCTGCGTCCACTACTTTGTAAGCGTGGAATTTTAGTTTTTAAATTCTATATTGGTATATCTTTTCTTCCCGTCAGCCTATTTTTATGAAACAAAGCCTATTCGAAGCGCCAAGCTAAGCTTAATTAACCCGTGGAAACCTCATGATAATCCGTTCGGTAGTTTTGGAGATTAGCGTGTTCGAACAGACAGACAAAAATTTTCAATATCGTCATTTGTATTCTGATACTCTTCCTTCATCGCCCCCAATCAGCTTTTGGTAAATATATTCAATAGTATAGACACGCTGGTCCTACAGTTTTATTATATGTATAGATATTTAACATAAAATATTCAAATATATACTATGATATAATAAAGAGGTAAAATTGTGTTTGTTTGTGGGTATGTTGGGGCTAATCTCTGGAACTACTGAACCGATTTCAAAAATTCTTTCACAAGTAGGATGCTACATTATCCGCGTCTAATATAGGCTATATTTCATTATGAAATTTTGAAAAAAAAAACTTAAATACCCGAAGCGAAGCGATAAATATAAAATTGAGAATAAATTTGTATTCGGACGAGAAAATGTTCAGCATGCAACGTTTTAACAAGCAGAATGATCGAGTTTATGCTCATAACTCTAGAGATCGGTCAATAGGGTGCCATTATCCAGTTTCAGTGATGGTTTGGTGGGGTGTTAGCCACCGTGGTAGAGTGGCTGAACCATATTTTTGTGAAAAAGGTATTAAAACAGCAATTAAACAACTTTGAAGGGTTTAAATCGCGTATATTTGACATTATTTATATCCCGACGTTTCGGGTGTCACTTGCAGTCACCCCGTGACCCCGTGACCACGTCCACTGCAAAGTGTTCGAAACGTCGGGATATAAATAATGTCAAATATACGCGATTTAAACCGTTAAAGTTGTTTAATTGCTATGTATAGTAATCGCGAAAACCTAAGAAAATATTAAGGTATTAAAACGTCGGCTCAAATAGATATTTAGTGACATGTAATAAAGGGACAATAAAATGATGTAAATATGTAGTTTTAGTACAAATACCTGTTTGTCAGTGGAACGTTTTACATTTTTTCACGTTGTTATTCGTCTATAATATGTAAAAAAAGTAGCAGGCGTGTAATAAGGCTGACGCGTATGTGTGTTTGTCTGTCTCTCTGTCTGTGCTTCGTATCTCTTTAACGGATAGTCGGATTTTCATGCAACTTTTCTTGTTGGAATGAGTATTATTCTGAAAATATTTTCGTGCATAAAACACCAGCGACTCGCCCTCGCGTCGTTTCGATTTATAAGTATTTTTTTTTTTTTCAAAATTTCTAAATTAAACATAGCCTATATTAGACACGGATAATGTAGCTTCCTATATGTGAAAGAATTTTTGAAATCGGTTCAGTAGTTCCAGAGATTACCCCCAACATACCCACAAACACACAATTTTACCTCTTTATATAGAAGTATAGATATAGATAATAGTAGACTTTAGTGTATTCGTGTTAGGGCATTTTTAAGTGTATAATTTATCTTTCAGATTGGATACATATCGAGCTGCGAATAGCATTTTAAGAATGGCATTAGATGGCAGGATATGTCTCTGGCTTAGACCGCCTGGATTTACTGCGCAAAGAGGTATTGTAATATCCCATCCCATAAATTCCCACGGTATATGCAATGTACAACGTGTCACTCAAATAAAGCAAAAATTGAAAATATCTTGTTCAGTATTGAGAGTAGAATCAATTCTAACACTAGATTTTGTTTCCTTTTGTTCATTTCTAACATACCTTTTATTTTACATGCAGGTGCATTCTATGCGCCCGCGCCTGGCCATTGCCCTGTACTGAGTCGTAAGCGCTACGAACGTTTTAGATAGAACAATAACACTACATGTTTGTAACTTGTGATTTATTCCCTAAAAATAAAATAATTTTTGTTTTTCGCTAGAACAAGTTATTTCACCGACATGTTGTATACTGAAATACCGACAATAAGGTCTTTGCTCGGACAACGTTACATATAAAATGTGTCTTTTTGTTGTAGAACAATTCGAAAACTGCGACGAAATCAAATACGTCAAATGGGTGCAAGCTCTTACTCAAGATTCAGATGTTAATACAGAAAAAATAGATTCATCCGATTCAGATAAATCCGATGAATCCTATGACAGAAACGATGAATCTGAAAGTACTGATGAAGAGCAAACCACTGCTATAGCTAACAAGTTTGCTGCTTTGGCGAGTGATGATTAAAACGTGAATAAAATGATTAAAAATATGAATAGTTTTTAATCATTTGTTTGTTACATTATAAGCGTTTCTTTGTTAATCAAATTTATACTGAGAGAAATGTCTATATTAAAATTTAGTATAA